>OV277696.1:25674050-26949033 GCA_922987775.1 Agonopterix subpropinquella
ATGGCGCTATAAATTGTTATAATAACTGCAGTTACCATCTGCCTTCATTTGTTGCTGTAATAAAGTTCCTATTCAATTTTTTTTCAAGCATCCTGAAATCTTAGACTGATTTTGATGCGGTTTTCACTGTTTAGAAGACCGAAATATAAGCTACTTTTCATCACGATAAAGTTATCATGTCAGATTAAAATAAAATAAAAAGAAGATAATTTCTCCAGCTATGGGAAAAAGGCCCCCAAAAAATGTTAGCTTATAGTTATGGAACTCATGTCGATTTGTTTCTCATAATCTCAGGATTATAGTAGTAATATTAGCAATACCTCATCTAAACGGAGTGTCGAGTAATCGCAGTTGGCGCACATCTTGTCTTGGTGAAATATGTTGGTTTTTAATTTTTATTTTCGTATGAACATCTAAGACGTTCCTATACGGGTACGCATTGCTATACATGTGCCGTTTTAACAGGGAAAAATAATCTTAGCAAAAAAGTCGAATGACGTTGAATTTTTTATATTTATTTTTCCTGTTTCTCAGGGAAAGTTGTTTAGTTTCACTGTCTGAATGTGTATTCGGGGTGTCCTTAAAAAGTCCCTCATTTAGTGCCACCCAGTCTACGAATAATAATAACTATAGAAGAATAACTCTAAACAAAAGCAACATAATTTTTGGCACCTAATGAAAAATTACATTTTGTATGAGTTTTGGCGGCAAGGTGTAGTTTTTAAAGAACAAAATTAGAACAATGTGTACTTTTTTTGGTGCCACTTTTTGAGCTTGATTTACATTTCTATACATTCTTTCTTATACGTAGCACCCAGTATATCCTACGGCCTAGGAAATGACCTTTAGGTCTAGGGTGACAGCTACAATAGATCTATTCAGGTCGCAGTAGCTATTGGTCATTGACCAAGCCCTTACAACCAAAATAATAAGTATATCCTACGTATAAAATTGCGAGGTTTAGCAATATTATTTTAACAGACATATATTTTATTGCAGGAGCCATCGTAGTAACGACACCACAATCTGCAGCGCTACAAGTAACGAAACGAGGCGTAAACATGTTCGAGAAGTTAAAAGTTCCTATTATCGGCTTGGTGGAGAACATGTCACACGCCCTTTGCCAAAACTGCGGCACCAAAAACTATGTGTTCGGCAACAATACCTTAGAGGCAGCCGAGCAGATGGGCCTTGAGATAATAGAAAGCTTCGAAGTGGACCAGAACATGTCAGAGTGCATAAACAGCGGCAAGCCAGCCATATACGCCCTGCCAGACAGCATACACGCAGAGAAATATAGGCATTTAGCGAATAAAGTGTTCAAGTACATAGCTGATAAGGAAAGAACGGCCAAAGCCACCGAGCAGTAGGAACGCACAAATAGTTGTTGAATTTTGTTTATTTATAAATATTTTACAAATAAAACTGTTATATAAAAAAGATGTTTGTCTGACTTAAATACACATTAACATAAAAACATTATGGCAAACAAAGCTATCCCTGTGCATTACGTAAATAAAACATAAAATTTTTATGTAAAATTTATTCGGAACAAATCATTTAACTTAATCCATCTGAACCTTCCATGGCTGTAGCATAACGTAGAAAAAAAAATTACTATAAAAATATTGTCTTTCTTTGTAAAATAAATGATAACGATATGGTGGAAGAATAAAGCGATTGATATTTGAAACAAAAAGGTGCCTAATTTCCCTTACTGGCTACTGGAATATTTACTAAGAGATAGCGCTAACGAGCAACTTTTGTCTCCGCAACTAATTTGTCTCTCACAGTTGCAGAGAAAAAAGTTGCTCGTGCGCGCTATCTCTAACAGTTCGCTCACGTTCGTTAAAACATTAAATTCAAAGATCTCGCACATTTTCGTCGGTTCTCAGTCGATAAGTACAAAATAGATAATATATTTAAATATTTACATTGACATTACAATAGGTAGAAAAAATTTGGAATGAGAAGCGTGTTACAACACTAGGGAAAACGAAATCTGTCTCACTCTGAAAACATACACGTACATGCAACAAATAACATTCCGTGATAATATGATCCCTATGTAAATAGTACAAAGGTTACGAACATAATGACTGCATACATCAATCCTAACCATAAAACTACTATACTACCATAACAGACAAAAGTAACTTTATAGCAACAACATTTTTTTACAACGTCATTTTGTTTCGCTGCCTTTTTCGCTCGCGAGTTAATGCCATAAAAGACCGTCTTCTCGCTCGCACTTCGTCTATTACGCTAGTATATAGTATCTTCAAAACGTACAAAATGTTACATAGCCCAAGTATTACGCGACTGAATAAGTATTAAAAGATGTACAGCACCAGTCATTGAATACTCTCTTAAATATTTAAACACCAAATATGATTCACAGTTAATAAAACGCAGTATTAGATTTTAATCTGTTCAAAATTTAAACAAACATATTCTGGCTTTCGGAAACTCAATTAGAGACATGCATGGTAATACAAACTGTATGCCACAGTGACAAAGTCCAGTATTTTATTAGCAAAGCGTTGCGTTCTACTAGATGTGAATCATATTAAATCTTATGTATAACAGTCATTAAGAACAACGTCATAATTAAAATATATACAAAAGTTAAAGTAAATATGTATTGGAAATTGACGTAATAAGGTAGAGGCTGTGGTCATCTTACTGTACCAATGTTACAGGAGAAGTGATAAATTCATGTACAATTTTCATCCTTATTGCTTAGAGCAAGTTGCTTATATATGTATTAACGTTATATATTCGTATACAAGGGTTAGTGAAAAAAATTGATAAAAAAGGTAATGTACGTAGAAGGAATAAGATTGAGATTTAAAAAAACAGAAGTATTCATAGAAAATGCGTGCGCGTTAGAATAAGAGTAATTTACAAAGAAATCTCAACCGTGAGTAGCTAGCCATAAGGGTCTAGACATAGAAAATCCAGCACGCTTGCTTTTCCTGAGCGTAAGGGTAGGAAAGCAGGTTATTCGCAGTGTAATAAAAACCCGCCCAGAAAAATAAATATAACATCTCGCCATGTTGCGCGAAATCATTGGAACTAATTTCAGATACTTGCAACATTTACAATAAAGGTTATAGATGATTGTAGCGCCCCAAAAACTAGTTATTTCTTCTGGTCAGCCTTTAATATTATTGTAACATTTCTTTATCACATCTCCTGTAACAAAACCCCGTTGAAACCACAATTTGATAAGTTTTCTCCAAATGCCCTTAAACTAAAACAAAACCTGATTATTCTAAGCAATTCTGTCGCCGACTAGTCTTTATAAAAAAACCTTTTAGAAAATGTAAAGTGTCGGATGTAAAATAAAGTTTCGCACCACATTCACAATGTAACTAGTAGGCTATCTTTGTATAGAGATATCGACGCGGTTTGTTTGTGTGCACACCTTGTAAATACACACACAATAGCAAAATCTCAGGTTATCAGGGTTAAAAATGAGCAAAGCATAAGCATGCTACTCATCTCATCACCCTGCAACTCGGGCCCGATTTAATCTACATTGTTTTATTCAGTTTTAAACTCGCATATTAGTATAGCAATGTTGATTAGGGCGGTTCTAACCGAAAGAAAAAACGCCCAATCCCGTTTCGCCTCAAATCTGTTAAATTTTAATTTTATAAGAAATGCTAAAATAGAAAAGGATAATTTCCATTTCCTTGGGAAGTATGATACTCCTCCTATTTTGTGTATAATTTTAGCTATCGTACTATATGTATTTGTTCTTTGATCATACTCAGTAGTTGTGAAACGATTTGAAACGAATACATTTCGTCACGTGGGCAATGTCTTTTCCCGTTATGAGCGAAACGAACAAATTCTGGTACGATTTGCAGGGTATGCAGCATGTTTTATACGTTCGAAATGCTACCGTTGTGCGCGTGCGTACACAGCGCACACATACAAGCGCTCGGTGCCTCTGTATGAAGATAGACTACTGGCAACACCGCGCCACATTGTTGTAACAATCTTATCGAATATGTATTTATAAGAGTCTCTGCGCCGGACTACGTCCGTAGAGCGCTGCACGTCACTCCTACCACTTCTTTTTGTGCTCGTCCATACTGACGCCGCCGGGGCCGAGGTACACGATCATTAGGAGGCCACCGATCACTGATAATGTCTGCAAAAAGAATTAGAATTTAGTGGTATGAAACATAGTTCAGTTTACATTGAAGGATTGTGACAAAAGATTTAGTACTAGTATACAACGTGTTAATGAATTAACGCAAAACTAGAAAGTAGTTTGTTTAGAATCGAGAGCAGAGTCGAAATATCATGGTTTCAACATAGGTAATTTTTATCAAAATATTAAATAATTTGTTTGAAAATTTTTAAATTTTCTGATCCCGATGTCAACTCACCGCACGGGCACACCCACCCTACTTACTACCAAAACATGATTATAAAAATGTATCCATGGGTGTAAGTTAGCGCTTTCTTTTAGTGCTGAAATGATAACAAATCATTTTTGCCTCAAAACTTAAAATGCGAATAACTTTACATTTTAATTATCAAATAATAAAATTATTGTTTCAATATAATTATTTTGTTATAAATCAGTTGGGGTGTATGAGGTTTTCGTTCGAATCTGCACAGACGATATACCATCTACCAAAGCCTTTTTTAACTCATGTTACGTAATACGGACTGCTCTCAAACGGTGAAGAAAAACATCGTCAGGAAACCTGCATACGCTGAAGGAATTCTGATGCATATGTGAAGTCTACCAATTAGCATTGGGCACTGGGCAGGCGTGGTGGATTAACGCCATACACCCTACGTAAGGGCAGGTCTGTGCCCCGCAGTGAGACGTTTATAGGCTGATGAATAAACAGGTTGTTTACTTGCAACAACATTAAAATTTACCGTTCCATACATTTGTAGCCATTGACGTTTTTATGCATATTTTGTCCTTTTCTTTTGTGCCTAACTGCACACAAAAATTTAAAGAATACGAGTAAAAGTTTATATTTAAGTCCTCATTATAAAATGCGAAAAGTAAAATTAAATTGAAGGAATAACTAGTTAATTTTAGATTTGTAATAAAATATAAGAAAGGTGACTGGGTGTAAAAAATGAGAAATTTCTGGTTATTAACTTCATACGTAAGAAAAATATGAAATTAGCTTGCTTGTATTGTATTAATTAATGAACTTGACACACTTAGTCTTTCTTGCGTTAACAATTTATATTGAATCACGATCAATTATTCAGTTTCATGAAAAATTGTTCCGGATTTATTCAACACAGTTAAAATATTTGAAACGAAAAAATCTTCGGTGTCTGTTATTTTATTTCGTATTATTTTGATATTCGTAGAATACCTATCACTTTCGATGATACCTACTATGTGCTGTACAGGTGCTTGCCCACCAGGATATGATACGCAAGAATTTAAAATTGTTCAATTATCTTAATAACTTCATGGATAATTTACCCTATTTCATAACCACAAAAATCGTAATTTACAATGACAATATGAGATACATTACTGAAAATGTTAGGACACATGTTGTTTAACGTCAAAAGTAACCAGCAATGTGCCCTGAATTGAAATTGTGAATTAAATTGTCAAGATTATATGAAATGAGTGCGATTTATGAAAATCACTCGTTGAAATCAGCAGTAGAAAATGTCAAAATTACCATGGAGATTATGCATCTTTCTACTGCTGATTTGAACGTGTGAGTTTCAAAAATCGTACTCCAGGTCCGGTTGGAATGGATAGGCAAGATAAAAATTGAAAATGTTTGTCGGTGCAAAATTGGACTGTATTGCCACGCGACTTGAGGTATTTAGTACTCTGCAATCCCTGATACGAAATGGACGGTACAAATTATGCGATTAATGCACACCTATTAATTTATTCAAGACGTCAATGTGCACACCGCTTTAACAGGGCTATTCGAGCTCAGTGGCGCCCTCGTCACAATAATAAAGATTTCTCAATAAAGAAAGCCTAAATTAAAAAAGTGCCCACTAGATAAACTACAAAAGCCATCAAGCCATTGTTATACAATACTTTTATAGGTTCTAAGCATTCCACTTTTAGATAATTTCGAATAAAAACAAAAGAGGCCGTTTTTTTTCTTTTTTGTTAATTTGTATGTTTAGACCTTTAAAAGTATTCTATGAAAATAGCTTCAAGGCTTTTGTAGTTTATCTAGTGGGCACTTTTTTTAATTTTGGCTTTCTTTATTGAGAAATCTTTATTATTGCCACTGAGCTCGAATAGCCCTCTTAAAGCGATATCTGGCAATGTGTTCGGTGGACAGGGATCGGCGAGATTTCAATTATATCGTATCGCACATTTCTTCGCTATTCACGCACATGGTCGCCCACTCGGAAGCCGGCCGGTAACAAGTTTAGTATTGAGTCACCACTTAAATGTCATTGTATATTTATTAACCCTCGACCTTGAACCTACCGGCTTTAAAGATCGCTTTCTGATTCTGACATTTTAGTTTTACTATCGATGGAAAAAAAATTGTTTATAATTCAAAGTTAGATTTCTTGTAATCAGCCATCGTCATCAGTTTTCATGCGCCCCCAGTGTAGGGACACAGACTTACCCTCATGGAGAGAGTATATGGGCGTCAGTCCTACAGATTTCTTAACGATGTTTTTCTTCGAAGTACCTACCGTGGTCATACAAATCTTATTTAGGTTTGGAAGACCACTTTTTATCCTAAAACTCATTATTATAACCCTTACACAATTTAATAGGGACTCGCCTTGCGGTAGCATTTCCCCTCTGCCACGGTATTAGATCAATTAATCTTGCGCATTTACACCCAATTTTATACCTTATCACTAAACGAATTTTGAACTTAGAACGTTTGGGGTTCACACGAGACTACTTTTCAAAATTAGAATCTAAACTTATGGGGAATAAAATCCAATGTTGCGGATTTCATGTTACCTCGCCCCCCGCAAAAAGTGGCAGAAATGTTTCTTAGTAGAATGACACGCGTAACTCGTCCCTATTAAATTGTCTAAGTTATAACCAGGCTGATATTTTATTTTATTTTGCATTAAGGTCAATTAATTAATCAATATGCGGATGGGTTTTTAAGGAGGTGATCAACTATCAAACTGAAGAATTTTTTTTCATCAGCCGCTTAAAAAAACTGTATACATATTATGAAAGATCCTGTTTAAGTCATGTTGTTAGACTTTTTCTGTCCAATATCATAGTCACGTCGCATTTCGAATCGGATTTTTATATTTTAGCATAAGCATATGCTCACGACTATATTCCCCGAGGGGGTAGTCAGAGATATTCTGAAACTTCAGAACATCCACGTTTCACTAGTAGTACCGAAACTCTGGCCAGTGTGAGGTAGTGAGCCCGTACAATACATGCCTCGAAATTATAGCATGCAGGTTTCCTCACGATGTTTTCCTTCACCGAAAAGCCAGTGGTGTTACAAATCTAAACTATTATAAAACTGTAACTAGAAATTTGTCTGTACACAGAAGATATTTACAAAAAAAAAATTACGATATGATTTTTAGATGACCCTGATTCCAAATCACCAATTTTTGGATTTTTTGTCTGTCTGTTTGTTTGTTCGTTTGTTTGTTTGTTTGGGTGTTTGTTTGTTCGAGTATCACGCAAAAACTACTGAACCGATTTTGATGAAACTTTTTTTGTTTGATAGCTTATCATCTGACTTAAAATCTGGTATATAATTTATGCGGACGAAGTCGCGGGTAAAAGCTCGTCGTACATAAATTCCGAAAAACTCATTGGTACGAGTCGGTCTGGACGGGGATCGAACCATTGCCTCCTGCACGACAGGCAAGACTACTCGCCACTGGACCACCACGGCTTTATCATAGACCTTATATTTTATCATAGATCTAAATAGCCAATAGTTGTTACCTGGAAGAAGTCGTATTTGAGGAAGTCTCTGAGAGGCTTGTACGAGGGTACCGCCCACCAGGCGTTGTGGTACAGGTTGAGGACGCTGAGAACAAGCACCAGCATCAGCGCCGACAGCTTGGTGCGGTACCCCACCGTCACCAGGATCATGAGGACGCTGCCCAGGAGGTCCTGCACGATCTGCAATAGCAACATGACAGGTTTACATCGAGCCCTAGTTAAAAACAGATACAATTCATTCACTGGCATGTTTTCCCGCTTTGACAGCTTTCGACACACACATTTCTAGACTGCAGGATGGTGATCACGCTAATTTAAAAAATCCAAGCTCAATCCTTATCCAATTTTAGTTATAATCACATTGCAATCCAATTACTATTCAACTGTGCTAAATTCCCTATTGCCCTAAACTTGACTTATTTACTATGTGACTTACAATATTTAACGTCTGAGCGATTTAATGGTTTAGAGCTTTGGTCGTGGGTTCGATTCCCACGGGGGACACATAGTGATATGTCACTTTGTGCGTTTTTCCCCAGTTGGTTAGGACATTGCAGGCTGAATCACCTGATTCTCTGAAAAGAAAAATGATTCCGTGCTTCGGATGGCACGTTAAGCCTTTGGCCCCGGCTACTATCTCTGGTGGTAGTAGTCGTTACATAAAAACCTCAGAGGCCGTAAGGCGGTCTGAAAGAACTCTGAAGCCAGGGCTCTGCCCCCACGATAAGAAGAAAGACCGCGGTCAAAAGAATAGCGCAATACAGAATGTGTTAAAAGTTGTGGTTCGCACGCGGTCCAATCATGGTTCAGTTGCGATTTATTTAGCGCGATTGCTCTCCTGTCTAATAACTTCATGGCAAGATCCGCGTATACCTAGTACTAGTTTATTCAGTGGTATACGGTAGTATAGTTAAGTATAATGATAAAAATGTAAGACTTGCAACTTTACCCCTCTAGCATACTTTCTCTACACGCGCGCAACGCGCCTTTGCTGCATAGAAAATGACCTCTTCTCGCACTTAACGTTAACTTTAACTAAAGTTAACGAACGAAAAAAGGTGAATCGCGCGCTAGTAGAAAATTATCATACTAGACAGAATGCTATCAAGAAATTATGTCTATGTCTACGGTAAAAATTAACATAATTATATAATAATTTCGCCCACAGACTTCACAAATAATAAACCAGGTCACACACGCGTAATAAACGAGATTATGACGTCAAAACAAAGCTCAATTAGAGCGAGAACATGAATATTAATACTTCATACGAGTAACCTTATAACTTAAGCGGTACAAACATGGCGTTACTGAAGGGCGTGACGGAACACCGTCGCAACGATTATGTTCAGTTGACTGATTTGATTCCTGAACATTGAAAAACCGGCCAAGTGCGAGTCGGACTCGCGCACTGAGGGTTCCGTCCCACCATATTTACCGACAAACAAATTTAATTTCTTTCGGATCCTTAGCGCGCGCCTGACACATACGAGGCCGGTTTTTATTTTATTTTTTTATTCATTGATTCTTTATTGTACACAAAAACAAAGTTATGAAAAAAATTACAGTAAGTCGAGATGAACAAAGGCGAGCTTTATCCCAAAATTTTTTTTCCAGCAAACCGTTGAGTGAGAGAAAAACTAATATGTTTGGGTAAAATCATTGTGCACACAAATAAAAATCTACTTAATTACTTATGAGATAGTCAAATGAATCCTATAAAATAAGAAACAATATAAGATATACCTATAAAAACAAATAAATATACATGAAAATACCTTGATAAATAATAATATTATGACATATATACATAACTATAACTACTACGACTTTATTTAGATAGGTAATGCTCCTCAACTCTCCTCGTAAAGATGTCCAGCGAAGGACTAGCACAGATAGTATGCGGAAATGAATTCCATAACCTGGCCGCATGAACTGTGAAAGAATTCCCATACAGAAGTGTGCTAGAAGCATAATTCATTGCAAATTGTGACTCGACTTAAATGTTGGTCCCTTAGTGAAAGCTGTTCAGTTTGATGGTCTGAAGCATCCCTTTAAGGGTTGAACCTCATCTGGCAGCACCGCATCGACTTTTTCTGTCGGTCCATCCTTTTCTGTCACTCAGGAAAGTCATTTGCTAGAGCAAATAAGATAGACGGAACGCGATCGCGCGCGGCGGTGCTGCGGCGTGCGTTCGCGTTCCGTCTACCTTATTTGCTCTAGCAAATGACTTTCCTGAGTGACAGAAAAGGATGGACCGACAGAAAAATGCGATGCGGTGCTGCCAGATGAGGTTCAACCCTTAAAGGGATGCCAGATGAGGTTCAACCCTAAGTGTGTAACGCATTTAAGTTTAAACCCTGTATAAACAAGTATTCTATTGCCCGGGGTGCGCCGGCTACGTACCTAGCCTACCATACATTAGCTCAAGTGTTATGATTATGTCCATCCACAACCATACCACAGAGTACTATAAGATAATACCATAGAAAATCAACAACCTTGTGAAACTTCCATTGTAATGATGAATTGACACAATTGGTTACTAAACAATTATTCGTGACGATATACATCTGTTTTCAAATATTTTATACATATTTTAGAAATTTACTAAACATATACAATCTTACTTGAGATGGCGATACAGTAAGAGGTGGAGATAGTGGTCAGAATCTTGGCTAAAACTACCAGAATTTTTTACATTTTTTTTAGGTAGGTACAACTACAACACGTAATTTGTCATGCCTATCTCCCACTGGTATAAGCAGAGTTTTTATTTATGTACTAAACTGATTGGTAAGTAGTTAAATCATCTTAACATTTAATTCAATTAATTATAGTCACAATTTAATCACACACACGTTTAATGGTAAACACGGCGACACATCAAGCTATATAAAGGCTATATATGGCATACAAGCATAACCAAAATAAGCTGGCCACGCGACGTTATACTTGATTCAACCTACGCATGGCCAGTTTATACTGCTTATGTATAGCTTGACGTGTCGTCGTGTGTACTAATGCCGTGCGCGTACCCTTGAATGTAATTTTTGTGCTCATTTCTTTCTTACACATGCCACCTTTCTACAGGGTGAAATTGATATCATTAGCATCCTTAAGAGTCTACCTATCAAACTGAACAACTTTTATTATGGGAGTAAAGCAAAAAAAAATCAGCTGTTTAGTTTAAAACATTTGAGTCGAGTAGGCATTGCAGTTTAGTATGGAACAGCTGACATTTTTTTTGTTTCGATCGGTTTAGTCCATAAAGGTATTATACTACGTAAGAGAGACAGTGACAGCTGAGAGATGCACCTAGCGGCATGCCTGTATAATAGAAAGAGATACGTGACGCGAGGCAATAGAACCGTTTTTGGGGATTTGGAGTCCTGGTAAAAATTCGGTTTCTGTGAATAAGCGTGAACCTAAAGTGAAATCGTAGATAATTTTGTGAAATATACTAACACTGTTTCATTAAATTATTCACCATTTCACGTTAGATTGAGAATTATACACAGAAATCGAATTTTTACCTTGCCGAGGACTCCAAAAAACGTCAAAAACGGTTACATTTGACAACTCATGTCACTTACTCTATTCCGTAAGGTATAATATCTTTATGGTTTAGTCCCAAAGAAAAAGTTGTTCAGTTTGATGTCTAATTGTCAATCTAAATAACATACCTGTAAGAAAGAGATTTCGAATCTCAACAGTGTGATGAACATGAACGCGAGGAGGATGCGTCCAGCGAGCTGCAGGTAAGTCTTGGGCTTGTTCTCTCCGAGCGAAGGCACGCCGGCGAAGAGGCTCCGCCCCTCGGCGCGCGCCTCCGCCAGCACCAGCAGCAGGGCCCCGATGAGCGCCAGGTTGCGCAGCAAGAATTGTATGTCCCATAATATACTATACGCGAATGTCTGCAATAAGGTTTGTTATAAGTCGAGGTCCTTTTTGAATTTTATATATCCTGTGAGACTGGTAGGATTAGAGATAGTTTGGGCACTACTAGAGAAATATGAATATTCTTAAGGGCACCAGCTATTTTTGAGCGTCATATCTAAACTATTATAAAACTGTAACAGAAGTGTGTCTGTACATTGAAGATATTTACAAAAACAAAATTATGACATGGTTTTTACTTTTACCTGTCCCTGATTCCAAATCACCAATTTTTAGATTTTTTTGTCTATCTGTTTGTTTGTTTATTTGTTTGTTTGGGTTTTTGTTTGTTCGAGTATCACGCAAAAACTACTGAACCGATTTTGATGAAACTTTTTTTGTTTGAAAGCTTATCATCGGACTTAAAATCTGGTATATAATTTATGCGGACGAAGTCGCGGGTAAAAGCTCGTAATAGATATATCTATCGGTCTAATCTAGGGTTTATTCGGAATAGCTCCGACTGCTTAACATAGCACAACATGAAATATCCCACCATATCAAATAATAGGCAAAATTACAGATACTTTTTAGGTGGTCTATTTTAAGCTCAAAGGCACACGATAAAATGCATGGTGCTTTTAAACGATAGCCACGGATATTTTTCTGACACTGAAACAAGAAACATGATTTAATTCGTCGAAAACTACTCCAAAGAAAGGAAATGGAATGGTCTATTATACGCCGAAAACTGAATGGTTGTCATGTCAACATTATCAAACTATAGCCTGCAATCAGCCTAGTATGATGTCTGTACTTGCGCGCAAGTACTGGTCTCGGCTTTCCATACTATTTGTCGCGGCAAGTGCAACGTTTTCGCCCTATAAAAAGCGCAGGATGAGGTCATTTTCTACGCAGCGAAGGCTTGTCGCACAAGAGTAGAGAAATCATACTAGAGGGGCAGATATAAATATGGTTTACCTGTAATACAACAATGAAGAATAGGATTCCGCACGCGATGTCAACCTTTAGTCTTCCTAACACCATCACACATCCACCCAGCTGACCTAATAAATTCATTATCTGCAAACAAAAATTCTTACATTACGACCTGCTCGCAAGTTCGAATATTTGAAAAGGTAAACAGATACATTGCGGCCACATGAGTAAATAGATCACAGAAACAAAGTTTCTAGAGAGCGCATAAAACGATCACTCGCCCATAGATTGTCCACTGGTCGAGCCGATTTTTCCATGGGCGGAGTGTAGTGATCTCGAATGTGAAAGGTCACGTACACACCGCCGCTCCTAGTAATAGTGTACCTATCGTACTTCGTGCGATTATATAGGAAGCTTTTTCTCTGTGGGGTGTTACTCATGTGCTGCGGCTGAAATATTCTCTTCGTCACAAAAGTACCAGTGTAAGTGCATATTCAAAAGCCCCGGTTGCGGTTGTATAGGCAAAATGCGACGATACGTATAAAAGCTTCCAAACATGCATCTACACTTCGCTGTCAGTTACTCAGCCACCGAAACTTGTGAAAAGGAACTAAGTTGAGTTGCAATTGGCTGAACTTATGCGTATTTGCTTCTTAGATTAAAATAAATTGGCAAGAGTAAAAAGATAGGATAGATTTTGTGATCGAGTGCGGCAGCTGTGCTTCCCCCTTTAGCAAAATAGACCTAAGTAACATTATTTTGATTGTGTCCTTTGTTTTGTTCAATAACGGGCAGCTACTCGTTATGCATGTATCCTGTAAGGCTTGTTTCTTCAGAAGACCGTGGCAGAATAACAATGGTTGTTAGCAATATCTTAAACTATTCACTGAGTCGTTAGGTGGGCACCGGACTTTGCCGCAAAGCTGTGTTCAACTATGATCTATTCCATAGATCGATCTTCATTTTATCTTTATATAGGAGAACAGAGACAGCTAAAC
Source organism: Agonopterix subpropinquella (assembly GCA_922987775.1). NCBI lineage: Eukaryota > Metazoa > Arthropoda > Insecta > Lepidoptera > Depressariidae > Agonopterix > Agonopterix subpropinquella. Next base: position 25,687,800 of record OV277696.1, read on the forward strand.
TTTGAAGACATATTTGCGGCTATGTCTGGCGCCCGGTATATGCTTCTGTGTTAAAATTATTATTAATATTCACGAGACATTATTTGCTACACGATTATCTATCATCTGTGTTGAGCCGAAAAATTACATTGACTAAGCAAAGGGAAGTCTGCTTCTGCTCTATTAAACTAGAACAAACACGAGATAGCACTCCTGACCCAATAAAGTAGAATACATTTAGAAGTCTAAATATGGACAAACAAATATACGAACTTTATGTCTAGAGATAAACATGTAGTATACAGAACATGATGTTATTGCACTGTTATCATTATCACAGTCTTGGAATTAGTTCATTATTGCAATAACCTAACGAAGCTGATACTCATGCTATTACCTTGGTTATTAACGATAGTCAATGGAGGATAAACCATAGCGGCAGTGACGTATTCTCATATGGACAAAATGGGCAAGTGCTAAGGGCGGCCGGGTCAAGGGGGGCGGCCCGTAGGGCAATACACATGGGGAGAAAATTGTTGCCCAAAGAAATACAGTATTACACATGGGGAGGAAATTGTTACCCAAAAGAAATACAGTACGTATTAGCCAGACATCAGGGTGAAAAAATTTTGAGCTCGCTTCGCTCGCTCTGGTCTCTATTTTTACTAAATATTGCACTGTATGTGTATATATAGACTGAAACGAGTTCTAGCACAGCCAAGTCGTATCGTATAACGGAAAAAAGTCGAGCTCGCTTCGCTTGCTCCATAATTATGCTACTACTATTAAATTTTGCTACTACTTTCGCAAAATACAATTTTTTTTAAGCTTGTGACAGTTTTTGTCGGTTAGATAATTCTTAAATATCTCAAAACCTTAGAACTTTTGGCACAAATCTTGGCTACAGGCCTACCGCCGTCAAACTGCAGTAATGGGGGGCGGCCAAATATATTTGCCCAGGGGCGCAATATTTGTAAATACAAGCGGCAAAATACGGAATTGCTTACGAGCCTCATTGTCCGAAAGCATTTATAGTCCATAAAAGGCACGATAAGCTTGGAATGTACTGAACTATGTGCTCTTGCTCAGAACATTGACGTAGAATACTATGGACTCCGGGTCTAGAACAAAATTCTCGAAAAAAAGTGCGCGTGCGCGTAGTCGGCCGATCAAACGAAAACTGTCGCGTAATTGGAATTCTTTTTAAGTTTTGGTGCTCTTTTGGTTTTGACACTTTTGAGCGCGGACCCTACGTCCAGTAGTTGGTATGTCAATGGCACATAATTTCACTGAAGCAAGCTAAAAAGGACTACATGCCGAACAGAATTCGATGTTAAGGCAAGTATTCCCGACGACCCCACTGAGCAATTGACAATTGAATTAAAAATAACAATGTGCCCTTACATCAATCGTGACCAATAAAACACTTATAGTAATTTAATTAAATAATAAAATGTTAGTGCAATCGTGAATGCGTGTAAGCCAGTGCGGGTGCGAACTAAACACCATATCAAACCTTGCTATTACTGGAAATATAAACAAAACTTTAGATAACACAATCCGAATGCACTACATAATTTATGCGAAACAAAACTTAAATAATATTACCATATAGTTTATAGCTATACTTAGTATTAAAATCGTCATGCGTCTTCAGTCTGACTTTTCTTTCAATGACGTGTATTTCGGATTTTGTTTAGACCTTCATCAAGCTCTAGCAACATTCGTTTAGAATGCATCAACATTATTTCAGACTTAAGACGTCCACTGCAGGACATCATCATCATCAGTCTACTATTCCCGAATGAGCACGTGCCTCGTACGAGTAAGCGTAAGAGCAAGCGTGTGATACTCCACCTCGCGGACCCATTGTGTTGGTGGAGAATATTCACTGCAAGATATAATTCTTCCCCAATTCCATAATAATCTATTTTTTTCATCTCCCATCAAGCTTGACGTTTAAACTTAAACCCCTTAATAAATAAAAGGTTTATTCCACTTTAATTGCCTGGGTGCACTTTAATTGCATTGCCTGGATCATAAGCAACTCATTAGTGTCCTATGATCTAGAAGTAGATTAAACTCGACTTGAGTGCATACAGGTCGCGCAACGGATGAGCGCTTGGGGATAGTGGACAAGCAATCAAGGTCATCGCTCACGATTCGTTGCGCGATTTGACTACGTTGGATTCAAAAACTAATCAGACGAAAAGCAGAACTTACCACAAACATAGTGGCTAGGAATTTGCCGCAGCCCCACGATATGTCCATGTAGTCGCGCTGCTCGTTCCACTGGAACCACATCCTGAGGCCATCCTCGAGGAATGTGGATATGAGGCACAGTCGCGCCACCGTCGGCAGCACATGCTTGCCTTTTCGAATTACCTGGTGTACAAAAACAAAATGTTAGCCTGTAGGATTCCTCGCACAGGGCATGGGAGATATAGTATAAGAGATAAGTGTACTTTTTGCAACCATCAGCAGCAAGGCTGATTCAGTTTTTATGGGGTGTAGAGCATCTCTGTGATGGGGATGGACAAGGTCTGCCTGCATAGCTCCAGTCGGTTTAGGAGTTACTGATGATTAAAGGTCTGTAAAAAATTAACGATCAGCTGCACGGCTGATCGTATAATATTGTTGTAGTATGCACTGTAGCTATCTGAACAGTACAATAACTGTCAAGTTCTGTCAGTCGGTTTACGATATACAGCCAGTCATAGTTCCGACCTTTGAACGGCTGTATCTCCTAAACCGACTGATGAACCATGTCAGTTTTTGTACTGTTCACATAGCTACAGTGCATACTACAATAATAACATACGATCAGCCTTGCAGCTGATCGCAAATTTTTTACAGACCTTTAATCATCAGTAACTCCTAAACCGACTGGAGTTATGCAGGCAGACCTGGTCCATCCCCATCACAGAGAAGCTCTACACCCCATAAATACTGAATCAGCCTTGCTGCTGATGGTTGCAAAAAGTACACTTATCTCTCGGAATAACAGGGAGTAGGACAAACTCCATCACGCTGGCCACGTGTGGGTGAATGGAGGTAGACAGTGAACAACATATTCAGAAAATAGCAAATCGCTCCTCATCTGACATTCTACGCTGTCGCGTACCAGTGCAATACACTGGGTTTTCAAATTACAAAAGAACGAACATAATTCGTAAAAAATTGACATTGAACTTAAGTTGTTTTTGTATATTAAGAAGTAAGTAATTTTTCTTAATCTCGTCATCGCGTGCGCATATTTTTTTGTTAAATAATCAAACTTTGTTCTTACAGTCTAGATCTAATAGTATACGATTCAAAATAATCTTAAATTATCGCATGTCACTGAGTTGAAACGTACGCAGGCGCAGTGCGCAGTGGCGAACTTTCTATTAAAAGTTTCAACTGCGTAGAGTTACGTCTAAGTTTAAAACTGTAGTGACAGTAATTAGAAGAGGATTGTTGGCTGTTCATAATAATACCTACATAAATTCACGACCGCACGTCGCTCGGGGTGGTCAGAAACCTTGCTTCAACTACCAATCACCTTTTAAGGTTGCAATTGTAGCAAGGTCCACTTTTAGCATTTTTGAGTTTATGGATGTTTCAGGATGGTATGACGCCTTTCTTCGGTTTAGGACAGACTTAGAGGACAGATTAAGACAGAATGAAAGACAAAATGGATAAATAAGAATCTTTTGTGTCAAGTGTCGATAGCTGACCAGAAGTGCGATTTTTGAAAATCATACGAGCGACTTTTCAGTAGAAAATGTCAAAATTACTATGGAGATCATGCATCTTTCTACTGCCAAGTCGCTCGTATGATTTTCAAAAATCGCACTACGGGCCTTTCGTCCACAAAAACACTTGCACAACCACGGGCGGAAATGGGGTGGTCTATTCTTAATTTTTTCCTAGTTTACAGGGCGGAAAGTTGAACTTGAGTTTTGCGATTTCAGATGTGCAAAATTTCAGGTTTTCACGATGACCGTAAATTTTTTTCAAAATCTTCGAATGCTGAAGTAAAATACTCCAAAAGTTAGGCTTAGTCTTTTAAGAACGTTTTCTTGTAGCTTTATTGTTTCTGGTAGCTGCCCTTTGTGCCCCATCTAAACTTTCCACTCTGTATATTAATTAACCCATTGATGAACAATTGTCACCCCTACAAATATTTTATTTTTTATTTTTTCTGTAGGTACTTATATTGTGAATCCATTCTTCTTCTTATCGTGTGGGCAGAGCCCTGAATCCATCCATCAGAGAATCCATTGAAATTGAAACATAGACCTTAACTAAAGTTTGCATATTAAGTCGGTTTCATATAGTTACTAAAAACCTTCATCAATATAATCTGATAAATATTCTTTACACTGCATTAAAAATTTTATTATAAAATTGAGGAACTAAAATTCCTACCAAGTTACATTATCATTATCACATAAACCGTGTAATATTTCATAGCATTGATACCAAATCAAATAGTCAGATTATGTCACATCATTGTAATTAACAAGATAAGGCGCGTATTTAAATAACACAACATTAAACATAACTTATTTCTGATATAATGTTCATTGATCAAAAATCATTGATCATTGATCATTGATCAATTGTTCATGAATCAATTTAAATGACAACCGAGTTAAGGCAGAAAGAATATACATAGACACACAGAATAAAAGCAATTTCACATAGAAATATCATCCGCTAGAAGCGCCAGAAGAAATTAAGTGTCAGGTGGCGACTTTATGGGTAGCATTTCACGATGAAATACTACAAAATATACCATAAGACTAAAGCACCTTATTCACGGTCCAGCCCCGCTGTACGTCCCGCCAAGGTCGTGCACGATGCACGATGCAAAAGCACCGTGAGTAGGCTTGACGTACGTCGATTGAGCTGACGTACAGCGGGGATGGACCGTGAATAGAGCGCTTTTGCATCGTGCATCGTGCTTGGCCTTGGCGGGACGTACCGCGGGGCTGGACCGTGAATAAAGCGTCTAAGTCGCCCCATCCTCCATCCACGGGAAGATATTGAGTAGTCCTTATCCCGATTATTTGGGACAGGCAGCGGCGCTATAGTCTTCCATTTAGTAATTTATTCAAAGTTTTATATTCTGAGCCATTCAACTGTTATTTGTCTCCAGTTACAGTTGAAGCTACAGAACAAATAAATACTGGCCACAATCACACGTGTGTTCCTACATCATGCTGCTATGCTCGGCTTATACAGGGTGACATTGATATCATTGGCATCCTTTCAAACTACGAGTCTACCCATCACACTGAGCAACTTTGACTATGATGGGAGCAAACAGATCGGATCGATCGGTTAAGAGTACTTAATTAATGATTTTGCATGTACTGATAAGGAACCAATTATCATAATATTATTCAAATTTAATAGTTAATTTAAAATTAAAAGTATTAAAATAGTGTTTCACCTCAGCGATTTTTACAAGCCTTCAAAAAGGTTAAAAGTTGTAATAATTATAGTACTCTATGATCAAACTATGAAAAAATCCAGGTCATATTATCATATTTTAGTATAAAGTAACATTCAAAAATAATCATGGTAATTTTTTTTTATCTGTTCTCATAGTTAATTTATGTTCATTACATACCAGTAAAACCCAATGGTCTTATTACATCACTTACATAACGAGGGACACAAGATACCAGTCAGCATGAAAGTGAAAGTGACACACTGCCTTTATTTGGCAACTGTACATAACAATGAACCTGTCCTTTAGAAAGATCTGTATATCAGATTTTACTATTTTAATTGTTTAGGAATCAGGTTTTAAAAATAATGTCACCATTTTCAGGATACCCAGGATATCAGTATAATTTTAAATTTTTAACCTAAGTACTAATATTATAAATGTGAAAGATTTTAGACATTTGTGACTCAATCACACATAAACAGAATGAAATGGATTAACACATGGGGGCACTTTTTAAATTCAATGCAGACAAAGTCACAGGCATATAATACAGGGTGTAAGGAAAAGTACCATTTACCTTTAAACCACATACTCTACCCGTCAAACTGAACAACTTTTACTATGGGAGAACAAAAGAAATCAGCTGTTTCATACTAAACTGCAATGCCTATTCAAATGTATGGAACAGCTGATTTTTATTTGGTCTTGCGTCTATAGGTAAAAGTTGTTCAGTTTGATGGAGTACGTGGTTTAAATTAAAAGTTAAAGATACTTTTCCTTACACCCTGCATAATTAATATGGACCATTCATTCATTCAATTGCTTTTTTTACCTAAGTATCAAGTTATTGTAATACAAATAAAATATTTATGAGACTATCCATGTTAGATTCAAAAAAAGATTTTATGTTTAATAAGTGGACTTGTTAATTATTCATTTATTATTAACTTCTATACTTTAAAGGAATCACGTTGACGGTTTTGCTGCAAGCAGATGTCTTTCACATGGTGTTCACGCAGTTCACATTCGAGCCTGCTAAGAGGCTCCACAATCCTTTTCTATCAGCTGTGATTTTGCTCAAAACCAATTCTTGAGATTGATAGATAGTCTTATTTGGATCAGGTCAGTTACGATCTTTTCCCCGAACGTCCATCGCCCGAATTCCTTATTCGACCATTTCCCCGAACAGACATTTCCTAGTACGTCCATTTACTTGTACGGTTCTTTCCTTTATTACACAAAAAAGTTTTAAGAAAAGGAAAATTACCATGGTTCACATTCTCATTCTTTCTCGTCTGTTCTCAGCGAGAATTTAGTGCCTGCTATACAATTTCATATAAACAATAATTGATGCCTAGCAGTTTTACCACAGCCGGACACTGCATGCAAAAATTTGAAATTGAGGAGTATAACGTCAGCACATGCGAAACCAAAGAAATTGAACCTTAAGTCTTCTTCGTAGGTAACGAGTAACCAGTGCGTAGTAACCAGAGGGCGATAGAGGGGGTGAGGTAAAAAGTTGGTGGGAGGAAGGGATTGTCCGTACTGTATCTAGTAATAGATACTCTTTCTTGTACTGTGGTTTTACCATTAAAATTATTAACGATTTGTTATTGAACAATCTGACAGATAACTGACTACACTACTACTGATATCTGACTTAGAAGTCAATATTATTTATTCTGCTCTCATCATAATAACTGTTCATATAAGTTTCTTGTAGATGTAACATTAAGGCTCTTTTTCCACTACTCCGGTCCGGCGTCGGATGTCGGAAATAGCCTTCAGAAAAATATCGAAAACCGGTCAACACTTTTCCACTTATCCGGTAAAAAACGGATGGTAAAATATCATTATCTCATCGGATGTGGTAGAATTCAGTACCGATTATCATTATTCACACATTCAATCAATGAAAACTAGGGTAGGGATCATTTTCTACGAGTCTTACCTCAAAAGCATATGTGCCCTATAGTTTTTATCTAACTGGAAATAGCCGGACCGGACAGGTAATGCAAAAGCATGCATTGTTTTTGTACGTCTGTCACTTCGTACGATAAAAGACCAACGGTTTGGCAAATTACCGGATCGATAACAACCGGATACCGGGGTAGTGGAAAAGTGAGTATAGTAGTGTAATAGATTTCTAAATCGGATTGGAAATTATCGTGTGCCGGACCGTAGTGGAAAAAGAGCCTTAGGGTTAAAAAGAAATTTGTTTACAATTCAACTGAAACTTTCCTTCGTACAAGTGAATGAACTAGAATACTGACTTTGCTGATTATCAGGAACAATGATTGATAATGTTTTCTACAACTTAGAAGTCTAGAAATTGACCGAGTAATATTTAAATAAGGTAAAAGCTCAAACATCTGTAATGAAATAATGTTCATGATCACTTTCATGCGTTCATAAACAGTGCTTGAATCCAGTCACCGTATCATGTCGTTGGCACCGCGGTTTGACTTATTGAAAGCATATTTTAGGAGCATTTTTATTACGTAGTTATATTCATAAATCCATTCAACAGATAGCGCCAAGAAGAAATAAGTTCGGTGACGTGACAATCCATTCCAAAGTACATGTCGAAATTTCGACTTTATACTGCTATTACCAGGTGTAAGAGTACATTATCTGGTAGAATCTCACCTGATCTGCTACATCTTCCGCCGTAGACACATATTCACTAGGAATTTGCATTATTCACGGCAATTCACAACCACTATCACCGAAATAAAATTTCACTTGTCGAACCCGTCTCGGCAGTCGTCAGTCGTCGAATGACGTGTGGATAGTTGGACTCCACTTCCTGTCCAAATAACAATCTTTTTGAAGAAATTTTGTAATAAAATAAAAAAACAAAAATGGAAATATACAAAATTATAAAATGAAAATTTTTGAAAAAAGTTGTTTTGATTTTAATTTTATGGGGTATAAATAAATAATAATTTACACAAAACGACCCGGATGTTTTGTCTCAGTAAACTAAGAAATGTCAAAATACGAATTGCGTTTTGTTATCCACTTCAAGTTTTCATAATAAAAAGCTTGGTATTTCAAAATCGGTTTTGATATTGATAAGCATAAATAGCAAACCCGTAGCAAACCAGCACCCGCGGCATGACGGCGCGATACATATCTATCGCACCCTACCTCTCTTTCATTTTGCGCGCGAACGAACGAGCCAGCAGGCGCGATAAAACGTTTATCGAGGTGTCATGCCGCGGGCGCAGCACTGGTAGCATGCACACCCGCGATAGCCGTGATACGGCTTTATCCCGTCTTTTATCTCGTTAGCTCGCGCGCAAAAGAACGAGATAAAAGACGTGATAAAGCCGTATCACTGCTATCGCGGGTGTGCATGCTACCAGTGCAGTAATTTCAAAACGGACCTTGAAAATATTAGATTTTTTTTATTTGAGTTACCTATGAATAGCTAATAAATCGCCGCCATTTCAGATAAACAGATAACTAAACGCTCATATTTCTTAAGGGGCCCATTCACAGTAGTCCTACATGCAGGACTACGAGGCCACACACGATCCTGCAAGTAGGACTACTCATACATTTTGCCCAAGGTCATCGGATGCTTTGTAGGACTGCAACACCATTCACGATTCGATATTGGTGTAGGACTGCAAGACGGACTACTGTGAATGGGCCCCTTTACGCTTTCATTCGAACAGTGCTGCTAGGTTAGGATATTTTATCCTAGATTTCGGGTAAAAACTAAGTCCTAGGTCCTAGTCCTAGGCTAAGATTCAGAGACGATTTTTAAGTCTTAGTCCGAACTCCCGTATGTCAAAAATTCAAAATCCATACATTTTGACCTTACTTAGTTCGAACTATGACTTAAAAAATCGTCTCTGAATCTCGGCCCTAGTCCTAGGTTTAGAGTAAGGAAGTATTTAGTTAGGGTATTTATTTAGTTAACTCACGGACGACCGTACTCCGTACCGTACTTTGGTGTAGTCAGTCAGAATCCTTGTTGACAACCATCAACGCAACGATCTTAGAAGCATGGCTAATTTTCACCTTTTTAGTAAAGATTTAGAATGGTACTTTATACTATGCCATGTCAAGTGGTAACTGTGATTACAAAAACATAAAAGAAACTTTTTCTCGTAGTAGAATTGTGAAAAAGATATTAATTATAGGAATAAAGATAAAAGATCTGAAAAACCAAGGATTGAGACTGAAAATATTTGCTGTTTAATAAATAGTAACAGTTAAAAAATGTTTATTTTATTTTATTTGATACTGAAAGGTTTTAGAGACAAAGCTTAGGTTAAAGTGAAAATAAGACTTGGCAGCACTGCTTAGTGCTCTGTGCATTTAAAAAAAAAATTGTTTGCAGTGTTGCTACCTTAGCCCTTTTGGGGCTAGATCTAGCACTTTTACTGTAGGTGAACTCGTTGTTTAATAATTTAGCCCGGAAAGGGCAATCTAGCCCTTTTCAGGCTTTTCATTTTCTTAAAAATATTGCACCAAAATCTGAAATTTGCACCATGCTAACATCGCAATAACATCGAATTTTGGCGATTTGTGTCATAATTTGTTCGATTATGGCAACATAGCGCATCTCTACGCCCCGCGCCGATCTAGGTTTAGTTTGTTAATTAAATAGATATTAATATTTTTAATTTTTGAACCTATTAAATTGGTAAAATTTTTCTTCAAATTCTGTTTAATTTTGAAAAATGTAATTGTTATTCAATAAATACATAATTGAAATCATTAGTAAAGGTGTTTTTTTAGCCTTTTTTACAGCAAGTGTTTTCTTGGTAATTTGTGCTCCATCTAGCCCGAATAAGTAGTCAAACAGCCCGATCTAGCCCTTTTTAGTTTCTTGAACAGCCCCTATTATTAGCTTGCTACATATCAGTAATCTGTGCCTATTATTAAAACTAAGGTGGCAACACTGATTGTTTGTCTTTGCTGTTGTTTTTGCTACTAGTCATTCACTTCGAGTTGGCCGCTACCTCCCTTCCCGCTTCCCCGCACCGCACCCCTAAGAGACCATAAATAAACGCAATTTTATAACCTTTAGCAACGCAACCATGTACGGCACATCCGTCCCGGCCACTAATATCGCTTTTAATTTTAAATTTTTATTTGCCTTTTGTTTCGGAATGTGTATCCGTTTTCGTTTTACGTTTTACCGCGCTGTTTTGACACCTGTCAGGTTTTTGTGATTCTATTTTTCGGAATATTATTATGTCGTATAGCTAGAACATTCTTGTAATAAAACTCTAAATACATGATATAATACTTTTATTACATGGTGTCAGAAGACAAAGAAACCTACCATGTCGTCAGAAGACTATCAAGCACTGTTCAAGCAGCAGACTCAGATGCTGGCCAATATGCAATCACAACTGGCAGTGCTGCAACAACAAGTTCAAGGAAATAGAGCTGGCGCAGCTGAAGGTGATGCAATTCGAGGTCATGTCAGCGTCCCGTGGCCTCAACCCTTGGATACAAGTGCGAGCGATGCATATGAAAGTTTGAAGTTCTTTAGACACGGTTGGGAAAATTATTGTGTGGCCACGGGCATGAACAAGTGGCCGCAAGAGAAGGATGAAGTTAAAGCCGGCCTCCTCATAAGCGCGATTGGTAGCGCAGCTTTGAAGAAGTATATGGAGTTCGGTTTATCAGATACAGAGAGAAAATGTGAAAAAGCAATATTTAAGAAAATGGAAGAAACTATAGTCAAGAAGGGTAATATTATCTACTCAAGATACTTGTTCAATGCTAGAAACCAAGGAAAGGATGAAAATTTTGAAGATTTTTTATTAATACTTAGAAAACTAATCAAACCATGCAATTATGGGTTGGGGGAGGACGAAATTCTGCGTGACAGAATTGTCGTAGGTGTAAAGGATGATGAAGTCACAAAGGAGCTCCTGAGAAGGGAAGATTTAAATTTAGAACAGGCCATCAATATCTGCCGATCTGCGGAGGCAGCTGCCGCACAGCTGTCCACACTAAAAAAAGAAGAGTTGAATGTGAACAAAATCTTAAAGAATACTCAAAGGGAAAGGGAAGCCAAATTGTGCAAATTTTGTGGCAGCATTCATATATTTGGAAGAAGTTTCTGCCCGGCATTTGGGAAAAAATGTGAGGTATGCAACGGCAGAAACCATTTCAAGAAGGTGTGCAGGAAAAAGTCACACATCAAAGTTGTCAAAGGTGAGGACTCTGATGATAACCTTGATCTTTTTATATCGCAAGTACGAACTAATAAAGTATCGGGCCACATCGAAGCACCAATTAAGATGAAAATCAAAGGAAAATGGCTAGAGGTGTACTGCACATTAGATACTGGAGCGCAAGTATGTGTCATAGGCGCAGAAAATTATAAAAATCTTACAGGCCTTGATCTTTCCAAACTTAAACCATCTTCTCACAAACTAAGATGTTTCAATGGGTCCACGATCACCAACTTTGGTATTGCTGAGTTTGAGTGCTGTCATAATAGTAAGAATTATACAATAAAATTTCATGTAGTGGATGTAATGCATGAACCACTTCTGTCGGAGAAAGCATGCGTCACTCTGGGCCTGATAAAGTACTGCAGTGCTGTATCTTTAGACTTAGATCGCACATCAGCTGGAGATATACTCAAGAAGTATAGTGACGTGTTTGAAGGATATGGACACCTACCCGGTGAGGTTACCCTTGAGATTGATGACAGTATTCCTGCTCGTATCCAGCCTGCTAGAAGGATCCCAGTTTGCCTAAGAGGTCAGTTGGAGGCGGAACTTGATAAACTAGAAAAGGATGGAATTATCGCTAAGGAAACTCAGCATACGGATTGGGTAAATAACATTTTAATAGTTAACAAAAACACCAAATTCAGAATATGTCTAGATCCAATCCCATTAAATAAAGCTTTGAAAAGACCAAATTATCAGTTTACAACCCTTGATGAGATGTTGCCAGAATTAAGTAAGGCCAAAGTTTTCACTACAGTTGATGCTAAAAAAGGGTTCTGGCAATGTGGTTTATCAGAAGAGAGCAGCAAATTGACTACATTTTGGACTCCGTCTGGTCGTTACAGGTGGCTGCGTCTCCCATTTGGTTTGAGCTCATCACCGGAGATATTCCAGCAGAAACTGTCGAGCTTGCTGAAAGATCTTAAAGGTATAGAAATTATTGCTGATGATATACTTATATATGGGGTGGGTGAGACTATAGAAGAAGCAGTAAGGGACCACAATCAAAAGTTAGAGAAACTGTTGCAAAGATTACAGAAAATTAATTGTAAACTGAATAAAGATAAGGTGAATCTGTTGCAAACTTCTGTGAAATTTTATGGTCATGTTTTAACTAGTGAGGGATTAAAGGTAGATGACAGTAAAGTAGATGCAATAAGGAATATGCCTACACCTATTTCTAGTAAGGATGTCTTGAGATTTTTGGGCATGATTGGCTACCTTAGTAAGTTCATAAAAAATCTCAGTTTCGAGGCCAAGAATCTTCGTAGACTTACTAGAAAAGATGTTGAGTTTCATTGGACCAGGTCTGAAGAGAGAGAATTTAATCACTTAAAAGACATTGTATCAGATTTACCTCAACTTAAATATTTTGATGTTAACAAGGAAGTGGTTATAGAGTGTGATGCCAGTGAATATGGGCTGGGTGCTGCATTATATCAAGAGGGTCATGTAATTTGTTTTGCTTCCCGTTGTCTAACATCAGCTGAGAAAAATTATGCCCAAATCGAGAAGGAAATGCTAGCAGTCGTTTTTGCATGTAAAAGATTCAACCAATATGTAGCAGGAAACAGAAAAACTGTTGTTAAAACAGATCATAAGCCTTTAATAAATATTTTGAATAAGCCACTGGTTGAAGCTCCCAAACGAATTCAAATGATGCTACTTACACTTCAAAAATATAATGTGGAATTACAATTTATTAAGGGTAAGGATAATTTTGTTGCAGACACCCTTTCGAGAGCACCAGTAGAGGAAGACACGGATCAATACAATTTAGAAAATAAGATTAATGAAAAAAGAATTTACAAGTTAATTAGTAAAATATCTTCGGTGCAATATCTTAAAATTTCTGATAAACTTATTGAAAGAATCACTGAGGAAACTAAGAAGGATTGGAACTTGCAATTAATAATAAAGTATATCATTGATGGATTTCCAAGATACATCTCGGACTTACCTGAAGAGCTGAAAGAGTACCATAAACATAACTGTGAACTGTCTACAAAAGATGGGCTGATTTTCAGAGGTAATCAGGTGCTAATACCAGAGTCACTAAGAAAGGAGATGACAGAAAAAGTTCACATAAATCATAATGGGGTTGCTGGCACGCTGCGCTTGGCAAGAGAGAACATGTTTTGGCCAGGAATGTCAAAAGATATCAAAGAACATGTTGGTAAGTGCCAATTTTGTGTGTCTAATGCATCATCTCAACAAAGATTACCATTGATTAGTCATGATGTTCCGTGGTACCCGTTTCAATATGTATCTATGGATGTATTTTCAGTAGGTGACTTAAAGTTTTTAGTCACGGTTGACCACTACTCAGATTTTTTTGAGTTGGATAAGCTTTCAACACTCACTTCCAATGAGATTATACAAGTTTATAAGAAAAACTTTGCGCGTCATGGCATTCCGCAAAGAGTATGTACTGACAATGCAACCAATTTTGCTAATGAAGATTTTAAGCGTTTCTCGAGTTATTGGAATTTTGAACATGTTACCTCATCTCCACATTACCCACAAGCTAATGGCAAAGCAGAAGCTACAGTCAAGATTGCTAAAAGATTGGTAATACAGAGCATACATACAAAGCAAGACTTGTGGTACTGTCTATTACACCAGCGGAACATACCTATTGAAGCAGATAAAGCCAGCCCTACACAAAAATTATTTTCAAGACACACTCGAACAGGTTTACCTTGCACACAAGAACATCTTAAGCCTAAGATTGTACCTAATATTCCTTCTTTAATAAAGGAGAGAAAGGAAAAATACAAACATACTTATGATAGTAGAAGTAAAAATTTGTCTGATCTGTCAGTGGGTCAAAATGTTGCTGTGCAATTATTCCCTGATATAAATAAAAAGTGGACTTTAGGTAAAGTCTCTAAAGTTATTGATAAAAGATCTTACATAGTTGATATCAACGGCAAAGAGTATAGAAGGAACAGAGTGCACATCAGACCATATTCTGGCACGTTAAAGAATAACAATGAGCTGGAAGAAGGAATAAGAACTGAGGTCTTGGAACCTCCAACACCTGAATCTTCCTTTACAGGTTTTCAAATCATCACTCCTGAGCCTGACTCATCAGCTCCTGCAACGAGACTGGCTGAGCCTCACACTGTTATGTCCTCTCCATCTCCAGCTCCTTCCGTGGCTGCAGAGTTCGCCCCTCCGGATTTGTCTGGATCGACTGATGGCATAAGGCGAAGTGGACGGGCACGTTCCACCCCTCAGTATCTTAGAGATTATGTTCTATTTACACGCGACGACTAAGTTAGAAAGAAAAGGGGATGTTTCGGAATGTGTATCCGTTTTCGTTTTACGTTTTACCGCGCTGTTTTGACACCTGTCAGGTTTTTGTGATTCTATTTTTCGGAATATTATTATGTCGTATAGCTAGAACATTCTTGTAATAAAACTCTAAATACATGATATAATACTTTTATTACACCTTTTATACTATTTTTTGTCGACGGGACCAATTAATGTGCCTGTGAGGAAATTTTGTAACGGTCATCGACGGCCAACTGGTCGTGAACGGGTAGTACATATCAGTAATCTGTGGTTGTTTCTTGTTTGAATGCAAAGCAGTAGAATAAAAGTTTATTTTTCGGAGTTTTTGGCGGGATTTGAACAGATACGTTTGGAGTCCTCATATTTCATCGAATTTTTATTGTTTATAGTGAGTTTTGGTTCGTAAAATCGGTGTTGTTTTGCGTAACAAAGTGTCGTGCAAGTGAACAATATACAGTTCAGTGAAATATGATGGTGTGGGTTGTGAACAGGAAAAGTGTTCCGTTCTTTTGTAGCGCGGCAAGCGGTCGGTTCACCTCTTTCCTGTGGACTTCTCTGCGTTTCCTGCGTTTCTCGATTGCCTCCAAAAACTCCAAAGAAGCGTTGAAACGTCGAACACCAACGTTTTATTTGCTATAAATGAGAGTATTTATTCCTGACATCGGTTGTATGCGATACACGCTTTACCTTGAACTGAACCAAAAAAAAAAAAAAAAAGTTTATTTTTCAAGAAAACTAAATAATTAACACACGCTGCGCCTAAAGACCGCATCAGTAAGTACATGAGAATGATTTAGCCATACGAGTAAACACATATTTTCCAGTATACTAACAATATAACCTAACTTTCTTGTAGAAAATGTTAGAAGTAACATGCAACGACAGACTAGGTAAGAAAGTGCGAGTGAAATGTAACCCAGACGACACCGTCGGGGACCTGAAGAAGCTCATCGCCGCACAAACAGGCACTCGATACGACAAAATTGTGCTCAAGAAATGGTACACAGTATTCAAGGACCACATCAAATTATCTGACTGTATCCTTTTTAATTTTCTCTAAAGCGGGCACTACACTCTTGCGAGAATTCTTAGCAAGAACTTCCAAAGGAAAATTGCTATGGCTCACGACGCCGAGAGAACAATGAAGGGCATCCACACTCTCGTTCTCGGCCTTTCTAGTTTCCCGTCTGTTCTCGGCGAGAATGCCGTGGAGATGTTGCCTCCGCAACATTCAATCGCTGCAGTGTGATCGTAATGTAACAAAAAGGTCGTGTTGTGCTCCCAGTACTAAAAAATGAAATACTTTAAAGCAGCGATTACACTTGCGTTGGTCAAGCCCGATTTCGGCATACGTTGCCTGATTTGTTCAATCTATTTTAAAGTGTAGCGATCAAATAAGGCAATGCATGCCGAAATCGGCCCCTTAATGTTGGGTAATGTAATAGGGGATTGGACAGTCTGGGACAATTAGTCAAATTAGCAACTTTTAATCGAACGTCAAAACGCACGCAATGTATGAAAAAATTTACTAAATACCCACAAGTGACGTCATCAACATTTAATTACTTTTTATAGTTCATCATGTTATTAAAAATAGTATTCTAGCTTAAAAAAAGCTAAAAATGTGAGTATAGCGTTATTTTCAAATGTTTTTTTTTACTAAGAAGATAAAACTAAAATATATTTTATGCAGTCCACTATTCTTTGCATCTTGAATTTTAACTAAATCTTTAGCCTTTTATCGGTATTTTTGGAAAAGAACTGATAATATACTAAAATATTTAAAATTATACTAAGATTCTACTGAAACTTGATTTTAGACTGAAATTATACTGAATTCATTTAACAGGGCCTAAATTATACCAATTTAGTACTGAAAATACCAAAAGCGGTCACATTGAAGGCTGGGGCGAACGGGTCCTACCATAAAGTGATTATACCTACATGTTGGGCTTGGGCAGTGTAAATGCAACACCCGACATCCTACATACCTACTCCTGATCTGTAGGCTGCTTCAATAATTTTCTGGTATCCAGGGTGTCCTCTCCTGGTGCATTCGACAGACATGGCCGGCCCAATCCCACTTTAATCTGGTGGATTTTCTCCAACATCTGCTATTTGTGTTTTGGGAGTGCAGTGTGGTTTTCCAGACACAATAATAATAAATACATGTGCTATTGTCCTCTGACAAATATTTTATTATTTCCTTAACAGTTTTCTACAGATGAAATTCACGACGGCATGAACCTGGAACTTTATTATCAATAGATTACCAATTATTATTTGTAACATAATATTTAAGAACCTAATATAAGTTTTCTTACACCTAATGTAATATTTTTATTTACCCTTTGATAAGTTATAATAAATTATGTCTTTATTATCCTTATCAGTACCTACCCATGAATGTTGACTAGCGTAGGTGGATACTACAATTTATTAGCTATTGTCACGATTTTTGTGTGCTAGCCGAGGCTAGCCAGAAGCTGGGCCTATCAGTCTCCTATCAGCAAGTACTTATTAGTTTCATGCCTATCAGCCAAAAGGTTATTGGATTATCTTCATCATTTATATTATCATCATCATCATCAGCCTATAAACGTCCCACTCCACTGCAGGGCACAGAAGAAGGGTGTATAGGCCAAAGATTATGTATGGGCATTAAGTCCCAATGTGGAGTGGTACACTTCACATGCACATCAGAATTTCTTCACTGTATGCAGGTTGCCTCACGATGTTTTCCTTCACCGTTTGAGAGCAGTAGGTATTACGTACGTTAGAAAAACTCATTGGTACATGGCATGTTGTTCGTGCGGATTCGAACCCGGACCCTACCCCCCCCCCCCCCGCAACCAAGTATTCTTTGTCCGCACCGCAACGCGAGTATAGCAAATGGTTTATTTGATTTTTGTGAAATAATCGATTATCTACGTAATTATCAGTACTTTTGGTTGTAATATAGTCCTTCGACCATAATTATTCTCTAAGTAAAGTTATAGTCTGGTAAAAAAAAAATATTTTCAGAACTAAATATGCATTATGCCAAGGCCTACAAATTCATATCTTTAAAAAAAATTCTAATTACTTCCGCCCGATGTTGCCATTAAAAAAATTGAGTCATTTCCGGTTACAATCTTTTATTTTCTGTCCCTCACGCACTCGTTTCGTCCTATAGTTTTCTTGCTCGCTCTACGTCCCGCCTGGTTGCTTCGCCGCCATTTTTATTTCGTTCGTGGTTTTTGTTTGTCGTTTGCGTTGATTGATGTCAAAAGTTGTAATTTTCTCTGTTTCTGAATGTAAAGTAATTTTAAATAGAGAGAAAACGGTGCTGTTCAAATACCAATCCTCAATTTAATGATAAGTATTAGTAATAATTCGCTATAATAATGTCCGAAGTCGAAGGTGAGTGTTGGTCCAATTTCTGCCCAAAAATTCTCCAAAATTTGTTTCTAACACTTTCCACATTTCAGAATTCAACCAGCAAAAATCTGGGAAAACGGGCAAGCAGCACAATGTATTACCAATATGGGGTAATGAACAAACTATGAATCTGAACCCACTAATACTAGCAAATATCCAAGGTTCTAGCTACTTCAAAGGTAGGTAAGCACACATAACAACGCACAGGAGTTTGGATTTACATTGTAACCCGGTTCATTTTCACATTTCACTTGTATTCAAACTCAACACATAGTTAGATAATGAATGTAACGTTGTCAACAGTACATCTGTTCAAGTTGAAGACTTATCACGAGGTGGTGGATGAGATCTACTACCAGGTGAAGCACCTGGAGCCGTGGGAGCGCGGCAGCCGCAAGACGGCCGGCCAGACGGGCATGTGTGGCGGCGTGAGTATGTTGGACCACATTAATTATTATTTATCTGTCGTTTTGTGCATATGTACGAGTTTTCATTCAAGTTGAAGATGAAGTGGCTTGGTTTTGGATACTTTCCCCATAAGAGGAATATCCCATGTACAGGTAGAACAAAATTATGCCAATATGCCACAAAAAATATATAAAATGTGTCTATGTAAACCATTCACTTGCACTCTAACGATAGACAAGCACGTTCATAGAAACATATCACACAAAATGACACATTATGGTCTGTCATTGGCATTAGTACGAAGCGGTCAAGGTGGATCAATGCGGTGCGGGAACCGTATTCTAGTGTAACATGGACTTCCCATGGATCACCTTATCTAGTATAGTTGCCGGTAAACTTAATGAAAAAAATCTGGCGGCAGAATAGTATGTGAAACCGATACAGCACATAACACTCACCCCCACCTGTTTTTCAACATGTTTGCCGTTTATTGTACTGTTACATTAATATCATTGATATAAACAAATGTGGTTGCTAGATGAGGGAGGTGCGGAGTACTCGAAACCGACGGGCATGTATGAAGAGATGTATGGATGTGCATGAGGCAAAAGAGGTATGTAAAGATCGTAGTAAGTGGCGCGCCCTGGTCTCTGCCTACCCCACTGGGAAAGAGGCGTGACGTTATAGATAGATAGATAGATAGAGATAGGTTGCTAGATTTGAAAGTCAAGTGCACAAACCCCCTTATTTTAAATCTATGATTTCTAAGTTTTCTTGTTAGTTAATCTGTGCTCATCACTTCATCGTAGTGATGTTCCCAATGTGTACCACGTTTAAAAGCCCATTGTCCATTTCCCTGCTTTTTCTTCTCTGCTTCACCCATACCCAACAAACAACGGGGTGAGAGGGCCCAGCACAGTACTAATGCCAATGCTATTGCTTACAAATTTTGTTTCTACGCAGTCAAGACCTTGCTCAAGATGTTTGCTGGCCAATATACTGAATGAATAAAAAATAAAAATGTATTGTTCTTAACTTAATGAAATAATCTAAGTACAATGTAACATGTTAGATGAATTGTTTGTCTAGGTGCGAGGTGTGGGCGCTGGAGGCATAGTGTCCACGGCGTTCTGCCTGCTGTACAAGTTGTACACCCTGCGCCTCACCCGCAAGCAAGTCAATGGTCTGCTCCAGCACACCGACTCTCCCTACATTAGGGCACTCGGTAGGTACGATGTACTAATGAATGTTTTGTTACATTTTGACTGCTAGGGTCCAACTTAATATGCTAACAGTTTTTAATAATCAGCTGTCCCATACATTTTCGAGTAAGATTGCAGTTTTGTATCGAACTGATTTTTTTATTACGATTGCGCAGTGTTGAGTTCCGTAATTGCCTATCAGGATATGTGGACAAAAGTAAATTTTAAGTCAAGTTAACGTAAGTTTTAATAGTCAACCAACTTGACTTGATTTAATTGGATGATCAGACCATCGAACGGAACAACTTTCTCTATGGAACCAATCTGGAAATCGCAAAAAAAGAATCAACTGTCCCATACATTTTCGAGTAGGATTGCAGTTTTGTATGGAACAGATTTTTTTATTACGATTTCGACGAGAAAGTTGTTCAGTTTTATGGTTTGATCATCTCCTTAAAAAACCGTCAGCATATTAAGAAGGACCATAGCACACATACATAGCATTTAGTTGTAAAGAGTTATTTAAAACATTATTGATTATTAATATCTTACAGCCCTGTTGTTCTTTTTCAAAGTAGCTAGCTAGGGCTACTCTTGGATGGCCCGGTAGCTTAATTAGACGAAAGAATACGCCCGGTTAAAGGTTGTGGGTTTGAATCCCGTCTGAGACTAAATTATTCAATCTTTAATTTGATTTTATTTTTTGACCTAACTGGAACAAAAAAGAGATTTTCGTGTTTTATTTATTTATGGTTTGTGTTACCATTGAATTAAATTTTTATGCCTTTTACTCAATAGTATCAAAGTTATAATAGTACATTACTGCAGCGGCCAGCAACAGAGGCATTGACGGACGAACGTGTAAATGTGGGCCGAGGCGAAGCCGAGGCACACATACGTAAGTCCATCAATGCCTAGTTGTGGCCAAGGCTTGTATAGTACTTTTCTTAAATAATGCGCGGAAATGAAAACAGTAAATTTTCTCAAATAATTCGCGGAAATTAAAACTCTTTTCAAAATCAATGACGAACAACGAATAACAATTTTTTTTTTTTCAATAAACAGCTTTCTATTTGCAAGCCAGTTCGAAATTTAAATAAAACCTTTGATGAGTTACCTCCTTGGTCGCCATGTTTCGGAGAAAAAGATCATTTTTAAATTACACGACAGATATGAGTTTACTATGTAATTTATTTGGCCGCTAAACACGACAGATATGGATTTTCATATAACATTGCCGGCCGCTGCGCGCATGTATTTGGCCAGTACTGCAACTTCGATTTATCTCGAAGAAGGTTGTCAAAATAATGCTCACATTTCCAAGCATGTTTGAGAAAAATATCTTAAAACTAAACTAAAATAATAATGTACAAAATTATTTAGAAAACTGACACTCCTAGAAGAAGAATTTTGTCTTCACTAAACACTGCAGGTCTGAATTCAGTATCCTATTATATTGATATAGTCTTTGGTATATTTTGACTGTATTCCTGAGGAGGTAGTCAGAGATATTCTGTTTCACTAATAGTAGTAGTACGGAAACTGTTCAGTGCGGTGGGTAGTAAACCATGTCGCCACTGATAGTCAATTTTGAAGTCATATTCTGGGCTGCGTTCAGAACGTTTTTATGCAGTTGTTTTTTCAACTCGCTCTAAGGTACGGAACGGCCAGGGCGTTTTTTCAACTCGCAATAAGGTACGGAACGATCACGGTTGTTTTATAACCTCAAATTTTGACATTGATGGTAAAATGGGCTTCCAGGGCTTCCATCATTTCCAAATACAATAAAAAACTCTTCTTCCATGTTAGCGGATCAAAAAATAATTTGGAAAACAAACTTTTAATTCAAAACGAGCGAAAAGTCAAGTGACCACAGATAATACAAACGTCAGAGTGTTTTTCAACCATCGAATTAGACGGTTAAAAGTTGCAACCCGTCAGAGGTTCGGAACGGTTGAGTTGTGACAACCGAGTTGCAAAGAGCGTTTTTTCACCGAGGCTCTGAACGGCGTTAGTGCGAAAGTTGCACTCGGGGTGCACAACGGGTGTAGGTTCTGAACGCAGCCCTGGTCTTTAAATGTAACTACAAATAATCAGCAATATCCATCTGCAATAACATTAAATTTAATGTGTTAGATGTAACAAAAACAAGGCGCAGGACGCTGACCACGCTTAACACAGGCAATCAGCCTTCTGTCTTCTGCGGTAGAACCTTCGAAACAGAAAGGAATGGAGTTGTAACACGCTTATTGCGCTTGCGACGTATCCTTCTCTGCCCGATATATCCGTTACTGTCGGCGACCACATAGGGCGGGCCTCGACTAGGAGGTGTCCAAGTTGGCCAAGTGTCTAGTACTTTTTGTTTAGTATAGACGGGAGTGCATTGTCGCGGCGCGCTACGCAGCACCTGGTTGTAGGTATTTTGCTGTGGTAGCGGGATAGGTGTCGCAGGGGTGGCTTGTGCGGGGACTCCGGCCTTTGATCGGACTGGGTCAGTTTCTAATGGCACTGTGCTAGGCGTCAGTGAATTTTTGGGTACAACTTCGCGCGGTGTGTTTGTATCTCGCTGGGGTACAGTTGTAGGTGCCGCAGGGGTGGCCTTTGAACGGACTGAGTTAGTTCCTGATGGCTTTGCGCTAGGCGTCACGAAGTTGTTGGGGACCACTACTTCGCGCCGCGTGTTTGTATCTCGCTGGGGTACAGCTGTAGGTGTCGCAGGGGTGGCTTGTGCGGGGACTGCGGCCTTTGAATGGATTGGGTCAGTTCCTGATGGCTTTGTGCTAGGCGTCACCGAGTTGTTGAGGACCACTACTTCGCGCCGTGTGTTTCCGTTTCGTACAATGAGCGAATCTGATGGTCGTGCAGTACCTGTAGCCCGTAATGCAGACAGCTCTTGTCTCAATTCAGAGTTGGATCGTTCCGTGTCTTCCAATCTACTTCTTATCTCTATAATGTTGGCCTTCAACTGCTGGATGTCCTTAAGCACTGTGATGACGTCGAAATCACACACCACACAGTTACTACACTTGGCAGGATTCACCATGACTTTGGCTATCTTCCACTTTTTTTAATTAATCTGCTATATATCTACTGAGCTGCGTTCAGAACCTACACCCTATGTGCACCCAGAGTGCACCCCGAGCGCAACTTTTCGCACTAAACGCCGTTCAGAGCCTCGGTGAAAGACGTTTTACTATAGAGAGAGTTGAAAAAACAACTGCACCCAAACGTTCTGAACGCAGCCCTGGTATATGCGATCGTTCGCGCCGGCGCGGTGTTAGAATTGTTACTGAATATTACGGAATTAAAACGTGGTTTAAATATGCTAATGATTTCACAATGTTGTGAATTTATTATTTTGGGGAAAAAGAATTTATTTGTTCCTACTCAAATTTCTAGGAATTGCGAATTTATTTCCAATATAAATCGGTCACGTGCGTGTCGGGACACGCGCAGTGTTGAGTTCCGTAATTGCCTATCAGGATATGCGGCAAAAGTAAATTTTATAAGTTGGTTGACTATTACTCGTTAACTTGTAAAGCCTACTTAGCTGTGATAGCTTTCCTTTTAAGTTCGTTATATAATTTAAAAAAACACCCGTTTACCTGGCAGACTCGTCACTCGTAACAAAAACTTGCACTTTAAAGCTTAATATTTCGCAAGCGGATTCCGTAATCCAAAAATGGTGTTCAGTCACCCGCAAAATTTTTGAACGACCTATCCAACGACACCCCACATCATTAGATAGACGAGAAAAAAAAAATGCATCCACACATTATGTGTAGGGAGGTGCCTTAAAAATGACAAATTACAGCTTTTAGTACTAAGAGTCTTGAGCTAAGCTGTGGACAGACAGACATGACGAAACTATAAGGGTTTCTTATTGACTATGGAACCCTATAAATAATAATGATATGACTAAATTGGGAATTTTGTTATTTAGTTGTTATTTTGTGGTAAAATAATCTAATGTACCTACCTACTAAGAATAACATTTTTACACAATATTGTGAAATCATAATATCAATTACGCAACAAGAAAGCTTCAACATCTATAATTTTATTTGTGTGATATTATAATTGTTTTGTAAAACAAAAAAATCAAATCATACAAATACAAATACAAATTGTTTATTGCTTCCATATGGTACATTAGTTTTTACAATAGGTTTCAGAACACAATATGGACCCCGGTGGGGCACTGCAATTTGATGGCGCTAATTATTAATTACATGAACATTCTTAAGAGCTAGGCATAACAAATTTAAATTATTTATAATTTTAGGTACAGGGGTTTAAAAATTCATCTAAATTGTAAAAGCATTTCTGGACTAGATACTCCTTGAGTTTAGGAATATACTTATTAATGTTATCTTCCTGTTGTATATTATCAGGGATTGCGTTGTAGATTTGTATGGACATTGAGTAGGGACCAGATCTAAACATTTGTAGTTTCGAGAAGGGGGCTTTCAATTTATTTGTGTACCTAGTCTTTCTGCCGGTACTTTTCATCGTAATGTAAAGATGTTTATTTTTCCTTACGAATTTTGCATTTTCTAAAATGTATAGAGAGGTTAGTGTTAATATTTTATGTTTTATGAAAAATTCTCTGCAACTAGTCATTTGATCCGCGTTAACTAAAATCCGAATACACTTTTTTTGTAAGATGAACAGTTTGGACACGTCAGTGCTATTTCCCCACATGATCACTCCATAATATCACACTAATCGCAATTTTTGCGATTTCAGATTTGCTCTAAAAGTTGTTCAGTTTGATGGTCTGAACAATCCCTGAAAATTTCGACAAGGTTAAAAAAAAAAATCACATAAAAATGTATTATCTCATCATATCAGCGCGAGCCCGACACACACTTGGCCCATTTTTATTATTTATTGTTTAAACTCTAGTTTGTGTCTCATGATTGAGGCACTAGATCTCTTCCGTATGGGCTATCATCGCTTCTGTGGCAAACAAGCATTTTTATATTTCATCATATTAAATAATTTCTAAACTTATCCCCCAGGTTTCATGTACATCCGATACACGCAGCCTCCAGCGGACCTGTTCGACTGGTACGCAGACTACCTGGACGACGAGGAGGACGTGGACCCTCGCGCCGGCGGCGGGGGTCCCACCACCATCGGGGCCCTGGTGCGGCAGATGCTGATCAAACTCGACTGGTTCAGCACTTTGTTCCCGAGGATACCTGTGCCGATTCAGAAGCAAATTGAACAGAGGTAGATAATTGTATTTTTTTTCTATTTAATGGACTTTTGCTTTTGGGTGGAAGGAAACATTGAAAGAGGGAGACCTAGGAGGAGGAACCTAGATCAGATCAGATCAGGGACGTCATTAAAAAATGCCAGGTTAAAAGTAGCCGAAATCGAAGGGAATGTATGACAAGATGTATGGACCTAGAGGAAGCAAGAGAGGTGTGTGTGTCAGAACCGCACAAAGTAGAGATCCATTGTTTCTGCCTACCCCTCTGGGAAGAAGGTATGAGTTTATGTATGCGTTTATGTATGCTTGTGGGCACTGCATTTCTACCAATGTCAAGTAGTTTGTGGTTGTGTCTATCACAATCTCAAGGATTGTTTTTTGAGCAAAACACAGTTGAGAAGAGATGGAGCCTCGTGGCTTGCTCAAACCGCGCGAACACCACGCGAATGACAAGCGCTCGCGGCAAAACTTGCAACAAACTTGACTTTATTTGTTCTGTTTTAGTGTGCAATAAAGTGTAATTGAATTGATGTTGTTGAGTACACACGGCGACACATCAAGCTATACAAAACCGAAATAAGCTGACCGCGCGTAGGACGAGTAATGTATAACGTCACGCGACCAGCTTATATTGGTTTTGTATAGCTTGATGTGTCGCCGTGTGTACTCAAATTTTATGTTATGAAATGATGTACCTATAGCTGTGTACTTTTTCCGTGAGAAATAACCGTTTTTTGTTCTAAACATGCAGTTTGGAAACAGAGATGAGGATTGGAATCCCATATTTTATCTAATTCCTGTTTTTTATCATGCATTTGCTTATTTTTTTATAACTATTGATTTCAATATAGGATTTATTTATTTATTTCATTGTGTTCTACCATTGACAATGTTAATAATTATGATATAATGATGACGGCATTCTGGTTTGACGAAGCCTACGATTTATGACACATAAAGTACATATAAACCTGTTTTGTTAACTAATTCTCATTTCAGTAATTGTTTCCGAAATTGTGGATACAATGATACAATACACCGTTACTTATGGAAATTAACACAGGTAATTCTAGTTTAAAACCACTTCCCATCAAGAATGAAAACTACATAACTGCCCCTCTAGCATGGTTTCTCTACTTGCACACACTCGCCCTTTTTTCGCGAAAACGTGGCGCTCGTTCTCGGTAAAGCGCTGAAATGCGATTTTTGAACCTCACACGTACAAATCAGCAGTAGAAAGATGCATAATCTCAATAGTAATTTTGTCATTTTCTAGTGCTGATTACAACGTGTGATGTTCAAAAATCGCACTCCAGGAAGAGGCCATTTGAGAAGACGTGTCGCGCGCGAATAGAGAAAGCTACTAGAGAGGCCGAACAACTTTATGTTCAGGACAAACTTGAGACACAAAACTAATAAATTTATAACAAAATAGGCTAGCGGAACACAACAGGCAGTCTGCGGCATCGAAGCCAGCACAGAACTTCCAGAGGAGCGGCGGTGGTAACAACGCGTCCGGGGGTGGTTACAACGCGTCCGGGGGTGGTTACAACGCGTCCGGCGGCGGTTACAACGCGTCCGGGGGTGGTCACAACGCGTCCGGGGGTGGTCACAATGCGTCCGGAGGAGGAGGGCCGGCTCCTGGCAGCTTCAACTCTGGCAGGATGGACTCGGATCGTCGCGAGCATGACGACCGCGATCGTCGGGATTATGGAGAGAACAATGCTGATAGGTGCGTTTTTATTATGTATTTGATGAGGATGCTCTGGGTGTAAGTAGTTATTTCTGAAGTCGTGGTTTCTGTAGTTCCCCCTTACTGTGTATTCCCACTGGTGACTAATGATAATGAGAATAAAAATTCCCAAACGTTCATTTGCGGATTTTGAGCCCTCCATACAGGAAACCATAAATATGCTAAAGCAAGCCGTGAATTATAGTTGTGAGTGTATGTATATCCATAATACACAAAAATAAGTCTTAAATATTTCTCAAGGGCCTAGTTTAAGGTGGTCATGTGCCCCTAAACTTCAGCAACTCCTTGGGCAACATGCCTGTGGCAACCTTCTTATTACCTTAATTTACCTTCGGATTAGCCCGGATTACCCATCACTGATTCAAAAGTAAAAAAATATTATTGAAATTAGCCTAACACAGTATTGTTTGTGATGTGAATAGTAGTCACGTTCTAATTTATTTAATTAGGCAATTAATAGGTCACATATCTATTTCAGATATCAAAAAGATAGATTCAAGCGTGACGACAGAGACAGGGAGCGCGACAGGGACAGAGAACGCGAGCGGGATAGGAGAGACCGCGACCGCGACCGCGACAGAGACTCGTCGCGGCGAGACAGACACCCAGAGAACTCGCGCTCGCGGGACCGCCCGCGGCACAGATCGCGTTCGAGGGACCGCCGTAGATAATGCTACGCTTACTGCTTTTAAATAATTTGATTCGGAATTGAGTCTTTGACAATTAAATTCTTAATGTTCACACTTCTGATGTTTTATTTATTTCCTGTTGTATCATCTCCATTTATTATGGATATGATGGAATTATTATGGACTTGTAAACCGCTACCTATGATTTCTCTACACGCGCGCGACGCGCTTTCGCTGCATAGTAAATAACCTGTGCCTGCGGTTTTCGGAGAGCGAAAGCCGCGCTTGCCGCGACATGTAGTATGGAAAAAAGCCGAGTCGCGCGCAAGTAGAGAAATAATCCGGCTAGAGGTCAGATATGCATATGTCCTTCATGGTTTATCAAGCTTCTACACCAAACATCAAATACAAATACAATACAAAATCGGTTCAGCAGTTTTGCTGTGAAACACTGACGGAAACTTTCGCACTTATATTATAAGTACTAGAGTTTACTTTACCCGTGACTTCGTCCGCACAAATTACATACCAGATTCAAATCACAAGGCTTGAAGAAACAGTTCCATCGAAATCAGTCCAGTACCTAGGTTTCGCGTTTCGCTCCAAAGCACTTATCAAAGGCTACAATCGCAAACTTGCGAACGGTCTCCTTGCTCTCAGCAAGGACCAAATTTGTACAATAGCAAGGTCACTCACAGGCCACTGCAAATTAAACAAGCACATGCACACACTGAATTTAAGTGACACGACCGGCTGCAGATTTTGCAAGGAGGAGATGGAAACTCCTCTGCACCTCCTATGTGATTGTGGCCCCCTGATGTACAAACGCAGCACTCATCTGGGTAGGCAGGTGCTGACACCAGATGAGATGCAAACTGTCCGATCAAGAATCTACTGCGATTTCTGGCCGCAGTGGGGATTGGTAAGGAACTATAAAAAGGGCGATCACAAAGGACCAGCGATGGTCTACGTGGCACAGGCTTAGCAAGCCTGTCAAGGCCCAAAACCACAAATAATAATAGGTTTCGCGTGATGCTCGAACAAACAGAATATCTACCTACAATGTTCAGATAGACACTTCTGTTACATTTGTAAATAATGGTTAAGATTAATATTATGGATTCCTTCAAGAATTAATTATCTGGCCAGAGTACAAGAATATAAGGAAAATCTCAGAAGATAAGCTGTGTTGTGTTTGTGGGAAAACCTGTTTTAATCTCAAACAAGAACAAGTTCTGTGTATGTTTTGAATAACCCAATCCTTCCAGACAGGACATTGGCTCATATTATGTTCCTTGCATTGGCTTGATTATAAAAAAATTATACCTACTGAGTATTATTTCATTCTGTGAATTCAAGATGATGAAAGCATACATTTAATTCTGTGTAACATCTCTATCTCTCTATTACTAAAGGCTTTATCATTCATTCCTAACTAAAAGAAAGTACTTAAGAAAAAATATACCCATACAGTAAGATTAATTTATTGCAAAATAATTTATGCTGAAACAAGTTATAACCAGATTTTGTTTTCTTATAAAACATTGAAGCTTACAGCTAACAATAGAAATAAATACAAATTGTGTTGTTCAATAAAAGCAACTGTGTAAACTCAAGTTTGCGTCATTCACGCTGCGGCGCTTTTGCTCTCCTGTTGTTCAAATTTGGGGTATTTTGTCTCTACATCAGCCCAAGATATCTTGCTGTTGGCCAGATCTCTGACTACTACAGGCACATCAGTCAATGGGAGTCGAACCTGCCCCATGCTATCTCTCTCCCTCAAAGTTACTGTGTGTGGCTCCTTCACCGTATCAAAATCGACAGTAACAGCATATGGGACACCAAGCTCGTCGGTTCTAGCGTATCTACGCCCAATGGAACCAGATGAGTCATCAACTTTGTGAGAAACATCTACTAAAGTCAATTCTTGGTTCAGTTGCTTTACAAATGGCTGGAACTCAGCATTGCCGCTCAGTGGTAGTACGGCACACTTCATTGGTGCTACTGTAGGTGGTAAAGAGAAGTAAGTTCTCTGTTCATCACCGTCCCTCATTCTGAAATTGTGTTCTAAGATGGAGTAAAGGATTCTGCCGATACCGAACGATGGTTCTATAACACTTGGGATAATTTCTTCCACATGAATAGTTTTCTGACTCTTCTTCACACTGACAAGGTTGGCTGCAAGTTTGAACTCTCCATTGGGTGTTGCAAGTGTGTAAGCACCATCAGAATCTAACTTGCTCTGCAAATCATCTAGAGCAGCAGAATCTAAAGCAGCAAGGGCATCATTAATAACCTTGGCGTCCTTCTTAAACTCCTTGCCGATAGCCGCCTTATTAGCAACTGCTTCTACTACCTCAATCTGTTTAGGTGCTGGCAGTTTCTTTTCAGCCGCGAGCCTGATACCGGTGGCTTTAGTATGCTGGGTGAGGTCATAGGCAGACCTGTCGGCACACCCCACACATTCTACCCAGCCGTAGCTTGTGAGACACTCAGCGTCCCAGCAGTCACAGGCATAATGAGCCATCTCATTGCCCATGTGTTGTCTGAATCTCAATTTCTTGGAGTCTATGCCCACAGCAATCATATACAGATGGATCCTAGCCATGAAGTAACCCAAAGTCTCATTATTTACAATACCTTGTGTGACTGCATCACCGATGGTCATGATCTCAGCTGGTTTCCCTTGCTCTTGGTTGTTGGCAGAGTAGAACAACATTTTAGTGTCTTTCACAGTTTCAAACTTAGGATGGTCTTTTGAGTCGCAGAAGTGTTCAATTTCACACATTGTGAATTCTCTGACTCGGAGAAGTCCGGATCTTGGTGAGATTTCATTCCTGAAGGAGTTGCCGATCTGGGCAGCAGCAAACGGTAACCGTCCCTGGTTGAATTCAAGGAGACGTTTGAAGTTGACAAATATGCCTTGAGCTGTTTCGGGTCTTAGGAAACCTTTAACTAAGCCAGAGGGACCGATCTGGGTGTTGAACATAAGGTTGAACTCAATCGGTGGAGTCAGCTCATTGCCACTGATGGGTGACTTCATGTCAAACCTTTTCATCAACGCCGACATTTCATCTGCTGTCATACCATCAAGCTTCACTAGAATATCTTCAATCTCAGCTTTTAAGTCAGCTTTAGTGTTCTTCTCACTTTTGACCTTTTCTAAATGAGCCTTGATTAAATGGTCAAGTCGGAAGCACTCTCCAGACTTGACATCTTTAGTCATGAGGTCGGCGAATCTCTCCACGTGGCCTGAAGCCTTCAACACAGGTTCTGGAGTGAGTATGGAGCAGTCCACCTCCAGCATTTGTTCCTGGAGAATGAAGTACTTCCGCCAAAGCTGGATCATGTTGCTCTTGAGGGCGCAGCCCATCGGCCCGAAGTCGAACTGGCCTGTGATACCGCCGTAGATAGCAAAGGATTGGTCGAAGAAGAACCTTCTCTTGATGAGATCCTCCATTTTGGAGCGGTCGAAGAGTTCGTCGGTGGGTGCGAGACTTAGCTCTTTGTCCTCGAGCACCTTCTTCCTCGTCTTCAACTCGGCCACAGCTTTCTTCACATCTAACTCAGGTGCCTTCTCCTCTTTCAACTTTCTAACTAAATCACCCTGTTCCTTTACAAGGGCACGCAGCGGCGCGAGGACCTCCTCGATCTTGGGATCGGCCATGATTGTTTCTCGTATAGGATTGGTGATTTTAATCTTCCTGTGAGGCTTCTTAGAACCCCACTGCTGAAGATGAAGGTTGTGTGAAAGTCTCAGCTGGCTACTGACGACTGGCAGGTGTTTACTAAGTACACTACATTTATAAACTAAACTGAGAATATTTCTCATTTAACTATTGGTCTAAATTACACTGGCTTAGTATCACATCTGTTGGCCGGTAATTAACTTCTCGATCGCGTGGCTGCTGACGAAATTCAAGAAATTTTGAAGTGACAGCAAAATTTGAAATGTCAAAAAGTTGATATTGTGGCAAAAGTCGCGTTCACGTTCCTCGGCTCGGAGAACACATTTTTATCTACAGCGACAAAACGTTGTCGCCCATTGTCGACAAATGCAAGGAGCGTGAATAGAATCCATATATCCAATAGAATCCATCAATCATATTTGAGCTTTCTTCGTATGGCAACATTGAATCTTCTGTCTTTTTCAATTTCAGCCAAAAGTCCATATGTTGAAGTAGGACAAAAGTAATTTTAATTATTTGTTTTCTTTTTTGTAAAATCTCTAATTTGACAGCACAAAGGAAGCGGCCATTTTATTGCTGGCTGGAGAAGAGGGAGAAGCTGTGGCTTTTCTTCCAGCGTAGCTTTGTTGTATTCAAATGTATTTTTATTGAATTGTTTTATCTATTATTACCGTTTCAACTACGTACAAAACAGTATACGTATCTAGTGTAAGTTTTAAGCTAATTTATGCGTTGAGTTTTGGAAGAAATGGACGATCCAAACAGGATGATGGCGCATAGCGGCGGGCTCATGGGACCGCAGGGCTACGGGCTGCCTGGCGGCGACGGCGCCCCGACCTCGGGCGACGGCGAGGCGCGCAAGCAGGACATCGGCGAGATCCTGCAGCAGATAATGAACATTACCGACCAGAGCTTGGACGAAGCCCAAGCGAGAAAACACACGTTGAACTGTCATAGAATGAAGCCTGCCCTATTTTCAGTGTTGTGTGAAATCAAAGAGAAAACAGGTGAGTCAATTTTTCTACACCTGATTCTTACAAAAAAATATTACCTGACGACCATTTGTCCACTACAATCATTGACTTACCAACTACTGGACTTAGGGTCCGCGCTCAGAAGTGTCCGAACCAAAAGAGAAACAATTACGTGCCAGTCTTCGTTTGATTGATGGACTACATGCAAGACTACATGCATTCTGTGCTGTAAAAAAATATGCAAGCAAAATAAAACAAAAATGTCATTAGTTTCAGTGTTTTTAGTTGGATTAATATTACTAACACATACATTCGTTTATGTAGGTTAGTCTGGGACACTTTTTATGCGAATTTTGTATTAGACCTGGTATCAAGTTAGTAAGTCAATATAAATTAACATAGCCATGAGCTAGCTAAAAATAAAAAATATTTGTAGTCCTGTCGCTCCGTAACACGCAAGAGGAGGAGCCCCCGGACCCGCAGCTCATGCGTCTGGACAACATGCTGATAGCTGAGGGGGTCGCCGGGCCGGAGAAGGGTGGAGGTGCCGGTGCGGCCGCCTCGGCCTCGGCTGCCGCTGGAGAATGGGGTAAATTACTCCTTAGTTTGTTTATGGTAGTGGTTCTAGGGTTGAGACACATTTACCGACGGCGACTGGCAGCCGGCCCATACAAAAATGTAATTTAGTTTGGGAAGCCGTCCGCCGTCACCGGCGGTAAATGTGTCTCAACCCCATATGTAAACATGTGTTGGTATTGGTAGTCACCAGCGTTCGGAATTATCAAGATAAACGTCAGTGATAATTGCTTCAGACCCTGGTAGGTAGCTATGTTAACATGTTCACTGCTGATAGCTGACGTATAGGTTCCATTCCACAATGCCCGGTCCAGACTTGCCTGGTGAGTCAGGGTCGAATGAGTTGTATCGTATTCCAGGGTGCTAGCACATGCGTCGTGCATCACATTTTGAGCTTAGCTGTCTTTCTTTCTTATCGTGTGAGCCCTGGTGTCAGAGTTTTTTCAGACTGCCTTACGGCCTCTGACGTGGTTTTTATGTAATGCCTACTACCACCAGAGATAGTAGTCAGGACCAACAGCTTAATGTGCCATCCGAAGCACGGAATCATTTTACTTTTCAGACAATCAGGTGATTCAGCCTGCAGTGTCCTAACCAACTGGGGAAAAACGGACAAAGTGACATATCACTAGGTGTCCCCCGTGGGAATCGAACCCACAACCTCCATGTTGAGAGCCCAATGCTCTTAACCATTAGACCACGGAGGCAGTTTACACAGCTTAGCAGTGAATGTGTTAATTATGGTCTGAGGTTGGAATCTGCCGGTCATTCCAGGAGTGTGATTTTTTAATCTCATTTGCTGAGTTCAGCAGTTGAAAATGTCAACATTACTGTGGAGATATGCATCTTTCTACTGCAGATTTGACTATCAAAAATCGCACTCCTGAAGTATGATTTTTGAAAGTCAAATCAGCAGTAGAAAGATGCATATCTCCACAGTAATTTTGACATTTTCAACTGCTGAACTCAGCGAATGAGATTCAGAAATCTCACTTCTGGTCTGCATTTAAGTGATATGATTGGGGCCCTGTCTTTTTTAATTTTATTGTGACAGTGGGGGAGGCCTATGGATTGGCTTTGTTTAGAATATCATAATAACAATCAGTTAATTATTATAAATATTAGAACTTGCAAAATACAGATAAATGAAAATTAAAAAGAGGGCCCCAATCATATCACTTATATGTATAATAATAACCTGGATCGACTGGCAGATTCTGACCTCGGTTGTGGTATAAGAGATTTCTCATTTTAAAATTTAAGGATTGTGCCAAACTTTTTGGCCACTCTATGTTCTGGTTTTTTGGTGTGTTACATTACATTATGTATTGTATGTGTATAAGTATACATACATATACCCAAGGTGCAAGGTGCATGAATACAGATATATCTCAAGCCATTTGTTTAAAACATCAAGTTAATGTAGAAACTGGAGAATGGATACCTGAGCAATAGTTGATAAAATGTTTCATCTAAGAAATTTTCTTCATTTTACTTCACATAATTTAATCACTACACAAATTTTGGTGTTTGTGTAAAAATTGAAAAGGATTTCAAAAAGATGTGTATCAAATATTGTTTTGTTATGGATTTTTCTGTTTTGCACGAATTTGTTAACATGTTGTAAATATTATTATGTATGTTTGAATGTGTTATATGTATGTGTGTATGTGTATTTTTTATATTGATTAGGTTTATCTCTAATTTTATGCATCACTAACAATACAATATTGTTTACATACAAGTAGGAATATATTTATTAATTTCTATGGATATGTATTGTATGTTACATGGTAGTTTTATTATTATCAATAAATAATAAAAACGTAAACAGCTACTTGTGGGTCAACTTCATACAATTGATCAACACAAATATTAATATTGCCTCTGTGAGGGATTATTCGTCTGGGACAAATATTTGTTCTTTTACATTATTAGTGTGCTCTGGTTCAATTCTTTTGATTTGTAACTGCAAAGTGTGATTAAAGGACACAGTTTTAGTGCCACTCTAGGAGACCTATATCACACTATATCAGGTGATTTTTGAGCGTAAGCTATGTCGCAACTGAATCGACGCGATTTTAAACTAAGCGCTATATCGCCGCGACATCCCTGATTCTCCCGTGGGGACTGACTGATCTCAAAAATGTCGCGGCCTAGCCTCAAAAATACCTTGTGTGTTATTATTACCCTAAATGTTTATCTAGTCTAGATTAAAACTCAGTGTCAGACATTTGTTGAAACAGAATGAATTCTCACTGTACTCACAACAGTTGAAAACAATTTATTTCTGGGATTCTTCATACCTCAACTTCTTTTCTGAGACCCCCCCTACTATTTGTTTATGTAAAATCTTTGGGAAACTGACAAATAATTCCAATACACTATCTTCTGAACAAATACTTTCCCTCGTCCACTTAGATAAACCACAATATTACTATTAATGTCTATCAGAACATCTAAGAACCACAACTGGCTACTTACTGCTTTACTGGGCTGAAGGTAGCATGTTCTCTTTCTGTCCCAATTGCTGCAAATTAAGGCACTGGTGCTCAAGCAGATAACGCGATCGAGCACTCGGACTACCGCGCCAAGCTGGCCCAGATCCGTCAGATATACCACCAGGAGCTGGACAAGTACGAGAACGCGTGTAACGAGTTCACCACACACGTCATGAACCTGCTCAGGGAGCAGAGTCGCACCAGGCCTATTACTCCTAAGGTCAGTCTTGAACTGCTATTTAGAATAGAGTAGAATTTCTTTATTTGTCTTTTTTTTTAAAGCACAAAATCAATATATTACACAGTCCTCAGTACTTACAAATACATAAAAATGACAAAAAACTTACATAATTATTCAAGACAAAATGGTCTGTGACATCAGTCTAAGGGAGCGTTTAAACAGAAGTGACGTGGCGCGGACATTTCGCGGGCGGGGAGCGGCAATATAAACCTTATAGTACGTAGCATAGAGTCGTTTGGAGAATTACGCCGCCTGGTGGCGATTTTTCTTTACGACAAAAAACAACGCTATGCTACGTATTATAAATTTATATGAAGTGACAGTTTTCAGTCAGGTGGCCGTAGTACAAAAAAGTGGTTACGCCGATAAGGACAGCAATAAGGTAGCGATCTCCTTTTTTAACTAGATCGAATTTGATATGTGCATCTCTTATTGAGTGAATATGACAAGACATGTGCTTCCTTCTTGTACCTTCTTTTTCTACGGTAGGGGGTGTACAGTCCCGGAAACGGAAAGCTTACAAAATAAATATCTCGAAATTATAGGCACCTATTTTTAAATATGAACTCTTTTCTTCATCTTGTCGATTTCAAACTATGTTCAACTATAATTCTAACAGACTCATGTAAATGTTTGAATGAAATACAGTATATTTGTAATACTATCAGTTTAAAATAACAATGTGCATGACCTTGAAGGGCCGTTCGATAACTTCACTCGGTTGTAAAGGAATATAGACTCTATGTAAAGGAAATAATCATTTGAATGACTCGAGTGAAGTTCGTGTGATTGAGTGACGTCACATTTGCAGGCGAGGTCATGCACATTGTTATTTTAAACTGATAGTAGAACATATGATTCATTTGTCAATTTGTTCAACAAGATACAACATAATTAATGCTAATTTTGTGTTAGCTCAGGCATTACACTTAAAGTATGCTTAAGAACAATTCGAGTGCACCAATGTTTCGTTTCGGATCATTTTGTCAAATCAATTCATAACTGACCATCTACATTAGCTTCAAATTACGATTATTGTTGTAATTTAACGTAACCTGTACAAAGTAAGCACAATTGTGCGATGCTAGCTAATACATCTATTTAACCAATTACGTATTTCTTCCCCCTAAACAAAGGTTTTACTTAATGAATTGCAAGAATTTTATCTGCAGTGTAATAAATAATCTAATCGCGCGGCAATACGGTTCAAATCGTAGATCGCCTAACTTTTAAGTACCTGCGCATCCCATCCTAGCCGTCGGACATGCACCTTTAGTGTCCAATGCAATCAATAGTACATCAGACAACGTCCGTCCGTCTGACTGCAGAACAAACTAAACTCGTACTATCAACTCTAATGTAGTAACAAATAAGACACGTTTTTGTTGTGATGGCAGGAGATAGAGCGCATGGTGCAGATCATCCACAAGAAGTTCAGCTCCATCCAGATGCAGCTGAAGCAGTCCACGTGCGAGGCCGTCATGATCCTCCGCTCACGGTATGTACCTACTTTTACATTTATAACAAGCTGTTGCCCGCGACTTCGACTGCACCGGCTCCCGTCATCGTAGCTAGATATAATATATGTTAGTTTTTCAGTCTAATCATAAGCATTTAAACCCAAAAATGTTAATCAAAAGACTTCTGATAGGCAGGGGGTAGGGGCTACATTAACGCTCTATCTATCGTGACATTTTAAAAAGAAAATAGACAATTAACGCGTTAATTAATAGCATTTGGCGTTAGTGTGGCCCAGCATAACAGTTTAATAATAGTGTAGATCTGGAGGGCGATCGCGCTAATTTAAAACATCCAAGTTCAATCCTGACCCAATGTCAGTTCTAATCACATTTTAATCCAATTACTATTCAACTGTTTTAATTCCGTATAGCGCTAAACTTGACTTATTTACTATGTGACTGACAGCCTTTAACGTTTGAGCCATCTGCTAAGCTTCGCACGCGGTCCAATCGTGGTTCAGTTGCGATTTATTTACCGCAATTGCCCTCCAGGCTGTGGAATATTATTGTAGCAATGCTTCTGACCACCCCTAAAGGGAATACGACCCTGAATAAGTTATGTATGTATTTAGATAGACCAGTTGAAAAGGACAATACAAAATGCATTCATTGAATTTGTACTCGCCTCGCACATGTTATTAAACATTTTGAACTGCTAGCTAGGTCATGGCCGCGATTACTGCAATACGGACAATACGGATTCGTTTAATTTGGCAATGTTTCTTTTTACGCCAACGAGCAAAAATAAAAGCGGCATTTTAAAGTAAGAGACAAAAAAATGTTTTATCATTTAAACGAATTCGTATAAAATTACTTTAAATTCCTCGCAATTTACTTTGTAATATTTATGATAATAATGTGAACATATTATAAATAAACATATTATAATACGAGCTTAAGACATATTATGCTCACGAATATACTCCCTGGGGGGATAGTCAGTTATATTCGCAGCACCCAAATTTCACTAGCAGTGCTTAAACTTAAATGGCGTATCGTTTATGTTTTAGGAAAATAAACATACAATAATAACTAATTCTAGTTTATAATCTCTGGGTTCTTATAAAGAGAGCGAGTGTTCTGTATGTCGGAAAACAGCGACCTTTTTATACGATTGTGTATTTCAAATTATCGGAACCAACGCGTTAAAAATTCCTTGAATAAAAATCCCTTTTATCTATCTTCATACAGTAATTATAGTACTCTGTGTTCATACTACGAAAATTTTTATTCGAGTCATCTCTTTTTAATTAACAGATTAGATTTTAATGCTAGAAAGAAACTGACTCTTAAAAATCGTCTGGCATGGCAGCGTGATATAGTGCTGCCGCACTTTCGCTCTCTTTTACTTTACGCACATGTGAGCGAGATTATAAGCGCGATAGAACTTTGTCCCGCGCATTTTGCTAGAGCCTAGCCTCGATTATAAAAATTATACTCTGTTTATTAGTATGAAGCTCCGGAAATAATAAATACTTGAAACACGTTATCATCTAAAACGCCGCCATTTTTAAACAAAAACAGGACACTTATCTCTTTATAACCAACCTAAAACCAGCTCAACTTTGGCCTCCGACTTACAAAAACGAAATGGTTGCAGTTTCCTGGACGCGCGCCGAAAGCGCCGCAACTTTAGCAAGCAAGCGTCGGAGATTCTCAACGAATACTTCTACTCGCACCTTTCGAACCCCTACCCCAGCGAGGAGGCGAAAGAGGAGCTGGCTCGCAAGTGCGGCATTACCGTGTCACAGGTATTACATCACTTACTAATACAACTGTGTAACTACCAGGCGTCATACAAAAAACAAACACGTTAACCCCTTAGTTGTAACGTATTTCAATGATTGTTATTGCTATAATCTAGAATTAAACATTTTAACGGGTTCTTACCGCGTTTTGGTATTTATGAGTTCCAGATATTTCGGCAGTGTTACAACTGCCATGATCACGGGATGACTGAGGAACTGCAGGTAGATTTTTAATCTTGATGATTTTTATGAATGATTTTTAAATTTAATTCTAGATTAAATAATAACCGCGTAACTCTCAAAAACTGTTATTGCAATGCTAATTACCAGGTTTGTAGCTATAGATTTTTCCGAAAGTTTTATTGATATCTCAATTTACTTGAATTTACGCATTGTTTAGTTTTATCAAAACCAATGGTTAAATATAAAGTGACTTTAAAGTAAATACGAAAACTATAAAATGAATGAATTACGCGAATATTTCAATATGACCTTTATTATGATGAAAGTCAGATATACATCAAATACGTACCGAAGTGTCAGACCAAGTGTACTACTTTGTGTGGACCAAGTGCCAAGTGCTGCTTTGTGTGCTTCAACTAAATGCGCTTTGGGTCTATCCATTTATTAACCTTTGATCGAAGTTTATAGTACACTGAATCAAATGAAAACAAAAACTAATTTCTGTATGGTTTTAGTGGGGTAAAAACTACGAATAAACGTAAGGTAAGAACGTGTTTGCTTTGTGTCACGATTGGTAGCTACACAGTGTTAAATCCATCCACAGCTTCCTCGACTCTAGAAGGAAAAGAAGGAACTTCACTAAGAAGGCTATCGAGACCCTGAACGAGTACTTTTATTCACACCTCGCCAATCCGTACCCTAGTGAGGAGGTGAAGGAAGAGCTGGCGAGGCACTGTGGCATTACTGTGTCCCAGGTATTGCTGTAGTATGTACATACATTGTGTGCTAGCTACGAGACAATATGATCTCATTAGGGTTCACTGGGTTCAATACCTAATGGGTGCTAACGGTACCCTATTACCAAGCCTACGCCGCGCCGTCCGTTCGCAGATTTTTAAAGGGCTGTATCTTTTGAACCTTAAAAAGATAGCCGTTGTTTGTAAATAATTATTCTGGATTACCTAACAAATAAACGAAAAAGAATTGGGTTGCTGACAGCTAATATTTAGCACTAGCTGTGTCCACGCAGACCTAACTGTAGGTACATGCAGCGTCACGGCCGTTCAATTGTCGAGATGACATAAGGCTACGCTTATCGTGAACGGCCACGGTCTCGGTTTAACAAAGGAGTAGAATTATTTGAGTAGGAGTTACTACAAAAAGATAAATAAATAGCCGAAACTGACGAGTTAGTGACAAGACGTTTGAATGTAGATGAAGCAAGAAAAGTATGTCAGGACTGGCCAAAGCAATTCATAGTCACTACCTTCCCCCTCCGGGAAAACGGCGTAAGTTTATGTATGTTTGTTGTTTCAAAATAAAGAAAACATTTATCACGTTGATCCAGTGCGACAGATCACAGTCATAACGGGAGACTACTTCAAGTATTAGCCATATCTTTCGTCATTTACAAATAACTAAACCGGTGTTTTATTCCAGGTGTCCAATTGGTTCGGTAACAAACGCATTCGCTACAAGAAGAACATCGGCAAGGCGCAGGAGGAGGCCAACCTCTACGCAGCCAAGAAGGCAGCCGGTAAATACATACTTCCAATATTCACTTCGCATGGACCTAGACATGAGCATCTCTTTGTCCTAATATCGGGTGGTTTCTGGTCTTTATATTTACCCCTAGAAGATCCGCGGCTGACTTTTATATGCTTTTGCACAATATGCAGTTAATTTTGTAAAATCTGTTTCTCTAAACTTTAAACATACTTACAAGATTTAAAGTTCAACTCATTTCTAGTTCCACTCGCGAGTCTATGAGTATTCTAATTGTAGATGTTCATTATTATTCCTAATTATAATAGCGTAATAGATTTAAGAGCTTTGTTGATGAGGAATTCATGACATGCAAAGAAATTAAATAATTATGCAATCATGCAATATACTACATTTTGCTACTACATATTGTGAACATCATCAAATATTCTTTTTGTAACTAAAACTGTGACACCAAAAGTATTTCGAAAAATGCTTTTTTGCTGTCTGTTTCGCACTTGTGTCCGAGTGATTATCTTCTCGCTTGCACATTGTGTTCGTATATATTACGCTAGTATAGTATTGAATGTCTTGCCCCAATAGACTTCTAATGCAGTAGTTAACTCATCCTGGCATAATGTAGCCGTTATGCTACTAGAATATCTGTGCTGTGGTTACCATTCACAAATAGCATCGACCAGCAGCCCTGTAATGTCTCCAATATTTTAAAAATGCTATGCTTTTTAAAATGTTATTTCGTCAGATTTTCATTGATGAGTGATGATTTTTTTAAACGTCAATCTACTCACTTTGCCTTAAGTTTTGCAGTGAAACACGTGTATTAGAAGTCTATAAAGTATTTGGCCTGTGCTCCTAGCATTGATCGTATCTCATGCAAATAAAACTAGCTTCTATCCCTCTGACATTAGAGTATACGTTGCCCCGCGTGCTATGACTGTATGGTGACGTTTTCGCACACAGACTTGCCTTGGATTGGCGCGTGCAGGCGCGATGCTAGCTCCCCACCGGCCAGAGCCACTTCATATTACAGTAAACAGAGAGGCCAGCTAAGGACGTCCGAGTCGCATACCGACGATGAAGTACCAATACCATGTATAAAAAACTGATTTTGTTAATCGATCTCTGTCTTAAGGTATAAAACAGTAAATTAGGTGCACTGAATATGTAAGATAGGAGGTATTTGTACTTCACCATACATATAATGTCCCGTTTACTCTCTTTCAAATTTTTTTGCAGTCATGCCCTCTGACGCATATGCGCGTTTTGCGTTCTTTATAACAGTGCCCAAACCGCGTATATGGGCATAACGCGAACCATTCAAGTGGGCACTAAGTATAAATAAGAGGGGGTAACGAGTGTGTTACTGGGGTTGTAGTCTTTATAAAATTCCCACAAATTTTATTAAACGTTTGCTTTAAAATATTACAATGTAAAATAACAATATCGTGAATATTTACCCGATGTTAGTGTCACTGGTGTTTTTTTAATCATGAAAGTAAAATTTAACTCATTCAAATGTGAAGTAACGTCAGGATTAGTAAAAAAAAAATCGATATAACACTATTACCGAACCAGTCAATTATGAACTTGATCATAATAGGCACAGGAACTAATATCCTGCAAGCTACACTGAAAAGATAAGAGTAAACGAGACAACACGGCGAACTCCGACGTCCGTAGACAAATGGTCATAATAATAATTCACTAGTCAATATCCATACATCTCAGGCTTCCTATAGTTCACTAAATTGTTTATTGTTTTACAAGAATATCACTTAACTTTATAAATTATAGCTGCATTGCTTCCCTAGGGTTAGGAATTCAATTTGATGCAGAATAGTCCCAGTATACAGTTTTTTAATCGAACAGCCACATTCATAAATACGTCTGCAGTCTACTCTACAAAGATTAACTTTATCTAACGTACAAATTTTAACTTTATTTTATGTTTAAACTGAGCAATTAAATGTTACGCTTTTGTTTGTTAAATTATGATCTTGCATGGAAAGATTTTATGTAACAAATTTTTTGACAAATTTCGAATACGACTTTGCCTACAAGTTTACATAGAAAGGCTCTTCATGTGGACATATTAATGAACGTGGCTTACTCATATAGTTAACAACTAGCAACGGCAACGTAAAGGTGCCCGGTGAGAGTAATTCAAAAGGCTCAAGCAAATCTGATGTTTTCCAAACTTTTTCTTTTAATTCAAGTTGTCTGAACTGAAGTGAGCTTTTATTTACGCGAAAATACACTAAAGAAAAACCAAATGATAAACCATAACCACTATCGCTGCAACACTAGTTCTCTTTTCCCAACTTTTAAGCATGAATAGATTTGCAAAACAATTTTATAAATTTTCGTATATTTATTTCGTATTTTTTGTGGTGTCATCAATGATCCAATTTGGGACCCTGTAATGTGTCACATTGGTAACTTAATGTTTGTATAGAGCGTGATGACAAACTATCCCTCCTAACACAAATATTTCGAGTCACAAAAGCCGGCAACAACCTCATAACCCTTGCTAGCTGTAACTGGCTAAATCTCCACATGAGCAACCCTTCAGAGCATACATAGTGGATGTGTCCGTAGCAGCAGGCGCGTCCCCATACTCGATGGGCGCTGCGTCGGGGACCGCCACGCCGATGATGTCGCCGGCGCCCACGCAGGACTCGATGGGCTACTCGCTGCCGGCGCCGGGCTACGACCAGCCCCAGCCGAGCTACGACGGCTCTATGGGCTACGACCCCATGCATCAGGACCTATCGCCGTAGGCTCTGTCTAGATCCCGGACC
Source organism: Agonopterix subpropinquella (assembly GCA_922987775.1). Lineage (NCBI taxonomy): Eukaryota > Metazoa > Arthropoda > Insecta > Lepidoptera > Depressariidae > Agonopterix > Agonopterix subpropinquella. Next base: position 25,731,118 of record OV277696.1, read on the forward strand.
TGAGGTGGGTAGTCTCGGTTGTGCATTATATTTTTTTTTATATTACGTTTTTTTAGGTAGGCTATTCGCTATGAAGTTATAATGCGCGAACGATTTATGGTTTTTTTTTCTGGGCGAAATTTGATTTGGGTGAAATCTTTTTGTGAACTTGTTGCGGATATTAATTTTTATTTTGAAGTTAAATTCTCAATTGAAAATTACTGTTCCAAAATGTAATAGTCACTACTATCCTAAAGAAGCCTTTCATAAACCAATTTATAGGGAGGCAGTCGAAACATGTTCATTGCTAGGAGCTTGCAATTGTTTGCCCTTTTCCAATGATTCCCACAACCATTAATTTTGTGTACTTGTATCAATTCGGTATGTAAAGTAAAACTTAAGCTTTGCTGATTCCAAAATCATTTCGAGATTTTATATTTAGAAACCAAAGTTTTTTTTTTGTTAGAAACCTTATTTTCTTATTTAAAACTCGTAAACTGCTCGTAAATTATAAGATGGTGGATATTTTAACAAAAATTCAAAAATACTTGACATTCATTCAACCTCTTTCAGAGGCTAAATGGGCTTAAATCCATTGCCTATGGTAATGGTATGGTAAAAAATCAAACGTCACATAAACGTCAACGAAAGGGTTGTCAGATTTGAAAATTTTCCGCGATTATGGGGAAAAATTTAGTCTCTGGGGAAATAAAATCATAGGGAAAAAATTATCAATGTGTAGAATTTCGAGTATTTTCTTAATCAATTTATCATAGTAAAAACAACATATAATTAAGGTGTTCTATTATTTTATAGCTTGACTAACTATCATGATTCGATACCTGTGCTTATTAGCAGGTAATCAAAGTGATGTCTGGTTTTGCGGAGATTTGGGGAGACAGTCAAAACGTATCATTTTGGGCGATAAAAATATGAATCTGGGGAAATTTCCGAAATCACATCTGGCAGCATTGGTTTCAAATGTCAATGGAGTAACTTTCTTTCTGCTTTCTTTTTTTAAATTATTTTACGTAAAGCAAAGAGTTTGAACTATTCAGCCTCTGATATGACGTCAACACTAGAAAAACGTTGAAAAATCATAGATAATTGACTATACTACCCGTTTATTTAAAATTAAAAGCGATATTAGTGATCGGGACGGACGTGCCGTACGTGGTTGCGTTGCTAAAGGTTATAAAATTGCGTTTAATAGGGTCTCTTAGGGGTGCGGTACGGTGAAGCGGGAAGGGAGGTAGCGGCCAACTCGAAGCAAATGACTAGTAGCTTGGATATCGCAAATAATTAAATTAGTTGTTCAATATTTTGAACAATAATCTACGAAAGTAAAATGTAAAAAAATACCTGAAAAAAACTTTACATACCGAATTCTCTAATCTTCTCAAGATCCATTCAACAGAGCGTCGTTAGGTTCTAGACCGCCTTTAATTTCTATTAATAATGAGCTTCTAAATTGTAAATAACTGAATTTAATGAAGGTATGATTGTTTCAGGTTACGGGCACGACACATAATTGTGCAGCTTCCACAGAATTGCCATTTTACGTAACATTTAAGTAGCAGATGAACTTCTAGCATCGTCGGTCGCGGGCGCCGGACCTTTGCCTTAGGACATAGGACATTGTATACTATTATATTACCTACACTTAACATATTTCTAGCGTATTTTTGGAAGGACATGTAATTGAGATACATTATCCCTCTTGTATTATTCAACGACTGGTGCCCAGTATTTATTTTATTCGTCAATTTTAATTATATTATGAAATCAATTGGATCGCCGAACGCGGCAGCTATTTTGAAGTATTATTTTTTGAACCAGTGAATTTTGAATTTATTTCGAAAGTAATTATTTGGCAGTATTAGTAATTGTAAAGTGGAATCACATCGTCTGGCGATCTCGAGTTAGCGTTCTTAATCTTCACTCTGCGGTGGATATAAATATACGATAGTTGTAAGTTATTATATTTAATTGTAAGTATTCAGATATTTTGTGCTGACTAGTGTCCTATTTAGATGCGTCCGTTCCGAGTGCTGATTACAAACCGAGTTAGAACAAATGGAATATAACTTGTATACGACACTTATATTTAACAGTATAATTCGCGCAAACGACGAACGTGTAGAGTATTTCACTTGTATTAACTCTTGAAGTGTGAGCAAGACCAACGGTTTTCTTCGTTTCATTTGATCTGCGCGGATTATAAATACTTTTAGATCTTGTTATATTTCTATATTTAAATCTTCTTCATCAAAAATTCGTATTTAGAAAATAATCTTGCAATTTTTTCCATACCGGACCGCATTGTGACCGGTTTGTTGACCCAGCTCTGTGCGGACGCGTCGAAACTCGTGTGCAATTTTAATATTTTATTAGTGAATGGTTGTGTTAGTCGATGCGCACACTAAGTATTCGGATCTAATGTCTTACGGAGTCCTAAACCATAACATAATCATGTTTCAAATTATATTCATTTTTTTAAACAGGAGTTGTGAATATCAGAATGATAAATATTATATTTTTACTTGGTGCTATCATCTTATAGCACGAAATTTTATTTTTTCATGTAGGAATAAGTTTAATGTTATGTAATCATTTATTATTATTATTATAATTTCGTTGTCCTGATTTGATCGAAGTAAACAAATCTATAAGCCTATCTATTACGATAATGTACGATTAGTTCCAATTAGTCTTAGTTTGAATATGAAAAAAATTGCTAGCATTAAGTTGATGTGTTCTAAAACAAATATCTGAAACAGTATACGAGAAAAAAAAACGAGAAATTTAATTGAAAAAATGTTTAAAAGTTTCTGTGGAACATTGAAATTGTATCACGCCGTTATTACGCAGTATAACGAATATGCTATGTCTCACTCAATACTTATACGATGCAAATTAATGAAATTTATACGATGAATTGTAAGTTACATAATTTTTAATAATAGTAGCGAATAAAAGCGGCGTGAACACCATGTATACGACGAGTTCAATGTTATTGCGACCATCAGATTGAATAAATACATTTTTGTGTAGTTAAATTGTGTTGTTTTATTATTAAGTTTACTTTTTACCTTAGTATCGCTAAAGAGGTCCTGAGGTTAACGAACTTATCTTAAATTAAAGACGAGCAAACATCTTGCAAATGAAAATAATACCTATCAACTGAATACGATTTCGAAAACAACTTATATGCAAATATTCATACCGGTAGGCAGTGAACGCAAATGTTCACTGGCCGGTAGGTATTCAAGTATGCTAATAAAGTACTCTTTGAAGTATGCCTTATACGTTACGTTGTGTTTATACGGTAAATACAGCGATTATCTATAAAACTTGTTTTAATTTATATCAATATATACAGACTGGATGAAGAGAAAATGTCCAGGAATGCGATTTTTTAAACTCATTCGTTGAATTCAGCAGTTGTAAATGTCAAAATTACTATTAAATTACTACTTTCTACTGCTGATTTGACATTAAAAAGTTATACTCCAGGAGTGTGATTTTTGAAAGTCAAATCAGCAGTAGAAAGATGCGTGTTTTTATACATTTTCAACTGCTGAGTTCAACGTATGAGATTCAAAAATCGCACTCCAGGTCCTAAACGCGTACCTACGGTGAAAGTTTTAATACCAGCTAGTTTTGCCATTTTGTGCACTTAAATAACTAGTTATATTTACATTCCATTCGCTTTTTTATAGTTTTGGTACTTATACGTACACACGGCGACACATCAGTTTACGCACCCTATACAACGTGTTAATGAATTAACGCAAAACTAGAAAGTAGTTTGTTTAGAATCGAGAGCAGAATCCAATTATGATGGTTTCAACATAGGTAACTTTTTTCAAAATATTAAATAATTTGTTTCTAAAATGTAAAATTTTCTGAACCCGATGTCAACCCACCGGAAGGGCACACTCACACTACTTACTACCAACACAGGATTATAAAAATGTATCCATGAGTACGTTAGCGCTTTCTTTTAGTGCTGAAATGATAACAAATAGAGAGAGAATAGGCGAGAGTGAATAGGCATCTTTCTAGGTAAGCATGCTACATCTTCGGCCTCATCATCACTCAACATCAGGTGAGATTGGGGTCAAATGCTTACCTATCACACATAAAAAAAAAAAAAAAAAAAAAAAATCTTTTTTGCCTCAAAACTTAAAATGCGGATAACTTTAAATTTTAACTATCAAAATAATGAAATTATTGTTGCAATCTAATTATTTTGTTATAAATCAGTTGGGGTGTATGAGGTTTTGCGCTAATTCATTAACACGTTGTATACCCATAACTACACTACGTACAAAACACAAAATAGTGCGGTAGAGAGCCTGCATAGACGCGGCTGCCGGCGCGGGCGCAGCGTGCTGTGAGACGAAACAACAATATACCGCACCCTCTCGCACAATTCGCAGCGTTCAACTTCTAATAGTACAAAGTCCAAACAACGGTAGTGATTCCATTCTCTTTGGTCCAAACAGGGTAACCTGACCTGTCGCCGTGTGTACAAATACCATAAAGTTGTAATAACTATATACAGAAGTCTGGTACCAGACTTCTGTATTACAATATTTATTTTTCTGTTTTTGTTTGTGTAAACTTGCAGGCAATCTATGCTATACACCTCAATATTTTCTTTCCCATCACTTCGTGTTTCTCGAGGACTATCATTAATTAAAGGAAAAATATGCTGAATAAACAAAGTTACTTCATTAAAACACACTGTATAAGAGCTGATATAACAATCAAGGTCAAATTGATAATACAATCGTTTCGTTAGGGGTCGATTCCTCCCAAAACATTTGGCATTTAAATATCTTCGATTATGTTGTTTTTCTCCTGATATAGCGAATTAACATGATAACGCGATCACCGCGACTTGTGTTTATTTTTATTTATCATAGTGTAGTGCGACCTTCGTCTTCGTGACTCAGGTGGTTTGTCGACTCAGTGCAATGATATCACTCAACCGAGAGACTCGCGTTAACCTTAATGTTAAAGTTAATTACTAAATTAACTAGTTCAGTGTCAATTGCTAGACATTGTAAGTAAATTCCTTACCTTAATCATGGTAATGCTGCTTTAAAATTATTGTTTATGACATTTTTTTCTGTGAATTAGTGTGAAATTAAAAAATAGGCCCGTCGTCGATTTCATTTTACTTGCATCATTTACAAATTAAATATTTTTGACTGCTTGATTCTATATCTTTGTAGTTGTAGTTAGCATTGAATATAATAATGAATACATTCTTACTTAAAAATAATTATATTTATTCATGTTATAGATTGGGTAGAGTAGGTATGGTGTGGTAGTCGATAATATTTATAGACTGCTCGATTCTATAACCTTTGCTATAGCTTTGTTCTTATTTCAGATAGTTTGCCACTACGAATAAGAATGTTTGCCATAAAAATTAAGAAAGTAGATTATGGGGTATGGTATGGTAGTCAATATTATTTTCTACAAAGTGTGACTAACTTTAGACTAAAGTTTTTTATGGTTGTTAGTCGCTTAGTTTACAAAGTAACTATTAAATAATCTGAGGTCTAGTATCGTGCAATGATATTATGTCTATTATGTATATTCCTGTTTTTGGAATGAGATTGATTTCATATTTTTGGACTAATCGTCTAAAATAATCTTTTACTTACGCAAACAAATCAATGCAATAATGATGTAATGAGATAACTATCTTTCTGATAACCATATCTTATTGATAACTTGTTTTGTAACTCGATTACCTACAATTAAGAATTCAACTCGTATCCTATCAGTATCACATCAGACTTACCTCTCAGTAAGCGAAGCATGTTTATACAAATTATTTTAATTGCTCTAGCCCCAGCATCAAGAATGACGAGCATACACAGCGCGTATAATGAAGAAGTGCATCAGGTGCCCATGTCGGTCATCATAAGGCCTTTCATACCGGAATTAGACGAGAAGAAGTACCCCAATCATTTTAGCGTGTTTAGTATGGAGGACGTCGAAGTAATCTTTATTCGTACTTTTAAATCGTAATTGGCATCATTTAGTGATGAAAGTATAGCCTGAAAAATTATTATACAAAATATTTGTATGGAACATAGAAAAAAAAATTAAAACTCCTGGAAGGCTTGTAACTCATTCAGAAAGAAATCTAAAACCCTCATTTTAATTAGAGTTAAATGTGATTTTTGAACATTAATATTGACATAATAATTAACAATGTTTTGTTTTGAGTTATTCGTTAAAAAAATATTATGTTTATTTCAATGTTTTTTCAGTAGATACAAATATAAATTCTATATTAAAAACGTGTATAGCCTTAAAAATAATAGTTTTATTCTATTTTATCATTCTTAAAATTAAATAATGAACTATTCAGCCGTGGTTAAAAAAAACAAAATCATTATTAATATCATAATTTAAATGACTAGATTTCTTTTTAACTATGTATAGCATTATTTTACAAAATATCTTACATACAAATAAAAAAGATACGATGTAAGCTGTTTATTTTTGTAAAATATTGCGAAATTAAAAAATCGTCGTGTTGGTGCGTTGGCGCGCAAGGTGGTCGCGGGGGTGCAGGCGGGGTGGGACGCGTCGATCCGCACTCCCACGCACCATTCATCGCCGACCGGCCTCTCGCCCGGTCGTTGAATGCGTTCGCGCATTTAAGTACATATTTTTATATCTTGCAATCACGCTAACTGCGTTCTTTTTGTTATACATGTGCGAAAATGGAGTTCGAAAGTTGTCGTATTTGCAAATGTGCGCTGAACTTTGATACAGTGAATATTGGACCAAAAGGAGTGAATAAGATAATTAGTGTGAGTGCAACTCGAAAGGACGGACTTTTTAGCGAGAGTGATGCTGCAACAAACTTGAGATTACACGTGAAGTGCCGAGCTATATACACAAATGAAAAAAGTGTCGCAGCAGCCGTGAAGAAGAAAGATAATCCTTCGATACCAGCCGCCCATCAACCGTTTGATTACCAAAAACAATGTTTTTTCTGCACCGAAGATGCGTCAGAGGCTTTCGTCTCAAATGAAAAGAAGAAAGCGACAATTAAACGTGTTATTGTACACAGAGTACTTAAAACAGAAACGAAAGAAAATATTCTGAAGTCTTCCTTCATTCACGACGATGATCCATGGAGTAACGAGGTATGTACTAGATAGTTATCTTATCTCCGACGATCTACCGAAAGTAGGAATGTAAGTGTAACTACCTACCTTCTATTATTTATTATAGATAGGTAGTTAGTTAGGCTTAGGTAAGTAAGTACCTCACTGCCGAAATAAATATGTTGTTACAATTATATGAAAACTAGCTTTTGCCGTGGAGTTTGGAAAACTCCAAGTATCCTATGTTACTTCTAATACCTCCAAAAATATGTACTACAGAGTTTCATGATGATCGGTTAAGTAGTTTTCGCGTGAAAGCCTAACAAACAAACTTACATTCACATTTATAATATTAGGGATTATGTAGGTACCTATACCTACCTACCTAACTAGGTAGGTACATAATTGTTTATTTCGGTAGTGAGGTACCTACTCGTACTTACCTACTTAGCCTTACCTACCTACCTAATTTCAAACTTGCACCCGCGGCATGGCGGCGCGATAAAGCGCTATCGCGCCCTAGAGCTAGCTCTCTTTCTTTTTGCGCGCGAACGAACGAGTTAGCAGGCGCAATAAAACGTTTATCGAGTCGCCGTGCCGCGGGCGCTGGGAGCCTAGGATGCCACTCTCGAAAAAATGACAAAAATCGAGATGTGCCTCTGTCTTTGTTACTTTGTGTATACGAAAGCGAGTGCGCATGATGGTTTTCTCGTTTTGTCGCTTTGTCGTGCGTGGCCTATAGGGTAGGTAACTATCTTACCTACCTAACTAAAGCTCATACATTACACGTAGTATGAGCAAAGCTTGTAATTAGTGGGCATAACTTTACGGAGTGATAAGTTAGTTTAGTAGGTACCTACCTGCCTACTTTACGCAATATTATTAAAGTAATCTGTGCTACTATCAGTTTAAAATAACAATGTGCATGACCTCGCTCGCAAATGTGACGTCACTCAATCACACGAACGTCACTCGAGTCATTCAAATGATTGTTTCCTTTGCATAGAGTCTACATTCCTTTGTCAATCGAGTTAAGTTATCCAACGGCCCTTCAAGGTCATGCACATTGTTATTTTAAACTGATAGTACCTACCTACTACTTTAGCAAAAATACCGTCATAGGTACGGGATTCGTTATGCGGACATAACATGGACACGCCCTCGAATCCCGGGATTTTATGTTTTTGTTGTTGTATGTTGTATGTTGAGGTGTGCGGGGTGGGGGAGATAATTTGATAATTGACTTGGACAACATAAACGATCTAAACAACTCAAACAACTCAGGCAACTCGAGCAACTTGGTCAACTTGAACAACTCGAACAATATAAACCACTCGAACAACTTGAACAACATAAATAACTCAAACAACTTGGCCAACTTCGTCAACTTGGACGACATAAACAACTCGAACAACTCAGAAAACTTGAACTCAGACAACTGGAACAACTTGGTCAACTGGAAAACTTGAATAACTTTATCGGAACCAAGTTGTTCGTGTTGTTCGAGTTGCCTAAGTTGTTCGAGTTTTCTGAGTTGTTTGAGTTGTTTATGTTGTCCAAGTTGACGAAGTTGGCCAAGTTGTTTGAGTTATATATGTTGTTCAAGTTCTTCGAGTGGTTTATGTTGTTCGAGTTGTTCAAGTTGATCAAGTTGCTCGAGTTGCCTGAGTTGTTCGAGTTGTTTAGATCGTTTATGTTGTCCAAGTCAATTACCAAATTATCTCCCTCACCCCGCACACCTCCCCCCCCTCCTCCCTACCCCTAAATTCGAGCCGCCCCATGGGCTCTAGTAGTAAATTAACATTGTTTCTAGGACTTAAAATATTATACAACGTGTTAATGAATTAACGCAAAACTAGAAAGTAGTTTATTTAGAATCGAGAGCAGAATCGAATTATCATGGTTTCAGCATAGGTAATATTTTTCAAAATATTAAATAATTTGTTAGCAAAAATTAAAAATTTCTGAACCGGATGTCAACCCACCACACGGGCACACTCACCCTACTTACTACCAAAACAAGATTATAAAAATGTATCCATGAGTACGTTAGCGCTTTCTTTCAGTGCTGAAAAGATAACAAATCTTTTTTGCCTCAAAACTTAAAATGCGAATAACTTTAAATGTTAACTGTCAAAATAATGAAATTATGGTTTCAATCTAATTATTTTGTTATAAATCAGTTGGGGTGTATGAGGTTTTGCGCTAATTTATTAACACGTTGTATAAAATGTAAGATGTCTTCATGACTCCCACTTTTTATGTACACATCTTGTAGAACACATCCACGAAAACATTTTTGGTTCTATAAATTTTCGACATAGGACGCACCATATCCGAGATATAACATTTTTAATACTAAAGACCCTTGTAACCGGTACGCAGTAATGCCGCGTGACGTCACACGTGTCCGGGGGGCATTTTATTTTCGAGCACACTTCAAAATTACTAATTCTTAATAACTTTGGAATTACTGGACCGATTTTCAAAATTCAAAAAGAATAATAATCGTTGGTAAATAATAAAAAATAAAATGAAGCACAGTTTTAACGGATTTGCCGTAGCATTACGGGACCTCATTCCGGATCGAAATTCTGTATGTATGTGGCGGACCTGTGAGCTTGGGAACCATTCTGGAGCAGATAATGTTAGTGAAATGTTTAAGTACTTTCTTCGGTATAATGAATACCTACTCCATTTTATCATTAGCCTTAGAAAATTCCGTGCTTTGATCAAAAGTTGCGATTTGGTAAATCTTTTGATAAAATTAATTTTGATTGAGTTTTTTTGTAGTAAATGTTGGTAGGAAATGAAGTAGGTTAGAAAAGTAGGTAGGTTAATATATCATGTCCCAATTTTTTTGTGTGCGAGTCGGGTCGGTTCTTAACATAGAGGAAAGAAGTATAGAGTAAACATCGCGCTTCATGATGACGTTGTCCCATTCAACTACGGCGATATAGTACTCTAGCATTTAGTGGCTCTCTCACTGCGGTCACGTGTAGCAGTTACACTGAAAACAATTTAATATGCATAAAAAATGCTGTGATGTGTAGGTACTTAAATATTGCACAAACAATTCCAGAAATGTAAGCAAATGTAAAGGAATAACTTTTCATAGGTAAGCAAGATGTATTAATATTAAAAAGAATTTTTAATATTAATATTAAAGAATATTTTCTTCCCGCCCTCGAAAATATAAAGCAAATGCTAACAAGGACAAACCTATACGCGAAAAAGAGAAGACAATAGATATTGCCAGTCAAATAAATTATAGTGAAGGACAAACCTATAGGCGAAAAAGAGAAGACAATAGTATGCACGAAGCTATGTATATTTTTATCTTTCTCACGCCTATAGTTTTTACTATCTTCTTAACTCTCTCTGCAACCCCCCCCACCCCCACCGGCTGCCGCACATAGCGCATGAATTTTGTTTGTCACACTATCTCTATACTTCCTTCCTCTATGGTTCTAAACAATTAATTTTCCGTACCTACCTGCTACTTTATGTCAAGTTGAACTCTATGTTCATCTAATGGATAGGTTGATTTGTCGCCGCGTGTGAACCAGTATAAACTAACACTTACTAAGTATGTAGTCAAATAGTAACTGAAGATCCATTTATCCTGGTAATATATTTTTTTAAATAAAGTTATCCAATTTAGTGCCTTTCAAATCGCAAAATTTTCCTTCAATCGACACCCCCTTATCTTGGACTACCTCAGCGAATATAAGGTCCATCACTTTTAAGGGGATGATCAGACCATCAAACTGAACAACTATCTCTATCTGCATCTTTCTAATGTCAGCATGCAATTATTTTACGTTATATTTCAGAACTATACAAACAAATAAAATATACCTACCTACAATTTTATTTAGGTTTTAATTTTAATTCTTTAATTTATGTTAAATTCAATTAATACAATAAAAATCCCCTAATAGTGTAGCATTTGATTAAAAGCCAGATTTCATAATTAACGCGAAATAACGCCGAGGTCCCGCATCGCAGGCAGTGCGATCTATCAGACAGGGATGCACTCACTTCTCTCCCACACATCTATCGGTCGTGACCGCTGAGGCTGAGATGCTAATAGTGCCAATAACACATACGCTTATACAGTGAATTTTAGTCTAATAATATATTATTGTTGTTGTTCAACTCTAAATTCACATAAAATATGTATGTTGGCAGAAATACTATTTCACAAAATATTCACCTATAATATTATTTATATTACAAGCAATCCGCGCACGAAAACAAACGACCATAATTACGAAGCTCAAGAAAAAAAATTTTCATTATTTAAAAATACCCAAACTACGTTTAAGTGTACTACAGCATAGCATTGCATAGCATATGCTCACGACTGTTTTCCCCGAGGGGGTAGTCACAGGTATAATTACGTTTGTAAGTGTACTACAGAGATGTAATAATTATATTTTATTTGATTTACAGGTTCGGGAGAGGATTCAATGTGTCGATCTTATTTCTGTAAACGCAAGATATCATCAGTCCTGCTTCGCCAAATTTTTTTTGCCGACGAGATCGACCAGCAACAAGAGGGGACGACCTGAGTGGACACAGACATCGGAACAGATGGAACATATTTACAAGTTTGTAGAATCTAATTTAGATGACAGCCAATTTTCCATACAAGATATTAAGGATGAGTTGGCAATAGATTTACCATCGGAAAAAACAATCAAACGCAAGCTTATAGAACGGTATGGTGACAAATTATTAGTCATAGATTCTATAGGTAAACCTTCAATTTTTTGCTTTGTCACTACATCGCAAAAAATTTTACATGACCAATGGTACACGGAAAGACAGTCTAATCCAGAATCTGAAAGATCCAGGGTTGTACGCACTGCTGCAAATATTGTATTGGAAGACATAAGATCGCGTGCTTATGAAACGAAGTTTTACCCTGCACCAACACATTTTTTGCAAGATGTAAAAAATGATGTCCCCGATACTTTGGACATTTTCCTCAAAATTGTCATTTCCAAATATAAACAAAATGCCAATGACTATGATCGCAAAGTTACTGCCATAGCGCATACAATAGTTTCAGCAGCACGTCCTCGATCTTTCAAGAGTCCTTTGTTGTTGGGTATATCTAGTATGATTCATCAAAAATACGCTTCCAAAACGCTAATTGATTTATTGTCTTCACTAGGTTTTTGTGAGTCATACGGTGAGACTAACAAATACGTGATTTCAACAATATTCCACCCCCGAGTCAAGAACAAACACACAATTTCACACAATATGTTTTTGACAATGCAGATTTTAATGCCAGGACACTTGACGGAAATAATACTTTTCATTCAATGGGTGGTATTCAATGTTCTACTCCAAAAACGCAAACAGAAGACCAACCGATTGAAAAGATAAATTCAGTTCCAAAACGAGCGGTACTTGGCAAATATGGTAACACCCCATTGACCGTATATCAAAATGAAGGCAAAAATGGCTTGGCAAACATCCGAATAAAAGAATTGATTATTCCCGAAGTCAGCTGCACTACTGAACTGGATAGCCTGTGGTTGTATGCAAAGAGTGATTATGGGTTTCAATCACAAATTCCGGGATGGAACTCTTTCTTAGGGGGGATCAGAGCTCACGAACAATATTCAACAAGTGATGTTGTTCCACTACCATTTATAAACAATCCACCGTCTGATTATAATACAGTATACACATCTTTAATTGAAGCTTCTGCTAAATCTGAAGGTGTGTGTGTCGTTACGTTTGATCAACCGCTTTATCTAAAGGCACAAGAGGTAATACACACAGCGAATGATTCCAGGCTAAAACGTGTGCTTCCCAGATTAGGTGGATTTCATCTCCTAATGTCTTTTATGGGTGCCATAGGATTTCTAATGTCAGGAAGCGGCTTGAAAGAATTGTGGTGTGTGGTATACGCTGCGTTATCAACTGAAAAAATGTTGACTGGACATTCATATGCCAGAGCTGTTAGGGCACATTTTCTTACACGCTGTGCCTTATTCAATATAATCATCAATACAGTTGATTTGACTCTTCTTGAAAAATTAGACATCGAAGAATTGTTGCATGACTACAGCATCGGCAACGTGAGTCAAAACCTAAAAGAAGCAGATATCCTTAAAAAATACCAAAAGCAATTAGATGCAGCACTTGAAAAAATTGAAAGTCAGGGCCCGACAGCTAAGTTATGGATAACTTATTTCAGAATGACTAGTCTTATAGCGAAATTTATAGAAGCCGAAAAGTCGGGCAACTGGAGCCTCCACATAGAAACGATCAAAGAGATGATGCCGTACTTCCACGCCAGCGGACACTTTGCGTATGCAAAATGCTGCCAAATGTACATACAAGACATGGAGAATCTGGAAGAAAAAATGTCACCGGATGAAATAGAAAAATTTGTGGGATTGGGGTATTTTACCATCAGAAGAACTGATAAGTTTTGGTCTGGTATTTGAAGTGACCAAACCATAGAACAGACTTTGATGAGAACCATGAAGGTATCTGGTGGTCTTACTCATGGACGTGGACTTACTGATGGTGTACTGGCCAAGTGGATTTTGGCAATGCCAACTCTAAACAGAATATCAGATGCCATAGAAACTTATTGTGATATATACCACAATACCAGTGATCAGCATTCTGATGCCCGTGATAGTCGAAACAAAAAAGACATGGAAGATGTAAAGAAGCTTGACCGGTGGTTTGCTGAGCATGATCCCTTTCCCTGCATAGACAACATAGTATCACTCAGTACTGGCATTGTAGGTAGCGCCAATATAAATTGCTACAAAGCATTGGACGTAGGCAAGCAAATGATGGCCGAAACAGTCGGAAAAAGTTTTCAAGAAGTGTCATACAAAAGAAAAAATCGGGCTTTACCATTATCAGCAATGACGTCGGCAATCAAAATTGATGGAGTTGAGACCCCAATAGATCCCGACATAATATTTCGCAGAATATGCTTTACCAAAAAAAGCCAAGAAGAGCTGCAATCTTTTTTCACTTATGAACTGGCACCATTTCCTCTTTCTTTGTTTGATGAGAAAGGGATGAGAAAAACTAACAAGTCGGCCCTATATGACATATTCGCGAGTCATATGAAGAAGTCAATGAAGATTCTTCAACAGAAGTAAAAAAAAATTACGTGATTGACGGCGGGTTTCTTTTGCATAAAGTCGTATGGCAGAAAGATTTGACTGTAAATGAGATTTGTAATCGATATGTGACTTATGTGAAACGACATTACTCCAAAGCGGTAGTCATTTTTGATGGCTATGATAAAAATACCACAAAAGAAGCTGAACGATCAAGGAGATCTCGAGGCCCGGTGGTTCCCGACGTCATAATTGAAAGACACACAATTGTAACAACACCGCAGGAGAAATTTCTCTCCAACAGTAAAAATAAGGAGAGACTTATTTCACATTTGCGGACAGAGCTATCGAACTCAGGTGTTCCAACCATACAAAGTGAAGAAGACGCTGATGCTCTCATTGTTCACACTGCCATCGAAGAAGCCGAGAAATATGAAAAAGTTATTATTGTTGGCAATGATATCGATTTACTTGTGATCCTTTGTGGGTCTACCGAAAAAACCAACATTTTGATAATGAAACCAGGACACGGTAAAATTCCGACGAAATTTTATTCGATAAAGAGTATCACAAATCAAAACTTAAGACACAACATACTATTTATTCACGCAATTAGTGGTTGTGACACTACATCGGCCCTTTTTGGACAAGGAAAAAAGAAAATTTGCAATTTAATAAAGAATACCCCAGGAATTACACAAAAACTGGCCATTTTTAAAAATGCTGATGCTGAATCTGCTGCTTTGTTTGAATCTGGACATCATTTTTTATCGCTTTTATACGGCGGTGATTCAAATATTAGCCTAAACGAAATGCGTTACAAAAAGTTTGCTAAATCGACGACCAAAAGTAAATATAACCTGGCATGCTTGCCACCTTCTTGTGAGGCAGCTAAACAACATATATTTCGAGTGTACCATCAAGTACAAAAGTGGCTTGGGAACAACAAAGCACCCAATGATTGGGGTTGGGAGTTGAAAAACAATCACTTAGAACCTGTAAAAACGACAGCCGAAGCAGCGCCAAAAGAAATCCTGGAGTTAATTTCATGCAAATGTAAAAAATCCTGCAGTAAAAATTGTACGTGCAAAAAAGCTGGTATGAAGTGCTCAGTTCTTTGTACCAACTGTGATGGGAAAAACTGCCACGATTTTGACGATACGGGGCTGTTTGAAGAAGTTGAAGTCACCTTTCAAAGCCTTACGGGATGTGATCATGAAGGTTTTGTCAAAGACAATGAAGAAACAGGTGAGAATGACATAGATCCTTTAGGAAGCTTAAAAAACCCGGCTGAAAATTACAATCTGAGCGACGAAGATCTCGAAAATGTCAGTACGGTCAATTTTTCAAAAAAAAGACGGATGTAACAAAGTAGGTAATCTTGTCATTCATTTTGCTTACCGATTTTAGCTTAGGTACCTACAGGAATTTCTAACTTAAAGGATTATGCTATCTTTCCGTGTGCCTGTCATACAAATGTAATTATTTTAGATTATGGCTGTTTTTTCAACAAATTGTTTTTAAAATCTTGAATTCATTAACCAAGATCAAAACCATAAGTATCTATTTGTGTTTAGTTCATGCGAATAATGTAATGTTCACTAGTCAAACAATTTCTAATCAATTAACTAATATTTTTTCTTTAATACTATACAATAGGTACGGTCAACGTCTTTAATTTAATATTTAATTATTTAGTGAATTATGTGATATTGAAATTATAGTACTAAAATGGTTGTGATTAGATAACTCGTAAATTTTAATGAACCTAATATTGATATCGAGGGACAATGTGCAAGAGAAATTGTTTTACCGCGTCAAGATCTGGCTCTGTACCCGGACTTTCGAATTTTATTTCGAGACCGCTTCGGTCCGAATTTCATTGTTATAGTATAGAATTGAATCGAAAACGTTCGCTCAATTGCGAAGTTCGAATGTCCGGGTAGAGGCCTTGTATTGCATGACGGATTATCATCCGTAAAGGTATTATCTTACCTTTATTTTGAAAGATTTTTGAAGATTTCAAATAGTTTAAATACTACGCTTTAACGTATTATTTAAAGCGTTGTATTTAAACTATTTGAAATCTTCAAAAATCTATGTATACCTACTTTGTATTTGTCGAGAGATTTAGACTTTACTGTAAGACTGAAATACTGAAACAGCTGGTGCCATAATTTTATTATAAGACTAATCATTCCTACGCAAAAAGTATGTCTATACAGGATGTTAGGGTAAACAGTTGCATCAGCTTAAGGCTAGGTATCTATTTAGTATGGAAAACCGTTTTTTTTTTGCGAATTTCCTTTATGTTTCTTAGGGAAAGTTGTTCAGTATCATGGGTACAATCATAATGCAACAGTTTACCCTAAAACCCTGTAGTACTGTATTAGGTATGCTTATACAATATACAGGGTATTCAATGACACCATTTTAGAATTTTATTAGTGTAATATTTTTCTGCTATACCTTCTTCTTCGGGTTCTTCTCCATTACTGGAGGCTAGCTGCAATACTTAAGTTTATTGAAATGTTTAAAAAAATTAAATGATTGATGTGTTATACTTATTTCCATCGTGAAAGATTATTTGTTTAACCATAATAATTTTTTTAATTATTAGCTTTTGTATTTTTATAATAATTTAATGTTATTCAGCATAATAATGGATGTTATGTTTTGGAATACACATGTTAAATATTTTTGGTGATATCCAATACGACTGTGATTTTAAATTAATATATATAATGTAGACAAAATATTTTTAAATCATTTTTATTACGCATGCCAAGTGTTGTTGATCAACCAAGACGAAGATATAATCAAAATCAGCACCAATGAGTTGTTGTTTTTAGTTGATGCCTATTTGATATATATTTTTTTTTATTTATATTTTTTATGCTTTTGCTATACAAAATACAGAGATATTTAAATTGTAGTTTAAAAATACCGTAACCGTAGGAACTATTTTTAGTAGTCAAAATAATTATTTTTTGACAAATAATTCAGATAAGTACAATTTTATAAAGTACAGACCATCAGTCTGAATAATTTTTTCTATGGGGCCAGCATCAAATAGCAAAAAAAAGAACATGTAGAAAGTTATTTAGTTTTATGGTCTTTGGTCTCCTCTAAAAAGCAACAGCGTACCTATTAAGAATAATTCGGTTGCTTCTAAGCTGAGCTGGGATAGATACGTTTATACATGGCTACTTGCTAATACAATTTTAAATTTCTATGCTTCATTCGTAGTATAAACTATCGAAATAAAACGAGTATAGTATTAAATCGGTTGTGTTTAGATTAATCTTACATAAGATTTTGAAATCTTAAGAGATCTCTTATAATAATATTCATGTTACATCGAGAGAATTAGACTTTATTACAAGTCTTATTATAGTTGTAAATAAGACAAATAATGAGAGTTTTCCCAGGGCACAACTAGGCCGTGTCGCCATCTAGATGGTGCCACGAACTTACGAACATGCCATCTGATGAGTTATTATAGAAGTAAATAAAAGAAAGGAAAACCGCTCGTTCAGACGCCAGTAATCAGTTTATAATGATAAAATGGTATATTACAGTGTGAAATTGATATCATTAGCATCCTTTTAAACTAAGAGTTTACCCATCAAACTGAACAACTTTTACTATGGGAGCAAACCGATCGAAGCAACATAAAAATCTGCTGTTCCATACTAAACTGCAGTGCCTACTCAACTCAAATGTATGCAACAGCTGAATTTTTAGTCGCTCCGATCGGTTTGTTCCCATATTAAAAGTTGTTTAGTTTGATGGTTAGACTCTTATGATATCATTAGCGTCCTTTTAAACTAAGAGTCTAACCATCAAACTACTTTTTCACCCTGTATAATAATATAAAGTATCCATTGAAGCTATTTTATTACTGAGCTATACTTGTTATAATATTAACCGTATTATGATCGGAATAAGCATGACGAAATAATAAATACTTAAGTTCTAAAAAAGACTGTGATTGTGAAGTTTATAATTAAATAGTCAGATATCTTAAATAAGTACAATTATAATGTTAGAAAATATTATTCCTTCTGCTCATCATTATTATAAACTCAGCACTTTGGTAATGTAACTAAATATTTTAAGGGACCTACCCTATTACAATGTTAAATACTTTTATTTCAAATATAAGCTGTTGTCAGAATTTCTGAAAAAAGGTTAAGCTAACGAATTGTACTGGTTTGGTTTTTTTAAACTCACGGCCCAGTTGTTCGTCTACTGACACGATATTTACCAACAGGGTGTAAGGGATTTACCCTTACGCGGTCCATACACAAACAAACTTTGATTACTAGCTTTTATCTGCGTCTTCGCTAGCGTTGATATCTGAAGTAACTGTCAAAGAAGAAGTAAATGATAATTATATAAAAATATGTAATATTTTCCTATGGGTGTTAGGGTAAACAGTTGCATTACTTTAAGGGGTGATTTTACCCATGATACTGATCAACTTTCCCTAAAAAACCTATAGGAAAGTCTAAAAAAAAAAAGATGCGCTTTCCATGCTATATGCAATCAGCAGATTGAACGTTTGTATGAAAAGTCGTTTTTTTTAACCAATTTCCTGTACTTTATAGGTTATGGAAAGTCGATCAGTGTCATGAATACAACCACCCCTTAATGTAATGCAATTGTTTACCCTAACATGCTGTAGAATTTCGGCATTTATACTAGTTAATTATTTATTTCTGATACCATTATTATGAATGTGATTTTAAAATAATGTACCTGTTATTCTAAGTCTAATCCTAATTTCTTGTTACAAGTATACTTTAATTTTCCTAAAAGCTTCATGGATTTGCCACCCTACGTTGGCGAAAACTCCTGGCAGCCTGGTGCAAACATTTTGATTCCGACGATTATCTATTCACTCATCTGTTTAGCAAAGAAATATACCTATACCGAATTGAAACTCAACTTTTAAGATGCATACACAAAATTGAGGATTATACATGTACTTACATAATTATAAGTGCAGAAAACATGTAACAGGATCTTAGTCTGATCTTTTAGATAATTTAAGTTGATACCTACGTTTTCTACGTATATCTTATATTATAATAAGTGTATGATATTGTTTTGAAATCATAACTAAGTTATGATAACATTTCAGTATGTTTTATTTTTCGTGACTGCATAATTATTTTTTAAGTACCTACATATGACCCAAGCCTGGTCTTGAACTCGGAATTGCGATACATTCAGTTTAATTGAGTTGGCGTTTGAACGAAAATGTTTAAAAAAATCTAAAAAGTCCGAGTAGACTGATTGACTTAATGAAAATTGTAACAAAAAGGTAGTATCAAAAATACAAATATGTAAAATATCATTTTATTACATTGTTTTTTCTTTTACCAAGATGTTTTATTATTTTATTAAACCTCATAATTATCCTGTCCGCTTTGAATACGTTAATGCAGGTATAATGAAACCTCTATATAATTAATTAATTATACATTGCCTATCATCAGCTACTGAGAGTTGTATCTAGAATCCAGGGATAAGTCAAGGATCTTTCTAATTTTTCTACTTTAGTGACGATACGGTTCCTTTAAATACAATTTTAAATAAGTATTTTAATAATAGAGGGTGTTGGGGTAAACAGTTGCACTAGTTTAAGGGGTGACTGTATCCATGATATTGAACAAATTTCGCAGAAACCTATTGGAATTTCGAAAAAAGTCGAAAAAAAATTTGCGAATTTGCTATAGGTTTCTTAGGGAAAGTTGTTTAGTATCATGGGTACAATCACCCCTTAAAGTAATGCAACTGTTTACCCTAACACCCTGTATCATGCTTTCAGAATGCAAATTAAATAAAGTATTGAAATAAAAACTTTCGTAGGACTGAGAAGTTTTATACCGATAAGTGGTTTTTTGAGGAGTTTTAAAATTGCTTTTTGTCCTTAGATTCATATCTACATCCTCATGGATGTTATGAGTAATTTGGCGTATGTTTTACAAAAACTTGCCCAGCAATTTCCCACCTGGAGGAGCCCGAACTTGGTATGTTTTGAAAATAATTTTTGGATTTTTTGAAAACCAGTGGTTGAATGGTAATGGTGTAGTATATTTTTAGAACCGCCTCATTAAGTCCTTTCATTTGATACCCCACACGTCAGGTTTCAGAAGAAAAAATTGTTTATTCCCATCAAAAAATTGATGACGTCATAACTTCCCACTTCACCAATTGAGAAAGCGACAACGTTATTTTTCGTACTCAGGAAAGTACTGAATACAACGATACCACTTGTCGGTATAAAACTACTCAGTCCTACGGAAATATCCGTAATTATTTGGCTTCTCTACAATAACGTAGAAAGAGAATAACTATAACGGAGATTAAAATGATAATAATAGCGGAAAAGAGACAGGCTTAGATGCTAATTGCATAGCGTGGCGAGAGAAAATTTATGTCGTTTGTCCCTTTCTATGTTGAAATTGCTTACAAAATCTTGCAACTTAGTCAGACAAAGGTAAGATTTTTCATATTATATGATTTTTCATATCTTCGTTTATGAATAAAAAAAAGAGACATCCATTTTCATCCATTATCCATGAAACAATACAGTAGCTACTTACATTATTTAAATTATTTCCTTTCAAAATGTGAAGTACCAAAAAACCCGGGATAAATAAGAGGGTATGTCCACGCTATGTCGACATTCGAATCCCGGGAAATGGGTCTGCTTTTTCCGATCACTGACAGCAACTTGTGTATACTTTTTTGACGGCCCAATAGCTCAGCTGGTAGGCCTGCCGATTTATACGAGGGTTGCGGGTTCGAATCCGTAAAGGGCAAATATTTGTATGATGAATATATGAATACTTGTTGGTACTCAGTCATGTATATTTGTAGGTGTATCTATAATAAATATGTATTCTATAAAATGATATAGTCTTATCATTAAAAGTACATAATAAAAGTCCGTGCTAGATTCTACCAACCTTTAATGGGATTAGATAATTTGTTTGTGTGACAATGTCCCACATATTTATTTATTATAGGTACTTACTTAGTAATACTTTACAAAAAAAGCCGTGGTGGTCTGGATTGTAGAATTGTGTGGATTGGTGGACTAAACGTCTAGTATTTCTCTACACGCGCGCGACTCGTTTTTTTCTATAGTCGCGACAAGCGCGGCTTTTGCTCTTCGAAGCGCTGTCTTAAGCGCGGGAACACCACGTCCAGTATGATTTCTCTACTTGCGCGCGTCTCGACTTTTTTCCATACTACATATCGCAGCAAGCGCGGCTTTAGCTCTACGAAGAGCGTGGGAACATGCTACTTTATATGCAGCGAAGGCGCGTCGCACGCGTGTAGAGAAATCTATACTAGACGTGCTGCACACCTAAATTTCCATATCGCATTATTCTCGCCTTATCCGCACAATCTGGGCCCTGTTTAATAAACGCGACAATGACAATTTGACAATGACATTCAGAGTATGTTGCTGCGAATGTAAGTAACAAATGTAGCACTGCAAGTTTAGCGTCATTGGTAACCAGCAATGTACTTACTCTGAATTGTCATTGTCGCATTTATTAAACAGGGCCCTGTAGGCCTTGCATGCCACCGCACCCCTTAGAAAATGATGAAAATCGAGATGTGTGGAGGCACATCTTTGTTGTTTTGCTAATGCCAAAAAGAGCGCACAAGACGCTTTTCTCGTTTTGTCGCTTTGTCGCGTGGGTGGTATGCTAGCCGTGCAGTACCAAGATAACAAGTGCACATTAAGTCCACCACATATATACGGAATTCCGAACCGGAACGCCGAATCAGGATTATCTACGATTTCGTATGGATTTTCCCCCTCCAGAATTCCGTTCGGATTTGCGTAGGTACCTATCAAATCCTGGGTATATAAAATCACAATTCTGAATTCCATATGTATGTGGCGGGTCTAAATCACCACCAAATAATTTTTTTTTCGAATTTCGTGATTTCTTAATTTTTTAAATGTTTTGAATATTTGAATAAATCACATTAATATCCACAAAAAGTAACTTTGGTACCACTTCAGGCAATCACACACATACCTACTAATAACAAGCTTATAACTATTGAAATACCGACTTATTTTTTAATATTAGGTACCTATTACCTACCTATCTATATTATCGGGAACAATTTTGATAACATGAACATTCCTACACAAACATAATTATTCGAGGAACATATTCGGGTTATCGAACTACCTTCCTTTTCCGATCGGATTGGCACACGGTCACGGTCGGTTGGTCGTCTATGCTCGACACCTCTCCGCCCGCTTTTAAATTTAGACTCTATTGCTACCCGCGTAAAGATGATATCGCACTGCGTACTTTTATTATATTCTTTATTTATTATTATCCATGAGAATTTTATTTTTATAATAGTGTTTACAATTGTTTAATGTACTAAATGCAATTATTAAAATAAAATTTTCCTCTTACTAATCCATCTTGAACCATAAATCATGTAAATTACAGATTGAGGTACTGCATGGAGCAATCTTTCTAAGAATTGATATCTTTTGTTTATAATATAAGATATAAAGTATATATCAAAAAATATTGCCATTAGGTATTACGGCTTAGGCACCATAAACAAATTTCTAGTTTTGACGCTGCAGTTGTTACTTCAAGCATATGCAGTCGATCTAAGTTTTTAATTTTCTGATATATAAATAATAGCAATTAATTTAATGAAATGTGCAAAACAACAATGCCATAAATATTGTAGATCGGGATTGCTGCAATTAAATGCAAAATGTAAAATTTAGGACTGTTGCTGACGTAATTTTTTTTTAATTTTGTTCCATTTCTTGGAGAGGTTTGTTCTAATCTAAGATTCCGAAAAAAAAATGCAATTCTAAATTATTCCCGGGTCAACACGTAAAATGACTGGCCTAAAGGTGGAATCCCTTATGGAGACTATTACGGTAAATATGTGATTAATTTGTAAGCATATGCTCACGACTATATTCCCGAGGGGGTTGATTAATTTGTGGTCAGTGTGATATTATCGAAGAGGGATGGAGAGGATCGATATCGGAGGGTTATATTATTTTTGGATTAGTTATCAACCAAATTAGATAAGATAAATATTCGTTATTTGCACAACAAAATAAACAAAAAACAACAACAATATAGTTTATTAGTTTTAAAATAGTTTATCTTTATAATATTACTTAATCAAAAGTGTGACGATGTACCCATAAAGAATAGTAGAGCGTCGGTGGCGCATTGCGGAAAGGTATGGAAACTCAATCTTAAGGGGCTTTGTGAAAAAAATAAGATTCTTCAAAGCTTCATATATCATGAAGTACTAACAGTAGGAGTATGATTTTCGGATATGTGTAAATTGAAGATATAATTGAAGTTTTGATTAGAGCCAAAACACGATTAAGATACATTTTCTCGATAGAAAAACAAGCCAAAGTAGCCTCCGTTTTTATCTATAAACGCTTGGAACTGCTAAACGGTGTATAATAGGAACACAAGACTTGATTTAAATAAAAAGAGATTGATATTTTCTAAATTTTGATTAGAGCAGAATTGAACTTACATAAATAGTACAATCACAATTAAATAAAGTTTGATTTGGCGCTCGATTCGTTTCAGGCGCGCGCGCCGCCCCATCTCTTTCTCTCGCATCAGGCCGTAATATAAGCTATCCCACGCCTGTTTCGCTGAAATTATTTTTCGATATAGGCCCATAAGGTCGGTCTGGGTTCAAATCCGCACGGACAACATGCCATGTACCGTACCAACGAGTTTTTCTAACTTATGTACATAATACCACAGAGTACTAAATACGGACTGCTCTCAAACGGTGAAGGAAAACATCGTCAGGAAACCTGCATATAATACGCCACCTGCATACCTGAAGGAGAAATTCTGATGTGTATGTGAAGTCTACCAATCCGCAATGGGCACGCATGGTGGACTGAGGGTAGGCCTGTGCCCTGTATTCGGACGTATATAGGCTGATGATGACTATGAGTGCATAACAGTTAAATTTTTAGAGATATCTATTTTTAGTTCTTTTATCCCGTTCCAGAGAGAAGAAGAAGCCGGCTACGTACCTCCAATAGACATCCTCTGGATCAAAGGGTCCGAGGGCGGTAATTACTACTACAGTTTCGGTGGGTGCCACCGGTACGCCGCGTACAAACGATTGAACAGGCCCACCATACCAGCTAAACTTATAAAATCCACTGTTACTGATTTGAGAACTTACTTGGGAAGCAGCACGCCTAATTTGAAGTGATCATTTGATGTAAAACCGTACTTGTTTCGTGGTGCAAAGAGCTCCAATTGTTATGTTCTTAGTTACAATGTATCGCTACAATACAATTGAAGGAATTAACTAGGTTAGTATTTGTTTTACCGCGGCATGTCATAAAAAGAAAGCATTTATCTCCAGAACACTCTGTATATTTTTTTCCAATGGAAATATCGTTAAATGTAAAAATAAAAGAATTGCTTCACAAAAAATATAAAAACTTTATGACTTTTTATATTTTCTCAGAGCTCCTAAATAGACATTCCTATTTATTGACCAAAACATGACAAACTATGATTGGTCTTCGCTATGTAGCGAACATGACAAACTTGTACAGCTTGTACTTATTAAAGTTTTATAATACTTACGTATAAATCTGATATGGAACGGCTGAGAAATTGTGTAAATAAATATATATAAAGTCAAATGTACATTGTGGATATAGATTTACCTATCTGTAAGTAGGTATATTATGTATTTGGATGGTACTATATTTAAGATTTATTTAAGTAAAAATAAAATGGAATGCAGTGTACTTTATTATTTGTAAATATCTCTACCTACTAGGTATACGAAAACTAGATAAGAATGTTCAAAGAAACTAGGCCATCAAAATGAACAACTTTCCTACAATATGCACAAACGCGGTTTTATCCTTTTTCGAATTAGGGATGCAACGATTACGAAGCGGTGCATCGTTTTGCATCTGTAATCGTAATAATCACGATTAATAACGATGCAATGCACCGTAGTAAGAATCGTACGATTATTAAAATGAATTAAAAACGTCAATCAGATTGCATTTGTTCACAAATACCAGACCTGAATACTAGATTCCAGAGCTGAAAAACAACTTTAGAAAAATCGGGTCTTTCGCTGCCATTTTAGCTCATTTTGAGCAAAATCTGACTTTTTTATTGGTCAGACTTGACTCTCTTTTTTTTAATTCTACTGATGTCTTTGATTTGATTTTCGGTTTGAAGTATTACATACATTTTCGTTCTCGCGTTCATCCACATTAATTTCAAAAGATTAATCTCCCACGTAAATCGGACGAGATATCGGTTTATTTAACGAGATTATACCTCAAAATCATGTTCAATATTGTGTTTTTCAAAGCAAATTAGCCTCCAGGCATCAACGAATCATAATCCTGGCCAAGTGTACCTTTGACTTCGATCTCAAATTAGTAGTTAAAAATTACAAAATCTTGGAATTTAAAATAATTTTTTTTAATGATTTAACTTTCATTGGAATGCAAAGAAACCCTATGAGAACTCATTCTGAGGATAATCTCCACTAAATTTGTTTAAATAATCGTAATGCATCGGTTATCGTTATAACTAACGATTAATATCGTAATCGTAATGGCCGAATCGTTGCATCCCTAGTATACATGCTATTACCACGTATAAAAGTTGTCCAGTTTGGTCTGATCTCAACTCCTAGACCCATATCAAACTTGATAACGTAACAAATAAAACAATAAATCTCTCCAGCAGTGTATTTATTGTGGAGTAATCTTATCTAACTACAGAACAATGAGATATGCCATTTCTGTAATAATATTTACAAACATCAACATAAATAATATCAAAATACATCGCTAGCCAGCACCGCGGGCGGGCGCTCGCTCACCTTTCCGAAACGCAATGAACACCAAATTATAAGTTAGCACATAACACCACAGAACAGGGAATAGTTGATCACTCAGCACCATACAGTTAAAAATATATCATGTTTATGATAATGAGCTTTATTTCCCTGGTTGGAGTAGGCACTTCATACAAAGAAAACGTTCAATAGTAGAATGAAAACACCATACTAAAGCATAAGCCGCGATATTTTACAAGCTAAATTGGTGGTCGATGGTCCAAAATCAAATTGGTTCGCGCATTTAAGCCCATTTTCTTTGTATGAAATGCCTTGGTCTTCCAACGCTCTATGGTTAGCACCAATAAATATGCTAACGTATGCATCTTAATTCCATTATACAATGCGATTTCTATACTTAAAAAAATTACAATAAATATCATGAAACTGGTATTTTAAACTTTTAAAATATAAAAAATTGATGCAATCGACCTGCATACGATCGTGAGCTTCAAATAAATAAACTCTAATACAAGTGGGCTACCACTGACACTAGATGTCGCGACTAGTACTAGAGGTAAGTATTGAAAAAAAAGTTCTTTATAAAAAAGTTTATAAATGGGTTTTAAGCATTACACTGTTTCAACGCCGAATTCGTCATCCATTGCTTGCTTTCATCGCTACACTTTAAAAATATAGAGTAAATTAGATAATTCGAATCAGGCTCCTAAATTCAGATTAGTGTAATCCTATACATGGTATTGTGTAGAAACACCGTGAACTTTAAAAATAAATAAAAATTACTAGAATTACAACCTAAAAATATGTTGGTAGCTGTAACAACGTTACTGACCACCCCGAAATGGGCGAGAGTTCATGTATGTCGAAAGAGAATAGCTAGAACGAACATAAAATAATAATAATCGTCATTACACAGAGTGGCGAGAGAAAATCGATGTTATTTGTCCCTTTCTGCGTATGCGATATTTTTGTTTGACTTACTTGAAATTCATACTAAATCTTGCAACTAAGTCAAACAAAGGCACGATTTCTCATACATTTTTGTCATATCTCCATCCCTTTTCAGTACACACGGTCAGCAAATCAATCAATGAAACAACCTCACGATAGTGGCGCCATCTAGTGGTGCTTATAATAAAACTAAGCAAGCCCTCCTACATGAAAAATATAATTGCAAGTATTTCTAAACTTCAGTACACATATCAATTGCTTCAATAGTTAAAAAAAATTACGAATAAAATATTTATTTAGTGCTCAAAGTAAATATACGTAATGCACATAGCACAACCGATGCGAATAAAACATCAAGGAACTTAAAATTGCTTAGTCGATAGTGCAATAGTACGTGACACCCTTGTGACAGCTTGATAAAAAGTGCAATTATTTCTCTATTTAAAATATTTAACTGTTTTAACGATGATGGCACCATTTACGCGCCATTGCAATATCAACGATAGTATTATTTGTTATTATTTCATTTGTTAGCACAAGTATAGAAAAAAAACAATCACGAGATCATTGGACTGGATCACGATGGTAAAATAGACCGGGAGATAATGGACAGTAACCCTACATCATCTAGTACCAACCCGAAAAGTTTTGTGGTGAACATTAATATCACCTTATATAAGAGTTACACTCTTGTTGGTGGAAAAGGATAATTGGTCTGCCGGGTGGAACCTGGCTACTCAGTCATTCTCTGACGGGTGTAAACTTCCGACTGGACCCGAGTGTATGAAAATGAAGCAGCCGATTTTTTCTCGCTATTTCAATGTTGGTCCCGTTCATGAAAGTTGTTCAATTTGATGGTTTGAAGCATCCTCTAACTAAACTAAAGTATAAACTATTTAACTTTACATCCTGTGTAAAAGAACAATTCTAATATTTAAAGGATTCAATTTATGAATATACTTTATGAAGCTGTTCAATGCTGGTACTCGATGAAGTAAAGTTACCGACAATGGCTTTCCGGTCTAC
This sequence comes from Agonopterix subpropinquella, assembly GCA_922987775.1. Lineage (NCBI taxonomy): Eukaryota > Metazoa > Arthropoda > Insecta > Lepidoptera > Depressariidae > Agonopterix > Agonopterix subpropinquella. Next base: position 25,759,256 of record OV277696.1, read on the forward strand.
ATGTCTATTTTGGCACAAATAATTTTTTCAAATAATTTACAAAACTAATCGAAAATATTATTTTTACAATCCGGACATAATTTTATGTCACTCGTTTTTTAATTTAGATATTGTCGCATACACCGCCCTCAACTGTCCAAATAAATAGAAAAAAATATATATCTGTATGCTACAACAACCATATTATCTTATTATAATTTTTAAAACATATATTCTTCTAATATAACAACGTCAAGGACCCTGCCCTTATGGACAAGATACTATTTTTTTCTATATGAATTCATGTTTTCAAATATAAATTTTATCTTTTCTCGTCACAACACGAAATAAAGCGGTGATTAGTTTCGTATTTAGATATAATATATATATTTATATCTCATTTTACTTTATACAATAGTTTTACGTTGTTGGTTATATTTAGAGTTAAATTAGGAAGTGGCTGGAGATGGCAGATCTACACTATTGCATGACTACACTCCGATTGAAACCACTTCCATACATTTAGATTGTGTAAACATCAATTCACATTATATTTTATAATATAGTTAAATTAATAGTACGCCGGCCTATGTCCGTTTAATTTACAGATTCGTTTACCGTGAAATTTTTAATTTATGCCTACAGATGATACAAAGAGTGTTTTAAAAGTCGATTGTAAAAATCTCGGCTTGGCAGTTAATTGGAAAATCTGGCAGAAGTCATGATGGTCTACCTCGCTGAAATTACACATAAGGTAAAAGTCATACATCTGTACCTATCTATTAAAACAATAATTGTAGGTATGTATCAAGAGTAGTACTTACTAGTTTAGAACACATTGGAAACAATGTATATTTGGACACCTTTAACATAATTTATTTAATAATTATAAATTGTACGTTAAACTTTGCACGAACTAGAAATTAAAAAGCTGGTTTACTAAAAACCGCCCGTAGAATAAATTTCACCGTTGGTTCAGATGTTTTAAGTACCTATACATTTACAACCAAAGTTATATGATAATGGTAAGCGAGTTTGGAAACAAAGTGGACATGGGCCGGCGTACTTTCAATATACGTATCCCGGCACATGGAGCGATGACATCCAGATATTAGTGGCAGGTTACTCTTACAACTACTAGAACACATCATTAATATAGAACGAGAATAAGTTAACAGTATTTACAGACAGATCCAACGTGAAATATAGAATTTTACCAATAGAACATTTTCATATCAATAATAGTTTAAAGCGAACAAGCCCGTAACTGCTCTTGAGAAACCCTATAACATTAATTTTATAAGATTTATGTCTGGCGTTATAAAACTAAATAACTCTTGAATTTGTAATATTAGTTTTTTAGTTACAGTTTTACACAAGTGCAGTTACGCGCTTTTACGACTATAAACATTACATTTGTCATTGAAAAGCTAATTTAAAGTAGAGTTCTATAGTAAATACTTACGAAATTGTTATGTTGGTGATATGTGGATGAATGTAATGGTGCTTCACATCGTGTTTTACAATTGCAAAAATACAAGTGAAAGATAAAATACATGTGAAACAACCATTCAAGACAGTATTGGAATGTAGAGACGTATGACGAACGAGGTATGTTTGCATATGTGTAGTTACATGAATTTGTTTGTATGTACTGGTTGCCGTGGGCTGGGAATTACTTCTGAATAATCAAAAAGTATATATTCAACATAAATATCATTATTACACGACCAGGTTTTCATTGATATGAGATAGATATTCTTTACTATCTCATTCTGCTGCCATATAACCTGAAATTCGCATCCAATCATGATGGGTTTTCGAAATTTTAATGTATATAATAATGTTAGTAACCCAAAAAAAAATATAATGCGGCAACAAACAAGTCCCTTTCTTTAACTAATTAAAATTTTATAAGAATTCGAAACTTTAGTAAAATTTATAAATCAATTTGTTACCCTGTTTAGCCCCACGGCAAACACCAATTACACGATTCCCATAAATGAATAGGTAACATGAAAAATATTTAACGGAGCACAATGTGTTTGGCACAAGATCTTATTTGATAACATTTACACTTAAACCACAAGTTGAAAACATCGATCTAAACAGTGAATACTTGTAAATCAGATACAACTAATTATTATCAAAATAAATAATTCTAAAACGTGCGATTGTGTATAAAGAATTCATATTTGAGCACGAAAAATTCGTCATGGTGTGAAGAGAGTTAATTGAAATCCTAACTACAATTTGACTAAATGCTTTTCAATATAACTAGCCGCCTTTTTTTAGTGCTGGAAAAACAACGTAAGTGCAGACACGAAATGTTTTATATTCATTGACGTAAACGAAGATAGCTTTGATTTGATCTCTTTCTGTTTACTCAATTCCGAGCACGATAAAATGCTCTCTTTCGGACAAGATTCATGTAAAATGAGCCTGTCGCTACTTTTTATTGAACAGTGAACACAATATACTCTTCGAAATTAGATGTTTTGCTATCTACGTGGTATGTCAATATCCGAGCTACACTTACGCGGAAACGCACTATAAATGACGTATAAATCTACCTCATTCTTTCTTCAAGTGAATGTTAGCACATATTTTGTCTTGACACTTTTCTTAACCTTAACTTCATTCATATCATTAAGCTAATTTTAAAGCATTTTTACGCACCATCAAAACAGTTTAGAGTGCCAACAGAATTCAAGAGAGACAAAGTCAGAAACTACTTTGTTTTTTGAAGTAGAAAAGAGATAGATAGATACAGCAATAGTTATTTCTCTAACATTACATAAAGGTACATAATATAATGTACTTTAAATAATATACACATTAACCATTACTATAATTCATGTCATATTTAATTAAATTATAATATCTACTTAATACTAATAAGCTTTTTACCTAAACTTTGAGATTGCATTGCGTCATTGCGCATTCAAAACATCCGATGTGACGCTTTGATTCACGATATAAAAATTACATTATTCTATTTGCTTCAAAAATACTCATGAACCTACGTCCTTGAATTTTAAAATTTGTTAAATACCGGCCCAATATTATGCTGTTTGTAATATAGGTACCCACTGCTGTAAACATCATTCTCGATACGAGACTATTAAGTCCAGCGAGCCATAAATTGCAATGACATTAATGTCATTGATAAATTGTCATGGATCCAATTTAATCAAAGAGAATACTGGAATACGAGTTGAAAAAATCTGATAAACTAGGTATGGTCATAGTGAAGCCATTACACTAAAAACATGAAAATAATATCACTAAAGGTATAGGTAGAAGAACGATACAAAAAAGTTTTTTACGAAACATATTTTGTACATTTTGAATTTACAAAGACGATTATCGAATAAAACTATTTCTTATTACCATGCCGTTGACCATTTTAAAATAAACACAAAAGTGATTATTATAAGGACACAGAATAAAAAAAAACATTCAGTTTTGTTGTTTATTGTTCATTCTAATTTGTTTGTAAATAAAGGCTGGGATCAGCTGAATTCATAAAAACTATAATTCTCTCTATTGCACTTTACCCAGTGTTCATCATACCAGGATTCCTAGTTATTTGTTTGTAATTGTATCTATACATTCATCTGGTACCGGCATTCATAGGGCTAAAAAGTTTGGACATGACTTCCATGGACTACGTATATGTATTTTATATCGTTGTCTAGTCTAAATGGAACTAGATAGTCTACGTGACAATTTATTTAATGTATTTTTGCTTTCAGAGTATCCCATTCTTTATGGATTTTGTTTCGAATTGAGGATAACAGCATTACTCAGGGAGCAGCTACTGCGGACTATTGGAGGGACCACGAAGGGTCTACCGAGCCAGTGAATGAACATAAGCAATGGGGTAGCAATGCGGGAATCGGTGAGATCCATTTAGGGCCTATTATGTGTTCACATAGAAATGACAGCTTTTCGGGTAGCGTAAATAAATACCAAAGGAAAGTATATGATCTAAGATTTGTTCATGAGAAGGCGGAGGTCGATAATATTTTAATGTAGTCACCAGCAGATATATCATAGCAAACAAGGTGGTCAAATATTTCTGAGCAGTTCTTATTTTCAATAATTTGTCTACTCATAACCAATCAAAAATATAGGAACGCCTAGAACATCAAATATATCGACGCAGTCAGGGTAGTCATAAACATCTGAACAGTTTCGGACCGGAAAAACCTTACTCCGTTGTTTTACATTTTAATTTTAAATAACATTGTTAAGAAATTATTGAAAATTCGCTGTTCACATATTTATGACAAAATACACGTTTAGATATAATTGGTAACATTTACTGTAAAGAATTTAATGAAAATTAGCACTGCTCAGAAATATTTGGACATCTTGTAAGCTACGATATATCTGATGGCAACTGTACCACGACGACATTCAATATTACACCTTAACACATAAAACGACAGTTAATTTTATATTGATCGACGTTACTACTAACAATGACAACGACATTATTACTTAGTTGATACGGTCTATATTTGCTCAAATTCGCACCTTCTCGCCGATTCCTGCTAGTCTGTATAAACTATTGAACAATATCGGGCCTCAGTCATGCATCAAGCGATAAATTAATCGACCAATAGAACCGGGTCATTTTTGCCGCGCAACCGTAGAGCATTCTGATTGGTTCGCGTGGTTTCAAAAATAACTGCGCGTTAGAGATTTACTACGATAACAATTAGTGACATTAGTGTCACCGCTAGTCGAGCAACAAATACATGTTTTGTTTTTGTATAACGTCCGCATATTGTGAGCTTGTGAACACTTTGTAAACACTTGTAAATACTTTGAAGGCGCGTGTCATGTTATTGTAGTAGATCTCTACATCCATAAGACTTGCAAACGAGGTATTACTATAGCACACTTTATGTATCTCTACAGTTGTGAATTTCGACGGTCGCGATTGGTCAACCGGCGGGGTGACCTACTGGACCAATATAGCCTAGCCCGGTAATCGTATATGATAGCCCAGGGATGGGGAAATGTCAGCCCACGGGCCAAATCCAGCTCGCGACATGTTTCTATCCGGCCTGCGATCGGTACCAGCCATCTACGTAAATACGGCCCTCAAGAAACAATGTTAGGTAGGAACAAGATGACTAAAGAACATTTTGAGTGCGTTTCACGAATTGGTTCCAGTAACTTAGAACGAAACGACGATTATACTTATTAATGAACAGTCACAATGTAATTTATCTATTAAAAAGATATTATATTTTAACTTGGTTATGTTGGTGTTACTTGTAATAAATCCTACTTGGCCCGCCTTTCGATATGGCCGTCTTCAATTTATTTCCCCATCCCTGTGATAACCCATAGATTATACGCCATATTTCCGCCTCGTCAGCTTAGGATCGACTTCTGATCAGTATCTGTACTAATAGTTGAGACCTTGAACGCATTCGAGCACCAGTTTAATGACTACACGGTAGCATTATTCTTAAACAAAAACACCATCAAGTTCACTTGGCGGGACAAACCTTAATCTATCCTAATTCAGACTCTAGTCTACCTTAACATAATCCGAGAGTGTACGCACCGTACGGGTGGTGGATACCGGACTCTATTGGTACCGTGTTAAGGTCTACACGAGGTCGGCGGGGTCGTGGCGGTCCGGCTCCGGCTCCGGCGGCGTGAAGTGCAGCTCGCGCTCGGCGAGGCAGAGCTGACATCAGTCCAGTGCCCCGAGGCACTCGGGGTCCTCGCGTACGCATTCTTTAGGGAAGTAGCCGCTTCTGTTGTCACCCTGTGCGAAATAAGAGTTTAACTGCTGACGACCTACGTCGTAGGTCAGCGACATATGGGCCGCAGTGCGCACGACTCAAACCTTAAGTCAGAATTGTAAAGCATTCCACAGTGTTAGCACTGCGCGAGTGTCATTGTTTTGAGCTTATTTAGCAGCGAAAGTGTTAAGGGACAGATAGTGTGAGTGCTATCGCGCTGCATCGGCGATGCTTCGATCTTTCTCGCTCTAGCAAATGACTTTCCTGAACGACAAAAAATGTTAGAGCATGAAAAATTATATTACTTATAGCAAATATTGTGCCAAATACCACATTTTCGAAATCTAGTAATATTATCTAGGTAACCCCTTTGTAATATGCAAGCGATTTCTTCTTAAATTTTTTTGTCTCGATATTATGCGACGTTGTCTCCATAGTGAAAGTTGTTCAGTTTGATGGTATAAAATACTCTAAACCACTCCTTTAAATATTACTATTTGGTTTGGTATTTTAATTTTATAATTACTGGCGACCCGCCCCGGCCTCGCACGGGTGCAATGCTGATATGTAGTGATGTATTATATACATATAAACCTTCCTCTTGAATCACTCTTGACGACCCGGTTGGTGTAATGGTTGCCACGCCGGACTGCCAAACCAGGGTCCTGGGTTCGAATCCCGGTTCGGTCATGGATGTTATATGTTTGTGCCGTTGTTGTATGATTCCCATAACAAAAAGCCTAAGGCTTACCTTGGAATCATTACAATGTATGTGCCTGTGAGCGTTATTATATATATTTTTTTAAACTCTATCTATTTAAAAAAAACCGCAATAAAATCCGTTGCGTAGTTTTTAAAGATCTAAGAATACATAGGGACAGACAGACAGTGGAAAGCGACTTTGTTTTATACTATGCACGATTTTTAGGAAGATTTACAGCATTACATAGTAAACACATCCTTAAATAACTTTAAGCTAATTACATAATACCGTGTATGTGCCTTTATAAAAGGTCCAACTAACAACCGTTGTACCACGGTCAGTCCCCAGGCATCACCCCTAGCCTAGCGGAAGATCTTCCACTGATTCCTCCATATGTCAGGCACTTGTTATCTAACGATCGAAAGGATTTGAAGGTAAAAGGTAAAAGTAAATCTCGAGAACCGGAGCTTGTAATCGACTGTCAATATTAAGATACCTTGTCGAGGGTCCTGCCTTTCCACCAGCCCCGGCTATCGCCCTCCTTGCTCAGTATGAGCACCTTGGCCCCGGGCCGCAGCGCCAGCTGGGACGCCTCCAGCGGCCTGAAGTCGTGCACCACCGTCGCGACCACCCGCCGGAACGGCCAGCGCAGGTTTGAGTTTAGACTGCGGAATTTGTTCTATACATTAGAGACAAAAACTATACAAAAAAAATCTTAAAACTCACGACCATAGTCGCTTTTGGGGTGGTCAGAAACTTTGGTACGACTAGCAACATCTGAAAGCTCCAAACAAGCGGCCTCTACTTTCGGTGCAATGACAGCTCCCGCTTGTATGAAATGTTCGTTCTGTTGGGATATTTATTCATGTGGTTGTAGCAAGGTTCACCAATGGCATATCGAAGTTACCTAACAGAATGCAATGACATGTCAGATCAAGTGATGATAGCCTAGCCTTTCGTTCACATAAACACTGCATAAGAAACCCTTATCCGATAGTCGCTTCGTAGGAAACCTACGGATAGAAATAGAGTGGTTCATTCTTAGCCGGAATCACACGAATAACTAAAAAATCTATTCACGCTCAGTTGCAGAAACGCTCATTAAAGTTAATCCTCCATTAAATCTCTTGCTGTCACTTTTTGTTTCGTTGACGTAGTAAAAGCTAGCAAGAGATTTAATAGAGGATTAACTCTAATCAACGTTTCTGCAACTGAGTGTCAGAGAAGTAATGCATCGCGACGCAGTGGTAGCTTTACAAACGCGTGGTTGAGTGCGAGTGTTAACTATTTGTTGATGTAGAACTTGAGAAGAGTCGGCCAGAAACTTTACAAAAAACTGTATTGTTTTATACGAAATGTGTCATATTTTGTGTCGTTGTTGTCTTATCAATTATCATAAAGGCATTGCAGTTTTAGTTTGGGCTCCGAATAATGTTACATGTTAGGGTGGAGGAAAACCCACCAATAGCATCACCATCATCATTTCTTTCATTTATTCATTGACTTTTCTTTCTTATTACATCACTAGCGACCCAACCCGGATTCGCACGGGTCCAATGCTGACACTAAAATATACATATAAACCTTCCTCTTGAATCACTCCATCTATTTAAAAAACCGCTTTAAAATCCGTTGCGTAGTTTTAAAGATCTAAGCATACATATGGACAGACAGAGGGAAGCGACTTTGTTTTATACTATGTAGTGATTTTCTTAGCTTTGCACAGCTCAGCCGTGGTCTAAAAGGGCTTTTTACATAAAATGAGAGTTAGATATGTGGGCGAGGGATGCGACCTAGAGATCTGTATACGACGGATGCATGTGAGGTATGCGTGCATATGTGTCCTCAGCATATGCATATGTGTCATCGCATCCTCGCACAGCTAGTCCGTTTCACAGTATCGCTACGCATCCTCGCACTTCATTCGTGGAAAGAGTCACATAGTTTCACAGATCCTACGCATCTTCGAACACCTCTGGTGGAAAAACACCCTAAACGTCACGCTCTTTCTTTATTTCTCTCATTTTCAGATTCATTCCCATTGATCTCAGATTGAAAAGCGGTACTATCAGTTTAAAATAACAATGTGCATGACCTCGCTCGCAAATGTGACGTCACTTAATCACACGAACTTCACTCGAGTCATTCAAATGATTGTTTCCATTGCATAGAGTCTACATTCCTTTGTCAACCGAGTGAAGTTCTCCAACGGCCCTTCAAGGTCATGCACATTGTTATTTTAAACTGATAGTAAGTAATTAAAGTATTGAGCTCACCCGACGAAGTTCTCCGAGAGGCTGGTCTTCTCGTAGTAGGAGATCAGCTCCACGATGCTGCGGAAGAACCGCGACTCGGAGAGGAAGTAGTGCGGCACCTGGTCTATGGGCTTGTGGCACACTCGCATGTGCTTCACCGTGTTGTCCGTTCTGTTTGATTGTTAAATTAATTCTCATTACTAATTTAACCTAAAGAGACCGCTTTATCAGAAAAGCAGTCAGATACTCGGGATATTTTTAAACGCATAAATGTGTGTGCTAAACTCACATGCTCAATTAGGCTCTCTCTCTTCCTAAGGGCCTAGTATCCAGCAAGACGGAGATGGGCTGAGCTTAGAAGAGCGGAGATGGGCGGAGCGAAAATGTACGCAGGTTTGTTGACAAGCTAAAAGCGGCACTGCTCTCATCTCCGCTTGACTCCATTCCGCCTATTTCCGCTTTGATTTCGCCATGCAAATATAAGAAATCTCTTCGCTGCAGTTGAATTAAGGCTGAACGGAGAGGAGATGGGTAAATAACGAAATCTTATTGGTTCTATACGACACCTCTCTGCTCTTCTTTGTTGGATCTGGGCTTTTTCCTCCCAGATCAGTTGGATCGGGAAATCGATATTTATAAAGGTGAGGTCGGATGCAGTGGCTATAACCTGTAGTACACGTCAAGGGCATCAGTACATAACTAGTCCTTACAGTACGGCAATGGATGTACTTGCGCAGAGCAACGGAGGGAGCCTTGCGGTGAAGCGGGCGGCGGGGGTCGCATCACGAGGTCTGTATGAAGGAGGTTGGTATTGCCTTGCATATCTGCGCATGACAGCTTAAGTACAAGGGCGTGACGGCGAGGGGCGGGGGGCGGCGGCATCGCCCGCCATCAAGAGCGATGCCATACTGTGAGGCTTATAGTAATACTGACGATAGCATAGTGTAAATAACTAATAGTGCTGAAGTTTAGCGTGTGCGGGGCGTGCGGGGGCCGGGAGTGCGTCCCGGCCTGCGCTGCCTATGATTTTGATTTTGCCGCTGATTTTTGTCGCTTTGTCGTGGCATGGTCGCATCATGCGTCCAACCCAAGGGAAGCAATAGCAGCAGCAGCAGCAGCAGTACATACTTGAGTGAGAGCGCGTAGTGCGTGTCGGTGGCGGCGTGCTGCGCGGGGTGGGGGCGCACGCGCAGCAGGAACGTGCCGTCGACGCGCCGCTCCAGCCGCGACGTCGCCGTCTCGCGTCCCATCTCACCCACGTACCTAAACCATCGTCCTTTTATTTTATGTATTGCTGCATTGTCACAGTACTTATACAGGATATCTTTTGACAACAACTTTTTCTAAGGAGCTAACAACGAAGAAAGCACGGAAAAAAATTATCAGCTGTCCCATAGATTTCAAAGAGTAAGTATGCAGTTTTGTATACACCGTGTTCCTGAGGCATTAACTTTGGCCTGTTATGACACCATTAATTTGATCATATTTCACTATGGGACAAACATTGAAATGGCGATTTTTTTTAATACTTTTTAATTAAGTACTACGTAGTTTAAGTAACTTTAAGGTTGTATTCAGACAATGAAACTAAACAACTTTCCCTAAGGAACATGAGACGAAAAAGGAAAAAGATTTTGGACCTCTCATAGAAAATCGATCGGCTACTCCACACTTTAATGAAAGGTTTAAAAAAAGCAGTCCCCGCAGTGTGTACAGTACAGTACAGTACGTACCACATGTAGTAGTGCAGCGCGTGGTCGGGGGGCTGGTGGTGAGGCGGGAGGGGCAGCGCGGGCGCGAGTAGTCCCCGCAGTGTGTACAGTACAGTACAGTACAGTACAGTACGTACCACATGTAGTAGAGCAGCGCGTGGTCGGGGGGCTGGTGGTGAGGCGGGAGGGGCAGCGCGGGCGCGAGTAGTCCCCGCAGTGTGTACAGTACAGTACAGTACAGTACAGTACGTACCACATGTAGTAGTGCAGCGCGTGGTCGGGGGGCTGGTGGTGAGGCGGGAGGGGCGGCGCGGGCGCGAGCAGTCCCCGCAGTGTGTACAGTACAGTACAGTACGTACCACATGTAGTAGTGCAGCGCGTGGTCGGGGGGCTGGTGGTGAGGCGGGAGGGGCGGCGCGGGCGCGAGTAGTCCCCGCAGTGTGTACAGTACAGTACAGTACGTACCACATGTAGTAGTGCAGCGCGTGGTCGGGGGGCTGGTGGTGAGGCGGGAGGGGCGGCGCGGGCGCGAGTAGTCCCCGCAGTGTGTACAGTACAGTACAGTACGTACCACATGTAGTAGTGCAGCGCGTGGTCGGGGGGCTGGTGGTGAGGCGGGAGGGGCGGCGCGGGCGCGAGTAGTCCCCGCAGTGTGTACAGTACAGTACAGTACGTACCACATGTAGTAGTGCAGCGCGTGGTCGGGGGGCTGGTGGTGAGGCGGGAGGGGCGGCGCGGGCGCGAGTAGTCCCCCGCAGCGCCCCGACAGAGCGATGCACTCCTTGTGCGCGCACGCGTTGCACACCGTGCAGAGGTAACCCTGAACCAACAGAACGACATCACATCAACATCGCCGTCTTGCGAGGTTAGCAATCTGTAGTAGAGTAGACGGCATAAAAAAAATTACGGCTTATTAAAATAAATGTTTCAAAATAACGCGAAACTCATATTTTCAGTTATTTTTCAGCTATAAACTATAAATAGTAATGAAATATTGATGACGTCACTTGTTAGTATTTAGTATGATTTTTCATACAAAGCGCGCGTTCTGATGTTCGCATATGATTTTTATTTGACTATATGACCGCTCCCCTATTGTAGCCGATGGCCTTTCTCAATAAACAAACAAACTCAACAAAGCTAATTATTTCAATTATTAAGATTTCTGGCTATCTGTGCGGCTAGTCTGTTACCTGAAATATGCGTCCCTTGAGGAACTTGGAGCAGTGGTGGCAGGTGGCGGGCTTCTCGAACGTGTGCAGAACGAACTTGTGGTTCGTGCTGCGGCAGCCCGCCGGCTCCAGGTTGTCTCTACCAATTATTACATACATTAGGTTTTGTACTAATACACATATTTACAGAGGCAACGGAAGAAATTGTTCTTTCCTATTCTAATTTTAAAATGAGGCTTCATAGTCATAGTAACATCGATGATTTTGCCAATGTCTAGTAAAATACTGTGCTTGCCAGTGTTCCGTAAAAAGGCTCATTTGACGTTATCGTTAATAAATATCAGCATAGATATAGTAACTAGATGTAACCATAACGTGGCCGCACATGAAACAGCAATAGCGTGACTTTTGCATACTAAAAGACTGGTTTGTTTGGCAAGATGTCATCAAAATTCCATAGGTTTGACAGTGGTTTGAGATCGTGCCAAAAAAAACACAAACAAACCGGCCACGGTGACCGGAACAAAAAATTATATTTCTGTCTTTTTTGTTTATATAAGTTTTCATAACTGGCTATCTCGAATATCAGAGTGATCGAGATAATTCACGAAACAGGTACATCGTGAAGGGTTTGTTTTTATCCTGCCATTAGGTGAGTCGTTACCTGTCGTTATTATTTTGGTTGTAAGGGCTTGGTCAATGACCAATAGCTACTGCGACCTGAATAGATCTATTGTAGCTGTTACCTGTCGTTAAGAATAACGTTAAAGAGGACATCATATCAGAGGTGTGTGTGTGAGGTGTACTCACATGGCGTCGCGGATGGCCTTCACCCACTTGCGCCTGCAGTCCTCGGTGCGCGTGTAGAGCGTGAAGGTGGCGTCCTTGGCGCGGCGCACGAGGTAGAAGTGCGAGGACCAGCGCGCGTCGGTGCGCAGCGTGCGCCGCCCGCCCCCCTCCTCCACGCGGTACTCCGCGAGCCGCACTCCCACACGGTACGAGTATTGGTTGTCCTGATGATGTGTTATTGAATAGTAACTAAAGAGTTGGAGTTTCTAAAAAGTGCGGAAATTACGATAATAGAATCATTCTTATAATAATGAAACATAAATATCGACGTAAAATCTTTATTACCGTTGATTGAGGAAGAGCAAATTTCCACCTGGATAGCGATCTCAGCTTCTGAACAGCTTCTAACGCAGCGCTCTTTCAATCATTGCTCTCCTAGTACCTCAGCTATCAAACAGGAATACTTCTATTTCTCATTAGATCAATCTCACATCTCTCCTTCAAACTTAGACCGAACATAGTCCAGCAACTCACCGCCCGCCTCTAACGCATCGCTCTTTCAATCTATGCTCCCCTAGTATCTAAGTTTTCAAAGTCGATATTTAACCGATCGTAGTCGAGTCCATCTCCACCCTCTAATGCAGCGTCCTTGCAACTTATGCTCTCCTAGAAGATTCTTGGTGTTCATAAGATCGAGATCGCTGCAACAGATATTCCTCCAGCCGAACGTAGACCGCCCCCTCTCCACCCGTTATTAACGCCTCATCTTCAATCTATGTTCCCCTGGTACCTATGAATCTTTTGCGAAGGAGTATATTAGTGTGATCCCAATCCTAGCGTTTTCCGATAAGATCATAGTAATTAATATAGGTCAAAGATAAAATATTGGCTATGTGCACGACACTAGCGCCACACTAGCGTGGCGTAGCGCATGAACTATGTCGGCCAGCCGTGAATTATCTACACTATTATAAAGACTTATATATATTATATATATATATATATATATATATATATATATATAGTATTGTAAAGACTGTGTTTGTTCGAGGATTCTGCCAAAACTACTGGACCGATTTTAATAAAACTTTTTATATTTAAAAGCTTATTATTAGTGTTAAAAGCTAGCTTATATTTTATTCCGGTACGATGACGGGAGCGGATGCGGACGAAGCCCCGGACAAAATCTAATTTGTATCGGAATTCCCATTCAAACTTTTACCTCAGTTTTAACACTTTTGGGGGTTTAAAATGCGACAAGCCTTTTTTAAGTGAGTATCTATTTATAGATGCCAATAGCAACTTCCATGCCAAATTTTAAGTTAGTAGTCTTGACTGTTTTGGAGTGTGCGGATTTGCATAGATCCAAGCAAATCTAACACAGCTACACCGGCAGTAAAGTAAGGCCAATTTAATAGGCCACATTTGACATTTGTGCGAGTGCGATTTTTGAAAATCATACGAGCGACTTGGCAGTAGAAAATGTCAAAATGACTATGGAGATTATGCATCTTTCTACTGCCAAGTCGCTCGTATGACTTTCAAAAATCGCACTTCTGTTTCAGCTTCATAGTGAGGTGACCTGCTTAAAAAGTGAGTGATTCGATTCAGACTTCAATTTCTTCAATTCAGTTATTATGAAAAGGTACTTATACATACATACATACATATTCTCACGCCTGTCTCCCACTGGGGTAGGCAGAGACAACGGAACGCCACCTGCCACGATCCTGACATACCTCTCTAGCTTCCTCCACATTCATAAGACCTTTCATGCATGCTCGTCGGTTTCGGGTAGATCTGACCTGGCCCTTCTTAAGCACGTCGCCAATTTGGTCCGTATATGTACGTCTAGGCCGTCCCCTTCCAACATTTCCACTTACGCTTGCCTTATAAATTGCTCTCGTCAATCTGCTCTCATCCATTCTTTCCACATGACCAAACCATCGCAACATACCTTTCTCTATTTTTGTCACTACAGTATCCTCTTTCAGACCACAGCGTTCTCTTATAAAACTATTTTTCAATTTATCCATCACATTTACACCACACATACTTCTCAATGAGCGCATTTCCACTGCGTTAATCCTACTTTCATGCGTCTTCTGCCATACCCAAGATTCACTTCCATACATCAATGTCGGGACTAACACTCCATTATGAACTGCCATCCGTGCCTTTTTGGACACGTGTTGGCTTTTCACAAAGGAATTCAGAGCTCCGTTTACCCTATTTCCGGCATTCACTCTTCTCTCAATATCACTCTGACACTTACCGTCTCTGGTAAACATGCATCCCAAGTACACAAACTCATTCACCTGTTCCAATTTTTCATCACCAATCATAATACTACATAAGGTACGGTCGTCATTATCATTCCTCTCTAACACCATAACTTTTGTCTTACTTACATTCACTTTCATTCCTTTCTTTTTAAACGATTCATTCATGCAAGTCACCATCGCCTGCAAGTCATTCGCCGACGATGCAAGTAGAACTTGATCATCGGCGTACAACAGACATTTGACCAGCAACTCATTCATTCTTAATCCACATTCACTCTCTTTCAGCTCTTCCAAACAACTGTCCATGAATAAATTAAATAGCCACGGGGACGCTACACATCCCTGTCGGACCCCTCGAGAGATGCCGAACCAGTCAGTGTACGCCCAGTTAATCCTGACACAGGCACTGGAATTCTTATACAGAGATTTCAGCGCCTGTATCAATTTACTATCCACTCCATACATGCGCAGCGTGGACCACAGTTCATTCCGAACCACTCTGTCATAGGCTTTTTCTAAGTCCACAAAAGCGCAAAAGATCTTTTGGTTTTGAGCCAAAAACTTTTCGCTTATGGACCGTAATGCAAAAACCTGGTCCGTGCATCCCATTCCTTTTCTAAAACCTGCTTGTACATCCCATATCTTTCGTTCAGTCTCCTTTAATACTCTATCAATTAACACTTTCGCATACAACTTACCAACCACACTGAGAAGGCTAATGCCGCGGTAGTTTTTGCATTCCTGCTGTGACCCTTTTCCCTTATAGAGCGGAACAATAACAGCCTTACACCAGTCCATTGGGACCCGACCGGATTTCCAGCACTTATTAAATAAAAGGTACAGCATGTCAATGACTACCCCACCACCATTCCTCAGCATCTCTACCGATACCCTATCATACCCTGCAGCCTTACCTTCTTTCATGCTTTTCATTGCTTTCATTATCTCTTCCACACTCAACTCATTCTCACACTCACTCTCTGAGTCCACATCCGTGGGCCACACATCTATGCTCGGTTCTTCTTCACTTTCAAATAAACTTTCAAAATATGCCTTCCAACAATCCAGTATTTTTCCCTCTTCAGTTAACATGCATCCATCACTACCTCTTATTCTGTCAACTTTGGATGTCTCGGTTTTTCCACGAGATAATTTCACCATTTTCCAAAAAAGCTTAATATTTCTTCGAAGGTACTGTAATATTATTTTAAAAATCATCAGTCGAATCCCTGGCCCATTATTATTTTATATCGTAAACAAATCGTTTAAGGATCAAAATAAGATACCTACTTACATACCTAATTTAACGAACATTTTTGTTTTTTAACCGATTGCTTCCAAAATCGATATACACCACTAGTTTTTAATTACTAACGTAACTTTAAGGGTGTATTCAGACCATGAATCTAAACAACTTTCCCATAGAAACATGGGTCGAAAAACGTAAAATTTTTTTGGACGTCCCATAGAAAATCGATCGGCCGATCCGCACTTTTGTATGGAAGGTCCAAAAATTTTTCTCATTTTTCGACCCATGTTTCTTAGGGAAAGTTGTTCAGATTCATGGTCTGAATACACCCTTAAAGTTATGTTAGTAATTAAAAACTAGTGGTGTATAGGGGTTCCTGAGATCTCTTAACACGAATCCGATGTCAGATTTGAGAAAAGTGGCCGCCCTCTTGAACTTTTTTGTTTTTCAACCGACTGCGTCCAAAATGGATATCTAGGGGTTTCTGCGATCTCTTAACATGAATCTGATTTCAGATTTGAGAAAATTGGCCACTATCTTGAAACTTTTTAGTTTCTGGGCCGATTGTTACCAAAATCGATATCTGAGAGTCCGCGGTCCTTAAGATTTCTGAAGCAATCTGTCCAAGAACTGAATAGTTCAAGATGGCGGCCACTTTTCTCAAATTTGACATCGGATCCGTGTTCAGAGTCCACGCGGACCCTCAAGGCAGGCATTAGTTTATTTTATAATGATTTATTAGTTTTTATCATTTTTATATAAAAAAAACATTGTGCTTGCAACACCTCCTACTAAACAACATTGAGGCTGAGATTCAGAGACGATTTTTTAAGTCATAGTTCGAACTAAGTAGGGTCAAACAAAATGTATGGATTTTGACATACGGGAGTCCGAACTAAGACTTAAAAAACGTCTCTGAATCTCAGCATGACAGTCATGTTGGGGTTGCTGCTTTTTTATAATTTATTAATAATAAATGATTAAATAACTCGTTAAATAAAAATAAATGATACTATCTGAGTCGTTTTTATAAAACCTCATAATTTATGACACATTTGACTTCAGTCAAAACTTCTATACATTTTAAGGTATTTTTTCAAGGGAGAGCGGCCGCGGCGGTTGTCCTTTAAAATTTACTGAACCCGATATCATCCCACCGCACGGGCACACTCACCCTACATACTATCAAAACAAGATTATTAAAATGTATCCATAAGCATGTTAGCGCTTTCATTCATTGCTGAAATGATAACAAATCATTTTTGCCTCAAAACTTAAAATGCGAATAACTTTAAATTGTAACTATCAAAATAATGAAATTAGTTTCAATCTAATTACTTTGTTATAAATCAGTTGGGGTGTATGAGGTTTTGCGCTAATTCATTAACACGTTGTATAAGTACCTTTTCATAATAACTGAATACAATTCACATTTATGATTGAAGTCTGAATCGAATCAGTCTTCTTAAGCAGGGCACCGCACTATGAAGCTCAAACTGACAAATGTCAAATGTGGCCTATTAAATTGGCC
This sequence comes from Agonopterix subpropinquella, assembly GCA_922987775.1. Classification (NCBI taxonomy): domain Eukaryota; kingdom Metazoa; phylum Arthropoda; class Insecta; order Lepidoptera; family Depressariidae; genus Agonopterix; species Agonopterix subpropinquella. The sequence continues at coordinate 25,776,705 of OV277696.1, forward strand.
CTACTTTAGTTCTAATTTCTGCCACAGCGTGCGCTGCGATCGACTTGACAGTTCCCAACACTCACTTCGCACATAGCCAATAGGGGTAGATAAATAATATAAAGCAAGACATAGAAACACTACTTGACATCCAGTCACACTTATAAATGACAACCGCCCATTAGAATAGGTGAAATGTCAATAGTAAACGGAACCGTCTTGAATCATTTTGTCACCAGACCTCCAGCTGGAAGACTCAGCTATTTCCTTACGTTAAGAACGAATTTTGCTTGAATTTGCATAAAAAGTGGTGACATTTGTTTAACAGACGTAACAGATTAACGTCTAATCTAGCTCTGTCACTCTTATGGCAATCTGTGTGTGACTGTAAGGAATGACTATACATGTTTTTGTACAGTTTGATATTGGGTAGACCTGATATAGGTTTAACGGATTATGACCAGGTCGTTTTTGGTTTAAATAGAGTATATTTTAGTCCCATCAGCCAGCAATGTGTGAGCAATGTGCCCCACCCATTGCCACTTTAGCAATTCTTTGGGCTATCTCAGCTACTCTGGTTCTTCAGCGGATTTCTTCATCGCGTACGTAAAACGCGCAGCGTGGATAAGCCCCCAAGGTGGACCGACGACATGGAGAAGGCGGCGGGAACCCGATAGATGAGGGCAGCGCAGGACCGGTCGTTGTGGTAGGCCTATGTTCAGGAGTGGACGTCCATCGGCTGAGATGATGATAAGAGTATATTTGATAGATTGATCAACAAGGAACTTACCTTGACGGGTTTACAGAGCAGCATCAGCTTGTCGAACACGAACACGTATCGCGACTTGAGCTTCTGGTCCTCGTGCGCGCGCACCCGCAGCTCCCCGTCGAGCAGCAGCCGCCCGTACGCGGCCAGCCCCGCCCCGCCCGCCCCTAGCGCCCCGCATTCCCAGTCTATTATGCTCTCCTGGTACGTGGAGAAACAACTATTGTTAGTTTTATATGTAGAAAGAGAATGAAAAGGCATTAAAATTATAATAGCCGCGAAAACGTATGCTGTCTATCCTTTTCTGCGTATGCGGTTTTTTTTACTTTAGTTTTAAATTACTTAGGATAGCATATGCTCACGACTATATTCCCCGAGGGGGTAGTCAGAGATGTTCTGAAACTTCAGAACATCTACGTTTCACTAGTAGTACCGAAACTCCGTTCAGTGTGACGGGGAGTGAGCCCGTCGCCACTTGTAATGGAGAGTAGGTACGATACATGACTCGAAATTGAAGCATGCAGGTTTCCTCACGATGTCTTCCTTCACCGAAAAGCCAGTGGTGTTACAAATCGTACATAAATTCCGAAAAACTCATTGGTACGAGTCGGCCTGGACGGGGAGCGAACTATCGCCTTCTGCACGACAGGCAAGGTTACTCGCCACTGGACCACCACGGCTGCTTGTTTAAATTACTTACAAAATATTAATAACGATTTTTAATAATTTTTGTCATCTTTCCAGAATACCCGCATACAACATACTCAATCAACAGTTCTGTAGGAAAGATCCAGAAAAAATCAGCCAAGAGCGTGTCGGAAACGCCCATGATGGGGTCCGTGGTAATTGTATAATGTTTTTTTTACCTATTCATGCTCTGTCCTTGTCCAAGAAAATCATCATATAGTATGAAATAAACTTCTCTAACACACCTAGTTCATATTTTACATTCTTGTATATTTTCAATCTCTCTCTCTCTTATCGTGTGGGCAGAGCCCTGGTGTCAGAGTTTTTTCAGACCGCCTTACGGCCTCTGACGTGGTTTTTATTTTCAATTAAATCCCCCGATAGGATAATAATTGTGGTGGGCAAAGAGACGGACAACAGATAAATGTGTATTAACCTGTACTTTAGACAGCAGCGTTAGAACTTCGCTGTCCCTCTTCACCTCGTTGATGTACTGCGCTACGTCAACCATCGCCTCTTTCGCTCGCTCCAACCCACGGAACTCTTCGTGGTTCTGGAATGGGGAACAATTATGAAATATTATCAATGTTAAGATTATTTCCGAAGGACATTTTAGGATACAATTAAAAATGACCAGATAAAATGTACCCGAAACCGACAAGCGTGTATGAAAAAGTTTTCAGTTATAGTGCGTCCAAGATAGCTTCGTGATTATGACAGATCATTTTACAGATGGACAAGTCCACTTTTACTGATATAATTTGTAATAATAGTATGGTACTAGCTGCCAATATAATAATATGTAATGACTAGTAGCCGTGTTTGTTAAAGGCTTATTTCACCGCAGCTTGTTGTTAACTTATTTCTATTTTATTTAATTATTTATATTTCTGAAAATATTTGTCCAGAGTTTTTATTAGTGATAGGAGGCCGTTGCTCAGCAATCAATGGGATCCTACAGGCTATAACTTACTTACATAATGAGTGGACCACTCACCGGCTGGGTCTCGTGGACTAGTTTGTCGAGCAGCAGGTGGTACTTGAGCACCCGCTGCATCGGCACCGACAGTATGTCGCGCAGCTGTATCCGCCCGTCGCTGTGCTCCTTCTGACATTTCTGCACCAATTGAAACAAACATATTGAAGGTTTATACAGGGTGTAACAAAACACCCTAGTAATACTTAAGGTGGTTCTTCAGACCATCAAACTGAACAACTTTCACTATGGAGCCAATGTCGAGAAAAAATAAAAAAAATCCGCCATCCCATACATTTGAGTCAAGACGGTACTGCAGTTTTGTATGAAAGAGCAGATTTTTTTTAGTGATTTCGTTGTTGGCTCCATAGTGAAAGTTGTTCAGTTTCATGGGCTGACGCATCCCCTTAAGTATCACTAGGGTGTTTTGTTACACCCTGTATAATGAAGATGAAGGAAGGAAGGTTTTACTCGTCAGCATGTACTTTATTATTTGTGTTAGGTGGCAAGTCTATTACCCAGAAAAACATGACGTAAGAAAACCTTTAGTCGCCTTGTGAGACACCCTTGGGAAGTATTGTAGAAGACTATTCTCGTCAAAATGTTACGTTATCTCCGTTTGTATTACTTACAGCTAGCTGCTTGTTGAAGGTGTTGTCCCTCGCGTCGAGAGTCTTCAGTGTCTCCTGGGCGTGCGTCAGGTTGGAGCAGTAGTCCCCGTACAGTAGGAGCCTCTCCCTCCACGCTAGGAACACGTCCGCGAGGCGGGGGGCGCCGCTGCCGGGCACGCAGGCTTCTGTCGCCAGCTTCAGTTGCCGGAGGAGGCCGGAGTGGATATCGTGCAGTTCCTGGAATGGAGACGTATATTTAGGTAATATAAGTAATATACATGACAAGCAGAGGCGGCTGTACCTTAAGTGCGCTCGTGCGCTGCACTACCAGATCTAAATCCTTTAAAAAGAATCACAAAATATCAAATACCTCAATAATATACAGACTTTATACTTACGTTACGTAGGAACCAATTAATCTCTACGTTACAGTAATTAAAGCTTATTTTAGTTCTAACAAAAATGTCCTGTGCGCTCGGGCAAAGCGCACGCAGCGCGCTCATACAACTTCTATGTAAGACGCCAAAAATCGCCTGGCGCGTGAGACGGAAGATGATTAGTACAAACTGTATGAAGAAATTCGGCTAGATTCGTGCGCCGCACGGCACCGAAGTTAACCGAGAGTTGACGAATGCGCTTGGACCGAGCCCGCAGCGCGGAGTGACCCGACACGCGACGCCCCCGGGGCCCTTTTTGTTCGCGTCTTTGTTTTTACCGTTTTTACGTGAATTGTTCAAAAGAGTAACATTATTGTCATGTCTGTGATTTAGAATATGTATATGTAAAATAATAGAAAACTTAGTTTTATTGCAACTTAAAGTCATAATCATAACACTCGAAAAGCTAGTAAAGTAAAGTGCACCACCAATTCTCTCAGCCAGCAGCCGCCACTGATGACAAGATAGATTAAGTTATGATACATCAAAGAAGGTAGATCCTCTTTAAATTGACTTTGGCGTGGTCATGGTAAACAATTTACATGGGAAAAATGTTAGCGGGACCAGCAGAATATGATGATTTAGAGATAACGAAGCCGCCGGCACTTTTAACAGAAAAAAAGTTTCTAAGGGGATATGGACCTCAGCTATTGGTGTAACTGATGAAACCAGGGCCCCGATTGCGGTAAATAAATCGCAACTGAACCATGATTCGACCGCGTGCGAAGCTTAGCTTTTTACACATTTGGCATTGCGGTAATCGCGGTACAGCTCATGACAGCCGTTAGAGCCGTTTTGACAGAACGCTCAGACGTTAAAGGCTGTCAGTTACATAGAGTTTAGCGCGATGCGGAATTCAGCACAGTTGAATAATAATTGAATTGCAATGTGATTAGAACTGAAATTGGATAAGAATAGAACTTCGATATTTTTAAATTAGCGCAATTGGGCTCCAGTATTGCCCGTGTATTGCAGTGTTGCCAGTGTAACCTGGTGTCCAAACAGTATTCTTCAGTTAAGTTTACTAATTTCTGCAGAATTGTAGCGTAAATCGGATTTTATTTGGATATTGAATAGCATGCTTATAGAGTAAGATACGTGATTCTTACCTTTATACCAAAGAATATGACTTGCAAGTCCTGCGGCTTCAGATACGGCGTCAGCGGCCTCAAAAAGTACTTGATAATTTTGCTTAATACATCCACGTAGTTGCATTCAGTGTCGACTAGTTCCCTTATAACGTAATCCCTTTTCTCTAAGCTGTGAGACGATGTCGCTAGCTGAAATGTGAATAGATATTGTAGTCGTTGTTTGGAGATTGGGAGAATAGAGTGAGCAGTCGATAGCCGTTCTGTTTTAAAGTGTTCTCTTTTATAATCTGGGGTAGTCTTGAGTAGTAAGATCCTAATTCATAGCATTATACGCCCAAATATCCGAATCCCCGCATACAGTTTGTATTCGATTTATTATTTTCAAACTTCAATTTGTATTACGAAATACCAATATTTATAAAAAATGTGAATACACGTTGTTTTTTATTCGTCTCAACTAATGTATGCATAAAATTAGGAGAAAGTTAAAAGTAAACTGGAATCGTATACAGAATGCTCACTTTAATCTCCTTTTCGTTTATTGACATCAAAGACTTATTTCCGAAAACTTTAAAACCACAAACACGAAGAAAAATCATAATAAAAACACATTCCTAGAAAATCTACTAAAATTACAACACTAAAACTGGTGAAAATAAGTTTGAAACGAGAAATAATGCGTTAGTATGAATTATTCAGGAAGTCGTTGGAATGTCGAGTGAAATTTTTAATGAAATCTCACTTGAAGAAGATATTTGGATCTCAAGCCGGGCGTGAAATTTGCCTATAGCACGGCATAACAACATCAACAGAAAAAAAACTAATGAAAGCAGTCTTTTAAAACAGTTAAGTCTTCCTTTTAGTAGCATTTAAGAAGCATAAAGTTATCATAAAGGAAGGTGACCTTCTTTTTATTATAAACTAGCGGCCCGTCCCGGCTTCGCACGGGTGGACGTCTAATATTTTCTAGCAATAAATATAGCCTATGTTACTCAGGGGGAATGTATCTTTCTAATGGTGAAAGAATTTTTGACATTGACACAGTAGTTTTTGAGTTTATTCATTACAAACATACACACACAAAAAAATACATATCTTTCCTCTTTATAATATTAGTATAGAAGGAATTGAATAAACCCTTGCTTGGGGACGAAAGAGGCTGATCATGATATTTCATTCTTTCATTAAATTAGTTCTTTATGGTGATGTACATTATTCGTAAACATAATTTCAAAACCTTGCTCAAAACTTAATTGTAGCAGAGTATGTATCCGCCCCGAAATTGACTTTATATGTACCTATATCAAAATATTATTCCTCATTTCAAAACGAACAAAAAAAAACAAAAAAAAGCAAATCATACGGTGTTGAAAGCGGGCGGGTGGAGCGGGAGGCGGGGGTCGGTGGTGGTGCGCTTGACGGCGCACAGGTCGTGGTAGATCTCCTCGTCGTGCATGCGCGCGCAGTAGCTCGCGTACTCGTTCACGTCGACGTCGGCCGCGGGTGCGCTCGCGCCGCCGCTACGCCGCCCCAGTTCAGAGCCATTAGTGGGTTATAGCTAAAGCTGACCAATTGATGACCGTTTTGACGTGGTAATATTGTACTTTATTGTAATATAATTTTTCATGCCATTATAAGTCTAGACAGTTTTAAATTGCTTGATTCAATTTTAAATTCAATCTTGAATTTTGGGAATATCGCTCATAATTTTTTTTTTACGGAAAAACGGTCATCAATAGTCTGTTTTAGTTTATCATGGATCAATGCAGCTTGCATTAAACGCAAATATTAAGGTCTAAATATGTTTAGGAGTTGTAAATAAAATGGAAAGGGATACCACATGAAGTCATGTTTTTAACAACAATGTGAAAAAAAGTGACACCGCACCTAATGAACAAGAATAACCCTCACGCAAACTGTCACACCTTTATTCTTAAAAAGTAGCCGTATGTAAGAACTAGTGGCTCTGAACAACTATAAAGCTCAAAACCTAAGGCTAATTCAGGGAAGGGTCACACATAAAAATATCAAATCAAAATCATAAAACACAACAATACTATCTACAACGGTATAATATAACCTTCGATCAACATAAAATGTCATCGAAGGATACACTCTTCTCAAATTAAATTCTCTAAGTAATAAAAATCTAAACAATCTATCAGCAAATCATAAACCATGCCAAGTCTATGAAGCGTATGATTATGTACACGTCAAACAGTGGTTATTGTAGATCTACTAGTCATCTTTATCTGATAATGTGTATGGCGGGGAAGAAATGCAGGCTAATGAAGTTGAAAAGGGTACCTACATGTTTACCCATTTCCTTCATTTGGCCAAACTTCTCCCAGTTTTGAATAGTCGCAATATTTGATTAAGAAAATCTACTTCTTTTTAAATATGTAGGTAATTATTTCCAAAACATCAAAATTGTCCAGAACACTATTTCTGAACTTGCATTTAAAAGTTCAAGGTTGCTTACCAGAACTATTTAAATGACCTTGACCTCAAGAAACTGCGAATACACTGCAAATATCAGATGCTCTTTATAGATCGATTACTGTTGACCAGATTAATAATAAAAAGTTTTAGTCCAGGCGAAGAGAATACAATTGTGTTTAAAAGTTTATGAGACATTAGGGATTTGAAGTGCCGGCACAAAATAAGCAAACCAGAAGGGCGGCTCCAGGCATCGGGCAAAACAGGCGCACTCACACAAAGACGCGCACGTAAAGCCACTAAATGAATAGATGGTATTCACGTTCGACAGACTTGATCCGAGATCGCCGTTGGTATTATGCGTCTGTTTCGCTCGTTGCATGGAGCCGGCCTTTTGATACCTATTTTGCGGCAGCGGGATGACGTGGATGGTTTTGACGATCTTTGGCCAAAGCTTGCTCAAAATAGGAAAAGAAAAGGATAGGCCTAAGCCCTGCTGTGGGCACTGGGATGATGTAGGCCAGGCATGTCAAACATGAGGCAATTTAAAAAAAAAAATAGGTTCTCGATGAGGCCGCAAGCGTGCACACTTGACATAGATTATGTAGGATACCACCACAGCATTGAGTCATGATGTGAAAATTTTCGAGCTCGCTTCGCTCGCTAATTTTTATATGGCATGTAACGTTTTTTACCAGTTAATGTTGCCATTGTAATATAAGTACGTACCGTCCTGTTCTACGATACATACAATAAGTTTTATTTCTTTATATTCCTTGCGGCCCACTGATTCTACTATCGTTATGCATTTGGCCCACCAGTGACTTTGAGTTTGATATGCCTGATGTAGGCTATAGAAGAAAGAAACAGAAAAGACATTTGAAGTGTTAAACTATCAATGAGGAATGAGTAAATGATTCCGAATGATTGCAAAGAAGTCGAACATATAAAGTTGTGCCATACATTCACATATTTTAACAAGTAGTAGATCTACAATAACATCAATAAGCGCTAAGGCGAATGCTGTTCTTTACAAGATAAACTCAAAACCGTATCTCTTCCAAGTATCGTTCATTCTGCGAAGCCCACTGATAAATATCTTCGGCTGACGTCGTAGATACGAAAATTGCTTGATTTGCGATAATTTTTATTAGGATTCCGTACCCAAAGGTCGAAAACGGGACCCTATTACTAAGCCTACGTTGTCCGTCCGTCCGTCTGTCCTACCTTTTTAGGGCTGTAACTTTTGAACCGTAATAGCTAGATAGTTGAAATTTTCTCAGATTATGCGTTATTACGGCGGTTTTGTTAACAAATAATAAAAATGTCAAAAAGTTCAAAATTAAGGGGGGTTTTCAACCAGAAACTAGTTTTTATCACCGTTTTTTCTTCAAGTGCTATGGTAAAAACGGTAATACATACAAGCGTCAAACTTTGTATGATTATAGAGCAAACTTTACAGAATAACAACAAATACTAAAAACCGGCCAAGTGTGCGTCGGTCTCGAGCTAAACGTCCCGGACAAAAAAAACTTTTTTTCTAAGTTAATAATGTTGTGTTCTGTGGTGGTGTGGTACGGAACCCTCCGTGCGCGAGTAGCCCGACTCGCACTTGACCGGTTTTTATTTTAGAAACACTATCTCTTCATCTAATAGTACATTTTGTTATCCCTCCTGATAGATATTTAAAGCTAACTACTTAGATTTGCGAGAAGTCTTGTTTTTACAGTCGTTAATCGTTATCAACATCATATCGGTTCACAATGCCCTGTATTTGTACTCATTCGGGAGTGGTATGGATCTTGTCGGCGAGTTCAAACGACTGAGTAAACAGAGAGTATATTATCTTAGAATTATAGAAGTTTGAATGAAATATTGTTGTCTTCCATTCCAATTTTGCTATAATAGTTTACATTCAGAGTTTTCTGAGAATATGATTTCTTGATAAAATAAATTATGCAGTTTGAATTTGAAAGATTCGTGGTAATTCATTTTCATTCATTACAAACCTATTTATTATTATTTTGGCATAAGTTTCTCAAGACAAACGACTTTGACAAGTCTAGAATTGAAAAAAAAAAATTACTTGCTCAGTGATTTACATTTACACGACACCGCTGTCCCGTACGGTAAAAGAATGAACATTAAAATATCTTCAAACTTTAGAACTTTATTCCGATACACAGGTAAGTTATAGGTGGGAACAGTGTTATAGTTTAAAGGTCTGTGAATATTGGCTTTTAGTGTCGATTCACACCAGAAGAGCATCGAAGAGCATTTGCTAGCAGCGGCAATCTTATCACTAGTGAATAAAGGTCAAATTTATTTGGAGCGATACGGGCTACGCGGCGCCCCGCAGGCGGCCGCCGCGTCGTCGGCGACGTGCAAATAAATTTAACCTTTATTCACTAGTGATAAGATTGCCGCTGCTAGCAAATGCTCTTCGATGCTCTTCTTGTGTGAATCGACCCTAAGGTCGTGCTCTGTAGACAGCGGTGTCGTGTAAATGAGCTATGACTTTTTAACGGTTTTTGATAAAAGATCGAGCTTTAACAAAGTTATATTTTGAAGTATTTTAACCGCACTTTGTTTATAGTTTCTACACAATTATAGTAATCAACCGAACTGAACAGTACCACCATAACGGAACTCAGCTTTCAATAATCCAGTCCGATAAGACGTAAAGTACAGCATCACCCCAGCGCTTTTATAAACGAAAACCACCTCCGGCATGTTAGACGTAAACTTGACATAGCAAAGGTCCTCGTATATCTCCTCGACGCGGTCCTCGCACGTCGCGTTCGGTATCGTGAACTGAACCCACGGCACCTCCGTCGCCGGCTCCGATATATCGGTCATGTTGCTGTACGCCGCCGGCGCTATCGCTATGCTTGTGTTACTACAATGTACAGTATTTGTTAGTTAAACTATAATTAACTCTATTTAAACTAGGAATAATGGTTTGTATAAAGAATAAAGGACATAGCTCATTTACACGACACCGCACCCGCACGGTAAAAGAAAGAACATTCAAACATACGCCTAAGGTAGTGCTCTGTAGATACACTTTACAATGACATCATGTTGATTAATAGCTTGCCACGCGCTGTTTGCAATTGTATGTTGTTATTGCAAAGTGTATCTACAGAGCTCGATCTCTTTATTTAAATGTTCATTCTTTTACCGTGCAGGAGCGGTGTCTTAAAAGTGATCTATGACCTTAAAGCCGACAACATATATGCTCATATCTGTTGTTGGCTCCAATATATCGGCAATTTTGCTCAACTGTTTTTCTTGCGTTACTACAATGTGCGTTACTTGTTAGTTAAACTGTATTGGGCAGTATTTTATTAATACTAAGGATAAAAGTAGACTCTTCGGCCGCTGGGTTTATATAAAGAAGCCGAGCATATCTGTCGTCGTCGGCTCTGATATATCGGCGATGTTGCTGTACGCGCCTGTTCCATCGCATCGCTTTTAATATTAATGCTTTTGCCTTGTATAAAATATTTTAAAGTCATATGCAGAGGCATTTGCGTAACCACATTATATTCTTTGCACGAATTGCTAAACAATAAACCTTAACCATAATTATAATCTACACTTTTAGAGGATGTTAAATAATATAAAATAAACAATTTTTTTTGTGGATTAGCGTTTACGTTAGCGTAGTACCTACGAGTAGGTGGTATTATCAGTTGCATAGTTAACCGAGAGCGAGATTCATGTCATCTTTCTTATCTATTCTAAAGATATGAAGGCTTATGATTTAGGTTAGATTTTGATATCATAAATCTTCAAGATTTTCGTAGACATTCTTGTTCGAAATATCTTATAGCGAAAAAAATCGTACCTAACTGTATTCTTTATCTTATAATATGCGGGTAGTCTTTAAGTATCAGCTAATGGTATGCCCTACCTTAAATACGTAATATTTTATCTAGTTTACATAATAATTTGTATGAATGTTTTGAATTATGACTGAACCACAGAATAGGTAATAGTATATAGTTCTACATACAGAACGGCCACTCCCCGCCCCCCTCTGACTTCAGATACCTCACCCCCCCCTCACACTGTCTGTGGTAACTTGAGGGAAGCCGAGCAAGGGAATGCAGTCAGGCGCGCGCACCCGTTGGATTTGACTACACAAAATATATTTTATTTTTCTCCTCACAGTAAAAATAAACGCTGGAAAATAACGCTAAATTCAAATTTTCTATGATTCTTTAGCTTAAAAACTATTTTTAATAACAGAATGAACCATAAAAAGTAACAAAATGTATAATGTAGTTCATACGATGCGTGTTAAGTCAACCCTACACATATGTCATGCACAATTTTCGCAAAGTGCGCATGTGCGAACGTCATCATGTCAAATCTAAAACGTTGTTTGAAGTGCCGGACCTGTGACTGAACATAATTTAGGGTTTACTATGCTGCACCAAGTTGATAAATATTATTTAAGATCTCATTACGAATTTAGCATTGATAAAAGACCTATATATCACAATTGATTTGTGAGCGTAGGCAATATCGCAATTGCACCACAACAACGCCGCAGCTGCATCGCTGCGATTTTTAAGCGCAGGCGTTGACTGAGCGTTATTACCGCGATTCCGCCGCGCGCGACACCGATTGATCTCAGAAATATCGCTGCTATAACGCGGCGATATAATTCCTTCAACGCATACGCTCAAAAATAGCTTGCATGATACGGCCCTATTATTGTTTGGGAAAAAACTTATCTATTCTACTAATTATAAAGTCTGTTCTCTAACTTTGTCTTGATTAGTGTTCAATTTCGATGTTGGGTCTTGGGCGGGCGCACGCATACGTTTTCGGCTCCTACGTAATACTACCTCCACACGCTCGCGCGAGCTTAGGCATGCCTGCTGTTCATTGTCTCGTCTGTAAAGTGATTGTTACTAGTTCACTTTATAGAAGCGTCAATGTACAGAGGGCTCGTGTAAGCTCGCGCGAGTGTCTGGTCCCTGGCCAATCTACGTATAATGCCAATAATTATCGCGATAATTGACACTTACACAAGAGATTAAAGTGATTACGTCGTAAGAGACGACCGCCCACAAGGTGTCTTTTCATTTAGATGGACACTTTTGTACCTTAGAATTTAGATACATTTAATAATACTTACACAGTCTGTAAATCTTTGTATATATCTTCTTCTGATTGAGTTCTATGAGCTGAAAATGGCCTGAAAATAAATTAATAACATTGTTAAATATCCCGTAGAAAACAGTCTGAAACATGCATGTAAAGGAGGAAGGTGAAAACGTAACAAATTGCATAAGATTCCTAAATATAAACGTGAGTGGAATTTGTGGTATAAACAAAACCACTAATCGCGAGGGTGTTACAGTATTGGAAACAAAGTATTTTGTGCAGGAACACTGAGGATTGACGCGAATGAATGACGCTGCCATGTTTTTTGTATAAGCATAAGCATATGCTCACGACTATAATCCCCGAGGGGATAGCCAGAGACTCCGAGATATTCTGAAACCTCAGACCATCCATGTTTCACTAGTAGTACCGAAACTCTGTCCAGTGTGATGGGGAGTGAGCCCGTCGCCACTTGTAATGGACGTGGGTACAATACATGCCTCGAAATTGAAGCATGGTTCCTCACGATGTTTTCCTTCACCGAAAAGCCAGTGGTGTTACAAATCGTACATAAATTCCGAAAAACTCATTGGTACGAGTCCGCCCGCGGCATGATGGCGCGATAAAGCGCTATCGCGCCGCCCATAGCTCTTTTTCTTTTTGCGCGCGAACGAACGAGTTAGCAGGCGCGATAAAACGTTTATCACGGCGTCATACCGCGGGCACTGGACGGGGATCGAACCATATCGCCTCCTGTAGGCCTCGCATGCCACCCCCGAGAAAACGATAAAAATCGAGATATGCCTCCATCTTTATTATTTTACGTATGCCAGAAAGAGCGCGCATGACGTTTTTCTCGTTTAAACGCTTTGTCGTGGGTGGCATGCTAGCCGTGCTGCACGGCAGGCGAGGTTACTCGCCACTGGACCACGCACTGGCTAACTTTTTTTGTATACTGTATAAAATATACAGGTAGTTAGGGTAGACAGTTACATTACTTTAATGGGTGATTCTACTCAAGATACTGAAAAACTTACCGAGAAGGAACAGAAGGGAAATTTAAAGAAGAAAAGAAGAAAGTAAAAGAGGATGAAGTAATAGGCAGAAGCAATTCTATTCAAAAATATAACTTTGATCATGATCATGAGATTTAAACTATCTCATCTGTGGAAAGTAATAAACATGTTTCTCACGTTCAGCGGGGCTAGTACGCCAACCCGCGATAGCGACATTTAACACATACATCGGTCAAAATTAGTCTTTTATCTCGTTCATTTGCGCGCAAATAGAAAGAGAGCGGAAGCTTGATAGCGCTATATCACGCTATCGCGGGTTGGCGTACTAGCCCGCCAGATGTCAGTTTGGCATTGTGTGAAAGAATGTTACAATCACCAAAGTCACACAACTTTCACTAAAACAAACAAATTATAATATCTTGGAACAATTAGACCTGCCACACACATACGTCGGAATTCCGTATCAGAATTACGATTTCGTATGGATTTGCCCCCTCCAGAATTCCCTTCGGCATTGTGGACGCATCAAATCCTATAAAAAATCTGAATTCTGTATGGGTGTGGCAGGTCTTTATCTCATTTGGTCATGAAAGTGTTAAACTTATGGAGACTTACAATTATCCTGATTACAATACATTTTATGAAAAATCTCGTGTAAATAAGTTATATGTGAATAGCATATATTTTTATAAGGTACGAGCTTTTACCCGCGACTTTGTCCGCATAAATTATATACCAGATTTTAAGTCAGATGATAAGCTATCAAACAAAAAAGTTTCATCAAAATCGGTTCAGTAGTTTTTGCGTGATACTCGAACAAACAAACACCCAAACAAACAAACAAATAAACAAACAAACAAACAGACAGACAAAAAATCCAAAAATTGGTGATTTGGAATCAGGGACAGTTAAAAACCATGTCGTAATTTTTTTTTTTGTAAATATCTTCAATGTACAGACACACTTCTGTTACAGTTTTATAATAGTTTAGATGACAAAATTACCTGAAACTATTTTATGGGGATAATCTGACCATCAAACCGAACAAAGTTGTCTATAGTGCCAACTACCAAAATCGAAGTCACGAAAAAAATCAGCTGTTCCATACAAAACTGGAATCATACTCAAATGTATGGCCAGTGTATGGGACAGCCAGTCAGTTATGTATAGAGATCGGATATTCAGATGCATATTTACCTAAGCTTCATTTTTCACAAGAATAATGTGGACACGTCTTAATTCATTTATTTTATGAAACAATCCCAGGATCATTCTAAAGTCCCAGGATTGCTAAAAGATTTATCGACACACAAAATATCGTAGAACTCGGACATTTGAACAACATTGTCAGAGTTTTTCGTATTGTCAGAGTTGTTTATGTTGTCTAAGTTGTTCATGTTGTCAGAAGTAGGTTATATCATAGTGGTGTTTGTGACTACCTACGACGATCAGTATGACAAAACAGTGCGGGTGGCCCGATTTTTTTAAATAACTTTATTCAGAAAGGCATATCCATAGCCTGTTTTCGTGGCGAAAAAAGTAAAGTTTAGGTAAATATGCATCCGATTATGCGATCTCTAGTTATGTTTATGTATCAGCATCAGACTTACGTGACATTCTTAGCGAGAGCCTTTGGGCACTGGCTGAGCTTGGCCAGCGTACACAGCACCCGGTGGAAGTTGGACAGGTCAAACAGCATGGACGGGTCGAAGAGCTCCGTCTCACGCAGCTCAAACACCTCGTGGCACGTCCGCAGGAACACTTTTATGTTACGCATGCACAGGAACTGTTGACAATTTTAAATTCAGTCATGGACTGTATAATACAACGGTCTTAAACTCAATTGCCACTTCAAAATATACAGGCACTAAAATTATTGTTTTTTGTAATTTCTACACACTATTGTGGAAGAGTATTGTGGTAGAGTAGTAGTTTGTGTTATTGTGTGTATATGTGTGGAAGAGGATGGAGGAGGCCTTCACCCAAAGTGGGGTATATCTCAAACAAAGAAGAAAACTAATCATACTAACAAACTAAAAAGAAGACACTACCAATACTAACAACATCTGAAATGTAGAAACAGTCATGATATGGAATGCAAATAAAGGCCTTTTTATTTTATTTTATTTTTATTAGGTATGTAGCGGTTCCTAGAGTACACCTACTTACCTTCCGAATTTCATCCATGCATATAGTGCCAATAGTCTCAGAGTAAAAATTCTGATGAAATTATAAGGGTCCCATTTTTTTAATCCGACTATGGAACCATATAACCAATATGAAAAAAAACAAAAAAAAACAAAAAAAAATATGGGACAATTAGTAGCCAAAACTAAAATAGTAAAGTGTAAATTATATGGGGATTCCCTTGTACAGATATAAGGTCAGTCAATGTTTAGGGGATTCCTCCAAAGATCGAATGTATGTGTGTTTATATCTTGAGACATCATCATCCTACAGCCTTTATCCCATTACAAATATTTGGGCATGAATGTGTGTGTATCTTTGTCCATTCATCTCTATTTAGCCATAAATTTGTATTTACTCACAAAGTGTATTTATTGACTCTGCTTAAAGTATCTACTAGGGAAGCAATGATTCTGCCATTACGATTACGATATTAATTGTTATTTATTATGATAACCGATGCATTACGATTATTTAAACAAATTTAGTTGAGATTATCCTCAAAATGAATTTTCATAGTGTTTCTTTACATTCCAATGAAAGTTAAATCTTAAAAAAAAACTTTAAAAATTCAAAGATTTTCTAACTTTTTCTACATCTCAGACTACATTTCAGATCGAAGTCAAAGGTTCACTTGGTCAGGATTCCGATTTTTGGATGCGTAGAGGCCATCCATGGCCATGGTTGGGGTATTTTTGGGTTTGCTTTGGAAAACACAATATGGAACTTGATTCTGAATAATCTCGTTAATCTAGCCATATCTCGTCCGATTTAAGTGGGAGATTAATCTTTTAAAATGTTCATGGGATATCGTGAGAACAAGAATGTATTAATACTTCAAAACAAAAATCAAATCATAGACCTCAGTAGAACTAAAAAAAAAATTGCATTCAAAAAAACTTCAATCGGATTCGATTGAAGTTTTCAATTTGATTTAATAATCATACGATTCTTACTACATTGCACTGCATCATTATTAATCGTGATTATTACGATTACAGATGCAAAACGATGCACCGCTTCGTAATCATTGCATCCCTAGTATCTACCTAAAGTATAGTATAGTGTCCTGCCATTCAAAAACTATTGTCACATTTCCCTTTTTAAAATTTTTCTGAATTGTTAAGTTAATAACGTTGTTTAGATTTAGTTATAAATATAATAAATGTTTCTTTTTATTATTGTTGGCAGGGGCTATTACAAGCAAGGTTTGTTATGTAGCCCTGCAATCATTGCTGGTCTATTGAGTTTGGCTCATGCTGACTTATTTATTTTTAAATGTACATCCGAAAAAAAATATTTTTGATTCTTGGGTATGCAGGTTTCCTCACAAAGTTTTCCTTCACCGCCGTGCTAGTGATAATGATAAATACAAAGGTGCATAAATTCCGTAGAACTTAGTGGTACAGGCCAGGAATCAAACTGCCGCCTCATGATTGAGTCGCTAGCTCTCTTCCATATGGACTATCATTGCTCTCTCTAAATACGGTCACAGAATAAATACTAGTACTATATGGTTACGATCAAAATGAATTGAAAGAAGTTATAACAAAAATGTAAAAAATAATGTAATGTTTGGTAAATAAGAACATAACTGGATCGTCTGGACCAATCTAAACTAGCCATTATTATTAGGTAGTAAGGATGAATTTCGTTTGTCTCAGCATCTTATTAGATTACATGAAAATTAATGCAAAGAATGGTCTATCGTTTTGCTGCTCCTTATGTTATCCCTTTATACTATAATATAAACTTAAAAAAAGAGACAGGACATTGCAATACTCTCGCAATGCATGCAGTGAAAATGAGATAACACAAAGTATAAAATTTATGAATAAACTCATACGAGGGTCCCGTTCCATTGATAGCAACTTTACAATTCAGATAACAGGGATACTTCAATAGTATTCATTCAATTCATATCACCCACCATTCATCATTGCATGCATAATTTATTTTTGTTATTTTGTCTGTATGGAATACCTTAACATATGTTAGAGGAAAAATAAGGCAGAAAAGAGGAAGTGACCGGGAAAAACAAAGTGAATTATTCAAAATACGAAGGACAAGTTTTAGCATATGGGAAGTTCTAAACAAAACGAAAACATGCAATTTTTACACAAACATTTTTTTTACTGTTTCTCAATGACAAAGAGTTTTGCACAACATGCGTAACACTAGTACGAAACGAAATTGATGGTTTTATATAGTAATTGTAGCGAAGGTCGCGGGCTAAGGCCAAATTACCTGCGCCATCTGAGGTCGTAGGTTGACGTCCTTCATATCGACGCAGCCAGGATGCAGCACGTTCAGGAGGTTGCAGAGCAGCACCCCGTCGCGCAGGGTGTACGCCAGGTCGTGGATCGTACTCGTCTCCCAGTTCGCCTTGTGGTCCGGACGCAGCAAGCAACATCTCGTCAGCCAAGACGCGCACTCGCGCCACAGCTCCTCGCCACCAGCTGCCATGTTCACATACACTTCGTACTGCACATCGATAGTATCAGCACTGAACACTGCTTTTTAATAATCAACGGGCCATTATTAACAAGGGTTAATTGATAATTGACATACAAATTGATACAACAAACACACAACGAGCCAACAAGAACAATAAATTTTGACAACTGAATTCCGGTGTTGCTGTGCTAAAAAAATTATCAAGACCTTCATGGAGTAAGCTAAGCTCTTAAAAACTCTCTGTTTATGAAGGATGCTTGTATCTATTTTACTCATAGAAATATTAATTTGCTACGTCATCATCATCATCAGTTTTACTAAATGAAAGTTTCTTTAACAAGAACTTGTTAACAAAATTTTTGCTCTTTAACTAAAATCTTTAGCTAGGTATCGGTTTTTACTTGATGATATTTATAGACTTTTACACTTTTATTACCCTCAAACTATGTGTATGTGTGTGCACAGATTATTTAATAGTTACTACCGTGTGTGTGTCCGTTTCCACTTAAAAATAAAAACAGACCAAAAAAAATCTTTGCACTCTGCTCTCTAATATACTTATATTACTCTTTGCTCTGCACTCAATCTTTTGATTTGAACATGATTTGAAGTTCCCATGAGAGAAAAGGAAAAAGATAGAATACTTGAAAATCATAATCGAGAACTTGGATTTTCCATCGTAGTAAATTAATATTTCTATGGGATTTTCTTGAAATGAAATGAGGTCATTGCTACGGTCCAAAATGCGCAAATATGCGCTATCGGTAGAGATAGCACGCACATATCGGTTCATAATGCGCGAATGTGCAGATACGTTTGCTGTCTGACGTCATCAGTGACGTCATTAACTTGCGCTTACGGCGCACACGAAAAATAGGTAGTGCAGCATATGCATGTCAAATTCACAGCTGGTTCAAATTGTACAAATTGTTTAGCAGTGTATTCGTACTTACTAATTTGGACCGACCGGTAAAGCGTGTGCATAGCGTTTGCACTATTGGCATAATTTGAACCGTAGCACATATTTCTTTTGCTGTCACATTTTTTTAGCTAGCAACATTAGTAGTAGGCGAATTGACGCGAGTGCGTGTCGAACGAACGATTTTTCATGAAAATTCAATAAAAAGTGGAGAAAACACAATTTTCCGTGACTATTTTCTGTTTCACAGGTAAGAATATATCACAAGTGTACTATAAAACCATTGTTTTACTGTGGCACCACATCGAAACCGTTGAATTTAGGTGTTTATTCTTATCGTATGACACACCCATGTATCGGCGAATTCCACTTTTTATGCCGAAATCCCGAAGAATTTGGCTGGCATTTCGTGAGCGTATCAATAAAAAGTGCCACACCTAACTGTGTATTCTACAGCGATACATCCGGAAGTCTAAATTTAGTTCCAGTCGTTATCCCTTATTAGGTTTATTTTGGAGCATTACGTCATTGGACATAAGAGGGAAGTCGGCAGTCAACGTATAGCTAGCTATAGATACCGGCTGCAGTGATCGGCAGTGCGTGGAATGTGGACTAACGCCGCCGTCGCTCACCGATCTCTGTCGCCGATCGGCCGAACTTTCTACTTCAATTGATAATTCATACTCAGTGCTGATAGTGTGCTAAGAATGCAGATAGTACTTACTGCAGTGCTGTAGTGATATTGATTAGCTGATTAAAGTTGTGAGGTGGGTTCTGACTGTTCAATTAGCTGTTAATTAAATAGAAACCTGATTTTGTTGCATACCTTATTGATTTGTCATGGTTTTTTCTTAGAACATTTTTATCTGTTTTGTATACAGTATGCAGGGTGCAACAAAACATTCTAATAATATTTAAAAGGGTGGTTTGACCATCAAACTGAACAACTTTCCCTATGGAGCTCACATAGAGAAAAATAAACAAAATCAGATGTTTCCTACAATCTGCAGTACTCACTCTACTAAATGCCGACAGCAGATTTATTTTTTCGATGTCCCCATTGTGAAAATTGTTTTTTTCCATTCAATTCCATTGTGACATTTTCACACCACCAACACTTTCAAAGTTTAAATTAATTGGTATTATTAGGGTGTTTGTTACAATTTGTATAAATAAAAAGTCTAAAGGTTTTTTAAGTAGTAGTTGCTTACTAATATCAAGATCATTTTGTTAGGTAGGTTACATTTAGTACCGGAACCAGTACCAGACCACCAGTACCTAATTCACAAAATTTTATAATTTAATTCTTGATCCAGGAGGATCAAGAATGATAAACTAATTTTTCTTAGTATTGCTCTATCTCACCGACTAGAAACATGTTAATTAAGGACAAAAAGTGGCAAAGAATTTACATGAAGTGTTACCGATTCGGACTGTGCCACGACTTAACTAAATTTATTCCTGTCACTTTCTAAAATAAGATAAGGAAAAGAGACAAAAAACCGACAGCTGAATTTAGTGCTGTCAAAGTGACGTTACACGCCCAAAATAAAATGCCATCATAACGTACGCCATCTTATTTAAAGCGTTTTTGGGTGTGTAACGTCACTTTGACAGCACTAAAGTCAGCTGTTGGTTTTCTGTCTCTTTTCTTAATCTTATTTTAGAAAGTGACAGGAATAAATTTTGTTAAGTTAAGTCGTGGCACAGTCCGAATCGAGGCCATTGTATTATTTGTACTCATCAATGATCTGTGTTAAAATAATACACTACCAATCATACAGGAAGAAATAGAGAAGAATTTTCTAACTCTAGTTAACATAGCTATGTAATTTGTTAACCCACAAGCATGTTATTAACAAATAGAACCCCGCCCATGCATGACACACTTACAGTGACATTTAGCTCGTTATATAGCTCTAGGATTGATTTCATTGTAACCAGACATTTGATCCCATCTCATGTGGTTAAAAGTGCTTCCTTCTTCTTCCTTTTTAGGGTTCCGTTTTAGGGGTAAAACGGGACCCTATTACTAAGCCTACGTTGTCCGTCTGTCCTACCTATTTAGGGCTGTAACTTTTGAACCGTAACAGCTAGATAGTTGAAATTTTCTCACGTTGTGCGTTATTACGGCGGATTTGTTAACAAATAAAAAAATGTAAAAATTAAGAGGGGTTCTCAACAAGAAACTAGTTTTTATCAACGTTTTTTCTTCATACTCTAACGTAAAAACGGTAATACATACAAGCGTCAAACTTAGTGTGATTATAGAGTAAACTCTACAGAATAACAACAAATACTAAAAACCGGCCAAGTATGAGTCGGTCGTGCGCTAAAGATCCCGGACAAAAAAAGTTTATTTTTCTAAGTTGTGTTCTGTAATGGTGTGGTACGGAACCCTCGGTGCGCGAGTAGCCCGACTCGCACTTGACCGATTTTATTTTATTTTGTAATGTAGTAAAACAAACAAATTATAATTATGATAAATTGAATTATAATGTGCTTCTGTTTTGAATATACAATTGAGACTCTTTGTAAAAAAAATAAACTAGCTTTTGCCCTCAATTTCGCGGCGCATCCCACGTGCCACGCTGCGCTTTCCGGTACGCGGTCACCACTCGAGAACATTTCGGCCCCATCAGCCATGGGTTCCGCGAGCAATGTGCCCTACCAGCGAAAATTGCACCCCATTAGGGGTTAATATTAGAAAATTCCTTTCTTAGTGCACACCTATATCCTGTGTAGAATATGTATACTTTTTGAGGAAAAATATTACTGGACATGGCAGGAAAACTTTGTTTAATTTTTTAAACTTAATACTTAAAAAGTACTCTTAAAATGATTTATATATGTATCAATTGAATTGACCATCAACCTATTAGTGACCTAAAAGTTGAGAACTTTAATGATATAAAAGTAATACCTATTTTAGAGTAGTAGGGGAGGGGAGGGGGAGGGGGTGGAGGGGAGGCGAGGCGAGGCGAGGCGAGGCGATACCGGTAGTGACAGCACACTGGCTGGGTATCAACTTACTCTAGGTATTGATTACTGGAGACTAGTTGGGCGTGACGTATCCACAGATCTGGGTTACACTGCGGTAGACTTTCAATTAATTTGATGGATGATATTTTAATATGATAATCTTTGACTCTAAACATAAACATTGATTGTCTTAATAGGGAGGTATTTAGCCTATTTCTGTAATTCGTCACAGTATATGGATTTCCAGGATCAGTCATCCATCATCCATGTCTCATCCTGTGCCTCAACTCTCGACATAAATATGAATTCAAAACTAGAAAATAAAATAATATTTACTGGATAAATTAATTTGTTTGGACATAGTATTTTTTTCTTTTATATGAAATTCATATCATATTTGTTTAATTTAAACATTAAGGCGCGGTTTATACAGAAGAGACGTGTGGCGGTGGCGGATAGTCAAAGTAACACAATTTGAACCTTATAGTTAGAGATAGGATAGTCGGATGCATATTTACCTAAAGTTGAGGTGTTGGTTATTATGGAGTGCACTTTTGCATAGAAAAAAAAATGTTTTTTGTATAATTTTACAATTTTAAGAAGTCGCTTTCTTACTATGCCTCCGTGTAGTAAAGTTATGCATTCCCGGATTTCCTGACATACCGGGATTTATTTTAACATTCTTCTTCTTATCGTGTGGGCAGAGCCCTGGTGTCAGAGTTTTTTCAGACCGCCTTTCGGCCTCTGACGTGGTTTT
This sequence comes from Agonopterix subpropinquella, assembly GCA_922987775.1. Lineage (NCBI taxonomy): Eukaryota > Metazoa > Arthropoda > Insecta > Lepidoptera > Depressariidae > Agonopterix > Agonopterix subpropinquella. The sequence continues at coordinate 25,799,133 of OV277696.1, forward strand.
TATGTAACGGCTACTACCACTAGAGATAGTAGCCGGGACCAACGGCTTAACGTGCCATCCGAAGCACGGAATCACTTTTCTTTTCAGACAATCAGGTGATTCAGCCTGCAATGTCCTAACCAACTGGGGAAAAATGCACAAAGTGACATATCACTAGGTGTCCCCCGTGGGAATCGAACCCACGACCTCCGTATCGAGAGCCAATGCTCTTAACCATTAGACCACGGAGGCAGTATTATTTTAACATTAAAAAAAAATCTTTTAAATTAAATAATTTTAAAAAGTTGTTTCCATACTATGCATCAGATTATTTATGCATTCTCGCGTTTTCATGGCATCTCGATATATATTTAAAAATAATAATTTTAAGAAGCCGCCTCCATAATTTTATAGCTAAAAATGAAGTTTAGGCAAATATGCATTGGAATATCCGATCTCTACTTATAGTACGTAGCACAGCGTCGTTAGGAAAATTACACCCGCGCCTCTGCCGGTGGCGCGGGCGCGATTCTCTTTTACGACAAAAACTACAAAAAACTATGCTATGCTACGTACTATAAGGTTTATAACGTGTTACTTTGACTATCCGCTACCGCCACACGTCTCTTCTGTATAAACCGCGCCTTCGATTGTTTTAACGCCGTCACCGTTGTGAACTTAATATCACAATTCAAACAACGAATACATATAATCATAATATAGATAAGTAGTTTTAGTCCTCTACAACAGTACTATACATTTTCTGATAAACAATGTAAAATGTTACTATATGTACCTATGTATGTGCCTATGTTAGCCACTATTGATGACATTAAAATGCCAATGAAAATGGCCAAATGTGCTTTTAGGTCCTTCTTAATATGCTGACGGTTTTTAAAGGGGGTGATCAGACCATCAAACTGAACAACTTTCTCTATGGGACAAAAATTTATATAACGAAAAAAAAATCTGCTGTCCAAACATTTTGGTTGAGTAGGTTTGCTGATTTGTACGAATCAGCAGTTTTTTTGTTCGCGAGAATGTTGGCCTTTCACCCCCCGATAAAGGTCTAACAGAATTATCTGAAACTATTTTAAGAGGATGGTCAGACCATCAAACTGAACAAGTTTCTCTATGGGAAGAGAGATCGAAATCGAAAATCGAAATCGCGAAAAAAAATCGATTGTCCCGTGGTTTATTCGTCCAAGGTTGACCCAAACAAAACTAGACAAAACTGCAAACATAACTAAACTGAAATGTATGGGACAGCCGTTTTCTTTTTTTTTCGCGATTTCAATATTGGTCCGATAGAGAAAGTGGTTCAGTTTGATGGTCTGATCATGTCCTTTAAATAGTTTCAGCTTATTTTGTTAGACCTTATATTATGCATTACATGTTCCTATATTGTTATTTGTTACTAACAACATCAGAATGTCCACTTTTACCTGTTTTCATCAATAGTCAAACAGATAAAGAGGAACCTTGCTTAACAGCTCGATCATTATCTAGCACACAATGAAGATAACAAGTGATGAGTCATGAAGGCCGGGTGATGTAAGCGTTTGTGTCAAGTGTGTGACCTTTAGCTGCTGTGGGAATAGGCCGCGTTCGAGGGGAGACTAGACAATATTTGGGGCAATTGTGATGGCAATAATTGGATTGGTTTGATGTATGACTTATATTATAGAGTCCTTCTTAATATGCTGACGCTATTTTAAGGGGATGATAAGACTGTCAAACTGAACAACTTTCTCTATGGCACCAACATCGAAATCGCGAAAAAAAAAACTGTTTTTTAATACAAAACTGCAATCCCAAATGTATCGTACAGCTGATATTTCTTATCGCGATTTTGATGTAAGTCCCATAGACAAAGTTGTTTAGTTTCATGGTCTGATCATCCTCTTTAAAAACCGTCAGCATATTAAGTTTGGCCCTGTTACCTGTATGTATTATGTACTAGTCATTCACTTCGAGTTGGCCGTTACCTCCCTTCCCGCTTCCCCGCACCGCACCCCTAAGAGACCCTAATAAACGCAATTTTATAACCTTTAGCAACGCAACCACGTACGGCACATCCGTCCCGGTCACTAATATCGCTTTTAATTTTAAATTTTTATTTGCCTTTTATATTATTTTTTGTCGACGGGACCAATTAATGTGCCTGTGAGGAAATTTTGTAACGGTCATCGACGGCCAACTGGTCGTGAACGGGTAGTATTGTTGTCTAGCCACCAAAATATAAGTCTAGATTTTGGTACTTCGATTGGGACTAAATAATATTAGTCTGGACTAGATTCTTGGGCTTCAATTGGAACGAGATAATAAATAAATAAATAAGTATCTTGGACAATGTCACACAAATTATCTAGTCACATTTAAAGTACCAGAATCTAGCTTGGACTTATATTATTATGACTAGACAACCATATAGAATACATAATACAACCCTCCTTGCCTCGGGCACAGGTCCGGCACTCAATAGAAATTTTTTGAATTTCGAAATAGCGTCTGCACGTGCGCACTTTGTGCAAACTGTCCATGACATTGCATGTAGGGTTGAAAGCCGCGCTTTGCGTTTAACGTTATCTACATTTGGATACTTTCTATTTTTCTTTCTATTATTAGAAATAGTATGTGAGCTAAAGGATTACTGAAAATGTCAATTTAGCGTTATTTTTCAACGTTTTCTATGCACTGAAAAGACACAATTTTATGTAGTCAAAAGCAACGGGTGCGCGCGCCTGTCTGAATTCCCTTGCTCGGCTTCCCTCAGGTTACCACATAAAGTGTCAGCTGAGGTGGGGTATCTGAAATCAGAGGGGGGCGGGGAGTGGCCGTTCTGTATGTAGAACTATATACTATTACCTATTCTGTGCCTCGGGTACAAATATATTCATCATACAAATATTTGTCCCTTACGGCATTCGAACCCGCGCGACCCTCAGCATAGCATACAGGTTCACTACTAACTGAGCTACCGGGTCGTCAAATAATATTAACAATAATCTCATGACCTTCCCTTTTGAGTAGGCCATCTTTTTAAGAATGCAGTTGTAGCCATATAATTTACTAGCTTTTGCCTGCGACTTAGTCTGCGTCGACCTTAAAATCATCCTATTCAGATGATATTCTATAGTGTGTCATGTCAATATGTGCCAAATTTCATCCAAATCAGTTCAGCTGTTTATGCGTGCTGGAGATGGAGTCACAAACATCCAAACATTGTCACAAAATTTCGCAGTTATAATATTAAGTAAAATTTATTTATCAGATATAACAATTGATAAAAACTGCAAGCATTGATTATTAGTAGATATCTTGATGATAAACTATAAAAATAGTAGACTTTTAAGGTGTTTACTTTCTCTTTTAAACATTTATTAATAATCTAATGCAAATAAATTATATTTTTAGATTTATTCAATCTGAAATTTAATTGGATGTAAATAAATGTAGAGTTAAACTAGAGTTATAATTATGTATATTAAAATTGTATATCAGTCAGTACAAGATATAACCAGTTTCAATATGTCATCAATAAACAAGTAACAACATTCATATTTTCCATAGTTCATAAGATCAGCAATTTTAATAATTTGTATTACAATATGTGGGGTACCCACATTTACATTTAACTCGGCGGTTCCCTATTTGCTGGTGAACCGCCGAGTTAAATGTAAAATGTAGATACCCCACTTTTTTTTTATTAGCCTATTTCATCCCACTACAGGGCAAAGGCCTCTCCCCTGCTCTTCCGCTCGTTCCTGTTTTGGGCAATCTCTGGCTATTGGTTGTCAAATTTGTCCAGGTCATCACGCCACCTTTTCCTGGGTCGACCTGGACGCCACCGACTGTTTTCGGGGATCCAGGGCATGATGATTTTTGCCCATCTCTCAGGATGCATCCGACAGACATGACCGGCCCACTCCCATTTAAGTTCGGAGGTTTTCTCACCGACGTCGGCTATTTAAGTTTTGGAGCGGAACGTGGTGTTTCTGACCCCACACAATACATTATTATTTATGTCAGCACCGAAACATACAGTAATTACATAGTGAAGTGAACAAATGAAATAATTATACAGTAACAATATACCAAAACGCGGTAAAAATCCGTTAAAATGTTTAATACTAGGATAATTATAAACTAACAGAGTTAATGATAAATCTCCAATCCTTAACTTTACAGCACAACCACTATTTACAAAGCTTTCCCTTCTCTTCTAAACTATTATAAAACTGTAACAGAAGTGTGTCTGTACATTGAAGATATTTACAAAAAAAAGATTACGATATGATTTTTAGATGTCTCTGATTCCAAATCACAAATTTTTGGATTTTTTATCTGTCTGTTTGTTTGTGTGTTTGTTTGGGTGTTTGTTTGTTTGAGTATCACGCAAAAACTACTGAACCGATTTTGATGAAACTTTTTTGTTTGATAGCTTATCATCTGACTTAAAATCTGGTATATAATTTATGTGGACGAAGTCGCGGGTACAAGCTCGTAACCTATATAAATGCAAATATTTCTTGTTGCAGTTAATCCGACGCATCCATCATGGAGCAGATCCCACCCCCCAAGGAGGTGAAGATCCTCGAAACAGCCGAGGATATCCAGGAGCGCCGTGAACAGGTACTTTAAACTTTAATGCCTCAATAATAAGAGCCATGTGCTAGTCACCAGACAGAAACTGTTTTGTGACTGACCTGACCACATATAGCTCAAGCTAAGACCATTTACAATTATTATGGTGCCTGTCCATTGAAGCTGTGCGAGCTGTGTAGCTGTGTTTTTTTAACCAATCAGGAGCTCGGGCGAGATCGGCCGCGCCTCGCCCGAGCTCCTGATTGGTTAAAAAAACACAGCTACACAGCTCGCACAGCTTCAATGGACAGGCAGCCTTATAGGTAGTTGATTTATTAACATAGTGTTACGGCCGCTGTCAAACGTCAAACGTAAAGAAGGCATTCGAAAATTCGGCCGGCTCATTAACAATCGCCGTGGTCCTACGGTCTAAGGTTCCGCCTCCCATGCTAGGGGGTGACGGTTCGAATCCGATCCGCGCCAAAAATATTTCTAGATTTTTGTGTTTTTAGAAATGTTCTAGAAGGTAGAGAGAGAAGGAATATTTAAAAAGGGACCAAAAGGTCTAGGGGTGTCTAGGAACTTCGAGAAAGGAGGCGAAATTACGAATATTTGAAAAGAACCAGAAAAGTGGGCGTGTCTTCGATCGGTTTCGAGAAAAGAAGGCGGGGTTGGAAATATCTGGAGGAAAACAAACGAGTAAGGAAAAGAATAACGAAATTCGTAGATCTGGAATATTCTGCGGACTATAAAAGGCGGCGAATTCCGACTGATGGGCAGTCCTTGGGTTAACAGTGAACAGTGCGAACCAAAAGGAAGAAAAGTAAAAGTGGAAAAGTACAAGCGAAGAGAAAAGTGCTAAGTGGAACAGTGAGTAGACAAGAGTCAGTGTAGTGCGTGACGTCATAGTGTCGGTGTAGTACGTGACGTCGTAGTGTCAGTGTAGTGCGTGACGTCATAGTGTCGTACGTCGTGACGTCATAGCCGTGACGCGTGTCGTGTCGTCACAGTAGTGACGTAGTGGACTGTGAACAGTGACAGTAAGTGGTGCACGGGGAATCCCTGCGAGGAGGACCCAGTGAAGTGAACCGTGTAGGGGAACCTCTGCGAGGTCGACCGTTTGTAAGTGTATCCCAAATAAACTCTGTAAAATTCCACTTAGCGTTTCACTCCAATCCCGGAACCCGTCGCTCGTAACAATAGTTATGAATTTTTTTAAGTATGTAGATGCAGTGATGCAATGTTTCCTACGTTCAGCAGTTGACGTCATTGATCCATTCATCTATTGAAATAAACATGTTATCAGGGTTCTTATGCTAACTTCCGCACTATCAAAATCGGATGCTTTAGCATGGCAGCGTGATATAGCGCTATCGCGCCTTAGCTCTCTATTTGTGCGCGAACGAACGAGATAAAAGGCGTGATAAAGTGTCGTTTGTGGAATGACGTTTTAAGGAGCCTTTGAAAACAGTCTTTTAAACTTCTTCGGGTACCTCTCCATTACTGGAGGTTGGAGTGAGCGACATGCAGGGATATGCAGTATCCCTGCATGTCGCTCGCCAAACGACATATTAATAAGACGCGTTGTAAATAGGAATCTCTAATCACTTACAATAATTATTCTATCCAAAATCTCGGGAGTCGAAAATTACGTTCTCTCTGTCAATGCGTTCGCGCCGGAAGTGACCCTCTCTCCTTTCACTAGTGCTGTTCCTCGCACCGTTGTTTAGAGAGGTGACGAATCGTCATTTTCCGCTTAACAATATGTAGCTCTCTTTTAAACTACACATACTTAATTAATATTATAAACCAGGTGCTGAACCGCTATGAAGACTTCAAGCAAGAAGCCCGCGCCAAGCGCGAGAAGCTGGAAGATTCGAGACGGTTCCAGTACTTCAAGCGCGACGCCGACGAGCTCGAGTCCTGGATCCAAGAGAAGCTGCAGGCGGCCAGCGACGAGAGCTACAAGGACCCTACCAACTTACAGGTAAGTGTTACATTTGGGACTACAAACAAATATACATAGTATAGTCCTTATAATACAGTAATATTTGGTTACCTAACGTATACTCTACAAGCTGTTTCTGCCAAATGTTGTTTTCAAAATATTATTAGATAGCCATATTGTACTGTTTCAACATGAAAGCACAGCCCCGTATTGGATGCATGGGGGTTCAAGTCTCGTCAGATACTAACATTTTTTAATCTTTACTTTAAAATTTTGTTTTATTTCTCGATTCTTTCAATCTTAGGAAGATTTTTCTGCTTCAATTACGTAGTAAACATAACTACTGTAAGCTAATTGCAAATCTTATAATTCGAAATAGTTTGAAAAATAGGTAAATGTGAACTACTATGGAACTACTGCAGTTTTCTTTTTTGAGAAAAATAACATCCTTGTTGTAAGTAAAAATGTTGATGTGGAGATTTTGTTTTGGAATGAAGCCAACTTTCCGTTTAGTAGTTGAGTAAATCGATTCAATCGAGTTGTTAATACATAAAAAGTCGAATGGTAACAAGCTAAAAGAACTAAATGAAATAATAACTCAAAATAAAAACCTAGATGCTTCACTGGTTAGTGAAATAAGCATTACAGATAAACATAGCTAACTAAATAAGTCCTACAACTTTAAACAATTTATTACCTTGCATACATAAGTAAAAGAATATGAACATTTACCGCCTACCTATCGCCATCACCGTCTCCTCTACTATAACCTCTGGAAGAAATAGTTTCTTAGGGATAAGACCACCTTATTTTGTGCCTCTTTCTCTCTGTATTTTTTTGCTGGTTATGTTTTTGGTGTAAATAAAGTATATTTGATTGATTGAATGTCCTCCACCCACCCACAGGCCAAGATCCAAAAACACCAAGCGTTCGAAGCTGAAGTGGCCGCCCACTCGAATGCTATCGTGGTGCTCGACAACACGGGCACCGAGATGATATCCGGCGGTCACTTCGCCTCGGAGACGATCAGGAAGCGGCTGGACGAGCTGCACCGCCTGTGGGAGCTGCTGCTCTCCAGGCTGGCGGAGAAGGGCATGAAACTGCAGCAAGCGCTTGTACTAGTTCAGTTTCTGAGACACTGCGATGAGGTCATGTTTTGGATTCATGACAAGGTGAGTTTAGTGAGCGTATACATGTTTAAGCTAATAATAGCTACACATAAGTATCATGTAGGCTGGAATAACTACTGCATAATTTGCCACAGCGATGATGTGACTTGCCATATGCCACCAAGCTGGCCGCGCCGGTGGTGTTGGGCCCTTAAGCTTTGTAGATCCTTATCAGTTAAAAAAATGATAAATCTTAAGTTTCTTCTCATCCAAAATAAGATGAAGAATTCTATTTATTTAGTCGTCAAATGCACAATGTCGTTTTACTATGTAATTTTATTATGGTATTAATCGAATCAAGAACAGTGTGATAAGGGATTGGTGTAAGTTGAAGGATGATGTAGTAACAAAGATTGAGAGGTTGCTTCGATGATTCGGTCACTTAGAGATAATGAATGAAAGAAGACTTATGAATGAAATATATTAAGCAAAGGTGAGCGGAAGTGTTGGGAGAGGCCGTCCGAGGAAAACATACAATGATGAAATCAATGATTTTTTCCCAAAAGGACAAGTGCGTTAGCACCTTCAATCCACGTAAGTGCATGAAAAGATGTATGAATGTGAGTGAGGCTAAAGAGGTGTGTCAGAGTCGTAGCGCGTGGCGGTCCGTTCTCTGCCTACCCCCATGGGACAATGCGATGAGTTTATGTATGTATGTATGTAATATTAATCCTACTTTCCCTCACAGGAAACCTTTGTATGCGCTGACGAGTTCGGCTCGGACCTCGAACACGTGGAAGTGCTCCAGCGCAAGTTCGACGAGTTCCAGAAGGACATGGCGGCCCAGGAGTACCGCGTCACCGAGGTGAACCAGCTCGCCGAGCGGCTGGTGCTGGAGGGGCACCCCGAGAGGGAGACCATCGTCAAGAGGAAGGATGTGAGTAGAGTACAGCACGGCTAGCATGCCTCACACGACAAAGCGACAAAACGAGAAAAACGTCATGTTCTTTTTAGCATACGTAAAGATGAAGGCACATCTCGATTTTTGTCGTTTTCTCGGGGGTGGTGGCATGCGAGGCATACAGATGAGTTGCACAACATGCGGCCCAGTACCGACACAAAAAATCTCTTCCTAGCGATAAGACGCCTTATTTATTTGGATGGCGATGTTTTTGTAATAAATGTTTTATTTAAATTATACATAGAAAGGAAAAGAACAATTTATTGATTGACCATGTTCCACAACTTAGACGACACGACGCGTCAATAACTTGCCATCGACTGATCTTGACATATTGCCGACAGGAGCTGAACGAGGCGTGGCTGCGGCTCCGTCAGATGGCGCTGATGCGGCAGGAGCGTCTGTTCGGCGCGCACGAGATCCAGCGCTTCAACCGCGACGCCGACGAGACCATCGCCTGGATCTCCGAGAAGGACGTCGTGCTGGGCTCCGACGACTACGGCAGGGACCTCGCTACCGTTCAGACTCTACAGGTCAGTTCTATAGATGGTTATTTTACAACGACTTTTAACCCTTCAACCCACGCGGTCGCGATATTGTCTGATATCTATTCATTGTTTAATCAATGCGGTTAATAAGATTGCTGGACGGTTTATCTTGATGATAATGATTAAAATTAATAATGACTTCTTCTTCACTTCAAATGTTGACTTCTTCTGTTCCTTCAACAGCGCAAGCACGAAGGCGTAGAGCGTGACCTGGCAGCCCTGGAGGACAAAGTGTCGACCCTGGACGGGGAGGCGGCGCGCCTGGCCGCCATACACGCGGACCACGCGCCCGCCATACACTCCAAGAGGGACGAGATCACACTGTTCTGGCAGAAGCTGGTCCAGAAGGCCAAGGTAAGGCTGTTGTTGAGATACGTTAGGAAAAAGACATGATGTTGTCGACGAAAAATATACCTTACGTCTTGACGATAAAACCAAAATTTTTGGTGTTGGAACATACTGATTCATAGTGTTTGTTCACATATAGTAATTCCAGTAACCATACTAGGAAGTGATATAATTATCTTGCTTGTTTTCCCTCTATGAAAGCATTCGAGTATATTTGACCCACAAGTCAGTCCGCACTTTTGTATTGCTCATAGATGATTTTGACTAATACAGCGACTGCATAAATACAAAAACGAGTTCAGTACCCGGCGGTTAATATTGCACATCGGCCTTTGAGAAACAATCGGTTCGTAGTGCGTTATCTCTGTCGCACACTACCTATATGACGTTTTTATTCGGAACATCGAAGATTGCCGATGTGTTATATTTCCCGCCGGGTACTGTAGGACTATTTGAAATCACCCTGGCTTACACTGAAACATATGTACGGTTAAACGTATTGAGTGAAGCGCAGTCTCACTCGGTTTATTTTATACTGATAGTGCTAGCATCATATTTGACGTTATTAATGTGTTGTTAATGTAACAGGAGCGTAGGTCGGAGCTGGAGTCGTCGTACGCGCTGCACCGGTTCCTAGCGGACTACCGCGACCTGATCTCGTGGGTGAGCGACATCCGCGCCCTCATCGCCGCCGACGACCTCGCCAAGGACGTGCCCGGCGCTGAGGCGCTGCTCGAGAGGCACCAGGAGCACAAGGTGACCATCATTGTTCTGATTGTGATCTGCTGGTGGCTAATATTTGATACCGTTGACAGCATGAGTATGAAATGTTTTAGTAAGCAACTTTTAATCTTACCACTATCATTGTTATCCTGTCCTTTTAGCTATATGCTGAAAGGACTAATATATTCATAGGATTATTTAAAATGTAAAGTAATAATTGTCATTAAAATAACGTTCTTCTTTGATCAGGGCAATTTGTACCGGGGGTATTTTTATACATCTTTATTTGAAGATTTTTGTCGCAGGGCGACTATGTCGCTTGTCTATCATCTAAGGAATCAAATCCTGTCATCTGTCGAGTAAATTCAATAAACCCGAAAGTACACAAGTGCACAAGAACAGACTAGGACTTTAAACTTTCAAAACGGTGATTAAAATATTTCGATACTCTAATTGAAAACCGTAACATAAATTCCTAACACAAATACATGATTGCAGGGTGAGATGGATGCGCGTGAAGACGTAATCCGAGCGTGCGCAGTATCCGGGCAGCAGCTCGTGGACAGCGGTCACCGCGCCTCCAGCGAGGTGTCCTCGGCGCTCGAGAACCTGTCGCGCGAGAGCACCGCGCTGCAGCAGCTGTGGGAGCAGCGCCGCGTGCTCTACCTGCAGTGCATGGACCTGCAGCTCTTCTACAGGGACACCGAGCAGGCCGACGCGTGGATGCACAAACAGGAGGTGAGTCTGCTCTCTCCTTTGGCTCTCTCTCTTCATATCTGTCGCGCGAGAGCACAGCGATGCAGCAGCTTCTCATTTAGATAGCAGCGTAATTTATTTTCGCGCTGCATTGATAGAAAAAGAACTAAATATACTCATTGGTTTTTAAATAGAGAAACATTAAAAAAAAAATGTATGAGTGAATAAACAGTTTTTTCTGTGAAAATAGCCCATAACAATTTGATCACATGTAAGTTAAAAAAAACACCAGCCTGCCTGCCTTATGGCATTTTGTGGTTTAAATGGCGATTCTATAAAAAAGATAAAAAACAAAATTTTCATGCTTGTAGTTTGTTTTCCGTAGCTGTACTAACCTCGTTTCCAAACCCACAGGCTTTCCTAGCCAACGAAGATGTCGGTGACTCCCTGGACTCAGTGGAAGCGTTGCTGAAGAAGCACGAGGACTTTGAGAAGTCGCTCGCGGCTCAGGAGGAGAAGATCAAGGCCCTGGACGAGTTCGCGTCCAAACTGATCGAGGGACAACACTACGCCGCCGACGACGTCGCGCAGAGGAGGGAGATGGTGTGTACTGTGCACTTAGACGTTAAATGGATGTGTAGGAAAAGGAAATATCGGTCCAACTGTGTATAGTTTGGGTCGTATAAATGCGTATGTAAACTCCTTAGTAAACTTCGATAGTTTCATTAATGCCAGCAATTCTAATGATGGTGATGTATTCCTAGTCGATTTTGACTACGGAACCTGCAAATGTTTATAGAAAAGCATTCAAGTACTTAGGATATTTTTAAGTGCATAAGTATACGCGATAAACACATATGCACTCTCTCAGTCTACCTTCCTATATCGGTAATCTGAAGGAACGGGACACCGAAACGATCAGAGATTGTGTCAAATGTAGTGGATATAACCGGCAGCCACACGGTTTGGGCGTGAAAAATGTGTAAGAAGCCTGAAGGAGTTAAGTCTTCTCTTTCGATACCCAACTGGGTTCGTGCTATTCGAAGTCGGACACCACACGGCAATCCTATCCATTTAAATTGTTCAACAGTTGCTGGAGCGCCGCGCCGCCCTGCTGGAGAAGTCAAGCCAGCGCCGCGCGTTGCTAGAAGATGCCTACAAGTACCAACAGTACGAGCGGGACTGCGACGAGACTAAGGGTTTGTGTACACTTTACTTGCAGCCTTATGTTCACGTGTCTATAGGTTCATTTTACAATAAAAGGTTGACTTAATATTTTAAGATTGACGCGTTCATACCTATCCAAGAAAAAAATAAAATGAATCTGCGGCTAATCGTCCGGCGCTGTTTGTAAAAGTAGATTGATCTCGTTGGTCCATTTATTTTTACCATTTCTAAATACGTTTGTCGCACGTTGGTCTGATAAACATTATGAGAGTGACGGGTTCGCATTGGATCAGATTAGCACAGGACCGTGAAGAATGACGCAATAAAAGGGAGGCCTATGCCCAGCAGTGGGTTGATGTGGGCTGATTAGATTGATTGATATCTAAATTATGTTACATACATACATAAACTCACTAATAAACCCTTTAGGGTTGGTATACAATTTTATTATTTTTCTGGTCTATAAAATTATCCTCAATTTGGTAGGCTGGATCAACGAGAAGCTGAAGTTCGCGACGGACGACTCGTACCTGGACCCCACCAACCTGAACGGCAAGGTGCAGAAGCACCAGAACTTCGAGCAGGAGCTGCAGGCCAACAAGCCGCGCGTCGACGAGATCACCAGCTCCGGCAGCCTGCTGCTCGACCAGCAGCACTTCGCTAAGCGTTAGTTATAATATAACATGTCTTGTTTACTTGCTGTCCGTCTTTTTTCCACTGTAACAAGCACTTTATACTCCCTATGCAGCAAAACACAATCTTCAATTCGCCAGGCTGGAGAAAGACTAATAACATAAAAAAAAACAGAACCACTTCTTATAGGTACCGTAGCGTAATTTATACAGGTGAAATTGATATCATTGGCATCCTTTTAAACTAAGAGTCTACCCATCAAACTGATCAACTTTTACTATAGGAGCAAACCGATCGGAGCAAAAAAAAAATCCGCTGTTGCATACATTTGAGTCGAGTAGACATTGCAGTTTAGTATGGAACAGCTGATTTTTTAGTTGCTCCGATCGGTTTGCTCCAATAGTAAAAGTTGTTCAGTTTGATGGGTAGCCTCTTAGTTTAAAAGGATGCTAATGATATCAATTTCACCCTGTATATGCATATAGTTCGGAAATTCTGCGGTCGCAACAGGATAATCGTGCGGTGCGCCATACTACAATGATGTAAAACATAGACATCCCATACAATGACAAACCATTACCCGCCTTATCGACATCGCGCGTGAATTTTGGAGCATCCTGACTCCAAAAAACTTATCTCAAACATCTCGCATCAACTAATTATAACCCCATATCCACAGCGCAAATCGAATCCCGGCTTACTGAGCTGGCCGGTCTATGGGAGAAGCTAGTGCTGGCGTCCTCGCTGAAGGGCAACAAGCTGCAGGAGGCGGCGCAGCAGCAGCAGTACAACCGCAGCGTCGAGGATGTGGAGCTGTGGCTCTCAGAGCTCGAGGGGCAGCTGCTCAGCGAGGACTACGGCAAGGTGAGCATGTACTGGCCTCGCAGATCAAAGAAAATCTGTGTACATGGTATGCCACTCGCACATCAGACTCGCTACCCGCGAGATGAAGTAGAGAAGCGTGAAAAGAGATGCGACGTTGGAGCAACACCGTACTTGTTTTTGCGTTAGAATAATCTAAACTATTATAAAACTAACAGAAGTGTGTCTATATTATGAGTATATTGAAGATATTTACAAGAAAAATATTACGATATGGATTTTAAGTACCCGGCCTCCAAATCAACCTTTTCAGAATTTTTGTCTGTCTGTTTATTTGTTTGTTCGAGCATCATGCAAAAACTACTGAACCGATTTTGATGAAACTTTTTTGTTGGTTAGCTTATGAATTGACTTCAAATCTGGTATTTGTGCCGATGAAGTCGTGGTTAAACTAGCAGTAGCGGTCAGTAATTCATATAAAATGAGATTCGCCACGACGGCGCTGTAGTGCTGTAGTATTGTATAATCTGGTCTTAAGCAGATACGTAATTCATTAATATTTTAGATAGGTACGTCGTTTATACTTAATGTTGTAATTCTACTAATATTAATAGTGAGCACTTATCGACAGGACCTGACCAGCGTGCAGAACCTGCAGAAGAAGCACGCGCTGCTGGAGGCGGACGTGGGCTCGCACGCGGAGCGCATCGACGCCATCCGCGCCCAGGCCGAGCAGTTCATCGAGAAGGGACACTTCGACGCCGACAACATCAAGACCAAGCGCGTGAGTGACTGCTGACTGCCTCTACTCTAATTCTACTCTACGCGGCATTCATCGCCATTTCACTGAAATAGATGCATTAGTGTCGGTCTGTCGGTCTATAGTAGAACACTTACAAAAAAGTGTAATAATATTCTACGAGGGAGTCATGGGAGCTCCATGTTGCGGATTCTATAATGTTACCTACTGCCCTTGTCTGTCACTGTTTATCCTGTATTGTTCTGATGAAATAAATGACTTATCTATCTATCTACGAACACAGTGTATAATGTCAAAATTGTCAACAGGATGCTCTGGTCGGACGCTACACAGCCCTTGACAAGCCGATGGCGGTGCGCAAGCGTCGCCTGTTAGACTCCCTGCAGGCTCAGCAGCTGTTCAGAGACCTGGACGACGAGGCCGCCTGGATCAGGGAGAAGGAGCCCATCATCGCTTCTACCAACAGAGGTCAGTTCTACAAACTATTATAAATATAGAAACTGCTTTTTTAGCTAGCGAATTTTAACCAAGATTCATATTAGATTGGACGAGCTATCGTATTAATTTAAAGTGGTTCCCGCGACTTCGTACGCGCAGTCGCGCAAACTACTAAAATATTTAAAGCCAGACCAGGATAATAAAAAACCTAGCCACGATGCGAAAATTATTGAAACTAATTTTTGTACTTTACATTGTCATTAAAGGTTATAGTCGATTTTAGCGTCGCCAAAGAAGACTTTTTATTTTTACTTTTCTGAAACCCCATCCAATCCAATATGATCATCATATTGTATTTTTATGATTTTTTTAAATTATGAAACATACCTATTATTCTCAGTCGGGCTCACCGTCACACTGGATAGAGTTTCGGTCCTATTCGTGAAACGGGGATGTTTTCAGAATATCTCTAACTAACCCCTCGGGGAATATAGTCGTAAGCATATGCTATGCTATTTTATTCTCCACAAAACAATAACGAATCGAGACCGAGATGAGTTCACAAACGTCAACAATTCGACTTGTTCCCTCAGGTCGCGACCTCATCGGAGTGCAGAACCTGATGAAGAAGCACCAGGCGGTGATGGGCGAGATGGCGCAGCACGAGGCGCGCGTGGAGGCGGTGCGCGCCGCGGGCGCCGCGCTGCGCGACGCCGGACACTTCGCCGCCGACGAGATCGCCTCCCGCCTGCACCTGCTGCACCAGCAGTGGACGCAGCTCCAGGAGAAGGCTTTACAGGTGCGTTGAACCTGAAGATACTGTATCCGTGATTGACCTACTGGTCCCAGCCAGGACGTACTGAAAGTTTGTTATCTAAGCTGTTATAAAATCGAAGGTATATTTTTCTTTGGAACAACAAATGGGTTACAGCGTAGCTATTGAATCTATCTGTTTAACTACCGGTTGAAAGTCCTCAATTCTTCTTCTAGAACACCCAATAACCTTAGGTTAGCACCTTATGTCAAGCAATATAACAATATTGTTTCCCCCCTCTGGGAAAATAGTAGGCCTACTAGGCACATTCAACTTGAGTCTGTTTCATAACGTGTAAAAATCACTCTGGGAGTTTATCTATCTATCTCACACTGTCATGCATATCTTCGTATGCTTTTTCTCTTTCTTATCGGCACCCAGAGTGATAAAGAAACTTTTAATGCTTCATACTGATATTTATCACTGAATATTTACTAAATTTAAATATGATCTAATTGATAACTTATTCCAACAGCGCAAACAAGACCTGGAAGACTCTCTGCAAGCGCAGCAATACTTCGCGGACGCCAACGAGGCGGAGTCTTGGATGCGAGAGAAGGAGCCGATGGCGAACACCCAGGACTACGGCAAGGACGAGGACTCGTCCGAGGCGCTGCTGAAGAAGCACGAGGCGCTGCTCTCCGACCTGGAGGCCTTCGGGAACACCATCAAGTCTCTGCGCGAACAGGCCAACGCCTGCAGGGTGAGTGTCACTGATACAAGGAGCCGATGGTAACACCCAGGACCACGGCAAGGACGAGGACTCGTCCGAGGCGCTGCTGAAGAAGCACGAGGCGCTGCTCTCCGACCTGGAGGCCTTCGGGAACACCATCAAGTCTCTGCGCGAACAGGCCAACGCCTGCAGGGTGAGTGTCACTGATACAAGGAGCCGATGGTAACACCCAGGACCACGGCAAGGACGAGGACTCGTCCGAGGCGCTGCTGAAGAAGCACGAGGCGCTGCTCTCCGACCTGGAGGCTTTCGGGAACACCATCAAGTCTCTGCGCGAACAGGCCAACGCCTGCAGGGTGAGTGTCATTGATACAAGGAGCCGATTTCAACACCCAGGACTATGGCAAGGACGAGCACTCATGTCTCATTCATCATGAAGCTTTGTTGGACGGACTACAGGGTGAAATTGATATCATTAGCATCCTTTTAAACTAAGAGTCTACCCATCAAACTGAACAACTTTTACTATGGGAGCAAACAAATCGGAGCAAAAAAAAAATAGTTGTTGCATACATTTGTGTCGCGTAGGCATTGCAGTTTAGTATGGAACAGCAGATTTTTGTTTTTGCTCCGATCGGTTTGCTCCCATAGTGAAAGTTGTTCAGTTTGATGGGTAGACTCTTTAAATGGATGCTAATGATATCAATTTCACCCTGTATAGTTGTTTTGGTCTTTTTGGTTATTTTTCTGGGCACAGTACTATTAGAATAAATGTGTCAGTTCAAATCAAAACTGTCCCGTTCAGAAGTGCCGTAATTAAAAGTAAGATTCGGACCTTAAAGCGAGGGTAATCTCCTTCAGAGTTGCTGAACAACGTCTCAAGTCATTCCCAGCCTTAACAAAAATCCTAGTTTACGATGAGTTTACACTTCACTGCACTGGTTTTATTTTTGAGGTCTAGATAATGTTCAAGTTCCTTTTTTTATTAGATACTAACCGCGTAACTATCAAGACTGTATTTGGTCCAGCCTTTTGAAATAATGTTTCTAATTTTATTTTCTGTTGTATATAGCAACAAGAGTCGCCGACCGTCGACGTGTCGGGCAAGGAGTGCGTGGTCGCGCTGTACGACTACGCGGAGAAGTCGCCGCGCGAGGTCTCCATGAAGCGAGGCGACGTGCTCACCCTACTCAACTCCAACAACAAGGTCTGTTGTATTTATAACCAGCTGCTAGGTGGCGCTATTGGATCTTTTCCGCAAGCCCATGAATGTAAGATTAAGAGGTAGAATAAATGTAAGATGCCTACGGAATAATGTAGCTTTCTTTAGTGAAATAATTTTTAGTGCTTGTTTCACCACTTCTTAGTAAGTTCTTGTTAGCTTATCCGACAGATATTCTGACATATTTTTTATACAAAATGTGTCAAACTATCTGTCAGATAAGCTAACAAGAACTTACTCAGAAGTGGAGAAACAGGCCCTTAGAATCGGTGCAGAAGTTCCTGATAACCCTCTAAAAAATTCTGAATCTTTATGATATTGGACTTCTGAGAGTCAATCAATAGTATAAATTGTTTGCCTGAACCAGGGCTCCGTCACTCGACCGTGGGTACCCAGGGAAGCTCCTAAACATTCGTGCATCGTAGCGATGCGCGCAGGAGCGCGATTTTTGAAACTCATTCGTTGAACTTTGAACTCTGCAGTTGTAAATGTCAAAATAACTATGAAAAAATACGCATCTTTCCACTGTTGATTTGACATTCAAAAATCATGAATCAGGAGCGCGATTTTTGAAAGTCAAATTATCTGTAGAAAGATACATATCTCATAGTAATTTTGATGTTTGAAACTGCTGAGTTCAACAAATGAGTTTCAAAAATCGCACTCCTGGACAGAATGCGTGTGTACGAAGTAATAACAATGCTAAGATGAGCCCCTTGGGTACATTTTAGCGCGTATCGTCTGGCAGCGAGAAAGAGCAGCAGTAGGTAAATAAAGCGTGCGAATTTATCGTTCTCTTTAGTAACCTGTGCATATACTATTACCTATTCTGTGCCTGTGCTTCTTGATATCTCGATCTAACGAGGATCGTGACATGTATTGAATGCCTAGGATTCGCCTTAGATTAGATTAGATTAGATTCATTTATTTCATATTATAACATGTCACAGTATTACATAAATAATTACATAAAATGTCCATTCATAATATGATCGTCATATTGTATATTGTATAATAAAATTAAAATAAAATAGTAATGTCAAATAAGATAATGTCAAAACAATATAACCTTAAAGTTAAAAATAGTCTATTGACTATTTTAATAATAGAAAAAATGTCAACAACAATAAACAAATTAAAAATGAATATAAAAAAACTTAAAAACTTTTGTTCAAGAATTCGTCAACAGAGTAGAACTCATTATCCAATAAAAAGTTTTTCAATCGGCGATCGAATGTTTCGTCGTTTGTTTCGTTTCTTAGATCAGTGGGTAGGTGTTCGTAGTACGTGGGACCGATGACGCGCGGGTTGCTCTCAGCTAGTGTGGTACGCCGCGGCACGGATTTCAGTCGCCCAGTGTTCCGTAGCTGGCGGGTAGGACCTCCAGTACGGCGTCCGAACTCGGACAGGTTACGCCTTACGTAAGTCATGACTTCAAATAGGTACAAAGAACAGAGTGTCATTATTCCATATTGTACGAAGCGCGTTCTGCACGATGTCGTTGGTTTAATACCTGCGAGTATCCGTATGGCACGTTTTTGTAAAACAAATACACTATTGCACTCGGTGGAGTTACCCCAGAGGATAGCACCATGGGACATCAAGGAGTGGAAGTGTGCGAAGTAGGTTTGCTTTAGTATGCGATCGGAGACCACAGGGCGAAGTTTTCTCAATGCGTATGCAGCTCCACTGAGTCTGTCGCAGAGGGAATTGACATGATGTTTCCAGTTCATGTTTGGATCTAGTGTAAAACCTAGGAACTTGCACTTCTCCGATACAGGAATAGGGCTATTTATGCACAGAGGTGTCGGTATTGGCCTGCCCGAGAAGAGCATGACGTTGGACTTAGTCATATTAAGAATTAACCCATTTGACGCAAACCACTCCTGAAGCTGATCACAGACAATGTTAATTTTTTCATTTAATTGCTCATAGGTGTGGCTACATACTATGATAGTTGTATCATCGGCGAATAGTACAATTAGTCCGTCAGTTACAAAGCGTGGCAGGTCATTTATAAAAGCCAAAAAAAGGGTGTTTCCCAGGGAGGATCCTTGAGGAATACCCACAGTTACATCACCTGTCTCAGACTTAACTTTGTGCCCACCTATTGTAACTTCAACTGTTTGTTTTCTATCTGACAAAAAAGATTTTAACAGTTGGTGAAAATTATTGTTGATGCCGTATTTATTTAATTTAGCTAACAGTAGACTGTTTTCAATAACATCAAAAGCCTTTGTCAAATCACAAAAAATACCAGCTGTTTTGTATTTGTCGTCGATGCAAGTGAGTATCGTGTCTGTGATCTGGTGTGCAGCGGCTGTGGTGGATCTGCCTTTTCTATAAGCGTATTGTCTGTCTGTTAGTAAGTCATTTGTCTCAAAGTGTGTCATAATGCTCATCGATATAATTGATTCAACAATTTTTGAGATGTTTGGGACAATTGTAATTGGTCTATGGCTATCTACTTGAGTTTTGTCCCCTTTCCCTTTATAGACAGGGCATACACGTGTACTTTTAAGGACATCTGGATACGATCCCTTCATAAACATTTCATTTATTAACGTTACTAAAACATGTGATATAACTGGCCAGATTGACAGGAGGATGTTCACAGTTATGTCGTAAATGTCAAGTGTGTTAGCTGTCTTTAGCATCGATTTGAGAACTTTGCTAATACTAGCGTGTGTCACTACGGGTAATGTAAGGTCCGGGACATGTAATTCACATAGGTGTTGATTAAGATACCTGAGCGCTTTCTCATGATCATTTTGGAGCAGAAACTTTGATGCAACGGTAAGGAAATGGTTGTTGAAACGGTCAGGTATCTCAGCAGCTGGTACATCACACCCTTACGATAGTCTCCCTAGATCACAATAGGCAAGTAAGATAACTGTTACAGGCGATGATAACGTGTTCTACTACAGACTCAGTATGTTAATTAAGCAGTAACACTTTAATATACGTTCCATAACATTATAGCGATAAATGTATCATACGTACCAGACCGTACCAGAGGTCTTATATTGTTTTTGTATCAGTTATTTTAATGACATAGGGATTAGAATGTTGTGGTTTATCGACTTTGTTAACTAGTTAATTGATATTATTTTACTACTGTTATACAAATAAGTAAGATTGAACGGTATGTTCTGATAGGTATTTATATAATACTAGAGTTTACCCGCGACTTCTTCCGCATAAATTATATACCAGATTTTAAGTCAGATCATAAGCTATCAAACAAAAAAAGTTTCATTAAAATCGGTTCAGTAGTTTTTGCGTGATGCTCGATCAAACAAACAAACAAAAGCATAAACAAAAAATAAAAAAACTGACAAAAATTTTTATTTCGAGTCAGGGTAAAACCATATCGTGATGTTTTTTCTTGTAAATAACATCAATGTACAGGCACTCTTCTATTACAGTTTTATAATACGAGTAGTTTAGATAGTGTTGGCACTGCTTGATCAGTTTTACTGCCAGTATAGTAGTAATAATTTGATTGAATGTCGTAACTACTGTCCTTGTCTTATCTTTTCTGTTATCTTAACAATATTCATAGTATTCACGTTACTTATGTAAACTAAAGACAAATTAGTTCGTTTATTTAAAAAAAATACATGTTAGTGGCAACTTTTTACTGATATTGGTTATACGTGACTTTAAAAACGTAATTTGTGCTCAAAATTTCGATCTCTGTATACGACAGTCACTACACAATTTAATCGTTTATAACATAGCGTCATATTGTCCTTTAACTAAGTTCCGACTATAATAAATAACACAAGACATGCATATAAATTATTCAAAAATTATAATAAAAGCATTCGGGAAGTCGATTAAACCTTACGAATTTATCCCAAGAAGATGACAGTGTGGTCGTACACATCAGTAGATTTGCTCTAAAACTGACCAAAACCAACGAAAAGAACATCCCCCGGCCAGCTGGAGTTATAAGATGCAAATAGATGTGCATAAAAGCCCTAAACGGGTGTTAAGTAAAATGATTGTGATAAAGTATAATAATTGATTGATTGATTCTGATCACTCGGCCCTAGGCAACGATATAAGCACTTATGATGCGGACAGAATGTCCCGCGCTGTAATGTATGAAGTAATAACAAAGCTGAGTCAAGCCCCTGTGTGAGAAAGAGTGTAATTAAACCGGGAGTATTTATTTTCTTCCCAGGGAGTGTTGTATTTGTTACTCTTAAGTAAACTGGGGGCGTTGTGTCAAAGGCCAAGATCAACTTCTAATTGCTGAGTTAAGTTAAAGATAGAAGATAGGTCTACAATTTTATTAGAAGAGAGATAACAAATATCTAAATTTCCTCTATTCTAAATGAAAGACAAGGAATGAAAACAAAGCTGTTAATAGTCCTGCCGTACTAGAGGCCTACTTTAGTTTTCATACATAAACATAGTGAATAATTTAGGCGCGGTTCCGCTTCCCGTGCGAGCCATTACATATAAGTGTCCCTGTTGTTTCATGAAATAATTTAATTTCAATTGACGATATGTCGCACATCGTTGCTTTTTGGTTAAGGACGATTTCAATTGATTTTATATTGTGTGTATTGTGATCAAAATAATTAGTGTTAAATTAAAGCATAAGCATTTTAAATCAAGTCTCATATATGCGTTACTGATTTCGATGCCACAAACGGTGTTGTATCATTAAATTAGATAGTAAAACAGTGATTTAAAACCTAGACTTCAGTGATACTTAGTTCTTTTTCCAAAGCGGCATAAATTATACCGAAATAAGTTTTAAAACGTCTGCAAATGTGAAGAAGAAACGTTAACAATTTACTAAATAAAGACTCGAGTATAAATGACGCCTTACGAACATTATTTGCGCTCTATTGTGTATCTGCTTCGAACCGCTTGTGTTTATGTAACGCTCTAACCACGATGTCAGTGATGAATGTACGAACGAACTCTTGCGACGTAGAAACATTTAAAATGTAGCTTTATTTACTTAGATAAAAGTGCAATTATTCTGTGATAGATTCGTGATATTTAGTGTTAGAAATATGATAGTAATTAGTTGGTTAGTCGTTATTTTAGTTGAAAATGTTATTATTCCTAAAAGAAATGTGAGAAAGAAGATATTGTCTCATGTAAGTTAATTTTCATGAATTGTTTTGGTAATTTTTGTAGTAATGTGCACAGCTTACACTCCCGAAAAGACCCGATGCATTCTGGCCGTATAAAAATAGTAATTATTTTTTTCAGTTCAAGGTCATTGAATTTATTGATCATTATCAGGTCTTATTCCCAATTCTGGGGAAATTTCGCGATTTGCGCGGAATGAGAGGTTAGTGCGGGGAGGGCGTAGGGAAACGATTCAAAGCTGGATTTTTCGGGGAATCGATAAACAATTCAATATTTTTGACGAATACCAAACAAAGCATATCTAAAGAATTCAAGGGATTGCTATGAACTGAATCTGTCTATTCTTATAGCAAGAGTTTGAATAAAAAGTTATAAAGAAACCTTTTCTAATAGTTTTTAATAATTTGAAGAAGGAGAAGTTATTATGCTATTTTGTTAAACATTAAACTACATTTTGCATGAAATAAATAAATAAATAAATAAATAACGCTCACAGGCACATACATTGTAATGATCCCAAGAAAGCACTATTTATAGGCTGTTTATTATGGAAACCATACAACAACGGCACAAACATATAAACATCCATGACCGAACCGGGATTCGAACCCAGGACCCTGGTTTGGCAGTCCGGCGTGGTAACCATTACACCAACCGGGTCGTCAAAAGAAAAAAATTATACTTTATTTTTTAATATACAGGGTGTAACAAAACACCCTAGTAATACTTAAGGGGGTGCTTCAGACCATCAATCTGAACAACTTTCACTATGGAGCCAACGTCGAGAAAAAATAAAAAAAATATGCCGTCCCATACATTGGAGTCGAGACGGTACTGCAGTTTTGTATGAAAGAGCAATTTATTTTTTCTCGATTTCGATGTTGGCTCCATAGTGAAAGTTGTTCAGTTTGATGGTCTGAAGCACCCTCTTAAGTATTACTAGGGTGTTTTGTTAAACCCTGTATAATTTCGGGGATAGATACTCGTATGAATAGAAAACGGGAAAATTGGGGCAATTGAGCCTGACTGGGACAAAAATCCATTACTTAAATGTTTATCTCCAATAATAGTACATTACTGCAGCGGCCAGCAACAGAGGCATTGATGGACGAACGTGTAAATGTGGGCCGAGGCGAAGCCTAGGCACACATACGTAAGTCCATCATTGCCTAGTTGTGGCCAAGGCTTGTATAGTACTTTTCTCAAATAATGCGCGGAAATGAAAACAGTAAATTTTCTCAAATAATTCGCGGAAATTAAAACTCTTCAAAATCAATGACGAACAACGAACAACAATTTGTTTTTTTTTTCAATAAACAGCTTTCTATTTTCAAGCCAGTTCGAAATTTAAATAAAACCTTTGATGAGTTACCTCCTTGGTCGCCATGTTTCGGAGAAAATGACCGTTCCATTTTTAAATTACACGACAGATATGAGTTTACTATGTAATTTATTTGGCCGCAAAACACGACAGATATGGATTTTCATACAACATTGCCGGCCGCTGCGCGCATGTTTTTGGCCAGTACAGCAATTTCGATTTATCTCGAAGAAGGTTGTCAAAATAATGCTCACATTTCCAAGCATGTTTGAGAAAATAAATTAACAAGTAATATTGTACTATAGGATTGGTGGAAGGTGGAGGTGAACGACCGGCAGGGCTTCGTGCCGGCCGCCTACGTGAAGAAGATTGACGCCGGCCTCACCTCCTCACAGCAGAACCTCGTCGACTCCAGCTCCATCGCCGCCAGGCAGAACCAGGTCTGTGTTATAAATACATATGTGCATACTAAAAAAAAAATATTGTTATTCCATGTTAAACTTAAAACACTAGAAAATACAATTTGGGAACTTAATTATTATAGATTTATGCTATTTAGGTGAAATTTATCCTAAGCATACCGGTGACCAAGCTAAGCTATCTAAGTATATAAATACAAAGACGCTTGTGTAAGTAGCCATCGGCCATATTATAGTAGCTATGTGAGATTCATGTTGACATGATAATCTTAATTGCTTCCTTAAGGTTACGTTTATGTCTAACTTCTCCAAAAATATTTTAAACAAGTCTTACAAAATGAAAATCCTTGCAATTTAGTGAATTAAAAACTCTTTCTAAACACGTTTTACCCAAATTTTTATCAAGTTTTTTATGTTTTTTAGCACCCAATTATTATTGATGTAAAGATTTTGTAGGTGTATGTTTTTGTGTCTTTTAAAATAACTTAAACGCCATGTTTAACTGACTATTGTTGTAATTAGATCGACGCCCAATATGACAACCTGTTGGAGCTGGCCCGCTCTAGGCAGAACAAGCTCAATGAGACAGTCAAGGCGTACGTGTTGGTGCGCGAGGCGGCCGAGCTGCACACGTGGATTAAGGACAAGGTATGTAGTGTACTAACTACCCTTTGTATATAAGTTATATGTCAATACGAGCGTTTACCTGCGACTTCGTCCGCATAAATTATATACCAGATTTTAAGTCAGATGATAAGCTATCAAACAAAAAAAGTTTCATCATAATCGGTTCAGTAGTTTTTGCGTGATACTCGAACAAACAAACACCCAAAGAAACAAACAAATAAACAAACAAACAGACAGACAAAAAATCCAAAAATTGGTGATTTGGAATCAGGGACAGGTAAAAACCATGTCGTATTTTTTTTTTGTAAATATCTTCAATGTACAGACACACTTCTGTTACAGTTTTATAATAGTTTAGATAGACAGTCGAAGCTACGAACGCGTCGAAAAAAATTGCAACCAGCACCGGCCTCTAAACCCTGTGCATGCATATACACGCACACATACATAATTTGTATGACGCCTCACGCACACCGACCTAAGAAAGTTGGCCCTTTGTTTTATACGTAGAAGCGTGAGGCTCATTCTAAACATATACTTTTTCTGAGGTAGTACCTGTACTTTCAGTATTAGTAGCTATTTAGAACAGTTACACTTACACAGCACTTAAATGATTCTATTCTATTCTATTCTATTCTATTCACTGTCGTACGACGTCGCATCACTTCAAATTACATCTTTCAAGTTATTATTAGTTGAATAGACTGCGCGTTGATACGCCGCAAAAATAGCTTCCACGCTAAAAGTTTAGTGTCTTTTAGGTTCGTCCAAATATTAAAGACTGGACATATTAGTATTGTATTAATCGCCTACTTCTAATGAACAGGTCTAAGACTCAAATTATGAGTAATGCCACGAAACGTAAGGTCGAGGTAGATGGACAGGAAATACATTATGTCGATGAGTATATTTACTTGGGCCAGATAGTTTCCTTCGAAAACAGGCAAGATAAGGAAGTCGAACGACGCGTCGACAACGCCTGGAAGAGCTTCTGGTCCATGAAGGAGCTGATGAAGGGAGAACTCCCGCTCTCGCTTAAACGTAGACTCATTGACATGTGTATCCTGCCCATCCTAACTTACGGAGCTCAAACTTGGTCACTCACTGAGGCCCAAAAGTCCAAGCTTAAGGTTTGTCAGAGAGCAATGGAGCGCAGCATTCTAGGTGTTAAACGAACCGACCGGGTTAGAAACACCACGTTGCGCTCCAAAACTCAAATAGCCGACGTCGGAGAGAAAAGCGCCAAACTTAAATGGGTGTGGGCCGGTCATGTCTGTCGGATGCATCCTGAGAGATGGGCAAAAATCATCATGCCCTGGATCCCCGAAAACGGTCGGCGGCGTCCAGGTCGACCCAGGAAAAGATGGCGTGATGACCTGGACAAATTTGACAACCAATGGCCAGAGATTGCCCAAAACAGGAACGAGTGGAAGAGCAGGGGAGAGGCCTTTGCCCAGCAGTGGGATGAAATAGGCTAAAAAAAAAAAAAAAAAAAAAAATTAATCGCCTAAAGAAAACTTTTCAATATGAGTCTGAAAAAATTTGGAATGGGCCGCTAACTTTTGTGGTTAATTGTAATGGTTTCAGTACTAGTTCGCTGGTAAAAGCACATTCCACAGACAACCCTTTGACCATTTGCTTATCCTAAACCGTAAACCAGGGGTTCCCAAAGTGGGGGGCGCAGATACCTTTAAAGGGGGGCGCGGGCCACCTGTTTAGTTAAGTATAAAAAACTTGCGACCGCTGCTAAGAGACTGCATTCCAGACTATACAACCAATTAATAAAAGTAATTTTCGATTAAAAGGCACAGAAATTATCTGAGATTGACGCCTATCAAGAACATATTGTTTCTTCAGTGGGCGAATGTTAAGAACCTTACTGGAGAAAAACAATTCAACCAAACCTCAATTAACCCAAATAGCAGAAAAAGCACTTCAATTGTATTTATTTACCCTTCACAAGCACGTATTTGTGCGAAAGGGGATTTTCTGGTGTAGTTGCAATAAAAACCTAGTAAGTATAGAAATAAACTTGACATTGGTAGTGATTTACGTTGTGCGATTTCTATGGTTAGGGGTGAGCGTAGGGTTAAGCCGAGAATTGTAAACCTCGTCAAATCCATGCAAGCTCATTTATCGCATTCCAATAAGTAGGTACTACTTACCAAATACTTTTTTTATGATTTTTGTAAAACTTATTAGTTTATTGCTCATTAGAGCAATAAAAATATTTATTTTGTTATTGAATACTTTTTTATTTTGACCTGATAATCTGGACTGGAGGATGGGGCCCGCAGATTTTTTTTATGTGCGAAAGGGGGCGCGTCTCAAATAAGTTAGGGAACCCCTGCCTTAAACCATTAATGTATAATTGGTTATCACCGTCAACAGGAGATGCACGCTCAAGTGCAAGACGTCGGCGAGGACCTGGAGCAGGTGGAGGTGATGCAGAAGAAGTTCGACGACTTCCAGAACGACCTGCGCGCGAACGAGGTGCGCCTCGCCGAGATGAACGAGATCGCCGTGCAGCTGATGACGGTCGGGCAGACCGAGGCCGCGCTCAAGATCAAGACTCAGATGCAGGTACATACCGACGCGGCTACTTTTTTTATTTTATTTTATTATTCTTAGGAAGATTTACAGCTTTGATTACATACTAAACACAACCTTAAATATCTGTAAGCTAATGACAAATCTCCACCTATAAATTTCACTTATTTTTTTTTTTCAAAAACGTGCTTGGTGGTTGGTGTAGGTACAAACAAAATTGTGTTACCTATTCAACTTAAAAATGCAGTCGCAGTCGGAAAAACAGCTAGCTATTTAAAATAGTCATTCGCTATACTAGTTTTAATGGATTTTGCACTAGAACAAAATAAGTCTATGTTGTGAACAGTCGATTCGTCGTTAAAAGCTTTGCAACTTCGTGGTAGGAACGCGTTTTGCCCATAATGAGTGCCAGAGAAAGGAAAATATAAAATCGGACGTTTCCTCAATCCCAAGATGTTGGTCCGGATTGATATGTTTGACAGAATCTCAGAAGAATCGATGGAACCATTAGCGACCTTGACTAGGAAACAGATGTCATTTGCTTCTCGGCGCAATTCGAGTGGCAGAAAGTGATACCGCTTACAGCGATGTGTGTAGTCAGTCGACCTTTGGTGTGCCTTGTGTTACTATCATATTAGTTTCCTAAATACAGCTCAGCTTAGCGCATTTTAGCAAAATTAAATACTAAGCAAGAGGGATCTCTGGATTAATATTTAATTTTGCAAAACTTGATTATAATTGAATCTAGAATAAATATGCTGTTGAAATGCGCTCCCTGCGTAGTATGTGTGGTGTGACTTTGAAGGATCGTTTACGGAATAGTGTGATTAGAAAGAGATGTGGTCGCCCTAGGCGCACGTTCGCTGTCCAAATCGGATGCGTACTGAAGAAGGGCCAAATAAAATGTACCCGGAACCGATGAGCTTGTGGCGATCTGTTGTCTTTGCCTACCCCAGTAGTGGGATATAGGCGTGAGCGTTTGTATGTATGTATGATTATAATTTAAATCATCATCATCATCAGCCTGTATCCACTCACCGCTCCTTCTGATTGTGTCGTCCTTCTCGGTCCTACACTTGCTTGTCCATATAATGCAAAATTATAAAGTATAATTTAAAATACTTTATAATTGTTCAATATAAGGTTGTTATGTATTCGGTTATTATTTTTGGACAGATTGCGACTCCCCCTTTCACCTAAATGCGAACCCCGTGTCTGCACATGTAAAATCGTACACCATTTAATTAAATTTACAGTAAAGTACAAACTTAAACATGTACAGATGATGTTTTCCTTCACCATAAAGCTAGTTGTGTTACAAATCGTAAATAATCTTCCTAAAAACTCATAAGTACAAGTCTACCTGGGCGGGGGTCGTACTATAATCTTAAATAAATACGTAAGAAACTGTAAGCCCTCGTTCGCATAGGCGTAATTCTATCGCTCGATGAGGCAATTTCAGACAATTTTCAACATTATTTCTATTTATCGTATGGCTGATTCTATTACACATAAAAACAAATATTTAAATTATTTCTATTGAAGATGACAGATAACTGCCTCATCGCGCGATAAAACGATGGCTAAGAAGTAGAGGTTATAACATGCCATTGGTTTTTCTTATTAACATCGTGTAATCCCTGTTTATTTATGGCATTAGATCAGACTGCGTTGATAAATCCAATTTACAACATACACACTTGCCAACAATTGTGAATATTGCAAGTTTATTTTTACAAATGTACCTATTTCGTCGCATAAAAATACGTGCTTAAGAAGGGCCAGGTCAGATCTACCCGAAACCGACGAGCATGCATGAAAGGTCTTATGAATGTGGAGGAAGCTAGAGAGGTATGTCAGGATCGTAGCAGGTGGCGTTCCGTTGTCTCTGCCTACCCCAGTGGGAGACAGGCGTGAGAATATGTATGTATGTATGTATGTAAAAATACGTATGAATCCCAACAGGAATTGAACACGAAATGGACATCGCTGCAACAACTAACAGCGGAGCGCGCCGCGCAACTCGGCTCCGCGCACGAGGTGCAGCGGTTCCACCGCGACGTCGACGAGACCAAGGACTGGATCACGGAGAAGGAGGCCGCACTAGCCACCGACGACCTCGGCAAGGACCTGCGCTCCGTGCAGACCCTGCAGCGTTAGTTCATACACTTTACTACGATAAAATCACTACATTTAGGGGCTGTTTCACCACTTCTTAGTAAGTAATTGTTAGCTTATAGCCGACAGGTCATTAACTCTGTCATATCTCTCACATAGGAAAACACGAAGGTCTAGAGCGAGACCTGGCCGCCCTAGGCGACAAGATCCGCCAACTGGACGACACCGCCAACCGCCTGATGTCCACCCACGGAGACTCCGCCGACGCTACGTACAGCAAGCAGCGCGAGATCAACGAGGCCTGGCAGCAGCTGCAGGCGCGGGCCAACGCGCGCAAGGAGAAGCTGCTCGACTCCTACGACCTGCAGAGGTACGTAGTCTGTAGCATGAGATCTAGTAGGCGATAATGATTTATATTTATACTACCTACTACTACTACTGCCACCTACCACCACCTACTACTTTATACTTTAGAGAAATCTGCAACTAATGAAAACTGATTCCCACCGTGGCTAGAAGGAGCGGTGGCGCATTAGCAATGAACAGAAACGATTACTCTAGGTTAATTTTACATTAGCGTATCAAGTCCTAGACGAGTAATCGCTCATAGAATGAAGTGTCCAATCGCGGGCGTTTATTACAACGTTACATAACTGAGAGCAGAATTACTATAAAGAACTTTGGCGGAAGGCCATGTAATTTGAGACCTAGACATAGAGGTCCCATACATGAATGAAACATAGTAATACGTGTAGAGTGAAACAAAACTAACAAAAATGTAAATTGGTTGTAATCTGTAGAAGTTGGGGGAAAGGTATTTCTCCTTATGATACCTTTTGTATCAAGTGTGTGAACCTCATAATTTTTCTTATTAGATAGTCCACTCAATCTTCTACGCATTCATTGTGTTTATTTTAAGGAAAATTCACGATAATATTATGATAATGGAAGAAAACGAAATCAAGAACTATCAGTTCAACCAAGCCAAATACTTTCCATAACGACCAAAAAATACCTCAGTGGTAATATTCGATGAAAATAGCTGTCGTGGTTGCGTTTTACTACTGCTTTTTGGATGATTTGTCTATTTTACTAGTAATTTCTACTTTTGGAGATGTGGAAGTTTTTTAAAAAATGCCCAAATTTTTTCTGTTTATAATAATTATGACCGCCGTCCTGAAGAGCTTTTAGTTTTCGTAAAAAATGCCTGGGTCCAAATCTGGCATTCTTCTTTAACAATAAACATTGGACCCAGGTTCCTATCGGACTACCGCGACCTGATGGCGTGGATCAACTCGATGATGGCGCTGGTGAGCTCGGACGAGCTCGCCAACGACGTCACCGGCGCCGAGGCCCTGCTCGAAAGGCACCAGGTATGTTCACCTATTATCATTCTTATGTTCAGTGGCAGTAAGCCGAGAATCATTTGACATGTTATCATTTATTTTGATACCGTCAACTGGTCAACTTTATAGATACAGTTTCCCAAATTAAACCATAATTGCTGAATATATGATCAAGGATAAATATCTCAATCTGAAGTGTTGTTTTCTGCAACGTTTCAGCTATGAAAATCTTGTGTAATCAACAATAAGTATACTCTTTAGTATGACGTTGTTTTATGGCATCTAAAGGGTGAAATTGATATCATTGGCATCCTTTTAAACTAAGAGTCTACCCATCAAGCTGATCAACTTTTACTATGGGAGCAAACAGATAGGAGCAAAAAAAAAATCTGCTGTTGCATACATTTTAGTCGAGTAGGCATTGCAGTTTAGTATGGGACCGCTGATTTTTTTTTTTTTGCTCCGATCTGTTTGCTCCCATAGTAAAAGTTGTTCAGTTTGATGGGTAGACTCTTAGTTTAAAAGGATGCCAATGATATCAATTTCAACCTGTATATTGTTGGTTGTACCATCCGACACAGAACAAACGTCGCTGTCTAATCCACATAGACGCTGTTTAAGACATAATAATGAAAAATGGCCCTTGACTATGAGTATTCATTTCATAATACTCTTGATCGTAGGCCCGTTCGTCCCTTCCAGACAATTGAGTCACAAGACACCCTTTCTCTTCAAAATTGTACGATCGACATACGCAAACATCGATCACTTTTGGGACTTTGTAAAGTTAGAAATAGCTTGTTGTTCTTGCTGTCTTTACAGCTACCTATATCACAGAATAGAAAACCTATGTGTAAAGTATCACAAGGTCTTCAAGTCTATCATATCAAGACTATCATATTCCGATTGTACATTTTTATCAAAAAGGCGGTCAAAATTCACACAATGGGATTGAAAGAGAGGGACTTTTTCTAGCAGTGGGACACGAGAGGTTAGATATAAAGAGGCGGAGACGATTGAGGTACATATAAATAACAGGACTGATATTTCTAGACCCAGCGGCTGGAGATAGACGCGCGGTACGGCATATTGCCGCAGGTCAGACGCATTGCACGCATGTGTGCTCCCAGCCTAACTCTATCGTTTACTCTATGCCCTGCCATGTACTGACTGTTTGTTTCTTCACATTTTCACGATTCTATTCATATTGGAGGCAGTGAATGTCGTAGTTACGGTAGTAATTATAGTACTCTGTGGTCGTAACATTCAAGTAATTTGTGACTCGGGAAATTGTTATTAAATTTGCTTCGATACATAAACTTTGACTTTAATATTTTCATATTTTATTGACGATGAAGGTCCTCTACTTTAAAGAAAATCTTGTGTATTTATGTCATTACTTTTTTAAACTATTATAAGATTATATTGCCATAAAAAAAATTATAGAGAGCTACGAGTGTGATCTACGCAAAATAAATCTTGCCTCCCACTTAGATTCAAGGTGTAAAAAATGAGAGGAGAATAATTGACAGAACATGGCAGGAGAAACACAGTGTATGCAATAATACAAAATTATATCACACTACACTCGATGTGCTATGTGTATTCTCTTCTAATTTAGTTTTATTATTAGGTCAACCTTTTGATGGCCACTCGCATAAGATTGTAAACTTTGAATACAGAACATCTAAAAGAAATTAATAAGTTTTATAACGCGTATAAAATGACACAAGCTTCTTATTCCTTAACAAACGAGAGCAAATAAAATTCTTGTATTTGCATACTAGGTTCTTGCAAACCTCTAATATTTATTGGCTTTAAAAATTAGTGAAGAATTCTTAATAATATCGTATAGAGTGGCAATCAAAACGTTAGAGCCATATCACAGAAGCGATTTTTGGGCGTAGGCATAGACGAAACGGTATCGCCGCTATATCAATCTGTGTCGCGGCGATTATGCTCAGAAAAAATCGGGGCAATTCCGTTGCGATGTTGCGGCGGTGCAGTTGCGACGTCTCGTTGCTGTGCAGTTGCGATATCGCCTTCGCTCAAAAATAGCTTGTGTGATATGGCTCTTAAAAATAACGATGAAACACTTAGTTACACTAAAATGTATTTATAATGGTTGGGTGTTATAACAGGAATAGAAAGTGCGGTACGACTTGACAATAACCTAACACGTTGGATAGTTTTTGATACACAAGTCAAAATAATACTAGTTATTGTTTTTTCTTAATAATTATTGATGTTGTGGTGACACTCGATTAAATATTTAATGTTAATACACTTTTATTTTATTAATATTGGTTTTGAATCTGGCTGTAGATTTTATTATTTCTTTATTTTGTGTGTTATTTTCTTTAATCAAAATTTTAAAACACCTTTCTTCTTAAATGGTTTTCGTGTGTGTTTTTTTTTCTCTTCTTTATTTATTTACCGATAAATTTTATTCTTCAGAATTATATTTTATTTAAAACCATGAAGCAGATTTTAAAACATTTATTTGATTTCGTAACAATATTTTGAACAAATAATATCGTATATTTACTCTACTAATCTAAACAAACGGATCATAATTTTTATACCGTAACTCTTAAGGTAATAAGGATCACATTGCATTGAAAATAACTTGCCATTTCGCTATTCTGAGTACCAGAAAAACAGTAAACGTAAACGCTTTATTCGCAAAAAAAAATTCTATAACATCATCGAGTATCGCGATTGAAAATTGCGTGATTTATTTTTGTCTTTACGCGCCAATGTGATCCCCTTAGCTAAGAGAGACCTTATGAATATTTATACCATGATTATGGAACTACCGTATAATTATGTTTTCTACACTAATTTCGCACGCTTATACCACGTATAAAATGCTAAGACATGTGTAAATGGTACAGGAGCACCGCACGGAGATGGACGCCCGCGCCGGCACGTTCCAAGCGCTCGAGCTGTTCGGCCAGCAGCTGCTGCAGGGCGGCCACTACGCCAGCGTCGACATCCAGGAGAAACTCAACACCATGGGCGACGCCAGGCAGGAGCTTGAGAAGTACGTGTTCACCCTTTATCAGGCATAGTACATACATACGCTTCATCGACCATATAATTAACTTACATAAATCTTTATCAATAAGGCTCATTATTGCATGTAGTCTGTAGAATACACCAGTGCTCCGAAAATATTGACCTAGAAGTTTCGCTTAGAGTAACCGCGTATGAAATACAACTTATATGCTATTTGTCGCCACAATTTATGACAGTACAAAAATAGGTGCGACTTGTCGCGCTTACTAGCCAGACTGTTGAGGACGTTGATAAGTGAAACGATGAGTGGACTGTAGAAACACTGGTTTATTTTGACTTTTTAATAAAACAAAACTAGATCGGTTGACGAAAGAAAACGGAAGAGAAAAAAAGTTTGTTGACAGCTGTCATTGGGTGTCGGCTTGTTCGTGTCATGGACACAGACTGTTAAAATAATGTTTTCTCTCCAGGGCATGGGTAGCCCGTCGCATGAAGCTCGACCAGAACCTCGAGCTGCAGCTGTTCTACCGTGACTGTGAGCAGGCCGAGGGATGGATGGGAGCCCGCGAGGCGTTCCTCGCGCCCAGCGGGGACCAACCCGACCAGCCCACGTCCGACAATGTGGAGCAGCTGATCAAGAAGCACGAAGACTTCGACAAGGCCATTAATGCCCACGTATGTTGTTGAGACTGTTCACAGGTTTGACGTATTTCACATTTAAATGGATTGGCTTCACCTAGAAGTGTAGGTCAGTAGTGGTCACATGCATAGAAATGACACTAAGCCCACGTGGCAGTAGGCTTTCAGCTGCAAGGGTCTCTGAGATACTTACATCAAACTGTTAAATATCTTAAAAATTGCACAGCGTTTAAATTGGGTTTATCTGTACCTAAGCAACAATACCGCATTCATGTGCTGTGCTTCGACACGAAACGTCTCTTTTTGCGTCCACGTATTTCCTATGTAAGTCTTTTCTATCTAGCATAACTTCATGCATGTATTGATAATTCATATGTTATGATATGAATATACATTTAAACTCTGAATGTTGAATGCAGGAGGAGAAGATAGCGCAGCTACAGACGCTGGCGGACCAGCTGATCGCGTCGGACCACTACGCCGCCGACCCCATCGACAAGAAGCGCAAGCAGGTGCTCGACCGCTGGAGGCACCTCAAGGAGGCCCTCATCGAGAAGCGCTCCAGGTATGTAAGATATAGTCCTTCCTCAAACCGTTTAGGAACGTATTGTCTAGATTATCGTCCCCACTAGGTGGTTGGTATTTATGTTGCTGAACATTCACTTCTTAAGGGTCTCCTATTGTTTATTCACATAGAATCGGCTTAAGTCAGTCCGAAAAAGCTTAAAGCCGATTATCTAACCTTTTAAGCCGCGTACATTAAAAATTGTTCTAAAGTTCTAGTTCTAGTAAAGTTTATACGGCATCTCACAACGACGGTACGCCACTGGATGCATATTTGTATTTACATCCTGATACGACATACATTATTTCTAATTGGTGATATAATTGTGAAGGTTGGGAGACGAGCAGACCCTGCAGCAGTTCTCCCGCGACGCCGACGAGATGGAGAACTGGATCGCCGAGAAACTGCAGCTCGCCACCGAGGAGAGCTACAAGGTGACCTGTTTATACACGTACCCCACCTGGACAAACATAAATACACAAGTATCTTTGACGTTTGACACACAAATTATACGGTCCTATTTAAAAGTTACATTTAGCAGGGTAAGGTGGCAGTGGACAGGGCATTAACCTCGACGAATTTATAGTCAATGCGGAAGGCCTCAACAAATGCAGATTTGGAATCAAAAATAGTAGTATCTTCAAAGCAGCGCGTTTTTAAATCATTTTACAAACTAAATTGATTGTTCAGGACCCAGCTAACATCCAATCGAAGCACCAGAAGCACCAAGCGTTCGAGGCAGAGCTGGCAGCGAACGCGGAACGTATCCAGTCCGTGCTGGCCATGGGAGGCAACCTCGTGCAGCGCGGCCAGTGCAGCGGCAGCGAGGACGCCGTGCAGGTGCGTTGTACTGCTCTTTTTACAAAACAAACCATACGAAGACGAATCAGCAAATAATTAAGTCTTCGCGCAAATCTACGGCATGCCATGACTTGTGCCGGACGTATGTAAGGCGATAAACTATGGAATACTATTGTGGGGAACTACTTCAGATGTCATCACCCACAAGTTATAGCAAAAGATGCCAACAGATGGCGATACCGTCACTCACGGAAATATGCTCCATACAAAGACAACGTTCATCGTAAATACGTAACTCGTAACCTACTACACATAAGGTTCACAATCGAATGCGAGACATAAATCGCGCAAGAGAAATAATCACAGAGATTCGATATATATAGAAGGTCCAACTAAGAACTGTTGGACCACGGCCGGTCCCCAGGCATCACACCTAGCCTGGCGGAAGTACTTCCCTTTTCAATGGAGGAACATTCCTAAGTAGCACCTCCATACTATCAATAGTCAATAATTTTCTATACTATTTACTGTTTTTGTCATTATTCACTCTTTAACTGCTGACGACCTGCGTCGTAGGTCAGCGACATATGGGCTTACGACTCAAACCTTGAGTCAGAATTGTATCGTATTCCACAGTGTTAGCACTGCGCGAGTGTCATTGTTTTGAGCTTAGCAGCGAAAGTGTTAAATAGAATGTAACAATAGCAGTAATGCGCCCAAATTAACACAACAAACAGCATCTACTGTCTTTATTATTTGTCTACAACTTAGTAATAAAATTTCAAGCTGCCTCAGTTAATTCTATAAATTATACCCAATAATAGAGTGTGACATTTCCGTACGCAGGCTCGCTTAGCATCGATCGCGGACCAGTGGGAGTTCCTCACGCAGAAGACGACGGAGAAGTCGCTGAAGCTGAAGGAGGCGAACAAGCAGCGCACCTACATCGCCGCCGTCAAGGACCTCGACTTCTGGCTGGGAGAGGTATGTGCTAACATTTGAATACAGTTATTCAAATAGTCACTGATTTCTTTATATTTGGGCAAAGGCTACAACTGTTACTCCGGTAAACAAGAGTCAATAGCGGTGACCAAACACAACAGTTGATAATTTAATACTAGCGAGGCTCAGGTTCCAGCTCTATCTGGAACCCGCAACGATTCTAATAAACTGCTATTAGAAATAAGAGGACTAATTATAAATAATGTTTATGTGCAGGTCGAGAGTCTGCTGACCTCCGAGGACTCCGGCAAGGACCTGGCGTCCGTGCAGAACCTCATGAAGAAGCACCAGCTGGTGGAGGCCGACATACAGGCCCACGAAGACAGGATCAGCGGTGAGACCAAAAAACAACGAAAAGAACTTATAATGTTAAACATT
Organism: Agonopterix subpropinquella; assembly: GCA_922987775.1. Taxonomy (NCBI): domain Eukaryota; kingdom Metazoa; phylum Arthropoda; class Insecta; order Lepidoptera; family Depressariidae; genus Agonopterix; species Agonopterix subpropinquella. The sequence goes on from OV277696.1 coordinate 25,836,469, forward strand.
GAATTTATTTTTCATTTTCGGCGAAGGTAAACAGTTTGATGATTATATCTGACCACGAATCTGTGACAAACCCATTAGAGAGAGGATAAGAAGCGAGAATTGAAGATACATAAGTGACCCGGACCTTTGGCAGGCTTGCGTGGCGTGGGGACACAGGTCCGACGCGTGGAGACCCCTCTGCGACCCTTTTATCTAAATCTAAACTATTATAAAACTGTAACATAAATGTCTGTACATTGAAGATATTTACAAAAAAAAAAATTACGACGATGGTTTTTACCTATCCCTGATTCCAAATCACCTATTTTTGGATTTTTTGTCTGTCTGTTTGTTTATTTGTTTGTTTATTTGTTTGTTTGGGTGTTTGTTTGTTCGAGTATCACGCAAAAAATACTGAACCGATTTTGATGAAACTTTTTTTGTTTGATAGCTTATAATCTGACTTAAAATCTGGTATATAATTTATACGGACGAAGTCGTGGGTAAAAGCACGTAATTTATAATAGTTCTCCACGGCAGATATGAACGCGCAGGCGGACGCGCTGGTGTCGAGCGGGCAGTTCGACAGCGCGGGCATCGGGTCGCGCCGCGCCGCCATCAACGAGCGCTTCGAGCGCGTGCGCAACCTCGCCGCGCACCGCCGCGCGCGCCTGCACGAGGCCAACACCCTCCACCAGTTCTTCAGAGACATCGCCGACGAGGAGTCCTGGATCAAGTACGTACACATGCATACATCAATACATTACCATCTACAACGTCACATACTAGCTGTAAGCTGTAATAATCAGGCTTAAGCGCAAACATAAGAAGCACTCCGTTCTTATTACCCTTCTAATCTGCGCCCGCGGCATAGCGGCGCGATAAAGCGCTATCGTGCCCTAGCTCTCTTTCTTTTTGCGCGCGAACGAACTCCCATTTTTTTACTTTTTATCAATTATCTTCTTCAGGGAAAAGAAGCTGTTGGTCGCCTCAGACGACTACGGCCGCGACCTGACCGGCGTCCAGAACCTGCTGAAGAAGCACAAGCGCCTGGAGGCGGAGCTCGGCAGCCACGAGCCCGCCATACAGGCCGTGCAGGAGGCCGGCGAGAAGCTCATGGACGTGTCCAACCTGGGCGTGCCCGAGATCGAGCAGAGACTCAAGGCGCTGGCTCAAGCCTGGTCCGAGCTGCAGGCTCTGGCCGACGAGCGCGGAGCCAAGCTGCAGCAGTCGCTCGCTTACCAACAGTACCTGGCTAAGGTTGATGAGGAGGAAGCTTGGATCAGGTAAGGATTGGTGTTATTTTTTCGGTGTTTGGTGTAATGTTCTTACTTAAAAGGAAAAGGAAAGAAAAATCTTGTATTTGGATATCAACGATGCATACAATCTTTTTCAGTAGTTAGACACTTGTTTTTCATATTACTACACTACTTTGTTTCCAGACAGTTACTCAGGCTCGATTCAGTGCAGTGAATGGTTACAGAACTGACTTTGAAAGCTTAGATAAAGTATATGACTAGATAGAACCTCACGCTTCTATCATATAAAACTAAATGGGCATACTTTCATAGGTTGCGTGAGGGATTGTACAATTTATGTCTGTGTGCGTGCATAGTGATAGGGTTTTGCAGCCAACGCTGCACTTTTTTTCGACGCGTTTGTAGCTTCGACTGTCTATCTTGACATATAACTTATCAAAGTTTGAAAGCTCATTTGAATGATTGTACAGAAGTGAAAGTAAAAAAGACATTATCTTTCTCATATGTTGGTCAGTTAATAAAACTAACTTTCAGTGCCATCAGAGTTCAAAACCATATTTATGAAACTATTCCAAGTATCTATTCTTAACTCCTTACTTGAACAGTGAGAAGCAGCAGCTGGTAGTGGTGGGGGACTGCGGCGACAGCATGGCGGCAGTACAGGGACTGCTGAAGAAGCACGAGGCGCTGGAGGCGGAGCTGGCGGCGCGGGCGGAGCGCGTGCGCGACCTCTCCGCCGACGGGGAGGCGCTGCTCGCCGCCGGCAACCTGCACTCCGACGCGCTCGAGCACCGCATCAGAGCCCTACAGGTCCGTAGTGTCACGTGTAGTCTGCTCAAGAAGCACGAGGCGCTGGAGGCGGAGCTGGCGGCGCGGGCGGAGCGCGTGCGCGACCTCTCCGCCGACGGGGAGGCGCTGCTCGCCGCCGGCAACCTGCACTCCGACGCGCTCGAGCACCGCATCAGAGCCCTACAGGTCCGTAGTGTCACGTGTAGTCTGCTCAAGAAGCACGAGGCGCTGGAGGCGGAGCTGGCGGCGCGGGCGGAGCGCGTGCGCGACCTCTCCGCCGACGGGGAGGCGCTGCTCGCCGCCGGCAACCTGCACTCCGACGCGCTCGAGCACCGCATCAGAGCCCTACAGGTCCGTAGTGTCACGTGTAGTCTGCTCAAGAAGCACGAGGCGCTGGAGGCGGAGCTGGCGGCGCGGGCGGAGCGCGTGCGCGACCTCTCCGCCGACGGGGAGGCGCTGCTCGCCGCCGGCAACCTGCACTCCGACGCGCTCGAGCACCGCATCAGAGCCCTACAGGTCCGTAGTGTCACGTGTAGTCTGCTCAAGAAGCACGAGGCGCTGGAGGCGGAGCTGGCGGCGCGGGCGGAGCGCGTGCGCGACCTCTCCGCCGACGGGGAGGCGCTGCTCGCCGCCGGCAACCTGCACTCCGACGCGCTCGAGCACCGCATCAGAGCCCTACAGGTCCGTAGTGTCACGTGTAGTCTGCTCAAGAAGCACGAGGCGCTGGAGGCGGAGCTGGCGGCGCGGGCGGAGCGCGTGCGCGACCTCTCCGCCGACGGGGAGGCGCTGCTCGCCGCCGGCAACCTGCACTCCGACGCGCTCGAGCACCGCATCAGAGCCCTACAGGTCCGTAGTGTCACGTGTAGTCTGCTCAAGAAGCACGAGGCGCTGGAGGCGGAGCTGGCGGCGCGGGCGGAGCGCGTGCGCGACCTCTCCGCCGACGGGGAGGCGCTGCTCGCCGCCGGCAACCTGCACTCCGACGCGCTCGAGCACCGCATCAGAGCCCTACAGGTCCGTAGTGTCACGTGTAGTCTGCTCAAGAAGCACGAGGCGCTGGAGGCGGAGCTGGCGGCGCGGGCGGAGCGCGTGCGCGACCTCTCCGCCGACGGGGAGGCGCTGCTCGCCGCCGGCAACCTGCACTCCGACGCGCTCGAGCACCGCATCAGAGCCCTACAGGTCCGTAGTGTCACGTGTAGTCTGCTCAAGAAGCACGAGGCGCTGGAGGCGGAGCTGGCGGCGCGGGCGGAGCGCGTGCGCGACCTCTCCGCCGACGGGGAGGCGCTGCTCGCCGCCGGCAACCTGCACTCCGACGCGCTCGAGCACCGCATCAGAGCCCTACAGGTCCGTAGTGTCACGTGTAGTCTGCTCAAGAAGCACGAGGCGCTGGAGGCGGAGCTGGCGGCGCGGGCGGAGCGCGTGCGCGACCTCTCCGCCGACGGGGAGGCGCTGCTCGCCGCCGGCAACCTGCACTCCGACGCGCTCGAGCACCGCATCAGAGCCCTACAGGTCCGTAGTGTCACGTGTAGTCTGCTCAAGAAGCACGAGGCGCTGGAGGCGGAGCTGGCGGCGCGGGCGGAGCGCGTGCGCGACCTCTCCGCCGACGGGGAGGCGCTGCTCGCCGCCGGCAACCTGCACTCCGACGCGCTCGAGCACCGCATCAGAGCCCTACAGGTCCGTAGTGTCACGTGTAGTCTGCTCAAGAAGCACGAGGCGCTGGAGGCGGAGCTGGCGGCGCGGGCGGAGCGCGTGCGCGACCTCTCCGCCGACGGGGAGGCGCTGCTCGCCGCCGGCAACCTGCACTCCGACGCGCTCGAGCACCGCATCAGAGCCCTACAGGTCCGTAGTGTCACGTGTAGTCTGCTCAAGAAGCACGAGGCGCTGGAGGCGGAGCTGGCGGCGCGGGCGGAGCGCGTGCGCGACCTCTCCGCCGACGGGGAGGCGCTGCTCGCCGCCGGCAACCTGCACTCCGACGCGCTCGAGCACCGCATCAGAGCCCTACAGGTCCGTAGTGTCACGTGTAGTCTGCTCAAGAAGCACGAGGCGCTGGAGGCGGAGCTGGCGGCGCGGGCGGAGCGCGTGCGCGACCTCTCCGCCGACGGGGAGGCGCTGCTCGCCGCCGGCAACCTGCACTCCGACGCGCTCGAGCACCGCATCAGAGCCCTACAGGTCCGTAGTGTCACGTGTAGTCTGCTCAAGAAGCACGAGGCGCTGGAGGCGGAGCTGGCGGCGCGGGCGGAGCGCGTGCGCGACCTCTCCGCCGACGGGGAGGCGCTGCTCGCCGCCGGCAACCTGCACTCCGACGCGCTCGAGCACCGCATCAGAGCCCTACAGGTCCGTAGTGTCACGTGTAGTCTGCTCAAGAAGCACGAGGCGCTGGAGGCGGAGCTGGCGGCGCGGGCGGAGCGCGTGCGCGACCTCTCCGCCGACGGGGAGGCGCTGCTCGCCGCCGGCAACCTGCACTCCGACGCGCTCGAGCACCGCATCAGAGCCCTACAGGTCCGTAGTGTCACGTGTAGTCTGCTCAAGAAGCACGAGGCGCTGGAGGCGGAGCTGGCGGCGCGGGCGGAGCGCGTGCGCGACCTCTCCGCCGACGGGGAGGCGCTGCTCGCCGCCGGCAACCTGCACTCCGACGCGCTCGAGCACCGCATCAGAGCCCTACAGGTCCGTAGTGTCACGTGTAGTCTGCTCAAGAAGCACGAGGCGCTGGAGGCGGAGCTGGCGGCGCGGGCGGAGCGCGTGCGCGACCTCTCCGCCGACGGGGAGGCGCTGCTCGCCGCCGGCAACCTGCACTCCGACGCGCTCGAGCACCGCATCAGAGCCCTACAGGTCCGTAGTGTCACGTGTAGTCTGCTCAAGAAGCACGAGGCGCTGGAGGCGGAGCTGGCGGCGCGGGCGGAGCGCGTGCGCGACCTCTCCGCCGACGGGGAGGCGCTGCTCGCCGCCGGCAACCTGCACTCCGACGCGCTCGAGCACCGCATCAGAGCCCTACAGGTCCGTAGTGTCACGTGTAGTCTGCTCAAGAAGCACGAGGCGCTGGAGGCGGAGCTGGCGGCGCGGGCGGAGCGCGTGCGCGACCTCTCCGCCGACGGGGAGGCGCTGCTCGCCGCCGGCAACCTGCACTCCGACGCGCTCGAGCACCGCATCAGAGCCCTACAGGTCCGTAGTGTCACGTGTAGTCTGCTCAAGAAGCACGAGGCGCTGGAGGCGGAGCTGGCGGCGCGGGCGGAGCGCGTGCGCGACCTCTCCGCCGACGGGGAGGCGCTGCTCGCCGCCGGCAACCTGCACTCCGACGCGCTCGAGCACCGCATCAGAGCTCTACAGGTCCGTAGTGTCTGCTTTTTGACCCTAGCCTGGGTCCGATCCAAAGGCGTTGAAAGCACTGACCGAGGCGGAGAGGTCACTCTGCTCTCTGTTGTTTCTTATGCAATGTTTTTGTAGATAAAATGCAAACCATCTGTCACACGTCGGTTCATCCTGAAACCTTCAATATGCAAAAATAAGCCCTGCTACAATTGCACGCTTTATAATATACGTAAATACAGCAACAACTCTTAGCGTGAAACGCTGAGTCATATTTCGGGACTTAAATCATACCATACGGAGAGCATATGATTATGATTTCACTAGGTAAACTATCCAAGAAAACTATGTAATTTTTTTTTCGTTTCGGTAACTTGTATAAATCTTGTCGTAAAATGAAAAATAACAGACCCCTTACGTGCCCTTACCAAGTAATTCCGGGACTTATGGCCCCTTAACCACTGAACATTGAGTAGTAACAACATCAACAACGTTGCAGGCTAAGCTGGAGAAGCTGAGCAGCCTGGCGGCTCGGCGCAAGGCGGCGCTGGTGGACAACTCTGCGTACCTGCAGCTGCTGTGGAAGGCCGACGTGGTGGAGTCGTGGATCGCCGACAAGGAGACGCACGTGCGCTCCGACGAGTTCGGCCGCGACCTCTCCACCGTACAGACCCTGCTCACTAAGCAGGACACATTCGACGCCGGTGAGACATCTACCTATTCTCCTATACAATAATAGCACTCCTGAACGTGCCATATTGCAACGCAGTTTTATGTCGGGAGTATTTTCGAACCGCCTAAAAACAAACTTTTTAAACTTCTTTAGTATGGGAGACTCTAGTTGAAATATCTTAGCATCTTTTGCGTTGCGTTCATCTAGATAAATTCTATGCTCACTATTGATCTTTTTTTCTATTTCAGAGTAAACAATATTTTCTTTCTTTCTAACCAAGTTACCTAAATTATATACCTGTATCTTTTCACTCAGGTCTTGCGGCATTCGAGCACGAGGGCATCCAGAACATAACCTCCCTGAAGGAGCAACTGGTGGCCGCCAACCACGAACAATCCCCCGCCATAGTGAAGAGGCACGGCGACGTCATCGCTCGCTGGCAGCGTCTGCTGTCGGACTCCGCCGCGCGCAAGCAGCGCCTGTTACAGCTACAGGACCAGTTCCGACAGATCGAGGAGCTTTACCTTACCTTCGCTAAGAAGGTAACATGCCTTTCTTAACCACAGACAAATCTGATATAAGTAGTAAGCAAAGCAAAAACATTGAATTTTTTCTAACCGCCGCCTTTCGGTTTTTCCGGTGTTTAGGCGTCGGCGTTCAACTCGTGGTTCGAGAATGCTGAGGAGGACCTCACCGACCCAGTGCGCTGCAACTCCATCGAGGAGATCCGTGCGCTCAGGGATGCGCACGCACAATTCCAGGTTCGTACCTAACCTACCGCAGTCAATAAAATATTTTTTTCTACGAATCAACGGCATGTCATTGATTTTACACCCTGTGTATTCTGGTGATGTCTAGTAGTTGCGTTCCTCCCTCTCATACTAAGGGTTGAGGGAGACACATCTACTGACGGCCGGGCCATACAAAAATGTCATTTAGTATGGGAAGCTGTCCGTCGCGGTTCCTATGCCCTGCATTGTGACGTAAAGAGCCGGCGCACTCCTAGCGAACCGCAGCCACAGGTCCAGCACTCTATAGAACGTTTTTGAATTTCCAAATGGCGTATGCACATGCGCACTTTGTGCAAACTGTCCATGACATTGCGTGTAGGGTTGGAAGCTACGCTTTGCATTTAACGTCATATACATTTCGATACTTTTTATTGTTCGTTCCGTTAAAAAATATTATTTGAGCTAAAAAATTACTGAAAATGTGAATTTAGCGTTATTTTTCAACGTTTTTGATGCGCTGAAAAGATGTTGCTAATTTTGTAGTCAAATGACCGCATTGCCTTGCTCGGCTCTCCTAAAGTGTCCCCAGAAAGTGTGAAGGTGAGGTGTGGTATCTGAATTCTGAAGTCAGAGGGGGACGGGGAGTGGCTGTTCTGTATGCAGAACTATATCCCATTACCATTCTGTGCATGCTTAACACTTATGGCTGCCAGCCCATGCCAAATTCGACCTTAGCTTTTCGCAATAGGTAAAGTAATATGAGTTATTAAGAATTACGTACGTCATTATGAGAACTGACACCAGCGAGAGGCTGGCTAATGTCCGCTTTGACGCAGCGTCATGCAGCAGCCGCTGATTGGCTGACGCTGTCGCCCTATTACCAATACTGCGTTGATTGTAGTTTTTTAGCCCTATCCACTTCATTTGATTGTCGTTTGCGTTGTGCAATTTTTGAGCGGAATGCAAGTTCAATAGTATAGTAGTTCGCCGATTAACGTCGATGTCCGTGTGTAGGCATCCCTATCGTCGGCGCAGAGCGACTTCGAGGCGCTGGCAGCCCTGGACGAGCAGATCAAGTCGTTCAACGTGGGCGCCAACCCCTACACATGGTTCACCATGGAGGCGCTTGAAGAGACCTGGCGCAACCTGCGCAAGATCATCGGTATGTGTCGATCTTTCTCTGTCCCAGAGTTTACTAACTTTTTGAGACACATTGAGATTGAAGTGGGTGTCCATGTGTCGCAGACGATTTTCTCTGAAACGATTTGACGTAGAATGTTAAAACCTGATAAAACATCGTATGTGTCCAACAACAATAATAAACATTATTTTTTAAGGCTTTGACTGCCAAATGACCGACAAACAATGGAAAATCTATTGTTATTGTGACCCGCCGGCGTTCAACGTGTTAAAGGTCTGATTTTGAGGGTTTTGTTTTTGGTGATAGTACTGATTTCTAACTATATCGTACGGAGCTTAAAATGAATGCGTGTAAAAACGATTTCAGGAATACACATGAACACATGTTTTTAAAACACTAAAAATCACGGTATCTTAAAATGAAAATATTATTTGAAGAAATTTTCAATCTCAACTTTCTTAAATAAAATTACGACAGTATACTAGTTTCTTTGACGTCTAAATAAATATGCGTCGGTAACCGATTACCGATTCTGCAAATCTTGCACTTATCCAGTTTTTTCTTCTAACTTTAGCTTTTATTGTCAAGCCCAGTATTAACTAAGATTACAATAAAACTTAGACTAATTATATCCGGACCGGCCTTGCGGTAGCATTTCCCCTCTGCCACGGTATTAGATCAATTAATCTAGCGCATTTACACCCAATTTTATACCTTATCACTAAACGAGACAGCCTATAATAGCGAAACAATAATTTTGAACTTAGAACGTTTGGGGTTTACACGAGACTACTTTTCATGATTTTGAACATTCAAAATTAGAATCTAAAGTCATAGAGAATAAAATCCAAAGTTGCGGATAACATGTTACCTCGCCCCCCGCAAAAAGTGGCAGAAAGTTTGTTAGTAGAATGACACGTGGTTACGCGTCCCGATATAATTAGTCTAAGCTATAAAAGTGTCAATAACTTACAGTATGATTACGTGTTCTCAACAATGTTGTAACCCCACAGCGGAGCGCGACGTCGAGCTGACGAAGGAGGCACAGCGGCAGGAGGAGAACGACAAGCTTCGCAAGGAGTTCGCGAAGCACGCCAACGCGTTCCACCAGTGGCTCACCGAGACACGGTCAGTTTATACTCGTTTTGTTTAGGGTTGCGACACTTTGACCGACGGTCATCCTCGGCCAGCCTATACAAAAAATACATTTAGTATGGGACGCCATCTGCATCCTTCCGCGGTCGACGCGGCGAACGCGCCAATCGAACGTCCCATACTAATCGTGCTTTTTTGTATGAACAAGCCTTCGATAAATGTATCGTGACCCTTATTTACTATCTGTGAGCGTCGGTGGCGCGATGTGGAATGGAGAGGTATGAACTCTAAATCTTGAGGGTCTGGTTACGAATCCGTACGGACGCCATGCCATGTACCAATGAGTTTTTCTAACTAGTATTCGAGTACCGACTGCCTTCAAATGGGAACATTGTGAGGAAACCTGCATACGCTGACGAAGAAATTCTAATGCGTATGTGAAGTTTACTATCTTCTGTAACGAGTAACTCACGCTGCTCAATAGAAGGTTCCGGCAATGGTTTTGTACTAGATTTAAGGAAACAGAAATAAACTTATTTTTTTTTACCAATCAGCAATCTATCTGTGTGCCAAATTTTATCCAAATCTATTCAGCTGGCCGTTTATGCGTGAATAAAAACATCCAGTAATGGCAGTAATATTAAATAGGATGTTATGGAGTTGTTATGGAGTTCACTTGTTATGGAGTTCTGTCAGTCTGTCCCCCTTTACAGTGTTTAACCTTAGCATACATAGTGACTTCGTAACGATTAAAATAAAGAATACGTTATGCTTAATTACATTGCTTCCTTGAAGAAACCGCAAAGAGAACCACCATTTATATTAGAACTAAATACTATTAGTACGAATGTTCACTTCAATTTGATGTGCAGGTACCGGCTGCTAGGCTGGGACGGGTAACGTATCAGATTGTCGCGTGTTTTACTAAAACCAAACAAATGCTTACACCTTGGCTACTATTTGTATCAATCCAAGACTTATTTTGTAAAATTATTGCCTTAGAAATAATCAGGCAATTTTTCTAAATCCCACTAGTTATGAGTCTATAGTCTATACTCTAAGTATATTGTTACGAGCGACGGGTTACGGGATTGGAGTGAAACGCTAAGTCCAATTTTACAGAGTTTATTTGGGATACACTTACAAACGGTCCACCTCACAGAGGTTCCCCTATTCGGTTCACTTCACCGGGTCCTCCTCGCAGGGATTCCCCGTGCACCACTTACTGTCACTGTTCACAGTCCACTACGTCACTACTGTGACGACCCGACACGCGTCACGGCTATGACGTCACGACGCACGACACTATGACGACACGCACCACACTGACACTATGACGTCACGTACTACACTGACACTATGACGTCACGTACTACACCGACACTATGACGTCACGCACTACACTGACACTAGTCTACTCACTGTTCCACTCTTAGCACTTTTCTCTTCACTAGTACTTTTCCACTTTTACTTTTCTTCCTTTTGTTTCGCACTGTTCACTGTTAAATCAAATACTGAACCATCAGACGGAATGCGCCGCCTTTTATATCCCGCAGAACGTTCTGGAATACCCTTTTTCCGATCTTCTTTTCTTTACTCGTTTGTTTACCTCCAGATATTTCCAACCCCGCCTTCTTTTCTCGAAACCGATCGAAGACACGCCCACTTTTCTGATTCATTTCAAATATTCGTAATTTCGCCTCCTTTCTAGAAAATTTCTAAAAACACTAAAATCTAGAAATATTTTTGGCGCGGATCGGATTCGAACCGTCACCCCCTAGCATGGGAGGCGGAACCTTAGACCGTAGGACCACGGCGATTGTTAATGGCCCGGCCGAATTTTCGAATGCCTTCTTTACGTTTGACGTTTGACAGCGGCCGTAACACTGCCCCTCCCTTAGTTCTGCTCGTCCCGAGCATCATTAGTGCCGAAATATCGAGCTAATCGATCCACGTGCACTATCTTCAACGGGCTCCTTGGCGATCGTCGAATTCGATAGGTGACGTCATTTATCCTAGTCACTACCTCATACGGCCCTTCCCAACTTGCCTGCAACTTCGGACTCTTCCCTTTCCTCCGAACTGGATTATGCAGCCAAACTGATGTTCCTTCCTCAAACCCAGCATAGTTCGCTTTTCGGTCATATCGTGTCTTTGAACGGTCACTTGAGTTTTGACCTGCTTCTCGAAGTTGTTCATAAATGTCGACCATTTTTTCCCGCAGTTCGCTCACATAGTCACTGATACTTTAAGGAGTGCCTGGTGCGCATCCTGATAGCAAATCTGCTGGAAGCTTCAACTCTCTCCCGAAGTTTGCTATTGCTGGAGTTGCCGAAGTACTCTCATGAACAGCGGTTCGGTAGGCCAACAGGAAAAGAGGTATGTACTCGTCCCAGTTATCTTGATGATTATCGACGACCTTCGCAAGATGCCGTTCCAAGGTTTGATTGAATCTCTCCACCATGCCGTCGGACTGAGGGTGATAAGGAGTAGTCCGGGTCTTGTGGATTCCGAAAATTTTGCAAACTTCCTGGAATAACTGTGACTCGAAGTTCCTGCCTTGATCACTGTGCATTTCCAACGGAACCCCGAACCGGCAGAAAACTTCATTCACCAACTTCGTAGCCACAGTGACCGCTTCCTGATTTGGAATGGCAAATACTTCTGGCCACTTTGTGAAATAATCCATTACCACGAGTATATACCGGTTTCCCGATTTAGTGACTGGAAATGGTCCCGCGACGTCCAAAGCGATTCGCTCCCAAGGCACCCCAACATTATAAATTCTCATTGCCGCCCTGCTCCTTGTATGAGGTCCCTTTACAGCTGCACAGACTGTGCACTTGCGGCACCAATCTTCCACATCGTCTCTGCAATGCAACCAGTAAAATCTTTCCTTTACTTTCTCCAAGGTTTTCTTTACACCCAAATGCCCTCCGGAAGTTCCATCATGAAAAACTCGCAGAATTTCTTTCACCTTAGCTTGTGGGACCACCAACTGTAGATACGAGTCTTTCCCATCCGATGTCTCCCATTTTCTACAGAGTAATCCGTTATGCACGATGAGGCTCTTCCACTGAGCCCAAAGCCCCTTCGTGACCGCCCCGTACCTTGCCACCTCACTCCACTGAGGCTTAGAACCACCACTCTTTAACCAGTTCAGGATTGGCCCGACTCCTGAGTCCTTTTCCTGTTCGCGACGCATTGCCTCGTTTCCCCACTCATCGTTGATGGCATCAGTTCTAATAACCTTGAGTGAAACTGTTTCCTTCCCTTCTTGCTTGCTGCAATGCTTACAATCTCCTGGACATGGTCTTCTTGACAGTGCGTCTGCATTGGAGTGAACTCTTCCACTTCGATGCTCTACTTCAAAGTTGAATTCCTGTAGTTGCTCCAACCATCTTGCAACTTGACCTTCCGGGTTCTTAAATTGGAGTAACCATTTCAGCGCAGCGTGGTCCGTCCTGACTAAAAATTTACGTCCCAGCAGATACTTCTTGAAGTGTTGTACAGCCTTCACCACGGCCAATAATTCTCGCCTGGTAACACAGTAGTTCCTCTCAGGTTTAGATAATGACTTACTGAAGTAGGCTATTACAGTTTCCTTTTCACCATGTCGCTGCGAGAGCACACCTCCAATCCCGATGTTACTGGCGTCTGCGTCTACAACAAATTCACCCTGGACATCGGGATATCCAAGAATTGGTGCCTTACTCAGACGTTCCTTTAACTCTATAAAAGCCTCCTCACATTCTGAATCCCATGTGAACTTCCTCTTTTCTTCCGTAAGTCGATGTAGCGGCTTTGCGATGTCCGAAAACCCTTTCACAAAACGACGATAGTAAGAGCAGAGTCCAAGAAAAGCTCTAACTTGTGTCTTATCTTTCGGTGTTGGCCACTCCCTCACAGCAACAGTTTTGGCAGGATCGGTCTCGACTCCTCTCTCAGAGATTACATGTCCAAGGTAATTGACCTGTCGCTTGAAGAAAGAACATTTTTTTGGACTCAATTTAAGATTGGCTCCACGCAGTCTTTCGAAGACTTTCTCCAACTTTTTCAGGTGGTCATCAAAGTCTCGCCCAACAATGATGATGTCGCCCAGGTAGACAAGACAGGTGTCACCCAGAATTCCAGCTAGGACATGTTCCATCAATCTCTCGAAAGTCGCAGGGGCGTTACTCAATCCAAATGGCATTACCTTGAACTGCCACAGTCCTTTCCCGGTGGAAAACGCGGTTTTCTCCTTGTCTTTAGGGTCTACGTCCACTTGCCAGTACCCACTTTTCAGATCGAGCGTTGAAAACCACTTCATTCCATTCAAAGTGTCTAAGGTGTCGTCGATCCTTGGCAAGGGGTAGCTGTCTTTCTTCGTTACTTCATTCAGCTGCCGATAATCCACACAAAATCTTGTTGAGCCATCCTTTTTCTTGACGAGAACTACAGGTGAACACCAGGGACTTGATGAAGGTTCGATGATGTTATTCCTTCTCATGTCCTCTATCATTCCCTCCACTTCCTTCTCACGAGCAAACGGAATGCGCCTAGGTCGTTGCTTGATTGGCGCTACATCTCCCGTATTAATCGTGTGCTTCACCAAGTCTGTTCTACCAATATCCGCGTCGTTCTGGGAGAACAGGTCTGAAAAATGCCGCAGCAAGTTCTTCGCTTTCACAGCCTGTAGCTTAGTCAGGTCCTTGCTGGAGTCTTCCATAACTTTGGATACTACATCCTCCTCAGCCTTATGTTTCCTAGGAGGATTTTCCACACATTGTCGCAACCATAAAACTTCCTCACAGTGACCAACAACCTCCCCCTTCTCAATCGTCAGGTCCACATCTCCAACGTTAAGTATCGGGATTGAGGTAGATGAAACTGATCCAACAACTGTCCTTGCCGGAATCCAAGAAGTTTCAGTTTTAACTTTCTCTATCACAGCACATCTCCGTGGTAATCTCCCATCGTTACTCTTGGGCAAAACGACAGGTACCAAGGTCTGTGATCTAGGTTTGAGAACTGTTCTTCTCACACAGTAGACCTTTCCCGACGATCCACCTTTCATCGGAACCTCCTCTGTGTTACACCGTAGCACTCCGTTTTTCATGTCTATACTGCACTGGTGATTTTGTAAGAAATCTAAGCCAATGATGCAATCGTCCACTATTTCAGCTACAATCACCTCATGTTTGAAAGGAGTTTCCCCGATCTTAATTGAAACTCCCAACTCTCCCTTGACAGGTATGCGCTGGCCGGTAGCTGTTGTTAACTGCAGTTTGGTTTGTTGCAGAAGTCGTTTCTGATAACTTTCCATCTCGTTTATCAGTCGAGTATTGATCACTGTTCTCGAAGCTCCGGTATCCAAAGTTAGTTGACAGATTCTACCATTGACCTCTCCCTCGACTAACAGACTATTTCCGTCTGATGTCTGTCTGACTTTTATGGTTGGGGTTGCAACATAACCGGCCAGCGCCCACCCCGCAGCCCTGGCTGGTTTTAGTTTTCCTGCTGCTCATCAGTCGAGACTCCTACATCCCGACGACCTGTGCGCTTCGGGCAGGAGCTGCGAATATGCCCTCGTTCACCACACTCGTAGCACACATAACCGACGCTTCGATTTCTCGGCGGTGAGGTTCTAGTCACCACAATCTCCCTGAGGCGAGCGGAACGAGGATCCTGCCGTACAGCCTCCACCTCCAATGCATGGGCAACAGCGTCCCTGAGTGTAACATGGTGCCCCAGTCGCACGGCAGCTCGCACCTCCGGGTCCCGTATCCCGTCCGTAAAGGCCTGCAGGAGCATGCGTCGATGGCTGCTGGTGATGACTGGAAAGCCTTACGCACGAGCTTCTCCACTTCCACGGACCATTGCTGCAGACTCTCGTTAGCATGTTGGTTTCGTTCCTTCAATCGCGCCCGATACATGTGTTCGAGATGTCCGTCGCCGAATCTAGCCTCCAGAGCCCCGAAAAGCTTGTCAAACGTTAGATTTTCACCAGCACCTACGGCTTCCAGCACGGTGAGAGCCTGTCCCTGGAGTGCCAATGTCAACGCAGACTGCGCTTCCTCTTTGCCCCAGCCATTAACTTTCATCGCTGTCTCAAACTGTAGCTTAAAGGCGGGCCATGACGTCAGTCCATCGTAAACCGGAGTCTTGACACCTTTCGGCTGTATGGGTGAGTCAAAAACAGCAGCGACACGGCTGTGAGATTTGCCCTGTTCAACCTCTCGCCGGATTTTGGCAAACTCACCCTCCACGCGATCCAGCCTTCCTTCTACAGCTTCGACTCTCTCTACTGCCTGGCGCAAGCCTTTCGTGATATCTTTATGAAGCGCCTCCTGCATCGTGCGCATTTGTTCCTCCTGGCGGCGAGCTGCCTGTTCCTCTTGACGACGAGCTTGATCTTCCTGACAGCGAGCCTGTTCCTCTTTCAGTGCGCGCAGTTGTTCCTCCATCATGCGCTGGATTTGACAGAGGAAGTTTCCTGGGTTTTGTTCCGGAGTGCGCTGCACTTCACCTCCCTCAGGTCTTCTCTCTGGGGTTCGCTGCACCTCAGTAACAAGGGCCGCACCTTCCTGCCGCGCTTCCGACATGGCCCGGGTGGTGACACCCTTTAACTCTTTTGGCACCAGCGGCATCTTACTCCAATCCCACTTCTGACACCAAATGTTACGAGCGACGGGTTACGGGATTGGAGTGAAACGCTAAGTCCAATTTTACAGAGTTTATTTGGGATACACTTACAAACGGTCCACCTCACAGAGGTTCCCCTATTCGGTTCACTTCACCGGGTCCTCCTCGCAGGGATTCCCCGTGCACCACTTACTGTCACTGTTCACAGTCCACTACGTCACTACTGTGACGACCCGACACGCGTCACGGCTATGACGTCACGACGCACGACACTATGACGACACGCACCACACTGACACTATGACGTCACGTACTACACTGACACTATGACGTCACGTACTACACCGACACTATGACGTCACGCACTACACTGACACTAGTCTACTCACTGTTCCACTCTTAGCACTTTTCTCTTCACTAGTACTTTTCCACTTTTACTTTTCTTCCTTTTGTTTCGCACTGTTCACTGTTAAATCAAATACTGAACCATCAGACGGAATGCGCCGCCTTTTATATCCCGCAGAACGTTCTGGAATACCCTTTTTCCGATCTTCTTTTCTTTACTCGTTTGTTTACCTCCAGATATTTCCAACCCCGCCTTCTTTTCTCGAAACCGATCGAAGACACGCCCACTTTTCTGATTCTTTTCAAATATTCGTAATTTCGCCTCCTTTCTAGAAAATTTCTAAAAACACTAAAATCTAGAAATATTTTTGGCGCGGATCGGATTCGAACCGTCACCCCCTAGCATGGGAGGCGGAACCTTAGACCGTAGGACCACGGCGATTGTTAATGGCCCGGCCGAATTTTCGAATGCCTTCTTTACGTTTGACGTTTGACAGCGGCCGTAACAATATGGTGCTGCCATGAAAACTATGTCTTATAGACTCGTAAAATGTGTGTATCTTTGAACACGTAACAAAATTCAATGTGATGTATTTACGGATTTCGTATACCACAATGTGCTATTTACTGTTTTGCCAGTCACCTAATGTCTCGATCAGATAGACATCATGTAGTAATTATAGGAAATATTTACAACAATGTGGATTGGTGCCCTACAAATAATTGCCAAGCTATACTTGTTGTATGCATTTAAAATGTTTTCGATTTGTATTACAGCTTATTTCTAAATTTAACTTTTAAAAAATTAAACAACAGCTGTTGTAAATACAATAAAAACGTTATAATTCAAAGTTGACAATATAGATGTTTTTATTACTAATCCACCTTCGCTTTTAATCGTTGTGCAAATATTTGACGAAAATAAGTTTCACTTCACTTGTCTTCAATTAATTCACATCAGTGTTGTACGAAATAAAATAAAATGTTATGTAGGTATAATATATCTATGATTATCAGTTTTATTTTTTAAACTAGCCGGGTTTAAATCACTTCTACATGTTAAAGTCTGAATCTGCAAAATGATTCAAAATATGTTAAGGTGTGTTAAAAAACTAATAAAATACAAAAAGCCTATACAGCTAGACGCTTCAACACCCTCTACTAACTAATATTAGACCAATACACCTTTCAATTACTAGATGCTAATACCAGCCCCTGTAACATGACAAAAAAAAAATGCGCAAGTATGAGAGTAGGACTGGAGCAGAGTATGCGGTCTTATTGTAGGTTTTAACCTACTCCTGTTACATGACAGGGATGAGAGCGACACAGGTCACTTCTAAATATCTTTAAGTGAGATGGGGGTTATCTCCATAGTATCTCTCTCACTTAAATTTGACGTTTAGAAGTGACCTGTGCCCCTCTCACCCGTCATGTTACAGGAGCAGGTTAAAAACCTACAATCGATCGCATACTCTACTACAGTTACTACTCTCAAAGTTGCGCATTTTGAAGCCTCCTGAATTTCTGTGTATCGCACAACTCTTCACGAGAGAGTCATTTGTGCGTTGGACACTCAATCATGATGGGTTTAAATCCACACGCACGACATGCCATGTACCAATGACTTTTTCTAACTGTTTTCAAACGGTAATGGAAAACATGAGGAAACCTAAGTATGTTGAAGAAATTCTCTAGTTCTCTAATCAATCTGGTAGTTTATACCGTCGGTACTTGCTCGGTGTATTGGAATGACAACAGTGGTACAGTGAAGTAAGAATGTGCTATTATTGCAGTACATCGATGATGGAGGGCACGGGCTCGCTGGAGCAGCAGCTAATGACGCTGCAGCAGCGCGCCGGGGAGGTGCGCGCCAGGAGGGCCGACCTGAGGCGCCTCGAAGAATTGGGTATGTCATATTGTGCATTTATTAGTTTGTAAAGCGCTCTCGCGAGAACGTCTCGGCGAGAATATTACCGCTTCCGCCGCCGCAACAACACTGAAGGGCTTCCACGCTCTCGTTCTCGACCTTTCTCGTCTGTCCTCGGCGAGAATGCCGTGCCGGCTTAACTGTTAAACGGAAAAAATGTCGACTCAATATCACCGCTTTATGGTCGTAAAAGCAGCACTAGAGAAAAGAAAGTACTATCACTACCAGCGAGATCTCAGTGGATGGTCGTTTAACGTTTTCGAAATTCAGATTATTCACTTATATTTTAAGTGTTCGTTATTTTCCAAACCTTTCTTCGGCTTTCTTAATACTCTGTATCGTAACATAATTTAAAAAAACGTTTACTAATGACACAGATTCTTAATTTACAGTACAAATCAACTTTTAAATCAGAAGTTAATTTACATTCTGTTGGTCTTTGTAATAAATTGAACTGAATTTCCATAGGCGCCGCCCTGGAGGAGCACCTCATCCTGGACAACCGCTACACGGAGCACAGCACGGTGGGGCTGGCCCAGCAGTGGGACCAGCTCGACCAGCTCTCCATGCGCATGCAGCACAACCTCGAGCAGCAGATACAGGCCCGCAACCACTCCGGTACCGTACCCCAACATTTTATTATACAATTAATCTAATTGCACTCATCATCATAATCTTAGCTGATAGACGTCCTCTACTGGACATAATTGTACTACGTGTGATCAAATGAAAGTAAGACCGCATGTACAATTTGTGCAAACCTAGTCGATAACCGAGTAATATTTTGTAATTCGAAAAATGTGTCAACTTTTCATATAAAATCGTCTTGTCGATTTTCGACATGGTTAAAAAAAATATATCGATTCTGTACTTACAAATAGTTTTCAAATAGCTGAAACATTATTCCATAGTTGCTGCCCGAATTTTTTTTCGTATCATTTTCATAAATAGAGGACACAAAGACAAACACATTTTTCGCTATTTCGAAGTTATCTACATATTGAAAGTTAATCTAGAATTAAACATTTTAACGGGTTCTTACCGCGTTTTGGTATTAAAATGTTTAATTCTAGATTAAATAATAACCGCGTAACTCTCAAAAACGGTGTATTGAAAGTTGTAGTATGATTTCATTTATTTAACTACAATGTTGTACATTGCATTATAGCTGACACCTTTTCACATGATAGTCTGAATGAAACACCCCTTAAAATATTTAACGCTTTTAAGTTTACACCCTGCATATTTTATAGCAATAAAGAAATTATGAAAAGATTGCGAACAATGTTAACAAAATTTTTCAAATGGCAGGTGTGAGCGAGGACGCGCTGAAGGAGTTCTCGATGATGTTCAAGCACTTCGATAAGGACCGGTCGGGGCGGCTCAACCATCACGAGTTCAAGTCGTGCCTGCGCGCGCTCGGCTACGATCTGCCGATGGTCGAGGAGGGCCAGCCGGACCCGGAGTTCGAGGCTATACTCAGTGAGTACACCATTGCCAACAGCAGAGTAATACTTGAGCGCAATCGTCCAACAAAAAGGTGTTGGTTATGGAGCACGGCTGCTGCCAATGTTTGAGGGTTTGCTGCCGAAATGGAGACGAAGCATAACCTTTCGGCTCCCAGCGATCGGATACAGGTCAACACCGCTTTTACACTAACCGATGTCCAAGCAAAGTAATTACAACTAAATTCTTACGAGTATTATAAACGGATCAAAGTCAAAATAATCTTTTTTTGAAGCTACCACCGCGTCGGAACGTGTTGTCGCTGTAGTGTAGATATTCCAGCCAAGGAAATACACCAAGAGGGCGATCGCGCTAATTTAAAACACTGAAGTTCAATCCTAATCCAATTTCAGTTCTAATCACATTACAATCCAATTACTATTCAACTGTGTTAATTCCGTATCGCGCTATACTTGACTTATTTACTATGTGACTGACAGCCTTTAACGTCGTGAGCGATCTCTCAAAACGGCTCTAACGGCTGTCAAATGATTAGCGCGTTACCGAATATGATAAAAGTTGAGGTTTGCACGCGGTCCAATCACTGTTTAGTTGAGATTTATTTAGCGCGATTGCTGTCCAAATCACGCCCAAGAACTAATGTTTGTCTTTGTAATCTAAACTATTATAAAACTGTAACAGAAGTGTGTCTGTACATTGAAGATATTTACAAAAAAAAGATTACGATATGATTTTTAGATGTCCCTGATTCCAAATCACCAATTTTTGAATTGTTTGTCTGTCTGTTTGTTTGTTTGTTTGGGTGTATGTTTGTTCGAGTATCACGCAAAAACTACTGAACCGATTTTGATGAAACTTTTTTTGTTTGATAGCTTATCATCTGACTTAAAATCTGGTATATAATTTATGCGGACGAAGTCGCGGGAAAAAGCTCGTTATTAATTAAAATCATAGATATAGTATAGGGGGTAGATAAATATTATGAAGCAAGACATAACAACACTACTTGCCCATCTATTCACACTTATGACAACCGCCCATTAGAATAAGTGAAATGTCAATAGGAAACATACCGTCTTGAACCATTTTGTCACCAGACCTCCAGCTGGAAGACTCCCGCTATTTCCTTACGTAAAGAACGACTTTTGCTTGAATTTGCTTAAAAAGTGGTGCCATTTGTGTAACTTATTTTGCCGGTCTTTAGTTAATACGTCAATGATTAAAATGTGACGTGATCAACAGACGTGGTGGACCCGAACCGGGACGGGCAGGTCTCGCTGCAGGAGTACATGGCGTTCATGATCAGCAAGGAGACGGAAAACGTGCAGACCTCCGAGGAGATCGAGAACGCCTTCCGCGCCATCACCGCCCACCAGGACCGCGCCTACGTCACCAAGGATGAGCTCTACGCTGTAAGTTACATACATACCAACAATTCACGACAACTGTGACGACAATGTTCTGGACCTCTGCTGAAACTACCAACTATCTCTTTAACCCGCCGACTTCCTCAAAACCATTATCTCTATCTATAACGTCACGCCTCTTTCCCAGTGGGTTAGGTAGAGACCACGGCGCGCCATTTACCTTCCTTCCATACTTCCTTACATACTTCTTTTGCCTCATGCACATCCATCTCTTCAAAGCCACCGCCCTTGTTTATCTAAGCCGTAAGCTTGTGATCGTAAGCCGGGTTGCTAAGGCTTTTGTCCGAGGTCAAAAACGACCATCAGGACTCCGTATGGAATTTACCCATTCCGTTTGCCGTATAATATTTTTCTAATTAATACTTTTTTATTGATTTATGTTGAAAGAAGAAAACTATCACAAGATGTCCTTTCTTTATTGAAATAATTTAATATAAAAAACAACTAATTTTTTACAAAATATGTTTACAAATATGCTCACGACTATATTCCCCGAGGCAGTCAGAGATATTCGGAAAACTCTGAACATTCACGGACCACTAGTAATACCGAAACTGTGTCCAGTGTGAAGGTGAGTGAGCCTGTCGCCACTTATAATGGACACGGTGGGTGGCTGGTTTACACAAGTAGATAGATAGATAGATAACTCGTTTATTTCATCAGTACAATACAGGATAAACAGTGACAGACAATGGCAGTAGGTAACATTATAGAATTCGCATAAGGAGGTCCGTGCAAAGCCGCAGCAGCAACAGGGAGCTCTCATGACGGACCAATCAATAAAACAATATAATATTGTAGGTATATGACAGGTGTTAGAATTTATGACACCGTGAGACCTATATTGCGCCAATGAAAAAGGTTCTGACTCAGCATTAATGCTGAAGCAAAAGCTACAGCGCTGTTAATTCTGCCAGAACACTATGGTTCGAGCGTGCGTTCGCGCAGCGCGAAACAGTTAAATTAGTTAGGTAAGGCATCCAAGTGCAAAAATGTTAGCCACAAACATATATATTATAATGTTAGCCATAAACATATATACAGTAAAATTGTTCATAACTCCCATACTTAACGAGTTTTGCGCAACGATGAATGCTTATCGACGGTATCTCTTTCAGAACCTTACCAAGGAGATGGCGGACTACTGCGTGGCGCGCATGAAGCCCTACTCGGACGCCAAGACGGAGCGCCCCATCCCCAACGCGCTCGACTACATCGACTTCACGCGCACGCTCTTCCAGAACTAAATGCACTTCAACCCGCGCAGTAATCAAATTAAACTATATAAAGAAGCTATTCGTTTTTAATTTTATCACTTATAATGATGGAAATATACATTTAGGGTCAATCTGATTTTAAACCGAACCTAAACGTATGTTCCTGACCTAACACCCACCTTGTAAAATACTGCGCGGGAAAGCTTGCTTTATTCACTGTCATAAAGTATTAATCTTCATATATTCCGTAAGCATATAGACTGAGTGTAATGCATTTTAACATTAAAATACAAATCGTAGTTGCAGTCTGTTATTGGATAAGTAATAAAGCAGTGTTTAGTTCGGAAGATGCAGACGCTTTCTATGTGAATGTGTACGTATCTAACGAACGCTGCGATGTACGCTACCTGTGTATGAGTAGTCCCCAACGTTTACCCCCGGGTAAATTACCGCAGTATGGGTAAGAATTCCTTTTCTCTGAGTCGAGCAGAGAAATACGAAGCTCCCTTCCTAAAATTAAGCTTTTTTCGTAAAATCTAGTTTCATGTTTGAAAAGTCTATTGCATTTCGCTAAATTTGTTAATTTTAAAAGTACTTTATGTATGCTAAGTGAAAATGGATCCATCTATTTATCTGAAGTTATTTGCTAAGATTATATTTATTTTTTTGTACTCCTAATAATATTCATTTTAATAAATACATTTATTTCAAAACATTGTAGTTTTCGTCTAAATAAAATTCGTTGTTAGATCTGCTATTATTTATTTACATATTACATGTCAGTAATTAATTAATAAGGCATTTTCCAAGGGCGGTAAATGGCGGTAGTAAATTTACAAAAAAACCTATAATAAGGTAAGGGTCAGCGCACACCCAGCGTAAATCTGCTCGCGCATGCTCGAGCATGTTCTTTGCAGTCGCGCACACCTAGCGGCAAAATCCGCCGGCGGCAGAGGCGAAATCCGCCGGCGGCAGCGGCGGATGCTCGAGCATGCGCGAGCATGCTCGCGCGTGTTCGAACAGTCTCGCGGATGCTCCCGTGTTGCTACAGTTGACAGTGAATTTTGCAGTTGTGTTTACAATATTTTAAAGTAAAGACGTGCGAAGAGTAATTTTAAAGTATGGTGGACTGGGATTTGGTAATTATTGGGTTACTAGCAGAGGAAGAGGAGCATGAAGAGCACATCAATAAAATGAAAAGAGGACGACACAAAATTGAAAGAAGAATATGGGCTGAAGCAACCTGGCAAGAAAGATGTACATTTGGGGAATACCACACCCTGTGCTACGGTTTAAAGTTCAAGGGACAGTTATTTTATGACTACTATAAAATGGAATATGAACAATTTGAAAACCTACTAAATCTGCTTCGACCTTTGAGATTTTCATTGTATTTTCAAAAAGAGTTAGATTATTATATATTTTCTGTACTAAATTGCCCTTTTCGGGC
Source organism: Agonopterix subpropinquella (assembly GCA_922987775.1). Lineage (NCBI taxonomy): Eukaryota > Metazoa > Arthropoda > Insecta > Lepidoptera > Depressariidae > Agonopterix > Agonopterix subpropinquella. The sequence goes on from OV277696.1 coordinate 25,859,899, forward strand.
TAAAGTAGTTAAAAAATATGCTAGATTTAGTCCGAAACCGGCAGAGGTGGCAACACTTACGACGGATCGCAAGCATCGACACGGGCGTATGCTCGAACATGCTCGAGCATGCGCTAGCATGCGCGAGCATGCGCGAGCATGCTCGCGACTGCTCGCGTCGCCGCGAGGAGCATACGCGAGCATACTCGAACAGACGCTGAAGGGATTTAATCACTTGCAAGCTATTTTCGACTTTATTTCAATGGGAATAGAGTTCATTATCAATTGAATCAATGAAATCTGCTCGCGCATGCTCGAACAGTTTTACGCTAGGTGTGCGCTGACCCTAAGAAAGGTTGGTAGTTTGTTTATTGAGAAGAAGTATTTTCTAATGTTGCCAATACGCAATCATCGAAAATGTAGTGTCTGTTATACAGGGTGGTCGAGACAGACCACATCGATATAGATTTTTTTTAGATAGTTGACTTGGGGACATGCCAGTACCCGCCAGGAAAAAATGCTCCCTAGAATAGAGAAAATCCCAGAACACTATCAATCCGACGATGACATTTTTCTATATCCTTCCAGTGTCACTGAACATTTTTTATTTTACTTAAAACGCCTCATTATAAAATATTTTAAGTTCTATACAATAAGCGTTAATAATTTAATTGATATTAAACTAATTTCAGTACATTAATAATTTTACACAGCAAAAAAAGGTCAAGACAATTAAAGGTCAGCGCACACCTTGCGGAGAACTGTTCGAGCAGTTTACATCAACAATTGATAATTAGCTCGAATGATAACAGTTCTCGGTAGATGTGCGCTGATCCTAACTTTATTGAATTAAGGTATATTTTCTATAACTCGTGTTTATCGAGAAAACTTATTTCTAGTTAGATTCTCCTCACATTTATGAGAAATTATTTCAAAGCCAGCATACCTACTATATACATATAAATTCCTTTTCAATAAAAATTAAAATACTTTGGAAAAATTTTAAGTTCCAAGGCTGGGCCACACAGAGTGCGACTGCGGGCCGGCTGCGGGATAGCAGTATGTTGTAAACTATGGAAATTGGAATTATATGCAAGATGTCACACTATAGTTCGTCCAAGATAGCTTGGTGATTTTGACAGGCGGTTTACGAGATTTCATTTAACTTTTTAAAGCTGTTTGAACCGTCAAAGCTTTATAATACACTAAAAATATACAAGATTAATTAACATTTAACATAAAAGGGTTTACGGGTCAAACATTTTCAGAAAGTGAAATAATCGCTCTAAAACGATCTGTCAAAATCACCATCCTGTGTTGGACAGACTATAGATGCAGTCTGGTGCGGCTGCGGAAAGGTAGCCGCATGTAATTCCATAGTTTACAACTACTGCCGGTCCGCAGCCGGCCCACAGCCGCACTCTGTGTGGCCCAGCCTTTAACCATGAAGGTCTTAGGCCTCGTTCAGGTTCTTGCTGGGCGTCGCGCGGCGCGTTGGGCGGCGCGTAGCGGGCAATAAATCTATGACAATTTGACGCGTGTGATAATGCTTCTCCTTGAACGCTCTATGCGTCGCCGTATGTTTGTGTTTCTGGCTGCACACGGCGCCTGACGCCCCGCAAGAACCTGAACGAGGCCACGACACATGAGCTTTTCTATAGAAAAAGTAAGCACAATTAGTACCTATCATCATCCATCATCAATTAAATAATGTCATCATCAATCATATCATATTATAGAAATCATCAGTGAAGGCCTGTACCGTAACCGATATAACGATGCTGATGGTGGTAGTCACAGAACAGAACGCGGCTTCGCCTTAATAAAAGTAGCATGCAGGTGAGCATGTTCGGGCTCCTATGTTGTCCTATGTATTTCATTGTTTTGCGAAGCATGTTGCTGATTTATGTCCGTTTGTGTATTTTTGTTATAGACGACGCTTGTGCTGACTGCTATATTTTAGTGATTAATCTTAATGCTTTTATGAATAAATTAATTTTAATGAAGATTCAGTCATTAACATAAGGTTGAATTTAATAATATTTATTTTCTAGGTCACGGTCAAATAGCCCTCATCCCCATGCTATTTCTATTGATTCTCCTCTCCGTGCTTATAGTAGAAGCTTTAATGTCGGACGATGCTAGTAGTCACAGTATGGTCACAGCCTCTGTACGATGAGCTTGTACTCGTGCGGAGTGAGCAGGGCCTGCAGCTTGTCGAGCAGGGGCTGCGGCAGCGCGGCGCCGGGTCGCGCGGTGTGCGGCTGCAGGTACGGGATGGAGAGCAGCTCGCGCACGGTGGGCCGCGCGCGCGCGTTGTACGTCAGGCACCATTTGAGCGCCGCGATCAGTGACGGAGGGAGGTCTGCCGGATAACACACATGTATTTATACACGTCAAATAAAGAAAGTGTGACACTCCCAAAATGACGTGTAGTAATATAATAGAGATCAGTGCCTCAAATGAATATCAGATGCATGCACCCAAATAATGGACGTTTGTGCTGACGTTTGCAAGTCATCATGACACAAGTCTGGGCTAGATTTTGGTACAGTCACCAGCAGATATATCGTAGCAAACAAGGTGGTCAAATATTTCTAAGCAGTTCTAATTTTCAATAATTTCTTTATACTCATAATCAATCAAAAATATAGGAACGCCTAGAACATCAAATATATCGACGCTGTCAGGGTGGTAATAAACATCTGACCAGTTTCGAAAAAAACCTTACTCCATTGTTTTACATTTTGATTTAAAAAAATATTTTAAAGAAATTATTGAAAATTCGCTGTTCAGATATTTATGACACACGTTTAGATATAATTGGTAACATTTACTGCAAAGAATTTAATGAAAATTAGCATTGCTCAGAAATATTTGGACACCTTGTATGCTACGATATATCTGATGGCAACTGTACTTTCAAATTATCTAGTATAATCTGTGTGAAAATGTCCACAATAGGCAATCGGCTGACTCTATTAGAAGTTTCGCAGATATAAAGTTCTACACAAAAATGACATCAATTCCACTGATGTCTGTGCGTAAGAGGCTGCCATAAACATGTAAATGTAAAGGAGACGAGACTAAAGGATACTCACGCTCTACGGGCGGGTAGTCGATCCTGTGGTTGGGGTCGAGGATGGCAGCCAGCTTAGCCAGGTTGGGGATGTGGCCGAACGGCGTGCGCCCGTACACCATGCTGTACAGGATGCAGCCCAGCGACCACACGTCCGAACGGAACGAGATCTAAAAGTTACAAATAGTTTGTTTTCATGCTGCAACAAAACACCCTAGTAATACTTAAGGGGGTGCTTCAAACAATCAAACTGAACAACTTTCACTATGGAGCCAACACCGAGAAAAAAAAAACTGCTGTCCCAGCTGCAGTTTTGTATGGGACAGCAGGTTTATTTTGTTTTTTCTTGACTCCAAAGTTCTGTTGACTCCAAAGTGAAAGTGACTATATTCCCCGAGGGGATAGTGCCTCGAAATTGAAGCATGCAGGTTTCCTCACGATGAATTCCTTCACCGAAAAGCCAGTGGTGTCACAAATCGGACATAAATTCCGAAAAACTCATTGGTACGAGTCGGCCTGGACGGGGATCGCACCATCGCCTCCTGCACGGCAGGCAAGGTTACTCAACACTTGACAACCCCGGCTTGTAATGAAAAGCATAAGAGTATTAAATGAAAGTCCCGTATTTACCTTGATGGGGGCGCTGCCGTCCCCCTGGGAGACGCCGTACCCCCCGGCGCCTCCCATCAGCGCCTCGGGGCTGATGTAGGAGTAGGTGCCGGTGGCCTGCGCGCGCACCACGCTCGTCGCGTCCCCACTGATGGCCGACGCGATGCCGAAGTCGATCAGCTTCAACCGCCCACTCACCAGCAGGAAGTTTGCAGGTTTGAGGTCCGCGTGGATCACTCCTGCGTACATTATAGTTAAATATGTTATAAGAAAGTATAAGATTACCAGAATTAAGTGTTTATACTTTATAGGTATAACAGTTTAAAGCTTTAAAGGTATACAAAGACGTTTACGGTCAATATGTATATTGCTAGTTTTGTAATCTACTTATAAAAGAGTTCAGAGACTGAATGAGTGACTGACAGACAACGCACAGCCTAAACCGCTGCAGATGAAAACATGTAATTTGGAATATACAGGGTGTCCCGTAAACCGACGTCAACCCGGTGGATGCTGATAGATTAGTTCATGCCTAACCAGAATATACTAAAATAAAATAAAAACAGTCAATCAATCAATCAATCTGTCAACATTTTACTTTAGGAAATGGTCCTTAGTTTTCGAGATAAGGACAGTTTTATAAAATTCGTGAAACTCTTTACCTTAGTCACTATTTTGAGTGCCACAGCTACAAACGCTCTATGCAGTTCTGTGCTAAAACTGTCAATATCTCGAAAATTAAGCCACTTTTACTAAAGCCAAATTTTGATATTTGGCTTAGTCATGACCTAACCTATCAGCATGCGTCGGGTTGACGTCGGTTTACGGGACACCCTGTATATTCTACAAAGGATGTAGGGGTGCACTAAGAAAGGATTTTTCTAAAACGCGCCACCCACCACGCGAGCGAAGTCGCGGGTCATAAGCTCGTAGTTTATATGGGCTCGAGGTCTAGTTGGCGTAGCATGTCACCCCCGAGAAAACGTTAAAAATCGAAACGGGCCTCTTTCTTTGTTTCATTGCATAGACGAAAGCGAGAGCGCATGACGGTTTTATTGCTTTGTCGTGAATTATAGTGGGTGGCTACAGTGGAGGTGAAATGAAGACGAGAAGAGATTGGTACTAAATTATATTTACATTTAACAATAAAAGTCTTAAACTAGGAATTTGGATGCGACCGAAGTTAGGTACGCTGGGCCGAAAAGTGACACTATATAATATTAAAACTAGAATGAGGTCAGCGGTCACGTTGTGTGACATGCCTCGCGCACTTCCACAGCGGCTGCAAGTTCATAGAGCTGACGGTGCAGGTATTGGTAGGAGCTATACATAACACGTGCGTGGCATGCTAGCCGTACAGAGCACTGCCGAAATGATAGCATAAAAACCAAAACTGATGTATGTATCGGTTGTATGTTGGAAGGACCCTTCCATTCATGTGACACTTACACTTACATGATTATGTGTAAGAAAGGAGATAGGATATGGGCAAGAGAACAGTGGACAGTAACTTTGCTACACCTGCCAACCATATTTTTAAGCATGAAATAGCAAGTCTCAGTCTTAGCTTTATGGTATACAGTTCGTAGTAGTTCTCAGCTGAAAGACGTCCATTGCTGGACATATGCCTCCCACAAGAATCGTTGAGACGATTCTGTCCTTTGCTGCACTCATACAACGGGTTTCCGCCGCCTTCACCGGGTCGTGTTGTGGGGGTGCTCAGTCTACCCACGCCGCGTCGGTCCGCGGTCACCACTCGAGAACTCTTCGACCATATCGGACACCTGTTCTACTAGTGCAACTATCAACTGATTTGTGTAGGTACCCACATTTTTCTGTCGCGGTATGACTTAACATATAATTATGTATACTTAAGCTACAATGTATGTTGTGACAGCCTGTAAGGGAAGTAACACTTAATAATTATGTTAAAATGTATTCATAATGTAATAGTGTATACTTTGTTGGCAGTCCTTAAATAAATAAAATAAAATAAAATAAATAGTAATGTGCACAGCCCATTGCCACTCGAGTTCTGCAATTGTTCTGGCTATGTTGGCTACCTTGATTTTTCTGTGAATCTCTTTATTATTTTCTGATTCGATCTCGCTGGTAAACACCGAGCATATGCCTATCATATCCCCATTGCCCTCTGGGTGACTTTTAGGAACTTGAAGTAGTAGCACAGTATTACCATAGCGTAAATACAATAAAGTGGGTGCACTTAGTGGCCGCGTTGGGTCTATGCTTGCGCGGAGTGCGGGGAGGCTCGCGCGGGGTACAGCGCGCAGGTGAATCGGTACTGGGACCGCGCCTTGATAGGCCTGGAGCGACCCGAGAGCGCCCGTGACTATTAGTATATTCACTTTGGTATTACTATAAGCCTAACAGTATGGCAGCGCTCTTGATGGCGGGCGATGCCGCCGCCCCCTGGCGCATGCCCGTGTACTTACGCTGTCATGCGCTGATATGCAATGCAATACCAACCTTTGTTCGGGACGCGACTCCCGCCGCCCCTTTCCCCGCAAGGCGGTCCTTTGCTCTGTGCAAGTACATCCCATGCCCTACTGTAAGGACTAAATAGTTATGCTGTGGTAGTAGATAGACTGTGGTAGAAATAAGACAGTAAGAGAACGTACCATGTTCATGTATGTAGTGAACGGCCTGCAGCATCTCCTCCCAGTAGTGGAGCACGAGCGCCGGCGGCAGGCCCGTGCCCCGCGCCTTCAGGAACGACGAGAGGTCCGTCTCGCCTACCTCCAGCACCAGTCGCAGGAACTGGTTCACTCGGTCGTATTGACTGGTGGACAAACAATTCATTACTGGTCAAAATGGACAGTGGGCAGGAGTGGTCCAAGAACCTAAGTAAGTGGCATGACTCCGTTTGAAAGAGGGTTTAATATAGAACATTTTTCAACAAGGAGAAAAGACCATTGAATTACAATTTGAAATAAATTATCATAATGATAACAAAGAAACAACATGCCTTTGAGAATAGCCAGACATGCTTCTTTTGACACATACCGGCTACTCACTATGGCAGATAGGGCACCATTTACCGTATTTCCCGCAGTCACTCTCCTCTCCACATACTTTCCATCTCTAAAAAACATACTTCCAAAATATTTTATAAAGTGCTCAATATTTACGGTAGTTTTAAATGTATGTAAAATCTAAATACCTTGGTGTTTACAAATAAAGCATTAACTACTGATATAACCATAAAGTTCTATACCTCATGGAATAGAGGAACTGACATGAATTGCCAAATGAAACCGTTTTTTGTGAATTTGTCGGCACTTTCACAAAATAATCTACGATTTTACTTAAGATTCACAAATTATTCACAGAGCTCGAATATTTACCCTGTCGATTATGCCGATAAGTTCCAAAAAACGGTTCTATTGCCTTGTGTCACGTATCTCTTTCAGTGGTGCCGCTCGGTACATCTCGTTCTCTCAGCTGTCAGTTCCTCTATTCCTGGTATAAGATCTTTATTGAAATAACTATACTGTGACAAAGTTTCAAGCTGTTTTGAATACCCATGACCATTCTCCATTCTGTTAAAAGCAAGGGCTACAAATTTTGTCTGAAATTCCAACTTTACGACAGTACAATGCAAGTTCATGGATGGAAGAATACATACGAGGGGCACACTGAAAGTTTCAAGACAATAAAAAGTGTTAGACTATCGGCCACCCGCAAAAAAGTCGTCTCTAAACCAAATCTCGTATGTAAGTTCTGTATATACCTACAACAGGTATGGCTGTGTTCGGGGTACTCTCCTGATCACGAAACTGCTTGTTGTATAATTCAAAAGTGGTGGAGGGGGTAGCAGTGACGTCATAAAGATGGCCGCCGACGGTTTTAGTTTTTCTTCAATTGTAGCGGACCTATGAGGTCAGTCTGGTTGTGCGAGGTGTCATTTGAAAGCTTATTATATTTACTTTAATCATTTCATAGACACCTAAAGTGAAAAATTTGTATTTACTGAAATATTTTGAATTTAATGCATTTTTTGCTACCTACCAGCAATCGTTCCTCCAGTTTTCTCGGAAACGGATAACTATATTGTGATTATTGCTATTACATAAAACATACAGAATTTTATAAGCTATCTTAAAACTTGAATTGTATAAAAATACAACTTCAAACGACTGAGCTGTGTCAAATTTACTGGTGCACTGTAACTATGAGTCCAAGAATGCGTCGGTCTGCGGCGGGGCGGAAGGACTGCAAATAAAATTATTACTTGTAGATTATTATATAATTAGGGTTTCCATTGTAATATGGCTTAGAAAAATATACAATTTTATATTATTTACTTGCACATGCGTTTACATAAACTATAGAATTAGATGTACGGGGGTGTAGTGTCTGTGCGAACGCGTAGTGGGGGCAGTTGCCTGCCAGCCTTTGTCGGGTGCGGACGTGCGCGCTCCGCATATACTACCTGCCTAGTGAGCAACAGTAAATGTGTACTTATTTAGCAAACCCTACATGTGGCGACGACGGGATCTTATTTTACGTAAGTGCACACTGTATTTTATCTGGTTTTGAAATAAAAACAAAATACAACGTCGGAATTTTGAAATTAAAGCGACGTTGTAAAGTATTATTTCACGCAGCAGAGTAGCGTGTGTTCACGACTATGTTCCCCGAGGGGGTGGTCAGTGATATTCCGAAAACTACGAACAAAGCGAATATCTATTATCTAAAATAACGTTCTATTTTGATTTAAAAGGACAATAACGATAATTCATTATAATTTTATCCACGAGGGCTATCATGGTACTTTCATTTATTTACTATGCCTATTTCATTAGTTTTCATGTCAAAAAACATTGGATTCTTAGTTTGTGCGGTGGTTGACAATCTATAACAGTGATTATTTTTCTTTTCATGAACTATGACCATCAAACGCTGGAGGAAAAAGAGGAAAGGGGACACATCAGGACGATAGACGCTATGCTGGGGTCGAGCTCATAAGAATATACCACAAATCGAGCACCTGTTCGAACGATTGCTGCGACTAGACTCCAATCCTAAAGGTCATGTACAATACATTACCATACATGTTCTTATAATAGACTTACGCTCAAGCCATAATCCTACGGAGTAGGCAGACTACGACAATGACTATCTCATAATATGAAGTTATTCAGCTAGATTGAGGAGTATGTATATCTATGCAAGCCGCTTGATTAGGACCTCGACTTAACAGTCGACGCCGTCTGAGGATCTTACAAAATCCTTTCTTACGAAATCCCAGAATACATAAAATCGTAAGAGTGTCGTAATTGTGACTCTGTCTATGTAACCTACCTACACATAACTCGACGGAGTAGCGATAGGTCCTATGGCACTCGCGTACCGTTAAAGGTTAAGCTGAAGGTCAGATACAGTCGGTCGGTCCGTCTGTCAGTCGGTCGATCGGTCGGTCAGTCGGTCGGTCGGTCAGTCAGTCGGTCGGTCAGTCGGTCGGTCGGTCGGTCGGTCGGTCCGTTGGTCGGTCGGTTACAGTTGCCGTTAAGGTTAAGGTTAAACAGACAGATACATATTTACGAAGACTACTAATTGTCTGGTTACAATGATTAATACTATAAATTGTAGAAAACAGGCGTATAATAACATCTTGAATATTATAGTGCTATTTATTATAAATATTATGTAACGCTGCGTACGTATAGATACGAGTGAGTAAATCGGTGCAAAACAGTAGCCAATGCTCATAAAATTTAACACAAATACCTACCGGATTACATAAGGTTTCTGCATAGGTATGTCAGTGTAAAACTATTTTGATATTCAATCACAATCAATATTGTTTGTACCTAGTTATCCCTAAGGACTTGTGATAAGGGAGTGACTTGCAAAGTTGCAACTATTTAACAAGGGGGCAAAAAGGGATTTCTTGCAAATTTCCGTTACATCTATACCATACGTCTAACTTAGCGATTCAAGATGAATTCAATTCTAAATACACTGTTGAATATGCTATATCGTTTGCACCGATCGTTACTGACTTGACTACGTATCAGTATAATATACAGTATTTATACATACCTACCGAATATTAGGTTCCAAGCGCGAGTCACGCTAACTAAAAGGCGATAAGTATAAAGTGCGAAGTAGGTAAAACTACAGTAGTTAAAGGACCATGCAGTGATTAAACTGTTAGTAAAAACTAAAAGGTCAAGCAGATGCATCATACATGCGGGGATATGCAGGGCCATGCAAAGTCATGCAAAAATATGCAACTGCAATAGTAAAAGGACGTTAGTTACTGAATGTAACTAAGTTGTTAGTAAAAACGGGAAAGTCATGCAGTTACATACAATGCCATGCAAGGCCATGCAGAGCCATGCAAATATATGCAACTACAATAGTTAAAGGACTATTCAGTAACTAAGTTGTTAGTAAAAACAAAAAGGTCATGCAGTTACATACAAGGCCATGCAAGGCCATGCAAACCCATGCAAATGCAATGGTGACAGGATCATGCAGTTATTAAACTGTTAGCAAAAGCTAAAGGGTCATGCAATTATAAAATGATATTGGTTAGAGAACCATGCAACTATCAGGTCATTAGCGAAAGCTAAAGTATCATGCAACTATTAAATGATAATAATTATGTGTTATAGAACCATGCAACTATCAAGTTGTTAGCGAAAGCTAAAGGGTCATGCAAATATACAATGATATGGGTTACAGAACCATGAAACTATCAAGTTGTTAGCGAAAGCTAAATATCATGCAACTATAAAATGATATGGGTTAAAGAACCATGCAACTATCAAGTTGTTAGCGAAAGCTAAAGTATCATGCAACTATAAAATGAGATCATCATCTTATCAGCATCGTGTTATAAAACCATGCAACTATCAAGTTGTTAGCAAAAGCTAAAGTATCATGCAACTATAAAATGATATGGGTTACAGAACCAAGCAACTATCAAGTTGTTATCTAAAGCTAAAGTGTCATACAACTATAAAATCATATGGGTTATAACCTATAGAATCATGCAACTATCAAGTTGTTAGCAAAAGCTAAAGGGTCATGAAAATAAAATAGTTACTGCACTCATATTATATAATTGTACATGAACTATAACAGCAGTTAAATTAAAAGTCCTTAATTACAGTGGCTGGCGGCTACGCTGAATATTTTAAGTGCCTAAGTGTATGTGCTTATCACAGACTTACTCTCTTGTCCTTACTTCCTTAATATTATAAATCGTAAATTGATACGATCCTGAAGCAGTAACTCTGACCAGTAGTTATCTGAATGAAATGAATAAAAAAAAGAATGGAAAGGATAGGAAAGGAATGAGATGAGATGAGAGGAGATCAAATAGAATCAAATAAATTCGAGTGACATTAAATGAAATCAAATCAATTCGAGTTAAATCAAATAAAATGTTAAAATCTTTTCATTGAAAGAATAATGGTCAATTTATAGTCCAAAAGTAATTTTGGGTCGTCATATTGCGTGCATATATTAATGTGACATTAAAACATTATTCGAGCATCCGGTGCACATCCGAGATATTGACGAAGCCTGAGGGGATTGCTTAGTCTCCTTTTACGACATTAATATTATGTTTGGTGCTATTCTAAGCCGGACATTATACGACCATTCATACCTACTTAAAAGTGTTATCATGATACACGAAATGCAAAGGACCAAATAAAAATAAAAAAACTATGTTTATAGTATCGAAACTAATACAGGCCATGAAAATTAGTCAAAACTGGACAATTAACAAGCAGAGACTTTCGGGTTCAAATAATCCTAAATGAGCCATAGGCAAAAAACTCAATGTAAAACTAAAACTATGGGCTATTAAATGTCTAGAATAAATATATATTGGACATAAATATAAAATAAATAAATAAGAAATGATAAAGATATATGGAATGTTGGCAAATACTAGAGCTATATTTTATGCTGTCAAATGGAACATATGTACCAATTTAAGTACCGTGACCCAATAGTCACAGTCTTTATGTACTAAAATGCAATGATAAACAGCGAAAACATAGACTAAACACTTAATTCTAAATTTGCAACGAAATTGAACACACAAGACATACAATTATATGCAATAGTCCTGTACCTATACTAGGTTTCTTTTGAACACATTTTGTTTATTATTCCATAAAGTTCATTGCAGAAACTGGAAACATGAGGCAAGCATTATAGCTATCTAGCCAATAATAATATACTACTCGAAATCTGTCCACAGGTACAAGGAGCGTATCACACTGAAATTGATTTTGACGCTAAGTGCCATGGACAACGATATTTTACGAAGACATAATCAAAGTTTGTTTGAGTAACAAATTATTTTCGAATGGCCACTCTTTTCAATTTAAGAGCACCACCAATATTGTCCAAAAGAAAATGTTTATATTTTAGCCAGAGAATAAATCAAGGTATAAGTGATACTTAATGAAAATGTTTTGTGATCAAATCCAATTACCTATTGAAGTAAAAATTGAATAAGGCATATGCCTAATTAGAAATTAGGAGTAGTCTTGCTAATACTTTTGTAGTTCAACAGTACACCTTTTCTAGTAACAATGTGCAATCTCACGTTGGTTTAATAAAACCAGCTTAGATAAAATTTATATTTTTAAATTGTTCTACGTACGGTTAAACTTAGTTGGATTTTATATAAGTACCTAACAAAAGTAAACTTAAATCCAAACTTAACAAACGTGACAAAAGTATATAAACTGTACTATCCTACCACAAAGTTTTAAAATTACTTGGAATGGAAGTTGATCGCGATTTGTCAATCTTATCTTGCTGTTTGCTTAACCAACCCTCACTCCTGAAATAACGATCACAGTTCACAGGTCAAGAGGAAAAATAAATTAAGGTTTATTAATTTAATGTAATTAGGTTACAAAATTAATATTGTGTCATATAAAGTGGGACTAGACTTTAAATTTTACGCAATAAAACTAAATGTTGTAATAATACAAATTGTAGTTAAAATCTTGAAATATTATAAAAAGGAAAGGGATAGTCTAGACTCTAGAGTAGTAAGCTAAAGTTGAATGTAAATGCCTACTGGGCTCAGTATTGGCACAGAGTACTATGGGTACTGGAAAGCTTTTATTAACTATTAATGAAATGAAATTAAGCAGTAAGAAACGTAACCTTTAATAATCAAAGATTATCAATCATAACACATTATATTGTTATGTTATAGCGATGTGCATAGTGGAGTTTCTTGCGCCGTTTCTTCTCCCAAGCGAAGCACCTTCCGAAGCGGTGGTAGATTCATATAGAAATATATAAAATATTAAGAAAATATAAAATAAATGCAAGCTGTAGTACTACTGACTTTATAATAATAATTATATTCATATGTACCTGTATTGCTTATAGTTTTGATATTAAGTGTACTGTTACAAAATACATCTTAAATTAAATTAAAATAAAGAAGGGATGTAGTGTCTGTGCGAACGCGTAGTGGGGGCAGTTGCCTGCCAGCCTTTGTCGGGTGCGGACGTGCGCGCTCCGCATATACTACCTGCCTAGTGAGCAACAGTAAATGTGTACTTATTTAGCAAACCCTACAGGGGGTGTAAACTTAAATGCGTAATATATTTAAGGGGGTACTTTAGACCACAAAACTGAACAACTTTTACAATGGGACCAACATAGAAATGACGAGAAAAATAATCCGCAGTTTCATACATTTTGGTCGAGAAGGGATTGACATATTCTATGGAACATCCCATTTTATTTCACTATTTCTTTGTTGGCTCCAAGGTGATAGTGGTTCAGCTTTATGGTCTGAATTGAAGTAGAAGTTCCCCATTTGATGTATGTAATGTAAAGTATTTAATTTCACACTCTGTCACAGAATAGGTTCCTTTATAGTTCTTCATAACAAGGATGAAGCTGCCTTGGAACAGTGAATAAAAAAATGAGAAATCCAAAACAATTCAACAGGTTTATAAATATTTATTGTTAGAAAAAAAAAACAATTGTTAGTTGCAAGAAGGTTGCAAGCATGCAAAGTAAAACTAGGTAGAGTGATTCATCAACATCACCAAAATTATACTGGTTTAACATACCTTCTCCCCGAATGGGATGCATTTTTGATTTTATTGACACAGCCGCATCTCGCACTGCGGTAGCCTGTTTTGCATTGGCAAGATATTAATTCCAAATCTTTTAACGAAAAACATGGTTAACGTTGTGATCGGTGACAACTTTTCGTTTTCCAATGTCCAACCATGGTTTGTAGGTGGTGGTACATTTTCCATTGCCACATCTGCAGTGGCCCAAACGTATATTTGGCGATTTGCTCTTTTTATATGGATTATCCACGTTACAGATACCTATTAAAAAAAAATCTGCTCTAAGATTGTCCATATTGTCAACCGTGTACAATTTAGGTTTCTTATGACAGTAAAGAGTCATAATAAATTTCTCGCCTTTTTGCCTAGATCTTCTGTTAGTCAACCACCGATCCAAATCTTTCCAGAAGATCGTAAATTTCTGTGAAGACTTTTCACGTGCTTTTCTTTGAAAAACCTAACAATGTGCTGTTGTTGTCGCATCATGTAAGAGCGTGGTACGCCAATAAACAGTGTCGTTCTGGTCCGACAGCTTGAACAATTTTATGGACTGAAACGTATTTTGGTTTACTCGCGCTCATTCCACATTGAATCCAGACGTTTGCTGGTAACTTGTCGAAGAAATGAATGAGCAACAGTAAAACGTCAGTGTCTCTGCTGTTTAACATAATTCTACTTATATCTCCCTCCAGATTTGTATATCACGTATTGTGAAATAAATTCATTGCAATTTGATTTACTAGCAGGATTTATTGGCGTACCACGCTCTTACAGGATGCGACAACACAAGCTCATTGTTAGGTTTTTCAAAGAATGGCACGTGGAAAGCCTTTAAAGAAAATTGCGATCTTCTGGAAAGTTTTGGATCGGTAGTTGACCTAACAGAAGATCTACAGCAAAAGGGCGAGAAGTTTACTATCGCTCTTTACTGTCATAAGAAACCCAAATTGTACACGGTTGATAATATGTACCATCTTAGAGCAGATTTTTTTAAATATTGGTATCATGGATAATCTTATAAGTATGTTGTTTAAGAAGCTCTTAAACAACATACTTATAAAAAGAGCAAATTACCAAATATGCATTTGGGCCACTGCAGATGTGGACCACCTACAAACCATGGTTGGACATTGGAAAACGAAAAGTTGTCACCGATAACAACAACAACCATTTATTTTGTTAAAAGAACCGGCTGCTGCAGTGCGAGATGAAAAATGCCATATCGGGGAGACCTATGCTTAAATCAGTATAATTTTGGTGATGTTGATGAATCACTCTACCTACTTTTACTTTGCATGCTTGCAACCTTCTTGCAACTAACAATTGTTTTTTTATAACAATAAATATTTATAAACCTGTTAATTTGTTTTGGATTTCTCATTTTTTTGTTCACTTTTCCAAGGCAGCTTCATCCTTGTTATGAAGAACTATAAAGGAACCTATTCTGTGATAGAGTGTGAAATTAAATACTTTACATTACATACATCAAATGGGGAACTTCTACTTCAATTCAGACCATAAAGCTGAACCACTATCACCTTGGAGCCAACAAAGAAATAGTGAAATGAAATGGGATGTTCCATAGAATATGTCAATCCCTTCTCCACCAAAATGTATGAAACTGCGGATTATTTTTCTCGTCATTTCTAAGTTGGTCCCATTGTAAAAGTTGTTCAGTTTTATGGTCTAAAGTACCCACCAAGTTTACACCCCCGTACATCTAATTCTATAGTTTATGTAAACGCATGTGCAAGTAAATAATATAAAATTGTATATTTTTCTAAGCCATTTTACAATGGAAACCCTAATTATATAATAATCTATAAATAATAATTTTATTTGCAGTCCTTCCGCCCCGCCGCAGACCGACGCATTCTTGGACTCATAGTTACAGTGCACCAGTAAATTTGACACAGCTCAGTCATTTGAAGTTGTATTTTTATACAATTCAAGTTGTAAGATAGCTTATAAAATTCTGTATGTTTTATGTAATAGCTATAATCACAATATAGTTATCCGTTTCCGAGAAAACTGGAGGAATGATTGCTGGTAGGTAGCAAAAAATGCATTAAACTCAAAATATTTCAGTAAATACAAATTTTTCACTTTAGGTGTCTATGAAATGATTAAAGTAAATTTAATAAGCTTTCAAATGACACCTCGCACAACCAGATTGACTTCATAGGTGCGCTACAAATGAAGAAAAACTAAAACCGTCGGCGGCCATCTTTATGACGTCACTGCTACCCCCTCCACCACTTTTGAATTATACAACAAGCAGTTTCGTAATCAGGAGAGTACCCCGAACACAGCCATACCTGTTGTAGGTATATACAGAACTTACATACGAGATTTTTTTTTCTTGTCCTGGCCCCTACACTATGTATAGAAGTAGGAGGTTGGGAATACTTTTAATATTTTTAGAAGTGGCCTCCATTCCATTTTATGTATCGTCCCGTTCAATGGAACCTCTGTGAGAAGCAGTGGACCCCCTCTGCTTTACTATGAATTTATTGAAATCGGTTAAATTATGGGGTATTCATCTAGTACAAAGCTTCCCTACGCCTTAATATTTGTGTAGGATCTTTTGCACTTGACTCATATCAATGCTGAAGCTTGCCTGAATCTGCTGGTAGGTCACTCTCTTATCAGCCTCTCTCATGAGCTGCACAGCATTGGCGTTTTGTTCAGTTGTCGCCGTTGAACGACATCTCCCAGGTAGATCATCACTGAGATTACTCCGATCATGCCTAAACTCATTTAACCAGTTGTAAACAAGTGTCAAGGGACAGGGCTTCATCATGAAATACCAATCGAAGTTTATCATTAACTTTGTTATGGACTAGGACCACGACGAAAATCGTAATAAATTGGGGAGAAAACATTTTTCCCTGCTAAATTCGTTTTGCCTCACGACACGCACTTTTCAAATTGCCGCCAAATCGTTAAAACAAATGACAATCAAATAAAATTTTCGGCTATAGGTTGATAAAGAGTTTCTTATTCATAATTAAAATAAATTTTTCATTGGCATTGTCACTAACTGGTCCATTCTTGAAACTTTCAGTGTCGCCCTCGTACATACATACATATGCTCACGCCTATGTTCCACTATTGGGGTAGGCAGAAACAACAGATCGCCACATGCTACGATTCTGACACACATCTCTCGCGTCCTCAACATCCATAAGTCTCTTCATACAAGCTTGTCGGTTCCGGGTACATTTTATTTGGCCCTTCTTCAGTACGCATCCTATTTGGTCAGTGTACGTGCGCCTAGGGCGACCCCTTTCAACCATTCCATTCACACTTGCCTTGTACATTTCATACGTCAACCTACTTTCACACATTCTTTCTACATGGCCAAATCACCTCAACATGCCTTTTTCAATCCTTGTCACTACATCTTCTTTCAGACCACATCTTTCTCTAATCACACTATTTCGTATCCGGTCCTTCAGAATATATTCTATACATTATACATTCTAAAATTATACTTATCATTAATATGGTCAAAATTCAAGCAAAAATACATCACAACTTTAATGTTACAATACAAGTTGCACAAAAATCTTTCAATTAAATAATATTCAAATAAACTCACTAGTCATATAGCCTTATAACTCTGTCTGAGTTTTGCAGCTCGCGCAACAGCCGCACCTCATTGATGTAGCCCTTCGCCAGGTCCTGGTCCGTGGCTAGGTACACACACTTCACCGCATACTCACACGATGTACCTACTTCTAGCACCTGCGGGACAAACGTAACTTTGATATTATCGGAGAGCATTGTGATGTCTAAGCTAAGATATTTATAAGATGCTAGATTTTGCAACACCATTGGCTTTTCAGTAAAGGAAACATCGTGAGGAAACCTGAATGCTTCCATTTCGATGCATGTATGTACCCACTATCCATTACAAGTGGTGATGGGCTCACTACCCGTCACGCTGGACAGTTTCGGTACTACTTACCAAGCGTGGATGTTTCAGAATATCTCTGACTACCACCTCGAGGAATATAGTCGTGAGTATATGCATCCACATGCAGGCACTTTTCCATTTGTATGAAATGACACCCAAGTGTCCAATGTGTCACATTCCCGCTCTCTTTCTATTTACGAGCGAAAGATATGATGACATAAAAGACTAAATTTGACAGATGGGTGTGTTAAATATTGCTATCGCGGGTTGGCGTACTAGCCCCACTGAGTGATTTTTACGTTTTATGAAATGGACTCAACAGCAAAAGCTTACCTTATAAACTTCACTGGATCCTCCCGTACCTAATTTCTTTATAAACATATATTTTTTGTCCTTTATGCTGGTTGTTTTAAACAGAACTTTAGAGTTGCCGCGGACGGCTCCCTGTGGGTACGAAGGTGTAGCTACATATGATGCGGGCATGGGCTTCCTGCTCATCGGTGTCTCAGGGGCAGGTGCGGGTTCTTCTGCTACCTGAGGCTCCTCTTTAGGCTTCTGTGTAAATAACTCGCATCTCACCCGGTCTCTATTCTGTATCACATTGTTTAGGGGCGGTTTCTTGTGACTGTGCCTCCCGGAGCCCGGTGTGAACCTCCGGATGCCAGATTTGATTGTTGGTGTCATTGTTTTAGTTTTTATGCTACTGCTAATTTTTGCTATCTCCGGAGTTTTCTTATGAGCGGAATTCGTGTTATATTGAGTTCTAGGGTTATTGTTCTGTGGCATCAGTATGTTTTGTTTCTTCAATTCTGAACTAGGACGTGGATTGGAGAATAAATTTTTTTGTGTATTGTTTTTGTGAGTATTTTGATTGTCTTTGCTTGGGAATGTCCGATTTGAGGACCAGTTAGAATTTTCCTTATCATGTTCGCTGTGTGCTTTCTTCTCAGAAGCGAAAGATATAATGTCTTTCGGCTTAGAGAAGTTGAAAGAAGGTGTGGAAAATTCTCTCTTTTTAACTACGGGTGAGGGTTTATTAGCTGCTGTTGGCCCGAAGGAGTTGTCGCTGTCGTCTGCGGATGTGAAGCTGGAGTCAGGGGTGTCCGGTTCTGACTGCATGGGCATCATATTAGCCAGCAATACCGACATAGGCATCGGCGTAAATTTTATACTGTTCGACGTCGATTCTGAATTACCACTCATGTTTGTAGCGTTTTATTCACATTTAACGATAAAACTCACACTTCTTATTATCTTTTTGGCATGAAACTTTAATTATTTATCAAACAAAACAGATTATCGTAACAAAATCCAAGTAAAATCCGTTGAGCAAGTTTTGAAAATTTGACATTAGCATTACATTACTTTTTTTTTTTAAATAATCCTTCCTTGCGGAAAGGCAACGGGAACTAGCCCTTACAGCCTGGTCATTAGTTTCATTTTCACTTATACTATACACATTATCCTAACCTAAATCTTGAAATACGTGGATGAAGCATGGATGGTACACATATTCCTTAGACTACTTATATAGGGATGCGTAACCACGTGTCATTCTACTAACAAACTTTCTGCCACTTTTTGCGGGGGGCGAGGTAACATGTTATCCGCAACTTTGGATTTTATTCCCTATGACTTTAGATTCTAATTTTGAATGTTCAAAATCATGAAAAGTAGTCTCGTGTAAACCCCAAACGTTCTAAGTTCAAAATTATTGTTTCGCTATTATAGGCTGTCTCGTTTAGTGATAAGGTATAAAATTGGGTGTAAATGCGCAAGATTAATTGATCTAATACCGTGGCAGAGGGGAAATGCTACTGCAAGGCCGGTCCTTATAATAAGTAGTCTAAGACATATTCGAATTTTCAGGAAAGTTTTATACGAAGATCGATCCGAATCAAACGGGAGCGCCTTTCTTTATTTCTCACTTTTACAATATTATACTTCATTAATGGCACATTATTAAACTTATTCCACCACATTAACACAATAATAGCCACGAAAAACTAATTTAGAAAGGACAACCGTCGCTCTCCCTTGAAAAAATACCTTAAAATGTATAGAAGTTTTGACTGAAGTCAAAAGTGTAATAAATTATGAGGTTTTATAAAAACGACTCAGATAGTATCATTTATTTTTATTTAACGAGTTATTTAATCATTTATTATTAATAAATTATAAAAAAGCAGCAACCCCAACATGGCTGTCAATGTTGTTTCATAGAAATATTTATTTACTACGTAAAACCTGGAATGCGGTCTTCTCGGAATTTCGTGAAGAGCGGGATAAAGATTGCTGGACGCGGTGTCCCTATCCTTAGTAGGGTGACAATGCGATTATGCTTTTAGGACTTTTATTATATTTTCACTATTTGTGTAGTCGTTTTGCTTTGCTACAGAAAATGTGTATCTATATATCTATACCTAACATATTTACGCTACTTTGACATCAAACTAGCGTAGGTACTATGGTAAAAAAATAAATATTTCGTAAACTTCATTTCGTTAAAGGCACTATTTTTATCTGACCTAGGCACTAATTACTAGGCACTATTAAGGAACTATTTATTGACATTAAAATAATCCTGAAACCGGAGCATGTTGCGCATGTAAATAGATAGAAGAGAGCAAAGACGTGATAGTACCTACTAGGTGATCCAAAAGGTATGGCAGCCTACCATCCTCCTTTTGGATCACCTGTATGTGGCTAAAAAGGTTCACAATAGCAGAATTTTCTATGGACTAGGTACCTTAAGGTCCGCCACACATATACGGAATTGCAATCTGGAATCCTGAATCAGGATTACGATTTCGTATGGATTTCCCCCCTCCACAATTGCATTCGGAATTGCGCAACTGTCAAATCCTGTACAAAATCACAATCCTGATTTGGAATTCCGGATTGCAATTCCGTATGTGTGTGGCGGACCTAACGCGAACACCCTGAAGTGCGATTTTTGAACATCATACGAGCGAATCGGCAGTAGAAAGATGCATAATCTCCATAGTAATTTTGACATTTTCTACTGCCAAGTCACTCGTATGATCGTACATAGTTCAAAAATCGCACTTCTGTTTTTTTTTTACCGTTCCGATAACTTTTACTATGATTTTCTTTTTACGATTTCAGATTTGCTCCCATAGTAAAAGTTGTTCAGTTTGATGGTCTAAACCACCCCTGAAAGTTTCGAAACGGTAAAAAAATCATCCAGACGAACCGAAACCGGTGTAAATGCGCAAAAACTCATTTTAACGAAAGAAAAACAGAGATTTTGTATAAGAAAAATATTTACTGCAGCGCTCCCTGGCAAATGAACACCGTAACACCTATCTAAGAACCACCGTTAATCAAATCACAAACCGTGACAAACCCTTTACAGAACCGTATCTAAATCGGTCAAGCCGTTTTGGAGATAAATGGGAACATTCGTTGGTACACACAAACAAACAAACAACCTCTTACCCTAAACGCATAGGTAGGTACGCACGGCGACACATCAAGCTATACAAAACCAAAATAAGCTGGCCGCGCGTACCTACCTTCCTTCCTACTATGTTTTATCACAGATATTAGAACAGTTTTATCTTCGAACGAACAAGATAAAAGATTTGACAGATGGATGTGTTAAATGTCGCAATCGCGGGATGGCGTGTGTACTAGCCCCGCTGTTGATGAAGTTGCGATTACAAGATTCCCGGTTTATTTTTGTTGAAAGTCTCAGTTTCTGTTAAGCCGGGTCCGCTGCTTCATGTTTGCTAACATCGTTTTGTAACTTTCCCCTCCCCCGCAGGCGAACGCGGGTGATGTTATCCGATGCAAATGGATAACATCACATGGGGAAGGGGAAAGTTAGAAAACGATGTGTGGGGAACTACTACAGATGTCCAGCACCCACAAGCTATAGCAAAGATGCCAACAGATGGCGATACCGTCGCTCACGGAAATATGCTCCATACAAAGACAAGGTTCGTCGTAAATACGCAACTCGTAACCTACTACACATAAGGTTCACAATCGAATGTGAGACATAAATCGCGCAAGAGAAATAATGACAGAGATTCGATATATATAGAAGGTCCAACTAAGAACTGTTAGACCACGGCCGGTCCGCAGGCTTCACATTCACACATGGCCTGGTGGAAGATCTTCCCTTTTCAATGGAGGAACATTCCCAAGTAGCACCTCCATATTGGTGACCCTCGACAAAGAACATCGCAACCTGAACACCGCAGAGCACCACCACCACAGCAGCAACCAGCTTCAACCAACCCTTCACCCCCTCGACCAGGTCAAACAAGCAGCAGTCACACCATCAACCCGAAGCCGCACCAGGTCCATCGCAGCTGTCTTCACACCGCTCAACCCAAAATGGAGGTGCTACTTGGGAATGTTCCTCCATTGAAAAGGGAAGATATTCCACCAGGCTATGTGTGAAGCCTGGGGACCGGCCGTGGTCCAACAGTTCTTAGTTGGACCTTCTATATATATCGAATCTCTGTGATTATTTCTCCTGCGCGATTTATGTCTCGTATTCGATTGTGAACCTTATGTGTAGTAGGTTACGAGTTGCGTATTTACGATGAACCTTGTCTTTGTATGGAGCATATTTCTGTGAGCGACGGTATCGCCATCTGTTGGCATCTTTGCTATAACTTGTGGGTGCTGGATATCTGTAGTAGTTCCCCACAAAACATGGCGCAGCGGACCCGGCTTTAGGTTTTTGTAGTTTGTTATTGTTTCTCTTTTATTGTTCGTATATTCAAAATGGATACAAAGCCCATACAGCCACGTCCGATACTTGATTCGTTGTTGACAGATAATAACACCAAGATTGTTAATAATAAACCGACTATAATATCATTTGCTCTTACCTAATCGACCCCTCTCTGTTCAACACCATCTATCGAGAAATTATGATTTAGCTTTTTTTTTTCTCTGGAAAATCCCTAGAATTTTCCCGTAGGACAGTAGTTTTATACCGACATGTGGTATATTTGTATTCAGTAGAGTTTCCTGAGTAGGAAAAATGACGTTGTCGCTTTCATAAATTTTTTGTAGTTATGATATTAAACCTTTTTTTTTCTGAAACCTGTCGTGTTGGGTATCAAATGAAAGGGCTTCATGAGCCGGTTCTAAAAATATACTACACCCAAAGACATATATATTACTAGCGTAAGGACATGGCCTATGAGCTTGACTATTGTCCCCAGTTCGTTGGCTCTAAAATGCAAGGAAAAATGACAGTTTTAGAGCACTACAAATATATGACACGATATAGTTCGTATACGAGTTATGACAGATGGCGCAAATTTTTGTTTCTATGAAGGAGGTTTTTGTAAAATATTCTGACGGGCCTATCCTTACGCTAGTAATATATAAATCTATGACTACACCATTACCTTTCAGCCTTTTCTTCATTACTTGTCTTCATCAAATCCAAAAAAAGTATTCTCAAAAAAATACCAAGTTTGGTCTCCTCTAGAGTTGTAAATCTACCGTAGTCTACCAAATCGTGAGGTAGACTACCGGTAGGCTACATAAGCTACGGTAGCAATTGTAGATTATTCAGTCGTAGAAATTTTGGCTAGTTCACAATATTTTTGGCGGCTGCCATTTATTATTTGTGATAAATAAGCTAAGAGAGCTTCAGCAATAATTTTAGAGAAAGTAAAAATCAATCAAGAACGCGAAAAAAGGACATGGACATAGGTACACCATTTTAGAAAAGGTTATTTAAAATGTGATATTATGCACTAAGCCACGATAGCCTAGCTCAGGGGTATGGGTTCGATCCCCAGGGCACGTACGTACTACTGAATGAAATGTGGTTTTTATAATTTATATTTCATGTCGGTACGGACGGTTTTAAACAATTATCGTGGGCTTTTTGGTGAAGGAAAACATAGTGAGGAAACCTTTATGTCCGATAAGAGGGGCAGTTTATAGGCTAATGACAATTTAAAATCTTTAAAATTTAAAATCGTCTTTTGTTGACATTTTAAAATATTTACATAATGTAAATTAATTTGTATTGATTAGTACTTTCTCATATTACAAGAACAAAAAACAAAATTTATTTAAAAAATAAATCTACGATTTTTCATTTGAAATCTACATAATCTACGGTATGAATCGGTAGTCTACCGTAGTCTACCATAGTCTACCGGTAGACTACCGTAGGCAGTGGTAGGCTACGTAGCATTTACAACTCTAGTCTCCTCCAGCACTGGTAGCATGCCAACCCGCGATAGCCGTGATACGGCTTTATCACGTCTTTTATCTCGTTCGTTCGCGCGCAAAAGAACGAGATAAAAGACGTGATAAAGCCGTATCACGGCTATCGCGGGTGTGCATGCTACCAGTGCAGGTGGGAAACGGCTGGGTAAATTTTTGTAAAACATACGCTAAATGACAAATAACATCCTCATATCTAAGGTCAAAAAAGCAATTTTAGAAATATTAATGTTTACTAATTATTATTGATTTTTTTCATAGTGATAAAATAAAAATTAACAAATAAATTAAAATTTGTTTTTTTTTACCTTTGATAATAAGGATGTTATGAGTCATTAGGCGTATTAGACTGGTAGATTATGCTATCATTTTCAGCGTCTAACGGCGTTTTGTGAAACTTTTAGGCACCGGTTTTTTTTTAAACTAAGGGTCAGCGCACACCCAGCGTAAAACTGTTCGAGCATGCGCGAGCAGGTTTCATTGATTCAATTGATAATGAACTCTATTTCCATTGAAATAAAGTTGAAAATAGCTTGCAAGTGATTAAATCCCTTCAGCGTCTGTTCGAGTATGCTCGCGTATTATTCCGAGAGATAAGTGTACTTTTTGCAACCATCAGCAGCAAGGCTGAATCAGTGTTTATGGGGTGTAGAGCATCTCTGTAATGGGGATGGACCAGGTCTGCCTGCATAACTCCAGTCGGTTTAGGAGTTACTGATGTTTAAAGGTCTGTAAAAAATTAACGATCAGCTGCAAGGCTGATCGTATGTTACTGTTGTAGTATGCACTGTAGCTATGTGAACAGTACAAAAACTGACATGGTTCATCAGTCGGTTTAGGAGATACAGCCGTTCAAAGGTCGGAACTTTGACTGGTTGTATCTCCTAAACCGACTGACAGAACTTGACAGTTTTTGTACTGTTCACATAGCTACAGAGCATACTACAACAATATCATACGATCAGCCGTGCAGCTGATCGTGAATTTTTTACAGACCTCTAATCATCAGTAACTCCTAAACCGACTGGAGTTATGCAGGCAGACCTGGTCCATCCCCATCACAGAGATGCTCTACACCCCATAAACACTGAATCAGCCTTGCTGCTAATGGTTGCAAAAAGTACACTTATCTCTTATACTATATGCTCCTCGCGGCGACGGGAGCAGTCTCGAGCATGCGCGCGGATGCTCGCGCATGCTCGAGCATGTTCGAGCATACGCCCGTGTCGATGCTTGCGATCCGTCGTAAGTGTTGCCGCCTCGGCCGGTTTCGGACTAAATCTAGCATATTTTTTAACTACTTTAGCCCGAAAAGGGCAATTTACTACAGATAATATTATATAATAATCGAACTCTTTTTGAAAATACAAAGAAAATCTGAAAGGTCGAAGCAGATTTAGTAGGTTTTCAAATTGTTCATATTCCATTTTATAGTTCCTAGCCATAAAATAACTGTCCCTAGAACTTTAAACCGTAACACAGCACAGGGCGTAGTATTTCCCAAATATAAGTACTATCAGTTTAAAATAACAATGTGCATGACCAAGCCTGCAAATGTGACGTCACTCAATCACACGAACTTCACTCGAGTCATTCAAATGATTATTTCCTTTACATAGAGTCTATATTCCTTTGCAACTGAGTGAAGTTATCGAACGGCCCTTCAAGGTCATGCACATTGTTATTTTAAACTAATAGTACATCTTTCTTGCCTCTTTTCATCTAATTGATGTGCTCTTCTTGCTCCTCTTCCTTTGCTAGTAACCCAATAATTACCAAATCCCAGTCTACCATACTTTAAAATTGTTGTTATCGCACGTCTTTACTATAAAATAATGTAAACACAACGCAAAATTCACTACGTCAACTGTAGCAACACGGGAGCATCCGCGAGACTGTTCGAACACGCGGGAGCATGCTCCGCCGCTGCCGCCGGCGGATTTTGCCGCTAGGTGTGCGCGGCTGCAAAGAACATGCTCGAGCATGCGCGAGCAGTTCTACGCTGGGTGTGCGCTGACCCTAATTCGACCCCGCTGGACACGATTCTGCCCGGTGCCAACCCGTATCCCACTTCCTTAACCCCCCACCCCCCAAAATGTGTCCCGACCCGCGGTTTTTTTAGTTTTATTCAAAAACTATTAGAGAAAAAAGAAAACCGCCAAAAAAAATAATCTCCATTAAATTCTCTACAATATTTGTGAAAACAATTTTTTTGATAGGAATAATAAGTTAGGCAATATGCGTGTCCGAACTGCGTGTAAATTTTTGGTTTTGTAAATTTTTGCATTTGCTTTCAATTTATCGAAAAACGGCCGAAGCTGTGATAGTGTAGGGGCCAGGACAAGAAAAAAAAAATCTCGTATGTAAGTTCTGTATATACCTACAACAGGTATGGCTGTGTTCGGGGTACTCTCAGGATCACGAAACTGCTTGTTGTATAATTCAAAAGTGGTGGAGGGGGGTAGCAGTGACGTCATAAAGATGGCCGCCGACGGTTTTAGTTTTTCTTCAATTGTAGCGCACCTATGAGGTCAATCTGGTTGTGCGAGGTGTCATTTGAAAGCTTATTAAATTTACTTTCATCATTTCATAGACACCTAAAGTGAAAAATTTGTATTTACTGAAATATTTTGAATTTAATGCATTTTTTGCTACCTACCAGCAATCATTCCTCCAGTTTTCTCGGAAACGGATAACTATATTGTGATTATAGCTATTACATAAAACATACAGAATTTTATAAGCTATCTTATAACTTGAATTGTATAAAAATACAACTTCAAACGACTGAGCTGTGTCAAATTTACTGGTGCACTGTAACTATGAATCCAAGAATGCGTCGGTCTGCGGCGGGGCGGAAGGACTGCAAATAAAATTATTACTTATAGATTATTATATAATTAGGGTTTCCATTGTGATATGGCTTAGAAAAATATACAATTTTATATTATTTACTTGCACATGCGTTTACATAAACTATAGAGTTAGATGTACGGGGGTGTAAACTTAAATGCGTAATATATTTAAGGGGGTACTTTAGACCATAAAACTGAACAACTTTTACAATGGGACCAACTTAGAAATGACGAGAAAAATAATCCGCAGTTTCATACATTTTGGTCGAGAAGGGATTGACATATTCTATGGAACATCCCATTTTATTTCACTATTTCTTTGTTGGCTCCAAGGTGATAGTGGTTCAGTTTTATGGTCTGAATTGAAGTAGAAGTTCCCCATTTGATGTATGTAATGTAAAGTAAGTATTTAATTTCACACTCTGTCACAGAATAGGTTCCTTTATAGTTCTTCATAACAAGGATGAAGCTGCCTTGGAAAAGTGAATAAAAAAATGAGAAATCCAAAACAATTCAACAGGTCAGGTTCGGGGGGTTCAAGCTTGTTGCAGATATATGGGATGTATTTATTGACGAAGCCTGTTGTGGATGTGAGTGGTGTACCTATTTACCTTTGACGAAGCCTGTTGTGGATGTGAATGTTGTACCTATTGCCTTTGACGAAGCCTGTCGTGGATACGCACTTTGTACTTTTCGTTTTAAATAAATACTCTAGCCAAATGTGGAACAGCTGATAATATGGGTCTGCTATAATTAAGTATAAATTATGTAATGAAATGTTTTATTCAACAGGTTTATAAATATTTATTGTTATAAAAAAACAATTGTTAGTTGCAAGAAGGTTGCAAGCATGCAAAGTAAAAGTAGGTAGAGTGATTCATCAACATCACCAAAATTATACTGATTTAAGCATAGGTCTCCCCGATATGGCATTTATCATCTCGCACTGCAGCAGCCTGTTCTTTTAACAAAATAAATGGTTGTCGTTGTTATCGGTGACAACTTTTCGTTTTCCAATGTCCAACCATGGTTTGTAGGTGGTCCACATCTGCAGTGGCCCAAATGCATATTTGGTAATTTGCTCTTTTTATAAGTATGTTGTTTAAGAGCTTCTTGTGACGGTGGAAGATTATCCACGTTACCAATATTTAAAAAAATCTGCTCTAAGATTGTCCATATTGTCAACCGTGTACAATTTGGGTTTCTTATGACAGTAAAGAGCCAGTAAACTTCTCGCCCTTTTGCTGTAGATCTTCTGTTAGGTCAACTACCGATCCAAAACTTTCCAGAAGATCGCAATTTTCTTTAAAGACTTTCCACGTGCCATTCTTTGAAAAACCTAACAATGAGCTTGTGTTGTCGCATCCTGTAAGAGCGTGGTACGCCAATAAATCCTGCTAGTAAATCAAATTGCAATGAATTTATTTCACAATACGTGATATACAAATCTTGAGGGAGGTATAAGTAGAATTATGTTAAACAGCAGAGACACTGACGTTTTACTGTTGCTCATTCATTTCTTCGACAAGTTACCAGCAAACGTCTGGATTCAATGTGGAATGAGCGCGAGTAAACCAAAATACGTTTCAGTCCATAAAATTGTTCAAGCTGTCGGACCAGAACGACACTGTTTATTGGCGTACCACGCTCTTACATGATGCGACAACAACAGCACATTGTTAGGTTTTTCAAAGAAAATCACGTGGAAAGTCTTCACAGAAAATTACGATCTTCTGGAAAGATTTGGATCGGTGGTTGACCTTACAGAAGATCTAGGCAAAAAGGCGAGAAATTTAATTATGACTCTTTACTGTCATAAGAAACCTAAATTGTACACGGTTGACAATATGGACAATCTTAGAGCAGATTTTTTTTAAATAGGTATTTGTAACGTGGATAATCCATATAAAAAGAGCAAATCGCCAAATATACGTTTGGGCCACTGCAGATGTGGCAATTCAAAATGTACCACCACCTACAAACCATGGTTGGACATTGGAAAACGAAAAGTTGTCACCGATCACAACGTTAACCATGTTTTTCGTTAAAAGACTTGGAATTATTATCTTGCCAATGCAAAACAGGCTACCGCAGTGCGAGATGCGGCTGTGTCAACAAAAATCAAAAATGCATCCCATTCGGGGAGAAGGTATGTTAAACCAGTATATATATATTTTTTTTTTTATTCATAATGGGTTTGCGCTTGGCTTCAGCTCACCTGATGGAAAGTGTAGATGAAGCCGAGGATGTAGCGCTCTCGCCCAGAAAAAGCCTATTTACTCTTCTTTTAAAAATATCCTGATTGTATTTGCTTGGGAAAACAGACGCAGGGAGAGAGTTCCAAACCTTACCGGTTCTCATTATAAAAGAGGATGCGAACCTATTTGTGCGGATTGTTGGTATAATTTTGGTGATGTTGATGAATCACTCCACTTAGTTTTACTTTGCATGCTTGCAACCTTCTTACAACTAACAACTGTTTTTTTTTTCTAACAATAAATATTTATAAACCTGTTGAATTGTTTTGGATTTCTCATTTTTTTATTCACTTTTCCAAGGCAGCTTCATCCTTGTTATGAAGAACTATAAAGGAACCTATTCTGTGACAGAGTTCGAAATTAAATACTTACTTTACATTACATACATCAAATTGGGAACTTCTACTTCAATTCAGACCATAAAACTGAACCACTATCACCTTGGAGCCAACAAAGAAATAGTGAAATAAAATGGGATGTTCCATAGAATATGTCAATCCCTTCTCGACCAAAATGTATGAAACTGCGGATTATTTTTCTCGTCATTTCTAAGTTGGTTCCATTGTAAAAGTTGTTCAGTTTTATGGTCTAAAGTACCCCCTTAAATATATTACGCATTTAAGTTTACACCCCCGTACATCTAATTCTATAGTTTATGTAAACGCATGTGTAAGTAAATAATATAAAATTGTATATTTTTCTAAGCCATATCACAATGGAAACCCTAATTATATAATAATCTATAAGTAATAATTTTATTTGCAGTCCTTCCGCCCCGCCGCAGACCGACGCATTCTTGGATTCATAGTTACAGTGCACCAGTAAATTTGACACAGCTCAGTCGTTTGAAGTTGTATTTTTATACAATTCAAGTTATAAGATAGCTTATAAAATTCTGTATGTTTTATGTAATAGCTGTAATCACAATATAGTTATCCGTTTCCGAGAAAACTGGAGGAATGATTGCTGGTAGGTAGCAAAAAATGCATTAAATTCAAAATATTTCAGTAAATACAAATTTTTCACTTTAGGTGTCTATGAAATGATGAAAGTAAATTTAATAAGCTTTCAAATGACACCTCGCACAACCAGATTGACCTCATAGGTGCGCTACAATTGAAGAAAAACTAAAACCGTCGGCGGCCATCTTTATGACGTCACTGCTACCCCCTCCACCACTTTTGAATTATACAACAAGCAGTTTCGTGATCCTGAGAGTACCCCGAACACAGCCATACCTGTTGTAGATATATACAGAACTTACATACGAGATATGGTTTAGAGACGACTTTTTTGCGGGTGGCCGATAGTCTATGATAGAATGGTGTAGGGTTTGGGTGGATCGTAGAATCAAAAAGAGAGGCTTCAACGATTAATCTATTTATTATCACTTGAAATCTAAAAGTACCAAGTCACGACCCGGGCGGCCATCGAGAGAGAGCCTGCTTTTTTAAAACGTCAACCTGCCAATGGTACTATGGCCATACAGCCAAGTCATCCAACTTACATCCCTTTTTTTTACAATAGAGATTACAACCTTATACACTTTACTAAAAATAATCATCCCAGTATTTGGGTCTTTTAATTACTCTTCCACTTTTAGATTTTTTCTGGTTCCGGTTCTCGTTCCGCTAACACGTACGTTGCGAGTGTCCGCGAATAAACCCGTAAAAAGTGGGAAAAGTGCTAAATCATTCCATCCAAAGCGTGAAATCACAACAAAACATAATAAATCTGTGCATCAAGTGTATTAAGTGCAAGTGTTACAACTTGGTCAAAAATCTAAGATACAAAATCGCAAAATTATAACCTCAAAAATCGTCATCATAGACAATAATATAGAGACACAGAAAAAATACCAACATAACAAACTGCCAGTTTGACATTGCAGTAGCAGTGTTGCCGTACACAAACTTAAAAAGTCCCCAAAAAGTGTTGCCGCAGTAAAATGGAAAAATCTACCATGGAAATCTTGCTATCGAAACTGGACGAAAAATTTGCCCATCAAACTGCCGTCATAACAACATCTGTTACCCAAAATGTAATGGAGGCGTTAGACCATAAGCTGAAACGTATTATGGAAGAAAATGCCGAGCTAAAAAATAAAGTCTCCACCCTTGAACAAAAAATCAGTGTGATAGAAAAAGATAGACGCAAACAAAACTTAGTCTTCTTTGGTGTTGAAGAAAGAGGAAAAACAGAATGCGAGCTTGTAGACGAAATCAAGGATATTATCATAGGAACGGGGTTACATTTTGAGAGCAACAAAATAAGCAAGGTATACAGGATTGGCCAGCACTCCAAAAACAAAACCAACCGTCCTGTTGTAGTCTCTGTGACAACTATGTGGAAAAAACACCAGATCCTTAAACAAAAGCCTCAATTACCACCGGGCATAAATGTCAAAGAGGACTACCCAAAAGAGGTATTAGAGCTACGGAAGCAGCTACAAACGCAAGTAAACGAGGAAAGGAAGAAGGGCAATTTGGCTTACATCAAATACGACAAATTAGTAGTGAAAAAGCCCACAGAACAAACTCGGGACAAGAGGAAACGGGAGGATTCATATTCACCTAACAAAGAGGCACAAAAGAAAGTCAACACTGAAGACAGCGATCCAGCAAAAAACCTAGCAAATAAAACTATAACTAATGAGATCCTTAA
The DNA here is from genome assembly GCA_922987775.1 of Agonopterix subpropinquella. NCBI lineage: Eukaryota > Metazoa > Arthropoda > Insecta > Lepidoptera > Depressariidae > Agonopterix > Agonopterix subpropinquella. Next base: position 25,891,602 of record OV277696.1, read on the forward strand.
ACCTAGTATCCTGAACTATGTGGAACGAGGCAAACCAGCCTCAACACCAAAAAACTCAAAAAACTAAATAATACCAAAACGAACTCAACCCTAAGAAAAAACGAAACAAATGCATGTAAGCAAAATCAAAACGAAAAGATACCCAGAACCGGAAAACTGATAAAACAAACAGAACAAGCTACACCACAGAACAACAAATGTCTCCCAACACGGCTGGTCACCGCGGGAGGACTAGACCAAAACCCTCCAACTAAACCATGTAAATCAATAATTATTGCAACACTAAACACAAGAACACTGAGTACAAAAGAAAGTCAACTTGAATTAGAAAAAAGTCTTGAAAATATACACTATGACATTTTAGGCATAAGTGAGATGAGAAGAATGGGTGAGAATATAGAAGAATATGAAGACTACATCCTGTTCTACAAGGGAACAACAGCGGGCCGCGCAGGAGTTGGATTTCTCATAAAACGCTATCTGAAGAACAACATTTTGGAATTGGTAGGGATTTCCGATAGAATAGCAATATTAAACATAAGACTACCCGGCTACAAAAAAGTGTGGACCATTGTCCAAGCCTATGCCCCAACGGAAGAACCTCACAAGCACAAGGAAGTAACAGATGAATTCTACAACAAGTTACATGATGTCACCAGGAACTACATTAACAACAACCTCATAATCATGGGTGACTTCAACGCTCAAGTCGGCAAAAGAGAAGCAGGTGAAGAACATGTACTGGGGAAATACTGCTATGGAAATAGAAGTGACAATGGACACAGACTCATAGATTTTCTACTCCAAAATAATCTAACTCTGCAAAACTCAATGTACAAGAAAAAGATAAGAAAAAGATGGACTTGGGTTTCCCCAAGTGGATTATATAGAAATGAAATTGACTTCATCATTACAAACAAATCTCAGTACTTCAACGACACACATGTCATACAGAACCTAAATTTTAACACAGATCACCGTATGGTTCGTAGCCGCATAAAGCTCTATCAAACAAAACATTCTAGGAAATTTATAGAGAACACCACAACTCTGCAACCAGAAAAGAATAGGCAGATATCTGAACACTTTAACATCAAGTCGCTGACCGAAACTATTAACTCTGACAGAAGCATTGGGGAAAAATATAACCACTTAGAAAGAACTCTGTCCCAAGTAAAGGAAACAATCACTAAGAAGAGCAGCAACAAACTGAGTGAAAAGATATTAGAGCTTCTAGAAGAGAGAAAACTATTAATTACACAATCAAACAAAAACAAAGAAATCCGTCAGAGAATTTCGACTCTCAGCAAACTTATAAGAGAGGGTATACGAAAGGAAAGAAAACAAAAAAGGCTTAAGAAACTAGAAGACACAATCCAAAGTACAGGTGGAACTAAGAAGGCTTTCAAGGAGTTAAGAGACCAAGGAAAGGAATGGATACAGAGACTTGAAAATACTAAATCGGAGCCCACAACAAAACGAATAGACATCCGCAAAATAGCCACAGAATATTACAGAACTCTCTACTCAAACATAGATCAGGAACCTGAGGAAGAAATGAGGCCAAACAACAACCCACAGGATACACCCCCTATACTCACTGGGGAAGTACGGAAAGCCATACTTTCCCAAAAACTGGATAAAGCTCCAGGACCGGACAACATCACAAATGAACTGATAAGAGGTACTGTAGAAGAGTTAACTCCAATCCTAACGAAGCTATTTAACGACATACTTAAAACAGGAATAATTCCAGAACATTGGGGCGAATCTCACATTATTCTACTGCACAAAAAAGGCTCCAAAGATGATATAGGCAACTACAGACCAATAAGCCTGATTTCAAACATATATAAGGTATTCGCAAAAGTAATTCTAGAAAGAATCACGAAAACCCTCGAAGAAAACCAACCTATAGAACAAGCAGGTTTCAGAAGGAATTACAGTACAATCGACCATATCCACACCATAAAGCAAGTTCTAGAAAAGTGTAATGAGTACCAAAAGCCAGTTTATATCGCTTTTATAGATTACGCAAAGGCATTTGACAGTCTCAGTCACGAGTATATATGGCAAACTCTAAGACAGCAAGGAGTGGACCGGCACTACATAGATATGATCAAAAACATTTATATAATTAGCAAAAGTAGTGTAAAACTAGAAATCGTTGGAGATCAATTTCCCATAAAGAGAGGCGCCAGGCAAGGGGACCCCCTCTCCCCAAAACTATTCACTGCAGTACTTGAAAATATATTCAGGAGACTAAATTGGGACGATTACGGCCTTAGTATCAATGGAAACCGACTAAACCATCTAAGATTTGCAGATGATCTCATTATCCTAGAGAGTAATCCGAAGGTACTACAAGAAATGGTAGAAACCCTGGCATACAAAAGCAAGGAAGCTGGTCTTGTAGTTAACACAAATAAAACTAAATTGATGACAAACTCCACAGAAGTGGACATCGAACTGGAAGGGAAAAAGCTCGAATATGTCAATGAGTATGTGTATTTAGGACAAATAATATCACCTAGGAACCAGATGGAAAAGGAAGTAAACAAAAGAATTGCTTGCGGTTGGAAGAAATACTGGTCTCTCAAGGAAATAACGAAAAGCAAAGACTTGAGTATATCCACTAAACGAAAAACTTTCAACACATGCATCCCCCCATGTTTGACATATGGATGCGAAACTTGGTCGCTCACCCAAAGCCAACGTGAAAAACTTGCCAAGTGCCAACGCTCAATGGAAAGGAGTATGTTGGAAATAAAGCTCAGCGACAAAATCGCCTCAACAGAGATACGACAGAAATCCAAACTTCCTGACATACTCATCCGAATCGACCATCTAAAATGGGGCTGGACAGGACACATGTTAAGGTGCAGAGCGAACAAGTGGAGCCAACAGGTCACGTTATGGTATCCGAGGGATGGTACAAGAGAACGGAAGCGGCCATTAAGGAGATGGGAGGATGATCTTCGCCTGACCCTGGGACCGTACTGGACAAGAGTCCCGGCAGACAGAGAGCAATGGAAGCAGTTGGAGGAGGCCTATGTCAAGCGACACACCGAGCTAAGGGACATTTTATAAACCACAAGACCAAACAAAGAAGGAACCAGCTCGGAACAAAAGGCTACATCATCATTTAGATTTAATATGGGTTTCGGTTGCATCAGTTTCAGCGTTGTGAACAATATCATTTTCAGGACTGAAAGTTACAGTTTTATTATTATTTTTACTAGTACCACTGGCCAGACAACTCTTCAGATTCTCATCATTGTTACAATATACATTAAAATCCATTATTTCATTATTACAATTATGATCTGCTATATCTCTATAGTCAGTCTCGTCAAAATCTATATCATTATTATAATTATCATCTATATCATTATTCATACTACTATCATTATTTACATGCTTTACAATGTCATCAAAGTCTTCGTCATCATAGTCATAAGTGTTTCTAATTCTAAACTTTTTGTTTCTCGATCCTTTAAATACATTATATCGATTTCTTATGATCTTTTGACCGTTTTCCAGAACAATTTTATACGATCTATCTTTTTCTCCCTTCTCTAAAACTTTCCCAGGTATCAATTTACTACTATTTTTGTCTCTTACATATACATTATATCCTGGTTTAAATTCTACTTCTTTCCCTTTGTGTTTTCTATCATGATAAATTTTATATTTCTCTCCTTTCTTTTCTACAGATCTTTTAATCTCATTATAATCCATTTCGTTTGTCTTATTTATAATTACAGGTAATATAGAAGGAACTTGCCTACCTAGCATCATTTCATTAGGTGACTTCAGTTCGGAATCAATTGGTGTGTTTCTATATTCAAGTAAAGCTAAATGTATATCTTTACCATCAATTAAACATTTTTTTAACATTTTCTTAATTGTCTGTATATGACGTTCAACCATACCATTTGATCTCGCATAATAAGGTGTTGATGCTATGTGTTTAAAATTCCATTGCTGACAAAAATCTATAAATGCAGCACTTCTATATTGTGGACCATCATCTGTATACAATATTTCAGGAATACCCCACCTAGCAAACGTGGTCTTTAAGGCCCTGATATGTTCTTCAGCTGTTTGATTTTGTATTTCAATTAATTCAGTATATTTGGTTAAATAGTCAACCATAAGCATGAATATTTTGTTGTCAAGGAAAAACATATCAGCTCCCACTGTCTTCCAAGGTCTATTGGGTACATCTCTAAGTTTTAATTCCTCATAAGAATGACTATTTTGAAACTGCAGACATGTATCACAATTCTGGATCATATCCTCTATTTCTTTACTCATAAATGGCCAAAACAGTAAACCTCTCGCTCTATTCTTGCACTTATTAACACCCATGTGGTTATAATGGAGTTTATTTAACATTTCTTTGCGCAGAGATTTAGGAACTAGTACTGCTGAATCTTTGAATATTATCCCATTTACAACTGATAAATCTTCTTTAACAGAGTGATAAACCTTTAAATTGAATGGTACCTCTGAAAATGTAGGCCATGAGGATGTTATGTAATTCATCAACAATACTAGATTCTGGTCTTTAGCTGTTTCAGTTTGAAAAAGTTTTAATTTTTCTTCACTAATATTTAGATTTTGCAGTATCATACAAACATGACACTCAACATTTTCATCTATGTCTTTATTACAAATAATGTCTTGTACATAGTGTCTTGACAAGGCATCTGCTACTAACAATTCTTTACCTGGTCTATACTTAATAACAATATCATAGTTTTGTATACGCATTCTTAATTTTTGCAATCTCAATGGTGTTTCATTCATAGATTTTTTAAATATTTGCTCTAACGGCTTATGGTCGGACTCTACAACAATTTGTTTGCCATATATGTACTGATAGAACTTTTCACATCCATACACTATAGCTAATAGTTCCTTTTCTATTTGTGCCCAAGATTTTTGTGATTCTGTGAGTGCTTTAGAAGCATAAGCTACTGGAGCATCATTTTGTAATAATACAGCACCCAAACCTGTACTACTACTATCAACCGACAATGTTACTGGACAATTTATATCATAAAATTTTAACACTGGCTCAGAGGTTAAAATTTGTTTTAATTTAGCAAAATCATTCTTTTGTTTTTCTTCCCATACAAATACAGAATCCTTCTTTATTAAATCTCTCAATGAATATGTAATATCGGATAGATTTGGTATAAATTTTGATACATAAGTTACAATTCCCAATATAGTTTGCAATTCTTTTTTATTGTTTGGTTCATTCATACTTATAATAGCTCTGATTTTTTCTGGGTCGGGTCGAATGCCTTCCCCGCTCAGTATATGTCCTACATATTTTACCTCTGTTACTGCGAATTTACATTTTTGCTTATTGAATCGAACCCCTGCCAGCCGTGCTCTTTCTAATACTTGTTTTAAGTTTCTGTCATGTGATTCTTTTGAATCACCCCATACTAAGAGTTCATCTACATATTGTTCCACGCCTTTGAGGTCACTAAATATATCATGGAAACATTTACCGAACACTTCTGGAGCTGAATTTAACCCGAACGGTAATCTTTTATAGCAATACCGTCCATACTCTCCTGCATTGAATGTAGTGTACAGTTGGCATTTTTCTGACAATCCTATCATATAGAACCCTTTAGATGCATCAAGTACAGAAAAATATTTTGCATTGGGCATTTTAGCAACCAATTCCTCAAATGTACTCATTTTGAATCGTTCTCGAATTATACATTTATTTAAAATTTGTGGATCTAAGCACAACCTTATAGCTCCATCACTCTTTTTGGTGACAACCATAGAGCTCACCCATTCAGTAGGTTCGGTCACTTTCCTAATGACACCTAACCCCTCTAAATGGTCCAATTCACTTTTAATTTTATCCATTAATTTAAAAGGAATTTTCCTAGGCCGTTCTGCGATAGGAATACAACCATCTTTTAATTGTATATTATATTCCCAATCTAATTTACCTAACCCACAAAATAAATCATTATATTGATGCACAATGTCATTATTATTTATAATATTTACATTTTTTAATATTCCAAGCTCGACCGCTGTGGAATAACTCAATACACAGGGCGTCTCAAAATCTACTACAAAAAACTTGGTCACAAATTTCACATCATTGTATTGTATATTATATTCGTCACAAATTCCTATAATTTTGATGTCAAAACCATCAAAATTCTTTAATTTTACATTTATACAAGCCTTCAATTTCAGATTCAATTGTTTTACAATATTTATATTAAGTATGTCCACCTGTGAACCCGTATCAATTTTAAAATGTACGTCACAATTATTTAATTTTAATTTCATAAACCAGTCTCTTTTAACAGAACCAACCGCGTGTATTGTATCTAATTGAAAATTCTCCGCCTCATTTAATTGTCTTTGATTTTTTATTACCGAACACTTGAAATAGCACATTGCCGCGTAGTGGTTTAGCCGATTACACTTTAGACATTTTTTACCGTATGCCGGACACTGCCTGTACGCATGATTTTTACCGCACTTTTTACATATTGGTTTCGACTTACTTGAAGGGCCTTCGCGATCATTTGTCTGCGGCTTGTCGTTCTCCCGTGCATTCGACCTGGCTCTCGGAGTCTTGCTTCTGTTGTATCTGCTCGTTGACATTTCTCTGCTCCTAGACCTTATCGAGTTGGATGGATCGGTCACTCTGGCAACAGTTCCGTTCCCTTCACTGCCATTTGCAAGTTTATGTATTTGCATTTGTGCAGCTTGAGCGGCTTTGCATATATTAACACACTTATCTAATGTTAGGTCTGTAATTCTAAGCAGTTTTTCTCGTAAGCCATCGTCGTAAATACCTAATACAATTTGGTCTCTAATCAGACTGTCTTTCAAAGTGTCAAATTTACAGTCTAAACTCAGATGTTTCAGTACAGTGAAATATTCTTCATATTGTTCAGTTCGAAGTTGCTTACGACTAAAAAACAAGTACCTGTTATAGGTTTCATTCGTTGGCGGACTGCAATGCTTTTCCATTATCTGCATGACATCAGCATATTTGAGGTTATCTTTGTTCTCAGTCGTGTTATAGATTTGCAAACCTTCTTCACCAATGCAATGTAGTAGCAGGGCTTTTTGTTGTTCATTGCTTAATTTACTGGTTGCCCCACTTGCAAGGTAGTATAGTTCAAAACGCTGCTTCCATTCTTGGAAGTTTCGTTTTTTATTTCCACTGAATTTCAATGGTGGCGGCGGTCTCAATGAATCCATCTTGCGGTTTATGCTGTTTTATTTATAATATTCAGGTTACTTACAGCTTCTGCCTCAGCGCCATGTAGGGTTTGGGTGGATCGTAGAATCAAAAAGAGAGGCTTCAACGATTAATCTATTTATTATCACTTGAAATCTAAAAGTACCGGAGTGCGATTTTTGAAAATCATACGAGCGACTTGACATTCGCATACGAATTGAGATTTTCATTCCGAGTGGTTACGTTTTTCTCTATTTTTGAAATCGTTCGGATGTGCCAAAACCGTTTCGATTCACACAGAAAACGTTTCAATTGAACGAACGAACGAATGAATGGTTTCATAGTAACATTTCAAATCGGACTTTACCGCCAAAATTATGGGTTAACGGAACGTAGAAAAAAAGTTAAATCTGTTGACGTCTGACAACATTACAAACGTCAAACATTCGAGTGGTAGAATTGGATACGAGTGGTTCGGAGCACTCGTTGCAAGTGATAGAAAGTTGAATTCAAAAATGGCAAATCATCGATTTTACGTCATTTTCTACTACTCGTTTTGAACGTCTGATTTTCAAAAATCGCACTCCAACAACAAGTCACGACCCGGGCGGCCATCGAGAGAGAGCCTGCTTTTTTAAAACGTCAACCTGCCAATGGTACTATGGCCATACAGCCAAGTCATCCAACTTACAAATGGCCTCTAGGCCGCTGGCCGGCTGGTTCGCTTCTAAGCGAATTAATCTCGATACATTTACCTACAAAACGAGACCTTATTTACTGTCGTACGAGTATTTGTTTACGATTTATAGCTCAGTGCAGACAGACTCTACCGCGAGTTTCGAGTACTGTGCTACGCTCTATGCTCGATGCATCAGAAAGTTATGCATTTGTAATAATAACTATTTTATTTATATTAACATTTTGTTGGTGACATTAAAGAGACAGAGGGTTTATGGGCGTTAGTTCACCACGCATGCCCAATGGCGATTGGTGGACTTCATAATAAGCATCGGCATTTCTTCTTCAGCGTATGCAGGTTTCCTCGCGATGTTTTCCTTCACCGTTTGAGAGCAGTCGGTATTACGTACACGAAATGAAAGACTAATATATAAAAGACTAATATTTTGATATATTGGATCGATGTCTTTGCGCAACCGCTATATTATGCTGTTGAGTTGCAACAGCAACAGCTCCTATGAACAGCTCGCAAAATCATAATCTTTATTTGCATTTTCTTCTTCTTTAAATTCTGTAAGCATCTCTACGGTTAGAAGGCTGCGAGTAGAGTACATATGTTCCTTGGCTGCGAGAGACGAAAATTTCGGCCCACAGAGCTGCAACAAGCCCCAAATTAACTGCCCAACACCGCAGAGACCGGTGTAGCAGCCTGCGACCAAATCAACAAAGTAAGGTTCTCTTCTCGGATAATACGAGGTTATGCCTTTTCTGCAACGACAGCTTCGAAAGAGTATACAGGAGTCAGGCAGACCATTTTTCTAAAGCCTGTATAGAGAAGAAAATGAACTACGGAGGTGGATCGTTCATGTTCTGGAGCGGCTACTCAATCGATGGCAAAACCGAACTCGCATGCGTTTTCAGGACAGGTCAAGGGTCGTTGTTTGCTCCTCGGTACATTGCAGAGATCCTGGACCCTGGATGTACATGTGGTCTCATATGTAGGTTTTGGTGGGTATGGGTTCACATTTAATGCAACACAACACCCGTTTCCACATAGCATCGTGTGTCTACAATATAGATTGGGACCCTTTTATGCAATGGCTGGAGCATGAAGTCTAGACCTGAATTTGATTGAACACCTTTGGGACGAGCTGAACCAACAAGTTCGGGCCCATGGTCCTACCCATATGCCACCCTTCAAGACCTCCAGGATGCCGTCTTTGCTGAATGGTACGACATGCCTCAACAACTCGTAATGAAATTTGTTAGGTCTAAGCATGACGGCAAGGAAGCAGTTATCAGGGTAAGGTAAGGGGCTAGGTGTTAGCACATTTTAAATTTTTTGACGATTTAATTGTGTAAATAAACGTGCACATAAACATTTAAAAAAAAGGTATAGGGTAAACTATATAATGATTGGCACCTTAAGGCTAAGCCAGACTTGACTTACTTATAACAAATTCAATTTTATGTTTAGACATAAGTAACCATTTTTGAATTATCGATTGGGGTATAGGTTTTTAAATAAAAGAGTATTCTAGTATACATTATCAAAATTTTAATTAAAAATTTACGGATTAAAAAAATTATACCCGAAAGTATAGTCATTGGCACCCCAGGTACAAACATTGGCACTATGTATCAGTGATTGGCACTAAACCTCAACAATATTTTATCAACAGTTATTTTTAATCTTTGTACAAACTGACATGTTTGTACAAAGATTAAAAATATGCACAAATCAACAAAATTATTATTTTAGGTAGGTAGGTGTAGGTGTTTTAAAAATATACAGGGTGAAATTGATATCATTAGCATCCTTATAAACTAAGTGTCTACCCGGAGTCACGTTGCAGGAACTGACCCGACACGTCTCGCGTGGTTTCGCGTGTCGCGTTTTTGCCTGCCACGAGGCTCCACATTCCTTAATCTCTTCTTGTTCTTGTCCAAAAACAGTCCCAGAGATTGGGATAGATTCTCCCAATAAACTACACTTGACACTGGCGGAAATGACTGCATTTCCGCCAGTGTCAAGTGTAGTTTATGTTTGCGTTATGTGCTTGTGCGTTAGCACTGGCTAACGCACAAGCAAGAGTCCATTTAATTATAAATAAAAAAAAAGTGTCTACCCATTAAACTGAACAACTTTTACTATGAGAGCAAACCGATAGCAGCAAAAAAATAATCAGCTGTTGCATACATTTGAGTCGAGTAGGCATTGCAGTTTAGTATGAAACAGCAGATATTTTTTTTCCTCCGATCGGTTTGCTCCCATACTGAAAGTTGTTCAGTTTGATGGGTAGACTCTTAGTTTAAAAGGATGCTAATGATATCCATTTCATCCTGTATAACGGTAAGTCAGCCTCACTTTCATAGCTTTCGTTTAAATTTTGTTTTACAGCTATCTCCTTAGCATTTTGATGTACAGTCCTTTTCTCTTTAATGTGTATTTATTAATGTATTATACTAAAATTGCCCCAAACTGACTCCAACCTGCCCCAAACTGCCCCCAACGTGTCACCAAATTGCCCCAATCTGCCCCAACTTGGCACAACTTTGCCCGTAACTGTCCCAACTTGGGGCCAAACTGCCCGACCTGCACCAACTTGGCCCCAGGATGCCCCAAACTTGCTCGCAACCTGCCACCAACTTTTCCCGAAGCTGCCCAAACTCCCCACAACTTGCTCCAAATTGCCTGCCAAAACTTGCCCCTATCTTGCCCCAAACTTGCCACAGCCTGCTTTCAATCTTCCACCAACTTACACCTAATGGACCCCTTATTGACTCCTAGTGGACCCCTAATGGACCCCTAATTGAATCCTAGTGGACCCCTAATGTACCCCTAGTGGACCCCTAATTGACCCCTAGTGGACCACTAATGAACCCCTAGTTGACCCTTAATTGACTCCTAGTGGACCCCTGATGGCCCCTTAATTTACCCCTAATTGACTCCTAGTGAAGCCCTAGTTGACCCCTAATTGACTCCTAGTGGACCCTTAATGGTCCCCTAATTGACCCCTAATGAACCCGCAGTAAACCCCTAATGGACCCCTAATTTACTCCTAGTGGACCCCTAATTGGTAATGGTCCCCTAATAGTCCCCTAATGAACCCCTAAATGACTCCTAGTGGATCCCTAATGGACCCCTAGTGGAACCTAATGGCACCTTTTGTACCCCTAACACATCACCAACCCAGTTAATAGTTTGTCAGATTAACTTTTGCCAGAGACGCAAGCCCCGACTGACTAGTTGGTTAAACCAACATGACATTGACGTGACCTTGAACGCGTCTGTCGCGAGAGTTTCGCTTCTACTATAGTGTACTATTACTATTTATTCATATGACTATGCCTTCAATTGCAACGATTGGCACTCACTACAGTGATTGGCACTATACCTGAGTATAATGATTGGCAGTGCCAGAAATTGATAACAAGGTAGTGAAACAAAATTCTAACATTGTTTAAAAGAAAATGTTAACAACCAATTCATCTCGTGGTCTAATATTGAAGGGAAAATATTAAAATTGATTTTTAGTGATTGGCATAGGTGCCAATGAATTATACTTCAGTACAAAATTATAACTATTGATTGGCACTCTATAAATTAAAGGTTACGTTAGAAAAATCAACGAAAATCCCTTAAAATCTATTATTTATTGTAAAACAAAGCAAAATAGCACACATCATATCTCATATTTATATATTTATACGTAAATTATAAAAGTTCAAACTTATCCAAAGCTTGTTAAATTTGCAATAAAATGGCGTCAAAGTGATATTCCTCCTGTCAACGACTTTGTTTATTTTACAGTGCTGTCAGGTTATATGTTATAAATATTACCATTGAAATTTATGAATGTAGACATTTACAAGAAACCAAAAAAAATACCAAACTGTATTTTCTGATAGAACAATTCTTAATATTTTTGTTCAAAGTGCAAAGTGCCAATGACTAGTGGGGTGCCAACAATACAATAGTTTACCCTAATTCCCCTTTTACTATTAATTTTGTTCTTAAACCGTGGTTAAAAAGCTCGCGGCGACATCTGTACTGCAGCCACTGCAGGCTATACATCCTTAACTAATACTTGTATAACAATAAGCTAGGTGTTGTTTTGTAGGTAAATGTATCAAGATTAATTCACTTCTTGACTATTTTATCACAGCTGCGGCCGTTTTTCGATAAATGAAGGAAAACATCGCGGGGAAACCTGCATACATTGAAGAAGAAATTCCGATGGTTATTGTGAAGTTCACCAATCCGCATTGAGTATGCGTGGTGGACTAACGCCCATACACCCTCTGTCTCTTTAATGTCACCAACAAAATGTTAATATAAATAAAATAGTTATTATTACATGCATAACTTTCCGATGCATCGAGCATAGTAGTGTAGCACAGTACTCGATACTCGCGGTGGAGTCTGTCTGCACTGAGCTATAAATCGTAAACGAATACTCGTACGAAAATAAATAAGGTCTCGTTTTGTAGGTAAATGTATCAAAATTAATTCGCTTCTTGGCCATTCTATCACAGCTTCGGCCGTTTTTCGATAAATTGAAAGCAAAACCAAAAATTTGCAAAACCAAAAATTTACAAGTAGTTCGGACACACATATTTCCTAACTTATTATTCCTATCAAAAAAATAATTTACAAATATTGTAGAGAATTTAATGGAGATTATTTTTATCATTGACGGTTTTCTGTTATCTTTAATATTTTTTGTATAAAACTAAAAAAAACGCAGTTAGGGACACATTTTGGGGGGTGGGGGGTTAAGGAAGCGGGGGACGGGGTGGCACCGGGCAGAATCGTGTTCAGCGGGGTCTAATTAGTCTAAAAAAACCAGGTGCCAAAAAGTTTCTCAAAACGCCGTTAGACGTTAAAAATCCAATACAACTTGAAAAAAATCTACCAGTCTATATTTTTAGAACCGGATCATGAACTTTCATTTGATACCCAACACGACAGGCTTTAGAGTTCCTTACTAGTTCCCACTGCGGCCAGAAATCACAGTAGGTTTTTGGGCGGGGCGATTTGTATCTCATCTGATGTCAATACCTGCCTACCCAGATGGGTACTGCGTTTGTTTTGTACATCAGGGGGCAACAGTCACATAGGAGGTGCAGAGGACTTTCCATCTTCTCTGCTGTTTAAGCACATGCACACATTAGTAAACATTTATATTTTTAAAATTGCTTTTTTGACCTTAGATACGAGGATGTTATTTATCATTTGGCGTATGTTTTACAAAAATTTATCCAGCCGTTTCCCACCCGGAGGCGGAACCGGCTCATGAAGCCCTTTCATTTTATACCCAACACGACAGGTTTCAGAAAAAGAAATTTTTAAACCCATACAAAAAACTTATGACGTCATAACTCCCCACTCCACCGATTGAGAAAGCGACAACGTCATTTTTCCTACTCAGGAAACTCTACTGAATACAAATATACCATTTCGGTATAAAACTACTGTCCTATGGAAAAATTCTTGTGATTAATTGACATCTCTACTAACGTATTCTATATCGTTGTCTAGTCATCATAATACAAGTCGCAGGCTAAATTCTGGTACTTGGGACTAGATAATTTGTGTGACAATGTCTAAGATATCTATATTGATGCATGTAAACTTTGTACTTACTTACAATTTTATCATCATTTAAGTCTCGTTACATCAATTTGAGATTCTTCGTATCAGGACTCCGCTCACTAAAACGACTGTAACTTCGTTTTTTATTAATCGATTGTAATGATTTAAAAGCTTATTAGAAATCAGATAAAAGTAGCAATATGTTTTATAATAAGCTAAATTTCCACTATCCTAACGGTTACGTGTATGAACGCATGTATGAAATCAAATAATGTACATTACATGGTCTTTCATTCGACACCTTATTTAGGTAAATCGGTTCAGTAGTTATCTATGCCGCCATCTTTGCTACGTCACAGCTCCCCCCTCCATACCCCTAGGAGGTGACTACCGCACTTTTTATATTCAGGAAAACATACCGAATACGTACATATAAGTAGTATGGCGGAGCTGAGTCGCTCGTCGGGCTTGCTTGTACAGTCGCCATCAGATAAGTATATCGTAGCATACAAGGTGTCCAAATATTTCGGAGCAGTGCTAATTTTCATTAAATTCTTTACAGTAAATGTTACCAATTATTTCTAAACGTGTATTTTGTCATAAATATCCGAACAGCGAATTTTCAATAATTTCTTTACAATGTTATTTAAAATTAAAATGTGAAACAACGGAGTAAGATTTTTTTCCGAAACTGTTCAGATTTTTGTGACCACCTTGACTGCGTAGATATATTTGATGTTCTAGGCGTTCCTATATTTTTGATTGGTTATGAGTAAAGAAATTATTGAAAATTAGAACTGCTTAGAAATATTTGACCACCTTGTATGCTACGATATATCTGCTGGTGACTGTACTATATACTGTGATATAGTATTGGATTGCATTGGGACAAAAAGCGTGTCCGTATAGTTAGCAGCCTCACCAGCTCATTCGAAGGTTTTGACTAAGCCACGATTTAGTGCCCAATTAGTGCAATTTGGTGCCCAAAGCACAGATTTGGTGCTCATGTAGTTTAAAAGATATTTGGGTACCTTACTGAGGCTGCTAGATAGACGTCAAGCTAGCAGTCGCATTTTGAAATACTGTTTGTATCGATGTGATTTATATGTCACTATTTAGTGCTCATTTAGTGATCCCTATATCCAAAATTTCATGAATATTGATCCAATACAAGCCGAGATATGATAGTACATTGTTGAGGCTGCTAACTAGACGTTTCTTCCAACGATGATTCCAATGAAACGGATGCACATTTGAAACAGATAAATACATAGCGATTTAGTGCTCGATTTGGTGACTCTTATGATATTTATGAAAAGTAGAACTTTCTTTCCTATTTCCCAAAAAAATTACGTAAACTTCTACATACTAATCGTAATTTAGGTCTGACGAAACCGTTGATCAAATTTAGACTTTATTCAATTGTGATAGGGTTTAAAATTGTTTTTAATTTTATGGTTAGTACTGCCAAGCAAAAAAGTTAAATGACATTAAATTTTTATAACTGTGACAATACTCACTCTCTTATGTATGTATTGAGTGACTCAATTTGAGTCCAGGAGTGCGATTTTTGAATCTCATTCGCGGACTTTAGCAGTTGAAAATATCAAAATTACTGTGGAGATATGCATCTTTCTACTGCTGATTTGACTTTCAAAAATCATACTTCAGGAGTGCAATTTTTGAAAGTCAAATCAGCAGTAGAAAGATGCTTATCTCCATAGTAATTTTGACATTTTCAACTGCTGAACTCAGCGAATGAGATTCAAAAATCGCACTCCAGGAGTCTATTATTCTTCTCTACTATTTGACTATTACTGTATTAATTGACTAGTCCCAAATCATTTGTGTCAAGCTTGCAAAGCAAGCAAGTCAAAAATCTGTGTGTGATTTATTCTCTTATAATAAATCTGTTCATTATTCTCCTAGTTTCATTTAGTTTTTCTTATAAACATTCAGTTTTTACCCGACTGCGCTAGAAGGAGGGTAATAGTTATCTTAAAGTAAAATAAGGACGTAGTTTGCAAAAAAATTACCTTATCTGTCGGCAAAAATCCTCATTACTATCAAGCAATGAGGATTTTAGGACTTTTCTTATTGAAATGCCCTGCCAATAACTGCCTCTCTGTGGTCTAATGGTTAAGAGCAATGGGCTCTCGACACGGAGGTCGTGGGTTCGATTCCCACGGGGGACACCTCCTGATATGTCACTGTGTGCATTTTTTCCCAGTTGGTAAGAACATTACAGGCTAAATACCAGATTGTCTGAAAAGAAAGATGATCCCTTGCTTCGGATGGCACGTTAAGCCGTTGGTCCCTGCTACTATCTCTTGTGGTAGTAGCGGTTACATAGTTACATAGTTTTATGGTTTTTGCTACCAAAATCTACCAGAAATTACCAAAAACTAGGTACCAGAAGAAACAAAAATTTCCAAAATCTACAAAAAAGAACCAAAAACAACCAAAATCTACAAAAAATCTAGGAAGAACTACCAAAAACGTTACAAATCTATCATAAAGAACCAAAATGTACTGAAATTTAAAATTTGTATTTTATTTTGTTACGTGAGCTTAACATTGTACACGTCTGACCACTTGACGCACGCTTCCCGCTCCGCTGACGCTGCCTTCCCGCGTCATGGTCGCGTTGGTTTGGGCGACTTGGCGGTACGCCGTAAGGGCTCTTACAGACCAGCAACAGTTGTCTGCGACAGCTCGCGACAGGGTCGCGCGACAGTTGAAGACCGTGACGTAGTGTTGTATAGTCTGAGAGATAGACCTCCATATCCAAAACAGTTTATTTGGTAGTTTGTAACATCCTATACAACGTGTTAATGAATTAACTCAAAACTAGAAAGTAGTTTGTTTAGAATCGAGAGCAGAGTCGAATTATCATGGTTTCAACGTAGGTAATTTTTTTCAAAATATTAAATAATTTGTTCGCAAAATTTAAAATTTTCTGAACCCGATGTCAACCCACCGCACATGCACACTCACCCTACTTACTACCAAAACAATATAAAAATGTATCCATGAGTACGTTAGCGCTTTCTTTCAGTGCCGAAATGATAACAAATCATTTTTGCCTCAAAACTTAAAATGCTAATAACTTTAAATTTTAACTATCAAAGTAATTAAATTATTGTTTCAATCTAATTATTTTGTTATAAATCAGTTGGGGTGTATGAGGTTTTGCGCTAAATCATTAACACGTTGTATACAGGGTCCTTCTTAATATGCTGACACTTTTTTAAGGCGATGACCAGACTATTAAATAAATAAATAAATATCTTGGACATTGTCACACAAATTATCTATTCACATTTAAAGTACCAGAATCTAGCCTGGACTTGTATTATGATGACTAGACAACGATATAGAATACATATATAGATACAAACATCCATGACTCGGAAAATTATTATTATTAAATTATTATTATATTATTAAACTGAACAACTTTCTCTATGGAATCAACATCGAAATCGCGAAAAAAAAACAGTTGTCCCATACGTTTGGCTCCGAGTAGGTTTGTAGTTTTGTATGAAAGAGCTGATTTTTTTTTCGCGATTTCGATGTTGGCTCCATATCTGACAGCCCGGTAGCACAGTCGGTAGTGAACCTGCCTGCTGTGCCGAGGGTCGCGGGTTCGAATCCCGTAAGGGACAAATATTTGTATGATGAATATGAATATTTGTACCCGAGTCATGGATGTTTGTATCTATACAGGATGTAAAAAGACTACTCCCGAAAACTGAAACTATGGATTCAGACCATGATACCTAACACTTTGGCACTGAAATTTATTTTTTTTATTTTCACAAAATTAATTTTTTTTCGGGCCTTTATTTCTACAATTATGAACATTAAAGCCTACCAGTGACATAATGCAATACAATTTTAATTGTTAAACACAAGCATTTCGAAAATAGCAAAAATCCGCAATGTAAAACGCACTCATCAGACTCGTCGCCAAGCTACGGTCGCGCGCCACACAGCTGTAAGGTCACTGCCCGCTCACCCGAGCGATGAACGCTTTACATTGCGTGGCAGGAAAATGGAAAAATCACGAATATTTTTTTTAAATTTAAAAGGTTAGCGCCATTAATTTTTATATAGGTTCAGTGATATGTTCTTAAAGTTTTCGGGAGATGTCTTTTTACACCCTGTATATGTATTCTATATCGTTGTCTAGTCATCGTAATACAAGTCCAGGCTAGATTCTGGTACTTTAAATGTGGCTAGATAATTTGTGTGACATTGTCCAAGATATTTATATTTATATTTATAGTGAAAGTTGTTCAGTTTGATGGTCTGAAGCACCCCCTTAAGTATTACTAGGGTGTTTTGTTACACTTTGTATACGTATTTATAAATATTTATGTGTATAATATTATGTGTTATAATTATTAGTGTTGTGTTAAGTATTATATCATAACTTCAAACTAATTAACTATACAGGGTGTAACAAAACACCCTAGTAATACTTAAGGGGGTGCTTCAGACCATCAAACTGAACAACTTTCACTATGGAGCCAACATCGAAATCGCGATAAAAAAATGCACTCTTTCATACAAAACTGCAGTACCGTCTCGACTCAAATGTATGGGACGGCAATATATATATTTTTTTTCTCGACGTTGGCTCCATAGTGAAAGTTGTTCAGATTGATGGTCTGAAGCACCCCCTTAAGTATTACTAGGGTGTTTTGTTACACCCTGTATAATGGCCTCGATTCGGACTGTGCCACGACTTAACTAAATTTATTCCTGTCACTTTCTAAAATAAGATTAAGAAACGAGACAGAAAACCAACAGCTGAATTTAGTGCTGTCAAAGTGACGTTACACGCCCAAAAACGCTTTAAATAAGATGGCGTACATTATGATGGCATCTTATTTTGGGCGTTTAACGTCACTTTGACAGCACTAAAGTCAGCTGTTGGATTTCTGTCTCTTTTCTTAATCTTATTTTAGAAAGTGACAGGAATTAATTTAGTTAAGTTAAGTCGTGGCACAGTCCGAATCGGTACCAATGTATATTATAATTGCCCTATTTTTACCAGTCTGTAATATTTTATGGACTTGATGATGAAGATAATCAATTCTGGATTATCTATTATCCAAAGAAACCAAAATCTACGAAAAACGTATAAAAACCCGAAATATCAAACATGTTATTTTTTAGCCTCCGTTTTCTTCAAACTGAAATCTCTCAAGAACAAGACTTGTGCTTCAGACTATACCTACGTCACAGTCGCGCGACGGTCGCAGAGGGTCGCGCGACCCTGTCGCGAGCTGTCGCAGACAACTGTCGCTCGTCTGTAAGCGCTCTAAGATTACATGGGCAGCGACCGCCGCGCGGTAGACGCTCCCGCTTCCCAGTCGCTTTGGTCGTGCGGGTCTGAACATTCCATTAGTCTTCTTCTTATCACGTGGGCAGAGCCCTGATGTCAAAGTTTTTTCAGACCGCCTGACGTGTAATGACTACTACCACCAGAGATAGTAGCAGGGACGAACGGCTTAACGCGCCATCCGAAGCACGGAATCATTTTTCTTTTCAGACAATCAGGTGACTCGGCCTGCAATGTCCTAATCAACTGGGGAAAAACGCCCAAAGTGACATATCACTATGTGTCCCCTGTGGGAATCGAACCCACGACCTCCGTGTCGAGAGCCCAATGTTCTTAACCATTAGACCACGGAGGCAGTTAGTTAATTTATAGGATAAATAATATAATGTGGAACTGTAGACGACGATAAGAAGTTATAATGCACTAATTTGTATCAAGCAATTAGTTCTTCATTCTATGTAATAAAAAGACACGTATTCGCATCTCCGTAACTCACGTAAACAATCCGCCAGTCCCGCCATCTCTCGGTATAACTATGAACTACTTGCGCGAGCGCAAGCGCTAGCTCATGGCAGTAGTTCCGAGAAATGATAATTTTTGTGCACGGTTGTACCGAAAATCGTTGTATGTAGAAGTTTACGTAATTTTTTTGGGAAATAGGAAAGAAAATTCTACTTTTCATAAATATCATAAGAGTCACCAAATCGAGCACTAAATCGCTATGTATTTATCTGTTTCAAATGTGCATCCGTTTCATTGGAATCATCGTTGGAAGAAACGTCTAGTTAGCAGCCTCAACAATGTACTATCATATCTCGGCTTGTATTGGATCAATATTCATGAAATTTTGGATATAGGGATCACTAAATGAGCACTAAATCGTGACATATAAATCACATCGATACAAACAGTATTTCAAAATGCGACTGCTAGCTTGACGTCTATCTAGCAGCCTCAGTAAGGTACCCAAATATCTTTTAAACTACATGAGCACCAAATCTGTGCTTTGGGCACCAAATTGCACTAATTGGGCACTAAATCGTGGCTTAGTCAAAACCTTCAAATGAGCTGGTGAGGCTGCTAACTATACGGACACCAAAAAGCTTATATTTTATCTTGCATTGGAATGTACGTCTTAAGGCGTGACTCCAGCCAGCGACTGTTTTTTAGCACACATTACACAAAAACATAGAACACAAAATGGCGTCGTCTCATACAATTTAATTTAAAGACAAGATGGCGGACGACAAAAAGTGAAGCTACGTTTTGTTTTCTTCATAAAAAAACATTAGCTGGAGTCACGCCTTTAGCTGTGGACAGATCTCTTAAGAATTATGTGTATGCACAGTAATTAAAACAGAAACTTAGAGCGAGCGAAGCAAGCTCGACTTTTCTCTTTGCTCTACTAATTGGTTATAGACACAAATCTTCTTAGGAATTCTCTAAGCAAATATCACTAAAACCACTGACATAAACTCTAGCGATAGACAAGCACGTTCAAACAAACAACATCTCACACAAAACAACACAAAATAGTGATAAGTGAACTCAGGAACATCAATGCGGTTCGGGAACCGCATTCAAGTGGAACATGTTGCTTCTATGATGCCTGTTTTATGTCAGTGACTAAAACCAATTTTTTACGAATTTCAAATAACACCATCGACCATGGTACAATAATATGTTTTTTTAGACTATGCCATCGACACATCAAGAGCAATGGTCTGACAGGTTGGCTCCCATAGTATCCTATCTCTATGAGTGTCTGTCCAACCGTCTAAGTGTCCAACATAGGATGGTGATTTTGACAGATCGTTTTAGAGCGATTATTTCACTTTCTGAAAATGTTTGACCCGTAAACCCGTTAATTTTATGTTAAATATTAATTAATCTTGTATATTTTTAGTGTATTATAAAGCTTTGACGGCTCATACAGCTTTAAAAAGTAAAATGAAATATCGAAAACCGCCTGTCAAAATCACCATCCTATGTTGGACAGACTATAGAGTACGTTGATACTTTTCCTTTACACCTGTATACGAAATCATATACGAAATAGACCACTGAGCAAGTAATCACTACGAATTAGTATAGACAATACCTATGCCACCTTCCAATTTGAAGCTTCTTGCACCTTCCTGATATACGGGCTGTGCGTGAGTAGTATATTCCTAGGGATGCGCCCTTCGTTCCTTACTTGTCCTTGCCAAGTCAGTGAAGGACGGAATGAGAAACTTAATCAAGGTAAAATAGCAAAGTACATTTAATTGTAATAATAATACACGATTTCAGGATAATTCTTAAATAAATAATACATAATAATTATTTACAGATAGTAAATGTAAATTGTCAGTAGATTTTTCCGAAGTAAAGATTGACCAGAAAAATGAAACACCTTGCCATGTTGCGGATAATCGTTGGAACTAATTTTGGTCGATGAAAAAGTGTAACCGCGTACGAAGTCATAAAATCCTATACAATTTATATGAAGTGACTCCGGAGTCAGATGGCCGTCGTAGTACAGTCGGCCGCAATGAGTTATACAACGTGTTAATAAATTTGCGCAAAACCTCATACTGATTTATAACAAAATAATTAGATCTAAACAATAATTTCATTATTTTGATAGTTAAAATTTAAAGCTATTCGCATTTTAAGTTTTGAGGCAAAAATGATTTGTTATCGTTTCAGCACGAAAAGAAAGCGCTAACGTACTCATGGATACATTTTAATAATCTTGTTTTGGTAGTAAGTAGGGAGAGTGTGCACGGTGGGTTGACATCGGGTTCAGAAAATTTTAAATTTTGCAAACAAATTATTTTGAAAAAAATTACTTATGTTGAAACCATGATAATTCGACTCAGCTCTTGATTCTAAACAAACTACTTTCTAGTTTTGCGTTAATTCATTAACACGTATACACGTCAGTACTACGACGTAGAACAAAAGTGTATACAACTTATTGCGGCTGACTGTACAAAAAAGTAGTTACGTCGATAAGGACAGCAATAAGGTAACGATCTCTTTTTTAACTAGAGCGAATTTGCTATGTGCATCTCTTATTGAGTGAATATGACAAGACACGTGCTTCCTTCTATTACCTTCTCTTTCTACGCATTAAAGGTTTACAATTGATTGTAGCGCCACCAAAGCATGTTTTTTTATTTTTCTGGTCAGGATTTACAGTCAATTTGAACTCTTATTTATGAGTTATGTATGACACATGCATGAGATAAGAGTGTAAATTTAATTTGCTTTGTCGACTTTATAGCTGTCTATTTATACAAATCTGCATCATTCTAGAATTCTAGACCGAGATCCGACCGTAAAATTATGCACCTATTTCATAGGCGAACGAAATGTGATTCTAGTGTATGTTTACACAGGGGTTAATTCAACGCAGCCAAGTTGCCTAGAAAAATCTTGCCGCAAGTACCTTTTCCATTATGATATTTGGTATAACTTTTTCCACCTGTCTGTTAGGAAAGTAAATGAGGTGCCATCGGAAGGAGACTGATCTAAAGTACTGGAAAAACTAGGGCTGCCACCTCTCAATTTGCCGCAACTATAGGGTTTCCAGGTTTAAAGAAGTCATTTTTTAACCTGGCAAGTGGCAACCCAATAGTTGCGGCAGACTTAGAGGTGGCAACCCTAGTTTTTCCATTACTTTAGATCAGTCTCCTTCCGATGGCACCTTTACTTTCCTAACAGACAGGTGGAAAAAGTTATACCAAATATCATAATGGAAAAGGTACTTGCGGCAGGATTTTTCTAGGCAACTTGGCGGCGTTGAATTAACCCCTGTGTAAACATACACTAGAATCACATTTAACAAACATTCATTTTCATTTTTCATTTTTTTTTTTGTGCGCCTATGAAATAGGTGCACAATTTTACGGTCGGATCTCGGATATTCTACTTGTTTCTTATGTTTCACGTGTCAGGTCGTGATCGAAGGCTTGTCATTAGACCTCTATCCTTAGCCTAGGAGTCGGCTTCGTCCGCCTTCACGGGGTACCTACATTCCGCCGTCCCGCACTCGCATCTCATCCATTTAGATTTGACTGACCAGAATTTGTCGCCGTAGTCGAATCTGTAACACAAAATTACATATTTATATTTTTGTTTTACAACGATTTTATTTCTTTCGGTTAGGAAACTTTTATGTTATTCTATACAGGGTGTAACATAACACCCTAGTAATACTTAAGGGGGTGCTTCAGACCATCAAACTGCCAGCTTTCACTATGGAGTCAACTTCGAAATCAAGAAAAAAAATAAAGTATGACTAGGGTGTTTTGTTACACCCTGTATATGCCAGAAAAAGGAATTAGGGTTCTATTTGCGCATACATTTTAGACTATTTTGTGTGTTTGTCAAGTTCCGTGGACTCTTGTGTGTCGTACTTGAAAGAATCACCACATTTTATCATAGTTTTTTAAGTACATGTTTGTTTGTTGATGTTGGGTACGTTTGATGCTGTATACACTGTTCCAGACTGGCTTGGATCTTCCACTATTGAATAGGCCGAAAAAAATAATGAGGCAGGAGAATGATGATGCAAGCCTGGTGCGGGTGAACACACTGAATACTGTCACGGGCGCCACGCCAGGTTGTGTGTGTGTTTGTATGTGTGTATGTGGGCTCACGTCAGCTCGTCCCCGGGCGCGATGTCAGTGGTGGCGAAGAGCGCGACGGTGGGCAGGCGCAGGTCCCTGGTGGAGGTGAACACCCTCACGGGCGCCAGGTTGTGTGTGTGTTTGTATGTGTGTATGTGGGCTCACGTCAGCTCGTCCCCGGGCGCGATGTCAGTGGTGGCGAAGAGCGCGACGGTGGGCAGGCGCAGGTCCCTGGTGGAGGTGAACACCCTCACAGCGCCAGGTTGTGTGTGTGTTTGTATGTGTGTATGTGGGCTCACGTCAGCTCGTCCCCGGGCGCGATGTCAGTGGTGGCGAAGAGCGCGACGGTGGGCAGGCGCAGGTCCCTGGTGGAGGTGAACACCCTCACGGGCGCCAGGTTGTGTGTGTGTTTGTATGTGTGTATGTGGGCTCACGTCAGCTCGTCGCCGGGCGCGATGTCAGTGGTGGCGAAGAGCGCGACGGTGGGCAGGCGCAGGTCCCTGGTGGAGGTGAACACCCTCACAGCGCCAGGTTGTGTGTGTGTTTGTATGTGTGTATGTGGGCTCACGTCAGCTCGTCACCGGGCGCGATGTCAGTGGTGGCGAAGAGCGCGACGGTGGGCAGGCGCAGGTCCCTGGTGGAGGTGAACACCCTCACGGGCGCCAGGTTGTGTGTGTGTTTGTATGTGTGTATGTGGGCTCACGTCAGCTCGTCGCCGGGCGCGATGTCAGTGGTGGCGAAGAGCGCGACGGTGGGCAGGCGCAGGTCCCTGGTGGAGGTGAACACCCTCACAGCGCCAGGTTGTGTGTGTGTTTGTATGTGTGTATGTGGGCTCACGTCAGCTCGTCGCCGGGCGCGATGTCAGTGGTGGCGAAGAGCGCGACGGTGGGCAGGCGCAGGTCCCTGGTGGAGGTGAACACCCTCACAGCGCCAGGTTGTGTGTGTGTTTGTATGTGTGTATGTGGGCTCACGTCAGCTCGTCGCCGGGCGCGATGTCAGTGGTGGCGAAGAGCGCGACGGTGGGCAGGCGCAGGTCCCTGGTGGAGGTGAACACCCTCACGGGCGCCAGGTTGTGTGTGTGTTTGTATGTGTGTATGTGGGCTCACGTCAGCTCGTCGCCGGGCGCGATGTCAGTGGTGGCGAAGAGCGCGACGGTGGGCAGGCGCAGGTCCCTGGTGGAGGTGAACACCCTCACAGCGCCAGGTTGTGTGTGTGTTTGTATGTGTGTATGTGGGCTCACGTCAGCTCGTCGCCGGGCGCGATGTCAGTGGTGGCGAAGAGCGCGACGGTGGGCAGGCGCAGGTCCCTGGTGGAGGTGAACACCCTCACAGCGCCAGGTTGTGTGTGTGTTTGTATGTGTGTATGTGGGCTCACGTCAGCTCGTCGCCGGGCGCGATGTCAGTGGTGGCGAAGAGCGCGACGGTGGGCAGGCGCAGGTCCCTGGTGGAGGTGAACACCCTCACGGGCGCCAGGTTGTGTGTGTGTTTGTATGTGTGTATGTGGGCTCACGTCAGCTCGTCGCCGGGCGCGATGTCAGTGGTGGCGAAGAGCGCGACGGTGGGCAGGCGCAGGTCCCTGGTGGAGGTGAACACCCTCACAGCGCCAGGTTGTGTGTGTGTTTGTATGTGTGTATGTGGGCTCACGTCAGCTCGTCACCGGGCGCGATGTCAGTGGTGGCGAAGAGCGCGACGGTGGGCAGGCGCAGGTCCCTGGTGGAGGTGAACACCCTCACGGGCGCCAGGTTGTGTGTGTGTTTGTATGTGTGTATGTGGGCTCACGTCAGCTCGTCGCCGGGCGCGATGTCAGTGGTGGCGAAGAGCGCGACGGTGGGCAGGCGCAGGTCCCTGGTGGAGGTGAACACCCTCACAGCGCCAGGTTGTGTGTGTGTTTGTATGTGTGTATGTGGGCTCACGTCAGCTCGTCGCCGGGCGCGATGTCAGTGGTGGCGAAGAGCGCGACGGTGGGCAGGCGCAGGTCCCTGGTGGAGGTGAACACCCTCACAGCGCCAGGTTGTGTGTGTGTTTGTATGTGTGTATGTGGGCTCACGTCAGCTCGTCGCCGGGCGCGATGTCAGTGGTGGCGAAGAGCGCGACGGTGGGCAGGCGCAGGTCCCTGGTGGAGGTGAACACCCTCACGGGCGCCAGGTTGGGGCGGCAGCTGTGGTTTATGAACCGAGCCGCGCCCCCGTACTGAGCCGCGTCCACGCACAGCTGCACTTTGTCTGAACATTGCTGGAGAGGAAAAAGAAGAGAAGTTTAAGGCCATCAGTCACTTTAACGGCTCAATCCAATATAAGAACGTAAATGTCGCGTGTGTTGTAATGTCTCAATTCGCATTTTGTACGAAAGACTTAATTTTTCCGCGTATATTGGGAGGGCCATTGAGTGTTATACAGGGTTATTTGTAATTCGACGTATTCCTTTCAGGACGTTAAAGGACAGCCTAAATGCAATTATGTGAACCCCCATATGTGGGGTCGGAAATTAATAGTTTTCGAGATATTTGAAATTTAAAGTTTTTTACCAAAAACCCGATTTTTCCGCACTTTTTCTTAAATTAAAAAAATATGCTTATTCTATGGCGTCGATTTTAATTCATAGCTAACACTTTTTCCGAGATTTTTTCATAAATCAATGTCCGATCATACTGAGCAATTCAAAATAAATCAATAACAATGACGGTAAATTTTTGAAAAAAAATTACAATGTCTTGAAATCATGCGGTGTTTCTCAAAAAAATTGTATGAAAAAAGTGTGCGTTTTACTGAAATAACTTCCTCGTCTTGTTAGCTTTCTAAAAAGGTATAAATGTTTTAGAAAATGTATTTATTCGCATCATAAGAACATTAATTTGTTTTATTGAAGTCGCTGTCAAGCCGGTACGATTCGCGACAGGGCTTGCATTTTTTGGCTTGGCTTGACACCGACTTCTATAAAACAAATTAATGTTCTTATGATGCGAACGAAAAAGTCATAGGCTGCAATATTATTTTTTAACTTTTTAGTTTTTTTGAAGGCGGTTTTAATTTTTTGTTAAAATTTCGTTTATTTTACAATTTTCAGTGGTGAATTCATTAGTTCGATTTAATAGGAGTGCTTTAAATTAACAAACGCACTAGTCGGCACTACGATTTCCGAAGGTTCCCCTCGATTTCTCTGGGATGCCATCATCAGATCCTGCTTTTCTTAACATGGTACCACCCTCGGGACATCTCCTTTCCAACAAAAAAAGAATCATCAAAATCGGTTCATAAACGACGAAGTTATCCGCGAACACACATAAAAAAAAAATATATATATATATATACGGTCGAACTGAGAAACCTCCTCCTTTTTTGAAGTCGGTTAAAAAAAAGGTTTTTTACGTAGTACGTGATACGTAGAGGCAACATTCTCTTGGAGAAAAATTTACGATTTTTTTTAGATAACATTATTTATTAATTTAAATCTACACATCTTACTCAGAGTGAACCCCTCGGTTCCGAACACATACACACAAGCACTTTCTTAGTTCATTTTTAGTTACTCTTGAAGTAATGGTAAAATCTCATTACCTCCGCTGCGTTCCGTTGCCTTAAGTCTTCTACGTCGTTTACTGAGGTTTGATAAACAAGGTCTTTCATGTGTCCCCAGCTTAGACTACTTATATCCGGACCGGCCTTGCGGTAGCATTTCCCCTCTGCCACGGTATTAGATCAATTAATCTTGCGCATTTACACCCAATTTTATACTTTATCACTAAACGAGACAGCCTATAATAGCGAAACAATAATTTTGAACTTAGAACGTTTGGGGTTTACACGAGACTACTTTTCATGATTTTGAACATTCAAAATTAGAATCTAAAGTCATAGGGAATAAAATCCAAAGTTGCGGATAACATGTTACCTCGCCCCCCGCAAAAAGTGGCAGAAAGTTTGTTAGTAGAATGACACGTGGTTACGCGTCCCGATATAAGTAGTCTAACATGAAAATTACATGGAGTCAAGTCGGGGCTTCTTGCAGACCATGAATTGGCCGTCCTCTACCAATCCATCTATTCGAATAAGTTGCAAGTGGGGCCAGCAACGTAACCATTTTAGGGATCGGTAGAGGAAGGCCACTACTTGGCCTGCAAGAAGCCCCGACTTGATCTAATGTAATTTTTATGTCTGGGGACACAATGAAAAATCTTGTTTATCAAACCCCAGTAAACAACGTAGAAGACTTAAGGCAGCGCATAATAAACGCAACGGAGGTAATGAGATTTTACCTTTAGTTCAAAAGTAACTAAAAACGAACTAAGAAAGTGCTTGTGTGTATGTTTTGGAATCGAGGGGCTCACTCTGAGTAAGATGTGTAGATTTAAATTAATAAATAATGGTGTCCGTATAGTTAGCAGCCTCACCAGCTCATTCGAAGGTTTTGACTAAGCCACGATTTAGTGCCCAATTAGTGCAATTTGGTGCCCAAAGCACAGATTTGGTGCTCATGTGGTTTAAAAGATATTTGGGTACCTTACTGAGGCTGCTAGATAGACGTCAAGCTAGCAGTCGCATTTTGAAATACTGTTTGTATCGATGTGATTTGTATGTCACGATTTAGTGCTCATTTAGTGATCCCTATATCCAAAATTTCATGAATATTGATCCAATACAAGCCGAGATATGATAGTACATTGTTGAGGCTGCTAACTAGACGTTTCTTCCAACGATGATTCCAATGAAACGGATGCACATTTAAAACAGATAAATACATAGCGATTTAGTGCTCGATTTGGTGACTCTTATGATATTGATGAAAAGTAGAATTTTCTTTCCTATTTCCCAAAAAAATTACGTAAACTTCTACATACTAATCGTAATTTAGGTCTGACGAAACCGTTGATCAAATTTAGACTTTATTCAACTGTGATAGGGTTTAAAATTGTTTTTAATTTTATGGTTAGTACTGTCAAGCAAAAAAGTTAAATAACATTAAATTTTTATAACTGTGACAATACTCACTCTCTTATGTATGTATTGAGTGACTCAATTTGAGTCCAGGAGTGCGATTTTTTAATCTCATTCGCGGAGTTTAGCAGTTGAAAATGTCAACATTACTGTGGAGATATGCATCTTTCTACTGCTGATTTGACTTTCAAAAATCATACTTTAGGAGTGCAATTTTTGAAAGTCAAATCAGCAGTAGAAAGATGCTTATCTCCATAGTAATTTTGACATTTTCAACTGCTGAACTCAGCGAATGAGATTCAAAAATCGCACTCCAGGAGTCTATTATTCTTCTCTACTATTTGACTATTACTGTATTAATTGACTAGTCCCAAATCATTTGTGTCAAGCTTGCAAAGCAAGCAATTCAAAAATCTGTGTGTGATTTATTCACTTATAATAAATCTGTTCATTATTCTCCTAGTTTCATTTAGTTTTTCTTATAAACATTTAGTTTTTACCCGACTGCGCTAGAAGGAGGGTAATAGTAATCTTAAAGTAAAATAAGGACGTAGTTTGCAAAAAAATTTCCTTATCTGTCGGCAAAAATCCTCATTACTATCAAGTAATGAGGATTTTAGGACTTTTCTTATTGAAATGCCCTGCCAATAACTGCCTCTCTGTGGTCTAATGGTTAAGAGCAATGGGCTCTTGACACGGAGGTCGTGGGTTCGATTCCCACGGGGGACACCTCCTGATATGTCACTGTGTGCATTTTTCCCCAGTTGGTAAGGACATTACAGGCTAAATACCAGATTGTCTGAAAAGAAACATGATTCCTTGCTTCGGATGGCACGTTAAGCCGTTGGTCCCTGCTACTATCTCTTGTGGTAGTAGCCGTTACATAGTTACATAGTTTTATGGTTTTTGCTACCAAAATCTACCAGAAATTACCAAAAACTAGGTACCAGAAGAAACAAAAATTTCCAAAATCTACAAAAAAGAACCAAAAACAACCAAAATCTACAAAAAATCTAGGAAGAACTACCAAAAACGTTCCAAATCTATCATAAAGAACCAAAATGTACTGAAATTTAAAATTTGTATTATATTTTGTTACGTGAGCTTAACATTGTATACGTCTGACCACTTGACGCACGCTTCCCGCTCCGCTGACGCTGCCTTCCCGCGTCATGGTCGCGTTGGTTTGGGCGACTTGGCGGTACGCCGTAAGGGCTCTTACAGACCAGCGACAGTTGTCTGCGACAGCTCGCGACAGGGTCACGCGACAGTTGAAGACCGTGACGTAGTGTTGTATAGTCTGAGAGATAGACCTCCATATCCAAAACAGTTTTTTTGGTAGTTTGTAACATCCTATACAACGTGTTAATGAATTAACGCAAAACTAGAAAGTAGTTTGTTTAGAATCGAGAGCAGAGTCGAATTATCATGGTTTCAACGTAGGTAATTTTTTTCAAAATAATAAATAATTTGTTTGCAAAGGACATCTGGCACATAATACCCAAAAATGTACCGTCCTTCTATTTTTATTATGGACTATGGAACACTAGAAACTAACTGCAGGCATTAGTTTATTTTATAATGATTTATTGGTTTTTATCATTTTTATATAAAAAAAACATTGTGCTTGCAACACCTCCTACTAAACAACATTGACAGCCATGTTGGGGTTGCTGCTTTTTTATAATTTATTAATAATAAATGATTAAATAACTCGTTAAATAAAAATGAATGATACTATCTGAGTAGTTTTTATAAAACCTCATAATTTATTACACATTTGACTTCAGTCAAAACTTCTATACATTTTAAGGTATTTTTTCAAGGGAGAGCGGCGTTTGTCCTTTAAAATTTTCTGAACCCGATTTCAACCCACCTGCACATGCACACTCACCCTACTTACTACCTAAACAATATCATAAAAATGTATCCATGAGTACGTTAGCGCTTTCTTTCAATGCCGAAATGATAACAAATCATTTTTGCCTCAAAACTTAAAATGCTACTAACTTTAAATTTTAACTATCAAAGTAATTAAATTATTGTTTCAATCTAATTATTTTGTTATAAATCAGTTGGGGTGTATGAGGCTTTGCGCTAATTCATTAACACGTTGTATACAGGGTCCTTCTTAATATGCTGACACTTTTTTAAGGCGATGACCAGACTATTAAATAAATAAATAAATATCTTGGACATTGTCACACAAATTATCTAGTCACATTTAAAGTACCAGAATCTAGCCTGGACTTGTATTATGATGACTAGACAACGATATAGAATACATATACAGGGTGAAATTGATATCATTGGCATCCTTTTAAACTAAGAGTCTACCCATCAAACTGAATAACTTTTAGTATGGGAGCAAACCGATCGGAGCCACTAAAAAATCAGCTGTTCCATACTAAACTGCAGTGCCAACTCGACCCAAATGTATGCAACAGCTGATTTTTTAGTTGCTCCGATCGGTTTGCTCCCATAGTAAAAGTTGTTCAGTTTGATGGGTAGACTCTTAGTTTAAAAGGATGCTAATGATATCAATTTCACCCTGTAGATACAAACATCCATGACTTGGAAAATTATTATTATTAAATTATTATTATATTATTAGACTGAACAACTTTCTCTATGGAATCAACATTGAAATCGCGAAAAAAAAAACAGTTGTCCCATACGTTTGGCTCCGAGTAGGTTTGCAGTTTTGTATGGAAGTGATGATTTTTTCTTCGCGTATTCGATGTTGGTCCCATAGAGGTAGTTGTTCAGTTTGACGGTCTGATCATCCCCTTAAAAAAGTGTCAGCATATTAAGAAGGACCCTATACAGGATGTAACAAAACACCCTAGTAATACTTAAGGGGGTGCTTCAGACCATCAATCTGAACAACTTTAACTATGGAGCCAATGTCGAGAAGAAATAAAAAAAATATGCCGTCCCATCCCATACATTTGAGTCGAGACGGTACTGTAGTTTTGTATGAAAGAGCTGATTTTTTTTCGCGATTTCGATGTTGGCTCCATAGTGAAAGTTGTTCAGTTTGATGGTCTGAAGCACCCCCTAAGTATTACCAGGGTGTTTTGCGACACCCTGTATACGTATTTATAAATATTTATGTGCATAATATTATGTGTTATAATTATTAGTGTTGTGTTAAGTATTATATCATAACTAATTAACTATATAATGGCCTCGATTCGGACTGTGCCACGACTTAACTTAACTAAATTTATTTCTGTCACTTTCTAAAATAAGATTAAGAAAAGAGACAGAAAACCAACAGCTGACTTTAGTGCTGTCAAAGTGACGTTACACGCCCAAAAACGCTTTAAATAAGATGGCGTACATTATAATGGCATCTTATTTTGGGCGTTTAACGTCACTTTGACAGCACTAAAGTCAGCTGTTGGTTTTCTGTCTCTTTTCTTAATCTTATTTTAGAAAGTGACAGAAATAAATTTAGTTAAGTCGTGGCACAGTCGGAATCGGTACCAATGTATATTATAATTGCCCCATTTTTACCAGTCTGTAATATTTTATGGACTTGATGATGAAGATAATCAATTCTGGATTATCTATTATCTAAAGAAACCAAAATCTACGAAAAACGTATAAAAACCCGAAATATCAAACATGTTATTTTTTAGCCTCCGTTTTCTTCAAACTGAAATCTCTCAAGAACCAGACTTGTGCTCTCAGACTATACCTACGTCACGGTCGCGCGACAGTCGCGCGACGGTCGCAGAGGGTCGCGCGACCCTGTCGCGAGCTGTCGCAGACCACTGTCTGTAAGCGCTCTAAGATTACATGGGCAGCGACCGCCGCGCGGTAGACGCTCCCGCTTCTCAGTCGCTTTGGTCGTGCGGGTCTGAACACTCCATTAGTCTTCTTCTTATCACGTGGGCAGAGCCCTGATGTCAAAGTTTTTTCAGACCGCCTGACGTGTAATGAGATGACTACTACCACCAGAGATAGTAGCAGGGACGAACGGCTTAACGCGCCATCCGAAGCACGGAATCATTTTTCTTTTCAGACAATCAGGTGACTCGGCCTGCAATGTCCTAATCAACTGGGGAAAAACGCACAAAGTGACATATCACTAGGCGTCCCCTGTGGGAATCGAACCCACGAAGGCAGTTAGTTAATTTATAGGATAAATAATATAATGTGGAACTGTAGACGACGATAAGAAGTTATAATGCACTAATTTGTATCAAGCAATTAGATCTTCATTATATGTAATAAAAAGACACGTATTCGCATCTCCGTAACTCACGTAAACAATCCGCCAGTCCCGCCATCTCTCGGTATAACTATGAACTACTTGCGCGAGCGCAAGCACTAGCTCATGGCAGTAGTTCCGAGAAATGATAATTTTTGTGCACGGTTGTACCGAAAATCGTTGTATGTAGAAGTTTACGTAATTTTTTTGGGAAATAGGAAAGAAAATTCTACTTTTCATAAATATCATAAGAGTCACCAAATCGAGCACTAAATCGCTATGTATTTATCTGTTTCAAATGTGCATCCGTTTCATTGGAATCATCGTTGGAAGAAACGTCTAGTTAGCAGCCTCAACAATGCACTATCATATCTCGGCATGTATTGGATCAATATTCATGAAATTTTGGATATAGGGATCACTAAATGAGCACTAAATCGTGACATACAAATCACATCGATACAAACAGTATTTCAAAATGCGACTGCTAGCTTGACGTCTATCTAGCAGCCTCAGTAAGGTACCCAAATATCTTTTAAACTACATGAGCACCAAATCTGTGCTTTGGGCACCAAATTGCACTAATTGGGCACTAAATCGTGGCTTAGTCAAAACCTTCGAATGAGCTGGTGAGGCTGCTAACTATACGGACACAAATAATGTAATCAAAAAAAATCGTAAAATTTTTCTCCAAGAGAATGTTGCCTCTACATATCACGTACTAAGTAAAAATCTTTTTTGACATTGTAATTCCATTTTTTTTCTAAAACATTTATACCTTTTTAGAAAGCTAACAAACCGAGGAAGTTATTTTAGTAAAACGCACACTTTTTTTCATACAATTTTTTTGAGAAAAACCGCATGATTTCAAGACTTTGTAAGTAATTTTTTTTCAAATGACATCTGGCATATAATACCCAAAAATGTATAAGCGTCCTTCTATTTTTATTATGGACTATGGTACACTAGAAACTAACTGCAGGCATTAGTTTATTTTATAATGATTTATTAGTTTTATCATTTTCATATTAAAAAAACATTGAGCTTGCAACACCTCCTACTAAACAACATTGAAAGCCATGTTGGGGTTGCTGCTTTTTTATAATTTATTAATAATAAATGATTAAATAACTCGTTAAATAAAAATAAATGATACTATCTGAGTCGTTTTTATAAAACCTCATAATTTATTACACTTTTGACTTCAGTCAAAACTTCTATACATTTTAAGGTATTTTTTCAAGGGAGAGCGGCGGTTGTCATTTAACCGTCATTGTTATTGATTTATTTTGAATTGCTCAGTATGATCGGACATTGATTTATGAAAAAATCTCGGAAAAAGTGTTAGGTATGAATTAAACTTCAAATCGACGCCAAAGAATAAGCATATTTTTTTTTATTTAAGAAAAAGTATGAAAAACTAGGGTTTTTGGTAAAAAACCTTAAATTCCAAATATCTCGAAAACTATTAATTTCCGACCCCACATATGGGGGGGTTCACATAATTGCATTTAGGCTGTCCTTTAACGTCCTGAAAGGAATACGTCGAATTACAAATAACCCTGTATAAGCTGTGAAAGCTAAGGCATCAGATCAGTGGCTTGTGTATAAATCTTGCAGTAGTGTACTATACTATACACAGTGTGTACGCACCTCCAGCAGGTCGGGCTTGACGTCGAGCGCGAACATGTACTGGTCCATGGGGCGCGTGTCAGCGGCGGGGAGGGAGAGCAGCTCGCCGCAGTAGTGTACTATACTATACTATACTATACTATACACAGTGTGTACGCACCTCCAGCAGGTCGGGCTTGACGTCGAGCGCGAACATGTACTGGTCCATGGGGCGCGTGTCAGCGGCGGGGAGGGAGAGCAGCTCGCCGCAGTAGTGTACTATACTATACTATACTATACTATACACAGTGTGTACGCACCTCCAGCAGGTCGGGCTTGACGTCGAGCGCGAACATGTACTGGTCCATGGGGCGCGTGTCAGCGGCGGGGAGGGAGAGCAGCTCGCCGCAGTAGTGTACTATACTATACTATACTATACTATACACAGTGTGTACGCACCTCCAGCAGGTCAGGCTTGACGTCGAGCGCGAACATGTACTGGTCCATGGGGCGCGTGTCAGCGGCGGGGAGGGAGAGCAGCTCGCCGCAGTAGTGTACTATACTATACTATACTATACTATACACCAGGACTTCCCAACCAGTGGGGCGCGCCCCCCTGGGGGGGCGTAGTGATATCGTAGGGGGGGCACAATACGTTTACATTTTGAAAGAAAAATCCAGTTAACGACGTAAATTCCACTCATTAATTCATTTTATTAATTATCTCATTCATTCAGTTACTAATTCACCCATTCGTTTGTTGTTACTGACAATATTCAGGCTCAGCAGGTCTAAGATAGCACCTTTCCAGCCGCGCTTGTGGTTAAAACTTCGATAGTTGGGGGCATGAAAATATTACTTATTATACCAGGGGAGGCGTGACGCAAAAAAGGTTGGGAAACCCTGCTATACACAGTGTGTACGCACCTCCAGCAGGTCGGGCTTGACGTCGAGCGCGAACATGTACTGGTCCATGGGGCGCGTGTCAGCGGCGGGGAGGGAGAGCAGCTCGCCGCAGTAGTGTACTATACTATACTATACTATACTATACACAGTGTGTACGCACCTCCAGCAGGTCGGGCTTGACGTCGAGCGCGAACATGTACTGGTCCATGGGGCGCGTGTCGGCGGCGGGGAGGGAGAGCAGCTCGCCGCAGTAGTGTACTATACTATACTATACTATACTATACACAGTGTGTACGCACCTCCAGCAGGTCGGGCTTGACGTCGAGCGCGAACATGTACTGGTCCATGGGGCGCGTGTCAGCGGCGGGGAGGGAGAGCAGCTCGCCGCAGTAGTGTACTATACTATACTATACTATACTATACACAGTGTGTACGCACCTCCAGCAGGTCGGGCTTGACGTCGAGCGCGAACATGTACTGGTCCATGGGGCGCGTGTCGGCGGCGGGGAGGGAGAGCAGCTCGCCGCAGTAGTGTACTATACTATACTATACTATACTATACACAGTGTGTACGCACCTCCAGCAGGTCGGGCTTGACGTCGAGCGCGAACATGTACTGGTCCATGGGGCGCGTGTCAGCGGCGGGGAGGGAGAGCAGCTCGCCGCAGTAGAGGGCGACGGGGGCGCCGCGGGGCGCGGGGGCGGCGGCGCGCAGGCCCCAGCCCCGCGCGTCCCCGCACCGGAACACCTGCGTGCGGATGAACACCGAGCCGAGCTTGCTGGCGCGCGTCACTATACTGTTGCCGCATTTTTTCTGTGAATTTTGATGTAATTAACAAAATGCACACGTGTAGACTGCTTGAAATAAACAATATTAACACTCTCTAGCAGCCTCGGATCTACGATTTTTCCGACCCGGGGCAAAAACTGACATTGGCGCCCCTCCCCTCCAAGGGAATAGCAATAATTTTTCCAAGGGTGGCCGGGTCCAGTTTTGGTTGTTCCAAAAATATCTAAAATTTGAATCGAATTCTGCAATAGGCATGAATGGATACTTCTCATACAATAAAAACATTAAGAGCGAGCGAAGCGAGCTCGAGATTTTTTTACAATATTTTCAGGTTGCAATATGAAATTTTTCAAACTATTAATTTTAGCGCCCCCTAGACCTGTCGCCTGCTATCTAGCTTTTAACACGTGCATACTTCGCAGTCTTCGACCAGCCGCCGTAGTATGCGTGATATAGCGCTATCACGCTTTCGCTCTCTTTCTATTTCCACGCAAACGAACGAGATAAAAGGTGTGATCCAGCCGCATCACGCGCAACATGCTAGCGCAGCTGACTTATTTGCACTCGAACAGCATGGGTCCTGTAGGGGAAGGCGGGGAGCACCCAGCGCTATACAGTAGTGTGTGAGTGTAACGGACCGCATTACAGCCGCAGGTGAGGTTGCACTCGAACAGCATGGGCGGGTCCCTGTAGG
The DNA here is from genome assembly GCA_922987775.1 of Agonopterix subpropinquella. NCBI lineage: Eukaryota > Metazoa > Arthropoda > Insecta > Lepidoptera > Depressariidae > Agonopterix > Agonopterix subpropinquella. The sequence continues at coordinate 25,928,253 of OV277696.1, forward strand.
GGAAGGTGGGGAGCAGGCGGCCGCGCGCCGCCCAGCGCCGCACGCTCAGCACGCAGCACCCGCACTCCCCCGACGAACAGTCGTCCGGATCCTTGCACGCACACCCCTAAAGATAACAAATAAACTATTATAGCCATTGACCCATATAGTCCCGTATTCATAACCGAATCCCATGCAGGCGGGCGGTGCGATGAATTAAGAACGGAACGCGCGAAAGTAGGAGTTTGTAAGTAATCAACCATAGGAATAATAAGGACCATAGACCTAATCGGACAAAGGCTTCTTCATTTCGGGTGGAATCGTAATATCTTCCTTAAATAAATCACTTTCAATATCTTGTCATGTTAATGTGATCATGAGGTCATCGCTAGGGTCATCGTCTCCACATTATGGCCGGACCGCATGCACAGGCAGGCAGGATATAGGTTGAAACAGGGTTAAACGATTTTGCAGCAGTTTACGATAGGTCGTGTAGCAATATGTAGCTATAGAGTAGTTTATAAACAACAGTGACTCGCCTGCAAGCTCTGCGTGCTGCAGTCGAATTATTCGTGGGGTCACGTGTGAGTGTGATGTCACGTACGTGAAGTCGTGTGCCAGTATGTAGCTATAGAGTAGAGTTTATAAACAACAATGACTCGCCTGCAAGCTCTGCGTGCTGCAGTCCACGGCGATGTTGTGTGGGGTCACGTGTGAGTGTGGGGTCACGTGTGAGTGTGAGGTCACGTACGTGAGGTCGTGTGCCAGTATGTAGCTATAGAGTAGAGTTTATAAACAACAGTGAATCGCATGCAAGCTCTGCGTGCTGCAGTCGAATTATTCGTGGGGTCACGTGTGAGTGTGAGTGTGAGGTCACGTACGTGAGGTCGTGTGCCAGTATGTAGCTATAGAGTCGAGTTTATAAACAACAGTGACTCGCCTGCAAGCTCTGCGTCCTGCAGTCCACGGCCATGTTGTGTGGGGTCACGTGTGAGTGTGAGTGTGAGGTCACGTGTGAGTGTGAGTGTGAGGTCACGTACGTGAGGTCGTGTGCCAGTATGTAGCTATAGAGTAGAGTTTATAAACAACAGTGAATCGCCTGCAAGCTCTGCGTGCTGCAGTCGAATTATTCGTGGGGTCACGTGTGAGTGTGAGTGTGATGTCACGTACGTGAGGTCGTGTGCCAGTATGTAGCTATGACGTCGGCTTATTCCGTCACGTATGGGGTAAGCACATAGGGCATTCAAATAACAAAACGGATATAGTTTTAGTGACAGTCGTGCTCGCACGTCCGCTCCGTTCGACTGACAGCTAGCGAGTGTCACAAGCGAGTGTTGCCCCACTACGCGTCCGTGCGCCCACTACCGCCCATTTATTGTGCCAATACGTCACACCTCTCTTCTTTTAACAATTTCATATAAATATACTTATCTATAATATTAACTCATAACAGAATCATTAACTTAAACAGGGGTACACAATCATTGATAATGGAAAATATCAAATGCCTAGGTGTGTTACCTTAGACTAGGTTGACAAAGTTTAACAGCCATTGCCTAACAGAATTAATCCGGACAATGACCAATATAGCATATTAAAAATCAATAGGTATTAAATAACCATAACACACCTTTCTCTAGAATACAGGATTGTGTACTTATTGTTTCAGAGATAATTGTAATACATTTCTATCTCTCTCCCTCTCTCTCTCTCTCTCTCTCTCTCTCTTTTAATTTTTTATTTTCTTTTTCTCCTGGTCCTGGAGTTGGACATTGTAGTTACAAACATTACGATAAGTATCACAGTTCCCAAATAATTAGTTTGGTATGACTACTTAATTAGTTCAAAATAATTGTTGGTTTATTAACATATAATTTTATAGGTACATAGGTTTATTTATTTCAGAGCATACATAGCTTATGGGCGTAATATTTTTATTTTTTTTTTATTTTGAAGTTTTATTTTGACTATACCACCGCTTCGGAAGGTGTTTCGTTGTAGAGAAGATGCGGCCAGAAACTCTACAACACACATCTTTAAAACAACACGAAGTACAACTACCAATTGAAAAGGTCACGTTGTGCTAAATACATCCAATTTATTTAACTATTTTCAGCAAATTCTGTAGAATTTAATTGAAGTTACCGTTTAATATATTTCCAGTTGAATGTATTCTATTTTCTTTTTATTTACACTGCAAATTGTTTTCATGTTAATGTAGGTGACTATAATATAGTACAGTTACAGACTTATTGCGATATAATGGCATTAACGTTGTAAAAAAACTATTTCCAAATTAATTAAGCCTTGTGTATTTTTTATGGAATATTATCATTTCCAGATTTTATTTATTTTCAGATTTCCATAAATTGATTTTGTAATTGTTGAGAAACCTTATTTAGACTTTAATCTAGCTTGTAAACATAGCAAGCATATGCCCACGACCACACTCCCCGAGGGGACAGTCAGAGATATCCTGAAACCTCGACATCGAGCTAACTTGTTCTATTCCGATTCAGCTTGTAATATTTTCTTAAAACAACATTTATCAAATCGACCAGTCAGGTAGGTACTTAATTGAATTGAGGTTTGACTCTCTATAATTCCAGACCTAATAAAGCCTTGTTGAGAATCTTCATGAGAGTACGTTTGCAAGGGTCATTGTTGATAGAAGGACGCTTCCCAATCTGTGCCTACCTCACCAGGTAAAGGACTGACTTTATTATAGACGGCAAAGTGATATTTTTATCGTATATTATTAACCATTTCAACTGCAACGACGATTAATTATTGAAATTACATCACATTTTTATTATTAAGTATTATTCTTATTGTAAATTTATTTAAAACGAAAAGTACAAAGTGCGTATCCACGACAGGCTTCGTCAAAGGCAATAGGTACAACATTCACATCCACAACAGGCTTCGTCAAAGGTAATAGGTACACCACTCACATCCACAACAGGCTTCGTCAAAAAATACATTCATTCATATTGTTATTATGGCTCAATCATTATCTAGGGTTAACAGCAGCGCAGTCTTGTATCTCCAGCGTGCCTCAGTCCTACCCAGTTTGAGGTCGAAGAACTACTAGGTACCACGAACTATTTAAAACCAATCTCGATATTCTTTTATGTACTCGATTAAATATTATTGTATTTCGTAAATAAACATTATTCAGTTAGTGTTTTATGCCATTTGCATTGAGTTATTATGTACTTACTAGAGTGGACACGCTCTCCAATACGCTGTCCCATTAAATTGTGGCGTTATAGCCACACTTACTTAGTAAATCGATATCGCTATCTCCATCACCTGTCCGCACTCAGCATACTCTCACGAGGACCATGACGTTGGTTTGTCGTGTTAGTCCTATATGTAGTACATAATTGTTCAATGACCATATTGGTTATATTTTCCCCTTTGGAATTTTAATCTTTAGCAATCCAGGCACTTTGCTGGCACACGTCGTCCAATTGTGTACCTATTTACCACCGTACGCACCTTGGCCATCAACATCATAATATTTAAGGGCAAGCTCTTTAGTACTTTTTGGATAGGGCTTAAACATGTTGTAATTCCTCTATTCATTCAGTATACTGAAACTGATACCCAGCCAGTTTCTACCCTGTGCGTACATACTACCCCAAGTATGGCAAATAACAGTCTTATACCGTGTTGAGTTTTGGAGTAGTCATTATTAATGGACTCAAGATCAGTAAGATACATTATAGTCTTTTTTTTTCAAATATTATTGATTTTGAACATGTTGCAGCCATGTTGTGCTATTTCGAATCAAATTAAAGATTGAAAAATTCAGTCTCGGGCGGGACTTGAACCCGCACCCTTCCAAACCGGGGAAGTGCGTTATCCAATTTTGCTACCGAGCCCACTAGCCAGAGAACGAATTTTTCAATCTGTTGCGTCTTGAGGGGACGTGAGCGACATCTACTGGCAGCTATTACAAACTAGCCAACCCGCAAGTTCAGAATTACAACTGAAATTCATACGGTATAGATGACACACCCTGTTCCAATTTCAAATATTATTGATTTTGAACATGTTGCAGCCATGTTGTGCTATTTCGAATCAAATTAAAGATTGAAAAATTCAGTCTCGGGCGGGACTTGAACCCGCACCCTTCCAAACCGGGGAAGTGCGTTATCCAATTTTGCTACCGAGCCCACTAGCCAGAGAACGAATTTTTCAATCTGTTGCGTCTTGAGGGGACGTGAGCGACATCTACTGGCAGCTATTACAAACTAGCCAACCCGCAAGTTCAGAATTACAACTGAAATTCATACGGTATAGATGACACACCCTGTTCCAATTTCAAATATTATTGATTTTGAACATGTTGCAGCCATGTTGTGCTATTTCGAATCAAATTAAAGATTGAAAAATTCAGTCTCGGGCGGGACTTGAACCCGCACCCTTCCAAACCGGGGAAGTGCGTTATCCAATTTTGCTACCGAGCCCACTAGCCAGAGAACGAATTTTTCAATCTGTTGCGTCTTGAGGCGCTGTTGCGTTTTCAATCTTTAATTTGATTCGAAATAGCACAACATGGCTGCAACATGTTCAAAATCAATAATATTTGAAATTGGAACAGGGTGTGTCATCTATACCGTATGAATTTCAGTTGTAATTCTGAACTTGCGGGTTGGCTAGTTTGTAATAGCTGCCAGTAGATGTCGCTCACGTCCCCTCAAGACGCAACAGATTGAAAAATTCGTTCTCTGGCTAGTGGGCTCGGTAGCAAAATTGGATAACGCACTTCCCCGGTTTGGAAGGGTGCGGGTTCAAGTCCCGCCCGAGACTGAATTTTTCAATCTTTAATTTGATTATAGTCTTTTTTTTTTTTTTGTAATGCAGACACTGTAGATTCCTTCAACATGAATTAAGTGAGTTCTACTTATGCGGGTTTTAAGTTTCTCATATTAAAATTACTGAGCCGAAAGGCTGTAGGTTATTTGTATTGTTTATTAACTTATTTATCATTACATTATGTTAGTTTGTGGTAGGAAATCTGATGTCGATTTTATCAAACTTGTTTTAGTTTTAATTATTCAATAGGGATTTTGTCTTTCAACTATTCGACATTTGGCTCAATGTTCTTTATTTATGGTGAACCGGTGACGATATCTCAGAGCAGTACAACTCTCTTCCTAAATTCACTAAACTACTTACGTTTATTTGTAATTTCGTCTGCACCTCTAGTGAAAGTTTATAATATTAATTCCACATTTAAATACACATTTAATTCATTGATAAATGTACAACACAATACATTTATTTCTCCCTGAAATTACTTGGTTACTGTTCTGTTGAATATTTTGGAACCTTAAGTATCTTCTCTAATGGTAAATTATTTAAAGTTCAACCATCATTGGTTATTAACTGCGAAAACTAAATTATTTTAAAAGTAAGTAGGTAATCTATTATCATTTCTGATGCGGCAAATCAATATTTAAATGGCAGCCGATATTAGTTAAGTAAATAATCCAAGTGTCGTCGAACATTTGTGCATAACCTACTTTATATATTGTGTGGAATGAAATTGAGAAAGTATCGTTTTTTTTTGTACCACACCATTAAGGGTGGTAGGTGCATAAAATTAATTAATTATTGTTTTACGTCACACTCACACCATAATATTATGGGACGAGCCTGATTTGAACAGAAATCCTAAATATTTAACTCTCATCGACACCTTGATGAATCTCTTACAATTCATTGGTACATTTAACATTGATTCAACTATTTTCATCGATCGACACCTTGATAAAGTCACTTTATGACTCATTAGCACAACTGATTGATTCTAGCATTTTCATGGATCAAAACCTTGATGAGTCACTTATGACTCATAAGCACAATTGATTGATTCAAGCATTTTCAGCGATCGATATTATGATGAGTCACTTATGACTCATTAGCACAATTGATTGATTCGAGCATTTTCAGCGATCGATATTATGATGAGTCACTTATGACTCATTAGCACAATTTTTTGATTCAAGCATTTACATAGATCCTAACCTTGATGAGTCACTTATGACTCATTAGCACAGTTGACTGATTCAAACATTTTTATTGATCGACACTTTGATGACTCACTTTATAACTCATAGGCGCAATTACTTGATTCCAGCAGATTCACTGATAGAAATTTTGATAGACTCATTCACTCATTTTAAGACTCAACTCAAAAGATTCCAACTTTTTGAAACACTACTAGTCTATTGCTAATTTGCTGTTTCGTGCACCATACTGAATCACACAAATATAGGTATTATATAAAACTGGAAAGTCCAACCCACCACTAACCAACCATAACTCAACTAACATGGGATCATATAAACATGGGATCAATCCTTCCGTTGTGAAGTACCAATTTATTTATTTTAAAAGCTGTTGTACTGCCCGTACTCGTATGCACACATTACGCCTAATTATTATAAATTTTTGATTATTACTCGTTGTATTTCACACATATGCCTTATCATACACATCTTGCGTAACAGGCTTACATTTGTGTTATTAGGTCCAAGATAAGAGTAGGTATATAGATTCCGAAACTAATCATTAAAAAAATTATTTGTACTTGAATTTGTTATGGAAATTTTGTTTATATTACGTTATTCAAATTATCGAAAGCCTAGTCAGTTTTAAGTGCATATTACACAAATAAAACCGTTGTGAAGCAACTGGTATTGTATGAATATTATTAAGTTGGTTCTATATTAATATCTTTGTAGTACCAGCCGATTATTTTGTTCAGCTTACTAATATTTTGCTTATTATTCATTGGTTCTATTCTTGATTTGAGTATATACGTACTTTTGTATAGTCCACTTGTAGTACAGAACAGAATGAACTATTTTATAGCACCAGTCCATGAAATCGACTCTAACTGTAGTATAAATTCCGACGGTGTGCTGATATTAACATTTTAGTACCAGTCCAAATTTGACACTGCAGCACCACTGTGCCATAAGTTTACACAGTTTGCTGATATAAATATTTTCAGTACCAGTCGATAATTGACTTATGCTCACTACAGCATAAGTTTGCACAGTTTGCTGATATTAACATTTTAGTACCAGTCGATAATTGACTTACTACTCACTGCAGCACTATTGTAGCACAAGTTTACACAGTTTGCTGATATAAACATTTTAGTACCAGTCGATAATTGACTTACTACTCACTGCAGCACTATTGTAGCACAAGTTTACACAGTTTGCTGATATAAACATTTTAGTACCAGGCGATAATTGACTTACTACTCACTTCAGCACTATTGTAGCACAAGTTTACACAGTTTGCTGATATAAACATTTTAGTACCTGTCGATAATTGACTTACTACTTATTACAACACCAACCGTTGGACAAGTTCATACAGTTTGTTGATATTAATATTTTAGTACCAGTCGTCAAATGACTTACTACTTAAATCGATAGGAGGAGTGATCCGTTGGCAACATGCAACTGTCCAGCTCTATCCGAGTGGTCCCGAAGGAATAACAAACACTGATAAGGCGTGTGGGTACGTTTTCCATAAAAATCTAATAATGTGCTCCATATGCAGACCAATGGTTATAGTACACTACACTTAACGAATGCAGAAATCATATTTATATTTTTCCGCAATATCGTAACAATTTAGGAGGAATAACCAAGGTCAAACTGTTTCTAATTTCATTTTAGTAGGTATCGAATGAAAGATTCATAAATATTTATGTACCTACGCTACGGAAACGTAGTTCACATTTACTAAAATAGTTTCCTCTCAAATTATGATCAGATTTAATCATTGTGGATATACAACAGTTTCTATAAATATAAATGTATTAACTATTTGCATAACGTAAACAAGTTAATAGAATGGACGTGTAGCACTTGTTTTTGTAGTTTACCGAACACAGTAGGTAGTTAATAAAACATGATTGTTTTCACAGGCACGGTATTTTTAATAATGAATCCACATATTTGAATTATGAACTGAATAGGAACACACCATTAGCACTCAATATAATATATTACAAAACAGTCCTTTGCTAATACTTGAATTCCAACTCCTCCCTTCCTTCCTTATAGATTTTTTATAATATTTGCACTTACCTGAATTATCGTCGCCACGTATGACGTCGGCTTATTCCGTCACGTATGGGGTAAGCACATAGGGCATTCAAATAACAAAACGGATATAGTTTTAGTGACAGTCGTGCTCGCACGTCCGCTCCGTTCGACTGACAGCTAGCGAGTGTCACAAGCGAGTGTTGCCCCACTACGCGTCCATGCGCCCACTACCGCCCATTTATTGTGCCAATACGTCACAGTAGCTATAGAGTAGAGTTTATAAACAACAGTGACTCGCCTGCAAGCTCTGCGTGCTGCAGTCCACGGCGATGTTGTGTGGGGTCACGTGTGAGTGTGAGTGTGAGGTCACGTACGTGAGGTCGTGTGCCAGTATGTAGCTATAGAGTAGAGTTTATAAACAACAGTGACTCGCCTGCAAGCTCTGCGTGCTGCAGTCCACGGCGATGTTGTGTGGGGTCACGTGTGAGTGTGAGTGTGAGGTCACGTACGTGAGGTCGTGTGCCAGTATGTAGCTATAGAGTAGAGTTTATAAACAACAGTGACTCGCCTGCAAGCTCTGCGTGCTGCAGTCCACGGCGATGTTGTGTGGGGTCACGTGTGAGTGTGGGGTCACGTGTGAGTGTGAGGTCACGTACGTGAGGTCGTGTGCCAGTATGTAGCTATAGAGTAGTTTATAAACAACAGTGACTCGCCTGCAAGCTTTACGTGCTTCAGTCGACGGCGATGTTGTGTGGGGTCACGTGTGAGTGTGGGGTCACGTGTGAGTGTGAGGTCACGTACGTGAGGTCGTGTGCCAGTATGTAGCTATAGAGTAGAGTTTATAAACAACAGTGACACGCCTGCAAGCTCTGCGTGCTGCAGTCTACGGCGATGTTGTGTGGGGTCACGTGTGAGTGTGGGGTCACGTGTGAGTGTGAGGTCACGTACGTGAGGTCGTGTGCCAGTATGTAGCTATAGAGTAGAGTTTATAAACAACAGTGAATCGCCTGCAAGCTCTGCGTGCTGCAGTCCACGGCGATGTTGTGTGGGGTCACATGTGAGTGTGAGTGTGAGGTCACGTACGTGAGGTCATGTGCCAGTTTGTAGCTATAGAGTAAAACAACAGTTACTCGCCTGCAAGCTCTGTGTGCTGCAGTCCACGGCGATGTTGTGGGGGGTCACGTGTGAGGTCACGTACGTGAAGTCGTCAGGTGCTGGTGTATCGTCAACTTCGTTCACGCACGGGATCGGGTAGGTCTCCTTACCGTTTGATATGTCACTGTGGAAGATTACAAACCATTGATTAAACTCAGCAAAATGGCGCATGTTTGTGATAAAAAGATAGGATATGAACGCCTTTTTTTCATGCTCTATTCTCATGACTCTCATGACGTTCCCGAGCGACAGAAAAAGATAGAGCATGAAAAAATGCGATGCCGTGCTGAGAGATGTGGGTCAACCCTAAATCACATTGTGAAAGTCATTTGAAAGTTAAGTAGGTAGTAAGCATAGCATAGCATATGCTCACGACTATATTCCCCGAGTCAGAGATATTCTGAAACTTCAGAACATCCACGTAGGTAGTAATATAGTTAAAAATACTGTTGGTACTGTATGTAGTACCATACTCTTTCTTATTCCCGGCCTAAGAACAAGAGGTGAAATGTATGCGGTATAAATACTTGGACAGCAGTCGATGGCGCACGTCCTTGGCTTTGGCCGCGATGCACATCTGCATGTTGAGCGAGATCGCGCTCTGACACTTGTCGCTGCACACTTCCACCGGCAGCTCGCCCGCAGAGTTCTCCACGTCCGTCTGGTAGATAAATAAACTTTTCTCAAACATGCTTGGAAATGTGAGCATTATTTTGACAACCTTCTTCGAGATAAATCGAAATTGCTGTACTGGCCAAATACATGCGCGCAGCGGCCGGCAATGTTTGTATGAAAATCCATATCTGTCGTGTTTAGCGGCCAAATAAATTACATACTAAACTCATATCTGTCGTGTAATTTAAAAATGGAACGAACTTGTACTCCGAAACATGGCGACCAAGGAGGTAACTCATCAAAGGTTTTATTTAAATTTCGAACATTTCGTAAATAGAAAGCTGTTTATTGACAAAAAAAAAACAAATTGTTGTTCGTTGTTCGTCATTGATTTTGAAAAGAGTTTTAATTTCCGCGAATTATTTGAGAAAATTTATTGTTTTCATTTCCGCGCAATATTTGAGAAAAGTACTATACAAGCCTTGGCCACAACTAGGCATTGATGGACTTACGTATGTGTGTCTCGGCTTCGCCTCGGCCCACATTTACACGTTCGTCCATCAATGCCTCTGTTGCTGGCCTCTGCAGTAATGTACTATTGTGTTTCAACTTTCAACACATAAGTATCATACAAAATAGCCGCCTTCCACTGAGCGAGAAGTCTTGCGACGAAAATGCTTAATCGATCTGGACAGGGGCGATCATATCCTTAGTTAGTCTTTTATAAAATGACATTATTACAATTTCTTAAAGGACAAATCGTACTAATGAGCAGAAATTAAAATGTAAAGAACTTTATACCTGTCAAATAATTTACCAACTATTAACGTGTATAACTTTTATTCCACATTAATTAAAATAAATTATTGCCGATGTAAATGGAATCAACCTATAGTTCTCCTATATCAATATTAACTGTATACTTCAACATTTGAGTATTATACGACTTCAACTAAATAAAAAATATTTTGACAGGTAAACGAATGTATGGGAAGTGGTCGTTCTTCTTTAACTCCTCACTCAAATTTAAATGTTACTTACCCTGGCACCGCGAGCGAGTAGAATCACTACACACGCGTAGTGGCCCTGTCGTGCTGCCACGTGTCTGCGAAATTATATAAAAAGATATTTAACTGCCTGTTGGATCCAAAGAGGATGAAGAGGCGATGGGAGCGTGGATGTATAGAAAGTGTTATTATGTGAGTGGGAACCTTGACAGACTTGCGCCTGTGCCACTGCGACTATTGCTGATATTTTGTGATCGCCCCTTCTACAGTTCCCTATTAATCCCTATTGCAGTAGGTTTTTAACAGGAAGGTTTTGCATTTCATCTAGAGTACAGTACCTGTGAAAAACTCTGACACCAGGGCTCTGCTCACACGATAAGAAAGAAAGAAGTTTTCTTCAGTTCTTGAAAGCGTTGCCTTCAGTCTGTAAGTCTGTGGCGTGTGAGTGTGAGTGTGACAGTAACAACAGTGATGGTGTGCTCACAGCGGCGTGTCGGTGTTGACGTTGAGCGCGGCGACGGCAGCGGGCGCGGCGTCCAGCAGCAGCTGCAGCGCGCGCGGCTCGCCGGCCAGCGCGCACCAGTGCACCGCCGCGTTGCCCTCCGAGTCCGTCGCCGACGCGTCCGCGCCGTGCGACAGTAACAACCTGCGGACCATTTGGATACACTCCCGGATACATACAGGATAGCCACTCCCTACCCCTTTCTGATTTCAGATACAATAGTGCGCGCGCGAGTGGGACGGCGTTAGCCGACGCTATCTTGTGTCTATCTTAGACTAATTATATCGGGACGCGTAACCACGTGTCATTCTACTAACAAATTTTCTGCCACTTTTTGCGGGGGGCGAGGTAACATGTTATCCGCAACTTTGGATTTTATTCCCTATGACTTTAGATTCTAATTTTGAATGTTCAAAATCATGAAAAGTAGTCTCGTGTAAACCCCAAACGTTCTAAGTTCGAAATTATTTTTTCGCAATAATAGGCTGTCTAGTTTAGTGATAAGTTATAAAATTGAATGTTGAATGTGCATGATCATTGCTCTTATACCGTGGCAGAGGGGAAATGCTACCGCAAGGCCGGTCCGGATATAATTAGTCTAAGGTGTCTATAGCAGAAATGTTCGGGCACACCTTGGACATATAACTGTCATTTCATACAAATGGAAAAAATTTACATGAAGAGGTAACCATATTATACGATACTGAGTGAGTGCTAGCGAGACAGGAATACGCCATTGCCTACATTTTCCGCCAAGCTTCCTGCCAGAGGGAAGGGGTGAGGATAAAATTGGTGGGAGGCAGGAACAGTCCGTATTGTATGTAGTACTAGATTTACTCTTTCTTATACGGTGGTTAGAATGCACGGCTCACAGAAAAAATGGCATTCCGAAATCACGCGATCTGAAATAGTAAGCTAACCATAAGCTAACGAACAAGTGCTATAGTGAAAGCACTCGTACACGAATAAGACATTTGGTACACAGATAGAATCTGTCCTAGGTCATCTGGGTTAACAAAAATACGACACTTTTATTAAGTAAAAAAGTCGCTTGCAAAAGCTAGTAATAAAACCATCTCAAGCTGACCTCACGACGTCGGCGTGGCTGTTCTCCGCGGCCCAGACGAGAGGGGTCCAGCCGCCCTGGTCGCGCGGGTCCACCTCGGCGGCGACGGTGCTCAGTAAGGCCGCGCACACCTCCGCGCCGCCGTGCTGCGCCGCCATGTGCAGCGCGGTCAGACCGTCCGGACCCTGAGGGCAGAACGACATCCAAGTGTCATGGAACTGTCTAAACTATTATAAAACTGTAACAGAAATGTGTCTGTACATTGAAGATATTTACAAAAAAAAATTACGACATGGTTTTTAACTGTCCCTGATTCCAAATCAACAATTTTTGGATTTTCTGTTTGTTTGTTTGTATGTTTGTTTGTTTGTTTGTTTGGGTGTTTGTTTGTTCGAGTATCACGCAAAAACTACTGAACCGATTTTGATGAAACTTTTTGTTTGATAGCTTATCATCTGACTTAAAATCTGGTATATAATTTATGCGGACGAAGTCGCGGGTAAAAGCTTTTATATCTAAAGGTGGACTTCCGATGCCAGCGGCCGATGCGTCAGACGCGCGCGGCCGACGACAGACCTCACTTCCGAGGTCAGCGACTGACGCGTGCCTATTGTGCAGAGTGTTATCACTTTAGGGTATTTTCCCCGAAATTTAGGGTATGGTTTTATGTTTTGGTGTTTAAACAAAAACATAAAAACACAAACAAAAAAAACCAATACATATTTTAATAAAGAATATTTGATCGATTGGTAGATAGGTTTAGAGAATATATTATGAATGTATTTTTTTTACAGGATTTTTGATAAAATACATTTTTAAGAGTAATTATAATTAAACAGGGATGCGTTGCGTCCCCTTGGCTTTTTAACCTGTATATAGATCGCTGTCTAGCTAATAATTATATAGGCAAGAGGGATTTTCCGAAAAAAGAAAAATTAGTTTCAAGTGGCTCGATAGATGGTGTTATCGCAACGTGGATGAGCGACAGATAATAAAATACAAATAAAAAATAGTGAAAATTAAGCAAATTTTCGGTAAAAACTTCGTAATATGTCTGGCAAACATTCTTGTTCTGCGTGACGTCAGAGCATAGCCGCGCGCGGCCGCGGCCGATGCGATAGACATCGGCCGCGCGCGTCTAACGCGCGCGTCAGTCGCTGGCATCGGAAGCGGCGCCATACGTTTTCATAGTAACTAGTACTGTCGCATCGGCCGTCGGCCGCGAGCCGCGCGCGTCAGACGCGTCGGCCGCTAGCATCGGAAGTCCACCTTAAAAGTGTAGGTGAACGCTACGGTTGTATGAGTGTGTTCCTTGCTGAATGAATAATAATAGCGGTCACAAGTCACAGGTACTACCTGGGCCTCAATTGCGCAATTTTATATGGTTTTGGTTTGGTTTTGGTTTAGTTTTCGTTTAGATTTGGTTTAGCTGAAGTAAAAAAGCTATCGCGATATTTTTTTCTGAACGGTTAAATCGCACAATACAGAAAATTCGATCGAACGGTGAAAAGTACAGGCGTATTTTCTGGATTCTTCGATTAATATTAGATTATTCTAATAGTTTAACTTGCAATAATGGACCTTATTCACTTCTGTCGCCAACAAACGGACAACAAATGTTATGCTTACGCCAACGTATCTTCCGAAATAAAGCTAAATCGTTACCGTTAACATAATTTGCGCGATACGAATTGTGCATAACGTACCGTTTTTGGTTGTGGTTTTGTTTTGGTAGTATAGTTCAAACTTAGGGCGATTGAGGCCCTGTACTGTAATCACAGTCCGGACACTGCATTATTATTATTATTTTGGTTGTAAGGGCTTGGTCAATGACCAATAGCTACTGCGACTTGAATAGATCTATTGTAGCTGTCACCCTAGACCTAAAGGTCATTTCCTAGGCCCACGGACTTCATGAACCATGTTATGCTTTTGGAGGGGAGGTCCCTAATGTCAGTAGGTGTTATTACGTATCCACCTAGATGGCGACTCCTGCTGTGAATGAGCACTTCGCATTCGCAGAGGAGGTGTATGGGCGTTTCCTCTGCTTCGCAGCAGAATCTGCAGGTGGGTGAATCTACAAGCCCCATTCTGTGTAGATGCTTGTTTAACTTGCAGTGCCGGACACTGCATACAAAAATTTGAAATTGACAAGATGACGTCAGCACATGCGAAACCAAAGAAATTGAATCTTAAGTCTTCTTCTTAGGTAACCAGTACGAGATAACCAGAGGGCGATAGAGGGGGTGAGGTTAAAAGTTAGTGGGAGGAAGGGACTGTCCGTACTGTATCTAGTAATAGATACTCTTTCTTATACTGTGCTGTAATGATCCCAAACGCAAGCTAGTTAGTCTCTATAAGCAAACTACAGAGCGCGCCTAATCGAGTATGAACTGTGAGCACGGATGTAAACAACAAAATGTGCCTGAAAAATCTAGACTAGCATTATTTAAATTTACAAAATATGTTCGCGCTCGGTGTAAAGGGCCGTGACACATGCGCGCATTCTATAAAGATCTTTAAAGGGGGGCGCGGGCCACCTGTGTAGTTAAGTATAAAAACCTTCGACCGCTGAGAGAATGCATTCCAGACTGCTCGATACGACCAATAAATAAAAGTAATTTTCGATTAAAAGGCACAGAAATTATCTGAGATTGATGCCTGTCAAGAACATGCCTGCCCTGCCAGAAACACTTCAAGAGGAAGCTTTGGACATTTAAGATAGTTCTGCTGCCAAATACAATTGTGAAAAAATGAGTCAATCATTGTTTTGCGTCAAATATTTCTCAATTATTTTGTTATTGAATACTTTTTTATTCTGACCTGATAATCTGGACTGGAGGATGGGGGGCGCGGATTTCTTTTTTATGGTCGAAAGGGGGCGCGTCTCAAATAAGTTAGGGAACCCCTGCTCTTCTGTAATGAATACTCACAGGCAAGTTAACATCGCAGCCCGCGGCCACGAGGTATCTGATCACTTTCATCAAGTCCTCGTCTTTGGGCTTCTCCGTCCCACTCTTGCTAATAATCTTATCTTCTTCGTCGCTCTCTTTACTCTCTTCCAACACTTCGACATCTTTGCCGGCGGTTATTTTTGACTTCTTCGGACTTTTCTTTTCGGATTTATCTAGTAAGGCTGTAACAAAGAAGTAATATACCATTGATATCTTATATTATAATAGAACTAGATAAACAATCAGCGCTTCAAACATGGCAGAGCCTACTAACTGACAGTTTATTAATCAAACGAGCTTTCGACCCTCGGCTTTAAATTTTTACCCCTTTAGGTTTCCTATCGGGTCCCGGGTCGAAAAACAATAATTTTTTTTGGACCTTCCATAGAAAATCTATCAGCAGACCCGCACTTTTTTATGGCAGGTCCAAAAAAATTCTCTTTTTTTCGACCCATATCCTTTAGGGAAAGTTGTTAGTTTCATTGTCCCTTAAAGTTATGTTAGTAATTAAAACTAATGGTGTATATTCTACAGACGATGTAGGGCTGCCTATCCATTGACGCGGAGATAGGCGGCGGAGCGGAGAAACGGGAAAATATTAACCAATAAGAATCTCCACTCCGATATTTTATGCAATCTTGGAAGGTGGAAGGTCCAAAAAAAATTATTGTTTTTCGACCCGTGTTCGTTAGGGAAAGTTGTTTAGTTTCATTGTCTGAATACAGGGTGTATTCAGACAATGAAACAAAACAATTTATAAAGTTATTTTAGTAATTAAAAACTAGTGGTGTATATTCCAAATTTCATGTTTCTATCTTCAGCGGTTTAGGCTGTGAGCTGTGAGTTGTCTCTTAGTCAGTCAGTCACGGGCCTGCGGTTCGCTTGGCGGCAGACTGACCCCGCCCCGGAGACCACGTGTTCCAGAGGGCTCGGCCTTCAGCCTCGCGCTCGGCTAAGCCTAGCTCTTTTTTAAGTACAGATATAGCACCGTTTGGGGTTGAGACATTGGGTCCGCCGTTGGGGCCAGAGGTGCGCCGATTATTAAAAGAACTATAAACAATAAGAAGGTCATATTATACAGAATATACTGAAGCAGTCAAGTTGCATGATGATGACATTGATGACTCACCTAGCACGGCTAGCATGAGAGGCGTGCGCGAGTTAGCGTCGGTCGCGTTGAGATCCGCGCCCGCGTACTGCAGTAGATAGACAGCCGTCAAGTTGCCGCTTCTAGCCGCCGCGTGGACGCAGGTGCCGCCTCCGAGTGTTGGCAGATGCGTGTTTATCTTGCTGTTCGATACTGGGAACAAGACACAGATATTTAGCTGAAGTGGGACAGGGAAGGGCTGAATACTGTATGTGACATGTTGCATGTATTCGGAGAAATTGACCAATATCAGAATGGATCCCAATAGGATGTGGTAGTCGCGTCGGCGTCGAATTAGACCCAGAAAAAGGTTTTGAAAACGTTGATATTATCTTCTTTGAATGGATATGATAAACCAGCCTGATAGTACGATAAAAAAGAAATTACATATTGTTCTATTGACGTATCGTTGTATTCTCGATTTGTAAACTTGTTGTGAACTGTAATATTATGTTTGTCTTACTTATGCAAATAAATTGTTTATCTATCTATTAATTCTCTACTGGCGCGGTAGTCCGTTTGTTTCCATACTACATGTCGCGGCAAGCGCGACGTTCGCTCTCTTCAAGATAAGTTTTCTATGCAACGAAGGCGCGTCGCGCGCAAATAGAGAAATCATACTAGAATTGCAGCACAGGCGGTATGGCAGCGCGTTAAACATTTTACCGCGCCTTTTATCGTATCTTCCACGTTAATGCCTAGGCGGTATCTATGGAAAGTAAGATAAAAGGCGCGCCCTTGCCTGCCACCCATGCTGAGAGAATGTAATGCCACAGTATTACTAAAAGCCTCACAGTATGGCATCGCTCTGGATGGCGGGCGAAGCCGCCGCCCCCCGGCGCCGCGCCCGTGTACTTACGCTGTCATGCGCAGATATGCAAGGCAATCACGACACCTTCATACAGATCTCATGAGACCCCCGCCGCCCGCTTCCCCGCAAGGCCCCCCCTCCATTGCTCTGCGCAAGTACATCCGTTGTCGTATTATAAGAACTATATAGTTATGCTGTGGTAATGCTCACCAATCTTGTGAATCAGCTGATCGACGCCGTCCCCAGCCAGTATAGCGGAGCACAGCGCCTCCACTGAACTGTCCTCTGCAGGCTTCTCACAGAGTCGCTTCAGGTCGATGGGCGGCGAGGGCAGCAAGTCTTCGGGGATGACGGGTCCCTGGTCCAGTTGCGACTCCTTGAGGGTCGAGAAGCCGAGGTATGCTTGGGTGCTGGAAGAAAAAAAAAAGATTATTAGGTTTAAGTTCATGATTCTGAATAAGTAGTTTCTGCTTTCTGGTTTTTTTCTGTTGCACTTTGGATGCAGTATAACTTTTTAGACTGATGGTAACTTAGGCAGTAGGAAATTATATGAGCCGTTTTTTTATTTTCTTTGTAACATTATTGGACACTTATAATAATTATGCTCATTGCTAATTTACAACGGTTACCAATTTTTTTTATAGCTTTGGCTATGCTGAAGTAAACTATGTGTAAGGTACGCATTCTACTGCTCTTACCACTTCATTTCGAGTAATAGTCCCTAATGAGCTATCACCTTTACGACCCACATACGAGTATACCCTGCAGTGGGGCGACTGGACCACTGGTCCACTTACCACTGCTCCCGCTGGTCGGGTAAGAATATCCGCTTGTTGCTGCACTTCATCGCGAGCTTCACCTTGGAGCACTCCTTGTTGGCAGGTTGCCATCTGTACGAGTAGACCCCGCAGTGGGGGCAGCCGGGACGGTTTCGAGTGTCGCTGTAGGGCAGACCACATTCCAGGTGGAATAGATGGCCGGAGGAACATTGGTAGAATATGCCCTGTTGATCAAACAAATTATAAGTTAATGTTTATTTTCTCAAACATGCTTGAAAATGTGTGCATTATTTTGACAACCTTCTTCGAGATAAATCGAAATTGCAGTACTGGCCAAATACATGCGCGCAGCGGCCGGCAATGTTGTATGAAAATCCATATCTGTCGTGTTTACCGACCAAATAAATTACATACTAAACTCATATCTGTCGTGTAATTTAAAAATGGAACGATCTTTTTCTCCGAAATGTGGCGACCAAGGAGGTAACTTATCAAAGGTTTTATTTAAATTTCGAACTGGCTTGCGAATAGAAAGCTGATTATTGAAGAAAAAAAAACTAATTGTTGTTCGATGTTCGTCATTGATTTTGAAAAGAGTTTTAATTTCCGCGAATTATTTGAGAAAATTTACTGTTTTAATTTCCGCGCATTATTTGAGAAAAGTACTATACAAGCCTTGGCTACAACTAGGCATTGATGGACTTACGTATGTGTGCCTCGGCTTCGCCTCGGCCCACATTTACACGTTCGTCCATCAATGCCTCTGTTGCTGGCCGCTGCAGTAATGTACTATTAACTGAACGGTTGTAAATGACTGGGTGGGTGGCAGGGTCGCCGACCCGTATTTCCCGAGACATCACGTATTTTTGGCACTAATTGAAATGTCTCGCGGAACAGACCCTGTCCCGTATAATTCTCTCCTAACATAATCATACAAAATCTTCACGTACTAATCGACATTCCTTAGGGATCACATTTTAACTCACTTTCTGATTTTACAATCGAAGATGAAATTATTTATATTTATTGACTTAGATCGATCCAAGATGGGATGGAGGATTGTTATTGGTTTATTATTCCTGGTTATAAATATTGTAACTCTGAAATACCTTGATTCGTTCGATAAGAATATACAAATATTTTAAGTTTATATTAAACAGGATCAAGTTCCCCTGAACTTTGTCGATGATAATAAGATACAGGTACACGTACCTGTGTGCAGAACAGTCCGCAGGCGGGGCAGCACATGTGCGCGCGCATCTGGTCTGCGTGCAGCGCGCACAGCAGCAGGAAGGGCGCGCGCGGGCCGGCGCGCCGCAGCGCCGCGCACGTGTCCGCCGAGCGCGCCGCGAAGTGACTACACCCTACTCGCAGCCCGTCCACCACTTCTATCGCCTGGCAGAATACTGGCTCTGATATACGAAATAGGAAACAAATATCTCTTATATCACATGTGTGTAGATTAGGATTATTCTAAGTATCCCCTTGGGAAAATCCCCCTAAGGGGTATCGCATACAGAAGGAGTCGAGGCGGCGGCGTCGAGGCACGGGCGCGCCTTGGCGACTTTGACATACGGTCGATAATTGTATACTAAGAAATTAGTATGATACGAGGGGCACACTGAAAGTTTCTAGACAATAAAAAGTGTATAGAAGTAGGAGGTTGGTAATACTTTTAATATTTTTAGAAGTGGCCTCTATTCCATTTTATGTATCGTCCCGTTCAATGGAACCTCTGTGAGAAGCAGTGGACCCCCTCTGCTTTACTATGAAATTATTGAAATCGGTTAAATTATGGCGTATTCATCTAGTACAAAGCTTCCCTACGCCTTAATATTCGTGTAGGATCTTTTGCACTTGACTCATATCAATGCTGAAGCTTGCCTGAATCTGCTGGTAGGTCACTCTCTTATCAGCCTCTCTCATGAGCTGCACAGCATTGGCGTTTTGTTCAGTTGTCGCCGTTGAACGACATCTCCCAGGTAGATCATCACTGAGATTACTCCGATCATGCCTAAACTCATTTAACCAATTGTAAACAAGTGTCAAGGGACAGGGCTTCATTATGAAATACCAATCAAAGTTTATCATTAACTTTGTTATGGACTAGGACCACAACGAAAATCGTAATAAATTGGGGAGAAAACATTTTTCCCTGCTACATTCGTTTTGCCTCGCGACACGCACTTTTCGAATTGCCGCCAAATCGTTAAAACAAATGACAAACGAATAAAATCTTCGGCTATAGGTTGATAAAGAGTTTCTTATTCGTAATTAAAATAAATTTTTCATTGGCATTGTCACTAACTGGTCCATTCTTGAAACTTTCAGTGTCGCCCTCGTATACAATTACCGACTGTATATCAAGGACTTTAAGGCGCGCGCCCGCGCCTCGACGCTGCTTCGAATCGTTCTGTATGTGATACCCCTGTAACAATGCGAGTTACGAACAGGCGACGCAGGCAAGGTGAGGCGGCACGCGGAGAGGGGAGCAACCGCCCAGCGACAGCGCACCGGCACGGAGGCCGATGACACGACAGCGGGCAGAGGCGTGCGGGGCGCGCGCGCTCCGCACACAGTGGGGCGATCCGACGGACGACACCGGCCGGCTATAAAAGGCCCAGCGCGGCAGCGTAGGCCGTTTTGTCAGAAACGCCACCATCCAGAGGGACTTGGAGATTGAGACACTGGATGAGTTCATCGGACGCCTGGCCACAAGGATGTTCGCGCGCGCGGATGCGTCGAGCCTCCCGCACATTCGGGAGATAGCTCCGCACCACGCGCGCCCTCCAGACCGGAAGCTCCTGCCGCGTGACCTAGTCATAGAGGCAGTCGAGCTTCCCTCCACCTGATAGACACCATACCCCCGGAAGAGACACCACGCTTCCT
This sequence comes from Agonopterix subpropinquella, assembly GCA_922987775.1. NCBI lineage: Eukaryota > Metazoa > Arthropoda > Insecta > Lepidoptera > Depressariidae > Agonopterix > Agonopterix subpropinquella. The sequence goes on from OV277696.1 coordinate 25,949,244, forward strand.
GCTGCTGGCGACTCACCGGGCCTCCCCCAACGGGGTCTCACCTAGTGGGTCTGGCCGCGCAGGAGGTAAGAAAACAGAATCCAACAAAGCGCCTCGGCGCTAATCCAAGGACCCGGCCGCATCAACGGCCGGCGACAGAAACCACAGGAAAGAGGCCAACGCCTCGGTACTGTCTCCCCGCGACCCCCCTTCGGGAGGCCGCGAGAAGAAAATCCACACTTGTAGGCCAGTATTCGATAGTCAGCGCTCTGAGCGGACGCGCCAGCAGCTTGGGGTAACCGTGCGGCAAGTGCTGAAGCTCACCAAGAAGGTTGACTATCGGGTGCCCTCCTCTCCCTCCCCCTCCTCACTTCTCGCCTCTAAGGACGTACCACGGCAATCTGGGGTCACCGGGCAGCCAAGTACATCTTCAGAAGTAAGAACCTCGTCTATGAAGGAATGCCACGGCAACCTGGGGTCCACCGGGCGGCCAAGTAATCCTTCCAGGACGCAGGGCTCTCCTCAGGGGTCTGATCCAGAATCTGGCCCCTCAGTTTGAGTTTACTCCCCGAAAGGCAAAGCCTTCAGCCCGTCAGGCATATCCCCCTCGCGCCGGGTCACTACGCTCTCTACCCATCTAGGTACGCTAGATTCAATAGGATAGCAAATAGTACATAAGATAAAGTGTTAGCTAGGGAAACACCCTGTAACATAGTTTAGGTTAGTAGCCAATAAAGATTCTATTGATTTGTATTTCCTCTTTTACTTAGCAACCTCATAACTATAGGAACCTTACCTAAACCTAGGTCAGCCCTTCCATAAAGGGATATATATTTTTATAACAAGGCCCTCTGGCCATCCCGCCACAGGGGCACTTCGTTACACCCCTTAGGGTGGAAAATTTTAACCAAATATTAATTTAGTCCTTGAATAAAATTTTCCCTCCCAAAGAGAATTTTTAGGGGAGATAATTGGAATTTTTGAGCGCTACTTCCAAATGTCATAGCTTTAAACAGTATTTATTTTCCGAAATTAAGATTACGAAACAAAAAACGTAAAAAATTTGATAATTTCTCATGTAAACTGCAGATTATGTCGTACCTTTACAATTATGAGTTTTGGTACAATTTTTTCCACAAATCTGTATGGGAAGTAAATGAGGTGCCATCGGAAGTAGACTAATCTAAAGAACTGGAAAAACTAGGGTTGCCACCTCTTAGTCTGTCGCAATTCCAGGCTTGCCAGTTCGAAGAAGTCATTTTTCTACTTGCGGCAAGATCTTTCTAGGCAACCTGGCGGCTTGTTCTTACAACTCCTGTGTCCTCCTCAATTAACTAGAATCACATTTCGTTCACCAAAGGGATATATGCATAATTTTACGGTCGGGTCTCGGTACATAAAGCTGAATAGAATAAAATTAATGTTCGTTACCAGTCAGTTCGGAAGGCGACGCGTGCACGTTGCTCGGCGTCTCACAATAACACGTAGCTATTATCGTAGACTGGTCGACCGGGATGACCGCCTCCGTGCCTTCATCGCCGCCCGCCGGGGCGCTACAAAACGTATATCCATGTAAAACTTCTATAGAGTCTATGGTTTATCTTTGAACTTGACTAGCCATTGTGGCGAAGAGATTTCTCAGCACAAGGTGTGCCAGATGAATTGGGAATTCAATGGTTCAGCCACTTTGTCTCTACTCATGCGCGACGCGTCTTCGCTGCATAGGAAATAACTTCTTTCCGCGCTTGTCAGAGAGCGAAAGCCACACCTGCCGCGACAAGTAGTATGGAAAAAAGACTATGCGCGCGCATGTAGAGAAATCATACTAGAGTGGTAGTATGTCACTCGGGAGGCTGTCTTTGTGCTTCATATTTCTATAACACTTGCAAGACAATTGAAGACCCGAGTGTAATGGTCATCACACCGTACTGCCAAATGAGAGCTCCTGGGTTCGAATCCCGGTTTAGTTATGGATAATAATTATTTGTATTGCTGTTGGTTTCCAAAATTAAAAGCCTTGTGCATCAGTCTGGGGTCAAAACAATGTAATGTGCATGTGAATGTTATTTATTGACAGCCCGGTAGCACAGTCGGTAGTGAACCTGCCTGCTGTGCCGAGGGTCGCGGGTTCGAATCCCGTAAGGGACAAATATTTATATGATGAATATGAATATTTGTACCCGAGTCATGGATGTTTGTATTTATATATGTAATCTATATCGTTGTCTAGTCATCATAATACAAGTCCAGGCTAGATTCTGGTACTTTAAATGTGACTAGATAATTTGTGTGACATTGTCCAAGATATTTATTTATTTAATTTCTTACACACACTTAGAAGGATATTCAGATACGTTTTTTAAGTCTAAGGGTTCTTACAGACGAGCGACACTTTGTTTGCGACACTTTGTTTTGCCTAGGCGACAGCAGTCGCAGTATCGCGCGATAATGTCAAAATCTATACATTTTCGACCCTACTTAGAACACTCAAAAGACAAAAGTCTCTCTGAATATCTGCCTTACACAAACTCGCACGAATTCGGCACGCAAGGGCGATTGTTCACCGCTCTAATAATTGTATTAATCGTCATCATCATCATCATTCTCTTGCCCATTTCCCATTATTTGGTGTCATCCTCTTCCATTCATCTCTCTTAGCCGTCATTTCAACACTTTGATAAGTAATATAAGGTTAAAAATTATTTAATTACCTGGCAGGTTCCTGTTCACCTTCTGACTGTGTGTCTTCTAGTTGAACTACTTTTTCTGGTCTAGATTTCTTGTGCTGTGGTCTGTAGCTTCTGTAGAGGAAGTATTCACACAATGTATAAAACATACATAATAGATTGCAATAAGGTCCATCACACGCCATTTATACGGTTTTGTAGGACTACAACTAAAACATGTAATTTTGTAACTTATTATTAAATAAATTAAAAAAAAAAAAAACACACATACGGAATTGCAATCCGGGATTTCGAATCAGGATTACGATTTTGTATGGATTTTCCCCCTCCATAATTCCGTTCGGAATTGCGGAGCTGTCAAATCCTATACAAAATCACATCCTGATTCGGAATTCCGGATTGCAATTCCGTCTGTGTGTGTAGAGCATGGACTATCGGCGGTTTTCACAATACCGGTATTATTTCGATATCGATATTTCTAAATACCGGTTTTCCGGTTTTTCGATATTTTTTCGATATTCTCGTAATCATTTGAAAAAGATGGATATTTTAGAAATAAAAGTACATTTTAACTACACTCTGCGTCAAAATATCATCTTTTGAAAATTCTACTTTAAATTAATTTTAAACCTGCTTAGACAAAAGTCTGGGTATGCGTATGGAGTCAGGAAACTCTTCAGGTGAGCGGCGGGAACTCGGAGCTTGAAGGCCTTGAAATCAGAAGATCTTTCCGATCTGAATCTTTCTAGTTCAAGCACCTTCACCGGCAGAGACCCACCGCCCCGAACATGAAACCTGGTGCAGAGGTGACGCAGCATGTCGTCCGAAATCCTCTCTCTGTCCAGGTGGGAGATGTACACTGGAGCCGTCAGCGTGGCCGCCTTGATGCAGGAAGCGGCAGCCGGTGCAGTACCGCGTATGTTGGGGCTGTCGCGCCCGGAACCCCTTAGTGGACGCAGGGCGCGCGACATAGGCGCAACACCTTGTACATCTCCTTCGTCTCCTTCCTCCTTCTCTTCTTCCTCCGGCCTGGATGTGGTTAGCTTCATGTGGGTCATGGGAGGATGCTGCTCAGTTCAGCTCGTTGCAGGGATGGCGCGAGCGCGCGGCATGGTGGGAGCATCGGCCCGCGGGTGAACTGGGTCCGCTGCAGGTGACGAGAGGTATCGGGTGGCGCGACAGCGCTGCGCCGCACGGTTTCGTTTCGCTTATTTGGCGAAGGCGAAAACGCTGGCGCAGCACTCACTGCCTGTAATGTGGTCACCACATGTCGCAACTCGGCGCAGATTCGTTCCGAGGCCTCCAACTTGCCTCGAATATCGGTGATGTCGGCCCTCAACAGCTGGATCTTCTTGAGCAACCGGGTGACGTCGACGTGATCGAAGGTCACCGGCGACAGCTTGTTGAGGTTCCCCATCACGTACGTGGGAATATCGTCAGGGTCAACACCATCAACACCCCGAATATTTCTCGGAGGTCCTATTTGCCGCGCCCGTCTTTCTTCCTGCGGGGCTAGTACACCAACCTGCGATAGCGACATTTAACATCCATCTGTCAAATTTAGTCTTTTATCTCGTTCTTTCGCGCGCAAAAAGAAAGAGAGTGGAAGCGTGTAAGCACTATATCACGCTATCGCGGGTTGGCGAACTAGTCCCGCTGGTGACGAGGTGCACGGGTCATGTCGCGGCGGTCTCGTGCAGCACCACCATGGCGGCGTGGATCTAGTCCTCCATGTAGCTCGACGTTCAGATCTGCTCCAGACTAAGCACTTCTATCACGTCCAGCTTGTTTTGCACGAAGGCGAACAGCTTGCACATCACAGTGGTGTCGCTGCGCTTGGCGGGATTCGCCATTACCTACGTTTGACCTAGGTCAATAAATTAACGTTGCATCGGCTGCGATCCCATCGCTGTTGTGCGTTCGTCCGCACGCGTTTTAGTCGTAACTTATTGTTACAAAAATATGAATCGGAGTTATTTGATAAAATACATTTTAATTTCAAATTAGAGATTGAAAAAATTAAGAAATTGAACGAGACTTGAACCCGCACTTTTCCAAACCTTGGGGAATTGCGTTATCCAATAGAAACGCAAAATCTAGGTGCGAATTTTTTCAATCTATTGCGTCTTCAGGAACGTGAGCGGAAGAGTCCGGTTTCAAGAGCCTTAATTTTTCAATCTTTATTTGATTCGAAATAGCACAACATGGCTGTAACATGTTTAAAATCAATAATATTTGACATTTTAATTTAATTTACTTAAATATCGAAAAACCGGTATTTGTCGCTCCAATACCGAATTTTTCAATATCGCATATTTGGTCCGGTATCCCGGTTTTTCGATAGTATCGAAAACCAGTGTCCATGCTCTATGTGTGTGGCAGACCTAAGTGTACAACAAAGTTAAATGGATAGTCTTACCCTACGATATCTTCGTAAGAAACAGGAACTTTCCTTCTCTTCCTTGAAGATCGTCGACGAGGAGCACTGCTGGAATTTGAAATTAATCTCAGCCTTAGAACATGACTGTCTCTTTTCTTAATAATAATAAACTTTTTTACATTATGAATCACATAATGTTACACTTTAGGGCTGAGGTTGAGACATATTTGCCGACGGCGACCAACGCGACAGTAGGCCCATACAAAAATTACATTTAGCTTGCCATCGTCGCCGCGTCGACGGCGGACGGTTTCCGATACTAAATGTCATTTTTGTATGGGCCGGCCGCCGGCGCCGGTCGCCGCCGGAAAATGTCTCAACCGTTATACAGTCTGTGAGGCAGACCAACGCGACAGTTGGCCCATACAAAAATTACATTTAGCTTGCCATCGTCGCCGCGTCGACGGCGGACGGTTTCCCATACTTAATGACATTTTTTTATGAGCCGGCCGCGCCGCTGGCAGATGTCTCAACCGTTATACAGTCTGTGAGGCAGAAAACTCCAGTACAGATTGCTGATCTAGGTTCTGGAATGGGTATTCTGTAATAGTGTTGTTTTTGAAAATAAATGTTTATTCTAATAATAATAAAATCATTTACAGTCCGAAAGCACTTAGAATAGGATTCAGATCCTAAGCAAACGTGGGTTATCGACGGAGGCACACAAATATAATATTACTCTACTGCTCTTCATAAACTTTTTACAACTATTGTGAAACTATTACAACTATTGTTATTTGCCACGATCTTATCTATTATACAAATATAACCGATTTTACCTGTCATCTGAATCCTATTCTAAGTGCTCACGGACTGTAATTGTGTGTGAAAGAGCATATGTGCCTTCACTTATCTCGCCAAATAAGCCAACAAGGATGACTTGCCGAAATAAATACCAATGCATAGCTAAATTTGTTTTGCATCACTATCAATAGACTTTTAATTCTATGAATTTAATTTATACTAAGTTACATTACAATAGTATTCCTTACCTCTCATCTTCACCAGGGACCGGTGAGGACCGATCACTATCAATTAAGCTCCCTAACGTAGAGCACAACCTCGTTGACCTCCTCGGCCTCCCCTGACTCCTCTCCTCGGAGCAAGAGAAGTCCTCATCGTCGCTGTCCGTGATGCTGTCCGCATCCGCTTCCAGCAGCTTACTTATCACTTCAGAATCATCATCTATTTCTTCATCCTCCGGTGCTTCTTCGTCTTCATCTATTTCGATGGGCTCTTCTTCTTCGTTTTCTATTATTTCTCTGAGGAAGATAGAATTATAAATGTAGTTAGCAGTGGTAAGGGGATTACAAGAACAAGATACCACAATAAAAAAAAGTCTTGTGGGGTGTCTGTTATATAAGGGTGATCGTTTGAGCTTTGAGATTAGATAATCCGGTTTCTGACTCTTTAGCATACTGAAAACCAAATTTCCCAAATGCATATGCCTGCGTGACGTCATGTTTAGCATAGAAGCGTCTATGTAAGGGGTGACATAAGTCCTCAGGGGTATTTTAAATCAGAAACTGCAACACACATTTTGGATCCGTTGAATTAATCCGTTGAATTAATGGGGTGGAGCCTGCAAGAGTTCACTATTGGTCGTTGAGAGGGCACAGAGATCAGTTTTAAAAGTCATGCACAAAAAACCTTTCCGCTTTCCAACCGAGCAACTTTATAGGTTAAGTTCTGTGCTAACTGTTCGGCAGCTCTTCATATTGAGGGCCGCGGTGTCGCTACACCGCGCCACCATTACGTCTAGTGCGTACCCTGCACTGCTTGCCAAAAGAGTGTACTTCGTGCCTTTGCCCATAATTAGAACTACTTTTGCGAGTCGCTTTCCACCTTTTCTGCATCCCCGAATATACAACGGAGTTTGTAAAATTCTAGACATAAAAACATTATCAGTACGCCGTGCTAAATTTGAGATTAAAAACTGGTTGCAGACTTTGACTTACGATGGAACTGAAGACATAATCAAGGATATATCTTAACATACAAGGCAAACATACACACACCTACACAACCCCCCCCCCCTCTACACACACACACACACACACACACACACTCTTTCACTTTGTTTCAATTGTACTGTAACTGTAACTTATTGTCAATTATCTAACTTGTAATGCATCAAATTTTTTGTTTATTGTTAAGGATACCCAATTGTAGACCTCGCGTATCAGGCTTGCCTCGTTTTTGGTCTACCGTTTAATGTTATAGTTTTAAGCAAAAGTTAAAAATAAACGTTATCTTATCTTATCTTATCTAATCAACTGGACTTTGACAAGAGTCACGTTCCATACACCAGATCACCGTACTTTAGAATAGACAGGAGGAGATACTTACACATCATCATTCTTCGAAGACTCGTCCACTGTCTCAGGATCAATAGCCTTCAGGCCGAGCTCGCACAAGTGTTTCAACTTCATCACCTGGTTCTGTTTCTCTCCCTCCAGATCCTGTCCCACACGACTTACACCCGGCTCCTTCTTGCTGGCTTGCGAAGTACCTTGAACGTTCTGACGGCTTCTAACTGACCGCCTCGTACGTATGCCTTCCTCTGGACTTTTATCAGGAGTTATGCCAAGACGAGCATTGTTCTGAGACTCTAATCCGATAAGCAGCTCTTCATTAGCGAGAACTTTAGCCGTAGGTTTGATACGGCGAGACAGACGTGTCGGAGGCGGTGGTTCGTTGTACGATTTCTCTTTTCTAGCGATGGCATTAGCAACAACATTGTCAAACTCTTTGCTCTGACGACGGGTTGAACGTTTATACGGTTTGTCGTAAGAATCATCGTAATCTAACGCTAATAAAGGATCATAGTACGAAATTGCTTTACCGTCCTCTTCCAATTTACGGGTGCGATTCGAGCGACGGGGGGAGGTCTCCTCCTGTTTCTCCTCCGTGTTTACGATTTTCATGTTACTACTTTTAGCACCGGGCTTCTCTGAACGAAATGTTAGTACAATACGAGGTTTAGGGTCTTCGCTATCGGATTTTTTGTCGACTTTCTTATCATGCTTCGTAGGGTCTGTAGGTGATTCTGTTGTATCGAGAGTTTTCTTGGAGACTGTAGCCTCTTGCTCAACATCCATGTCGGAGACGCTGTGCTAGGTCAAGGTTACACTCTTAGCACGACTTTTTTTCAATTTAGAGCTTATAGAAGTAGTTGTCCCGACTTAAAGACTCATCTTTCTGGTCTTTATTTGTGATCAGGTCGAAAATTTGGTACACAAAGCGAGATTATAGGAGTAGAGGATGGCAAGGAACTTGAAGTTTTTAAGAAGTTCTAATGTGCTTTAATAAAACTACACCATTGTTGTGTGTTCGTGATTTGATATTGAAGCCACACACATATAATAAACTACACTTAAAAATAAAAAGAAAGAAAACAAGTAATCTTAATAAATTATACTAAAATTATAGTAAACATTTCGATCGCCTACGCTTGCGCTTCCGTCGTCACTGTAGTCTTTGCCGTCGTCAACCCGTCCAAAACCCGTCAAGCCCAGTGCTGCAAAAGTCACTTTGATAAAATCGGTAGTATTGGCGACAAAAAATCGGTAGAAATCGGTAGATGTTTGTAAGTGTCAATTCACACGTACCACAACCACACCACAGCCTCAACCACACCACAACGACGCGATGTGGTCGGGCGTATATTTTGTATTGAAAATGAATATTACAATTTACACGTACCACATTTTGCCGTTGTTATCGACCACCTGTGTAATACGACCACATCGCAACCACATCGCGACGGCAACGCCACCACCGGCGGAGGCACCGCGGCCACATCGCCACGACATGCCGTCAAGCCGTGTTTCCTCTACGAAAGCCGGAGTCTGCACATGACCACGTGGTAACCACATCGCAACGACAGCGACAACGCAACCACAACGACATTTTGTCGGTACCACAACGCAACTGCTAAAAGTCGCTGCGACACTATTCACACGTAACCACAGCTTGACCACATTTTGTCGCTGCGACGACGTGGTGTGGTTGTGGTACGTGTGAATTGACCCTAAAGTTCTGGTTTAAAAGGTCCTATTTTTTCCATAAGTGCTCAATTTCCATCAAATTCTGAACAATACTAATAATTTTGTACCCGTGCCATAATTGCCATACTTAATAGTATTGATCAAAACATGAATCAGGTGAGATTGGGGTCAAATGTTTACCTATCGAACATTAAAAAAAAAAAAAATCAAAGGGAAGTGAAAAACATTTTGTAAAATTTTTGTAGTACTTAGCTATCGAAAAATATTTTTTTCGAGGATTTCTCTAAAACGTAGGTAGTGATTAACTTGCTCAGTGGATTTCTCTATATAGATGACATGTACAAACAACAAATGAAAGATGAACTCTATTTCATTCCATAAATTCCATAAATAACTTATAAAATCATGTTTTTATTAATAGGTACCTAATGACTGAAATATCAGTCCAAAAACATTCAAATAAATAAGACCATACAGATTCTTAACTAACTCTAATTTCTAATAATCTGCCACACAAAAAGGCAAAGTACTTCAATATTTGGCTAAAACAAAACATTTTCTATAAAATAAATCGGTAGATCACATCACAACCTAAAATTGGTATATCGGTAGACAGTACCCGAAATCGCTAGATCTACCGATAAATAGGCAGCTTTTGCAACACTGGTATAGCCCATAGCGCATACTATCAGTTTAAAATAACAATGTGCATGACCTCGCCTGCAAATGTGACGTCACTCAATCACACGAACTTCACTCGAGTCATTCAAATGATTATTTCCTTTATATATTCCTTTACAACCGAGTGAAGTTATCGAACGGCCCTTCAAGGTCATACACATTGTTATTTTAAACCGATAGTAGATTTTTTTTTGTTAAATTCAAGGCAAAGGGAGGTTTTTGGCGGGATTTAAACAGCTACGTTTTGCAATAAACATTTGATTTGATTTGAGTATCGTATCGCCTCATATTTCATCGAATTTTTATTGTTTATAGTGAGTTTTGGTTCGTAAAATCTGTGTTTTTTTGCATAACAAAGTGTTGTGCAAGTGAACAATATACAGTTCAGTGAAATATGATGGTGTATGGGTCGTGACGTAACGAACGAGATAAAAGACGTGATAAAGCCATATCACGGCTATCACGGGTGTGCATGCTACCAGTGCAGGAAAAGTTTTCCGTTCTTATGTAGCGCCGTAGCGCGCTGCGCGGCAAGCGGTCGGTTCATCTCATGTTCATCTCTATCCTGTGGACTTCTCTGCGTTTTGTCGATTGCTTCCAAAAACTCCAAAGAAGCGTTGAAACGTCGAACACCAACGTTTTATTTCCTATAAATGAGAGTATTTATTCAAGACATCGGTTGTATGCGATACTATAATAGATTTACCTTGAACTGAACCAAAAAAAAAAATCTGTTGCTGTCACGCTGTCAATGTCAAACAAATGTCAATCATTCCAGTGCTGCTACCTTAGCGCTTTTGGGGCTAGATATAGCGCTTTTTTGGTATGTTTAGCACCGTATCTGACAAATTTGGCGCCTAGCTGAGAATGTAGGTTTTTAAGCAACGGTACTCGTGTTTGAATATATTGTACCTACCTATTTTGTGTTTTGTTATTGAAATATGATAAATATTGATAGCTAATTGTGGTCAAAACATGTCATAGAGTGTGCAGTGTTCGGAAGATTCAAATACGAACGTGTATCTGATAAAGATAAAGAATATTTATTGTTCAAACTGTGTAAAAAAAAGATGTTACAATAAGGAAGAATCAACAGTTTGGTCCGCAGCACGGACGTACAATATAGGCTTACATTATAAACCAAAACAACTACCTATGCTAAATAATAATTACCTACTTATCACAATAAAATTTATTTGAATTTAACAAAAATAGATAGATAGATAGATAAACAATTTATTTGCAATAGTAACATACACATAATATAGCAAAAGCAAAAAAAGCAAAAAAAGCAGTAAAATAAGCATTAATGTGTATTATTATTCATCAAAATAATCGTTCAATTTGTAGTAGCACTTCGAAGTGAGCCATATTTTCAGTTTATTTAAAGTGCTATCATTAATGTTACTAGGGACCTACGAATTGACTCACTTAAATTGACTTATAGATGAGTTTTGGAAAGACCGATAAGACTATTTAGATAGCTTTAAAGGAATATTTATAAGATGCGCCAAATCTACCGCTTTATCGACACCTACGAATAACAATGTATAGGAACGTATATCAAGCTCAAAAAGTGGCACCAAAAAACTGTAAGTACTGTGTTCTAAAGTTCGTTAAAAACTGTACCTTGCCGCCAAAACTCATACAACATGTCATGTCATTTAATTAGGTGCCAAATGACAAACGACGCTCTCCCTTGAAAAAATACCAGAAAATGTATAGAAGTTTTGACTGAAGTCAAATGTGTAATAAATTATGGGGTTTTATAAAAACGACTCAGATTGTATCATTTATTTTTATGTATAGAGTTATTTAGTCATTTATTATTAATAAATTATAAAAAAGCAGCCCCAAAATGGCTGTCGATGTTGTTTGATAGGAAAAGATGCAAGCTCAATGTTTTTTTTATATAAAAACGAACGAAAAGCATTATAAAATAAAGCCTACAATTAGTTTATAGTGTTCCATAGTCCATAGTAAAAATAGAAGTACGGTTTTAAATTTTTTGGTATTATGTGCCGGATGTCCTTATGTCGATTTTGTTTTGGTCGAGAATAGTCGAGATACACATATTTTAGGACAACTGATTTTTGATGCTGTCAAATGTTAGACGTAAGAAGGCATTAACAAATTTGGAGGGCTTATTAATACCAAAATAATTTTAGAATAATTTTCGGAAAATAATTTTAGATTTTAATGTTGTTTATGAATTTTCTGGAAGAAAGAGAGATAATAAGAATATCTGGAAAGAGACAAAGAAAAGTGGGCGTGTTTAGGAAAGTTCGACAAAAAGGAGGGGTTAGAGGTATCTGGAAGGGAACCAAAGAAATAATAAAAAGACTATCGAAAATCGTGTATTCTGGAAGATTCTGAGGGGTATATAAGCCGGTGAGTTTGCAGCCGCAAGACAGTATTCAGTTTAACAGTGAACAGTGCAAAACAATAAGGAAGGAAAGTAAAGAAATAGAAATAGAAATAATATTTATTGTGCATAAGTTTAGGTTAGTAATTGTAGCCGGTCTTACTGCTAATTTTATTAGTTCACTAAACTTTACTTTTTCAAGTGTATACACAAATTTAAATAAAATGAATACAATCAAAGTTCAAGCTAATATTAAATGTCAAGGCCATTATTTATGCACCATGAAATATCCTACAGTATTATTGTATAATTAAAACAGTCCAATAATAATAATCAAATTCATAAAACATAATCAAGACTCAATAACCATCCATAAAATACATAACTCAAGTAACATAACCAACACACATAAAATATCAAATTGTCATTACATTACCTTAGAATAAATTAAGCACCTATCTATAATTTAAATATTCCTGTACACTATAGAAACATTTGTCAAAGAGCCATTCCTTAACAAGTGCTTTGAATTTTCCAATCCTATGAATTTTAAATTCTTCAGGAAGGCAATTGTAAATCTTAGTACACATTACAAATGAATTTTGAGAGACAATAGTAAGTTTTATCGGCGGTCTATATAATTTATTTCTATACTGTGTTCGCAAAATTCGAGTACTGACATGTTTTTGTTCCTGAAAGAGGTCTTTATGTTTGCGAACAAACATGCAGATTTCAAATATGTACAAACAAGGGACTGTTAGCAGATGATATTGCCGAAAGAATGGTCGACAAGAATCTGTTTGTGCCAAGCCAAAAATCGCTCTGATGCATCTCTTTTGAACAATAAAAACATTGTTTACATTAACAGAGTTTCCCCACATCACTATACCATAACACAGAGTTGAATTTACGTAGCCATGATATGCTGTGATTGCTGCTTCTGTCGACACTGTCTGACTAAGTTTTCTAAGAGCATAAATAAAACTATTCACTTTACTACAAACAGCCGCAGTTTGCTCTCTCCATTTACAGAAACTATCAATTATTACGCCCAAAAATTTTATATTTGACACTTGCTCTATTTGTTGACCTTCGTAATTTATATTCAATATCCGCGGATTACCCTGCTCAGTATAGAATTGCATGTATTTGGTTTTATTTATGTTCATCTTTAAATTATTAAATGTCAACCATTTTGCCGTTTCAGTTAGAGCTGTATTAATATCCTGTTCATAGCTGGTCAAATCATTGCCCTTGACTATAACGGTTGTGTCATCCGCAAATAATATACATTTATGAGGAATTATATTTGGGAGGTCATTGATATAAATTAAGAAAAGTAGTGGCCCCAAAATACTTCCCTGTGGTACTCCGATATTGATGGATTTAAATGAAGATCTATAAGTTTCTATAGTTTTTGTATTTGTAGAGTATCTTTGGGTCTCAACACATTGGAGTCTTCCACTTAAGTAAGATTTAAAGCAATGCAAAAGTGAAAAGTGCAAGTGAAAAGTAAAGTGGAACAGTGAGTAGACAAGTGTCAGTGTAGTGCCCTGTCGTCATAGTTGTGTCGTGCATCGTGACATCATAGCCGTGACGTCACTGTAGTTAACTAGTGACATAGTGGACAGTGAAACTAAGTGAACAGTGAAAGTAAGTGGTTTATGGGGAATCCCTAATTTAAGGACGTATTCGTCACTAGTGACGAAAGTGCACTAAAAACATATAATTGCACACTTTTGACAAAACCTCAAAGGTGACGAAAGTGGCCAATATCCCTGCGAGGAGGACGCGGTGAAGTGAACCGTGTAAGGGAACCTCCGCGAGGTGGACCGCGTGTAAGTGTAACTCAATAAACTCTGTAAAATTGGACTTAGCGTTTCACTCCAATCCCGGAACCCGTCGCTCGTAATAGTACGGTCCCGTATGTTAAAATGTATGGATTTTGACATACGGGAGTTCGAACTAACTATACTCCCGTATGTCAAAATCCATACATTTTTGACCCTACTTAGTTCAAACTATGACCTACACGGGTAAACCTAATTAGTTAAATGGGTTAAAAATCGTCTAGCTCTGAATCTCGGCCTTAGAGTTACTCTTCTATGGTTATTCTTATTCGTAAATCGACAAGCGAAAATAGAATCTAGCGCTTTTTCACAGTTTTAGCGCCATTTGAATTTTTAAGGTGGCGTCCCTGACTCATTCATTTGCCGTCGGACAGCCAGTGTTTGCTGTCGCGGTTATTTCAAGTATTTTTCTATAATTTCATTTAAATTAGGTGAATATATTACTATGCACATTAACTCACAGTTGCTCAGTTCATAGTGGCTCAGTCATAAATCACCTACAGACGTTGTCTCACGTATTTTATTTCATTCACATTTTTGTACAGATAAACAACTTTGGTGATCATGAACAAGCTATTCTTGAGCCCGGAGCACGTCCTGCAGGGGGGATACTTCCACTCGACCCTCAGGAAGCTCCAGGAACCCAACACCAGTATAGAGCCACACAATATTATGTATCCAGTCTTCTTACTGTAAGTCTATAAAGAAAGTAGTTAATCTGGTTTTTAAGACAGGAATATAACTTACTCAAAAGTCTATATAGGTGCCATGAATCAGATTGTCTGTCTGTCTTTACATCTATTACTTACGGATTTTAATAAGAAATTGGCAGGGGGATAGCGTGTTGTATGTAATATGTATTTTGAGTAATCAAATCTTGAAAACCTTTGATTAAATTAAAATAGCGGAAGATAAGTGACGTTCTTGCATTACGCACTCGAAAACTGGACCTGCTTTTCATGTACTTACGAGTGAAAAGTAATGCTGTGCGATTTGTTTTTTCTTTTGAATTATTTATAAAACGAGTTTTAAGCACGCGAGGGCATTGTAGTACCTTTATCCCGCCCTAAAATCAAAAGGTATCTCAATCATGCAATGCCGCTCTAAGTAAATTAGGCGATGGGGCCTAATTTTGTGCAGTCCATGCGCTATATGCTAGTCACCTATCTTGCTATATCAATGTTAAAAACTAATCGTATTTTACGCAGTTGAACCTATGGATAAAATTATCTAGAGATAAAAAAAAAATAAAATAAAAAAAATAAAAAAAATAAAAAAAAAACAAAAAAATAAAAAGTAAAAATAAAATATTCTTATTATTTTATTTATAAATAATAAATTAGTTTACCAACTTTTTTTCTAAGACCAAGTTTTAGATACATGGAGTCAATATAAAGAAAACCCTTGTCAAGTGAAACATTATATCAAAGGTTATGGGGTCAATTTGATATGCTATACATACATAGATTTCATAAAATATATATATTTAACATACATACATACATATATGTTACATATATACAGGGTGTACAATAAAATGGGACAGCTACTTAAAGGGGTGCTTCAGGCCATCAAACTGAACAACTTTCTCTATTGGACCAATATCTAAATCGCGATAAAAAAATCTGCTGTCCCATACATTTCAGTCGAGTTATGTTTGCAGTTTTGTATGGGAGAGCGGATTTTTCTTTCGCGATTTCGATATTGGTCCCATAGAGAAAGTTGTTCTGTTTGATGGTCTGAAGCTCCCCTTTGAGTAGCTGTCTCATTTTATTGTACACCCTATATTTTTCATTTTGTTTAAATCTGCCAAGGTGAGAGGAATCTCACCTTGGCAGATTTAAACAAATTACATCCTTTAGGTTAAGGCTAAGATGAATAAAATTGAAGTCAAGATCTGTATGTTGGATAACTATAGTTGTGAATTAGGTAATTAGTAGGTATGTACATTCATTTGAATGCATTGATTGATGTACCTACTGAGATAATAATCTTTATCTGACTTTTAATTTAATACTTGGAAATGTATTAAAATTATATAGATAATGCCTCCATGGTCTAATGGTTAAGAGCATTGGGCTCTCGACATGGAGGTCGTGGGTTCGATTCCCATGGGGGACACTTAGTGATATGTCACTTTGTGCATTTTTCCCCAGTTGGTTAGGACATTGCAGGCTGAATCACCTGATTGTCTGAAAAGAAAAATGATTCCGTGCTTTGGATGGCACGTTAAGCCGTTGGTCCCGGCTACTATCTCTGGTGGTAGTAGTCGTTACATAAAAACCACGTCAGAGGCCGTAAGGCGGTCTGAAAAAACTCTGTCACCAGGGCTCTGCCCAAACAATAAGAAAGAAGATATAGATAATAGATACTCATTGTATGATATGTAAATAGCAAAATGGGTAACTTTGTGAATGAATTTATTTCATAGCCAAAAAAGCAACATGTTTTTACATTAGTTTACCTATACAATCTTCTTGGTTCACAGTATAGCTTTCTTTTATATTGATACTGGTAATATTACCTCAAAAAAAATATCTGAGCCATAAAGAATCATAGATATAATATCCAATACAGCTGCAATACAGGATCGCGCTGTGCCAAATTATCTTTCTCTCGGTTTAATCAAAAATAATCCATAGCCCAAACACATAAAAACTATTTGGCACGCATAAAGTTGACCATGCTAGAAGAAGAAGGCATGAGTTGCACCCATAGACATTATTATACTAATGGTTGCACCCGGTGTCCCATTCTACAGTGTACTGGTGTTGCCATATGTATATGTTATGATTTCAGCCGAATTGGTAAGATCAAATGAAGCAAAAATGTATCAAATCTTTATAAATTATTTGTGTTTGCAAAGCCGTGGTAGTAAAAAAGAAAAAAATTGACAACCCAATCTGCCATATTATTTGAAATTGTCGCTAGCCGTCAAATTAATTTTTATTATTTTTTATCCACATTTTATGTTAAAATGGTTCGTACTTGCTTAATCGACGGCTGCAAAAGCGAAAATTTTCCAGATTGTGGCTTATCGTATCAAAGGCTTGTATTTTTAATATGTTTTAGTCTTGAAAATATTAAATTAGTTAGGGTAACAACAAACATAGAAGGTAAGCATCGGACGCATATATTATGATAAAAATTACGAAGATAAAACTGTTCTAATATCTGTAATAAAACATAGTAGGAAGGTAGGTACGCGCGGCCAGCTTATTTTGGTTTTGTATAGCTTGATGTGTCGCCGTGCGTACCTACCTATGCGTTTAGGGTAAGAGGTTGGTTGTTTGTTTGTGTGTGCCAACGAATGTTCCCATTTATCTCCAAAACGGCTTGACCGATTTAGATACGGTTTTCTGTAAAGGGTTTGTGATTTGATTAACGGTGGTTCTTAGATAGGTGTTACGGTTTCATTTGCCAGGGGGCGCTGCAGTAAATATTTTTATTTCGTCAAAATGAGTTTTTGCGCATTTACACCGAAACGGCTTGACATAAGGTCAAGCCGTTTCGGTTCGGCTGGATGATTTTTTTTACCGTTTCGAAACTTTCAGGGGTGGTTTAGACCATCAAAATGAACAACTTTTACTATGGGAGCAAATCTGAAATCGTAAAAAGAAAATCATAGTAAAAGTTATTCAAATTGATGGTCTGAACCCCCTAAAAGGTTCGGAACGGTAAAAAAAAAACAGAAGTGCGATTTTTGAACATCATACGAGTGACTCGGCAGTAGAAAATGTCAAAATTACTATGGAGATTATGCATCTTTCTACTGCCGATTCGCTCGTATGACGTTCGAAAATCGCACTTCAGGGTGTTCGCGTTAGGTACGCCACACACATACGGAAATGCAATCCGGAATTCCAAATCAATTGTGATTTTGTACAGAAGTGCGATTTTTGAAAATCATACGAGCGACTTGGCAGTAGAAAATGTCAAAATTACTATGGAGATTATGCATCTTTCTACTGCCAAGTCGCTCGTATGATTTTCAAAAATCGCACTTCAGGATTTGACAGCTGCGCAATTCCGAATGCAATTGTGGAGGGGGGAAATCCATACGAAATCGTAATCCTGATTCAGGATTCCGGATTGCAATTCCGTATGTGTGTGGCGGACCTTAAGGTACCTAGTCCATAGAAAATTCTGCTATTGTGAACCTTTTTAGTCACATACAGGTGATCCAAAAGGTTATGGTAGGCTGCCATACCTTTTGGATCACCTAGTACTATCACGTCTTTGCTCTCTTCTATCTATTTACACGCGCAACATGCTCCGGTTTCAGGATTATTTTAATGTCAATAAATAGTTCCTTAATAGTGCCTAGTAATTAGTGCCTAGGTCAGATAAAAATAGAACGAAATGAAGTTTACGAAATATTTATTTTTTTACCATAGTACGCTAGTTTGATGTCAAAGTAGCGTAAATGTGTTAGGTATAGATATACCTATAGATACACATTTTCTGTAGCAAAGCAAAACGACTACACAAATAGTGAAAATATAATAAAAGTCCTAAAAGCATAATCGCATTGTCACCCTACTAAGGATAGGGACACCGAGTCCAGGCTGCTTTATCCCGCTCTTCCCAATATTCCGAGAAGACCGCATTCCAGGTTTTACGTAGTAAATTAATATTTCTATGTTAAGAATTTAAAATTTAAAAAAAGGATATTTATTTTCATAATAAAATAATGTCATCCCCAAAATTTATTTTGACAGCATCCAACCAGTATTTTATCAAACCAAAGAGTTTTCATATTTATATCTTAATTTTTACAGAGAAAATGAAGATGCAATTCAACCAGTCTCTAGTATGCCCAATGTATACAGATATGGCATAAATCAGCTCATACCGGCTCTAGTGGAGTTAGTCCAAAAGGGGCTCAAGTCTATTCTTATATTTGGAATCATTGAGACTTTGCCAAAGGTAATTGATGAAAGAAGACTTGTTTTTAAAACATTTTCTAATATCCTTACAGCTGTGTAACTTGACACACTTAGAGTGACTGATATTACCAACCGGCTGCAGGTGGTGATGGTGCAGTGGAGAAGTAAACTCACCTGCATCTTGTATGTGAATGTGGCCCACTGATGCACAAACCAGTGCCACAACACATAGAACAAAATCATGATTGTGTGCAGATTGATTTCGAAGTGCAGTCTCTTAAAAGGCTACTAATTCCATCTCTTTTGCACAAAGTACTCATCTAGTTAGACAAGTTTTGGCAACAGATGAAGTACAAACCCTCCCTGTTAAAAACTTACTGTGATTTCTGAATACAGTGGGGATTATTAGGGAACTATAAAAGACCAGGCACCAGCACAGGCAAGTCTGTAAAAGCCCCGGTTCCTAATAATCTAAACTATTAGAAAACTGTAACAGAAGTGTGTCTGTGCATTGAAGATTTAAAAGAAAAATATTACCTTATGGTTTTTAGGACTCCAAATCAACCTTTTTTAGAATTTTTGACTTTCTGTTTGTTTGTTTGTTACATGCAAAAACTACTGAACCAATTTTGATGAAACTTTTTGTTTGATAGCTTATGATTTAACTTAAAGTCTGGTATAACTATAATTTGTATGTGTGTATAAGTTGCGGGTAAACTAGAAATAAATAAATACCTCATTATTGCAATACTACAATGAGGTAAACCGTAGACAACCCATACTATGCCAAAACAATATGATCCATATAGCTGCTTCATCGGCATCGCGCTTGACTTCCTAAGTTAAGCATTTTAGTACTTTAGTAGACTCGAATACCGATGCGCTAAATAATCTTTTCTTCAATTTCAAGGATGCCACAGGCTCAAACGCGGACTCGCCATCGAACCCCGTAGTGAAAGCGCTGCCGAGGCTGCGCGCGGCGTTCCCCGAGCTGCTGCTGGCGTGCGACGTCTGCCTGTGCCCGTACACCTTGCACGGACACTGCGGAGTGCTGACGTCTAGCGGCGCCATCGACCATCCCGAGTCTGTGAAGAGGATCGCTGAGGTCGCGACGGTCTATGCTAGAGCTGGTAATGGCTGAGATAAATAATTAAATACAATTATCATTCTGTTATCCGACTTCAAAAAAGGAGGTGTTTTTTAGGGTTCCGTACCCAAAGGGTGAAAACGGGACCCTATTACTAAGCCTACGTTGTCCGTCCGTCCGTCCGTCTGTCCTACCTATTTAGGGCTTTAACTTTTGAACCGTGATAGCTAGATAGTTGAAATTTTCTCAGATTATGCTTTATTGCGGCGGATTTGTTAACAAATAATAAAAATGGCAGAAAGTTAAATTAATTAAGGGGGGGTTTTCAACAAGAAACTAGTTTTTATCAACGTTTTTTCTTCACGCTCTATAGTCAAAACGGTAATACATACAAGCGTCAAACTTAGTGTGATTATAGAGCAAACTCTACAGAATAACAACAAATACTAAAAACCGGCAAAGTGTGAGTCGGTCTCGCGCTAAAGGTCCCGGACAAAAAAAGTTTTTTTCTAAGTTAATAATGTTGTGTTCTGTGGTGGTGTGGTACGGAACCCTCGGTGCGCGAGTAGCCCGACTCGCACTTGACCGGTTTTATTTATGTATGTTTAACGTTATTTTCGTCATATTTAACCTCTATTCATTATAAAAAACTGTGGTGATCTAGTTGGTAGTAGCTTCATCTTCTGTGCGGGAGGCACACACAGCCCAGACAGCTTAGCATGCCACCCCCGAGAAAATGACAAAAATCGACGTGCCTCTGTCTTTGCTACTTTGCGTATGCGAAAGCGAGCGCGCATGACGGTTTTCTCGTTGTCGCTTTATCGTGCGTGGCATGCTAGCCCTATAGAATAGATATATGTCAAAATGAGATCCGGCACTTTTAGATACAGCTGCGAATTAAGAGGGGGTGATACCTATTTTGTCTGTTTTCGAACCGATTTTTAATAACCAAATTATTACATTTAATATATTGTATAGTTCACATGACAGTGTAGATACGTTCTTTCTGCAGGGCATCTAACCATTGAAAACACGATTCTATTAAATTTTCTCGATAGAAAAGAGGAGCAAAGTAAGTTTGATTTCAGATTTAAGTATAACCAGTTTTACAAGAATCACCCTACACCATTTCTTCTGAATATACCATCATTTGAAAGGTAAATAATTATAGCAAGGCTTCTACCCGATGGATTTTTCCTCAAACACCCAAGAGAAAAGATATTGATAAAAAGTACGTTTTTTTGCAATCTTGCTTTCAATTGAAGCGGGATGGCCTAGGGGATGGCTAATTGCAAAAGTTTCCTTGTTAGAAAGAGAGGCTTGCTCTACTAATACCCAGCCTTAATATCTTGCGGCATGTTCGACCGCGGCGAACCTATGAATTTGCCGCGCAAGCCATTATTAACTGGCTTCAAAAAAAGTAAGAGGTTCTCAAATCGTCTGTATCGGTCTGTGTGTCCCTTTTTTTCTTTTTAATTTTTATGTATGTTACACGATAACTTTGACATTTTCTCCTAAAACAGTAAAAAACCGACCGAGATCGGCTCGGCCCGCGAGTTGGATCGCGGCAATGTTCGACTTGGCTCGCGCGGCATCTCGATATACATAGCACGGTTGCCTCGCGAGCCAATTAACCGCGCGTAATTGACGCTCAGGATCCCTTTAACGTTAATTCGTGAGGAATTAACCCAGCAGTGATATTTATTCTTAAGGCTACTTGCTTTTCTGTCACAGGCGCCCAGGTGATAGCGCCGTCTGACATGATGGACAACAGAATAAAGGCCATCAAAGACGCTCTGTTCTCTTGCAATCTGCATAATCAGGTATTATAATTACTCAAATTACCTCTTAGATTCGTCATTATCATCCTATATACGTCCCTCATCAGTCACTGGGGCAGGCTATACTCAACCACCTCCCAGTGTGGCGTTAGGGCCAGCAGGTAGGTAGGTAGATAGATGAGTCCAAACAAGTTAGTGAATGGTAGAATTAACTTTAATGTCAGCCAAAATTCACTCTCCTCTCCACACAAGTTCGTTATCGTCGTAATACGGTAAATGTAGGTAGGTACACAACACAGTCACTGGCCTTGGTGTCCACAGCAGGATGAAGGTCGCCGGGCGAGGCTCCAGGCAGCAGATGTAGGTAGGTACAAGGCTTCGACTCGCCGCCGTCTCGTGGG
Organism: Agonopterix subpropinquella; assembly: GCA_922987775.1. Lineage (NCBI taxonomy): Eukaryota > Metazoa > Arthropoda > Insecta > Lepidoptera > Depressariidae > Agonopterix > Agonopterix subpropinquella. The sequence goes on from OV277696.1 coordinate 25,971,414, forward strand.
CCGAAGCTCGTTCGACGCAGCCCGTTCGACGATGCTCTAGGGTAGACGCTGAGCCGTAAAATTGATGGTCGAAGCGTAGGATTGATCCCTAGCGGGGTCAAGGATTTTAGAAGTTAGCACAAGCACGCGGCGTCTCAGCTCTTCAAATGGACGGCGCGGCAACGAACGTATAGCAGGCTTCACAGCAGGATTAGAAATGCACGATCGCCGGCCGCTAGCCGATGGCGTGGTCATCTCAACCGGTCTTGCTTGTTTTTAGGGATCCGCTCATTGAGTAGTATGCGGCGCGCGGTGATTAAAACGGATAGCGTTCGTCAATATTTTTAAAGGGTTCTTTAGAGAAAAGTATATAGATACCGGCTCAGTGACGTGTGCGTTTAGAGGTGAGTAGTTAAATTAAATGTTTTAAAGGTAATTAGTTATTAAGTTGTACTTTTAATGTATGTTTAAGCAAATTTTTAACCGACTTCATAAGAACTAGCTGTCAATTAAACTTGCTGTCAGAGTATTTTCAACCCAGTAAAATGAAACAGAAATAATTCGAGCTCAGCCCCCCAAGAAAGCGGCCAGAAAGTGTACAACATAACATGATGGTGTCGTATTACCGACAGCATCTCCCGGTATACCAACGTGTGTCTAATATTGCAGGTGGCAGTATTGTCGTACTCGTGCAAGTTCGCGTCGTCCATGTACGGCCCGTTCCGCGACACGATGAAGAGCTCCCCCATGGAGGGTGACCGCAAGTGCTACCAGTTGCCGCCGGGGAGCTCCGCCCTCGCCGCCAGGGCTGCCGTAAGTTATCACCTTAGACAATTTAATAGTATGGACGCGTAACGCGTATCATTCTCCTATCTAAATTTTCTGCCACTTTTTGCGGGGGGCGAGGTAACATGAAATTCGCAACTTTGGATTTTATTCCCTATAACTTTAGATTCTAATTTTGAATGTTAAAAATCATGAAAAGTAGTCTCGTGTGAACCCCAAACGTTCTTAGTTCAAAATTATTGTTTCGCTATTATAGGCTGTCTCGTTTAGTGATAAGGTATAAAATTAAGTGTAAATGCACATGATCAATTAGTCTCATACCGTGGCAGAGGGGAAATGATACCGCAAGGCCAGTCCTTACTATTAAATTGTCTAAGGTTTATCACTTATCAACTTATCATAATAGCTCTGATTTTTCATCGCAAAAATTTTAGTGTAGTAGAGATTGACCATTGTTGTTAATCGACTCATAGCTATCGATATAATTGTACTGAATAATATATTACGATGATTAAACTGAACCGCCGACTTTATAATAGTAGAGTTTACCCGCGATTTCGACCGCATGAATTCCCGTCATCGTAGCGAGTTAAATGATATACCAGAGCGTCTAGCATGATTTCTCTACACGCGCGCGACTCGGCTTTTTTCCATACTACAAGTCGCTGCAAGCGCGGCTTGCGCTCTCCGAAAAGCGCGGGAACAGGTTATTTTGTATGCAGCGAAGGCGTGTCGCGCGCGTGTAGAGAAATCATACTAGACATGCAGATTTCAAGTCTAATCATAAGCTTTCAAACACAAAAAGTTTTTCAAAATCGGCCCAGTAGTTTTAGTAGATCAAAAATTTGTAATTTGGAATCAGGGACACCTAAAAACCACATCGTAACTTTTTTTCTTCAAATATCTTCAATGTACACACGGCGACACATCAAGCTATACAAAACCAACATAAGCTGACCGTGCGTAGGTCGAGTAACGTATAGCATCGCGCGGCCAGCTTATGTTGGTTTTGTATAGCTTGATGTGTCACCGTGTGTACACACATTTCTGTTATAGTTTTATAACTAGTCAGAAGCTTACAACTGTCTCTTGAAGTGTAAGCCCGTCTATTATGATTTCCCTACATGAGCGTGACTCAGCTTTTTTTCCATACTCACTCGTTAAAAACCGCAGGAAGAGGTCATTTGCAGGGAAGGCGCGTCGCGGATGTGTAGAGATAGGGTACTAGTACTAGTAGAGATAGGTACGAGAGGGGCAGGTTTCAGGCTGGCTGGAATGACGTGTCAAGTGGTGATAGCAGGTAGCCTTTCTCAGAAACCTTATCCCTTCTTGTTTGACAAACAACCGTTTGTTTTACTGAACCACTGACGATATAAATCATCATCATCAGCCTATCTACAACGTGTTAATGAATTAGCGCAAAACCTCATACACCCCGACTGATTTATAACAAAATAATTAGATTGCAACAATAATTTCATTATTTTGATTATTAAAATTTAAAGTTATTCGCATTTTAAGTTTTGAGGCAAAAATGATTTGTTATCATTTCAGCACTGAAAGAAAGCGCTAACGTACTCATGGATACATTTTTATAATCTTGTTTTGGTTGTAAGTAGGGTGAGTGTGCTCATGCGGTGGGTTGTCATTGGGTTTAGTAAATTTTAAATTTTGCAAAAAAGATATTTAATATTTTGAAAAAAATTACCTATGTTGAAACGATGATAATTCGATTCTGCTCTCGATTCTAAACAAACTACTTTCTAGTTTTGCGTTAATTCATTAACACGTTGTATATACTTCCCACTGCAGGGCACAGGCGGCCTGTGACAGGCCCCCCTTGGATGTACATCATACATCTAGAATGAGTGTTATCCCGTGATCATGGCAGTTGTAACACTGCCGAAATATCGCGAACTCAAATATACCAAAACCACCCAAAACGCGGTAAGAACCCGTTAAAATGTTTAATTCTGGATTAAATTATAACCGCGTAACTCTCAAAAACATCATACATGTGATGTATGGGCGTAAATTCACCATGCGTGCCCAATTCGGATAAGAAGAGTTTGACAAACAGATCAGAAATTCTTCAGCATGTGCAGGTTTTCTCATGATGTTTTCCTTCACCGTTTGAGAGCAGTCGTTATTACGTACATAAGTTAGAAAAAAATCAATGGTATACGTCATTTTGACCGTGCGGATTCGAACCCGGACCTCATGATTTAGTGTCCATACCTCTCCGCGACGCGCCACCGCCACCGTCGATCTTTGACAATAATGTTGCTCCTAAATGTATCAAGCTGACTTGAACACTCGCTAACAATATACAGTTACAGTTTAAACAGCTGTTTCTTTTGTTTGATTATTCAATCCAACCAATAAGTTGTTACTATGTAAGTACTTGAAGAATACTTGTGTCCCTTTATCATTGATGTTGCTATAATTTATAAAACGAAATGTTTGATACTTGTATTGTAGTAAAATCATTGGGAGGACACATTTATTCCATGACGTACTTTAATGGAATTATTAGTAGAAGCAGTTAGTTTAAATGTTAGGGTATTTATTGGCGCTGTATAATTTTAATGTTGTTGTATTAGAAATTAAGTAATTTGCTGTTTGATATCCAATAAAGATAAATTAAATTAAATTATTATAACATCAGCCATTGCAGTCCCATTGTTGGGCAAAAGCCTCAATTTCGTCCCGCTACCTTCGTCTAGGTCTGTATCGACGCCGATTTTGTTTTTCTTGGGCAATAGATTGGTCCAGCCCAACTTTAGATTGGCAGCAGTGGTGGCGACATCTGCAAAGTTGGAGTCTGGAGTTGGTGTCATTTCTAAACCGGTCGATCAGAACCGTTCTTATCATAACGTCATCAAAATATATTCGCTACAATTTTCTCTTTATGTTGTCCTTGTACATAAACTTTGGTAAAACTACCAACTTCCTTTTTAGCCTCTTCAACGCTGCGTGAAATATAATAAATTCCCTCATCCAGATTCATAAACCTTTTCACACATTTTCGTCAGTTTGGCCAATTTTGACCTGACGTTTTCAAATGAGACATCCCCAATTTGATTAGGTCTGTACTTACTAACATTTCCATCGATACTCGCCTTATGAATTTGTTTTGTAAGTCGACTTTTATACATCCTTTTAATGTAGGTACCATGGAGTAAGGTAGGTACCCACTTGCGGTACTATGTGATGTATTGTTGTGATGTAACATCGACACTATCATAAAATAAGTGAACGACACTGTAACAGAAGTGTGTCTGAACGTACGTGTGTGTGTACATTGAAGCTATTTACAAATAAAAACCGGTCAAGTGCGAGTCGGGCTACTCGCGCACCGAGGGTTCCGTACCACACCACCACAGAACACAACATTAAAATAGAAAAAAAAATTTTTTTGTCTGGGACCTTTAGCGCAAGATCGACTCACACTTCGCCTCGCCGGTTTTTAGTATTTGTTGTTATTCTGTAGAGTTTGCTCTATAATCACACTAAGTTTGACGCTTGTATGTATTACCGTTTTTACGATAGAGCGTGAAGAAAAAACGTTGATAAAAACTAGTTTCTTGTTGAGAACCCTCCTTAATTTTTAACTTTTTGACATTTTTATTATTTGTTAACAAATCCGCCGTAATAACGCATAATCTGAGAAAATTTCAACTATCTAGCTATTACGGTTCAAAAGTTACAGCCCTAAATAGGTAGGACAGACGGACGGACAACGTAGGCTTAGTAAAAGGGTACCGTTTTCACCCTTTTGGTACGGAACCCTAAAAAAAGGTCACGATATTGTGTTTAGGTGTCCCTGACTTTTGTCTGTCTGTTTATTTGTTTGTACACGGAAAATATAACTAGATGGATTGAAAATGATTGGCAGGCTCGCGACGTGGCAGAGGGTGCTGACTTCCTGATGGTGAAACCAGGGCTCCCGTACCTGGACATCGTCAAACAGACCAAGCAACAGTTCCCCAACCACCCTCTGTTCATTTATCAGGTATGGCTCCACTGCTAGAAATTCTGACCCTACTAGCCCAGTCATTTTATGGAGTTTTGTTAGGTTAGGTTAGGTGCAAAAAAAAATTATCATCTGGTTTTTTAAAAAGAGATAAATGCTAAGTTTTAAATTTGGGGCTGTTGCGGACGTAATTTTTTTAAATTTTGGTATATTTTTAAGCTCATATTGGCTCTTAAATACTATACCGTAAAAAAAACAATTATTAATTAGTCCTGGAGTGCGATTTTTGAATCTCATTCGCTGAGTTTAGCAGTTGAAAATGTCAAAATTACTGTGGAGATATGTATCTTTCTACTGCTGATTTGACTTTCAAAAATTATACTTCAGGAGTGCTATTTTAGAAAGATGCGTATCTCCACAGTAATTTTGACATTTTCAATTGCTGAACTCAGCGAATGAGATTCAAAAATCGTACTCCTGGCTCAAACCGTAAAATGACTAGGCCATATATTATTATATATTTTTGCTAGCTAAAAGCGTAAAGTAGCGCAGCGCACTCTATTATCAAAATTTGAAATAAATACCTGCATGGGTAGGATGCCACCGTTATACAGCGCTATCACACCTTCGCTCTCTTTCTATTTACGCGCAAACGAACGAGATAAAAGACGTGATACAGCCGTATCACGTGTAGCATGCTACGGCTTCTGTTATCAAAAACGAACCGAAAACTGTTTTTATCTAATTCATCATCATCTGAACTTCTTATCTTCTTTTCTTTTGTTTTCTTATTAGGTACTATGTTCTGGCAAATACACTTTGATCTAGAACATCGTCATCATCAGCCTATGTACGTCCCACTGCCGGGTACGGGTCTACCCTCAGCCTGAGGGCCTCAGGGTATATGGGCGTTAGTCCACCACGCGTCCCAATGCTGATTTGGTAGATTTCACTCACGCATCAAAACTTCTGCGAATGCAGGTTTCCACACGGTGTTTTCTTTCACCATTTGAGAGCAGTGTGTATTACGTACATAAGTTAGAAAAACTCCAGGGTTGGCACGATTAAATAATTTTGATTTAAATCAAAGGATTTTTTCGATAAAAATCAATGATTTTATCAAATATGTTTTATTTTTAAATACTAGGGTCTTTTACATCTAAGAAATCAATATCGTTTTCAAGTCGAAGGTCAAAGCTTATTTCCTAGAACTGTGACTATTTTATTTATTATGATTATTATTATTTTTTTTTTCTTCTCCTTTCCTCTCATTCTGCTTTCCTTCTCAGTCATGGTGGTTGTATGTGTGTTTGTGTTATCTTTCCTTTACTATATATTATAGCTGTAGCATGTATATTTTATGCGTATATATTATGTATGTATATATTTATATATGTAAGTATATGTATGTCTATTATTATGAAATGCGTTTATTTTTCGGTTTCTCCTTTATTTCTGATATTTACTATTTATTTTATATAGCACCGACCCGTTGTTCTTTGTTTAAATTTCCTCTACCCTAAGGTTGTCTGGAAGAAATCGCTTTTTAGCGATAAGACCGCCTTATTTGTACCATTATTGTTTTTTATTCCTATGATGTATCTGTGTTTGGTGTAAATAAAAGTATATTTCATTCATTCATTCATTCATCGTTATTATAATACTTGAACAAAAAAATCAGTTTTCCAGCCTTTTCAATTCCCAGTCGGTTTCTTAATTTACTGTGAACAATTCCAAAGGTGGAAAACACTCTTTCCACAGCAGCTGAAGAAGTGATCGCCCCAAACAATTGTTTAACCATTGGAAAAATCTTTGACTATTCCTCTTCACTAAATATATTTTTCTGTGATATCCACCACTCTAGTGATGTCACATTTTTTAACACTTCTTCCGCGAACATCACACTTTTGAATGGTTTTGATTATGAATTAAGTTGTACTATAACGCGTTCCGTTTTACACAAAAATACAGTTAAACTGTAAGATAAAATGAAAAAATCAATAAAATCTTGATTAATTATGATTTTTTCAAAAAATCGTGAATTATTGGATTTTTTCCAACCCTGTATTGGTTCATGGCATGTCATGCGCGCGGATTCGAACCCAGACCCTCATGATTGAGTGTCCATACCTCTCCGCAACGCCCCACCGACATTCTTTATGCTAATTATGAGAAAGGAAAAGAAACTACAAAATCTATTGGTTTGTTTATGACTGCAGGTGTCGGGTGAATACGCGATGATATCGAAATCCGGGGACAGCAGCGAGGTTCAGACCATCCTCATGGAGACCCTCACCTGCATGAGGAGAGCTGGTTAGTTCATAATCATAATTATCGTTTATAGTATTCGTAACTCATACGGAAGACCATAAACAAATCTCGTATAATTGTAAAAGGAACCTCGTAAATTTAGCAACCCTGTAGTCTGTAGTGTAGGAAGGGCTATTGTGTAAGTTTTCGATTATATCAGTTACAAGATCGGTAAATAATTGTCCTAAATATTACGAAACAGAATCGCTAAGAACTGCCAAAAAAACACCATGTCGATGTTTTACCGATTGAATCTGGTACTAGTCAAATAATAAGACCCCTGCTTTGAACTAACGCCTATAGGTGGTGTGCCTGGGCAAACTGAGTGAGTGAGTGTGAGTGCACTTATCAGTATCAACTATAAGCACAGATGACCGACACTTTGCGGTCAGCAAAGTTTCGCTCGTCTGTAAGAGCCCTAACTAGTATATTTATGCCTAAAGAAATAAATTATGTGCTCATCTATTAATGAAAGTTATTTAATTGATTTGTAATATTGAGTAAGGGAACACATTTTGTATAAACATTGTTATTACTTAACTAATTAATTATTTCATTTAAATACAAATGCTCATATGTGTTATTTTCAGGTGCCGACTGCATCATAACTTACTTCGCGCCATTAATTTTAAGCATAATATCAGGGAAACAATAAGTACATTAATGTGACATACAGGTAATTTAATTATAAGGTGTCGGTGTCATAAATTAGTTCCTACGTTTTTGTATAGAAAATGAATTAGTTTAAATAATTTTTGACTAACTCTCATGAACATAATCGCAAAGTAATTTCGACACACACGCCCTGCCTTATCTGACTTTAGCGGTGTCCTTAGATGGTTTGAATATATTATATTTTCGGGAAAAATTACACATAGGAGATTTTAAAAGACAATGCGGGATTTTGTATGGAAGGTGGCGCCTTATTTTTCATCAAATTTTTTTGGCGCGGCCAGTAACCAACTTTGAATATTTTAGTTCAAAATAAAGTAACATACAAACTTGTTATGACATATCTAAACTCAGTCCGAACAGAGATATAAAAGCTTGAAGTTCAAAATTGATGAATTACGTTTACTTCAAGCCGTTATATCTCCGTTCGGACTGATATTAGAGATATACTTGTAATAAAAAGTTTTGTTTGTGACTTTATTCTTGTTGTATTATTGAGTCGAAGACGTTGAGGATGTAGAAGTAATTGTATATAAATTAGTAAAAGAGAGATGTTATTGACACAAGTGTTTATATTGAAGTAAGTAACTAAGCACATAATCAACTTTAAAAAAGGAATAAGAATATGTCAATATGATTAAATACATAAAAAAGAAAATAACTTATAAAGAGTCTACACAACAAGAGATTAGTATAGACAGTATCTACAACAGCCGCCCTTAATCGATGTTGTGGTTAACAAGGACACAAAAAAAAAACACATACAAAAACCTTATTAACAGCCCTTTGTACAGATAACAAGTTGGTTTTTAAATCCGGAACAAAAGCAACTTCACCAATACTGTTGACAACATTCTCTGGTGTATCAATGGAGATATAGCCACAATTGACGCATCCTCCATCACCCTGTCAATATCTGCAAGACCCTGCGCGGTTGACACAACAGCGCTGTTGCACAATTCCATGTTATCAAGGTCTGACAAGTTCAATCTGTACAATCTTCGCTCTAAGGTTAGTCTTCGTCCCATACCTTTATCCTCGAAAGCTCTCTGCAAAGATTTCCACGCTTCGGCTGCAGTTTTTCGCACATCTGACGTGAGTAATAGCTGCACCGTCTACTGTTAAGCATATTTTGGTCACGCTTTGCATCGTTACGTACCTTGGTCGAGGCGGGGGTGGTATCATCTTTAGGATAACCACTTACTATTTCCCATAAGTCCTCGCAAAAAGGTAATTACGCATCTTAAACTTCCAAGTAGGATATCGAGGCGGGGGTGGTATCATCTTTAGGATAACCACTTACTATTTCCCATAAGTCCTCAGGCAAAAGGATGGTATTGACGAAGAGGAACTCGACTTACAAACACTTGACTCTTCTCCAGATTCATGTGACATTTTAAAGAAAAATTGTTTCTATCGATCACATGAACAATTCACTAAAAATATTTCACAATTTAAACTTTACATGAACAATCTTCTCGTTTCGTGCTGATAACGTGTTGTATTATTGAGTCGAAGACGTTGAGGATGTAGAAGTAATTGTATATAAATTAGTAAAAGAGAGATGTTATTGACACAAGTGTTTATATTGAAGTAAGTAACTAAGCACATAATCAACTTTAAAAAGGAATAAGAATATGTCAATATGATTAAATACATAAAAAAGAAAATAACTTATAAAGAGTCTACACAACAAGAGATTAGTATAGACAGTATCTACAACAATTCTGAACTAAAATATTCAAGTTTGGTTGATGGCCACGCCAAAAAATAGACGAAAAAACAAAAGGCACCATTTTTAGGCATTGGCTTTTACCAGTTTTGGGGCAAAACAGGATTGGGCGTTTTGTTAACTTTTGTTGTTTATAATTATTTGCGTTTATTTTCATGTGATTTCGGTCGACTATAATCACGGTGGTGCTTAATTCATAAGTTCATGCTCAATAGTTATCGAGGTGTTTAAAAGTACAATGTCTGTTGATAATTTATGTATAGATTTATGAATAAATTGTTTTTACAATGTTTAACTGGCTTTAATTTATTTTATTTGTTGTTCTTGGAAAACCTTTGAAAATCTGTTTGATTCACAACGAATTCTCCGAAGTCCGAATGTCTAGTCCCATATTCGCTATACAGGGTGTAACAAAACACTCTAGTAATACTTAAGGGGGTGCTTCAGAAAAAAAAGAGATCCCATATATTTTAGTCGAGTCGGTACTGCAGTTTTGTATGGGACAGCTGATTTTTTTTCGCGACTTCGAATTTGGCTCCATAGTTCAGTTTCGTGGTCTGAGGGTGTTTTGTATAGAGCAAGAACCTGAGAAGTTATTATTTAGTTTAGACAATAATATTAACACCATGATTGTTAGAGGAATGTGAAAAAAAAATTATCCGGTTTTTTAGAATGAGATAATGATAAATCTTAAATTTGGGGCTATTTATTGCAGCCGCAATATTTTTTTATTTTGGTACATTTCTAGGCTCAAATTGGCTCTTAAATGCTATACCGACAAAAATATCAATCATTAATTCGTTCCGGGTCAAACCGTAAAATGACTGTGCTATGGAAGGTGCTATGAGTATAATGCTATGTAAAAAGTTGGTAAAAAGACAACATTCTTGCATCATATTCGGACGAAAATAAACTGACGTGGCATTTAATTTTGTCAGACAGAATTGGTAAATATAAATTAATAGCGATAAAGATGATGCAATGGTAGAAAGTTTATCTCTTTTGAGATGGTCGGTTAATTACAATATAGTTGCGAAATGAGTTGCTTCACCTATCTTGATAATCTACGATAGTTATTCTTATTCGTAGTTGATAATGCACTGTTTGTTGCAATGAATGACGTGCTTATCTTCAAATTGCACTTTTCTGTTTTCTCAATTAATGTTTTTCATGGGATTTCAAGCAACATTATTTAGGCAAAATGGAGAGGTGATTATGCTTTGCAGTGGGTTGGATAGGTACGAGCTGATGATGATGTCAGTGTAATGAATTTAAAGTTACATTCAGATTGAGGTTCTATCATAGATAAGCTACTATTGGGTTCTATACAACCTATTGATAAATGAATGATATGCATAGTATGTAGGTATATGACGAGCAACAGAGATTTGAACCCTGGCCACAGAATAGGTAATAGTATATACTTAGTTCCCCTGGCTGTGAAAACTCGCCCTCTAGTGTTTTGTCTGGACGAGTATCCTATTATGCTGATTATCAAAGGGTGCGTTGTAACATGGTTTTAAGAAGCAATACTATCAGTTTAAAATAACAATGTGCATGACCTTGAAGGGCCGTTCGATAACTGCACTCGGTTGTAAAGTAATATAGACTCTATGTAAAGGAAATAATCATTTGAATGACTCGAGTGAAGTTCGTGCGATTGAGTGACGTCACATTTGCAGGTGAGGTCATGCACATTGTTATTTTAAACTGATAGTGGCCTCGATTCGGACTGTGCCACGACTTAACTTAACTAAATGTATTCCTGTCACTTTCTAAAATAAGATTAAGAAAAGAGACAGAAAACCATCAGCTGACTTTAGTGCTGTCAAAGTGACGTTACACGCCCAAAACGCTTTAAATAAGATGGCATACCTTATGATGGCATCTTATTTAGGGCGTGTAACGTCACTTTGACAGCACTAAAGTCAGCTGTTGGTTTTTTGTCTCTTTTCTTAATCTTATTTTAGAAAGTGACAGGAATACATTTAGTTAAGTCGTGGCACAGTCCGAATCGGTACCAGTACCTACCTATTTTAACTTATTGAAGTTCTTTGGTCAGCAATGAAAAGATGTACTACGTTACGATACTATGTATACAACAACTTTTACTATGGGAGTAAACCGATCGGAGCAACAAAAAAATCTGCAGTTCCATACTAAACTCCAATACCTACTCGACTCAAATGTATGGAATTCAGCTGTTTTTTTTTGCTCTGATATCGGTTTGCTCCCATAGTAAAAGTTGTTCAGTTTGATGGGTAGAGTATGTGCTTCAAAGGTTAATGATACTTTTCCTTACACCCTGTATATTCCGTGCTACGAGATAGAACAAAAGTAGGTAGGTATAAGTTTTACATAATTCAGTACTTTTGTTCATGATTATGATAGATGACTAAGGAAGTAACTCATCATTTGTCTTGGTCATAGGTATGTTAAATTTGTTCTTGATCAGATTGCTATCAGGTTCGGTGTTAACTGGATAATGATCAGGGGTGCGATTTTTGAAACTCATTCGTTGAACTCAGCAGTTGTAAATGTCAAAAATAACATGGAGATACGCAACTTTCTACTGCTGATTTGACATTCAAAAATTATACTCCAGGAGTGCGATTTTTGAATCTCATTCGCTGAGTTCAGCAGCTGAAAATTTCAAAATTACTGTGGAGATATGCATCTTTCTACTGCTGATTTGACTTTCAAAAATCATACTTCAGGAGTGCGAGTTATGAAAGTCAAATCAGCAGTAGAAAGATGCGTATCTCCATAGTAATTTTGGCATTTTCAACAGCTGAACTCAGCGAATGAGATTCAAAAATCGCACTCCTGGGGTGCGATTTTTGAAAGTCAAATCAGCAGTAGAAAGATACGTATCTCCATACATTTTCAACTGCTGAGTTCAACGCATGAGATTCATAAATCGCACTCCAGTTGGTTTTGTAATTGGACTGTGATAGGATTGCAGGAATCGAAAAAAAGTTTCGAACGAGTTAATAGTTGAACCGAGACAAAGAAAATATACACTACGCGACGAGATGAATTCATAACAAACTCAAGACCATAATCCCTTTGTGGGTGGTCACAAACTTTGCTACAAGTACCAACTAAGTATCTTTGTTGGTATGGCCAGGAGTACGGTGGGTCTGAAGTGGACTTTTAGCGCACAAGATTTCAGGATAAAATGACGTGAGAACTGGTGGTAGGTGGCTAGCCTTTCGCTCCCTAAAACACCGCACATGAGAAACCATATCCCTTAGTCGGCTCGTACCGGCACAGCTACGAGAAGAAATAGAGTAAGTATACTGTGCCATATTCATATGGTACAGTATATGACATATGACTACTTTGTGTCTTTGTCCATAAGATGGAACCACACGGAAAATACGAGATAACTGAAACGGCAATAAAACTGTTTTACTTGTCTGAACAGATCTTATTAATTTACATAAAAGCAAATAAAAGGTTATCTAGAGACTAGAGATAATAAGTATGGAAAAATCATTTTAGAATATTCTCCAAGTAATGGGAAAATACGCGAAAGTATTTCAAAATTGACGCCAAAACAAACGCCCTATTCCGTGCCAGTCACAAACGTGGGCCAATAGCGTTACGCCAAATCGGCACACTTGGACCAATAACGTGCGAGTATTGAAAACGTCATCAATCCGTGCGCCAATCCCATTAGACCACGATCGACACTAGCGCTAAATAATAGCTGCGGCAGCGTGTCAAAAATCAGTTCTTGACGAAAAATCGAAGGTACAAGATCAACGTGAATAGTGAATTTCTATAAGTGTATCTCGCGAAGTGCTTGAAACGTGGCTGTGAACTACTTATTATCGGAATAATTAGTCAAATTCTTCATCTGGAATATTTGGTAATTATATTTCCATCATTTGCACTCATCTTTTGTTGAAATTCCCAGGTCATTAGAAATTGATAACCTGTCACTTCAATTTGTCAGATTTCTGCCGATTTTTCAAGTTATTTCTAGAAATCTTTGTTATCTCTACACGTATTTACTTAAACGTGAAATATTCCAATAGGAAAACCCATAGGATTCATATAAAATCTTTCTCAATCGGGGGTGATATCAGCGAAATTTCTCGACGATGTGGGCCGGTCGGTGCGTTGTCCTACTTGTCCATTTGTAGCTTCTACAAGCCACCGGTAGCATTTATCCCGTTACATTAAATGTATTCAGCGTCTCTAATAGGCACCACTTTCATTTTCGCCAGTAATAACCGTAGAATTCTAACGGCAGTTGGTACCTATAACTATGACGTGTCCCATCCGTGTTCCATACGATTACGTGTCCTTGACTAGTTTGAATGAACTTCGCTGATTTTGGCGACAAATCGACTCGTCTTACACGAGTAGAGCAGTTCCACAGCACACTTGTTGGCAATTAAAGCTAATTTAGACGTTATTTGTTGCAGTTTTAAAGTGTAATATTGTATGCTGAAAATGCGGTGGAGTTTGTTAGCGCTAGCGTGCGTCCTCGCGGCGGTGTGCGCCGACGAGAAGAAGGACAGAGAGAAGGAGATCGGCACTGTCATCGGTATCGACTTGGGAACCACATACTCATGGTAAGTTACATTTGCTCATACAATTTTATTTTTAGGGGCAGCGTTGCCAGGAATTTGTCCAGGGAATGTGTAATCACTTTAAACATTTATTAGAAATATTTCAATAGTTGATAACTTTTATGTAACCTCTTGAACTTAAATGTTCCATAAAATTCCATAGAACATTTTTTTTTTATTATTATTTTATTGAATAAAGAAATTTACAAAACACAACACAACATGTACTATTTTACAATCACACATGATAATAAGATCATCTTTAGAAGAGTCAATAACCACACACTCGTCGGAGCATTCACATGTCTCTTTACTGCAAGAGTATTGTCTTAATTCTATCGCATCACAGCCCTTGATTAGTCAGTTTTAGAACAAAGTCCTCTTCCATATTTCTCCAGTGGCATCTGTCCCTTGCCCTCTGCATTCAGTTAGGACCCATATGTTGTCTAATATTGACCCATCTATCTGGTGGTCAGCCTCTACCCTGTGTGGTCTCTGGGTCTCCACTTCATTGGCTTAATTAAGACAGTATAGTTATTTAAACCCCCATGAGACGGTGGTGTCACAGTATAAGAAGAGTATCTATTACTAGATACAGTATGGACATTCCCTTCCTCCCACCAACTTTTTACCTCACCCCCTCTATCACCCTCTGGTTACCTCACACTAACTTAAGGTTCAATTTGGTTTCACATGTGCTGACGTCATCTTGTCAATTTCAATTTTTTTTATTCGGTGTCCGGCTGTGGTGGTGTGCAGTTATGTATGTAATTACGTAATATGAGCCTAAAGCAAATCATATTTCTTCTTATTCACAAAGTTTTTAGATGATGCCTAATTCCATGACAACAGTTATATTTGGTTAGCCCTAAAGTCTCACTCCAATTCTGCTGTAATTTATTGAATTAAATTACCATGGAAACCAGAATAAATATTATTGTAGTTCATTACTCAAAAATTTATTTTATTATCTGAAATGAATGATTTAATTGATTACTAGTTCAGAAACATTCCAAAAGAGGACTCGGTTTGTGATTAAATAATAGGATTTCCTCTTGATAAGATAACTTTAAACAGTTTCATACATTCAACCATATTTTATATGCTTTGAAAGACTGCAAATTGCATGTAGTTAAAACATGAAGTCAACAAATATAATTTCATCAGCCTATAAACATCCCAATGCAGGCCATATCCCTACTCTCAAGTATGGGTGTGAATGGGCATTAGTCCACCAGCCACCATTCGTGCTCAATGCAGATTGGCAGACTTCACATACAGGGTGTTAGGGTAAACAGTTGCATTACTTTAATGGGTGATTGTAGCCATGATACTGAACAACTTTCCCTAAGAAACCTATAGGAAATTCTCAATTGTCTTTTTCGACTTTTCATACAAAACTTCGATCAGCTGATTGCATTTAGTATGGCAAGTCCAACATTTTTTTACGAATTTCCTATAGGTTTCTTTGGGAAAGTTGTTTAGTATCATGGGTACAATCACCCCTTAAAGTAATGCAACTGTTTACCCTATCACCCTGTATACATCAGAATTTCTTCTACAGCGTATGCAGGTTTCCTCACAATGTTTTCCTTCACTGTTTGCGAGCAATCAGTATTATGTTCATAAGTTAGAAAAATTCTTTGGCAAGTTGTTCATGCGGATTCGAACCCGGACCCTCATGATTGAGTGTACATACCTCTCCGCAACGCGCCACCGACGCAATCCAATGTAATTAGCATAAGCATAATGCTCACGACTATATCCCTTGAGGGGGTAGTCAGACATATTCTGAAACCTCAGAACATCCATGTTTCACTAGTAGATGTCTTTGTTTCATCCAATATAATTAAATAAGATTATAAAGCCAGGTGGCTTCAAGAAAACTGGAAAAGCGTCGGTAAGACCTGGATGTGATTGACGCGAAGGTTAAGTAAAGAGGTGGACGTGGGCTGATGATTATGAAGATAAAGTTTAAAAATAAATAGAAGTTGACTTAGCATTTCGTAATTAAAACTTTTGACTTGATCAAGTACTGCACATTCTACTATTATGTAACTGATAAGAAATAATCAAATCACCTGTGGATAACACAGCTCTAAGGTGCTTTACAGAATCAGTTTATCAAATTGTTTGAACAAAAAATTCGGAATTGTGAATGGATCGTTTCATAACAATGAATGAACTCATTCATACACACTTTAGGTTTGCTTTAGGAATGGTTTATTTTGCTTTTCCATAAAAACTGCAAACCTACTTTTCCCTAATAAGTTGACACGTTTTTTTTTTCCCGATTTCGATATTGATCCCATGAAAACAGTTGTCCAGTTTGATGTTCTGATTATCCCCTCAAAATATAGTTACAGCTTATTTTGTTGAACCTTCCATAGCTGTTTTTAGTGGCATCCCATTTCAATAAACCATTCTTAACTGTCAGTCACACCACTATCAAATATTTTTGTCACATGAAAACTGCTTAGGATATTGTATCAGAACAATTTTCTCAAAATCTTTTTCTTTTGTCAACAGTGTTGGTGTGTACAAAAATGGCAGAGTAGAAATCATCGCAAACGACCAGGGTAACCGTATCACTCCCTCATACGTGGCCTTCACTGCCGACGGCGAGCGACTCATCGGAGACGCCGCCAAGAACCAGCTGACCACCAACCCTGAGAACACCGTCTTTGATGCCAAGCGTCTCATCGGTCGTGAGTGGAGCGACTCCAACGTCCAACACGACGTCAAGTTCTTCCCCTTCCAGGTCGTAGAAAAGAACAGCAAACCCCATGTCTCAGTCTCGACCGCGCAAGGAGACAAGATCTTCGCTCCCGAAGAAATCTCCGCCATGGTTCTCATCAAGATGAAGGAGACCGCTGAAGCTTACCTCGGAAAGAAGGTCACCCACGCCGTCGTCACCGTCCCCGCCTACTTCAACGACGCTCAGCGTCAAGCCACTAAGGACGCCGGTGTCATCGCCGGTCTCAACGTCATGAGAATCATCAACGAGCCCACCGCCGCCGCTATCGCCTACGGTCTCGACAAGAAGGACGGAGAGAAGAATGTTCTAGTCTTTGACTTGGGTGGTGGTACTTTCGACGTGTCTCTGCTAACCATCGACAACGGCGTCTTTGAAGTAGTAGCTACAAATGGTGACACTCACTTGGGAGGTGAGGACTTCGACCAGAGAGTCATGGAGCACTTCATCAAGCTGTACAAGAAGAAGAGGGGCAAGGACATCAGGAAGGACAACCGTGCCGTCCAGAAGTTGCGTCGTGAGGTCGAAAAGGCGAAGAGAGCTCTGTCCTCCAGCCACCAGGTCAAGATCGAAATCGAATCCTTCTTCGAAGGTGAAGATTTCTCGGAAACCCTCACCAGGGCCAAGTTCGAAGAGTTGAACATGGATCTGTTCCGTTCCACTCTCAAGCCAGTGCAGAAGGTATTGGAAGACGCCGACATGAACAAGAAGGACGTCGACGAGATTGTACTCGTCGGTGGTTCCACTCGTATCCCCAAGGTGCAGCAACTCGTCAAGGAGTTCTTCAATGGAAAGGAGCCATCCCGAGGCATCAACCCCGACGAGGCCGTCGCGTACGGTGCCGCCGTGCAAGCCGGCGTGCTCAGCGGTGAACAAGACACCGACGCCATCGTGCTCCTCGACGTCAACCCTCTCACCATGGGTATCGAGACCGTCGGAGGCGTCATGACCAAGCTCATCCCCCGTAACACCGTCATCCCCACCAAGAAGTCTCAGATCTTCTCCACGGCTAGCGACAACCAGCACACCGTCACCATCCAGGTTTACGAAGGAGAGCGTCCCATGACCAAGGACAACCACTTGCTCGGAAAGTTCGACTTGACTGGCATCCCACCGGCGCCGAGAGGCATCCCCCAGATCGAAGTAACATTCGAAATCGACGCCAACGGTATCTTACAGGTATCCGCCGAAGATAAGGGCACAGGAAACAGGGAGAAGATTGTCATCACAAACGACCAGAACAGATTAACGCCGGAAGACATCGAGAGAATGATCAAGGACGCAGAGAAGTTCGCCGATGACGACAAGAAGCTAAAGGAGCGCGTCGAGTCCAGGAACGAGCTCGAGAGCTACACGTACTCCATCAAGAACCAGCTTCAGGACAAGGAGAAGCTCGGCTCCAAGATCTCTGATGACGAGAAAACAAAGATGGAGGAAGTGATCGACGCCGCGATCAAGTGGCTCGAAGACAACCAGGATGCTGATTCAGAGGAATATAAAAAGCAGAAGAAGGCGGTGGAAGACGTCGTCCAGCCTATCATCGCCAAGCTGTACCAGGGCCAGGGCGGCGCCCCGCCGCCAGGAGGCCCCGCCGGCGACGACGAAGACTTCAAAGACGAGTTGTAACCAAACAGACTTTAACTATAACATGTGCTAGCCAAATGTGATCTCTGGTCTCTACAGATTATGTACAATGCGACATTTTTTTAATTCCCTCCGTGTTGCGCATAATCTGTATTCGCACAGATTTGAAGTGTTTAGTGTTGTGTATATTTATTGTATGTGTGGAACGCGTGATTGGAACTTGTGCGGCGGATTCTGAGATTCAATCGAACAGCCGCCGTCGCGCTTGTGTGGAAGGGATGTATGGCTGCGAGCTAAATGTGTATAAATTGATGCATTTTTATTTTTAGAAAAGCAATAGATTCATGTGTGTGAGGGCTGGTTTCCATGACTGTATGTATCCCATCGATTCGTCTTCCCTCTGAAACTCTGGTTAAGTTTAACATCTGATGAATCGATAGTCTCAACCAACTCGGGACTACCTCAGTGTTCTTGTATGTAATTATTTTGAGACTGCAGAATTGTTAGCTCTTAATTATAACTAGCGAAATAATCTAATTATGTAGTAATTTAAATAATTTCAATTGAAGTACGGGAGGAGTACATAATAAAACATTTTTCTATGAAGAAAATATTTTATTTTATTTCAATCGCAACAAAATCCCATAAGATGACATGTAGGTACAAGTCATAGATATATTATATGGTACAAGTACAACTAAATTAAATAAAGTCAAATAAATTAGTCTCCTCTCACGTTACGCAGCTGTGAGCAACATTCTATATCGAATTCTGGTGCTGCAATCACAGCAGCTTGAATCTTCACTTGCACCTCATCTACAAAACAAATTATTACTCATACGACACAACTTTGCAGATATTATCTAAATTGGAGACTACAAATTATGATTTCAACTTTAATAAAAATAGCATCAGCATAAGGTCACGGCTATATTCCCCGAGGGGGTAGTCAGAGATAATCTGAAACCTCAGAACATCCACGACGCACCATAGTGATTGATTACTTGCTCAGTGCGACGCACCACAACCGCTTCCACTTTGCTTTGACTATTCGTTGATAATATATTTATATTAAGCCGGCACTTCACTCTCAGCGAGAACTTTCAAGGAAAATTACTGCGGCTTATATGCCACCGAGAACAATGAAGGGCATCCACACTCGTTCTCGGCCTGTCTCGCCCGTTCTCGGCGAGAATGAAGTGCCTGCTATATGCTCACGAGGAAGTCACGAGACCGTGTTCCCCGACCAAAATCACAAAACTGTCGGTAGTTACTGTTTACTCCTATAATACAGACACAGAAGGGCCTGCCCCTTACCAACTTCAGATTACCGCACTTCGATCGAGGGTAACTTTAGGGGAGCCGAGCAAGAGCACATACAGTCGGCTGGCGCGTGCGAATACCGACGCGACGCCTTTTTGTTAATATTGCAGTCATCATCATCGTTATCATCTCAGCCGATGGACGTCCACTGCTGGACATAGGCCTCCCCCAAGGATCGTCATAACGACCGGTCCTGCGCTGCCCTCATCCAACGGGTTCCCGCCAATATTGCAGTACCGCATAATGCCGGCTCTTCATTCTCGCTGAGAACGGGCGACGAGACAGGCGGAGAACGAGTGTGGATGACCTTCATTGTTCTCGTGGCGTCGTAAGCCATAGTAATTTTCCTTGAAAGTTCTCGCCGAGGGTTCTCGGCGAGAGTGAAGTATTCCGTTGCGAAGTGCAGACATAATTATCTTTTAATATGGTGTGCCGGGTAAGTGTGGCATTTGAAGACAGTCCAAAAATTTTTGATATTTGTCGAATATGACTTTCTTTGCCGGGATCAGTTTGCGAAAAATTTTTTTAATTTAATTGTAATCAAATTCTGTAGTAGCCTATCGAAGGTGCGATAGCAATAATCTGATACTAACCAATACCTTCCTTTGCGCCAATTTCTACCGCTGTTATGCCAGCAGCTGCTCGAATTTCGGCCAGGGCCTCCGTGAAGTAATATTCTATCTGCAAACGAAAGTCATTTTAGGTTCTATACCTACCTACAGTCTTGTCTGTAAAGCACTACCCTAGCTTGTACCTATTCTCCCTTTTACCCGCGACGCGAGGTACCTAATCAGGATTCAGGAAGTTTCAGTTCGCCTAAAACGTGTTATGGAAGGGAAGTGAAGTAGGTATTCTAGGTACCTATAGCAAAGATTGTGTTATTTTCTCCAGAAGGGATTCGTGCGTTAGGGGTGAGACGTAGTGTAAAACCGAATCTACATCCCGATTTTGAAGCAGTTTTTTGTTAGGAATCACTTTAGAGAAGACTATAAAAAGTATTGTAGGTACCTAGGTACTACTAACATAACTGGTAGGTATGACTAACATAACTGAAGTGCGATTTTTGAAAATCATACGAGCGACTTGGCAGTAGAAAAATGCATAATCTCCATAGTAATTTTGACATTTTCTACTGCCAAGTCGCTCGTATGATTTTCAAAAATCGCACTGTGGAGTGCGACTTTGAAGTCAGCAATTGAAAGTGTCAATATTACTGGAGATAAGTACAATATGCATCTTTTTACTGCTGATTTGACTTTCAATAATCATACTTCAGGAGTGGATTGCTGTAAGTCAAATCAGCAGTAGTAAGATGCATATATCCAAATTATCCGAATTTATGTATGATTAGTAACACCACTGGCTTTTCGGTGAAGGAAAACATCGTGAGGAAACCTGCATGCTTCACTTTCGAGGCATGTATCGTACCTACTGTCCATTACAAGTGGCGACGGGCTCACTCCCCGTCACACTGGACAGAGCTTCGGTACTACTAGTGAAACGTGGATGTTCTGAAGTTTCAGATTATCTCTGACTACCCCCTCGGGGAATATAGTCGTGAGCATATGCAAAGTGAGTTTCAAAAATTGCACTCCAGCGACTTTTTTTGTCTTCGAAAGGTTGCTCATTGCTATGGTCATAGTCAGAATAGGTGGAGTGGATACGTCACATACGAAAAAAAGTTGAAAGGAAACGGTACTTACGGTGCTAACGTAGTCAAATTATCATAATATTTTAGTGTCAGTTATTCAACAGTTACGTTTCATTAGCATGCAGGTGGACATACACATACGTGTTTGATGACGTCGTGAATCGTGATATTACGGCAGTAGGTCATCAATGGCCATTGACCGTTTACCACGTTGCTCTATGCGTACAGGCTCCATCCAAAAGTAGGTAAACAGCAGATACGGCTATCCTATAAAAGACTATTCCTATCCTAGAAGTCCATTTGGTACCTAACCTACCTACATTGGACATTTTTGCGCTCTACTTTAGTATGTTAGGTACCTAAAGATAATAATCAAATTTCTTTTCTTAGGTACTTACCTAACCTAACTAGAAGAAGGAGTAAAGAAGACTTCAAGATAGAACGATGACGACAACGTGACAGACAACGTGCCTTTAGCCCCCAAATCTCTCTTTAATATACTAACGTGGTGGTGTTAACTACCGTTTGGTGTATTCTAAGAATAATAGAGCAGACACCTCATAGTCAACCTCGGCATCCGTGTAGCCAGGATGGGGCACGACTCGCTTGCCCGAGCCGACCGACGCCCGCTTGCCGGTACACCAGTCCACTCCAACGGCCATGGCCCGACTCTTGCACGTCTGCCAGTCGGCGTTCAGGATTATTATCCTGCCGGACGTTGACGCGTTAGTTTATCATAATCTGTCTGATGACAAGTATTTATTCTGTGCTGATGGTTCCTACGTGACCCTATACTTGGAACAGTCGGCCATTTCTTTCTCACGCCCATGGTCCTTCGCTAGTTTCTACAACCACCTTAAACTCTACCATCCTGTATAGCAGAATGAGGATATAACATGTTGGTTTGTTTGTATACTATACCTACAACAGATAAGCGTGTATCACGTGATGTAATTACGTGTAGGTATGCGTCTAAAAGATACCTACCGTGTAAGTGTATACCTAACTGTCTATGTGGTTTAATGGTTAAGAACATTAGAACATATTGGGCTCTCGACACGGAGGTCGTGGGTTCGATTCCCACGGGGCCGGGCCACCTAGTGTAAGTCACTTTGTGCGGTTTTCCCCAGTTGATTAGGACATTGCAGGCTGAATCACCACCATTATGTTATCTATCTTATCTTTTCTTACTATCTCTGGTGGTAGTAGTCGAATTGAGAAACCTCCTCCTTTCTTGAAGTCGACCTAGATTGAATTTGGAACACGGGCTCTTAAAGAAACAAAGATTCAAAGCGATAGGTTTTTATCACTGAGCAAGTAATCACTGTTTTTATTGCATCCCGGGGGCCAGAAGAGGGATTGACGTCTCGTTCATAATAATTTTACTAACAAGAAAATATGGTTGATCATCAAGTAACTACTACCCGTTCACGACCAGTTGGCCGTCGATGACCGTTAAAAAATTTCCTCACAGGCACATTAATTGGTCCCGTCGACAAAAAATAATATAAAAGGCAAATAAAAATTTAAAATTAAAAGCGATATTAGTGACCGGGACGGACGTACCATACGTGATTGCGTTGCTAAAGGTTATAAAATTGCGTTTATTAGGGTCTCTTAGGGGTGCGGTGCGGGGAAGCGGGAAGGGAGGTAACGGCCAACTCGAAGTGAATGACTAGTACGTGTATTTCATTGTGAAAACCCTCTCGCAGTCAAGCTAGAGTGCAGAGCACCCACCACAATATACCTACAGTAACAGTAACACATAGTACAAACAATTTGCTCTCGCGAAAATGTGGAGCACGAGAGTACGTTGAACCTTCCGAATACCTTCCGAATTATAGGTAGGTAGGTACTGTTATCAATTCGTTACTTAGCTAAACGGTTATCTTTTCTATAGGTAGGTAGTATCATTTTAAACTGCTTATAACATTATAGGTACCACTTAAAAAGTTATTCTAGATTTCAGACTGAAATATACCTACCTACCTAGCTAGTAGGTGTAGGTGTTTCGATTCAACGAAACCACTTTCGATTTTCATAAAAAAGAGATAGTCGATTCGGTATAGTCGGTTCGGTATAGTGGGTACGTGGATATAGCAGATATTGAAATTGTAACAAAAGTGACTAGTTAGGTATATATAGCTTTCATTGAATTCTTGTAAAACCCCTTTCACTTAGAAAGTAATTTAAACTGGAGCACTGAAAGTGTATTTTATACTAATACAACGTGTTAATAAATTAACGCAAAACCTCATACACCCCAACTGATTTATAACAAAATAATTAGATTGAAACAATAATTTCATTATTTTGATAGTTAAAATTTAAAGTTATTCGCATTTTTATCATTTCAGCAATGAATGAAAGCGCTAAAGTACTTATGGATACATTTTAATAATCTTGTTTTGGTAGTAAGTAGGGTGAGAGTGCCCATGGGGTGGGTTGAATTCGGGTTTAGTAAATTTAAAATTTTACGAAAAAATTAATTAAAATTTTGAAAAAAATTACCTATGTTGAAACCATGATAATTCGATTCTGCTGTCGATTCTAAACAAACTACTTTCTAGTTTTGCGTTAATTCATTAACACGTTGTATAGCTAGGTATCTGGAATCTATAGGTACCTAAGTATAAAGATTACCAGATACATAAATACATAATGTACAAAAACACAATGATCGTCGATTGCTCATGCAAAATACTCCAACATCTTTTACGATTAGGTACGACGTAACTTATACAGGGTGTAACAAAACACCCTAGTAATATTTTAATGGGTGGTTAATTAAGTTAAGACCATCAAACTGATCAACTTTTACTATGAAGAAAGCCAACGCCGCGAAAAAATAAAAAAATCTGCTGTTTCATATAACCGCAGTACCTAGGTACTAGGTAGGTAGGTAGGTACTCTACTCAAATGTATGGGACAGCAGATTTTTTCAACGTTGTCTCCGTAGTGAAACTTATTCAGTTTGATGGTCTAACCATGCCAACCATAGCTATATTACTAAAGCGTTTTGTTACACTCCGTATGTAAGGAAATTCAAACAAGGGAATTTACTTCGTCGTGTTTAAATCTTGAAAATTTGCCAACTGCAGTGACAATGGACCGATCTTTTACAAAATCTTTGGCTTTTGTCGATGAAGATCCGAACGAGTTCAAACTATAAAGACAAAGGTTTATCCGCCACCCCACACGTCTCTTCTGTATAAACTGCGCCTAACGCGTTAGGACAAATGACGCGTATCGCGTATCTAGTAGTGTGTTCACGGATTAGTACTGAAAATCAAAGTCACGCGTATAATTTTTAGCTGCGTAAATACGGCAGGTGTGGTGTGTCATCATCATCACCATCAGTCATCACATCACACAGGATTCTTTATTGAGAAATCTAAAATATTATGTTATGACACAGCCCGGACACTGCATATTAAAATTTGGAATTGACAAGATGACGTCAGCACATACAAAACCAACGAAATTGAACCTTAAGTCTTCTTCGTAGGTAACGAGGAACCATCAGTGCGCGGTAACTAGAGGGCGATAGAGGGGGTGAGGTAAAAAGTTGGTGGGAGGAAGGGAGTGTCCGTTATAGTAATTAATAGATACCTTTCTTACTGTGATTATGAGAGCGCTACTGAACGCTGAAAATTCCAGCTGCGGCGAAAGAGGACAAAGTGTGAGTTATTGGTACTTAATTTACCGATTAGGTGAAACAGGCATGTTGTCCAGATGCTCGAAATCGATCCCAGCACTCGGGTATCCGGTTAAAACCCAACCGTTGTCAACACAGTCCTGCAGAATAAAGGAACGTTGGTACTAACTCAATCTCAAAATGTTTTATTGGAAATAATAATCACATGGATAGGCTTTTTTTTTTAACTCTAAGGCGGTGTCCTATTGCCATCGCACGCGCGATGGTGCGATGCGATCTCATCGCGCGATGAAACCGATCGCGCGATCAAAAAACGTGTGTCCTAATTTGGTGCGATGCGATCGATGCGATCGATCACCCTCCCTTGCTTCGTGTACCTGCACTCAGCGGGACCCCGTGTCCTAGAACGATGCGAGTATGTATGGGATTTAGTTCCGAATTTGTTCTATCGAATTCAATTAGAAATAAAAAAAATCCGTCAAAATGGAAGAATTAGATCCAGAGCCACCAACGGTCTAGGGCCTAAACGTATTATAATTATAGGAAAGCTGGATTCAGTCTAGCTCGAAAATAGACGCCAAAGTACATCATTTAGCCTCGGTCTTATGACTCAAAGCGGTCACTGATTTTTTTTACAGCGGTAAGACAATCGCGAAAAAATGGGGTCTGGGCCTAAATATATAGGATACGAACTGGACGCATTTTAAGAAAGAGCCCTCTTAGGAGAACACCACAGCAGATTTAGTTATTCTCAAATCGGTCACCGTTCAAAATCAGACTGGGGTTGAAAATAAAAAAAAATAGGTCTTAGGCCTAAACATATAGGAAATGTGAAACCAACTTGGATCGAAAGAACACACTTTACCCATCACGAAAAACCCGGTCTTACATGGCGGATCGGTCACCTTTCCAGAATCAGACCACTTTTATAATATAACAAAAATGACAGATATCTCGACAATGGTAAGTGATAGAAAAAAATTTGTTATGAACAAAATTGTTGGAAATTTAATGGTCTTCACGCTTGTATAAACTTTGTTTACAATCCTATGCATAGGAGACGAGATATTTGTAAAAACTGAATAATTAAAATAGTAACAGACAGATATATCGACAACGGTTGATGATAGGAAAAGTTTTTGAAAAATAAAATTGTAGATAATGTTATGTTCTACATGTTTTGTTTTAACTTTGTTCACGATTTGATGCATACGAAAAGAGATATTTGCAAAACCGAATAAATTAAAATAGTAATAGACAGATATCTAGAAAATTGTTGATGATAGAAAAAGTTTCTTAAAATTCAATTATAGAAAATGTTATGTTCTACAAGTTTTGTTCTAACTTTGTTCACGATTTAATGCATACGAAAAGAGATATTTGCAAAAACGAATTAATTAAATAGTAATAGACAGATATCTCGAAATTTTTTGATGATAGGAATAGTTTGTGCAGCATACAATTGTAGATAATATTATGTACTACAAGTTTTGTTATAACTTTGTTCACGATTTCATCCATACGAAACGAGATATTTGCAAAAAATAATTAATTAAAATAGTAATAGACAGATATCTCGACAACGGTTCATGATAGAAAAAGTTTCTTACAGATACAATCATAGAAAATATTATGTTCTACATGTTTTGTTTTAACCATAAACATATTATACTTCCGAGTAGACTGAGGAACTCCTCAATATCGCATCACCGAAACCGAAATGTCAATATGTGCGAAATTGATACGTGTGTGAGTTCTAGTGATGTGACATTGACGTATTCGCGATTATCGATATCAAAACCATCGATATCAGATTATCGACTACTTAGTAGTCGATGTGATTTTGATACCGATAATCGCGATTACGTCAATGTCACATCAATAATTATAGTAGTCACTACTACTATTATATTTTTATATTATGAAGTCTAAATCGGCTAGGCTACAATCTATCTACCTACACTGTTATAAAACTGAAACTTAAGGGGCCATAGGTTCAGACGAATATTTTCTATGAAAAACGCGATTGCCCAGCCCAGCCCAGCCCCACGAAAACTGCGTGCGTGTGCCGTTTTTTCGATTAAAAAGAATTAACAAAAGTACTTTTTACAGATTTTTTTATGATTTCACTAGATAAACCAATGGTGAATATGTGAATATAAATACTAAAAACTGGAAACTATTTTAAGTTCTTCTAAAAGGAGAATTTAAAAAAAAAATACGAGTTTATAGTATTATATATATAATATATATAGAGTTTATAGTATTATATATATATTATATATATAATTATATATATAGTTTATGTAATTTTTAAAGATTCAGTGTTCTGTTCAAATTATAATCAAAAAGATCTCGTCTGTTATTTTGTTAGTTCTTAAATAGAGTACGAATATAATTTACTTAACTTTGCTTTTTTATTTATTACATTATGTGGTGGTATTTACTCACTTTGTACTAAACAACGACAAGTGGACCTTTTTACTAAACTTTGTATCAATTCTTTGTTTAGATCGTAACTTTTTATTTTATAAAGTTTCACATATAATTATATGTGGATTTCATGCAGAATATCTTAATCTACATTAATAAATCAAAATCTATGTAACAAATAAGTAGAAGTGTTTTTTATCGAACTTTAAAAATGTTTTTTCTCAAAACAAGCTTTTTCAGAGTTTCAACTACAAATGTCAGATAAAAAAAAACTATGCCAGTTTTTGAAAATTTTATTAATCAATATTATCAATTGACTATTCTAGATTCCGAATCTAGTCTTAACTCTATACCCCACTACTGAACCCTTTATGATTGGACGCCCACATATAACGAATAAACACCTACCAACACCGGGACAAATTCAGTAGGTATAGATCCTTTCTATTAAAGACGCCGATCGGTGATTTCGTGGCACGAAACAGTTTTCTTTGAAATGTCGACTGCATACCATATATTTGTTTTAGGCTCCTAGCGTATTCTATTTGACATTCGTACCCATTTTTTGTATCGTTATTGCATTTGCAGGAAATCTGGAAGTTACGAAGTTACCCAGTCAATAATATTAAGCATTACTTTGGCCCGGTCGCACAGTGCATAAGTGCGCAGTGTAATATCGGACCCTAAAATCAGACGTGGTCCATTTTTTGCTAGAAATATAGTTAATAACATTTTGAATACAAGATTGAAACTCCCGATTGTCTGCGATTTATAGTTTGAGAGACAAAAAAAAACTGAAAATCGCCTACTTTTTATGCCGGATATCAGAAAATAAAAAAAATTAAAATATCTAAACCTGTTACTGCTTTGCTGCATATACATGTCGAAAGATCTTTAATTTACACGTGTTTTAAGAATAGTTTGAGACTCGTGCAGGTCGTAGAAATTTAAATATTAATTATTTAATATTTTTCTTCTTTATTTTTTTCACTGAAGTCAACCATATCGGGTAAAAAAAAACTAGCAACCAATTCCATGGACTCTCTAATATAATATTATAGATTTAAAGTTTGGGTTAGAGTTGTCACTTTTAATTCCTCAGAAAATATCCGGAAATCAGTAATATTTCTTAAAGGACTTTTCGCTTTTATTAAATTCGGATTTCCAATATGGAATCGGGAGTTTCACTATTGTGTTCAAATTGTATTTATTAACTATCTATTTCTGGCAAAAAATGGGCCACGTTCGATTTTAGGGTCCGATATTACACTGTGCAATGTAACAAAATATCGCTAAATTATTATACTTATTTTATGTGTCGAAAGAGAGGAATAATGATTTTTGATAAATCTGTCAATCTGTCAGTATGTATCATGGGTTATGGACATGCTAAATAGTAATGTTATAATGTCGCAATTAGTAAAACCATTCCGTCAAAATCGGCGTGTAAGAATTTTTCGGACAGAGATTTTCTGGCAATATTTGGCCAGGCTAAATCCGCCTTTCAATAAGTTAAAAAAAAATAACAGAAAATCTCACGTGACATGAACGGAGGGAGTTAGGTGGTCGATTAGAAAAATAAATTTCAAAACTATCGACATATCGATTAGATTTTGGACAATCTCTATGCGAAACGGTTTCTTTTTCACGTACACAATATTTTTTTATCTTACACATAATTATTTGAAATGATATATTATTTAGAAAATAGGACGTTTACTGCATATAATGAATGTATTACGAAATAATTTTAAGAATAAAATATATGAGAAAAAGTGTTGTGAAAGTAGTACTGTACTAATCCTATTTACCTTTGTAACGTCTCTTTATTTGGGTTTTTGGTGGAATTTACACTGCACTCCATTACAGAACATGATACCATAATGTTTTTTTTATATTCGTCTTATAAAACACAAAATGAATTTAAAGAAAATCAATAAAATAACGAGAGATAATTTGTTGACAGGATACCGACGGAGACCAGATTGTTTCAAAATGGTTTTATGGCAATTATATTATAATCTCTTTCGCACACGTAGCTTTTTTCATTATGATCGGAATCTCATTCACACACTTACTAGGTCTACTACGGAAGGTAGTATAATAATGTCTATGGTTTTAACTTTGTTCACGATTTGATGCATACGAAAAGAGATATTTGCAAAAACGAATAAATTAAAATAGTAATAGACAGATATCTAGAAAATTGTTGATGATAGAAAAAGTTTCTTAAAAATACAATTATAGACTATGTTATGTTCTACAAGTTTTGTTCTAACTTTGTTCACGATTTCATGCATACGAAAAGAGATATTTGCAAAAACGAATTAATTAAATAGTAATAGACAGATATCTCGAAAATTGTTGATGATAGGAATAGTTTGTGTAGCATAAAATTGTAGATAATGTTATGTACTACAAGTTTTGTAATAACTTTGTTCACGATTTCATCCATACAAAACGAGATATTTGCAAAAAATAATTAATTAAAATAGTAATAGACAGATATCTCGACAACGGTTCATGATAAAAAAAGTTTCTTTTTGATACAATTATAGACAATGTTATGTTCTACATGTTTTGTTTTAATTTTGTTCACGATTTGATGCATACGAAAAGAGATATTTGCAAAAACGAATTAATTAAATAGTAATAGACAGATATCTCGAAAATTGTTGATGATAGGAATAGTTTGTGTAGCATAAAATTGTAGATAATGTTATGTACTACAAGTTTTGTAATAACTTTGTTCACGATTTCATCCATAAAAAACGAGATATTTGCAAAAAATAATTAATTAAAATAGTAATAGACAGATATCTCGACAACGGTTCATGATAAAAAAAGTTTTTTTTTGATACAATTATAGACAATGTTATGTTCTACATGTTTTGTTTTAACTTTGTTCACGATTTGATGCATACGAAAAGAGATATTTGCAAAAACGAATTAATTAAAATAGTAATAGGCAGATATCTCGAAAATTGTTGATCATAGGAAAAGTTTGTTAAGCATAAAATTGTAGATAATGTTATGTTCTACAAATTTTGTAATAACTTTATTCACGATTTGAAGCATACGAAAAGAGATATTTGCAAAAAATTATTAATTAAAATAGTAATAGACAGATATCTCGAAAACGGTTCTTGATAGAAAAAGTTTGTCTGAAAAACAATTGTAGACAATATTATGTTTTACAAGTTTTGTAATAACTTTGTTCACGATTTGAAGCATACGAAAAGAGAAATTTGCAAAAACGAATAAATTAAAATAGTAATAGACAGATATCTAGAAAATTGTTGATGATAGAAAAAGTTTCTTAAAAATACAATTATAGACAATGTTATGTTCTACAAGTTTTGTTCTAACTTTGTTCACGATTTGATGCATACGAAAAGAGATATTTGCAAAAACGAATTAATTAAAATAGTAATAGACAGATATCTCGAAAATTGTTGATGATAGGAATAGTTTGTGTAGCATACAATTCTAGATAATGTTATGTACTACAAGTTTTGTCATAATTTTGTTCACGATTTGATGCATACGAAACGAGATATTTGCAAAAAATTATTAATTAAAATAGTAATAGACAGATATCTCGAAAACGGTTCTTGATAGAAAAAGTTAATCAGAAAAACAATTGTAGACAATATTATGTTTTACAAGTTTTGTAATAACTTTGTTCACGATTTGAAGCATACGAAAAGAGAAATTTGCAAAAACGAATAAATTAAAATAGTAATAGACAGATATCTCGACAACGGTTGATGATAGAAAAAGTTTCTTTTTGATAGAATTATAGATAATTTTATGTTCTACATGTTTTGTTTTAACTTTGTTCACGATTTGATGCATACGAAAAGAGATATTTGCAAAAACGAATTAATTAAAATAGTAATAGACAGATATCTCGAAAATTGTTGATCATAGGAAAAGTTTGTTAAGCATAAAATTGTAGATAATGTTATGTTCTACAAGTTTTGTACTAACTTTATTCACGATTTCAAGCATACTAAAAGAGATATTTGCAAAAACGAATAAATTAAAATAGTAATAGACAGATATCTCGAAAATTGTTGATGATAGAAAAAGTTTCTTAAAAATACAATTATAGACAATGTTATGTTCTACAAGTTTTGTTCTAACTTTGTTCACGATTTGATGCATACGAAAAGAGATATTTGCAAAAACGAATTAATTAAATAGTAATAGACAGATATCTCGAAAATTGTTGATGATAGGAAAAGTTTGTGTAGCATACAATTGTAGATAATGTTATGTACTACAAGTTTTGTTTTAACTTTGTTCACGATTTGATGCATACGAAACGAGATATTTGCAAAAACGAATTAATTAAAATAGTAATAGACAGATATCTCGACAACGGTTGACGATAGAAAAAGTTTCTTTCAGATACAATTATAGACAATGTTATGTTCTACATGTTTTGTTTTAACTTTGTTCACGATTTGATGCATACGAAAAGAGATATTTGCAAAAACGAATTAATTAAAATAGTAATAGACAGATATCTCGAAAATTGTTGATGATAGGAAAAATTTCCGAAGCATACAATTGTAGATAATGTTATGTACTACAAGTTTTGTTATAACTTTGTTCACGATTTGATGCATACGAAACGAGATATTTGCAAAAAATTATTAAAATAGGAATAGACAGATATCTCGACAACGGTTGATGATAGAAAAAGTTTCTTAAAAATACAATTATAGACAATGTTATGTTCTACATGTATTGTTTTAACTTTGTTCACGATTTGATGCATACGAAAAGAGATATTTGCAAAAACGAATTAATTAAAATAGTAATAGACAGATATCTCGAAAATTTTTGATGATAGGAAAAGTTTGTGTAGCATACAATTCTAGATAATGTTATGTACTACAAGTTTTGTTTTAACTTTGTTCACGATTTGATGCATACGAAACGAGATATTTGCAAAAAATAATTAATTAAAATAGTAATAGACAGATATCTCGAAAACGGTTCATAATAGAAAAAGTTTCTTAAAGATACAATTATAGACAATGTTATGTTCTACATGTTTTGTTTTAACTTTGTTCACGATTTGATGCATACGAAAAGAGATATTTGCAAAAACGAATTAATTAAAATAGTAATAGACAGATATCTCGAAAATTGTTGATGATAGGAATAGTTTGTGTAGCATACAATTCTAGATAATGTTATGTACTACAAGTTTTGTCATAATTTTGTTCACGATTTGATGCATACGAAACGAGATATTTGCAAAAAATAATTAATTAAAATAGTAATAGACAGATATCTCGACAACGGTTCATGATAAAAAAAGTTTCTTAAAGATACAATTATCGACAATGTTATGTTCTACATGTTTTGTTTTAACTTTGTTCACGATTTGATGCATACGAAAAGAGATATTTGCAAAAACGAATTAATTAAAATAGTAATAGACAGATATCTAGAAAATTGTTGATGATAGAAAAAGTTTCTTAAAAATACAATTATAGACAATGTTATGTTCTACAAGTTTTGTTCTAACTTTGTTCACGATTTGATGCATACGAAAAGAGATATTTGCAAAAACGAATTAATTAAAATAGTAATAGACAGATATCTCGAAAATTGTTGATGATAGGAATAGTTTGTGAAGCATACAATTCTAGATAATGTTATGTACTACAAGTTTTGTCATAATTTTGTTCACGATTTGATGCATACGAAAGGAGATATTTGCAAAAAATTATTAATTAAAATAGTAATAGACAGATATCTCGAAAACGGTTCTTGATAAAAAAAGTTTGTCTGAAAAACAATTGTAGACAATATTATGTTTTACAAGTTTTGTAATAACTTTGTTCACGATTTGAAGCATACGAAAAGAGAAATTTGCAAAAACGAATAAATTAAAATAGTAATAGACAGATATCTCGAAAATTGTTGATGATAGGAATAGTTTGTGTAGAATGCAATTCTAGATAATGTTATGTACTACAAGTTTTGTCATAATTTTGTTCACGATTTGATGCATACGAAACGAGATATTTGCAAAAACGAATTAATTAAAATAGTAATAGACAGATATCTCGACAACGGTTGATGATAGAAAAAGTTTCTTTTTGATACAATTATAGATAATGTTATGTTCTACATGTTTTGTTTTAACTTTGTTCACGATTTGATGCATACGAAAGGAGATATTTGCAAAAAATTATTAATTAAAATAGTAATAGACAGATATCTCGAAAACGGTTCTTGATAAAAAAAGTTTGTCTGAAAAACAATTGTAGACAATATTATGTTTTACAAGTTTTGTTTTAACTTTGTTCACGATTTGATGCATACGAAAAGAGATATTTGCAAAAACGAATTAATTAAAATAGTAATAGACAGATATCTCGAAAATTGTTGATCATAGGAAAAGTTTGTGGAGCATACAATTCTAGATAATGTTATGTACTACAAGTTTTGTAATAACTTTATTCACGATTTCAAGCATACGAAAAGAGATATTTGCAAAAACGAATAAATTAAAATAGTAATAGACAGATATCTCGAAAATTGTTGATGATAGAAAAAGTTTCTTAAAAATACAATTATAGACAATGTTATGTTCTACAAGTTTTATTCTAACTTTGTTCACGATTTGATGCATACGAAAAGAGATATTTGCAAAAACGAATTAATTAAATAGTAATAGACAGATATCTCGAAAATTGTTGATGATAGGAAAAGGTTGTGTAGCATAGAATTGTAGATAAAGTTATGTACTACAAGTTTTGTAATAACTTTGTTCACGATTTGATGCATACGAAACGAGATATTTGCAAAAAATTATTAATTAAAATAGTAATAGACAGATATCTCGAAAACGGTTCATGATAGAAAAAGTTTGTCTGAAAAACAATTGAAGACAATATTATGTTTTACAAGTTTTGTTCTAACTTTGTTCACGATTTGATGCATACGAAAAGAGATATTTGCAAAAACGAATTAATTAAATAGTAATAGACAGATATCTCGAAAATTGTTGATGATAGGAAAAGTTTGTGGAGCATACAATTGTAGATAATGTTATGTACTACAGGTTTTGTTATAACTTTATTCACGATTTGATGCATACGAAATGAGATATTTGCAAAAACGAATTAATTAAAATAGTAATAGACAGATATCTCGACAACGGTTGATGATAGAAAAAGTTTCTCGAAGATACAATTGTAGACAATGTTATGTTCTAGAAGTTTTGTAATAACTTTATTCACGATTTGATGCATACGAAACGAGATATTTGCAAAAAATTATTAATTAAAATAGTAATAGACAGATATCTCGACAACGGTTGATGATAGAAAAAGTTTGTCCATGATACAATTGTAGACAATGTTATGTTCTTACTTGTACAACAGTGCTTGATTATTTTAATAAAACAACTTGAGTTTAATTATTAAGGCCAAAGGTTTTATTTCTCACCTTTATCAAACTTCGATAAAACAAAATATTAATTTTCTTATAGATTCGAACGTAAAAGTCAAACTGAAATATTATTTTTTAACTTTTTTACTTTGAAGTCGGTTTTCATTTTTTGTTGTTGTTGAAACTCGAATTCTAGTCGTAAAGACCAAAAAAAATCTTTGCCTATGCCATTCTCCCATTTTGACGGAACACATTTTATTTCTAATTGGATTCGATAGAACAAATTCTAATCAAATTAAAGATTGAAAAATTAAGTCTCGAGCCGGACTTGAACCCGCACCCTTCCAAACCGGGGAAGTGCGTTATCCAAAGGCTGTAATATGTTTGAAATCAATAATATTTGAAATTAGAACAAATTCTATAGAACAATTTCATTTCATTCATTCATTCATTCATTCTTCATTCATTCTATAGAACAAGTTCTAGGACACGGGGTCCCGCTGAGTGTAGGTACACCCTTGCCTCGTCGCGCTCCTCGATCGCGCGATCGAAATTAGGACAGTCAATACTGATTCCTATGTTTGATCGCACGATCGCACGATCGTGCGTCGAAAATAGAACAATTCGAACGCATCGCATGATCGCGCGTTCGAAATTAGGACAGTCAATACTGATTCCTATGTTTGATCGCACGATCGCACTATCATTTTCATCGGACGGACGCATGATCGCGCGTGCGATGGCAATAGGACAGCGCCTAACACCGCGTCGGAAGGTGTTCCCGTCGTAGCACCCACTTTAATATGTAATATCATAATATGTATGTATGTAATGCATTTACGTACCTAACTAATAGGTACCTATGTAAATTTGGTACCTACCTATAACCTTAGTAATACTATAATTAAATATTAAGGGGATGATGGGATGATCATATAAATTGTATTTTAATTGTACTTTGTACATTTTGTTTTGTTTAAAAGATGTGTGTTGTAGAGTTTCTGGCCGCATCTTCTCTCAACGGAACACCTTCCGACGCGGTGATAGAGTCAAAAAATAACGTCAAAAAGCTATCTAGGTATATGATATTATTTTGAATAAAAAATTTTCAATTTTGAATTTTTTTTGAATCAGACCATCAAACTGAACAATTTTCTCTAAGGGACCAACATCGAAGTCGCGAAAAAAAATCAGCTGTCCCATTACATTTGGCTCGAGTAGGTTTGCAGTTTTGTATGGAATAGCTTTATTTCGCGATTTCGATGTTGGTGCCATAGAGCAAGTTGTTCAGTTTGACGTCCCATCCCTTAAAAAAGTGTTAGCATCTTGAGCATAACGCGTCTCTTGACCACTTCAGCTCGCAGTTGCACACTGGACCACTAGAGCGACATTTGCGCAGTTTCTCACCATTTCCTTGGCTGATCAAGCTACGTAAGCCCTGTTACCTGTTAGATTGATTAAACAGGGTGTAAGTGAAAGGCGAACAAATACTGAAACGGTTAACTCAGACCATCGGAAACGTGAAAAAAAAAATCAGCTGTCCCATACAAAACTGCTGTACCTACATACGTACCCAACTAAAGTGTATGGGACAGCAGATTTATTTCGCATTTCCTGATGTAGGCTCCATAGTGAAAGTTGTTCAATTTCCCTTTGATTGATAATGTCTCTACCTTGAGCATAACGCGATTCTTGACCACTTCAGCTCGCAGTTGCACACT
The DNA here is from genome assembly GCA_922987775.1 of Agonopterix subpropinquella. NCBI lineage: Eukaryota > Metazoa > Arthropoda > Insecta > Lepidoptera > Depressariidae > Agonopterix > Agonopterix subpropinquella. The sequence goes on from OV277696.1 coordinate 26,008,002, forward strand.
GGAGCCATATTTGCGCAGTTTCTCACCATTTCCTTGGCTGATCAAACTGCGTAAGCCCTCTTAGATTGATAATGTCTCTACCTTGAGCATAACGCGATTCTTGACCACTTCAGCTCGCAGTTGCACACTAGAGCCATATTTGCGCAGTTTCTCACCATTTCCTTGGCTGATCAAACTGCGTAAGCCCTCTTAGATTGATAATGTCTCTACCTTGAGCATAACGCGATTCTTGACCACTTCAGCTCGCAGTTGCACACTGGAGCCATATTTGCGCAGTTTCTCACCATTTCCTTGGCTGATCAAACTGCGTAAGCCCTCTTAGATTGATAATGTCTCTACCTTGAGCATAACGCGATTCTTGACCACTTCAGCTCGCAGTTGCACACTGGAGCCATATTTACGCAGTTTCTCACCGATTTCGTCATTCTTCTCTTTAGCTTCGTTGTAGATATCGTCAAAATTTACTGACAAAAGAACAGGTCATCATTATGTAACAGAATATGAAAATGAGTCATAATTATTTTTAAATTAGTTATGTACACACGGCGACAGATCAACCTACCCATAGTTGAATTCTATGTTCATGGACATAAGGTCCAACTATGGGTGGGTTGATCTGTCGCCGTGCGTACAATTTTTAAAAATCCAATGCCTACCATAGTAGAAGTGGCTCAGCCCAGTTGTGATGGTTGAACAACTTCCAGATAATTTGGTTTATGGTTTAAAAATGACTCCTATTTTGAAACTAAATAGACAAAAGTGCACTCAAACTGAATAATATATTTAATTACAAACGTAAATAGGTATGCAATTTTAAAACGCAAAATGTTTTCTTTATATCTTAGGACTTTCCTTTTGGGATATTTTACTAACAGAGTGTAGGGGGTAATTTTATTATGTACCCCGCATGACCTCCAGACTAGGGCTTGAATATCGGACGCTTTTTCAATTCCGGAATTGGGTTTCGATATTCAGTATTTCAATTCCGGAATTCCGGAATTCCGGAACTCAAAAGTGTCTTTTTGTATAAAGTTGTGATACGTAAAAGTTTACATTGACTCTAAGTGTAAAAAAATTGCAAAAATGTCATACCTAATATTATTATAATTTAAATGTATGTTTTCTATCAAATACCATTAATTTTATGGATTTACTTTCTTAGTAGGTTTTAGAAATATGATCATATAAAACAAATAAAATGATGAAGTACTTGAATTACATTTATAAAAGAGAAATCAGAAATTATTCAACTTTGTAGTAATTAAAGTTAATTAAATCGCATAAGAAGCTCACTAACGGACGACAGCTGTTGATGATTTATAATCCACATTTTTGTTTATAATGAAATTTTAATAACGTTAGCGCTTTTAAACTGTCGTCATTGAGTGAGCTTTCGTATCGTGTGTAAGAAGGACCCTGTATAGGTGACCGCCGAAACAGCTCTTTCTGTTTTTACGCTCGTTGGCGGTATTGTTTTTAAATATTGGAAACATTTTTGCAAGTTTGTACTGTATTCTAACCCCACCGTTTTCATAAACTGCCATCTCTACTCTTATTAAACTTTCTAAATCTAAAACGTTCGTCTTCCTTCTCCTTTTTTCGTTATAATTCTTTTTTCATGTCTTTTTTTCCATGTTCTGTATTTGTTTCTATTTCAGTATTTCACCTCGTGCCTCAAACCGCGTAGTAAAATATTATTTTATTTCAATATCGAAATTTCGATATTGATATCGCCAATTCCGGAATTGAAAACGATATTAGATTCTATCGGAATTCCGGAATTATGCCAATTCCGGAATTCCGGAGCTCAAGCCCTACTCCAGACTGCTCGTATTTTTAGAAAATCTACACTAATATTATAAAGAGGAAAGATTTGTACCTATTTTTGTATGTTTGTATGTTTGTAATGAATAGGCTCAAAAAGTACTGGGCCGATTTAAAAAATTCTTTCACCATTAGAAAGCTGCATTCACCCTGAGTAACATAGGCTATATTTATTGCTAGAAAAGATTAGACGTCCACCCGTACGAAGCCGGGACGGGCCGCTAGTTTTGTATAAAACAGCAGATTTTTTCTCGATGTTGGCTTGATCGTCTAAACAGCTTGCTAAATCAGTAGGTAAGTAATTCAAGAGTAATTCTGTGGTCTAAATACATATTTCTACCTAGCATGTTATACAGAATGTACCCTATATAACATGCTAGGTATATAGTTGAATTTACAACAAAACACGCTAATAATACTTAAGGGGGTGCTTCCAGGCCATGAAACTGAACAACTTTCAACATGGAGCCAACTTCGAAATTGCTAACTAAAAATCAGCTGTTTCATACAAAACTGCAGTACCGGCTCGACGCAAATGTATGGAACAGGTGATTTATTTTTATCGTTGTTGGCTCCATATTGTCCAGTTTGATGGTTTAAAGTAAAAAAAAATAAAAAACACCCCTTTAAGGTGGTTTCAGCGCGTATTGTGCGTCAAAGTTTTGTATAAAATTAACTCTCTGCAACCGCCTTAAGTGTTACTATTGTGTTTTGTTACACCCTGTACAGTATAATGACAGAAAAACGATGAAAACGTACAGTAAACCAAACCAAAATGTCTAGCCAGCAGCCGCGCCTGGGTCTTCCTGCCGGAGCCGAGGGGCCCTATCAGAATGACGCGGTACACGCCCGGGGCCCCCACCACGTGGAACCCTTGCCCCGGCCCTTGGGCCCCGGCTGTGCAGGCGCGGATCGCGTTGAAGCATCTACTCGCTATCTTCTCCATGTCGTCATCGTTCGGCTCCACGTGAACTTCCTGAGGCAATTATTTGATTGCAAGCAAGGTCTGTTACTGTAGCACTGTGATCATTGCTGGTATATTGTGTTCGCTCCAAGCTCACCCATATTTTACACATACATCATCATCATGCATCGTGCACCGTGGCACCGCCCTATTGACGGCACTGCGTGTGACCATAATGCAGACTGCTCTCAAACGGTGAAGGAAAACGTGAGGAAACCTGCATACCTACGCTGAAGAAGAAATTCTAATACGTATGTGAAGTCAACCTTTGGGTACAGAATCACAGAACCCTCAAAATAAGTTACAAGGTAATATTATATCATGATAGTTTATACGGAAGAGAGCTAGCGACTCAATCATGAGGTGGCGGTTCGATTCCTGGCCTGTACCACTAAGTTCTACGGAATTTATGTACAAGGAAAACATCAACGGCATCGTGAGGAAACCTGCATAACCGAGAATGGATAAAAAAATAGTTCAGATATACCTATTGTGTAAAATATGGGTGAGCTTGGGGCGAATCAGCAATACATAACGAACCTGTTTTTTTACTGTGCCAACAATTAAAAAAAACTCAATGATCAATATATAGGTACGTGGGCGTCCACGCAAGAAGGGTCCAGTTGTCGGCATTTTAACACCCCTTTTTTATTATTCCATATGATTATGTGACTGATATAGATGCCGAATCTAACTTTAACTCAAAACCCGACAACTGGACCCTTCTTGCGCGGACGCCCACATATATCTACCTTTAGAGTAGCCTTGTAAACGAACTTCAGCCCTTCAAAGTCTTGCTGTAGGAACGACCGGGCGGGTGTGTTATCGTTGTATGCGGGGGGCGCTAAAGGGGGCGGTGGCATCAGCACCAGCGTCACATTCGGCAGCACACCGTCTTGTTGGAGGCACCGTGCTTCGCGCACAGTGCAGGGGTGATCTGGTAGGTATGACATACAGGACGCTTTTTTAAGGGGACGATCAGATCATCAAACTGAATAACTTTCTCTATGGAACCAACATCGGAATCGCGAAAAAAGCATCCGCTCTTCCATACAAAACTGCAAACCTACTCGAGCCAAATGTTACAGCTAATTTTTATTTCGCGATTTTGATGTTGGTCCCATAGGAAAAGTTGTTCAGTTTGATGGTCTGATTATCCCTTTATAAAAGTGGCAGCATATTAAGAAGGATCCTGCATGCAAAACTCTCGACGCGACAGGGGTGCTCAGAAACATTGCTATCGCTACCTTTTAAGAGGATAGGCGGGCTGAAATGGTAATTTGAAGAATAGGCCACTTTTCCGACTGTATACGTATTTTTCTGATACATCCTATATACACCCATACACCCTGCCGACTAGAGTAGAGTACGAACGAGACAACTGTGATCGATTTAATCGATATAAAATCGATGAAATCAGCATTTCGTATTCCCCTGTTTTCTCCTCCAAAACTAAACCGATTTTAAGGTTACATATCAAAAAGTCAAACGTTCATTGGTCAAATTTTAAAAGAACAAAAAACGAAATGCCAAAAGTACGAAAGGCCAAAAGTTGATACGTCAAAATTTAAAAGATCAAAAAGACGATTGGTCAAATCGTTCAAAGGCCAAATGGACGAATGGTCAAAAGGTTGAAATATCAAATTTTAAATGGTCAAAAGGTTGAAATATCAAATTTTAAATGGTCTAAAGGATTATTGATCGTATCGTTTATTTAATTGTTTAAATAATAATTAGCGACCAAAGCTCAAGCCTTTCTAAACGCAATCATAATTAAATACACTATTTAAAACTCAAGAACGGCTGAACCGATTTGGCTGAAATTTGGTGGGGAGGTAGCTTAGAACAAGGAGGCGGACATAGGGTAGGTGTAGGGTAAGGTAGGTGTAGGTGTAGGGTCTATGGCAGGACAACGTCTGCCGGGTCAGCTAGTTGAATATAAAAATAAACTCTTGTAGGACTCTTAGATTTTAAGGAAAACTAAATGGGAATACCGAATATTACTGTGAAAGTTATCAAAACGAAACTCAATTATATTAGCTTCGTGTTGTTATATTTGTTAATGCCAACGGGACCCTATTCGTAAGTTTATGCTGTCTGTCCGTCCGTCCATCCGTCCGTCTGCCTGTCTGTCTGTGTGTCTGTCTGTCCTACCTACTGGGTGTAAGTGGAGACAGTTGCATTACCTACTTTAATGGGTTACTGTACTCAAGATACTGAATAACTTTCCGAAAAGAACGTAAGGAAATTCACAACTAGGGTTGCCAACCTTAGTGCACGGATTTGCGGGAAATTTGCAATCATGGTGCGGGACCTGGCTCATAAAAGCGGGACCCAGCTGGTGTAAGGCGAAAAACAATGAGGCAAAGAAAAAAAAGAAAAATTGGTTGCCTTTTACTTCGTACGATTTTACAACCATAAAAGTTACTACCAAGGGGTGCAAGGAAAGAGCAGTTTGAACGTCAGGCGCACCCTGGACAATCAGCTTCGATACTGCCATTGCTGACTGGCAAACCTTTCCAAACAGCATGTGTAGTTGTCATGCGATATGGCTCATGCTGACACGGAATTAGAATTTAAAAAAGAAGAATAGGTACATGAACCTACCATGAACATCCTATACACCATGTACCTACATACCTATGAACTTTGGCATGCAAAAAAGAACGCATAAATTAGAAAATAAACTTAATAAAGTTTTAAATCACTTCTTCTGAGTCAACTGAGCTCACAAATACTTCTGCTAGAAACGTTAGCCAGAAAACGGCGTCCCGCATACATCTATCGCGGGACGCATCCTCTAAGGGTCTAGAAACGGGACGTCCCGCCTCTCGCGGGACGGTTGGCAACCCTTGTCGCTACGCATCCCTGTCTAACACCCCTGGAGATGTCGAACTAGTCTGTGTATACTCCGTTTATCCTCCTTTGTAAGAACAGTTATACAAAGATTTCAGTGCCTGAACCAAGTTGCTATCCACCCCGTTCAGGTCAGTCGCTATTTATTGTTTAAACGATTAAATAAACGATACGGTTCATAATCCTTTTGATCATTTAATATTTGATATTTCAACCCTTTGACCATTCGTCCATTTGGCCTTTGAACGATTTGGCTAATCGTCTTTTTGATATTTTAAATTTTGATGTATAAACTTTTGGCCTTTCGTACTTTTGACCAAATGACCATTTGGTCTTTTAAAATTTGGTATTTCGTTTTTTGTTCTTTTAAAATTTGACCAATGAACGTTTGACTTTTTGATATGTAACCGATTTTAATAATTCTTTGAAGAATAATATGAGAAAGACTTTGGCTATGTCCATATGTTTTGGTTTTTGTTTATATTCGTCTTTGTTTTTGTTTGCTGAATGCCTAAAAACGGGTGGTAAAATTTGACATTTTCGAAGGTCCCTAGTACAGTAGGGAAGGAAACAGGGGAATACGTTTAAGTATGGAAAAAACCACAGATCACAAAAACTAAAGGGAAAAAACCGATTACATATACAATATGATATAGATGTTACAAATACACTAAGGTAAGTAAATAATATAGTTTTACCGAAAAATAGCCAGCCAGCAGACATCACAGGGTCCCTAATGGTCATCAACTTGGTGACCGTCGACATGAGGACCGGTGAAACACAGCCCGGCACGTAGTCGTCGTGCTGCCGGCAATGTATACCTACTTATTGCGAACCGACGCGTATTACTGCCATTGAAAATATTAAGGGCAGGTAGGTATCCCTACTGCAAGCGACTCTTTCTAACAAACAAACTTTTGCAATTAGCCATCCCGCTTCAATTGAAAACAAGATCGTAAAAAAACGCATTTTTCATCAATAAACCCATCTTTTCTCTTGGGTTTTTGGTAAAAAATCCAGCGGGTAGAATCACTGCTATAATTAATTACCTTTCAAATGATGGTATATTCAGTAGAAATGCTGTAGGGTGATTCTTGTAAAACTGGTTATAAATCTGAAATCGAACTTACTTTGATCCTCTTTTCTATAGAGATCGTGTTTTCAACAGTTAGATTCACTGCAGATAGAACGTATCTACACTGTTATGTGAACTATATGTATTAAATGTAATAATTTGGTTATCAAAAATCGGTTCGAAAACAGACAACATAGGTATCACCCCCTCAATATAATTTACCTAAACGATAATGCTAGAAATGTATGAACTCTTGTATATCCCCTCCAATAGCATCTTTGGGAAGCTTAATTATTTAAGCTAAGCAAAAGTTACTACAGTGCCTAATTCCAGATGTTATAATCCCCGCAGGTTGATATTGCGATGGAACCTTGTCACAATAACAGCTGCGTGACGTCATCAAGCGCGGGCTGACCTTGCGAACGGTACTGATGGTGCACGTCGACTACGTCAAAATTACGTCACCAAGATGGCCGCCAATCGCAATATCAACTTGCGGGGATTATAGTCCGTTCAGAGATTAGGTAGGTAACCAAAAATTTCAGTTTCGCAATAGAAAAGCTAAACCAAGGAGCAATTACCCCCTCAGGCAGGAAGCGTGGCGGAAAATCTAGGCAATGGCGTATTCCTGTCTCGCTCATTATCGCACATGCTTACCTCTTCATGTAAATTTTTCCCATTTGTATGAAATGCCAGCCACCTAAGTGTCCAAGGTGTCGTAACCTGCTCAGGGACTGTGCCGAATGAGGGGCATTTTTGACGGCGGTCACGTTGTCTACTCTACACGATGAAAATCTAAGTGTGCGATAAGGTAACGCACACATAAAAATACCATACTAATGGCGAGACGTAACCGCGGCTGCCCGCGTGAAAATCCATCCATCGCCTGCGTAACGCCTTATAGTTTGCTCGTGATAAGAATGTCGTAATTGCTCTTAATTCGTAGTATGGCAGTGTGATACAGCGCTATCCTATCGCGCCTACGCTCTCTTTCTATTTGCGCGCGAACAAACGAAATAAAAGGCGTGATAAAGGCGTATCACGCGCAACATGCTACAGCCTCTGCGGCCGTAGTATGACAGCGTGATATAGCGCCATCGCTCTCTTTTTATTTGCGCGCAATCGAACGTGATAGATAAGAGGCGTAGGTAACATATGTGCTTAGACTTATCACGCGCATCATGCTACAGCATCAGCCGCCGTATCATGCTACGTATATACCACGCCTTTTATCTCGTTCGTCCGCGCAAATGGAAAGACAGCGAAGGCGCGATAGCGCTGTATCACGCTGCCATACTAGCCATCTTGCATGGCTAGTACGCCAACCCGCGATAGCCGTGATACGGCTATATCACGTCTTTTATCTCGTTTGTTCGCGAACAAACGAGCGAAATAAAAGATGTGCTATAGACGTATCACGGCTATCGCGGGTTGGCGTACTAGCTAGGCTGGTACCTAGGTACGCACGGCGACAGATCAACCTACCCACAGTTGGACCTTATGTCCATGAACATAGAGTTCAACTATGGGTAGGTTGATCTGTCGCCGTGTGTACATTCACAATCATTCACCATTCACAAAAACGATATAAAGATACTATGTAAGTAAAAACATACTTTTTCATATCGATCCATGACACAGCGTCTAGTGATAACGAAGACTCCGAGGTCCTTTAACATTGTCTTTACGAGTCGTTTTACATCTGTACGTGCACAAATTATAGTGGTTAGGATTAGATTTAAGATAACTAACAAAACTAAAATTAAGAGCGCTATTCGCTTTTGTAGTTTATCTAGTGGGCACTTTTTTGATTTAGGCTTTCTTTATTGAGTAATCTTTATTATTGTGACGAGGGCGCCACTAAGCTCGAATAGCCCTCATAAGGGTTTTCCAGACAGTAAGTACCAGGGACTGAATTACCGAAAAATTTTGGTACAAACGGTTAGCGGTATGACGTCATACCGATAAATTCTGAGTACTGGAAAATTTCAATACCGAAATAAATTACGGTACCGAAAAATAAAGGTACCTTAAAATACCGGTACCTAACCTTTATGAATAAAGGTTTTCTTTGATATATTGCCGCGCCGCGCTTCTACCATGCTTCAATGCTTCTATTCGTTTCATTCGCTACGCCATGTAACGACGCATATTGCCGCGCCGTGAAGCCGTCCGGCTTGTAGAATTTTTCAAAGTTTTTTTTAATGAAGTGGCGCCATCTATTATCCTAAGGGATGGAAGTTGCGCTGCTGCGGGTCAAATTGCTTATTTTGGTCCCTCCTATCACTGTGCAAAGCGGCTTGCTTCCATCTAAAAGTGCAGCTTTGATTTCATAATTAGTATGACTATTTAGCGAAATCGGGGCCCTGCCTGGAATCTGGCCACCGGGGCGTTTGGAGTGGCTGGATCGAACGTTTTATTTTTATCTTACCAACAGTTCCGATTCCGAAGCAGCGAGAAATAGCGAGATGCATGCTAACTAGTAACTACACAAGCAGTCGGCATTTGTGATGCGTTTCTACAGAAGTGCGATTTTTGAAAATCATACGAGCGACTTGGCAGTAGAAAATTTCAAAATTACTATGGAGATTATGCATCTTTCTACTGCCAATTCGCTCGTTTGATTTTCAAAAATCGCACTTCTGGGTGTAACAAAACACTTAAGTTATACTTAAGGGGCTGCTTCAGACCATCAAACTGAATTTTTGTGTGGGACAGCTGATTTCCTTTATTTTTTCTTGATGTTGGCTCGATAGTGAAAGTTGTTCAATTTTGATGTTCTGAGTACTAGACATCCCTGTTTTGATACACCCTGTATACGTTGAGCTGAGATCGAAGTAGCAGCAATTTCTCGTTTCTCGTTAAAATCCGTGCAGTTCCAGCGGGGCTAGTACGCCAACCCGCGATAGCGTGATATAGCAATATCACGCTTCCCCTCTGTTTCTATTTGCGCGCGGACGAACGAGATAAAAGACTAAACTTGACAGATGGATGTGTTAAATGTCGCTATCGCGGGTCGGCCTACTAGCTCCGCAGGACAATAATAGGTAGGTAGGTACCAATGTTTAACTCGGGAGAGACTAGCATGATGACTCTATCGGAATCTTTAGTGCTGTGCAAATTGCGACCCAAGTAGATCTTTAGGTGCTTCAGATGGTCCCGCGGTAGGTTGACGATGAGGTCACGCAGCATGTCCTGGACGAAGACGCAGGAAGCTCAGGATATTATTGTGTCAAATTTTAAATGGTAGGTACAGAAAATGTTTCAATAACCTTGAATAACACATAAAGCCTATGTTTTTCGAGATAAGAGAGAAATCTCTCCGGCATTTGTAAAGGTCTTCTGGTAGCATCAGCTTCAGTCATTATTTTAACTTGCTAGTTCAGGACGGTTAAAGACAATCAGAATATTTTATTCTGATATTTTAGTAAGTATAGTACCTACAATTAGTTTTTAAATATAAGTTTCTGAATACAATATTTTGAATAATAATCTGTCACAAACTTGGTCAAACGTAGTGATTATATTCTCTTTGCTTGGTCACAACTGTACTCTCGGTAGAGAGTACATATGTTCCTTGGTCACAACCGTAGAAAGAGAAGGTACTAGAAGGAAGCACATGACTTGTCATATTCACTCAATAAGAGATGCACATATCCAATTCGCTCTAGTTAAAAAAGGAGATCGCTACCTTATTGCTGTCCTTATCGGCGTAACCACTTTTTTGTACTACGGCCACCTGACTCACAACTGTCACTTCATATAAATTGTATAGGATTTTATGAGTATCGCTATCTCATACCCGGTTACACTGACATTCCGTCTACCAGCGTAAGCGAAAAATTCTTCGTCTATGGTCACAACCAAAGTCACAACACAAACATGGTACAATAATTTGACAATAATATACGTCATCCATAGAAATATTATAATTTACTAGTTTAGGGTAGTTCGTAGTGTATTACATAGTCTAAGGGTAGTTCACACTATATGTCCAAGGGAGCTTTACGCGTGGCGCCTATCCAGGGGGAGCGTGTGACTTCTCTATGCGCCTATCTTTATTTTTCACTTTTACTATATTTATTCTTCTCAAAATTTTCTTCTCCATTAATGGCACATTATTAAACGAAACATTGTCCCATTGTCCTTTTTTTCGGTTCCCGCCGTCGTAGCTTAGATTAAAAACTTTTCGCTTACGCTGAAAGATGGAGCCAAGAAATGAGAGAGCGAGATAGCCAGTTATGAAAACTTATGTAAACAAAAAAGACAGAAATATTATTTTTTGTTTCGGTCACCGTGGCCGGTTTTTTTGTTTGGCAAGATGTCAAACCATTGTCAAACCTATGGAATGTTGATGACATCTTGCCAAACAAACCAGAAACAAACCGACTTTTTGTATGCAAAAGTCACACTATTGCTGTTTCATGTGCGGCCACGGTATGGTTTCATCTAGTTACTATATATATGCGCCGTAGTGTATTACATAGTCTAAGGTTCCTGCGCAAAAACCTAACTATTTCTATTTCACTATTTCGTTTCTCTGTGGCATCTTACTTATGACGTCTGTCTGTCAAAAACACATGTTTTGCTTTCGGAGTTTTTGGCGGGATTTGAACAGATATGTTTGGAGTCCTCATATTTCATCGAATTTTTATTGTTTATAGTGAGTTTTGGTTCGTAAAATCGGTGTTGTTTTGCGTAACAAAGTGTCGTGCAAGTGAACAATATACAGTTCAGTGAAATATGATGGTGTGGGTCGTGAACAGGAAAAGTGTTCCGTTCTTTTGTAGCGCGGCAAGCGATCGGTTCACCTCTTTCCTGTGGACTTCTCTGCGTTTCCTGCGTTTCTCGATTGCCTCCAAAAACTCCAAAGAAGCGTTGAAACGTCGAACACCAACGTTTTATTTGCTATAAATGAGAGTATTTATTCCTGACATCGGTTGTATGCTATAATAGCTTTACCTTGAATTGAACCAAAAAAAAAAAAACATGTTTTGCTTTCATGTTTCAGAGGTTATGTTTTGATACCTAATATCCGATACGAAGTTTGGTTAATTTAGTTTTAACTGGAGATATTCAGTAACATGTTATGATACAATACGACACCGACCGATGCAGGTCAGATGTCATTAATAGTTAGATAGCGTCGCCGTTTCACCTAAAGTATGATCATCATGTCAAAATTCGATACGCGTTAAATGAGACAGGGTTTTTTCTAAATGCACTTGTATTGCGTTGTTTCAGGGTCAGCCCAATCGTTGCGCTGCGATCTCATGACTCGCCTCAATCTGTGTCGTAGTTTGTTAGTGAACAGAGTGATCGCAAGAATGTCTTCGTCTAAGTTTAGTTACGAAGTAAGTGGTCGTCATTTTTACTGGTAATTTGTTTGAAATAATAAATGTAAGGTATTCTTTTCTAACTTGTGTAGTTTGGGAAGAAACCATGAATGTATTGACACTTTCGTTGCTGAAAAACACGGCAAGCGAGTAATTTCCCATTGAGAAACTAGCTCAAGGAATATACTACTCTACCGGTGAGAACTAGCTACTTTCAAACTCTGCAGTGACAGTTAGAGTATGTATAACAAGCTACAGAGCACGCCTAATCATAATCATGCATGAACTGTGGGCATGGATACTGATTGTGTCAGTGTGAATATTCTATGATCAATTTTTTCACATCGTTTGACTCTAAGGTTGTAAGGGAAATATTTACAATTGGGGCCCAGGCTTTGGGGTTTAGGCGGGGGGGGTGGGGTACACCGTGCGGAGATGCATGTTTTTTTTTGGGAAAAATTTGTATGTTGTGTTGGTACGGGGGTGTCCCCCCCCTCCAACCCCCCCTACCCACCCACCAACACCCATCTCCCAAAGCCTGGGCCCCAATTGTAAAGCCAACCCGATTGGAATACTACTACCAGTGCTCTGTCACTCGCATTTGACAGCTGCAAAAAGTACATATGGCGCCGTGTATCTCATGAGCAAGAACTGTAGAGAGGGAATGTAAGAATTCTTGTTCAATGGTGAGAACATTGTATATATTCTATCGCATGAGGTACAGGCTGTCGCCCATTGACATAAGGCTCATTTTATGCTACGGTTCGAATTATGCCAATAGTGCAAACGCTTTACCGGTCGGTCCAAATTAGTAAGTACGAATACACTGCTAAACAATTTGTACAATTTGAAACAGCTGTCAATTTGACATGCATATGCTGCACTACCTATTTTTCGTGTGCGGCGTAGGCGCAAGTTAATGACGTCACTGATGACGTCAGACAGCAAACGTATCCGCACATTCGCGCATTATGAACCGATTGTGTGCGTGCTATCTCTACCGATAGCGCATATTTGCGCATTTTGGACTGTAGCATTAGTTTTCCTTCCTGAAACGCAAAGTTAGAAATTCGAAAAAGCGTGCGAAATCGGTACGATATCAGTATCTGTTACGGTAATGATTGAATAATTTGCACTATTATCTTGTCTGTAAGTAAATTGTAGTGATTGATAATTTTACAGTTACTATTTTATGACTATTGAGGAAAATTTATAGTGGAAATTTTCATAGACATGTCAAGTATAATATAACTACAATTATCACATGATAATAGGTTTGTTTATAGATAATTGAGTTCTGTATGAAGGACAAGGAAAAATACCATCACAATTTAAAAATTGAGTGCTCGTTGGAACTAACCAACGAAGGAAGGTCTCATAGAAGTCAGTATTTCACTTATTATGGTGGCTTATTGTTTTTAAAAAACAGATTGCCAAAAAACAAAAAAAAAAAACAATTTAAAAATTAAGTGAAACCAAACCGAAGAAATAAAACAAAATAAGTGAAATGGAATTTTGATGGCCCGCTAGCTAACAAACCAGGTAGCTGAAGATAAAGCTTCGGCTATGGGCTGACCTCAGCACATTCACAGCCGAAAGTGTGGCCAAAATGGTGGTTGAAGCTGAAACTTTGGTCGGAATAAATGATAATTTTTAATTTATTTTGTCTCAGGATGCCGTACACAAATTGAATTCTCTTCAGTCTAATCAGTCTTCTTTAGAGCAAATAAGGAGAGAGAAGCAAACTGGACAAGTAAGTATTCGAAAAAATCTGTCAGCGTATTCTTCTTCTTATCGTGTGGGCAGAGCCCTGGTGTCCGAGTTTTCAGCGTATTAAGAAGTACCCTATTACAAGATGAAGGACCCCCATAATAAACTTCTGGGTCCCCCTTGCTTAAAGCCATGTGTCAAAATATATGATTATGAACTTTCAACTAATGGAAAAAGCCTTTTATAGCAAAATAAAAGCGGTCAAGTGCGAGTAGGGCTACTCGCGCACCGAGGGTTCCGTACCATAGAACACAACATTATTAACATAGAAAAAAAAAACTTTTTTTGTCCGGGACCTTTAGCGCGAGACCGACTCACACTTGGCCGGTTTTTGGTATTTGTTGTTATTCTGTAGAGTATGCTCTATAATCACACTAAGTTTGATGCTTGTATGTATTACCGTTTTTACGATAGAGCGCGAAGAAGAAACGTTGATAAAAACTAGTTTCTTGTTGAGCACCCCCCTTTATTTTTAACTTTTTGACATTTTTATTATTGGTTAACAAATCCGCCGCAATAACGCATAATCTGAGAAAATTTCAACTATATAGCTATTACGGTTCAAAAGTTACAGACCTAAATAGGTAGGACAGACGGACGGACGGACAGACAGACGGACAGACGGACGGACGGACGGACGGACGGACAACGTAGGCTTAGTAATAGGGTCCCGTTTTCACCCTTTGGGTACGAAACCCTAAAAAAGTAAAGTATATTTTATTGCAACATTCTCTACTAAGTTGGTTATTAAATATTTATTTGAATAAATCAATTAGTTAATTTTCCAGCGATGTACAAACATAGAAGACATGGAGAACTACTTGTCGCGGACGGGAGTGTCCCTCTCACAGCTGGACGAACTGTCCGTGGTGCATGTCGCGGGCACTAAAGGGAAGGTTTGTACATACAAATAAAACCTTGTTTATTGAGTAGAAAAACTACAATTACGCATAAATACGCCTTGTGATAAATATCATACAAATATGACCAAACTTTAGTACTTTACTTCTTTTACTCAACGTGTAGGTAGAAAGTGTAGAAACATACCTAATTAGTTATGGGAGACTTGCAATCTTAATCAATTATTCAATGCAAGCATACAATTCGGTAGGGCATGTATTGGACGCAGAGACGGTAGAACTAGATTCTTTTTCGTCTCTTAGCTTTTTAGTTTTGACGCAGTCAAAGTTTGATCGAACCATTATGCTGCGGAGAGATATGGACACCCAAATTATGGAGGTCCGGGTTCGAATCCGCACGGAAAACATGCCATGTACCAATGAGTTTTTCTAACTTATGTACGTAATACCGACTGCTCTCAAACGGTGAAGGAAAACATCGTGAGGAAACCTGCATACACTGAAGAAATTCTGATGTGTATGTGAAGTCTACCAAGCCGCATTGGGCCACAGATTATTTAATAGTTACATTGGGCACGCGTGGTGGACTAATGCCCATACACCCTTCCTGAGGGTAGGCCTGTGCCCTGCAGTGGGACGTTTATAGGCTGATGGTGATGATAGTGATTATGCTGAAGAAACACAATAAAATTTCTTGCATCTTCATAGAATATGCTTGATGATTATCATTTCGAATCTTTCCAGTAATGCTACACAAAGTGCCAAATAAAGATTTTCGATATTCATGTAGGGTTCAACGAGCGCAATGTGTGAGTCGATCCTCCGCGCCCACGGGTTCCGTACAGGACTTTACACGTCGCCGCACCTCGTGGCCGTGCGCGAGCGCATCCGGCTGAATGGCGCCGTCGTCTCGCAGGAGGAGTTCGCGCGGCACTTCCATGAGATTTATAACTTATTGGAGGGCAGTAAGGTTCGTTTTTGTTTGTTTACTTATTAGAGCTGATCATCTAGGCACGTTGACCCGATTGCCTCTTTCAATCCGCACTGGGGCCTGCGTTTATGACCCGTTTCCTCCCACGCTTATTCGGGAACTGTACCACATTGAAGTTCATTTAAATAAATAAATAAATATCTTGGACAATGTCACACAAATTATCTAGTCACATTTAAAGTACCAGAATCTAGCCTGGACTTCTATTATGATGACTAGACAACGATATAGAATACATATATAAATACAAACATCCATGACTCGGGTACAAATATTCATATTCATCATACAAATATTTGTCCCTTACGGGATTCGAACCCGCGACCCTCGGCACAGCAGGCAGGTTCACTACCGACTGTGCTACCGGGCCGTCAATTCAAGTCAATTTAATTATGTTTAGCAACACAAGCACTTCATTTAACTACCTATCCCATTTGCATATATTAGTTACATGCAACATTCTTAGAATGTCAGTGGGTACATGGCCCAATTTGGTCAGCGTATTCTCAAAGATCAGTGCATAAAAACCAACTCTATCAGCATAACTATAAATATTATTTCACTCTGCAGGCTCACGACGGAGATATGCCCAAGTACTTCTCATTCCTGACTGTATTGGCGTTCAATATGTTCCTCAAGGAAAAGGTAGATGTCGCCATTGTTGAGGTCGGGATTGGGGGAATAGTGGACTATACTAATGTATTGAGGTGAGTATTATTTGAGAATATTTTTTTATAATTTATTATTAATGGACTCTTGCTTGTGCTTGTGCGTTAGCACTGCATTTCCGCCAGTATCTAGTAGATTGTGGGAGAATCCATCCCAATCTCAGGGATTGTTTTTGATCAAGAACACGAAGAGATTGAGGATTGCGGAGCCTCGTGGCAGGCAAAAACGCGATGCCGCGCGAACATACGGCGAGACAAGTGCTCGTGTTAGAACCTGCAACGTGACTCCATTTGATAACATTTACATTTCAAATATTATTGATTTTGAACATGTTACAGCCAAATTTTGTTAAATTCGTTCTCTGGCTAGTGGGCTCGGTAGCGAAATTGGATAACGCACTTCCCCGGTTTGGAAAGGTGCGGGTTCAAGTCCCGCCCGAGACTGAATTTTTCAATCTTTAATTTGACTTATTTACATGGTTGAGAGCTTGCGAGACTGTCAAGCGGTCGGCGCGGCGCGGTTCGACTCCTGGCCTGGGATCTTATTGTGGACCTACCCGATTGAATCGTTGTCAAATCAATATGATTTTTTTGGCAGTTCCTAGCGATTCTTCTTTTTATTATTTAGTTAATTAATTTCAGACAAAGGATATGATGATCACAGAATAAAATCATCATCATCATCAGCCTACATAGGTC
The DNA here is from genome assembly GCA_922987775.1 of Agonopterix subpropinquella. Classification (NCBI taxonomy): domain Eukaryota; kingdom Metazoa; phylum Arthropoda; class Insecta; order Lepidoptera; family Depressariidae; genus Agonopterix; species Agonopterix subpropinquella. The sequence continues at coordinate 26,025,045 of OV277696.1, forward strand.
CCAATACAGGGCACAGCCTCCCCTCAAAGAGGTGTATGGGCGTTATTCCACCACGCGGGTTTATTCCTGATTGGTAGACTTCTCATTCGCATCGGAAATTCTTCTTCAGCGAACACCCAAAAAACAAAACAAAATATTACTTAAAAATTGCCTAGTACAGTCATGTTATATTACCCATCTTGTAAACGATATGATCAGAAACTTACACAATAGCCGTAGGACAAAAATGTGGTCCAGGCCGGAAACCTTAAAATACAGTATCGTATTAAAGGTTTCAATAGCGTTAAGGGTTGACAGTACCTCATCTGGCAGCACCGCATCGCCTTTTTGTCACTCAGGAACGTCATTTTCTAGAGCAAATAAGGTAGACGGAATGCCATCGCACGCCACAGCACCGCCGCGCACGATCGCGTTCCGTCTATCTTATTTACTCTAGCAAATGACGTTCCTGAGTGACAGAAAAGGATGGAGCGACAGAAAACGACGATGCGGTGCTGCCAGATGAGGTTCAACCCTAACTATACATATCAAACTATTATAAAACTGTAACAGAAATATGTCTGTACATTGAAGATATTTACAAAAAAAAAATTACGACATGGTTTTTACCTGTCCCTGATTCCAAATCACTAATTTTTCGATTTTTTGTCTGTCTGTTTGTTTGCTTGTTTGTATGTTTGTTTGTTTGTTTGTTTGGGTGTTTGTTTGTTCGAGTATCACGCAAAAACTACTGAACCGATTTTGATGAAACTTTTTTTGTTTAATAGCTTATGATCTGACTTAAAATCTGGTATATAATTTATGCGGACGAAGTCGCGGGTAAAAGCTCGTTCATTATAAAAATAAAATATTGAAACTTTTTCCCCCAGAAAAGTACCCGTAGTCGGAATCACAGCTCTCGGTCTAGACCACACGTCGATCCTAGGCACCACTATAGATCAGATAGCGGCTGCCAAAGCAGGCATCATGAAGCCTACCTGCGAGGCGTACACTGTGAACCAACCGAGTGAAGCTATGCAAGTGTTGGTGCAAGTCGCGGACGCTGTTCAAGTAAGTTTAGTAAGGTATTATCAATTCGTGCGACCCAGAGACGTCTATGCGACGAATATGCGGGGATCAATTGAACATGTAGCCAAGCAACAAAACTGACTAAGCAACAGGAATTAACAGAATAGATAATAGTAGTAAGGTGCTCTAGGACCTAGAGTACAGTCAAGAGCACATCAAGCTTTACACTTGCAGTTCGATTGTAACGCTTATGGCCTACTAAATAAGAACGGTACAAAGTCCGAAGTATCAAGCTTGACGTGCTCTTGACTGTACCTACTACTATTATCTATTCTTTCTTTTATTATCTACGAGCTTTTACACGCGACTACGTCGGCACAAATTATATACCAGATTTTTAAGTCGAATCATAAGTTTTCGAAAAAAAAAAGTTGCATCAAAATCGGTTCAGTACTTAGTTTTTACGTAATGCCCGAACAAACAGACACAAAAACCAAAAATCGGTGATTTGGAGTCAGTCATAATGTTATTGATTAATATTAACATTGCAAGGGACACCTAAAACATACATATTCTCACGCCTGTATCCCACTGGGGTAGGCAGAGACAACGGAAAGCCACCTGCTACGATCCTGACAAAACCCATATCGTAATCTTTTTCTTGTAAATATCTTCAATTAGAAAGAATTAGTCTAGGTAACTAACTATACACTAAATGGCCTCCCCCTGCCCTCACTAACTACTTCACGTGACCCCAAACAGAGCAAGAAGCACAAACAGCCGGCACGCGCGTGCAAGCAGGATGGCGCGTATGCCAAGGTGTTTCTGTTGCAGCACTATTGAAACATCGTGAGATGGTTATATGGAGTGCGATTTTTGAACATCACACGTTCAAATCAGCAGCAGTAGAAAGATGCATAGGTAATCTCCATAGTTAGTAATTTTGTCATTTTCTATTTCAGATTTGAATGTGTGATGTTCAAATATCACACTCATGGAGTGTTGGGGGTGTGATTGTGGATGGCTTAGGCTTATGTCCATCTGTATGTGTGACATGATTTAACAAGCAACCAAAAAGTACGCTTTTCTAACCCTTACATTTTGTTCCCAGTGTAAACTCTACAAAGTTCCTGACTACAAAACCTACACATTCCCAAAAGACAGCCAAACACAACTACAAGTCGACTTAGAAGCTTACCAAACCAACGCCTCCCTCGCCATACAATTATCACACGCATGGATGAGAATAGCAAAACTACAGGCTTTGTCAGGAAGAAAACTGATGAAGAAGCGAGCAGTAGGCGGCAAGGCCATCCTAAATGGTTTTACAGAAATAGATCCTTACATAACACTGGAAAATAAACCTTATTTGAGAGCAGATGAGGCATTAATCACTACGGTGCCTGTTGAAACGATGCAAGGCTTGAGGGAGTGCAGATGGCCGGGAAGGTATCAGGTGATAGAGGCGGATTATGCGACGTTTTATTTGGACGGCGCTCATACTAAAGAGTCGATGGAGATTTGCGCTAATTGGTTCCAGGACAATAACAGGTATGGATTTGTGTCACCAACATATATGTACACTGAATTAAAGCTCTTTGTGACACCAATGCACCCTCACCATGAGTGTATGACTGATCAATTGATCATGATAGTCTCATCATCATCATCATCATCATGCATACATAAGCTCACAACTATGTTTCACTGTCGTAGGCCGAGACAATATATCATCACATGCTACAATTATGTTGTAATGAACTCAAGAAGTTATAGGAAAAAATTAACTATAATAGTAGAAGTTATGAAATTAAAACAAATAATAAAATAAAATAAAATGTAGGGCAGCATGTCACGCAGAACAGCGAAAATACAAGAAAACCAGCGTGCACTTGGAAAAGATGAACAGCCAGGTAGAAATAGGGTCTGCCCATACATAGGTGGCTTGAATAGGCTAGGTAAGAAATAGCTTCAATCCTTACATCTAAATAATAAAACCGGTCAAGTGCGAATCGGGCTAGTCGCGCACCGAGGGTTCCGTACCACACCACCACAGAACACAACATTATTAACTTAGAAAAAATACTTTTTTTGTCTGGGACCTTTAGCGCAAGACCGACTCACACTTGGCCGGTTTTTAGTATTTGTTGTTTTTCTGTAGAGTTTGCTCTATAATCACACTAAGTTTGACGCTTGTATGTATTTTACCGTTTTTACGATAGAGTGTGAAGAAAAAACGTTGAAGAAAACTAGTTTCTTGTTGAGAACCTCCCTTAATTTTTAACTTTTGACATTTTTATTATTTGTTAACAAATCCGCCGTAATAACGCATAATCTGAGAAAATTTTTACTATCTAGCTAACGGTTCAAAAGTTATAGCCCCAAATAGGTAGGACAGACGGACAGATGGACAACGTAGGCTTAGTAATAGTGTCCCGTTTTCACCCTTTGGGTACGGAACCCTAAAAATGTATGTATTTGTAAGTAGGTTCTTAACAAAGAAAATAATGTAAAAAATATATTATTTAATATCACATCATTAAAGGAAAACCACATTCCACATTGAAGTCTACATATTTATCTAGAACTTACGGTAGTAATTATAGTACACAGTGGTAGAACATTCATATTATTCTATCGTCAACTGAGTGTCATTTGTATCCAAAAGCCTATGAATATCAGTGAGCCAACATATCAGCCTGTCCAAGTAGCCGCCTTCTTGTTTATAACTTAGGAGCAACAGTTGCATATGCTGATATGCTGTCTGCTGTCCTAATAACAATTCTAATCTTCTATCTCTTATTGAAAGCAGCTTAATTATAATAATTGTAATCAGCGTCCATTGAATTGGTTTAAACATTATGTTATTTGCTTTCAACTTAAATGTATTTACGATCATTCGCACATCAGAATTTATAGATATTGCCAAAAGACCTAAAGAACGCAGTATGTCTGGTAACACTTTGTTCAAATGTTCACAAACTATTCTTCTTCGTATAGCATTCTGTGCGTTCTTGTCTGCTAAAGGCAGTTGTGTCAAATTATCTTCATCGGTTGGCGCCTTTTCTTCTTGAATAACATTTTCAGGTATTACCGTATCGCCAGCGTAAAATGCTTTGACTTTTAATTTTAATCTTTTACTTTCTTCCTGTAGGATAGAATAATCAGGCAAAGGTTTTGTTTCACGGCTCATACTTTGTGCATCGAGACGTCTATCTTCTAACTCGAGCATGTTTAGTTTGCGGCACAGAGCTTGGTACTGATCGTAACTGTTGGAACTGTAAAATATACTCTTGGCATAGTTGTCTAAGTAATCTTTTATGCATTCTCCTTTATCGGCAACCATTTCTTTTACTTTTTCTTCGCCGAATAAGAACAGTAAGGTGTCTATGGTGAACCATTCCGCCAGACATTTTTCTACTTCGATAGTTAATACAGTTACTAAAGGCTGTTTTTTCTGTGGCAATTTTTTAATTATATTTTCAGAGTTTTTACTTGGTGCGTTAACCAGGATGGGGTCAATTTTTCGTTCAGGTTTCTCTACGATTTCACCTAACACACTCAATGGATTGGACTTTTTCTGTTGTTTTTTGTTTATAGTTATCTCTGGTTGTTTATTTGTTTCTGTAGTTTGAGGCTCTTCTGGTTTTCTAATTTCGTTAGAATAAATATTTTCTTTTGCATCATTAGAGACAGTAGTTTTATTCAGTTCAGGATTTTCCATGTCAGTTTTGCCAGTTTCATTTTCATTAATTGTTAAGTCTTTAGTTTCGTTGGCAGTATCACTTGCAGTAATATCATTGAGGCTTGCGCTCGCAAAGTCATTGATTGAAGCAAACATTTCCTCCTTCGGTTTGATGCTTATTTGTTGTATAAGTGACACATCAATCTCTTGTCCGAGACTGCCACTGTTATTCAACTGTAGCAGGTGAAATTTCGGTATTTCTTCGTACTCTCTGTACCATAAAGGACTTGTCAACATCTGTTTCTTAACATAGATAGCAGATTGATAACAATTGTTACTACAGAAGCTTTTCCTTGCCGTTATGTCGTATACTTTGTTAGTTTTGATGGAAATTTTGTACTTTTGCTTGGGGATTTCGGTTTCTGACAGAGATTTTTGACAAATTGGGTAGCCGCAAAGTTTGGTGATGGCTCGCTCTTCAATGACATCTTCCAAGTGGCTCTGGTTGATGTCAGGCAGGCATTCGAGGAAGTAAGCGTCTGTGATACCTTTCTCGATCAAGTTTTCGACGATCGTTTGCGCTTTTGCGTTGCACTCGCGTTTTTTTAGAATGGCTTGGCGTATTTCCTCTTTCGACATTTCGTCCACTTTCGTTGGTTTCTTCTTAGGTTTGATGTCTTCCATGTTGGCTGTTATTAGGCTTAATTAGTTTTGAAAATGATTTGACGATTATTATATTGCCAAAACAAGATTTATAACAATTAGAATTTTAACCTCAAATTCGCAATTTAGCAGTGACGTTGACATTGACATTTGACCATTTTTTTTTCTTCTTCCTTTCGGAAAGGCAATGAGAACTAGCACTTACAGCCATCCCCTTCAGTATTTTTTGATTGTTGGTTGGTTGATTCAAAACCGATCTCTTGAAACGCGAGGGTGGTTCGCACATTCCAATGTTCAAGGAAGGTTTACACCAGCCTAGCTAGCACGCCAACCCGCGATAACGTGATACAGCGCTATCACGCTTCCGCTCTCTTTCTATTTGTGCACAAATGACAAAATTTGATAGATGGATGTGTTAAATGTCGCTATCGCGGGTATCGGGCGTACTAGTCCCGCAGGATATCAATCCGAATCAAACGGGAGCGACTTTCTTTATCTCTCACTTTTACTATATTGTTCGCCAGAGGAGTTTTTCTGACAGCTTGTAAGACGTTGTTCCAACTTACCGCGATAGATGGCGTTCACGCGAGATGGATGCGAAGACTTCCGTCTTTTAGGCTAATAGTAAGCAAAAAATTTTGGCCGTCCCGGGACGCCCGGCAAAAGTGAAAAGTCCGCAGCTGTCAAATTTAAATTTCGAACATTTCGAAAAGGTTGCAGATCCGACTTTTCAAAGGCCTCCCATAAAATTTTTCTTAAAAAGATTCACTTCAAAAAATACATGTAACTTAAACTTCAGACGCATAAGTTAACGAAGTATATGTTCATATTTTACTGCTTACTTCAAACACATATTTTTTACTAAATCCCTTATTCCACTAAACTATCACAATAATAGCCACGAAAAACAAATTTAGAAAATTTAGAAATAAGCCCGTCCTTTTCTTGTTTCCCGCGCAAAACTCAGATGAGTGATGATATTGACATCTCCGTTTTGTTTTTGGGAAGGCAAAGGGAATAAGTATATGCATCTTGGGACCATCTTGACAGCTTTACATACAAAACCCGCATTGTCTTTTATTTTGCTTTTCAGGATTCAAGACAAAATATTAATCTTCAGTGCCACTGGTGACCGTGATGTTGAAGTTCTACTTCGGCCGATAAGTGACGTGGAATTCAATCAAATATTTTTTGTGATTCCGACTGCGTATAAAAATATAAACCAGAATAATGATAATTATTCCATGGTGCAACAAAAGGATCTTATAGAAAGATGTCATAAACATTCGCGAATTTGGAGATCACTCCACAATTCGGATATTAGCATATCAGTATTAGAATGCGTATCAGATGCCCTAGATACTATTAAACTTAATACAAACCAAATTAAAAAGACATCTGTCTTGATAACTGGTTCGTTACATTTGGTAGGAGCTGCGCTCTCTATTTTGGACCCTAATCTTAGTAAAAATTAAGTCTAGTTTTCTAAAACCTAAATTAAGTATAAAATATTGTGATAATTATACACGACTATTAGAGATACGTACTTATATACAGACTTACTGTTTTTATACTGTTGCTATAAATAAAAATATGTAAATGGAAATCGTTTATTTCAGACTTTCTTACCTTTGATAAGTTAATAGTTTAATACTTATATGTCAAGATGACAAGCGAGAGTCAAGCTACGAATGCCAGGAATGCCTCGAAAAAAATATCACCGAAGTCTGGCTTGATAAACCGGTATACACGCACACAGACATAAGTCGTATTGTCAACCCACCGCATGGGCACACTCACCCTACTTACTACCAAAACAAGATTATAAAAATGTATCCATGAGTATGTTAGCGCTTTCTTTTCGTGCTGAAATGATAACAAATCATTTCAGTTCATCTCAGTTCATCTGAGTTCATCTCGAGTTCATCTGAGTTCATCTCTGTTCAACTGAGATGAACTCAGATGAACTCAGATAAACTCGAGATGAACTGAGATGAACTCAGATGAACTGAGATGAACTCAGATGAACTCAGATGAACCCAGATGAACTGAGATGAACTCAGATGAACTGAGATGAACTCGGATGAACTGAGATGAACTCAGATGAACTGAGATGAACTCAGATAAACTCGAGATGAACTCAGATGAACTGAGATGAACTCAGATGAACTGAGATGAACTGAGATGAACTCAGATAAAGTCGAGATGAACTCAGATGAACTGAGATGAACTCAGATGAACTGAGATGAACTCAGATCAACTGAGATGAACTAAAATTTATTTTTATTTAAATTTTTTATTTTTATTTTATTGGAAAACCAACAGCAATATAATACAGTAGTTACATGAGTATAAATCAGAAAGCCAATAACAGGTTTTCGCTGGTAGATACAGTATAGTTAAGAAAAAACTAATGGTTAACTATGTTTAAAAACGCACATAAGTCAGCACACATGTCAGCCTACAGGTAAATATAAAAACATTATACACTAAAGTTAAACGCACAATATACACTTAAGTTAAACACAAAGCTTTGCAAAAACAATAAACAAAGAAAAGAAAAGATCTTAGTCTAACAATAACTTCTACACTTCATCAGCAAAGAAATCACGACTTAACAACCTCCTTGTCGACTCGACGCTAGAATTAAAGAGATCAATATTATATGTATTGCATAGTTTATTAAAATTGTCACTCGCACGCCACATAAACGTATTCTGCCTATAATTAGTGGATGCAAACGGTGTATGTAACGGTGGGTTAAATCTTAGTAATTTAGCTGGGGCTCGGAGAGATATCATCGAAAGTAGCTCAGAGCAGTCAATGGAACCTGAGGCAACCTTAAGAAGAAAGATAGTGTCGGAGATCTCTCGCCGTTTCTCCAGAGGGAGCAGGTGGTGCTTTCTACAGATCGGCGAACATTGACTTACCAACTACTGGACGTAGGTTCCGTGCTCAAAAGTGTTCGAACCAAAAGAGCACCAAAACGTAAAAAGAGAACCAATTACGCGACAGTCTTCGTTTGATCGGCCGACTACGTGGGTGCGCCTCGCGTACCCTACCCTGAGGGGAGTGGGATGGAAAAGAAGTTCTGCATTTTCAATGTTTTTACACAGCCCGGACACTGCATACAAAAATTTGTAATTTACAAGATGACGTCACCAAATGCGAAACCAAAGAAATTGAACCAGCACTGGTAGCATGCACACCCGCGATAGCCGTGGTACGGCTTTATCACGTCTTTTATCTCGTTCGTTCGCGCGCAAAAGAAAAGCCGTATCACGGCTATCGCGGGTTGGCATGCTACCAGTGCAGAGCGCGGTAACCAGAGGGCGATAGAGGGGGTGAGGTAAAAAGTTGGTGGGAGGAAGGGAGTGTCCGTACTGTATCTAGTAATAGATACTCTTTCTTATACTGTGGTTTTTAGTAGGTTCAAACAAAATTCAAACTCCGAAAAGGCTGCCAAACGCAGAAACTGCAGGATCCCCCTTCATTTTTTGCATCTATACCTAGAGTGGAAGACAAAGGTGCGAGAAATAATGTAAAATCACAAGGTTTTATCAATAGTCTTACAGTTTTTCAGAAAATACAGAAATTGCTAAAACTTGGTTATTTTTAATTTTTCTGAAAAAATACAATTCCAATTGGTAACAAACTAGTAGGTACCGTTTGATTTAATGAGGATTATTTGCTTTTTCGAAAGTTTTCACCTAACTATAACTGTTTCGAGTAAATTAAAAATATTGAAAATCGGGTCATATTTGGGGGGGTTAGGGGGGGGGGGGGAAGCCGGCACCCTAGGAGTCAGGAATTCTAAGGGTATACTTCCATGGTCCTAAGGAACATTTTAACAAAAAAAATTGATTTAGGTTTTTTATTTCTACCTCAAACCATAAAATGCCCATATATGTATAATAAATAAAATAATAAAATAAATATCTTGGACAATGTCACACAAATTATCTAGTCACATTTAAAGTACCAGAATCTAGCCTGAACTTGTATTATGATGACTAGACAACGATATAGAATACATATATAGATACAAACATCCATGACTCGGGTACAAATATTCATATTCATCATACAAATATTTGTCCCTTACGGGATTCGAACCCGCGACCCTCGGCACAGCAGGCAGGTTCACTACCGACCGTGCTACCGGGCCGTCTAATGTAAATATATAGAGTCGGTTTGCAGTTTTGTATAGAAGGGCTGATTATTTTTTCGCGATTTTAATGTTGGTCCCATATAGAAAGTTGTTCAGTTTGATGGTCTGATATATTTCCCTTAAAAAAGTGTCAGCATATTAAGAAGGACTTATAGATGCGAACGAAAAATTCATCGGATGCAATATTACAATAATACATTAGCTCGTTAACGCCATCTATGATTTTTGTTCATACTTCAACTGAAATACAAGCTCATGATGCTTGGCAACCCTGATGAACTACCTATTTATTTTTTTGAGAGTTTTTGGCGGGCATTCGATAGCTACGTTCGGGGTCCACATATTTTATCGAATTTTTCGTAAGATTGGTGTTGTTTTGCGTAACAAAGTGTCGTGCAAGTGAACAATATACCGTTCAGTGAAATATGTGATGGTGTATGGGCGTAAACAGGAAAAGTGTTCCGTCATTTTTAGCGCGGCAAAGCGGTCGGTTCACCTCTTTCCTGTGGACTTCTGCGTTTCCTGCGTCTTTCGATTGTCTCCAAAAACTCCGAAGAAGCGTCACAACGTCGAACACCAACGTTTCGAGGCTTAAAATTCATTGTCACCTATCTTTCCATTCCATTCATCCACCATCAAAATTAAGAATATGCAGAAGAAAAAAAAGATATGGTTTTAAAGGACATAGTATCCAGAGCCATAAAACATATTATTAAAAAATTGACAATTTTTTTACGTTGACAGGTGTCAGGTAACGAAAATACATTTTTTGATACATTTCACTCATTTCATTTTCCTCTCGCCCGACCTTCCGTCCAATTTGCGCAAAATAATAAATAAAATAACTTTCTCTTAATTACTTCCTTGCATGTGCTTCAATTCTGAAAAGTCTGTTTTAGTGGAATCCTGCTAATACAATTTTATTCGTCTCGTGTGAAAGAAAAAGTACAAAAGTGACAAAGTTGTTATCAAAGCGCAGTGAACTTAGAAATCTAGTTTACTTTCCAATTATTTATCAATAAAATGTTAGATAACGATGTAGGCGCGGTGTGATACATGATGGGAGGTAAACAAATGGATGATAGCTGTTTGAAGAGGGTTGTCTAACATTTAGGTAAGCAACTGGATTTTGTAGTAAAACACATGAATAAAAATGGTAAAAGTGCCCTTCTGTAGGTACAATATTTTATTATCTTTTCTTGGCCTTATTGTACGTATCTATGTAACAAATTTCTCAGTATTAAAACTTCTTTAATAAAAGACCTTTTGGCTAAATTAACTCAAGTAATTTTTAAATAGTTCAGTTTAATTTTTGCAACATCTTTTTTTTACTGAAAATGTCACCCAAGTTAGGCCTAAGTGTAGTAATAATATTCTTAATAATCTAAGAATAATTCATTACCTAGATGTATTTTATTATGTTATGCTGTTCAATAAATAGTTCTAAATTCCCTCTCACAATTTGGTATATAAGTAGGTATGTCATGTTTCTTTTGGGAGGGCTTTTTTTGGGAGGGCTAAAACTATTTGGGGATAATTGTCTCAAAAACAGTATTTTATACATCAGAGATTTTAAAATGAAAGGATTACAGATATCCTACTAATATTATAAACGCAAAAGTTTTTAAGTATGGATGGATGTTTGTTCCTGCTGAACGGATTTTGATGATTTTTGGCATACAGATAGACCATAGCCTGGATTAACACATAGGGTACTTTTTATCCAGGTAACGCAGACGAAGAATACCAGAGGATATTCTAAACTTACCAGACAAAAAGTTTAAGTCTCATGTTAAACAAGTCCTCTGTAAAAAAGGTTACTATAAACTCGATGATTATTTGAATGACCAAAATGTCTGGTCTTGACAATTTTACACTATGTAATGCAATATTGTATTTTAATTGTACTTTGTACATTTTGTTTTGTTTAAAAGATGTGTGTTGTAGAGTTTCTGGCCGCATCTTCTCTCAACGGAACACCTTCCGACGCGGTGGTAGAGTCAAAAAATGACGTCAAAAAGCTATCTATATGATATTATTTTGAATAAAAAATTTTGAATTTTGAATTTTTGAAGTCGCGGGCAACAGCTAGTATAAATATAATTGGCTACTTGACAACTAGTCAAATCAGCTACTCTTTATCGGACGTCAAAACGTGCGCTTTGTATGAAGATTTGTACTAAATATTGAGTTGTGACGTCATCAACATTTTCATTACTTTTTATAGTTTATCTTGTTATTAAAAATAGTATTCAAGCTAAAAACTCAATGAAAATGGGTGTTTAGCATTATTTTCTAACCCTTTTTTTATTGAGTAGATAAAAATAAAATATATTGAATGTAGTCAAATACCCAATTGGTGTTATGGGTACAAAATGAATGTAATCAGTTGTTTAGTTTCATGGTCTAAACTAAACCACCCCTAAAAATTTTGAAAGTTTATTAAATCATCACTTCTTTCTGTTCAATAATCATTATTATTATAACACTTTATTGTACACACTGACATAAAAATACAGATAATTTAGAAAACATGTACAAAGGGCGAGCTTATCTCTGAAGAGATTTCTTCCAGCAGACCCGCAAAAGAGACAGTTGATATTTAACAAGGCAAACTTATTGTGTACAAACAAACAATAAATAAATATATTATACAAAATACATACCTACAACATACAATATATATCAAGATATATATATATATATAAAAATAAATATATTTGCAGAAGAAGAAGATAAATATAAATAAATAAATATCTTGGACAATGTCACACAAATATATATATAGATATCACTTAAGGTATACAGGGTTATTTGTAATTCGATGTATTCCTTTCAGGACGTTAAAGGGCAGCCTGAATGCAATTATGTGAACCCCCATATGTGGGGTCGGAAATTAATAGTTTTCGAGATATTTGGAATTTAAGGTTTTTTACCAAAAACCCAATTTTTTCGCACTTTTTCTAAATATATATATAGATATCACTTAAGGTATACAGGGTTATTTGTAATTCGATGTATTCCTTTCAGGACGTTAAAGGGCAGCCTGAATGCAATTATGTGAACCCCCATATGTGGGGTCGGAAATTAATAGTTTTCGAGATATTTGGAATTTAAGGTTTTTTACCAAAAACCCCATTTTTTCGCACTTTTTCTAAAATAAAAAAAAATATGCTTATTCTATGGCGTCGATTTGAATTTTATTTCATAGCTAACACCTTTTCCGAGATTTTTTTTCATAAATCAATGTCTGATCATACTGAGCAATTCAAAATAAATCAATAACAATGACGGTTAATTTTTGAAAAAAAAATTACCAAGTCTTGAAATCATGCGGATTTTCTCAAAAATATTGTATGAAAAAAAGTGTGCGTTTTACTGAAATAACTTCCTCGTTTTGTTAGCTCTCTAAAAAGGTATAAATGTTTTAGAAAAAAAATGGAATTACAACGTCAAAAAAGATTTTTTACTTAGTACGTGATACGTAGAGGCAACATTCTCCTGGAGAAAAATTTTACGATTTTTTTTTAAATAACATTATTTATTAATTTAAATCTACACATCTTACTCAGAGTGAGCCCCTAGGTTACACGCAAGCACTTTCTTAGTTCATTTGTAGTTACTCTTGAAGTAAACGTATCATCATGGTCTGCAAGAAGCCCCGACTTGACTCCATTTAATTTTCATGTCTGGGGACACATGAAAGACCTTGTTTATCAAACTTCAGTAAACGACTTAGAAGACTTACGGCAGCACATAATAAACGCAGCGGAGGTAATGAGATTTTCCTTTACTTCAAGAGTAACTACAAATGAACTAAGAAAGTGCTTGCGTGTAACCTAGGGGCTCACTCTGAGTAAGATGTGTAGATTTAAATTAATAAATAATGTTATCTAAAAAAAAAATCGTTAAATTTCTCTCCATGAGAATGTTGCCTCTACGTATCACGTTCTAAGTTTTTTTTTTTTTTTTTTTTTTTTTGTCTTTCTGTTCCGTAGCAATCTGTTTTAAGATAACAATAGGCTACTCCTTTCTCCAACAAAAGTGTCTAATGTCTGGATTTTTTTTTTTTGTTTATTGTTATAGAGTTACTTTTCGCTCAGGGCTATCATTCACTCTTTGCTGTCAAATCTATCCTGTAGATTGGGGATACTGTGTCTTTTCAGTCTTATATATTGGAGGCTACCATCTCCTCTCAGGTTCAGGGCCAGCTCGTTCTTGTGACTTGACAGTCTTTTCTGGTATTTTTTACTGAATTCCGTTATTTCCTGTTTGACTGTGTTCAGTTTCAGGTCATTATATATATACTTGTTACTGATGTACTGAGGAATATTGAGTATTGCTCGTAGCGTTTTAGTTTGGAACCTTTCAAGTATTTCAATATTGCTGTTGCTGGCTGTACCCCACAACTGAATGCCGTAAGTCCATATGGGTTTTAGAATGGCTTTGTATACTGTGATTTTGCTGTTAATACTCAGTTGTGAGTTCCGCCCTATTAACCATTGCATGTTACGCAATCTTGCGTCAAGTTGCTTTCTTTTGGTCCATATATGTTTCTGCCACGTCAACCTTCTGTCAAGGTGCATGCCTAGGTACTTTGCATGGTCCTCTTGAGGGATCTCTTCGTTGTTTAATTTAACTGGTGGGCAGGTATCTTTTTTGAGTGTGAAAGTTACATGGGACGACTTGCTTCTATTTGCGTTGATTCTCCATAACTTAAGCCATTCTTCTATTTTGTTTAGATGTGTTTGGAGGTGTTCTGATGCTATTTCAGGATTGCTGTGGCTAGACAGTAATGCTGTATCATCTGCATATGTTGCGACTGTTGTTTTGTCCGTCGTTGGGAGATCTGCTGTAAACAGAGTGTAAAGTGTTGGTCCAAGTATACTGCCTTGAGGTACGCCCGATTTTATCTCTTGTAGTTCGGAAAGTTCACATCCAAGTTTCACTTCAAAGCATCGATTGGTAAGGTATGACTGGAGTATATGGAAGAATGAGTGTGGGAGTAGCTTTTTGATTTTGTACATCAGCCCCTCGTGCCATACCTTATCAAAGGCCTGGCTGATGTCGAGGAATACTGCAGAGCAGTATTTTTTTGTTTCCAGTGATCTGCTTATGTCGTCGACAATTCGGTGAACCTGTTCTATTGTACCATGGTATTCTCTAAACCCAAATTGGTGATTTGGTATGATGTCTGCTAAGTGTTCCTTCATTCTCTTCAACAGAATTCTCTCAAAGAGTTTTCCAATGATTGGCAGTAAGCTAATAGGTCTATATGATGATACTTCATTTGTTGGTTTACCCGGTTTAGGAAGCATTTTCATTTGGGCTATCTTCCATTGACCTGGGAAATATGACTGACGCAAGCAAGCGTTAAAGATTTTTACTATTGCCATAATGCCTTTTTTTGGTAGTCTTTTCAGTAGTGTAGCGTCTATGAGGTCGTATCCTGGGGCTTTCCCCTCTTGCAAGTTTTTTATTTCCTTGATTATTTCCCCAGGACATGTGTGTTTTATCGGCAAGCACATTTGGTGTGCAGTATCTAGATAATTTTTAATTTCTGTGTTGTGTTCCGGTATTGTCTCAGGGAATGGAATGAAAACTGTGCTGAGGTGTCTTGCAAAGCTGGTTGCCTTTTCTGCGTCTGATCTGGCCCATTTGCCGTCTGAGGTTTTAATAGCCGGAATGTGATTTTTCGGGCATTTGAATTTTTTTGTTGCCTTCCATAATGAATAGTTAGTGTCTGCATTCGGAGTTAGTTTTGAAAGGAATAATTGAAGGTTGTTGTTGTTGAAGTTTTTGATCAGACTTTTGAGTTCCTCTGAGCATCTATTGAAAGCAGTTTTATCTTTAGGATACCTGGAATTGTGCCAGATTTTTCTCATCTTACGCCTTTCATTCACCTTTTCTTTAATAGCTTTAGGGTACTCATTCATGTTCGGTGGCAATTTTTTCTTTGTCTTCGTCGAGTTAACACTAGATGTGTAGACGATTCTGTTGAACTCCTCTATAGCTATCTCTATTTGTTCTTCAGTTCTTACTCTATTAAGTAGCTTTGTTTGTGTTGTGATGAGATCTTGGTAAAGGTCCCAGTCCGTATATTTATTACTGTATATTCTTTGAGGCAGCTCAACTAGCATCACCGCTGAGTTGATATTGAGGATGACAGGCGTGTGGTCGGAAGATAGGTCGGTGCAGGTTTCAACGGTCATATAATTTCGGCCAATGTTTCTTGTGATGATGAAGTCTAGCACATCTGGTATCTTTCTTGAGTCTGTTGGCCAGTGTGTGGGTTCACATTGTGTCATGCATTCCATTCTTAGACTTAGTACAGTTTTATGAAGTTGTCTGCCTCTCGGTAAAATTATTCTTGATCCCCAGAAAGTGTGTTTTGCGTTCCAGTCGCCTCCACATATGAATCTGTCACCTAATGTTGAGAAGTACAGCTTGAATTCATCTTCAGTTATAGTGTGTCTTGGTGGGCAGTATACTGCAGAAACAGTTGTTTCCATTTTATCGTTTAAGGTAATTTTGATTGAAGTTGCTTGGATCTTTGCTGAGCAGTAGGCCTCAAGTACATGATGGTCGATATTCTCTTTAATAATTATTGCAGTTCCACCATGGGTGTTGCCAGATGGGTGATTTGTAGTGTAAACTCTGTAGTTTTTCAAAGCAATATGAGTTTTTGCAGTGAATCTTGTTTCCGAGATCAGGGCTATATCTATTTTTTCCAGTGTTAGGTATGTCTGTAATTCTTGACGACGTTCCGTCAAGCCGTTGGCATTCCAGGTAACCACACGGAGATTATGGAGACCGGTGGCTAGCTAGGCTTGTGATGAGCTGAACCATGCGGTCCATCATTTTGTCCATCATGTTTACCATGATTTGTTGCAATTTAACAAACATTTTGTCTATCATTTCTGTCATGTATTTTAGGTCAGGTTGTCCCCCTGAACCTCGTTGGTTGTTTGTAGCTTCTGCGTATGTTTGTTTTTTGTTTTGGTCAGTTGGGTTTTCCTTTGTCTTTATTTCTCTTTCAGATTTTTCTGTATTGTGTATGTGTATTTCTTTCTGTATAGGTTTTGTTTTGAAAATTTTCTCTTTATACTGTTTATATTTTATGCACCCTTTGTAACTTGCAGGGTGTTTCTCTAGACAATTTGCACATGTCGCTTCAGAGTCTGGTTTTTTAATGCAGGTTGATGTGGGGTGATCATTGCCGCATTTCACGCATCTATGTGGTCTGCAGCACTGATTTTTTGAGTGCCCGAACCTTTGGCACCTTTTACATTGTAGTATTTCTTTCTTTTTATATGGGGTTTCAAATGATGCTTTAGTTTGATTTAGGTATTGGAGGTTAAAGATTTCTTTGTTATTTGCTTTGGGTTCTAGGTCTATGTAGAATAGCGGCAGAGGTTTCTTAGTGGTTCTGTGGAGAGCATTAACTATCTGTCTTACTTCATGTCCTTGTTCTTGTAGTTCTTCCTTCATTTGAGAGATGTCTTCCGTAGAATGCAGACCTCTAAGGATGACTCTATAAGCTCTTTCACTCTTAAGTTGGTACGTGTAGTGTGATATATTATTTGCTGTAAAGTTTTCTCTTATTGTTTTATAAGTTGCAATGTCCTTGGGCATTAATTTGATTATATGTCCAGATCGTAATGTTGTTAGAGTATACGATGTGCTATCAACAAGCTTATTTATAACTTCTTTTAGAGCTTTTATCTCTATTACTCCAGTCACAAATATGGGTTCAGGCTTGGGGATGTATTCCGTTTCAGTTGTTTTTGTGTTCTCCTTGTTGTCCAATAGTTCAAACCTATTTTGTAGAGGTATTTCAAATGTATTCTTTAATTTCTTTGTGCTGTCATTTTGTATAGGGCTGGTTTCTTTCCGTTTGTAGCTTTGTTTGGGTACTTTATCATTTTGCCATTCGAATTGCGCTGCTTTATCATTTTCTGACAATTCAGCATTCTGTGGCTGAGGTATTTCTTTATTTTTGTCACTCTTATGTGTGTCTTTAGTAACATTTTCGCTTGTTGATATTCCTGATAAACTGTTGCTTCTATTTCTTGTGAACATGCTTCTATGGAAAGTTTGCTGTATCATTGCTGGGTTATTTTGGTTTCTTTTTTGATTTGATTCATTCATTTTTATTCCCACGAGTTGGGTCGTGTTATATCGGTCGCTTGACGGGTGACGCCCATCCCTCAAGAAGGCTCAATGCAACGATGTTAGCCGGGTCCATCGAGGTTGGCGCTAGCGACTTGCCTCCCTACAAGCCATGCATCCTATCAGCACGTTCCCACCTTAGGATTAGGGTGACTTTTTATAGAGGTTTTCTACCTCACAGCACTGGCGATGAAGCCACTGCTTCCGATACTGCAAAAACATAACTACAGTGTTGCGGGTCGAGGGGGATCATTTCCTACCTCCCTCTGAGGCTGGCGTGTTAGGCAAGCTGGGTCGGGTTAATTAACCGCCGCCCGAGGCTCGGCGTTGACCTTTTACGGTTGATAAGGTCTTCTCAACCAACCCTCCTTCTTTCTCATACGGGCTTGGGACCGTCAACGGCGAAGTTCTAAGTTCTAAGTAAAAAACCTTTTTTGACATTGTAATTCAATTTTTTTCTAAAACATTTATACCTTTTTAGAAAGCTAACAAAACGAGGAACTTATTTCAGTAAAACGCACACTTTTTTTCATACAATTTTTTTGAGAAAAACTACATGATTTCAAGACTTTGTAATATTTTTTCAAAAATTAACCGTCATTGTTATTGATTTATTTTGAATTGCTCAGTATGATCGAACATTGATTTATGAAAAAATCTCAGAAAAAGAGTTAGCTATGAATTAAAATTCAAATCGGTGCCAGAGAAAAAGCATATTTTTTTTTATTTAAGAAAAAGTGTGAAAAACTGGGGTTTTTGGTAAAAAACCTTAAATTCCAAATATCTCGAAAACTATTAATTTCCGACCCCACATATGGGGGTTCACATAATTGCGTTTAGGCTGCCCCTTAACGTCCTGAAAGGAATACGTCGAATTACAAATAACCCTGTAGAAAGATAGAGCTCTTTCGTTCTCTTTTTAAATATAGCAATATTCTCAGAGTCGCGAATGTCGGCGGGGAGAATCTCAACTTTCCACCCTGTATGTCAACCAGACCAGCTCATTAATGCACAGCATAAACTGCATTATGACTGCGGTCAGGACAGGATCACTAGTACTAGGAACTAGTATTGTGTTGTTAACAACAAGAAAGCAAAGAAATGCTATGACATAAGCATATAAATATTATGTGTGTGCTACTAAACAAAAAAATTGTTTATATCTAAATTGCGGAAGCAGGAATAAGTGTATCTGGAAGCATAGAGTAAAGGAGAGAATTAATTTACAAGTCTAGCATTTAACTGAGTAGGTGCTTGCGGCTCTTATATGTGTAAGGAAAAGTATCATTAACCTTTAAACCACATACTCTACCCATTGCTTTGTATAAAAATTGTGGTAGTAATCAGTGACGACATCTTATATGGACGTCATCAACAATTCATGCATTTTTATAGTTTAGCCTGTTATTGAAAGTAGTATTTCAGAGAATTTCTCTAGTTTCCTCAACATTCATTTCCTTCTTTGAAGTCCTTTTATGCATGCTCGTCGGTTTCGGGTAGGTCTGACCTGACCTGGCTCCTTTTAAGCACTGCTCTAATGTACGTCTAGGCCGTCCCCTTCCAATATATTCCACTTACGCTTGCCTTATAGATTGCACTCTTAAATCGAACTCTCATCCATTCTTTCCATATGATCAAATATATGACTAAAATATGTATGCTGACGGTTTTTTGAAGGGATAACCAGACCATCTTGACCTGACCATCGACGACCCGGTTGGTGTAATGGTTACCACGCCGGACTGCCAAACCAGGGTCCTGGGTTCGAATCCCGGTTCGGTCATGGATGTTTATATGTTTGTGCCGTCGTTGTATGGTTTCCATAATAAACAGCCTATAAATAGTGCTTTCTTGGGATCATTACAATGTATGTGCCTGTGAGCGTTATTTATTTATTTATTATTATTTATCTTATCTTGTTGTAGGGGCTGACAAGCCAGCAACACTTCGACCCAGTGGGATCTTTTGTGTTAGCCCCAACCCAATACTTTTCGCTTTCTTCACCCTTCAAATACATGGTCAATGAAGGAGGCGATACCATTGAGGGGAAGAAACCTAAGATCTCCAGGTTTTCGATATCCATCTCCGAGGAGGCTCATGCGTTTTGCCGCCAAGACATCACAGTCACAAAGGATATGTTCCATAGTCTCCTCATCCTCTCCGCACTACCCCGACCATCAAACTGAACAACTTTAATTCTCTATGGAACCAACATTGAAATACCGAAAAAAAATCTGCTGTCCCATAGATTTGGCTCGAGTCGAGTAGTTTTGCAGTTTTGTATTGAGCAGCAGATTTTTGTTTGCGAATTCGATGTTGGTCCATATAGAAAGTTGTTCAGTTTGATGATCTGAGCATTCTCTTAAAAAACCGTCAGCATATTAAAAAGTACCCTATTATTATTTTTTGCTTCACCTACCCTATTGATGAAGGTATGTTTCCCTCAGGTAACACAACCCGGCACGATGCACATGTGGATGTGGTTCGGGTACAACCTGGGCGAGTTCCTCTTCGCCGGCCTGGAGGTGACCTCGCGCTGGGCCTTCGCTCTCACCTGGATCGTGCTGTTCTTTGTTGCGCTGCTCTTTGAGGCTTCCAAGGTAAGTCTATATTAAGGTGACTAATGACGGCGGCTATAATATAATACACGGTGATTAAAACCATATTTATTTATTACAATAATATTTAGATAATGAAACTAAAGAACTTTCCCTAGGGAACATAGATCAGAAAGCGAGAAAATTTTGTGGATCTTCCATACAACAGGCGGATTATCCAATCTATTCCGAATCCGCCCAAATACGCCCGCTTGTATACAACTTATATGAACTATCGGATGTTTCTCCTCGGCGTTTGAACGCTGTCATTATTCTCACCCAATATTTTCGCTTTGTCTATAAGAAAAGGTATAACTTTTTTAACGCTGTTACAAGGGACCAGCATGCTTTATGAATTATGACTGCGTTATAATATTTTATTCCTTCTCTTATTAAACAAGGCGTAAATATTTGGGTGAGGATAATGACAGCGTTCAAACGCCGCCGAGGAGAAACCCTATCGCATACTAACCCAGGGCGGAGCGGGTCATATTTCTGCGCAGCGGATTTCCCGTGCCATGCGGCCCGTCATAGTGTGCTTATACCAAGCGGAACTTTTTACGATGTCTGCCAGTATCTGCCCCCTTACCCGCACTTTCGATCTTCACTATATCGCCACTGTTTCGGTCCGCACTTCATTGTAATAGAGTTGAAATTGAAACGAAAACATTCACGCAAAAGTTCGAATCGAATGTGCGGGTAGACCCTCAGTATTACTACCCGTTCACGTCCAGTTGGCCGTCGATGACCGTTACAAAATTTCGTCACAGGCACATTAACTGGTCCCGTCGACAAAAAATAATATAACAAGCAAATAAAAATTTAAAATTAAAAGCAATATTAGTGACCAGGACGGACGTGCCGTACGTGGTTGCGTTGCTAAAGGTTATAAAATTGCGTTTAATAGGGTCTCTTAGGGGTGCGGTGCGGGGAAGCGGGAAGGGAGGTAGCGGCCAACTCGAAGTGAACGTCTAGTACGTCAAACTAATAATCCGTCAATGCGTTGCGACCTAGGACGATTTAAGTTGCGACCCTGCCGGCTCTAGTGTGCGTAGTACGCATTTTCCGCTGCGATGTGGCCCGTCATAATATGCGCTTACCTTATAACTGTGATCGTATTGTGTTCGTTACCGGAATTAACGCATTAGACACTCTTGTATAGTTCCAAGACGAAACTCTATACTTACTTAGTTTTCCCGGCGCACGCTCATGTTTATTGAATGAACACACAAGACGTAGCAGACTATCTATCTATGTACATAACTATGATACAAACACATGAAGCAATAAATTATATGAGTATTTATAGCACTCTACTATTTTAGTAGGTTTTCTTTTATTCCAATTAAAATTAGATAGATATATATGAGCGCAACTTTTCGCACTAAACGCCGTTCAGAGCCTCGGTGAAAGACGTTTTACTATAGTAAAACGTGTAACCTCGCTCTATGGAGCGAGGTGAAAAAACAACCGCACACAAACGTTCTGAACGCAGCCCTGGTATCCTTTCCTGAATAAAATTTATTAGATTAAAAATTTAAGAGGTCATTTGTTTTATTATACAACCAGGAGACATGTATTGCACAGCTCCTGGTTGTATAATAAAACAAATGACCTCTTAAATATATTTCCGTTGAATAAAGTTGAATGTAAAAAGAAGCTTACCAATTGATTGTCTGAACTAGACTATGAGGAAACAGAAAAGTTTGTCAACAGAGTATATATCTAAGTAAAACCAAATTTTATATTTATACCATACTACAATACTATATTATACTCGTAATTCTCCATTTGGTGAGCCAGCTGAACGGAACGGAACGGAACGGACATCCCCCTAATCTCGCACACGCTCTCACACATACACTCACTCGCGTACACACAAACACACACCCACACACACACACAGCCCCACCAACACATACACACACTCACACACCCACACACACCCTCTCACATACACTCCCATACACTTCAACTCACATGCGCATTTGAAACAGTATTTTTCTTACTTTCTATTCTATGTCCAACTATCCTACATCATTAGTATTAACTCTTACCTACAAACTGCTTATAAAAGGATTCAAGTCAAAAATTATTAATGTCAATATAAAATCATGAGGCTGCTGTACACGTACGTCGGAACACCTGTACTCCAAACGACAAATTACCAATTTATTTTTGGTAATTTAGATTGGAGACCAGAGGACCTTCAATTAAGTAACCAATAATTGTACCAATTAGCCTTAAGACCCTACTAAACATTGTTTTTGGTCAATAAACAAATTTTTTCGTGGATGTTCTGAAGTTTCAGAATATCTCTGACTACCCCCTCGGGAAATATAGTCGTGAGCATATGCTATGCTATGCTAACAATTTTTTTTTTTTTTTAAATAAGTTCTACAGATTGTAACGAAGCGACAATTTCATAGACATTATTATACTACCTATAATTTCGACCAATGTTTGTTTGTCAGTTTTTATTTGTTTAACTGATGTTTAACACCACTCTCTTTTCGATGAAGTAAAACAACTGCAAGGAAACCTATATGCTTTGATTTCGAGGCGTAAATGCCCTCAATGTAAAGTTTGCATGCTTTTTTTAATGGCTGAATCAGATTATACTATTGACTAGCTTTTGAACACGACTTCGTCTGCGTGGGTTTCGGAACACTTCAACAACCTGTTGCACCCTTTTAGGGGTTGATTTTCGAAACATATTTTCTTAATCCGCTCCTACCTCCTCTGTAGAATATGTATTCCTTTCATCCTCTTTAGGCTGTGCGTTGTCTGCCAGTTAATCAGTCATGGAACTGTTTTATAATTATAGATAAACTCTTTTTATTATAGATGATAATTGTAACAACCAAACTTTTTTTACTGCTGAAATAAAAGAATGGCAACGATCACACGCAACTTTCAACTCACTCAACGGTTTGTGAGTTCAAACCACCCCGAAATGCCTTAAGGCTTGGTATTAGTAGAGCAAGCCTCTTTTTCTAACAAACAAACTTTTGCAATTAGCCATCCCGCTTCAATTGAAAGTAAGATCGCAAAAAAACGTATTTTTCATCAATATCTTTTCTCTTGGGTGTTTGGGGAAAAATCCATCGGGTAGAAGCCCTGCTATAATTATTTACCTTTCAAATGATGGTATATTCAGAAGAAATGGTGTAGGGTGATTCTTGTAAAACTGGTTATAAATCTGAAATCGAGCTTACTTTGCTCCTCTTTTTTATCGAGAAAATTTAATAGAATCGTGTTTTCAACGGCTAGATGCCCTGCAGAAAGAACGTATCTACACTATTATGTGAACTATATATATTAAATGCAATAATTTGGTTATCAAAAATCGGTTCGAAGACAAAATAAAATAGGTATGACCCCCTCTTAACCAGAGATCAATCCATGCAGAGATCGTTGTCACGTGCTTTATTTCTGATGATCATCCAAGTCGGTTGCCTTTTAATTAAATTTGTATTCATGTTGTTGTCGTTACTTTATTTTCTCGGGTCCAGATCGACCCCTCCTCCCCAGGAGGGGTAGGCCTATAGGGTATCATCATCATCACTTATCTACTAGGTACTAATAAGGTACAATATTGCAGGTGTACCTGGCGAGAGTGCAGCGCAACGCCCACAAGAAGCTGTACCCATACAGGTCGGACGAGCGACGCAACCTGCTCTGCGACAGGTTAGATAATTTACCTATCATCCTAGCCGATAAATGTCCACTGCTGCACATAGGCCTCCCTTAAGGATCGCCACAACGACCGGTCCAGCGCTGCTCTCATCCAACGGGTTCCTGCCGCCTTAACCAGGTTGTCGGTCCACCTTGTGGCGGGCCTACTCATGCTGCACTTTCCGATAAATACGTGGTCGCCCCTCAAGAAGATCGGCTATCATACAGCTTAATAATATTCAGTTCGCGTTGCGAGCTAACATCGGCATATTTTTTATTTTATTATATTTATTAGGCACATAAAACAGATTACAGTTATAAATCACCAAATATAGTCAGATTGAAAGGTAAAGCAAGCTGGAGCTGATATCGGAATTGGTGTCGCGCAATTCACTGGGCAACCTAAAGATGTGTGTGTGAATGCGCAGACGCATTGTGCGTAGCGTTACAAACCTAAAGTGGACACGGTTCGTCCGCTTATACGACCCTTAACAAACATCACAACCAAATTAAAGATTGAATAACTCAGTATTGGATGGGAATCGAACCCGCAGGCGCAACCATGTCAAAGCCCGCCACCATCCAATCTGCAAGAAGCGAGGTTAGGTCCATTCAGTCTTTGGTTGCGTCAGATGCGTGACCGTTTGGTGGCTTCTTGAGCATCTCTGTGCTTCGGAAGGTACGTTAATTCGTTGGTCCCGCGGATAGTACTGTCAGATGAGGGTGTAACTATTCGACAAATATAAAAGATTAATAGCCAGGTAAGACGCCTATTAAGGCAGCTTGAAATTGAAAATTCTCTGACAGAAAGTTGACCACAAAATTTGCCTCTACCTTCTTTTATTCTTCACAGGAAGCCTTTGCCCTGCAGTAATGTAGAAAGGCTTAGATAAAGTATATGTTCAGATAGAGCCTCACTCTTCTACAATACTAAAAGAAACGGGCCAACTTTCTTAGGTTGGTGTGCGTCATACAACTCTCAATCTCTGACAAGTGGGAAAGGATTTATCACCTGCTGGTATTTTTTTCGACGCGTTCGCAGCTTGGACTGTCTATCTAGATCTACACATACGTGGGGCACACTGAAAGTTTCAGGACAATAAAAAGTGTATAGAAGTAGGAGGTTGGGAATACTTTTAATATTTTTAGAAGTGGCCTCCATGGAACCTCTGTGAGAAGCAGTCCCCCTCTGCTTTACTATGAAATTATTGAAATCGGTTAAATTATGGGGTATTTATTCATCTAGTACAAAGCTTCCCTACGCCTTAATATTCGTGTAGGATCTTTTGCACTTGACTCATATCAATGCTGAAGCTTGCCTGAATCTGCTGGTAGGTCACTCTCTTATCAGCCTCTCTCATGAGTTGCACAGCATTGTCGTTTTCTTCAGTTGTCGCCGAAAGATATCTCCCAGGTAGATCATCACTGAGATTGCTCCGATCATGCCTAAACTCATTTAACCAGTTGTAAACAAGTGTCAAGGGACAGGGCTTCATCATGAAATACCAATCGAAGTTTATCATTAACTTTGTTATGGACTAGGACCACGACGAAAATCGTAATAAATTGGGGAGAAAACATTTTTCCCTGCTAAATTCGTATTGCCTCGTGACACGCACTTTTCAAATTGCCGCCAAATCGTTAAAACAAATGACAATCGAATAAAATTTTTGGCTATAGGTTGATAAAGAGTTTTTTATTCGAAATTAAAATAATTTTTTCATCACTCATACTCTGAAAGTAGGTCATTGTTTATCTAAGAAGCGGGTTGAAAGTGATACATTTCTTCCCTAGGGCGGAAAAGTAATTTAAAAAAAAATCTACGTCTATACATGCAATCCTCTCTACTCACTCTATACTGAGCAAAGGCAGAAACCTATACAGCCACACTTCGATAACATTATATTAAAATTCTTAAGTTTAATAATTATTATGAACAAAAATATTGGAATTTAGTAATAATAACAATAATTAGTAACATTTCAATACTTTTGTATAAATTATACGCATTTTGTTTTCTGCGTGAAGAAAAAGAACCTAATTTAAAAATAAAGTTTAAAAAAAAAGTCATTAAGTTGGGCTGCGTTCACGAACTTTGGGTGCGGTTGTTTTTTCAACTTGCTCTATGGTAGAACGTTTTTCACAGAGGCTCTGAAGTGCGTTTTTGAACATCATACGAGCGAATCGGCAGTAAAAAGATGCATAATCTCCATAGTAATTATGACATTTTCTACTACAGAGTCGCTCGTATGATGTTTTATTTTATTTATTAGGTCTGCCTACAGCTATTACATCTGACACAAGTTAAAGTACGTTACACAGTGATCTAAGGCTAAGATGTATAACTAATTACAGGCAAACACAGCATGCAATGTAACTAGGGTTAACTGTAAAATATAACCATAACAAGATTTTATAAATTGGTAGTAGTAAGTATATAAAAATAAAAGAGCTTTTACAAGATAATAAAGAGATTTTACAAAATTACAAAACAAAACAAGGCAACTTACGAGAAACATTAGGTTAAAAAATCGCACTCCTGAACGGCGTTAGTGTGAAAAGTTGCACTCAGGGTGCACCTGGGGCGTAGGTTTGGAACGCAGCCTTGCGCGAAAAAGAAAAAAAGGGAGGGAAAGCACATGTTGCTAATTTTGCGGATCCGTTTCAAAACGTGTAAAAATCACTAGGGAAGTATATTTGTCTCACTCTAGCATCCACTATCTTCCTATGTTTTTTTTCTACTTCGTATTGGTACCCGAGTGATTTTCAAACGTTTTGAAACGCAGCCTAAAATGAATTCATTGAGCTAATAGCGATTCAGAAATTGATTTTGCATTATCTGGTTTTTGGTTAATTTCCTCGTAATCGTGATGAAAAGCAGAGTGTTTAACTCGGGTGAAAGTACCCATTTCACACTCGAACTATGGGCGCCCCTCACCTTTGGTTCGGGGCGCCAAACATCTCGTGTGAAATGGGTCACTTTCATCCCTTGGTTAACAATCTACTATTTCATTGACATCGTCATTAACTGGTCCGTTCCCGAAACTTTCAGTGTGCCCTACGTATATTTTATCTAAGTATACAGGAAACTTTTTTTTTTTACGCTACCTTCTGGAGCCTGTGGACGTCATTGATCATGTTAACAAATGGAATTATAACCACAATGTTATTGCATTATTAATTTTATTTTTAAACTACATACGCATAATTAAATGACATTGTAACGTGTCCCAGTCGAACCCAACAGACAATAAATAAAAGTTGAAACAATCATCACTACAATGGTATTTACTATTCTACAGTCTATTCTATGCGACGATAGTGTCGAGCTATTGTTTCGCTATTTGTTTAATTTTATTGCGAGCGCGCAGGCGCATTGGCGTGTGATCCATAAATATTACATCCAACAAGCTATCAACAAAAATTAATTTCATTATATAGTCCGACATCCGACCGTAAAATTATGCACCTATTCCTTAGGCGAACGAAATGTAATTCTAGTGTATGTTTATACAGGGGTTAATTCAACGCCACCAAGTTGCCTAAAAAAATTTTGCCGCAAGTGCCTTTTCCATTATAATTTTTGGTATAACTTGTTCCACGTGTTTGTTAGTGAAGTGAATGAGGTGCCATCAGAAAGAGACTGGTCTAAAGTACTTTAAAAACTAGGGTTGCCACCTCTCAATCTGCCGCAACTATAGGGTTGCCAGGTCCAAATATGTCATTTTTGAATCTGGCAACCCTAGTCTTGCAAAATCCACCAAGGAAACGCCATTAAACAAAAATAGAATAGAATAAACAGAACAGAACCGAACCTGCATGCTTCAATTTCGAGGCATGTATTGTACAGTCGCCATCAGATATATCGTAGCATACAAGGTGTCCAAATATTTCTGAGCAGTGCTAATTTTCATTAAATTATTTACAGTAAATGTTACCAATTATATCTAAACGTGTATTTTGTCATAAATATGTGAACAGCGAATTTTCAATAATTTCTTTACAATGTTATTTAAATTTAACATGTAAAACAACGGAGTAAGGTTTTTATCCGAAACTGTTCAGATGTTTATGGCCACCATGACTGCGTCGATATATTTGATGTTCTAGGCGTTCCTATATTTTTGATTGACTATGAGTAAAGAAATTATTGAAAATTAGAACTGCTTAGAAATATTTGACCACCTTGTTTGCTACGATATATCTGCTGGTGACTGTACCCACCCCACTGTCCATTACAAGTGGCGACGGGCTCACTCCCCGTCACACTGGACAGAGTTACGGTACTAGTGAAACGTGGATGTTCTGAGGTTTCAGAATATCTCTGACTACCCCCTCGGGGAATATAGTCGTGAGCATATGCTATGCTATGCTATAAACAGAACAAAACAGTTTTGTATGCGGATTTTTTTTATGGTCGAAAGGGGGCCCGTCTCAAATATGTTAGGGAACCCCTTGCCATAGATAGTCATCCACCGACAAGAGTGTTGCTCACTCAAGTGTGCAAGACGAAGATGATGATGACAGTCTATTGAAAAATAGTCGTTGTTGATCATCATCAGCTGCTATTTCGTCCCCTCCCCACTGTATGGGGCATAGTTTTACAGTCAGTCATGCTGATTGCTGAGGGTGTGTGAGCATTGGTTGATGACGTAGGCCTACAGTCGATTGCAACAAGTTTCCACTTCGAAATGAATTCCGATCGTGAGTTTAATCACATTGGCGTATGTATAAATTAGGTATTGCCTGTTCAGACGTATTGTATGTTCATCAACCATGCATTTAAAGAGTGAACGAAATAAAAAGTATTAGGGCGAACACAAAAGAACCAACTGGGTCGAAGTGTTGCTGGCTTGCCAGCCCCCACAGTAAGATAAGATAAGATGTATAAATGGATCGAGACGAGAACTTTCTACTTATAATTATAACCAACGACTTATAACCGATTCGAACTGAAGAAAAGTCGAACTCGCTTCGCTCGGTCCATAGTGACCTATGACGACCCGGTTGGTGTAATGGTTACTACGCCGGACTGGCAAACCAGGGTCCTGGGTTCGAATCCCGGTTCGGTCATGGATGTTTACATGTTTGTGCCGTTGTTGTATGGTTTCCATAATAAACAGCCTATTAATAGTGCTTTCTTGGGATCATTACAATGTATGTGCCTGTGAGCGTAAAAAAAAAAAAAAAAAAAAAAAAAAAAAAAAGTTTTTCCTCAGGTTTACATGTTTTGTACCAAAAGAGCTTGGGATAGAATCAATTCGCATTACAGGGAAAAGTTGCGCTCACTTCGCTTACTCAAAGCTTTATTTAATTGTGGCACTGCATTTATCCATGCACCAAGAGCGGAGGGCGGCAAATTCCGGCTCCTCCGGGCTAAAAAAACTGACGCTAAACCACTGGGGTTTACTGGAGGCTACACCACCGAAAATAACACTAGATACGTCAATGTTAATAAAGTATATTTGATTGATTGATACGAAAATTCTGAATGTATCACTCCTACTGTTATCTATAATGACCAATTTACAGGTTACTGAACTTTCATATCTAGTGGTTAGTTGATGTAGATATATTTTTTAAATGTATTGTAATTGCTGTAAATTGAGGAAATGAAAAGAAGTATTCCGACTTCGTTGTTAGCAGTGGTAATTTAATTCTTGACTTTTGTCATTTTATAAAAATACCTACGTTGAATATCTACAGTACAGACCAGAACACAGCCTTGACAACATTTACGCATAGAAAGACAAAGTTGTATAGAATACATAGGCGTCGTGGATTTAGCTCAGCTCCCCGAAACACTGACATACTGTGTAGAATGGGATCACCCTATACCATACCATATGCTCACGACTATGTTCCCGTCGGGCTAGTTGAAATTTCTAAATAGTATAACATGAATATCCATATTTCAGAAGCAATGCCTAAACTATGTAAAATGTGAAACGTAGTGTTTTTACTTACTCGAAGCAAACAAGGACATAGTTTCAGTACCTGTAATAGATTTAGGTTCCTATTTTTTTTCGTAACGGTATTTAAATGATGCTTTTGCGGTAGGTAGGTTATGCACATCTATTTTTTTTTTATTATGGGTTTGCTCTTGACCTCAATCCAGTCCTCTGCCATAAATTATATCTGGAATTGGCGTACAGCCATGCTTTTCTTATTGCTGTTTCCAGCTTGCAGTGAAAGGAATTCAGATATTTCAAAGAAGATAGCAGTAGATTTTCCTACTGCTTTCTTCTTCTTCTTCTTCTTCTTCTTCTTCTTCTTCTTCTTCTTCTTCTTCTTCTAATTCATTGCAGGTTCCAAAACAGATTACGAGTCATCCCCCGGGCTCTCTGGACTTCATTGTCTGGTGATGTGTGTGCTCATCGCTATTGATCCTGGTGTACAGGAGTTAGTTACAGTGGTGGGCCTTCGTAGTGATCGCAGCTATAATTGGAATCGCCGAAAAAAATTAACTGTTCCGTACATTTAGGTCGAGAAGCCATTGACATTTTTTGTGGAACAACCAATTAATGTTTTATATGCGATTTCAATATTGGTCCCATGGTAAAAGTTGTTCAATGTGAGGATCTCAAGCACCCCCTGAAATATGTAATTCTAAATGCAGTTTACACATGTATGTATGAGACCAAGATAATTATATTTGTTTATCATTATCACACAGCCAGCCAGTCACAGCCAGCTGTGACAAAACGTAGTAATATATAAACTAATTACAATCGTGCTACTATTTGCCATTGACATAGTTTGTCCTTTCACTACCCACGTTAACGAATGTATGGGTGATTGATTAATTGACCTGGCCTGTCCAGTGTCCTCTGTGTTCGAGATCAATGTTCGGATAACACTTGACTTTGTTCCATTTAACCATCTACCTTCATCATCATAATCAACATCAGCCTATAAACGTCCCACTGCAGGGCACAGGCCTACCCTCAGGGAGGGTGTATGGGCATTAGTCCACCACGCGTAACCAATGCGGTTTGGTTGACTTCACATACACATCAGAATTTATTCTTCAGCGTTTGCAGTTTTCCTCACTTTTCCTCACGATGTGTCACCGTTTCAGAGCAGTCGGTATTACGAACCATCTACCTACGGCAAAGAAATTAACTAAACTTGGGCACAGCCCGGACACTGCATACAAAAATGAAAGAAATTGACAAAATGACGTCAGCAGTCTTCTTCGTAGGTAACGAGTAACCAGTGCACGGTAACCAGAGGGCGATAGAAAGTGAAGGCATAGGCGATAGAAGGTGAGGTAAAAAGTTGGTGGGAAGAAGGGAGTGTCCGTACTGTATCTAGTAATAGATACACTTTCTTACACTGTGACGTGGGCAGTATTTTTAATTTCGCAATGTGCAAAATGGGGGACGAGACGCAGACTGGGTTTCCACCCTTATGTCGTTGACCTACCAGCAATTCGCACGAAGAAGTTTGCTTCTTCTTTTATAATGCGCACGGCTAAGGAGTGGAATGCCCTGCCTGCGGACCTGTTCCCTGAGCAATACAACCTGGGCCTCTTCAAGGCGAGAGTGAATAGGCATCTTTCTAGGTAAGCATGCTACATCTTCGGCCTCATCATCACTCAAAATCAGGTGAGATTGGGGTCCAATGCTTACCTATCACACATAAAAAATAAAAAAAAATGGTGTCAATTCGAACTGCGCCACGACTTAACTTAACTAAATTTATTCCTGTCACTTTCTAAAATAAGATTAAGAAAAGAGACAGAAAACCAACAGCTGACTTTAGTGCTGTGAAAGTGACGTTACACGCCCAAAAACGCCTTAAATAAGATGGCGTACATTATGATGGCATCATATTTTGGGCGTGTAACGTCACTTTGACAGCACTAAAGTCAGTTGTTGGTTTTCTGTCTCTTTTCTTAATCTTATTTTAGAAAGTGACAGGAATAAAAGTTAAGTTAAGTCGTGGCACAGTTCGAATCGACACCAATGTATGATTTGATTAAATTATGTTGCCTGAGAAATTGAGAATACAGTATATTTAATATTATTTTAAGAACGCTATGAATCGGACTAAGGAGCTTTTGTATGTAGCTCTAGCCAAGTTTCTGTTTACCTAGAAGGGAATATGTTCATAGTTTTTAAAACAATTTTAAAATGGAAAATATATCTCTGTACATTGT
Source organism: Agonopterix subpropinquella (assembly GCA_922987775.1). Lineage (NCBI taxonomy): Eukaryota > Metazoa > Arthropoda > Insecta > Lepidoptera > Depressariidae > Agonopterix > Agonopterix subpropinquella. The sequence goes on from OV277696.1 coordinate 26,057,183, forward strand.
CAATTGAGTTTAATTTTGAGCTTTTATTTAAAAACAATAACCAAAATTGATAACATTATAAATATTCTGTCTTTAAAATGATTTATATATAACACAAAAGAATTAAACTGTATTTCTAAGTTTTTTCGAATAGTACCTACCAGTCCAGGCCAATCAGAGCCGTTGTGTTGTTGTCGTATTTCTATTTGCTTCCTTTTTACGGCAACTTACTTATAATTTACCAGTAAGTAGGTACTATTAGTTTCGGTCATAATTTCACACGAATTACGACCTTATTTTTGTGAAACAATGGAGGTCATAAAAACTAAAATTTATATGCATATTTATTAAGTGGGTGTGAAATATAATTTTTGTTCTGACACAGACGTCACTTGCTTTTTCGCAGACATGCGTGACGTCTCAGTCGTTTGCCCACGTATATTGTTTAGTCATTATTATTCTTTCTCACACGTAACTCTGAAAATTTTTCAAACGAAGCGGTAGACAGTCATCTTTGGATGGGCAACTGTTTCGTGGTTTCGAAAGGCACGTCAAGCAATATTTCCCAATTAATGCCACTATACCTCCTGTAAATCAGGATCACCAACGTCGAAAGCACTAGCTAGACTATGAAGTCCAGCGACTCCGGGGGATGATTTTCATATGTTTTGGAACTCGCACCGAATTCTACAGGGTGAAATTGATATCATTGGCATCCTTTTAAACTAAGAGTCTACCCATCAAACTGAACAACTTTTACTATGGGAGCAAACCGATCGGAGCAACTAAGAAATCAGCTGTCCCATGCTAAACCGCAAAGCTTCTACTGTTGTTTCCGTGTTGTATGTAGTACTCACTTATATGTATGTATATAGTTGAAGAAATATGTATGTATGTATGTATATATTTTAGATTATTTTATTTTTAAGTATATTTATACTTTCATTGTCATTCTGGATTTCTTTCTTCTCTTGATCTACACCGCCTACCTATTTTTCGTTTTTGTAATTCCTCTACCCTAAGGTTGTCTGGAAGAAATCGCTTTTTAGCGATAAGACCGCCTTATTTGTACGTAATTTTAATTCTTTATCTTTATTCAAATGTATATTCTGTTTTGGTGTGCAATAGAGTATAATTGAATTGAATTGAAAGCCGACTCAAATGTATTCAAATGCAGATTTTTTTTGCTCCGATCGGTTTGCTCTCATAGTAAAAGTTGTTCAGTTTGATGGGTAGACTCTTAGTTTAAAAAGGATGCCAATGATATCAATTTCACCCTGTATATGCTTTTATATGCTTTTTGCTGACTTCCTAATGGAGCAGCATATAATGAGTTCATCTATGTATTGGCCCATCGCTAAAGAATGCAAGATTTAAATCGTTGCGAATTAGGTTGGGTTGTCCAGTTCGATGTGTAGGCACGTGTAGGGTCTTATGCTTCCTGCACAAGCTGAACATCGAATCGTCTCGAAAGTGATTGTTATTAGTTTACTTTATAGAAAAGCGTCAATGTATGCCTAAGCTTGCGCAAGCGTGTGGCGGCAGCATTAATTTAAATCTAGATTTAAATGGATGACAACGCCTGTGTATGGGATTTTTGTTTTGAAATTAATGGAAATTTTTCGCAGTTTACTGCCAATAGCTAGGTCACAAACATAACCTGCGTTAAAGATCCTGATTTGTCGCTTAGCGTACATATACGCAGCACGAAAAGCGCTCGATGGTCATTTAGTTCGCAATATGACCTTAGAAATAAAACAGATTTCTTTTTCAAACCGTTAGTATCCTTAAAATAATACAAGAAATAGTGATCATCAGGATAATGAACCTTATGTCTCTTGTTTTAGAGAGCAGGGTAACAATGTGGAGCCGACGACCAGTCGCAACGCCAGCTCGGGGCAGGTCAGCCGGTGGTCTTCGCTCAAAGTGAGGTAAGCTAAATAAGATTTGAACTTATTTTGTGTACAGTCAGTATCAGGAGATGATTAAATCAGATAGCTACCCAACCCACGCTGCGCTTCGCTGTCGCCACTTGAGATCTTTTAAGCTCCATCGGTCATCGGTTCTGCGAGATGTGGCTCGCCCATTGCCACTTTAGTTTAGCAATTCTTTGGGCTATGTCAGCTGATCTGGTTCTTTTGCGGATCTGCTTTCGATTTGTATTCTGATTTAATCATGTGGTTTGAGACTTGCTGATTGTCTAGGGAGTGCCGGACGTATAGATGTGTTCAGTACGTCACTAGGGCACGGTCTCTTGGACCATATGCCTATTTAGTTTTGAAAGAGGCCTGGATGAAAAACTGACGCAGGAACTGTCGCCAAAATGACCATAATATGACAATAATAATACTAGATTAATTAATAATCAATCAAAAACAACATTTCATTTAATCGATTTTGTAGAGAACTAGAGTTTACCCGCGACTTCGTCCGCACAAATTATTTATACCAGATTTTAAGTCAAATCATTAGCAATGAAAAAGTCATCAAAATCGTGAGCTCTGTCTGAGGTCTATTCGAGCACGAACAGACCGACAAAAATTCTATAAAAGAGGTTGATTTCGAGTCAGGTACACCTAAAAACTATAATATTGTAATCTTTTTTTGGTAAATATCTTCAATGTACACTGTACAGACCTTACAGACAGACTTCTGTTACAGTTTTATAATAGTTTAGATTAGATGTTTGTAATATCAGTATTATATTATCGGGTTATCTTGTGAATAACTAACGTTTAAAACTTTGTTTTGGTAGACAGCTGATTGCAACAATGTTGCTATCTAGACTAAATAGCAACAATTTTGCAATCAGCCATATAAATAATAATGTAATCTAGATATTTATTTCCTGAAAGTAGGTATACAAATGGAAAAATATTTATTTTCTTATCAACTTGTGATGTTCATGGTAGCACAAGAGACAATGTTACGGGTGCGAATGTCAGATTTAACCATGATTTAACGAACAAAACGCATACAAATTGCGCAACGAGGTATGAGCGACGACATTGAATGAATGAATGAAAGAATGAATGAAATATACTAACGCGCGCGCGCGCATTGAATGCGCCGAAAACGAATTCTTATTCGGGTCAATCGGGTCTATTTTGCGGGAGGACCGGACGTTATGGCGATCCTTGGGTGAGGCCTATGTCGAGCAGCGGACGTCCATCGGCTGAGATGATGATTGTGTTTGAAAGCTTATGATTAGACTTAAAAACTTGTTTATATTTTTATCTCGCTATAATGACGGAAACCAGTGCGGATGAAGTCGCGGGAAAAATCGAATCTAAACTATTATAAAACTGTAAGAGAAGTGTCTGTACATTGAAGATATTTACAAAAAAAAAGATTACGATATGGTTTTTAGGTGTACCTAACTCCAAATCAACCTTTTTTAGAATTTTTGTTTGTCTGTGTGTTTGTTTGTTTGATCGAGCATCAAGCAAAAACTACTGAACCGATTTTGATGACACTTTTTTGTATGATAGTTTATGATCTGACTTAAAATCTGGTATATAATTTGTGCGGACGAAGTCGCGGGTTAACTCTAATAATAACATAATCGTGTTGATCGCAGGACACTGGTGAACGCGCATCAGTCGATCGTGTTCGTGCTTCACAACGTGGTCGGCTACCTGCTGATGCTGGCCGTGATGGTCTACAACGTGCATCTGCTGCTCGCCGTCGTGTTCGGCATGATGCTCGGTAACTATCAGCTTTATTACTCTGTTGCTTCTCTGTTGTGACACATGTTGTCTAACGCCATCAGTAACCAGCATTGTATTTTTGTCTATATTTGCGTTCACTGGAATTGTCATAGTAAATTGAAATTGTCATGTTTATAAAACGGGCCCCTGTACTGTGGGGTGGAGTGCATAACTGTTTTACGAAAACCCGTTCGTCGAAATCACGGTTCACAACTGTTTCGTTCGTCTTTCGAACTGTTCATCGAAAGCACGGTTCGTCAAAGTATGTTTACATACTTCGACGAACCGTGCTTTCGATGAACAGTTCTTTCGTCGAACGAAACAGTTGTGAAACGTGATTTCGACGAACGGGTTTTCGTAAAACAGTTATGCACTCTGTGGGCTGTTGTGTCATGTGTGCTAATTATTTTGTTACGATACAATCGTAACAAAATAATTAGCACGTACGCACGTCATTGTAAAAGTATAATTGAAGTAGTATAAGATTATGCTGAAATGTTTTCCGTGAAAAATTACATTTGTCGCGCTGTATTAGACATGAAATAAGCATGAAAACTGAACATAGAGCGTGACTAAGTAAAATAGTCATGGCTTCATTATAAAAGTGAAACCAGTAGTAAACCTAGTAAATTGTAAGAAAGGATCGTGTTTTATTATTATAATAAACTAACACGTGTTTGGAAAGGACATTGGAATGTTGTGACTCAATCATAAGCATAACACTAGATGAATATAGGAGTACAAGGACCAAGTGTTCTACGCATATCTGGACTTCATTGTTATCTGTTGACTCATGTTATCGCAATCGCTAGCTTTTTAACCTTTCCACCGTTTGAATCATTGTTTGAATCGATATTATAAGGTACTATTAGGCATTAGTACGGGCTAATAAATCTATGGAGGTGCTACTGGGAATGTTCCTCCATTGAAAAGGGAAGTACTTCCGCCAGGCTAGGTGTGATGCCTGGGGACCGGCCGTGGTCCAACAGTTCTTAATTGGACCTTCTATACAGGGTCCTTCTTAATATGCTGACACTTTTTTAAGGCGATAACCAGACAATGATACTGAACAACTTTCTCTATGGAATCAACATCGAAATCACGAAAAAAAAACAATTATCCCATACGTTTGGCTGCGAGTAGGTTTGCAGTTTTGTATGGAAGTGATGATTTTTTTTTCGCGATTTCGATGTTGGTCCCATAGAGGAAGTTGATCAGTTTGAAGGTCTGATCATCCCCTTAAAAAAGTGTCGGCATATTAAGAAGGACCCTATATATATCGAATCTCTGTGATTATTTCTCTTGCGCGATTTATGTCTCGCATTCGATTGTGAACCTTATGTGTAGTAGGTTACGAGTTACGTATTTACGATGAACGTTGTCTTTGTATGGAGCATATTTCCGTGAGCGACGGTATCGCCATCTGTTGGCATCTTTGCTGACTTGTGGGTGCTGGACATCTGTAGTAGTTCCCCACAAATCAAACATTAAACACGCCATGTTGTTAAATAAATAACTTCCAAAGCTCTACCAGAGTTTGTCCAGTACTTAAAATCAGTCTCCTTCTGATGGCACCTCATTTACTTCCCAAACAGACAGGTGGAAAAAGTTATACCAAAAATCATGGTACTTGCGGCAAGATTTTTCTAGGCAACTTAGCGGCGTTAAATTAATCCCTGTGTAAACATACACTAGAATCACATTTCGTTCAAAAATGTAATAGGTGCATAATTTTACGGTCGGATCTCGTTCTAAGACGCACCAGCCGGCTATACAGGGTGTACAATAAAATGGGACAGCTACTCAAAGGGGTGCTTCAGACCATCAAACTGAACAACTTACTCTATGGGACCAATATCGAAATCGCGAAAAAAAAATCCGCTCTCCCATACAAAACTGCAAACATAACTCGACTGAAATGTATGGGACAGCAGATTTTTTTTCGCGATTTCGATATTGGTCCCATAGAGAAAGTTGTTCAGTTTGATGGTCTGAAGCACCCCTTTAAGTAGCTGTCCCATTTTATTGTACACCCTGTATATCCCATTTCCACAGATTATTCTTGGGTCGTCCAACTTCCGTTCGCAATCTGTTAAGTGCCTTCCATGTCGCCCAATCTTCATGATATCCCGCAGATAACTTTTCAGACGGTGTAATGTTCTGTGGTAGTGCTTATAATCTATATTGTGATCTAGTGCTAAATCGAAAAACAATGCTCTTCCAGGATACTTCCTATTCGGCACCAAACTGACACGGCTTCAGATGCAATGCTTCAGCACCAAGCGAGTCGTCATATGTACTCCTGAGTGTGATGATACCGGTGAGTTACTCGAGATTGTGTTCTATTTGTATGGGAGTAGAGCTTAATGTTGTGGGGTTGAGATACACTGGCAATGAAACTATAGTGTGACCGCAAACACTATACCGCGCCTTCTAAATATCGAACGTAGACGGCGAAATGACAGAGTGGAACGCTGATCTGCCTCTTCTCGCCATGCAGCTACCTAAGGCGAGATATAGCGCTTGCGAACATAAAAAAAAAATCATGCACACCCCTATTTGTGCATGGATTTGCGGTAAACTGGTATACGCCAGTTGCGCATCGCAACTCGATAACATTTCATATAAATTATACAATACATTCTTACTTCCGGATCCAATTTAGTATATTACGTGTGAAGTGTCAACCTACGTATATTAAGTAATTAACTTTACTAACAATTGGTTATAGCACGGAGGAAATAAAGGAGCGGAGGTGTCAGAAGGCAATTAGGTCTGTGGTCTGTCGCCATTATATCAGGTCATGACGTCACAGTGGGCGTGGCCTATGATGCTCAGTTCGAAGCGGACCGCCATTCTATTTGCTGAGACGGGTTTATTCAGTAAAATTAATCTAAAACGATGAAGTGCGCTGTTGCTGGATTCCGTTTTAGGGACGGAACCTGCGCATCATAGATAGAAATATTGGTTTGCGACACCTTCACTCTTTTCTGTCCTCCACGGTTTTAAGATTCATACCTGATAATAGGTCACAGAAGGCCGGCTCCAAGCAAAGAGCGAAACAGGCGCACGCATACATACGTACGGCGATCTTGGATCCATTCCATCGAACGCCAGTACTGTTCTATTCATTTTGTAACCGTACCATGCCTCCGTCACCGTAGGTGCCGAGATAAGTAACTACACTTTGGCGAATCGTAAGCGATGCGCTTTCTTGATTTCTGCCACTCGCTCCAGACGAAAACGTCACACACGTCGCGCGCTGTACGAAGTAATAATAACGCTGTGGCAAGCTTCACTAGATATATTTTTGCGCGCACCGTCTCATCATCATCATCATCAGCCTATCATCGTCCACTGCTGAACATAGGCCTCTCCCAAGGCGCGCCACAAAACTGTCCTCGGCCTTCCTCATCCAGTCGCTCCCCGCTACTTTTTTAGGTCGTCTGCAGGGTGTCCAACACTACGCCTAACAGTTCGCGGTCTCCACTCCCCACCGGTTGTCAGTTCTTCGGCAGATATGCCCAGCCCATTGCCACTTCAGCTTGCTAATTTTCAGAGCTATGTCAACCAATTTAGTTCTGACGTATCACTTCATTTCTAATGTGATCTCTCAGAGAAACACCGAGCATAGCTCTCTCCATAGCTCGCTGAGCGACCTTGAATTGATGAACTAGTCCTATCGTCAGGGTCCATGTTTCCGCACCATAGGTCATTACTGGCAGGACGCACTGATTGAACACCCTCGTCTTGAGGCGCACCTTCTGGTAGTAGGTAATTAAAGCGTGCGAATTTATCGTTTTCTAAGGAAGTGATGTATCTGTTACCAAAGACTGCGGAAATCTTTCCTTAGTCTTTGCTGTTACGACGGAACTATAGTAATCTGTGGCCATACACGTATATGTTCGCCTGTTTCGCACGTTGCATGCGTGGAGCCGTCCATCTTAATTTAAAAAAGGTAAAAAGTAGAAATTGGGCTGACTAGATCTCTTTTCCGTCCGTGTCCATATGGTGTCGGCTAAGAATATCACCATCCCATTTCCTGCCGTGGGTGTCATAAAAGGTGACTAAGGGATAGATCCGAGAAGGATGGGCAGCTGCATCCTCTGAGTACACATTCAATCCAACTGCGATCGCCAACCCGCCTGCCAAGCGTGGCGATTATGGCAAATCCCCCCATTTTCGGGGAGGCCTATGTCTAGCAGTGGACGTCTATCGGCTGATATGATGATGATGATGAGATCTCTTTTGATCTAGGACCCCCCATTTCCTACTACTGACTTTATTTTGTGTTGACACCTTACAATATTCCATTCCCTTTCCCTTTTGTCAATTATAGAAGTCCTAAAGTCCTTACCTTCTCTATTTAGAAACTGCTATACTCCATTCCAAATAGCAACGAAATTTTAAGGCTGTTTTGAATGACAGACACTGAGTTTTCAAATATATTCTTCACTGTTCTACAGTTTAGTAACGTACAAGATACGTCGTCGGCCAGAAAGCTAAATAGGCATCGGAAAAACTTTGTCAACCACCGAATCTCCGTGGAAGATTCGGTCCGAATGAAGTATATTGGAAGTATAGGTATCCCTCTAAAAACCTTATAAAAGCCAACCATTCCATCTCCCCTCCCAAGACCGGTGCAACACAGAGAAGTGCAGCTGGGAGGTGTGCGACGGCAAGCTCTGTAAGGAGATGGACGCGGTGGAGCTCCAGCAAACAGACACCACCCTCAGCGCCGATCCCTACCGCCACAAGTACTAGTGTATGTGACTAGAGGGCTTTATTGTTTTAAAGTTCATTTTGGTTGGTAACACTGCACTTAACGTAACTACAACCCGGGCGAATTAACTTGGCACCTGGCTCGCACGTGGCTCGGAATTCGACACCCCTCCTGCTACCCCCCGCAGGACCCCGCCGTCGCCGTGCAAGTCCGTAGCATATGATCTCAGTTACCGTTGCACGTGTCCCTACGCTTTAGGATTTTTGAGTTATTCTTTCCGAGTTTTCTGAGTTTTGGATTCCGAGCCACGTGCGAGCCAGGTGCCAAGTTTATTCGCCCGGGTTGTAGTCTGTTATGAGAAAGTGTGGACAGTAGTGATTAAATAAAACGTAATAGTGGGTGGCATTACAACCCGCTTTACATTCGTTAATTTACCTAGTAGGATAGTTGTCGTTATTTTGTACTCGTAGTTTGCAGTGTTTGTAGCCAAAAGATGTAAATCGCCAAGCTTTTTCAGCAGCTAGTTGATTAGCATGCTAGTTTTTTTGCATTTACTCGTAGTTGAGGTGTTTGTTACTGTAAACTGGTTTGATTATTTACCGCCAACATTTTTTTGCGTCGGTCCTCGTTAGATGTAGTAGAAATAGACTTGTCGTTAGTTTTTTTTTATTGCCTCTGTATAAAAACATTCCTTGTTCGCTCACCCCGATAAATAAAAAATATAGGATTTTTGAGGGGATCTCAGACCATCAAACTGAACAAATTTCTCTGTGAAACCAAAATAGAAATCGTGAAAAAAAACCATACATTTGGATAAAGTTGCAGATATGTATGGATTTTTTCTTTCGCGTTTTACTTGATCCCATAAAGAAAGTTGTCCAGTTTGTCAAACATGCACAGCACAGCAGGCATGTCAAACATGCGGCCCGGACTGCTCTTTCTTGCGGCCTGATCCAATTTTATGAACAGCTTCCTGATGCGGCCCGAGAGTGTGCAGATTTTTACAAATACTCAAGTAGCCAGATTTTCGGCGAGCCTAACAGTCATGTTATGATTGTAATACCACTGGTTTGAATCATGATGTGAACAATTTCGAGCTCGCTTCGCTCGCTCACCTTTTTTGCATGATATGCAGAGCACAGTTAAGGGTCCCGAAAATTTTATAAGTGGTACCTTCTGCAGAAAAAGGATTTTATCAAAAGAAAGTCTGAAACACCCCCTTAATCTTTCTTTGCCCTACCTGAAATTCAGTTCTAGCTACAGCCCTGATTTAGATACGGTTTGGAAGTTGATTTCTTAAGATTTCTGCAGATAGTATTACCCCCTACCCGAAATGAACAACATATTTATAGCAAAAGAGACATTTATAACGACACAAACGATTTTCTATAAGTAATTGATACAATTTGTCTAAGTTCTTCGCGGCCCACTGATTCTACTATCATTATGAATGTGGCCCACCAATGACTTTGAGTTTGACATTCCTGCTCTATATAATAGAAGTCGACCACATCTACAAAGTACAAATCAAGTTATTTAAAACCTGTTTTCTTCATTGCAGCTGAAGGCACAACCCCGCCGCTTCTCGACTCATCGAACTCAGAGTCAGACTTCTTCATCTGCCGGACTCGCACCTGCATCCAACCGTCCCACTACTTCCCCAGCACCTCACAAGATGGCGCCTCCAACGGTCTGTCAAACGCCACCTGCTACTATGGCGCCAAAAAATGCCCTTCGAGAGTTGCCAGGGCGAAAAAAATGCAAGCAGCTGGAACACATTGCCATCACACTGAAAGTGAAAAAGAAGATAGTCCGAGCGTGGAAGATGTACAGCTTTTAAGAACGGAACGTCAGGGCTGTTGCAAGAAGAATCAGGAGCCGCCTCCTACAGAAAAGTGCTTTAAATCTAGTCAGGAGTTATCTGTAGTCGTTCACGAACCGAGTCAGGGGTGCTGCAAGGAGGATAGCGTAGAAAGTAAGGAGTTAGAACGGGAAGACAGTCCCCAGATAACTTGTTGTCACAGTGTAAAGGTGCCTTCGGAGAGTCAAGAACAAATTATTAAGTGATTTGGTAGTGTTCTGGTGGTGTTGTTGTGGCAACACTGTCAAGGTTACTTGTGACGAGGGATTTTCTGCTAGCTAATTTTGAAAGTAACCACAACTCGATAGATGGAGTTGAAGTAACATGCTTTTGCAGATGGTAAATTTTGTGAGAGCGTCGGTGGCGAGGTCCGGGTTCGAATCCGCACGGACGACATGCCAAGTACCAATGAGGCTATATCTTATGTACGTAATACCGACTGCTCTCGAACGGTGAAGGAAAACGTCGTAAGGAAACCTGCATACACTGAAGAAGAAATTCTGATGTGTATGTGAAGTCTACCAATCCGCATTGGGCACGTGTGGTGGACTAACGCCCATGTACATCCTCCCTGAGGAATATGCCTGTGCAGAGGGACGTATATAGGCTGATGATGATGATGACATTTTGTTAAACCAAAGTAAAAAGAAGTCTTGATACGTAATCTAACGCAACTGTTTACGAAGTACGTTAAAATGTTATACTTATTAAACAATTTGTTTTTTATCGTATACGAGTATCCAGCAAGGTTTAGTATGCTTTTGCAATATATTGAGACTATTTGAGACCCATCTGTCCTTATCAATGCTATCTATCGTCTGTAGGATCCTACTGCAAGGCAGAAAAATCCTCTCACGAATAATGGTGAGAGGGAGTGGATATACCACATTAAAAAAACCAGTGAGGTAAATTTAGGAACAACTTTTTTTTTGGCTCTCTGAAAATCCCCCATTTTGCCAAGATGACACCCTTGACCGGTTTGTGTTCCATAGAGGCTTAGGCGTTATTTTTAGAAAACGTTTTATAGAAGTTATAGTTTTTTTTAGTAATTTTTTGTTTTTACATATCATTAGCTTTGTAAAGTAATTAATTGAAATTAGTATTAATAACATCGAATTTAGTTACCAAATAGTTTTGATCAATGGTTTGACAAAATGATCAAAAGATACGTAACGTAATGTGTGACATTACTTCGCATAGTAAATTATTTTATAATATGTAAATTGGTCACGTTATTGCCTAGCAAATGTATTTATTTTAGGTCTTACAAATCCTTCGTTTAATTCTCGTCCTGCCCGATGAAGATAGTTCAATCGTCGACACTCTTTGCCGTACGTAATACAGACTGCTCTGAAACGGTGAAGGAAAACATAATGAGGAAACCTGCATACGTTGAAGAAGAAAATGGGCGGGGTGCAGCAATATAAACCTTATAGTACGTAGCATAGCGTCGTTTGGAGAATTACGCTCGCAGCACCGCCGCGCGCGATCGCGTTCCGTCTATCTTATTTGCTTCAGCAAATGACGTTCCTAAGTGACAGAAAAGGATGGAGCGATAAAAAAAAGGCTATGCGGTGCTGCCAGATGAGGTTCAACCCTAAGGCTAGTATCATGCCTTGTATATCGTTCATTCGCACGCAAATAGAAAGAGGGCTAAGGCGCGATAGCGCTATATCACGCTGGTACTGGTATGCTAAGGCCACAGCAATACATTGCACAAAAGCAAAGAGTGGGGCGCATCTTTGAACCATCTATAGGTATTCTATACTATAGCGATGAAGGAAAGAAACTTCCATTGCTGACTGGTAACAAACAGGAACTCGGGTTGAAATTAATAGTATAAGAGATCAGTGTACTTTTTGCAACCATCAGCAGCAAGGCTGATTCAGTGTTTATGGAGTGTAGAGCATCTCTGTGATGGGGATGGATCAGGTCCGCCTGCATAACTCCAGTCGGTTTAGGAGTTACTGATGATTAAAGGTCTGAAAAAATTAACGATCAGCTGCAAGGCTGATCGTATGATATTGTTGTAGTATGCACTGTAGCTATGTGAACAGTACAAAAACTGTCAAGTTCTGTCAATCGGTTTAGGAGATACAAAGTTTCCGACCTTTGAACGGCTGTATCTCCTAAACCGACTGACGAACCATGTCAGTTTTTGTACTGTTCACATAGCTACAGTGCATACTATAACAATAAAATACGATCAGCCTTGCAGCTGATCGTTAATTTTTTACAGACCTTTAATCATCAGTAACTCCTAAACCGACTGGAGTTATGCAGGCAGACCTGGTCCATCCCCATCACAGAGAAGCTCTACACCCCATAAACACTGAATCAGCCTTGCTGCTGATGGTTGCAAAAAGTACCTACACTTATCTCTCGGAATATAAGTTATATCTCAGTCACCAGTCGCACTAATCTTCTCATAAACCCTCGGACGAGAAAGAAGCAGTAGCATTGGTGCTGTTTCAAATTAGGGTACATTATGTAGTGCCTTGCAATATCCTGTGTTGCCAAAATATTTTAATGTAAAATAGATATTTTTATGTAAATTAAGACTTGTTGCAATAAAGAGACAATATTTTAGATTACTAACGGTTGTTTAAATTAATCATCCACGTCATCTTAGATATACAGGGTGGAAAGTTAAGATGGGACACAAAGGGCAGCTACCAGAAGCAAAGAACTAGAAGACTACTCATGGTACAATAATATACTGCACCTGGTATTCTCTTCCGATCACGTGACTGACACAAGCCTACGTCATCATACCCTTTTACCATGTTTAGCGGCTATTTTTTTGTGACGTAGGCTTGTGTCACTCTGGGAGTAGAAGACCTTGTTTTTTTAGACTATGGAGACTAACCTAACTGTTGGAGCATTTTACTTACGCATCTAGATTAAAAAAAAAAATTACAGATATAGAGAAAAACTGTTCGATCCTCTTTCTGATAAAGAACTGTCTCCTATGGGATCAACCGAGGTCGAGGTATTAAAACTCTCAGAAAACGCAAAATAAATTCCAATACATTTAGTAGGGAAGTATCAAAATCACCCTAGCTGTGATTTTGTAAACACTTTAGCAAAAGGCTGTAATCAAATCAAATCAAATCAAATAATTTATTTCAGACAAGATGTCCATATAGTGTTAGTATACAAGTATCTTACAGCTAGTGTTAGTAACAAAACATTTTATTTTATTTTAAAAACCCGGTATGGAGCTTCACCCAGTGATGTAACAGCGGGGAGTCCCACCGGTCTTTAAACACACTCAGGAGACCGTTGGTGCTGGCTCGGAGCCTGCCCAACATGGAGGCGCACCGTTTTCTCAATATAGCATAGAAGTCGTCCGTGTGCGCCTCCGCAAACATTCCCGACGCACTACAATGCCGCGCCAGCCCCATCAGTATCCTGAATGCGTTATTATACTGTACGCGTAGGTCGCTGTATGCCCGCTGCGTATACCGGTTCCAAAGGCTGCACGTGTAGAAAGACTGACAAAATGCTTTAAAAAGTGTGATTTTTACTTGTTTCGTACATCGTGCAAACCTTCGTGCCAGCATATTACAACGGACAGTCAGCGACCTACGCTCCCTCTCAATATCGCAGTTATCCCTGAGATCATCAGTGACCCAATGGCCCAAGTACTTAAACTTTGTCACCCATCCTAGGGGAGTGCCACTGAGTGAGACTCCAGGTACATTGGAGTAGTTGATAGTGTTAGTCCTAAACATCATCAGCTCACTCTTCTTGACATTGTACTTGAGCCCGTGGGCCACCGCATGACTCACAGACAGCTACTGTAACAGTACAGTAATGCTTCTGGTAGCTGCCTTTTGTGTCCCGTCTTCTTTCCACCCTGTATACATATAATAAAATTGTAAACTTGTAGTGGATTGTCCATTGAAATATTTGCAATAAATATTCATTTAGGTTAGGATAATGATGCATGCAGGCATCGCTTTTTTTTTTAATTGTCTGTGCACGCATCACTTAAAAACTACCGACTGAACCGATTTGGATGGGGTTTTAACAAAAGCACAGGGCTTAGTTTTGTTTAACATTTAGGTTTTATTTCATCGCCATCAGTTCATTCCTCTAAGGTTCATTCAATAAATTTTTTCACGCTCTATCCTTTTCTGTCGCTCAGGAACGTCATTGGCTAGAGCGAGAAAGGTCGCAGCACTGCCGGTGCTGCCGCGTGCGATCGCATTCCCGATATCTTTCTCGCACTAGCAAATGACGTTCCTGAGTGATAGAAAAGGATGGAGCGACGGAAAAATGCGATACAGAGCTGCCAGATGAGGTTCAAGTGCGCGTACGAAGTCGCAGATCCCCCGCTAGCAAGGAATATAATACTCCCTAGGCGCCCGCTAGTCTATCTATCTAACTATTATAAAACTGTAACAGAAGTGTGTCTGTACATTGAAGATATTTACAAAAAAAAGATTACGACATGGTTTTTAGATGTCCCTGATTCCAAATCACCAATATCTGGATTTTTTGTCTGTCTGTTTGTTTGTTCGAGCATCACGCAAAAACTACTGAACCGATTTTGATGAAATCTTTTTTTGTTTGATAGCTTATGATCTGACTTAAAATCTGGTATATAATTTGCGCGGACAAAGTCGCGGGTTACCGCTAGTCTAAACTATTATAAAACTGTAACAGAAATTTGTCTGTACATTGAAGATATTTACAAAAAACAAATTACGACATGGGTTTTACCTGTCCCGGATTCCAAATCACCAATTTTTAGATTTTTTGTCTGTCTGTTTGTTTGTTTGTTTGGGTGTTTGTTTGTTCGAGTATCACGCAAAAACTACTGAACCGATTTTGATGAAACTTTTTTTGTTTGATAGCTTATGATCTGACTTAAAATCTGGTATATAATTTGCGCGGACGAAGTCGCGGGTTACCGCTAGTATAAAATAAAACTCTTAAGTCCTTAAAACAATACTTTTTATTTTATCCAATTTTACAATAATAGAACATTAAATGAAGATAAAATAACCTTAACCTATCTTAGTGATAATCGTTTGTTATAAAATAATCACATATATGCGGTGGGCACGGCTTCTTGGCTCTTTATTCGTGGGTGAGATTCGTTAAAAATAAAAAACTCATATAAAAATTATACAGGGGTTGCAAACAATGTCAGAAATAACAGAATCTTTAGTAACAAAACTATTGCTATAATTAACAGCTTAGATCTTTATATTTAGCGGCAAATATATAACATTTGCAAGCCGCACCCTAAACTGCGAGGTTTCAATAACATTAAAATTAACAATAAAGTTAAATAAATATGGCCTTCGTCCGATCATGATTTTGAGGACAATCCAGAATATTAATTTTAAACACTTTTAGCAAAATAAATTCTTATTATTAATTTATAATCTTATGTCGACAACTAGGGAGTTAAATAGCGTAAACTGGAATGAAACAAAATGGTTACAAAGTTAGTGAGGGAAAGGAAGACAATAAACAGTGTTTAACAATAAACTGAATAACATTACTAAATTAAAAACATTCCTACCGGTTACTCCATGTGCCTACGCGCTGCAAAGATTTGAATCTCCTATTTTGATGGACGTTTGTCTAGTCATTATATTCATTGCCAACATTGATCAAGAATACTATAATTTTGATCATACTATGTGATTGCAATGTTCGTCAAATGATCTTTTAATAATCATCTTTATGCATACGCGGCGGACGCTTTTAGGTCCTAGCTTATCTTGCTCGCATCTGTGCCAGAAAAAGAAAAGAGCCGGGACAGAGCTAGACTTCGGGCTGCCATTTCATTTCATTTATTCATATGAGACCATGCTAGACCATTTGTAGTACATGCCAAATAACGAGATCATAGCGATAAAAAAACTCACTTATCCAATATGTGTTACCTTCTATTTTTTATTTATCTTGCCTCTAGATGCCTGAGGGTTACCACACATTGATCGACAGCTATCGACGGTTTGTCCACACAAAAACACGATTAGAATGGCACGCCGCCGTACGCATCCTTTCGCATCGACGTAGCGAACGGAGTCCCATTCTAATTGTGCTTTTTGTGTCGCCATACCGTCGATCAATCTGATCAATTCTCCCTCGGAGCCGGTATTTGGTATGTAATACAAGTTTATAGTACACTATACTGTGCTCGGATGGTTACATTTGCCGACTCGAATTCTAATAAAAAGAAGAAAAAATGTGTTTCGTATTATAAATACGTTCGTACTTATAAATAGTAATAGTGCAAATATGTATTTAAATCCTTATCAATTAGATTTTCCATATCAAATTAACGACTATTACAAATCTTATGTATAATTTTACATTAAACAATTTATAATCAAATACTTCTTATTACAAACATGAATTAATAAATAACAACACATTAAAGGTGGACTTCCGATGCTAGCGGCCGACGCGTCTGACGCGCGCGGCTCGCGGCCGACGGCCGATGCGGCCATACTAGTTACTATGAAAACGTATGGCGCCGCTTCCGATGCCAGCGACTGACGCGCGCGTTAGACGCGCGCGGCCGATGTCTATCGCATCGGCCGCGGCCGCGCGCGGCTATGCTTTGACGTCACGCGGAACAAGAATGTTTGCCAGAAATATTACGAAGTTTTTACCGAAAATTTGCTTAATTTTTACTATTTTATTTGTATTTTATTATCTGCAAGGTCGCTCATCCACGTAGCGATAACACCATCTATCGAGCCACTTGAAACTACTTTTTCTTTTTTCGGAAAATCTCTTGCCTACATAATTATTAGCTAGAAAGCGATCCATGTAGGTACAGGTTAAAAAGCCAAGGGTCTCATTACTCCCAAAAATGTATTTTATCATAAACCCTGTAAAAAAAATGCATCCATATATTCTCTAAACCTATCAATCTGTCAATCAATCAAATATTCTTTATTAAAATATGTATTGTTTTTTTTTGTTTGTGTTTTTATGTTTTTGTTTAAACACCAAAACATAAAAACATACCCTAAATTTTGGGGAAAATACCCTAAAGTGATAACACTCTGCACAATAGGCACGCGTCAGTCGCTGACATCGGAAGTGAGGTCTGTCGTCGGCCGCGCGCGTCTGACGCGAGGTTCTGTCATATTTGACAGAACCTCGCGTCAGACGCGCGCGTTAGACGCATCGGCCGCTGGCATCGGAAGTCCACCTTTAATGTGAAACTCAAATGGATGAAAAAAATATTACCTACAAATAGAACCAACATAAATGTGGGATTTCAATTGTTTGCACAATGTACTTATTGGCAAATCTTTTGCACATTGTTATTTTTATTTGTGTCTGTAATAAGAAGTACTCGTTTAAAACAAAGTAAAAGGTACCAAGGTGTTACCATAACGACTGAGGTTCAATACTTTATACATTTAGTTTTGCTAACAAACTGGAAAGTATAAACATGGAAAGATATTCTGCATATGAAAATCTACCCGATCGATAAAATATGGTCAACCGCATTGCAGAAACTTTAATGAAGGAAAATAGCCCTTATGTCCATGGGAAATAACTTCCACATCGTAATTCCGATAAGGTCTCATTTTCTAACACGAATCACGATTCCATGAAGCCAATTTCGCGCATCAGTTATTTCCATGATTATTATATCAGTTTGCAGTTTATACTCAAATGGCTTTACCACAAATAAGTTCGACGATATCTTGACTATTATAAAACTGTAAATTTGAAAAAAGAATTTAGTTTGTTTGTTTGTTTGGGTGTTTGTTTGTTCGAGTATCACGCAAAAACTACTGAACCGATTTTGATGAAACTTTTTTTGTTTGGTAGCGTAACATCTGACTTAAAATCTGGTATATAATTTATGCGGACGAAGTCGCGGGCAAAAGCTCGTGTTAAATAAAAATGTTAGTACTTTCTAGACCAAAAAAAATCTTTGGTTCTTTCATTATTATTCTTTCTGTCATCGTAAAAACACATTGGTAATGGAAAGTCATTGATGACGCTATAATGTTTGCTTTGAGGACTTGAACGGCGGCCTCAGTTAACTTTTGCTGGCACAAATCTTGGCTACGCGCCCGCCGCCTGCAAGCTGCAGTTATGGGGGGCGGCCAAATATATTTGCCCAAGGGCGCAATATTTGTAAATACATCCCTGACCAGACCGCATATATCATCTATCCATGTACGGGTACATAGCGAACGAATTGAGAGTGGGCACTTAGTAAAAATCTCAAATGAGATGGGCTCACGAAAGTGTTAAGGACATCTTAACTTTTTTGTGGTAAAGCGTTTAAAACATCAGAGAACCGTGAATAAAAAGTAAATGAAAGTGCGTTAGAACTCTAGCGTCCAATAATTACGTGCCTATGAAGGATCATAACGTGGTCGGTTTCACAATATCACTTAGTCACTGTATCACATTGATGTATGATCAACATTTATTTATACAATATTGATGAAAACTAAATCTTTTATATCTCTGACATAGTAGAATATAGTACAGTCTGCGACAAGGACATCGTTTTTGAGTTTCTATTCTACTTTTTTTTAAATAAACAATTCTAGTTTTTTTATTTTACTTTGCGTCTTAGGCAACAGTTCTAATTTGTCTAAAACATAAATTGTATATCAACTTATTAGTGACCGAGTTATTCGGTTTTCGAAGAATTGCACCAACTTGGGTGCTACTCATTTAATTTATTCTATGTTCTGTGCCGTATCTGATGATTTTTATTCGATAATTTGTCGCAGACTGTACGCCTACTTGCAGGAACGCAGAATGACTACAGTAATGCATTGTCAACTGAAATGTTACGCGAGGTAATCGCCTGCAAGTAGCTAATTTTATCTAACATGTTGACTAAGGAACTCAATTTATAAACATTTTCCTATCAATTTAAAGTTAATTTTAAACAAATATAAACATCTACCATGTCATGTATGTATAATATAATTTAACAATTAATATTTTAAAAATCTTGATTTCGACAGCAACTTTTAATACTCCATCTTGAATCGAGATCAAATCTAACATTAGGCTTCCGCTTCATTCTCGTCAGAGGATAGTCAAGGCTGAATTCAGAATAATAACTTTCTATTGTGATTTAAAATTTATCTTTGTTAATCAAGAGTGGCAAAATAGGGAGGAGGCTTATGCCCTGCAGTGGGTGGATACGGGCTGAAAATTATAATGAATCAAGAGTGTCATACAGTAGTGGGTGGATACGGGCTGAAAATGATGATGAATCAAGAGTGTCAAAATCAATCACACAAGATCTATTGTATTAATTTAAAAATTCCTGGTTTGATACAGCTACGTGGTTTGGGTTATGTCACATTCTGAGTACGGTATCAGTTACTACCCGTTCAGGGAATATGGTCAAGCACATATGCTTAAGGTACAAACAAAGACTTCATTCTTCTTTTGTGTTAGCATGAGCTATATAGCGTGAGATGGTTCTAAACTTTCCACTTTAGCATGAGTGATGCGTGGAAAGATTAGAACCATCTCATAACCGAAAAATGATTATGAGATGAGAAGATTTAGTTAATTCGTCTCGCTCTCGATAGGCAAAAGTGCCTGTATTTTTCTGGGTTCAAACAAAGACAAGACATCCGCTTGCCTGCTAGCGAATTACATTTGCATAGAAAATGCTTTACAGATTCTTGTTCCAGCAAAATATAATGCAAAATAAACACACAATTTGGTATAAAAAATGTAGTACAGTTTAGACTTCCACATGTAGTGACTTGTCTTATCCAAGTGCCTAGACTCGCTACGACGAGAATGAAGTAGAAGCGGCACATTGCCAATGCAAAAATCAATTTAAATGCATCCTTCACTGGCTTCAATCTACACACCATCTGGTCAACCAAACAGTTAAGCGCTTCCTTACGGAAAGATGCTATGAAAGATAGGCGGGAGGTCAACCGTGCGGCGTGCGGAGTACACTGGTTAGTGGTTAGTCACCTGGATTCAGGCCATCAGCTCCCAGTACTGTAGCAGGCGCTCCCCGTTGGGCAGAGTCATGCCTTGCGGTCGGATGAAGTTTAACTCGATTGATTTGAACCTCTTCTTCAATTCTGCGTCGAACAACTGTTGGAAAAAAAAGATTAGCTTTAGAATGTATAAAATTCTATTACAATGTAGGAGGTATGAGCTAAACTAGCATCTACATCTTTAAAAAACCTATTTTGGGGGCGCCGCAATAGACTTTAACTGTGGACGTCTATCGGCTGATATGATGATGATGATCCCGGGCCCCGGCGCGCACCTGGCGAAGCGCAGCAGTGAAATTAGAATATCGAAAAATCCTTTCTTAGTGCAACCCTGCATCCTCCGTAGAATCTAGTGTATTCCAAATTTCATGTTTCTATCTTCAGCGGATTAGGATGTGCGTTGTCTGTCAGTTAGTCACGGAAATGTTTTAAAAGTATAGATCTATGTGACAATGATGTGAAAGAGCAGGAGCAGTGTACTCACGGCGAGGTCGTCGGGCGGCGCTAGTGAGAGCGGCTGCAGGCGGTCGGTGGCGGCGCCGAGCACCCTGTTGGCGGCGTCGCAGGTCGCAGGTGGCGGGAGGGCTAGGCTACAGTGTACTCACGGCGAGGTCGTCGGGCGGCGCTAGTGAGAGCGGCTGCAGGCGGTCGGTGGCGGCGCCGAGCACCCTGTTGGCGGCGTCGCAGGTCGCAGGTGGCGGGAGGGCTAGGCTACAGTGTACTCACGGCGAGGTCGTCGGGCGGCGCTAGTGAGAGCGGCTGCAGGCGGTCGGTGGCGGCGCCGAGCACCCTGTTGGCGGCGTCGCAGGTCGCAGGTGGCGGGAGGGCTAGGCTACAGTGTACTCACGGCGAGGTCGTCGGGCGGCGCTAGTGAGAGCGGCTGCAGGCGGTCGGTGGCGGCGCCGAGCACCCTGTTGGCGGCGTCGCAGGTGGCGGGCGCGAAGTGTCGCCGCAGCGCCGCCACCTCCCAGAGCGAGGAGCCGAGCGCGCGCGAGTTCTGCGCGCACGTCTCCTCCATCACGTACGGGTCGTTCGACACTGCAATGCGAGTGGCAATTAGAAACTACTACCGCAGAATATACGAAGTGCCGACGCGACGAGGAGACAACATGGCGGATAATCTACAGGGTTATTTGTATTTCGACGTATTCCTTTCAGGACGTTAAAGGGCAGCCTAAATTCAATTATGTGAACCCCCATATGTGGGGTCGGAAATGAATAGTTTTCGAGATATTTGGAATTTAAGGTTTTTTACCAAAAAACCCATTTTTTCACATTATTTCCTAAATAAAAAAAATATGCTTACTCTATGGCGTCGATTTGAATTATATTTCATAGCTAACACTTTTTCTTACATTTTTTCGTAAATCAATTCAATTCAGAGCAATTCAAAATAAATCAATAACAATTACGGTTAATTTTTGAAAAAAAAAATTAGAAAGTCTTGAAATCTTGCGTTTTTTCTCAAAAAAATTGTATGACAAAAAGTGTGCGTTTTACTGAAATAACTTCCTCGTTTTCTTAGCTTTCTAAAAAGGTATAAATGTTTTAGGAATAATTGGAATTACAATGTCAAAAAAGGTTTTTTACTTAGTACGTGATACGTAGAGGCTGTGGTAAAGGCAAAACTCTCTTGGAGAAAAATTTAACGATTTTTTTTTAGATTAACGTTATTTATTAATTTAATTACTCAGATTGAGCCCCTCGGTTCCGAACACATACACACAAGCACTTTCTTAGTTCCCTTTTAGTTACTCTTGAAGTAAAGGTAAAATCTCATTACCTCCGCTGTGTTTATTATGCGCTGCCGTCTTCTACATCGTTTTCTGGGGTTTGATAAACAAGGTTTTTCATTGTGTCCCCAGATATAAAAATTACATGAGGTCAAGTCGGGGCTCTTGCAGGCCAAGGAGTGGCCCTCCTCTACCAATCCCTCAAATGGTTACGTTGCTTGCCCGACTTGCAACTTATTCGAATAGATGGATTGGTAGAGAACGACCGATTCATGGTCTGCAAGAAGCCCCGTGTAATTTTTATATCTGGGGACACAATGAAAGACCTTGTTTATCAAACCCCAGTAAACGACATAGAAGACTTAAGGCAGCGCATAATAAACGTAGCGGAGGTAATGAGATTTTACCTTTCATCATAATCATAATCTTTATTGCTTCCATTCCATTCCTTTACTTCAAGAGTATCTAAAAGTGAACTAGGAAAGTGCTTGTGTGTATGTGTTCGGAACCGAGGGGCTCACTCAAAGTAAGTAAATTAATAAATAACGCTAATCTAAAAAAAATCGTAAAATTTTTCTCCAAGAGAATTTTGCCTTTACCACAGCCTCTATGTATCACGTACTAAGTAAAAAACCTTTTTTGACGTTGTAATTCCCATTATTCCTAAAACATTTATACCTTTTTAGAAAGCTAAGAAAACGAGGAAGTTATTTCAGTAAAACGCACACTTTTTGTCATACAATTTTTTTGAGAAAAAACGCATGATTTCAAGACTTTCTAATTTTTTTTTCAAAAATTCTCCGTCATTGTTATTGATTTATTTTGAATTGCTCGGTATGATCAGCCACTGATTTACGAAAAAATGTAGGAAAAAGTGTTAGCTATGAAATAAAATTCAAATCGACGCCATAGAGTAAGCATATTTTTTTGTATTTAGGAAATAATGTGAAAAAATTGGTTTTTTGGTAAAAAACCTGAAATTCCAAATATCTCGAAAACTATTCATTTCCGACCCCACTTATGGGGGTTAACATAATTGCATTTAGGCTGCCCTTTAACGTCCTGAAAGGAATACGTCGAATTACAAATAACCCTGTATAGGTTGTCAATGCAGTTAACATGACCGATTGTTATGGGAGCCTAATTGGTACAGATGATTTCTTAGGCCGTTCAGACAGATGCGGTCAGCATTTTTGGGATCTTTGAGCCAGGGTTCGAGGAACCTTTAGTTTAGTTAGTTGTAGTTTGATTACATCTTGTGTTGCCACTGACGACGCTTCTAGCGGATATAAAAATGGTTTGACAAAGCCTACATTGCGCGGTTTGTAATTTTTAATTTATCTTTATTGGTTATCAAACAGCAAATCACTTAATTTCTAATTAATTAGAGAATTGCTTCTAGTTAATTTACTTTCATGAAATAATTGATTAAGTAGTAATGTCGTATGTTTGTAGTATGTGAGTGTACATTCTAGTTTAGCTAATAAGGTCCCGTTTTTACCCTTTCGGTACGGAGCCCATAGATATATTATAACGGAGCCCTAAAAATACTTAAGTGTAGTTAATTCACCTTGAGTTTTGGTTGCGTCACCAGATCTTACCAAAGTATTATTTTTAATAACATAGTCAGATAATCTAAACTATTATAAAACTGTAACAGAAGTGTGTCTGTACATTGAAGATATTTACAAAAAAAAGATTACGACATGGTTTTTACCTGTCCCTGATTACAAATCACCAATTTTTTGTTTTTTTTGTCTGTCTGTTTGTTTGTTTGTTTGGGTGTTTGTTTGTTCGAGTATCACGCAAAAACTACTGAACCGATTTTCATGAAACTTTTTTTGTTTGATAGCTTATCATCTGACTTAAAATCTGGTATATAATTTATGCGGACGAAGTCGCGGGTTTGCTCGTATGATATAATAATGTAGTGGTGATGCTCACTGATGGCGGGCGCGTCGTCGTGGCAGATCATGCGCTTGAGGGCGGGGTGGCGCAGCAGCAGGTTGGCGACGAGCTGCAGCAGCGCGCCCGCGTCCGCGCACGACGCCACGAGCGCCAGCCGCGACAGACGCTTCGCGAACGCCGCCACCAAACCCTCCGGCAGGTGACTGTGGACAAACGTATCTTCGTTATTGTATTGACCTTTCATAATCATCCTCCTTCTTTCGTCGAGTCGATTGCAAGCGTGGGGCTTGCTAATAGCCCAGGATGGGTGGGGGGCTTTGGTGAGTCACTCAGGGAGCCTCTTTGTGATCCATCCTGATATCTTTTTTACTTTGCCAAAATGACGTGATCACGTGAAAAAGCCGTTAACCCATAAATGTTGCGGAGAACCAAAAAGGAGGCCACCGTCCAACAGTGGATCAGTGGACATCTTGCATATTGTCACACAGATTATCTAGTACCATTTAAAGTACTATAATGTAGCCAGGGTTCATATTATTTTATGATGACTATGCTATGATATTTTAGATACAAACACTCATATTAATCATACAAACGTTTGCCACTTACGTGATTCCAACCCGTGACCTCAGGTCAGCAGGTAGGTACATACAGTACAGTATTAAGATCAACTGAGTGATCGGACCAGGTCTATTACAGTACTCACGTGGAGCTGAGGAATATGTCGGCGAGATGCATGAGTCGCTTCTTGTGTCGTGTGGCGAACATCTCCGGCTCGAACATGGCGTAGAGGCGGTCGTACATGTCCGGGTAGTCTATGTTGTGTCGCCGCACCAGCTCCAGCACGCCCTGCAGCGCCAGCATGCTGATCGGACCACCTGGTGTTTTAGAACAATATAAAACTGTAACAGAAGTGTGTCTGTACATTGAAGATTTTACAAAAAAAAAAGATGACGATATGGTTTTTAGGGCTCTTACAGACGAGCGACACTTTGCTGTCGCGGTGGGTCGCAGAGCGCCGCGCTCATACATTTTACGGTCGCGCGACGGTACGGAAGGACCCTCCGCGACACCCGACGACCGTAAAGTGTCGCTAGTCTGTGAGAGCGCTTAGATGTCCCTGATTCCAAATCGCCATTTTTAGGATTTGTTGTCTGTCTGTTTGTTTGTTTGTGTGTTTGTTTGTTCGAGCATCACGCAAAAACTACTGAACCGATTTTGATGAAACTTTTTTTGTTTGATAGCTTATGATCTGACTTAAAATCTGGTATATAATTTATGCGGACGAAGTCGCGGGTAAATGCTCGTTTAAAATAAAAGAAAATCAGTTACAAAAATTCATCCAGGCTTTCCTAATCCAGTTACTTCCTGCTACCTTTTAGGTTTTTGGTCCAGCTGGCCGCAAGGCGCCCCAGTTTGTGGTCTCCACTCTAGAACTCGGGCTCTCCATTGGTTGTCAGTTCTTTGGTGAATACGACCAGCCTATTGCCACTTTCGTTTGCAAATTTTTTGAGCTATTTGTTTAAATTGGTAGCAAGATGGATTTGTAGGTATGCCATTACATTAGGTAATATCATGTAATATAATTTTGAAGAGTTAAATTGATAGTAATATGTTATGTAGTAAAATTTTTTGATGTTAATGGTTACTCAAGCAGACAGGCTCAGGTGGAACTTCACCAAGATAAAAACTCTAGACTAGACAATATGCTGGTAGGGGTCAGCCTACCGCGTCTGTTCTCTCCACTTTTATCCCTTACGTCGTTTTCGTAGTCATTGCATTTAATCAAATATCCTGACTATCTAGTTGCTCCTATAATCAAAGAGTTGCTGTAGCCAAAATCTACTTGTTATACAGGGTTAAATTGATATCATTAGCATCCTTTTAAGCTACGAGTCTACCCATCAAACTGAACAAATTTTACTATAGGAGCAAACTGATCGGAGCAACAAAAAAATCGGCTGTTCCATACTAAACTGTGGTGCCTACTCAACTCAAATGTAAGCAGTAGCAGATTTTTTTGTTGCTCCCATAGTAAAAGTTGTTCAGTTTGATGGGTAGACTCTTAGTTTAAAAGGATGCTAATGATCTTAGATTATCTAGATGGAGTGTCGCTTTACAAATGGAACACAAAAATGGTTCCATTTTTTTCTAGATGTGTGCGTGAGTGATGTGTCCTACACAAGTTTCAGTCTTTCAATGTGTGAGTGTTAATGATACCAGCGAACAACTTTTTTCCTCGAAATAGGGGATATTTTTTTTTTTTGGCCCGGACTCTGAATCAATTCAGCCAATACACCCGTTCATTGTTTGATATAGAAAACTCAATGGTAGGTAAGGTTGCACTTTTACTTTGTTGTAGATGTAGTCCAAGGTTCGGTAACGTTCGGGTTTTGTTGTTTTTGAGAATTTAAAGATACACAACTCTTTGGAAATATTAGTAAACATAATTCTAAGTCGAAAATCAACAAATTTTGCCGGAATTTGCTAATAACAGCTAGTATTAATTACTAGGCAAGAGAGAACAATTTACCTATTTATATTAAAAACAATCAATTAATCAATTAAGTATAATTAATAGGGATGCAACGATTCGGCCATTACGATTACGATTACGATTACGATATTAATCGTTATTTATTACGATAACCGATGCATTACGATTATTTAAACAAATTTAGTTGAGATTATCCTCAGAATGAGTTCTCATAGTGTTTCTTTGCATTCCAATGAAAAATAAATCATTAAAAAAAAACTTTAAAAAATTCCAAGATTTTGTAACTTTTTCTACTAATTTGAGATCGAAGTCAAAGGTTCACTTGGTCAGAATTCTAATTTTTGGATGCGTAGAGGCAAATTTGCTTTGAAAAACACAATAAACATGATTCTTTAAAATATCGTTAATCAAGCGATATCTCGTCTGATTTGTGGGAGATTTTAAAATGTGGATGAGAAATCGCGAGAACGATAATGTAGGTATGTAATACTTCAAACCGAAAATCAAATCATAGACCTCAATATAATTAAAAAGAAATAATAAAATCAGAGTCAAATCTGACCAAAAAAGTCAGATTTAGCTCAAAATTAGCAAAAATGGCAGCGAGAGATCAGATTTTTTTCAAGTTGTTTTTCGGCTCTGGAATTAAGTATTCAGGTCTGGTATTTGTCAACAAGTGCAATCCGACTGACGTTTTCAATTCGATCTAATAATCGTACGATTCTTACTACGGTGCATTGCATCGTTATTAATCGTGATTATTACGATTACAGATGCAAAACGATGCACCGCTTCGTAATCGTTGCATCCCTAATAATTAACAAATACACGGATAATAAAAATGATTTCTTGAAATAAGACATACCTACTGTCTTGTGTGAAAGCAAATTGCATTGAAGCAAGAATATGGCGCTCTTATATACAAGGTGTTACAAAAATACAAATAAACATTTAAGGTGATTTAGACCATGAAACCATAGAGTACTATAATTACTGATGAAACTGAACAACTTTCACTATGGGACTAATATCGAAATCGCGAAATAAAAAAAACAGCTGACCCATACAACACTGGAAACATAACTCGACCGAAATGTATGGGACAGCAGATTTTTTTTTTGCAATTTCTATATTGGTCCCATAGAGAAAGTTGTTCAGTTTGATGGTCTGATCGTCTTAAAATTGTTTCAGCTAATTTTGTTTGACCTTATACAGGGTGTAACAAAACACCCTAGTAATACTTAAGGGGGTGCTTCAGACCATCAAACTGAACAACTTTCACTATGGAGCCAACATTGGGAAAAAATTAATAAAATCTGCTGTCCAATACAAAACTGCAGCAATTGCAGTACCGACTACCGACTCGACTAAAATATATGGGACTGCTGATTTTTTATTTTTTATTGATGTTGGCTCCGTAGTGAAAGTTGTTCATTTTTTGTTCTGAAGGACCCCTAAGTATTACTAGGGTGTTTTGTTACACCCTGTATATCGAA
Organism: Agonopterix subpropinquella; assembly: GCA_922987775.1. Lineage (NCBI taxonomy): Eukaryota > Metazoa > Arthropoda > Insecta > Lepidoptera > Depressariidae > Agonopterix > Agonopterix subpropinquella. Next base: position 26,085,085 of record OV277696.1, read on the forward strand.
ACTAATATTTACTTGCTGAAAGAAAGAAAAAATCTTGAATTGATTCTGTAATTTTTTTGTGTGTAGACAAGTGACTCTTGACCGTAGACAATGTGTCTTCAACCAAAAACAAATAAGTATTCTAGTTCTTATATATTTAAATAAAAATATTTTGTGTTCTTAGATTAAAGTGAGAAATAAAGTTAGGCGCTTCCGTTTGATACGGATTGATCCTCACGTTAAACGTCCTTGAACATTGGAATGTGTGAACCACCGTCAGATTTCAAAAGTTGGGTCAAGAATAGAAGCATTGAAAAATATAACTGTAAGGGCTAATTCCCATTGCCTTTCGGAAAGGATAAAAAAAAAAAAATGGTGGGTAATTTCGAAAGGAAAATCTGACCACACTTTAAAAATGGCCTATGTAAACAAAACAAAGTTTTCAAAATTTTCATTCCGCTTATCGTATCTCAAATCATGGTGAAAATTTAATTTTTAAGTATGAAACATGATCATCTTTTTTTTATTGTGCATATTATTATGAATTTGCCACAATTTCATCACGTAAGTAATATTTTCGGAATTTTTTATCTTGGATTCTGGAGGTGTGTATCGTTACGCGTCATTATTGACACTGTTTGACGGTTTTCACAAGTAGTACTGTTTTTGACTACTTTTGTTGGGACCGTTTCGCCCGCTGGTTGCTCCGTCTATAGGTATATGGTCTAAGCTAATGATATGAATTTCACCCTGTAGACGTACCGGCGTCGAGACTGTCGCACAGCATGTCGGTGGCGAGGTGCGGGCGGGAGAGCAGCGGCATCAGTCGCTCGACGAGCAGCAGCAGCGCGCGCCGGTGCGTGCGCGGCTCCGAGCACAGCGGCCACTGGCACGCGAAGCCCCAGCAACGGTTCGCGTAGCGACGGCACACCGCCGGGTTGTACGGGAACGGAGCTTTGTCTGCGAGTTTATTGTTTGTTTTAGGAGCATCTATACGTAGGCGAATATTGTTTATTTTATTCGCAAGAGCAATTTACACAGCAGAGTAAAAAAATCGCACAGCTACAAAAAAACATTTATATAATATTATACTATGTACCTTCAGTGCCGCACAACAGTTTCTCCTCCTTCTCGTCTTCGTCCCTCTCCTTGAGCTTGCTCTTGATCTCTGTCGGTATCTCGGTCACCAGCAACTTGTCCATCAGCTCCAGGTAGTTCTGCATGTAGATCGCTGTTGGTGATCTAGCAAACAGAAGGGGAATTAGTGGAGTTCCTGAAAGTTTTTACTTCGGAACCCGTCAAAACTACTCCGATTTCGATAAAAAAAAAAATTTATGAAGTTAATTTAAGATACCTTTACAGTTTAAAAATTGACGTTTTTTTTTTTCGTATATAAATCTATGAGCCAGTGTAACTTTGAAAATATGTAACATAACGGAAATCTGATAAACCACAGACAAGGATATCAGTTTCTGGATCGTGTTAAAAAAATCATTAAATTTATTTGGTTAATATTCAAAATAGAATCAAACTTCGTTTGTATGGAGCGCGCTCATTAAGGTTTATTCGTCAGCCAATTAAAATTGCCTCAATTTAAAGAGAATATCCTGTTCTTACATTAATTCGCAAGTTGTGAAGCATTTTTTCTGAAAATTTGTATTTTTTGGGTTACAACTTTTTACTTGACTGAGAGCGTCAATTTTTAAACTATAAAGGTTGTAGTATTTTAGATTACAGAAGTTTTTAAAAATAAATAAATAAATAAATATCTTGGACAATGTCACACAAATTATCTAGTCACATTTAAAGTACCAGAATCTAGCCTGGACTTGTATTATGATGACTAAAAAAATGAAAAAAAAAAACATGAAAATCGGAGTAGTAGACCGGTTCCGAAGCAATAGAACATTTTAAAGCTACAGGTACTCGGTTAAATAAAGAAAATGTACATTACAATTACAGTTAAGAGTACAGCGGATTTTTTTGCAATTTCCGAATCAAAAGTGGGCACCAAGTGAAAAATATCAAAGAGGGGGTCAGGAATGTATTGTATTGTATTGTATTGTTTGTATTAGTGCATTGTGCGTCAGTGGCATGAATGCGTTAAAGGCGACATGTGGCGATAGGTCAAATTCGCTAGAATTGGACGCGATAACCTTAGATAAATGAGTCCTCTGATGACAGGTCATCTTTGTTGACTAATCTAGCTTTTAGTTTTCTCTTATAAACAAAAATAATATGAAATTTTAAATGTACTCCCAAGTATTATTGGTTTTAATATGTTATAGTGTAATTGTCCCTTTACATAATGATTTTGTCAACGTTGACGGCCCGGTAGCACAGTCGGTAGTGAACCTGCCTGCTGTGCCGAGGGTCGCGGGTTCGAATCCCGTAAGGGACAAATATTTGTATGATGAATATGAATATTTGTACCCGAGTTATGGATGTTTGTATTTATATATGTATTCTATATCGTTGTCTAGTCATCATAATACAAGTCCAGGCTAGATTCTGGTACTTTAAATGTGACTAGATAATTTGTGTGAAAAAAAAAAAAAAAAAAAAATGTAGTGACCATCTATAACAGGGTTATGTATCAGACAAATACCTAACCAAAAGATGTAAAATTGTTTGCTGTAATATGTAACCTGCTGGTGAGCTTAATAAAGAAATTAAATGACGTTATAAACTGTTACATATCAAAAAGTCAAACATTCATTGGTCAAATTTTAAAAGAACAAAAAACGAAATACCAAATTTTAAAAGACCAAATGGTCATTTGGTCAAAAGTACGAAAGGCCAAAAGTTGATACATCAAAATTTAAAAGATCAAAAAGACGATTAGCCAAATGGACGAATGGTCAAAAGGTTGAAATATCAAATTTTAAATGACTTTTGGCCTTTCTTACTTTAGGCATTTCGTTTTTTGTTCTTTTAAAATTTGACCAATGAACGTTTGACTTTTTGAAATGTAACCTTATGATATTGTGCTGTTTCTTATTGCAATAGTAGATTTGCTAAACTTAAGATTGCAGACTATGTTGCAGACTAAGTTTAGAAAACGTCAGTAGATGGTGCTGAACTCCCGTATAGCAAGAGATTTATGATTTTGAGATCTATTGGTAAAAGTACCGGTAGCTTAATTCGACGAAAGCACAGCCCTGAATTGGCACATTGAGGGTTCAAGCCCCATTAGATATTCAAGAATATTATTATCAGACACGTACTTGCGATAAGCGAGTGTAGACAGAACTTTGAGGCCGTACTGCTGGACATCTTTGTACTCGGTGAACTCCTGGAAGCGGGCGATGGGGGCTGACATGGACATGTCCGAATCCAGCAGCACTGCAAATATGTTCTGCAAGGAAAATTATATTTCAGTATCTAATAAGATGTATTTTAGCATACTTGTAAATATTTTTGTGCAAAAAATTAGGACTGCGGGGAGATGTGTTGTAGGTCTGCTATTGGGTAGTTGTGTCGTTCGTCGGTTGCCCCTTCCTGGCCTATAACGAAGCTCCAGTGGTGGCTCAGGATAGTGTTCTTTACTAAAAACAACCCCTTTGAATTTTTTTCCCATCAATTTCCCCAAAGACCAAATTTTTAATAAAAATCGCGGGAAAAGCCCCCAATCTGGCAACCCTGTTTTGAAGTTTTGAAAGATAATTTTTTATTTTAAAAGTCGGCTGAGCGAAAAGTTTGTAATCTAAGGTCGGCTGTGTAGCACGAAAGTCACCAAAATATTCTATAACCATACCAGAACCATACTATGCTAGCACTTTTGCTGCATATAAGCTCGACATTCGCTAAATCATCTAAAACCAAGATGGACGCCATAATTTTAAACATAGAATAGAGCACTTAGAAGAGAACACAAGACACAGTATCCCCAATCTACAGGATAGATTTGACAGCAAAGAGTGAATGATAGCCCTGAGCGAAAAGTAACTCTATAACAACAAATAAATAAAAAAATCCAGACGAAAGACACTTTTGCCAGAAAAAGGAGTAGCCTATTGTTGTCTTAAAACAGATTACTACGGAACAGAAAGTAAAAAAAAAAAGAATAGAGCACTGTGGGAAAACAGTAATATGTTCACACAGGTTGATGGGCATAAAAGGTGACTAGTTGGCCAATGGAGTTTGTGCGTTACCCGCCCCACTTCCGTCCCTCCTTACCTTAAGTCGAACAGAAGGGAAATAATATCCAGGAGAGCTTTCCATAGGATGCTTCCCCTCAGCCTGGAGCAGCTTGCAGGTGGTCACGAGGGCCTGCAGACGGGAGTTGGTGCGGCCGCGCTTGATGCACTCCAGGGCACGAGCCAGGGCCGCTTCGTAGCACTCTCTGAGCCATCTTATGTACTCTGATTCTGCAGTGTGTTCTATGATAATGAAATAATACATTTATAGTAAAGGTTTATGGTTTAAGACAGGAATGGAGAAGGTTGGAGGAGGCCTTTGCCGATTGGCAAACAGACATGCAAAAAACGAACAAAGCACAACTAATAATATAGATGTCTGAATAAGGCTAATAATAATAAAGGTTTATGGAATTACTTAATTTATTATAAGGGCTTGTAGTATGGTCCATCTTTACGAGGGGGGTCAGTGCTATTGCATTTCGCCTGTGCTCAAGACCTACAGGGTGAGTCACCCAATCCTTACGCCTGTGCGGGTGACCCACGAGGTGAGCCGCATTGGTCTTTTTACACTACGACCTACGAGGGGCATCAGTTTCAGCACTGCGCGAGGATCATGGTTTTGAGCTTAGCAGCGGAAGTGTTAAAGGGATTATGGTCATGAGATGTTTATATATGTATATTCAAAGCAAATGTTTATGTTAAGAGGGCTATCGCAGTTCAGTGGCGCCTTCATCACATTAAAAAAGATTTCTCAATCAAGAAAGCCTAACTTAAAAAAGTAATCAACACGAACACTACAAAAGCCTTCAAGCTATTTTCATAGAATACTTTTATAGGTTTTTTAAAGGTCTAAACATACAAATTTTGAAAAAAGAAAAAAAACGGCCGCTTTTGTTTTTATTCGCAATTGTCTAAAAGTGGAATGTTTAGAACCTATAAAAGTATTGTATAACAATGGCTTGAAGGCTTTAGTAGTGTTCGTGTTGATTACTTTTTAATTTAGGCTTTCTTAATTGAGAAATCTTTTTTAATGTGATGAGGGCGCCACTGGACTGCGATAGCCCTCTTAAATACAATCTTAAACCATAAATACAATGTATCATAAGAGTTATAATTATTTGCAATATAATGTAATTCAAAGTACAATGGCTTGTACTGATTAGCAAAATACTTATTATAACTGAGGTTGTGCTAACAACACATGTGACCTTGGGACTGGTAGGGTGAGCTCATATCATACAAATTGATTCCTATCACAGAAATTTTGTTTCATACTTTTGAAAGTCTATTTATATAAAACGTTCAGGTCTGTTATAAAAGCAATTATACAAGATGCTGCGCGCTCAACCCATTGATTTATATAAGCAAAGGACGTCACATGTCGCTAAATGTGACCTGTTATTTGTGCAACATGATTTTGCAAAAATGTTTCTTCAAATTAAAATATATTGCGAAATAAACAGGCTATGATGTAAATAGGGAGGTTTATGGTAAAAAAATATGCCGTTTCCAATGAAATGTTGAAGTAATTCGAAGAAAATGAATAGCAAAATACCTCTTGGCTTCAATGGGACAAGTTCTTCGATTAAGTCCCCTCGTTTCAACAATTCCGTGAATATAACTTCAATTGTTAGCAGTAATGGTGTATAGTTGTCTGTATCAGCCTGAAATATAAGGAATTCGTAGTAAAATACGCAATAACCAAAGGTAACCTATGACGCAAATATTGTAAACACAATTTTGGAAAACACCGTTAAAGACTCACCTCGAACATTTGTAGGATATCTGCAAGATTATTAGCATGTTTCCTGGAGTTTAGAAACTCATTCGCTTTATTGCGTAGCTGTGCCGAGACCATTTTTGATAAATTTGGTTGCACGGCGGCCATTTTTTGTATTGAAAGAGTTTTTTTTTTACTTTTTTTTCTTTTGTCTTGTCCAGGGCTGCCAGTGGATTTTTTTATAATTATTCAGCCATCTCCGCAAAATTATACAAAATTGCCTTGCAATCAGGGGTAAAAAAATCCGAATAAAATAAAAAAAGCATTTTTTTAAATAAATAGGGGGAGTGCGGGATGGTTGAACCACCTTTTGCTTAAATTCGCACCACTTTTTATTGCAAAGGTGCAGTGATGTCACTTTAGTGGCATTAGATAACACAGTTATTTGGCTACAAATGGTATGTACTAAGATCTTTGTGAGTATAATATTTATTGGGCTAGACAATTTTTTACAAAAAATGAGATTTGGCTCAACCATCCCCAATGGGTGGGATGGTTGAACAGGGGGGTAGGGATGGTTGAACATACCCTTATATTTCAAGAAATTAAACAAGATAGCGTTCAAAATTCATTGTAATTATAATAAAATCTCATATGAATTATATGGGAACAATCTAAAGTTGTTAAGATTGAAAATGGAACAAAAAATAACGGCATGTGAACATTGCACACTTTGACTACCTGTTTTCTTGATTAGTATGAAGAAAATTACTAAAAAAGAAAACATTTTAATGTCTAATTTAGCATTATGAACACTATTCTTTAATAAAATGAGCACATTAAGATAAATTTAATAAGAGAAACAAATTTTTAAACTAAAACATGGCAAAAAAAACAAAAAGCTGGTATATGGCCTTAGAAGCTTCGGAAGTCCGAATCTACAAATTTCTTCTTTTTTATTTCCTTTCTTGGGGCTGAAGCGTTTATTCTATTTACTAGTCATTCACTTCGAGTTGGCCGTTACCTCCCTTCCCGCTTCCCCGCACCGCACCCCTAAGAGACCCTAATAAACGCAATTTTATAACCTTTAGCAACGCAATCACGTATGGTACGTCCGTCCCGGTCACTAATATCGCTTTTAATTTTAAATTTTTATTTGCCTTTTATATTATTTTTTGTCAACGGGACCAATTAATGTGCCTGTGAGGAAATTTTGTAACGGTCATCGACGGCCAACTGGTCGTGAACGGGTAGTAGTTTTGGATTTGAACGTCATTTGAAGCTAAAAGATAAATAAAATCGAGAAAAAATATTATTATTGACTATGGTCATCCATCCCTCTGCGGGTGGCTCAACCAAAGAGTAAGGCTCAACCATCCCCTATCGACCCGTTCCAACCTTTGTTTAGATTTCCGAAAAACTCTTAATCACAGGTTAAATAGGCTTTGCATTTAACAAACTACACTAGTTTGACAATATAACAATAGTTCAATATAATACGTACCTTTCAATATAACGCAGAAACCAACAAATAAACCAAATACATTTTTTTCACTTTTTACTATCAAAAACATATAAACTCAGCTCGAAGTCTACTGCCGGCAGCCTAGATGGCGCTTGTGGTGGTAGATGTGGTTTGCGGGCATGCAATGACCCATGAACCGAATCGATAGCACGAAATTTTCAATCGAAAAATTGAGGTGGCTCATCCATCCCACCTGTTCAAGCATCCCGGTTTACCCCTAATTTTTTTTTTCATTTATCGAGTAATTCGATTTTTAACAAAAAAAAAGAAAAAAAACCGATTTCAAAAAAAAGAGGAGGTTCTCAATGGGGAACACAAAAGGGTCAAAATATTACTAAAAAATACACTTAAAATCTTAGCGTAGATCATTTACATTACATTAGTTTTTATTTCACTTCAATACATGCAGTATTTCCGAAGTTATGACGACGAGAAGTTTAAGCGCTTTTTAAAATTTCCGAGTTTACGCGCGCTCACGCTTTGACGTCACACCCCCGCTCAGCCTGCGACCGCGACACAGCGCGGCGCTCGGTCCGGTGCATTTTGTTTCGTTTGTTCGTCAAAAATTCGTTTAATTTCGTTTATACCTAATAGTGTGCTTGTATTTCAAGGAAATAATACTTTTACATTAATTTTATAACCGATTACACTAAAGTAAACCCTGTGGTGTTTAGAATGGATGAAGGTTTTCAAAAAGGTCAGTCGGACAATCTTTCAAGAGTGGATAGTTTGATGGTGGCACAATATTTTATGAAGAATAAGGATTTTACGGCTGCCGAAATTCGCGGAATAGAGATGAAAAGGTGTGTATGTTTTATGTAAGCATTACCTACTGTCGGGTAGGTATTTGTTCAAGTTTAAACCTGGATCAGCTTTAGTATCCTGCGGCATGAATTTGGGGGGGGGGGTCCCCACATACCCCCCTAAAGCGAAAAAGTGAGGAAACCCCCCATTTTTTTGTTAAAAATATAGAGGGGTCCCCCTCCCCTACCCCTCCCGCCTTAATATATAAATATTGTATTTTGCACCTCATTTAAAAGGGGGTAGGTATCCCCCCTTTGGGGTAGTAAGGGGGGTACCCCCCTCTGGGGTTGTGAGGGGGGTTACCCCTCCCCTCCCCCAAATTCTTGCAGCAGGATACTAATAATTGCACTTTTTTGCTAATTATAACCTCAAGTTTCAAACATAAAAAAGGGGGGGTTTCCTCAGTTTTTCTCTTTAAGGGGGGGTAGTGGGTACCCCCCCCCCCTCCCTCCTCCCCCCCTCAAATTCGTGCCGCAGGTTACTAAAGCAACCCCTTAAACCTTCTTTAAAGTGTGTCTGTGTGTGTTTTATTTAGGACCTACATTATGGACAACGATTTAAAAAATCTAGGTAGGTACTCGCAATCGCAATCCACATCTAGCTCGTACGAGGTTGTTGTTGTTGATGATTATTTGTGTTTTATTAGTTTAAAAACATCGAAATGGTCTTCACAGCAGTGCGCTTTAGTTTTAGGCCCTATTGCATCTACTCTTTTTATGGTCGTCATCCACTTCTTTCTCATTTTTGGGTCCTCAGGCACATAAAAAAAGAGTTTATCGGGTGTTTTCACAGTTGAATTGAAACACTGAGGCACAATACAATACTTTTTTTCCATTTTCACTGAAGAGAACTCGATGTTTACTGCACAGCAGCGAGCGTACGAGAGCGCGACTGACGAATGACCGGGGGTGTGACGTCATCGGCTAGTGGGCGCCCGCCCGCGTTTTTAAAAACCTTCGTCCGGAAATACGCAATTTGATCGTTAATATCTCAGCCATTTTTGAAGATATAAAAAAAGTAGAAACACAGTTTTTTTCGTAATTTTTTGAAGATTTTTTTGACATGTAAAGTGAAAAACGTTTGTCAGACCCATTCAACCATATACAGGATGTCCCAAAACTCAACGTCAAGACGCAAATAGGAGATAGATGAGTTTATAACTGTTTAGGGAAAAATACGAAAAAAAATCCATGTTTGATAGTTTTCGAGATTTTGTAATTTTTTTAAAAATTGGTATAATCGCCACCCAGCTCTCAACTTTTAGATTTAAAAGCTAACAAAACAAACTGCTAACAAAAAGCTACTACAAATTTGTAAATTTTTTCATGAAAATATTTGTTACGCAAGCCAGAATAATTTTTTCAGTGGTCCCAATTCAAAAATAAACGATTAGTTTCATACTTTTTACACAAGACACTTTTTTCTGTCAGACTTCAGCGGTAAAAATTTTTCTATGTCAACTTTGAGACTACACCCTGTATAAAAATGTATGGCAGTAACCTGGCAAGTAATTTAAAAAGTTGGCCAATTTGATCAAGTTTCCAAATTGATATCACATTTGTCATTTCTTTATCAAAAAAAGTAGTAATAATTCTTTTTCTCGTCGAACAACCCCATTACAAAACAATAATTATTCCATACTAAAATAAATAAACGTTCAACGCCCTAAATTCTATTAAAACTGAGGTAGACGGGGCATACGCACCAAATCTTGAAACGTTCCAACGGAGCTAATTAGCACCCATGCGCTCAATGTTCATCAGCGCCCAATACGCGACGGTTCTAAACGGAGCTACCAAGAAATGATATTTTACGTGAAATTATGCGAATACAGTCTGCATTATTATCACTAAACTTGTTTAAAAGTGTCAATTTGTAACAACAATATTAGTAGTACCATAAGTATTCAGAATTAATGCCTATTTATTTATTTTTTAATAATTTTGTGAAATATTGTTCTCATTACTATGTTTCCAAATTGTATAACCATCATTTTTCTGTCTCACCCAACGCATAAAACAACCATCGCTATTTGTCTGTCTAATACTCACGACGGGGGCGAATCCCCAAACCTCGCAAGCGTTCAAGTAGGTAGCCCAACGCCATAGCCCATCTTTGTCACTCTTGTTGACAATGAATATTGATATCTCACGCTCTTTTACGTACCTAGATACTTTATCTTTGTGTGTGTAATATTGTCAATGTGTAGTTTTAAGATTGCTTTTCAAATGCTTATAATCCCCGCAAGTTGATATTGCGATGGAACCTTGTCCAACCTTGTCACAATAACCGCTGAGTGACGTCATCAAGCACGGGCTAACCTTGCGAACGGTACTGATGTTGCACAGTCGACTACGTCAAAATTACGTCACCAAGATGGCCGCCAGTCGCAATATCAACTTGCGGGGATTATACTGCATATAATTTTTGATTTGGTTGAAAAAAATATATTGCTTAGAAAAACCCTAATGCAATCCACATTAAATCAGAAAAAAATATTGCTGAAGTATTTTCGGAAATATTTATCAAAAACTGTCGATGCCAAATATGGCATTGGATGCAGAAGCAGGTGTAAAATCGGTTTTTCCAAATATGACATAGCATGCAGTAAGGGTTCTAGAGAACGTAATAATAATATTGCCGAGATTATTAAGTTTGGGACATTTGATTTGGTAGGAGTCCCGTAGTCTCAATCATTATCCCAGCAACCGGCGAAATTCCTTTCCATAAACATAGTAATCCTACTAACAATAGTATATGATTATACCATATATACAGGGTGTAAGGAAATGTATCATTTACCTTTAAACCACATACTCTAACCATCAAACTGAACAACTTTTACTATGGGAGTAAATCTGTCAGAACAAAAAAAATAATCTGCTGTCCCATACGTTTAAATCGAGTAGGTATTGCAGTTTAGTATGGGACAGCAGATTGTTTTTTTTTCTTCTGACAGGTTTGCTCCTTTAGTAAAGTTGTTCAGTTTGATGTGTAGACTATGCGGTTTATTTAATTTAAGTCAATAAATAAAGCAATATTGCATGTAATACCAAATTTGTCCATCGTATTATTTTATCAAATCTGCATCTTAGCCCAGATATGTCAGTATGATATATGACAAGACTGCATGCTATCCCATATTTGGACACTAACTTCAACACAAAAAATATTTGCAAAACTCCAAGAAAAACTATCTTTTTCTTACATTTTGGCTGGCTCAGATAACTGACAACGCACTGTGAAAATTCCATGGCCACACAAAGCAGAAAACAATTTAAAAAAAATCCAAAACCGTGAGCTACTCACCTGCTGAAGTGCGATTTTTGAAAACCATACGAGCGACTTGGCAGTAGAAAGATGCATAATCTCCATAGTAATTTTGACACTTTCTACTGCCAAGTCGCTCGTATGATTTTCAAAAATCGCACTTCTGGAGTGCGATTTTTGAAATTCATACGAGTGACTTGTCATTCGCATACGAATTGAGATTTTCATTCCGAGTGGTTACCTTTTTCTCTATTTTTGAAATCGTTCGGATGTGCCAAAACCGTTTCGATTCACACAGAAAATGTTTCAATTGAACGAACGAATGAATGAATGGTTTCATAGTAGCATTTCAAATCGGACTTTACCGCCAAAATTATGGGTTAACGGGACGTAGAAAAAAAGTTAAATCTGTTGAAGTCTGACAACATTACAAACGTCAAACATTCGAGTGGTAGAATTGGTTACGAATGGTTCGGAGCACTCGTTGCGAGTGATAGAAAGTTGAATTCAAAAATGGCAAATCATTGATTTTACGTCATTTTTTACTACTCGCTTTGAGCGTGTGATAATCAAAAATCGCACTTCTGGAGTGCGATTTTTGAAAATCAGACGTTCAAAACGAGTAGTAGAAAATGACGTAAAATCGATGATTTGCCATTTTTGAAATCAACTTTCTATCACTTGCAACGAGTGCTCCGAACCACTCGTATCCAATTCTACCACTCGAATGTTTGACGTTTGTAATGTTGTCAGACGTCAACAGATTTAACTTTTTTTCTACGTTCCGTTAACCCATAATTTTGGCGGTAAAGTCCGATTTGAAATGTTACTATGAAACCATTCATTCGTTCGTTCGTTCAATTGAAACGTTTTCTGTGTGAATTGAAACGGTTTTGGCACATCCAAACGATTTCAAAAATAGAGAAAAACGTAACCACTCGGAATGAAAATCTCAATTCGTATGCGAATGTCAAGTCGCTCGTATGATTTTCAAAAATCGCACTCCTGACGCAATCTATTGTTACAAATGTCAAAGTACATTATCGGAATGGTCTGAGTGCTGCCAGTACGACAAAATGAATGGCAAATTTAAATGATGTATCAATGATGCCCGATATGGCATGCTATGCAGTAAGGGGTTAATTTTTTTTTATTTGGCTTCTGCTATGAAGCAATTTAGATTTCTCCACTAAAAGGGGGATCGAAAGTTCAAACCCACCAGTTTTAGTAGAAAATCTACTAAGTTGGCAGCACTGCATGGGTAGTATGTCTTTTATCCCGTTCGTTCGCGCGCAAAAGAACGAGATAAAAGACGTGATAAAGCCGGGCTGCGTTCACGACGTGTTCACGACCTTGGTATGCGGTTGTTTTTTCAACTCGCTCTATGGTATTGGTAGAACGTCTTTCACCGAGGCTCTGAAGTGCGATTTTTGAAAATCATACGAGCGACTTGGCAGTAGAAAATGTCAAAATTACTATGGAGATTATGCATCTTTCTACTGCCAAGTCACTTGTATAATTTTCAAAAATCGCACTTCTGTGCGGCGTTTAGTGCGTTGCGGGGCCTATGACAGCTTAGTTCTGGTGTAGCCGTTGTGGCGCTGTTTCCCATCGTCCTCATTGGACGATGATACATTGTATCATCGTCCAATGAGGACGAGATACAACGCCATATTGAACTTACAACAACAGCAGCCTCATGCCGTGTTGTTGCGTCAGAAGCTTATATCTTGTGATTTTCCTGGTATTTTAGCTTGAGTTTAGAATCCTTGAGAAGCCTCAATTCTTCTCCGTCGTATGACATAATAATATCGTTGAATAGTTTGTTCCTTGGTCAAATATCCCTATTTTTGCATCCTGGAATCAGTGTATACATACCTGAAGAGAATGGCCATCTTCCACAGAGATTTTATATTTTCGTTTGTTCTTTGTTTGCGGCACTGTCAAATAAAACGTCTTGGGATAAACGTGCATTTTTAACATTTCTTTCGGTTTCCTTTATCTGGCGCCCCCGGGTGGGGGCCATTATAACTACAAGTTCTATACACATTAGTTTGACGACAGAACGCCACAACGGAAACAATGGAACTAAGTGCAAATTTCACTGTCGCATCTGTAGCTTGCTACATATCAGTAATCTGTGGTTGCGGCTATCGCGGGTTGGCATCAGGGTTACCAGACGTACGAGGTTCCTCGTACAAATACAAGATTTGAGATCTCCCGTACGAGGTACGAGGTGATGTCAACCTCGTACAAATATGTAAGAGGTTTAGACTTTTAAGGATGATTATCCATTGCAAGTGACTATTTGTTGAATAAATGAATATCTAAACCATCAAAGACTATCATATGTTTATGGTTAGTTTGTAGTTTGCCGGGAAATCCACATGAAACCGATCATCACTTCGATTTGTTCCTCGGATTAGCTGCTCTTATCCTATTTTTTTCGTTGTAAACAACATAAACATTTTATTTTTAACCAATTTTTTTTATTCAATGATAAGTCGAAAATTAAATTGTGTTTTATGCCTAAATCTTTGTTTTTTCACACTTTAGATGAATGTACGAGGTATAATGAGGGATTTTCCAAAAGAAAAAAAAAAGAAAAAGTTAGTTCCAAATTTCTCGATAGATGGCGTTGACAAGAGAGGGGTCGATTAGGTATGACCAATATAAGTTGACCGCGCGCAGGGTGAATAACGTATAACGTTGCGCGACCACCTTATTTTGGTTTTGCTTAGTCTGATTTGTCGCCGTGTGTACAAACAAAGCCTTTCTTATTGTTGTTGGTTTATTATTAACTATCTGCGGGGCTAGTATGCCAACCCACGATACCGTGATATATCGCTATCACGCTTCCGCTCTCTTTTTATTTTCGCGCGAACGAACAAGATAAAAGATTTGACAGATGGATGTGTTAAATGTCGTAATCGCGGTTTGGCGTGCGTAAGTACTAGCCCCGCTGTCGATGAAGACGGTGCTGCTGCTGCTGCTGTTGCTGTTGTTGATTACAAGTTTCCTGGTAAAATTGATACAAAGCCCATACAGCCACGTCCGATACTTGATTCGTTGTTGTCAGACAATAACACCGAGATTCTTAATAATAAACCGACAATAAAAACCAAAGGGTTTGTACTGCGTTTTTTTATTAATAATATTCATAAATATATGTACTCTTCATTGCGTTCACTGATGTACTCATACCTAATCGACCCCTCTCTGTTCAACGCCATCTATCGAGAAATTATAAACTAGCTTTTTTTTTTTTCTGGAAAATCCCTCATAGGCAAAGTACGAGGTTTTTCTTTCTTTTTGTACGCGGAAAAATTGTCAACGTCTGGCAACCCTGGTTGGCATGCTACTGGCATGCTACCATAAGTGCAGCCCCGAACGCTTGAACGTTTTGAAAAATATGCGCTTTTTTATGCAAGGAGACCCCAATCAGAAAGAGACAGCGCTTTATTTTGAATCTGTTTTTCTTTTCTTCTTTTCATCGGGAAAAAAACAAGAAAAAAAAGCACGGCGTGTCGCATTTTTTTTACAAATGTTTTTGAGGTTATGTGTCAAGCGGCGTTCGTTTGTTTTGATACGAATTACAAATTGATTTTATAATAATAGTTTTATCGATATTAGTGTAACAAAACACGATGGACGGTGATCTATACGATGAGTTCGGTAACTACATCGGGCCAGACCTGGAGTCTGACTCAGATGATGAGCAGAGTGTGTATGGCGGAGAGAACCGGGACGCGGACGAGGATGCCATGGAGGAGGACGACGACGCCGACGCGGAGCCCGAGGTGGCTCCCATGTCCGTCGTACTGCACGAGGATAAACGGTACATTGTCTATTTTACAAGTCTTACGTGCGTTTTGAAAATAACCACACTTGACTAGGGCTGCCATCCATCCGGGTTTTCCCGGATTTGTCCTAGTTTAAAGGGCGTCCGGGGGCGTTCGGGCGGGCTCGTCACAAAAGTGTCCGGGTTAAAGATAAAATTTATTTATTGTTTTTTTTTCACAAAAGTAATTATACAACGTGTTAAGGCTACTCCTCCCATCTGCAAGGCTCTCTTTCTTACAAACAAACTTTTGCAATTAGCCATCCCGCTTCAATTGCGCGGCTCCGGTCAGAATTTTCCGTTTTCTTTGAAAACCTGTATGATTTTTTATGAATTTTCAAAAAATAAGAAAACCACATCATTTTATATTGTATTGTGAAGAATATTGTAAATTTTCATATTCTTCTGATCAACAATGTAAGAGTAAAACGGTTACAACTGGAAAAAAAGGGGTGACTTTGGAGTCGTTTTTCTTCAGTTTTATTAATTAAAATAGATTTCGAGAAAAACCACATCACTTCTCATATCCTGTAGATTGTTCAGTTTTGTTTTCTGCTTAAAAAGTGCCATAGTTAATGTATAAAATGGTTACAAAGTTACTCAAAACCGGGCGGACGCCCCTTAATGAATTAACGCAAAACTAGAAAGTAGTCTGTTTAGAATCGAGAGTTGAATCGAATTAAGTATTAAAAAAAGGTTAAACCCATTGTGTCCGGGTAAAACCCGATTAAATATATAATTAACGAGCTTTTACCCGCGACTTCGTCCGCATAAATTATATACCAGATTTTAAGTCAGATGATAAGCTATCAAACAAAAAAAGTTTCATCAAAATTGTTTCAGTAGTTTTTGCGTGATACTCGAACAAACAAACACCCAAACAAACGAACAAACAAACAAACAGACAGACAAAAAATCCAAAAATTGGTGATTTGGAATCAGGGACATCTAAAAATCATATCGTAATCTTTTTTTTGTAAATATCTTCAATGTACAGACACACTTTTGTTACAGTTTTATAATAGTTTAGATGGTAAAAAATCATTTGTTTCATACACAAATCATAAATCAACTCTTTACAATCGAGTTGTTATGTAGGAAAATCATGAGCTCGTTGCGCTCGCTCCAGCTTTTATTACATACATAGAAAGAAGGCCTTGATTTCGGTATAAACTGGAAATGTGCTATAATATGGCAAAATCTTGAGCTCACTTCGCTCGCTCCTGGTTTTATATTGTATTGAAACGATCTAGTTGTATTGCAAAATCTCGATCTCGCTTCGCTCGCTCTTGGTTTTATATTGTATGGAAACTATCTAATTTCATGATTGTCCAGGGAAAATTTGAGATTGTACTGCAATATCCGGGGTTTTTAATGTCTTTGTCCGGCAACGGCGATTTTGGCGATGGCAGCCCTACACTTGACCGACCGATTCTATCAGTCAGTCGAAATCACTTTTATTATACCAGGAATAGAGGAACTGATAGCTGAGAGAGTGAGATGTACCTAGCGGCACCATAGAGATACATGAAGCGAGGCAATAGAACCGTTTTTGAGAACTTATCGGCACAATGACAGGGTAAATTCGAGATCTGTGAATAATTTGTGAATCTAAAGATTCTAAAGTGAAATCGTAGATTATTTTGTGAAATATACTAACACTATTTCATTCAATTATCTACAATTTCACGTTAGATTCACAGTTATACACAGAACTGGAATTTTTACCATGCCGATGGGTGCCGATAAATTCCCTAAAATGTAAATATGCATCCGATTATCCGATCTCTAGTTATGAGCCAGTTACGCAAACAAAAAAAGACAAAATATTATTTTTTGTTTCGAGTTGCGTTGTAGGTCTGCTATTGGGTGGTCATGTCTCCCGCGTCGTTCGTCGGTTGCCCCCTTCCCGGCCTACAACAAAGCTCTTGTGGTGGCTAAGGATATCCTGATATCAGTGATTAAATAATCAAGTAGTTTCCAAAATATTGAAATTAGAAAAATAGATTCGCCGTTACAGTTGCCAGACAGACTCCGATTTTATCACTTGAGGAGGCTTTTTTCTTGCACCCATTCCTTCTAGGAAGAATACTAATACCTTCGTACAGTATGGACACCCCCTACCCCCATCTACCCCCTCTCAGTGGCACAGAAGGTAAACGACAATGAGCAGTGGTGCATTCCTCTCACTTGCACTCACTCTGCACTCATGTTCTAGCCTCTTCTTGTCAGTGTAGCCCTGTTATGAAGCGTCCAGGGGTGCCGTTGTCTAAACTACAGTTGAATTCTTCTAGATATTACCCACAAGCAGTAGAAGTGTACGGGCCGGACGTAGAGACAGTGGTCCAAGAGGAAGACACGCAGGCGCTGGACAAGCCGCTGGTGGAGCCCGTGAAGCACAAGAAGTTCCAGGTGACGGAGCAGTCGCTGCCGGAGACCAGATACGACATGGAGTATCTAGCCGACATGCTTGACAACACAAACCTGATGAGGAACGTTACTCTTATGGGACATTTACATAATGGTTAGTTGTACAGTACGGCATGAGAGATGTTCAAATAACACACACAAAGTTATCACAGACATTGATACAACACAACTAGAGTTCAAATAAATCACTGTCTACCCCTATTTGGATGTGGTTTGGTGTGTCTGGATTTTATGTCTGTTTCAATGGAAAATCCATTGTGTCTGGATATATGCCTGTTTTTGATACCAAACAACTCATATGGCAGCTTGACATAGTGCTACCACACCTTCGCTCTCTTTCTATTTGCGCCCTGATGAACGAGATAAAAGGTGTGATATAGCCTTATCACGCGCATCATTCTATGGTCTCTGCTTGTAAAATTTTTAACTAGATTAATAGAATTGAAGACATTATTGATCATTAATTACCATCCAGCCCTGTTTTAGAGGTAAATAAACTCATATACAGCCGCAGGTTTTATGCTATCTTGGTACCTTCACGTATAATACCCTTTACTCTGCAGGTAAAACATCATTCGTAGACTGCCTTATGCGACAAACACATCCATCCACCATCAACAATGAGACAACAATTCCAATGAGGTACACCGACACACTGTTTGTGGAACAGGAACGCGGAGTCTCCATCAAGGGCATGCCAGTCACTCTACTGCTCAAAGATATAAAGGGAAAGTCCCATTTACTGAATGTTATGGACACACCTGGCCATGTGAACTTTAGTGATGAAGTTACTTCAGCTTTGAGGATATCTGATGGTAAGAATATTGTAACTTTTTCATTGCTTTTTACATTTTATTTCTGCAAACTATTTGTTGAATGTACGATGAACAGTAGGTGGAATTTGTGTTTTGTGTGCATCTCACTGACACTCTTCAGTCAGTAGCTTGACAGGAGTCGGGGATGGTGAAGTGAATTATCACAACAAGTGACTGGATATTGCACTGTTGATGCAATATCAAGTCACTCTACACAATGAGATGACAATGTGTGCATTGTGTGTGTGTGTGTGTGTTCATTGATTCGAGTGATACTAATAGTCATACTAATTATGAAATCAAAGCTGCACTTTTAGATGGAAGCAAGCCGCTTTGCACAGTAATAGTAGGGACCAAAATAAGCGATTTGACCCGCAGCAGCGCAACTTTCATCCCTTAGGATAATAGATGGCGCCACTTCATTAAAAAAAACTTTGAAAAATTGTACAA
Source organism: Agonopterix subpropinquella (assembly GCA_922987775.1). Classification (NCBI taxonomy): domain Eukaryota; kingdom Metazoa; phylum Arthropoda; class Insecta; order Lepidoptera; family Depressariidae; genus Agonopterix; species Agonopterix subpropinquella. The sequence continues at coordinate 26,104,061 of OV277696.1, forward strand.
TCCAAACGGCTTCACCGATTTCTATTATTAATATGTCAATTGAAAGAATATTTATTAGTTTATGATAAAAAAAATAAAAAATAAAAATATCTATAATGGCTGCAAAAAGCCATGCATTTTTGTAAAAAAAAATATGTTATTTTTCAGTTTTTTCTTTATAACATTAAAAAAATGTATGAATTGGGTATATTTTTAATTATTCACATTGTTAATAAATCAATAACAAGTTTAATAAAAAAACTGCATGTCAATATCTTTAATAGTTTGGAAAATATTTAAGATTACATAAGCAGGTAAGGCGCGCCCCAGTCTTAGTAATTATGCAAAAATTACTCAATTTGGTGATGGAAGCAAGCCGCTTTGCACAGTGATAGAAGGGACTAAAATAAGCAATTTTACCCGCAGCAGCGAAACATTAATCGTTTAGGATCACAGATGGCGCCACATATTTTAACAAACTTCAAAAAATTATAGAAACTAATCGGCCTCACCGATTTTAATTATTTAGGTGTCAAACGGTTCGACTTTTTATGTTTCAATTTAAAAAAATTAAATTGTCAATTATTTGTAGAAATTGAAAGTGCAAAAATAATAAAATATATACAAAAAATAAATAATGACATGTTTTCACTAAACTACGTTGAACAATGTATGAAGTGTGTATTTTTATTTTAGACAGATCTATTTCGAATCTAAAGATGAAAACTGCATCGAAATCGGTTTAGTAGTTTTGTAAATATTTCTAATTTCTGCTGATAAAAGTCCACAAATCAAGGATCGCCACAACAGGACCGGCCCTGTACTATCTTCATCCAACGAGTGCCCGCTACCTTCACTGGATCGTCGGTCCACCTTGTGGACTACCCACGATACGCTTTCCGGTCGCCACTCGAGAACTCTTCAGCCCCATCGCCCATCCGTACGTTCAGCAATGTGCTAAGCCCATTGCTACTTTAGTTAGAAATTCTCCGGGTTGTGTCGGGCTGTCGGCTACCCTGTCTTGCGGACGGACCTCTTCATTTCTTAATCGATCTCGCAGGGACAATCTATATAGCCATCTCCATTGCCTTTGGGTGACTTACAACATTTTTACTTGGCTTTAATTTAGTGAGCGACCATGTAATAGCATAATTTATTGTATTAAATTTGTATATTTTTTCAAATCATATCTATTTACTTACGTATGATTTCCACAGCCGCCCTTGCAGAATTTTTATTACACTACAGAGGACAGGGTGCAACTAGGTCGACGCGTCGGCAACCACAGCGCATTGTGTCCGTCACAGCCTAATTTATAAGCGAATTGGTTGAAGAATATTTTCTGTTTAATAGTTCCCATCCCATATCCATCTTTTTAGGGATGTAACAAGATCTCCTAAGGTGGATGGACTTCACAGTAGTTAAAATATACAATGGTCAGTGCATTGTGCGCAGACTGATTTACAAGCGTATTGGTCGAAGCGGGATAATTCTGACAAATTGCAACTTTTGACAATTGTGGAGTCCATCTTACCTTAGGAGGTCTTGTTACATCATCATAAAAAGATAGGCATGGGATGGGAACTATTAAATTGAAGACATTCTCCGACCAATGAACTTATAAATGAGGCTGCGACGGAGACAATACGCTGTAGTTGGACACAATAACTGGACCCGGCCACCCCTGGAAAAAATTATTGCTACTCCCTTGGAGGGGAGGGGATTTTGCCCCGGGTCGGATAAATCGTAGATCCAGGGCTGATAATAATACTAAATGAAGGCATAGTTTGCAGGCTGCAAGTCAACCAAAGTGCAATGGGCTAGAGGGCTAAGCTCGGAGTTTCCCTTTCTAAATCAAATCAGAAATGAAGTCGACACAACCCGAAGAATTGCTAACTAAAGTGGCAATGGGCTGGGCATATTGCTCGCAGAACAGCTGGCCGATGCTGATGGGGCAGAAAAGTTCTCGACCGGCGACCGCGAGGTCGCGTACCGGAAATCGTACCGTGGGTAGGCCTCCACTAGGTGAACCGACGATCCGGTGATGATAGTGGGTACCTTTTGGATGAGAGTAGTGCAGAACCAGTTGTTTTGGCGATCCTTGAGGGGGCCTACGTCTAGCAGTGGACGTTTATCGGCAGAAATTAGAAATATCTACATAACTAATAAACCGATTTCGATGCAGTTTTCACTTTTAGATTCGAAATAGATCTGTCTAAAATAAAAATACACACTTCATACATTTTTCAACAAAGTTTAGTGAAAACATGAAATTTTTTATTTTATTTATATATTTTATTATTTTTGCACTTTCTATTTCTACAAATAATTGATTATTATTTTTTTTATTTAAACATAAAAAGTCGAACCGTTTGACACCTAAATAATTAAAATCAGTGTAGCCGTTTAGTTTCTATAATTATTTGAAGTTTGTTAAAATATGTGGCGCCATCTGTTATCCTAAACGATTAATGTTTCGCTGCTGCGGGTAAAATTGCTTATTTTAGTCCCTTCTATCACTGTGCAAAGCGGCTTTCTTCCATCACCAAATTGAGTAATTTTTGCATAATTACTAAGACTGGGGCGCGCCTTACCTGCTTATGTAATCTTAAATATTTTCCAAACTGTTAAAGATATTGACATGCAGTTTTTTTATTAAACTTGTTATTGATTTATTAACAATGTGAATAATTAAAAATATACCCAATTCATACATTTTTTAAATGTTATTAAGAAAAAACTGAAAAATAACATATATTTTTTTACAAAAATGCATGGCTTTTTGCAGCCATTATAGATATTTTTTTTTTATTTTTTTTTTTATCATAAATTAATAAGTGTTCTTTCAATTGATACATTAATAATAGAAATCGGTGAAGCCGTTTGGCTTGTAGAATTTTTCAAAGTTTTTTTTAATGAAGTGGCGCCATCTATTATCCTAAGGGATGAAAGTTGCGCTGCTGCGGGTCAAATCACTTATTTTAGTCCCTACTATCACTGTGCAAAGCGGCTTGCTTCCATCCCAAAGTGCAGCTTTTCCTTAAAATATCTCCATAACGACTAAGACTATAATGAGCTATCATTTCAAGATTTAGGAGTATTTGCATCCAGCTTTGAAACTGCAATCTCTAAAATATATTAACATGGCCAAGATCTTCAATCTTTGCACTACTAAAGCTAGTACATTTCGATTGAGTTTGGGGTTAAAAACTTAAAATCTGCTGGACTGGAGTTGTCTCTGCAATGAAGCAAGAGTATTGCCATATTCCATTGTTTATTTTGCTACTAACATTACTCCATCTACACTCCACAGGCGCAGTCCTCTTCGTAGACGCAGCAGAAGGCATAATGTTGAACACAGAACGACTTCTCCGGCATGCGGTACAAGAACGAGTGCCTCTAACGATCTGCATTAACAAGATAGATAGACTCATGTTGGAACTGAAGCTGCCGCCCGCAGACGCTTACTACAAGCTCAGGCATATTATAGACGAGTTGAATTCTATGATAGAGAACCATCAGCCTCAGGATAATCCGGATGAACCTCCTACTGTGTTCTCACCATTATTGGGTATATTTTATGGTTTATTTTAGTCAAATTTTTGATCTCCCTGACTCTACCTAAAGGGCCTTGTTCGCCGATTGGGATGGAATGTGATGTTATGCGCAGGGGTTGATATCTTGTCGACCCTTGCTTACCGAAATATTGTTTTTTGAGTGTTGAATCGCGAGTTTAAATTTAAAATCCATTTGCCTCCCACCAACTTTTTACCTCACTCCCTCTGGTTACTTTGTGGTTACCTCTTAAGCAAATGGATATTCCTTTAGCTTTCTTCTTCTAATTTAAACCATGTGTATGGCAGGTAACGTGTGCTTCGCATCGTCACTGTACGACGTATGTTTCACGCTCGAGTCGTTCGCGGCAATGTACGCGGCGGCCCACCCCAACTCGGGGCTCCGGGCTAAAGACATGGCCGCCTGGCTGTGGGGCGATGTGTACTTTAACGCCAAGACCAGAAGGTTCACGAAGAAACAGCCCCACGCGTCAGCGCAGAGGAGCTTCGTTGAGTTTATTCTGGAGCCGCTCTATAAGATTTTTGCTCAGGTATGTTGCAAAAATTATAGTAAAGAGACTCACCTTATGTTTAGTGGGCGGCGGCGGTTCGATGTCAGCTTGTATCAGACTAGTCTCAATTAGTTATTTTATTAGGAACTTTATTTGTAACACCATTGGCATTTAGATGAAGTGAACTTCGCGACGAAACCTATGCTTCAATATCGATGCGTGTATTATGTCTCTAAAAGAGACATGAGTCATGAGTCTAAAAGTGACGACGGGCTCACTGCTTATAGACATAGCTACGAAAGAAAAGGTTGATGTCGTGTCGTATCAGGAATTCAAGGCACTAGCGGAGCAGAGGCAAGAGCGGCGAATACTCCACCGAAAAGACCGCAGATATTAAATTAGATGACGATGATTGCACATTTAGGGTTTCAGGACGAGTAACAAGTAAATAACGTATCTCTAGGTGGTAGGAGACGTGGATGACACCCTGCCTGCAGTACTAGCGGAGCTGGGCATCAAGCTGACGAAGCAGGAGTCCAAGCTGAACGTGCGCCCGCTGCTGCGGCTCGTATGCAGCAGGTTCTTCGGAGACTTCTGGTGAGTCCTGAAATACTTGTCCAAGCACATTGCTCGTAGAACAGATGGCCGATGGGGCGAAGAGTTCTCGAGTGGCGACAGCGTACCGGCGGTGCGGCGCATTGTGGGTAGACAGTCCCACAAGTGAATCGTCGACCTGGTGAAGGTGGCTTCCGTTGGATGGCGCAGGACCGCTCTTTGTGGCGATATATCTTTTATTTGAAAAATGTCTTGTTATCTCGGAAGGTTTCTTGGTATATCTGCCAAACCTGTGTGATCGTTTCTACGAATCTCGTTGAGAGCGGCGTCTTCGTGGGCTGATTGTCTGGGCATACATTTAATGAAATAATATAAATAATTTGCAGCGGCTTCGTGGACATGCTAGTGCAGCACGTGCCCTCGCCGCTGGAGGCGGCGCCGCGCAAGGTGGCGCACACGTACCGCGGCACCTCGGGGTCGCTGCACCACGACATGGTCACCTGCGACCAGTCGGGCAGGCTGGTCGCGCACACCACCAAGATGTACCCTACTGACGACTGCACTTTCTTCCTGGTGAGTTTGTTCATTTGAGTTGAGACATCTTCATTCTAGTTAATCATTTTGCCATTTGCATCATTTTTTTTAGTTAGTTATTTGTGCTTGTCATTGTTCGGTAATACATTTATGTAGTTGTTCCTCTACCACAGAATAGGTAATAGTATATAGTTCTATATACAGAACGGCCACTCCCCGCTCCCCTCTGACTTTAGATACCCCACCTCACCTCACACTTTCTGGGACACTTTACGAGAGCCGAGCAAGGCAATGCAGTCAGACCCGCGCACCCGTTGGATTTGACTACTAAAACCTGACTAAAACATAACACAAGGCACAAAAAGCTGCTGCAAAAGATGCTTTGACATAAAATTTTGTCTTTTCAGTGCATAAAAAACGTTTAAAAGTAACGATAAATTCACATTTTCAGTAATTCTTTAGCTCAAATACTATTTTTAATAACTGAACGAACAATAAAAAGTATCGAAATGTAGATGACGTTAAATGCAAAGCGCGGCTTTCAAGTCTTTCAACGTTTCAACCCTACACGCAATGTCATTTCGAAATTAAAAAACGTTCTATAGAGGACCTGTGCCTCTACTATACCCTCTGTTACTCAGAGGGACACATGGAGAAATGCTTACTACTTATGTCAGGATTTTTGCCGTAAGCCAGTGAGATCCTACAAAGAAAAGTTACTGAGGTGGAAGGTGGAGCCCAGGGTGCATCGGCCTATACCATTGCCATTTACTCCCGACTTATGGAAAGGGAGCCTAAGTGGGCACTTGTGGAAGTTATCTGATTCAGCACGCCTGAGACATCTTAAATGGAACAGATTGTTTTGATCTAAAACTATCATCCTTTCTTTGATTCGTGATTTTCTCTGATAATGTTTATGTTACAGGTACTAGCACGAATAATGTCGGGCACATTGTACGCGGGGCAGACCGTGCGAGTGCTGGGGGAGAACTATAGCAGCCAGGACGAGGAGGATTCGAGGATCATGAGCGTCGGCCGGCTGTGGATATACGAGGCCAGGTACAAGGTCAGTGCCGGGTCATGTAGGGGAAACAATAATGTCGGCACATTGTACGCTGTTTTCATATTAGCGGTACACGGCTTCTAACCAACAATTTGAATCGTCAGATAGATAGGCCTTGCGTCTTTTTATATGCCCATACTTTTGACGTGTTGAAGGCAAAACCCAAGCACTTAGACCAACCCTCAAGAGTTCTATTTTATATTAGTTACAATCTAGTCTAATAAGGTTGGTATAATAATTTGGTCATTATAATTAGATCTGGGCCGAACGAAGCATTGTATGATATTATAGTAATTGAGTTTTATTCACTGCGTTGGTCACGCATTGTGGACTAGCACACATACACCCTCTTGCAGTGGTGACTACTGAAGCTAATGATGATGAATACCTTATTTAAGGCTCTATGGTAGGACGAAACACCTTGGAGGCATCTTTTATTTTTCATCTTTCGACTAGATTTATACAATTTATCGAAACCAAAGTCATACCTCAGTATTCTTGGATAGTTAATCTAGGGAAATCATCAATTGAATACACGATTGGAATTACTTCACTCGATAGAAAATCGTCACAAAGATGACGTATTTTCTTGTATTTTTAAACATTTTTCTCGTATTAGAAGAACTTAAAAAAGTTTACGATTTTTGGTATTTATACTAAGTTTATACTCACATATTTATCATAAGTTTATCTAGAGAAATCATAAAAAAAATCGATAAAAAGTACTTTTGTTAACTCTTTTTAATCGAAAATACGGCACGCGCACGCACTTTTCGGGGGGCTGGGCAATCGCGTTTCTCATAGAAAATATTCGTCTTAATCTTTGTCCCCTTAACACTTTTACCAATCGTCAGGTGGAACTGAACCGTGTGCCAGCCGGGTGCTGGGCGCTGATAGAAGGCATCGACCAGCCGATCGTGAAGACGTGCACGGTGGTGGCGGCCGAGGAGGAGGAGGAGCTGCACACGTTCAAGCCGCTGCGGTTCAACACGCAGGCCGTCGTCAAGATCGCCGTCGAGCCCGTCAACCCCTCCGAGCTGCCCAAGATGCTGGACGGACTCAGGAAGGTGAGCTCGTGATGTTAGGATTATGATTCTCATCTCATAGTAGATTTTGAGTACAGGGTGTTGCGATTGTGAATGAAACGATAGGCGCAACGTGTAATCTATACATATCAAACAGTTCCGTTGATGACACCCAATTTGATTTTAGTCCCAGAGGCAGCCATTACACGATTAATCCAGAAGGGCCGTAGTATGGCAGTGTGATATAGCTCTATCGCGCCTTCGCTCTCTTTCTATTTGCAAGCGAACGAACGAGATAAAAGGCTTGATATAGCCTTATCACGCGCAACATGTTACAGGTTCTGATCACGATGCGTGGATTTAAAAAAATATTTTTTTTTCGATGACTTGATCCGAAAAATTACACAATCATGTATCGTGATCTAGGATTAATCGTGTAACGGCTACCATAGAGAAAACTGTTTATTTTGATGGTCTTATCATTTCCTTAAAAAACCGTTAGCATATTAAAACGGACCCTGTATGTTTCTATTTGTAAGGTGAACAAATCGTACCCGCTGCTGTCGACGCGGGTGGAGGAGAGCGGGGAGCACGTGATCCTCGGCACGGGCGAGCTCTACCTCGACTGTGTCATGCACGACCTGCGCAACATGTACTCTGAGATAGACATCAAAGGTTAATTTATTTTATTTTATTTACGAAACAAAAAGTGTGAATTTCATAAAGGGTTGAGACACATTTACCGACGGCGATCGGCGCCAGCGGCCGGCCCATACAAAAATGTCACTTATTATGGGAAGCCGTCCGCCGTCGACGATAGCAAATGTGTCTCAAAACATAACACACTCACTCATCGCTCTAATAGACACAAACACACACATACACACTCACTCACCCCTCCCCCACACACAAACACACACACACACACGCACAAACAATGTGACATTTTGCGAATGTGAGGTTCTGAAAACGTGACTTTTTGAGAATGTCCCATACCTAATCCAAACACAGCCAACAATTTCTTTTGGTGGTCAAAACATTTGATACAAATACGTGTGAATTTATAAAACCTCTTTTTTTAACCTCTTCTTTAATCATGTCTGAAAATCTAGGATTTATCGTGAAGCTTGTATTTTTTAGTTGCGGACCCCGTGGTGTCATTCTGTGAGACGGTAGTGGAGACGTCGTCGCTCAAATGTTTCGCGGAGACGCCGAACAAGCGCAACAAGCTGACGATGATCGCGGAGCCGCTGGAGCGAGGCCTCGCCGAGGACATCGAGGCCGGCGCGGTCTGCGTCACCTGGGACAGGAAGCGGCTCGGGGAGTTCTTCCAGACCAAGTAACTATATGGATAACAGTGTTGTAGCGAGCTGACGATGATCGCGGAGCCGCTGGAGCGAGGCCTCGCCGAGGACATCGAGGCCGGCGCGGTCTGCGTCACCTGGGACAGGAAGCGGCTCGGGGAGTTCTTCCAGACCAAGTAACTATATGTATAACAGTGTTGTAGCGAGCTGACGATGATCGCGGAGCCGCTGGAGCGAGGCCTCGCCGAGGACATCGAGGCCGGCGCGGTCTGCGTCACCTGGGACAGGAAGCGGCTCGGGGAGTTCTTCCAGACCAAGTAACTATATGTATAACAGTGTTGTAGCGAGCTGACGATGATCGCGGAGCCGCTGGAGCGAGGCCTCGCCGAGGACATCGAGGCCGGCGCGGTCTGCGTCACCTGGGACAGGAAGCGGCTCGGGGAGTTCTTCCAGACCAAGTAACTATATGTATAACAGTGTTGTAGCGAGCTGACGATGATCGCGGAGCCGTTGGAGCCAAGAGGACATTTGGGATTGGCAGTGCATTAATGTTTTAAATTGATAAAATTGAATTTTTGCCAAGATGTATATCATGTCATGGTACATCCATGATGACCGATAATGATAAGTTCGGCGGCCGCATACACATTTTGTTAAACTACATAGCAGACAGATTCCACTATCTGTGTACATACCTCTTCTTTGTCACATCAACTACACAAGAGTCCTCTACACGTGTTTTCTACATTCAACGAATGTTTCTCTTTCAGATACGACTGGGATCTGTTGGCCGCTCGGTCGATCTGGGCGTTCGGTCCGGACGCGACGGGGCCCAACATTCTGGTCGACGACACGCTGCCCTCAGAGGTCGACAAACATCTGCTAGCTTCAGTCAAAGACAGCATAGTACAAGGTACTGGATTACAATTATTTGGCAGACCGACCGACTTAAACCTTTTGCCTCTGTTTCTAAGGATCAGATTCTCAGATCAGGCGAAGAACTGCATGCACATGTTTCCAAAGATAATTAAATTTCACCCGTATCAACAAATCGAGTTGTAAGGGCCTTTTTCCAGTCACGTGGGCTTGAGCCCGCGTACGTATCAGGCCCGCATGCGGGTATCTATTCATACTCGCTTTTCCTGTCACTGTCGAGCCACACGCATGCGGGACAAGTTAATGATAGAATGCGGACCAGACACGCACGGAACTAGGAATTGACAATTTGTTCTAATGGACAGTGACATTTGCTCACCCATGCTATTTGCATATCTATTAGGCTGACTCATAATTTATTCATAAAGAATCAACCGAACCCAAGGACGCTGACCGTAGGGCTCTGAACATAAAGCACACAAAACGCTTTTAAATCTGCACGCACACACACACACACACACACACACACACACACACACACACACACACACACACACACACACACCCACACACACACACACACACACACACACACACACACACACACACACACACACACACACACACACACACACACATACGAATAAACAAACAGTGTAACTTACCTATATGTACAACATAGAAATATTATTTCTTTCTTTGCACACCGAATTAAATTTATTGTACTTTCCTACTTGTTTTTTTGTTTTTAAGTATTATATAGTGTTCTTCATCGGCACACCAACATTTAAGTCAAATACCAGTTAAGGTACCACTGTTAGTACTATAATATAAGAAAATTGTAAAGCAGTCTGTGAGGCAGAAAACTCCAGTATAGACTGCTGATCTACTTACTCTGTAAATGCATGTGTTTTGGAAAATAAATGTTTATGTTTATGTTTATTTGAATTGGATAAGAATTAAAATGAGTTACCAATGAGAAAGTGCGCTAGCATGTTTTGGTAGGGTTTTCTCCTGAACTGCGCCACCCATAATCGAATTATGTCTTGTTCAGGTTTCCAGTGGGGCACCAGAGAAGGTCCGCTCTGCGAGGAGCCGATAAGGAACGTGAAGTTCAAGATATTAGACGCGGTCATAGCCCAGGAGCCGCTGCACCGGGGAGGCGGACAGATCATACCCACCGCGAGACGGGTCAGTGTGATCACATTAATATCTTCGTAAGTCGTATCGGCCATAGTACAAAAAATGGTTACGTGGATAAGGACAGCAATAAGATAGCGATCTCCTTTTTTAACTAGAGCATATTTGCTACATGCATCTCCTATTGAGTGAATAGGACAAAACAGTATTATAAGAGATAAGTGTACTTTTTGCAACCATCGGCAACAAGGCTGATTCAGTGTTTATGGGGTGTACAGCATCTCTGTGATGGGGATGGACCAGATCTGCCTGCATAACTCCAGTTGGTTTAGGAGTTACTGATGTTAAGTTTAGTAAAAAATTAACGATCAGCTGCAAGGCTGATTGTATAATATTATCGTAGTATGCTCTGTAGCTATGTGAACAGTACAACTGACTGTACAAACTGACATGGTTCATTTCATGTTCAGAACATGACAGTTTTTGTACTGTTGACAGAGTTACAGTGCATATTACAATAATATTATATGACTAGCCTAGCAGCTGATCGTTCATTTGATACAGACCTTTAAACATCAGTAACTCCTAAACCGACTGGAGTTATGCAGGCAGATCTGGTCCATCCCCATCACAGAGATGCTGTACACCCCATAAACACTGAATCAGCCTTGCTGCTGATGGTTGCAAAAAGTACACTTATCTCTTATACTATACTGACCTCTATGTCTTATCCCTCTACGTCAGCCGTGCTGCTGGTTTTTATTTTACGCTTTAAACAAAGTTATTATTCGATATGATATAGTTTTTGTCATGTCGCCCAGGTGGCATACTCAGCGTTCTTGATGGCAACGCCGCGTCTCATGGAGCCCTACCTGTTCGTGGAGGTGCAGGCGCCGGCCGACTGTGTGTCCGCCGTGTACACCGTGCTCGCCAAGAGGAGAGGTACAAATACATACATACAGGGTTCCATTTAAGGCATTTGTGTTTGGTGGATTCACGGATGAATGTATTCGTGTGCGGTTTGGCTGGCCACATGGCTCCGCCATTTTGTTTAACTAATCTCTGCTATTATAAAATTGTAACAGAAATGTGTCTGTACATTGAAGATATTTACAAAAAAGTTATAATATGGTTTTTAGCAATGTGCCCCTCCCACTGCCACTTAAGTTTAGCAATTCGAATTTCCGATGGCCGGTGGGGCCGAAAAGTTCTCGAGTGGCGACCGCGTACCGGAAAGCGCAGCGTGGGTAGGCCCCTCACACGGTGGACCGACGACCTGGTGAAGGCGGCGGGAAAACGTTGGATGAGGGCAGCGCAGGACCGGTCGTTATGGCGATCCTTGGGGGAGGCCTATGTCCAGCAGTGGACGTCCATCGGCTGAGATGATGATGATGGTTTTTAGGTCTCCGGACTCCAAACCACAAATTTTTGTATTTTTGGTTTGTTCATTATTCGCGCATCACACGAAAACTACTGAATCAATTTTGATAAAACTTTGTTTGTTTGAGAGCTTATGATTAGAATTAAAATTTGGTACAGTCACCAGCAGATTTATCATAGCAAACAAGGTTGTCAAATATTTCTAAGCAGTTCTAATTTTCAATAATTTCTTTACTCATAATTAACCTATCAAAAATATAGGAATGCCTAGAACATCAAATATATCGACGCAGTCAGAGTGGTCATAAACATCTGAACAGTTTCGGATAAAAAACCTTACTCCGTTGTTTTACATGTTAATTTTAAATAACATTGTAAAGAAATTATTGAAAATTCGCTGTTCACATATTTATGACAAAATACACGTTAAGATATAATTGGTAACATTTACTGTAAATAATTTAATGAAAATTAGCACTGCTCAGAAATATTTGGACACCTTGTATGCTACAATATATCTGATGGCGACTGTACCTATATCATGTATCTCACTATGATGACTTGAAATTACATAAACAATGAATTAATAAAAACATGTAAGAAAGTTTCTTTTATTTAAAAGAAGAAGCCATCCAGAATCTAGCCTGGATTTAATTCTACAGGGTGTTAGGGTAGGTAGGTGTTAATTTAATGGGTGATTGTACTCATGATACTGAACAAATTTCCTGAAGGTTTCTTAGGGAAAGTTGTTCAGAGTCATGGATTCAATCACACCTTAAAGTAATGCAACTGTTTACCCCAACACCCTGTTATACCATGTTTACTAACATTAAACCCGTCTTGCACCTGCCAGGTCACGTGACACAAGACGCGCCGGTGCCTGGCTCTCCCCTCTACACGATAAAGGCGTTCGTGCCGGCGATAGACTCGTTCGGCTTCGAGACGGACCTGCGCACGCACACGCAGGGCCAGGCCTTCTGCCTGCAGGTGTTCCACCACTGGCAGATCGTGCCCGGAGACCCGCTCGACAAGAGCATCCTCATACGGTCAGTTTTTACTATGTTTTACTCTGACTCCTACCTATCATATTATATAAGGTAGATTAAGGGTTAAGTTAAGCCACATCTGGCAGCACCGCATCGCATTTTTCACGCTCTATCCTTTTCTGTTGCTCAGGAACGTCATTGGCTAGAGCGAGAAAGGTCGCAGCACTGCCGGTGCTGCCGCGTTCGATCGCATTCCCGCTATCTTCTCGCCCTAGTAAATGACGTTCCTGTGTGAAAGAAAAGGATGGAGCGTCGGAAAAATGCGATGCGGTGCTAGCAGATGAGGTTCAACCCTAAATCTGTTGATCCACTTAAAAAGCTGACTTGTGTACACGTTGCAAGTTTGGCGATGAGCTGTTGTGTAACGTTCGCGTTCGAGCTTGCCACGATGCTCTGCCATCTGGACTCAAATGTGGTTTGCTCATCCAATTCTTAAGATGGAAGTGGCCACATACTCCAGGCCCAGTGGAGATTGGAGTGCGGAGTCTTAATTAGTAATTATGAAACCCCTTGGTTACAGAAAATTAAAATTATATCAGTAATCAACTTTGTAAAACTGCAGACCACTGGAGCCGCAGCCGGCGACGCACCTGGCGCGCGAGTTCATGATCAAGACGCGCCGGCGCAAGGGGCTGAGCGAGGACGTCTCCATCAACAAGTTCTTCGACGACCCCATGTTGCTGGAGCTCGCGCGGCAAGACGTGCAGTTGAATTAAATTAGTCTACCTTCATTACTTGTTTCATTTTGTTACAAAGACTTGAATGCAGCGCATTTTGCCGAACATGCGTTCCGCCAGGTTCCACCCGATCAAAGCGAAATTCCACCTATCTACCCAGTTCACCCAAAGATGTGAAGGCTCATTTTCATTAGAATGAATACCTATGCCAGCTGCCTGCGCGCTCCTAGGGTCGATATACAGCATGCGGGGGCTCCCCGCAGGCGTGGCGCCATTGCTCTTGGTGTGCTTCGTGTTATTTGAAATTCGTGAGTGGTATTTATTGTGTATTTATCTACACAGCGGCTGAAAGGGCTAGATCCCATTGCCTTTACGAAAGGAAGAGAGAAACAAAAAAAAAGCTTTGGTTGTGCTTGTGCTTGCTTGGCATTGCTTGGTGCTTGGCGGGGCGAAGCGAGAAAAATTCTTCCGTCTATCGCTGCAAGATCGCTGCGGAGCGCGATAACTGTCGTTCCGATTTGAAGTGGTCGCGTTCGTCTCGTTCTCGCTCCGAGCCCCGCTCTCGTTCTCACTCCGAGTCTCGCTCTGACCTCTGCTGGTATCACCGGTAATTTGGGGAAATGGCTCAGCATTGCATGTCGCCTTGCAAAATGTCCGGACGGAAACCGGAAAACCCAGCGGGGAGTCAGTAACGACGACCTCTGACTGTTCCCCACACACAACACAGCTGCACTGGTAGCATGCACACCCGCGTTAGCCGTGATACGGCTTTATCATGTCTTTTATCTCGTTCGTTCGCGCGCAAAAGAACGAGATAAAAGACGTGATAAAGCCGTATCACGGCTATCGCGGGTGTGCATGCTACCAGTGCTGGTCGCCGCCTATTCGTAACCGACGTCAATACCAAGCGACGCTTTTTAATGAGGGATTTTCCAGAGAAAAAAAAAGCTAGTTCACAATTTCTCGATAGATGGCGTTGAACAGAGAGGGGTCGATTAGGTATGAGCAAAGGACATCTGGCACATAATACCCAAAAATGTATAACCGTCCTTCTATTTTTATTATGGACTATGGAACACTAGAAACTAACTGCAGGCATTAGTTTATTTTATAATGATTTATTAGTTTTTATTATTTTTATATTAAAAAAAAACATTGTGCCTGCAACACCTCCTACCTCCTCCTACTAAACAACATTGACAGGCACGTTGGGGTTGCTGCTTTTTTATAATTTATTAATAATAAATGATTAAATAAATCGTTAAATAAAAATAAATGATACTATCTGAGTCGTTTTTATAAAACCTCATAATTTATTACACATTTGAATTCAGTCAAAACTTCTATACATTTTAAGGTATTTTTTCAAGGGAGAGCGGCGGTTGTCCTTTTTTTATGAATATTATTAATAAAAAGACGCAGTTCAAAGCCTTTGATATTATTGTCGGTTTATTATCAACAATCTCGGTGCTATTGTCTGTCAACAACGAATCAAGTATCGGACGTGGCTGTAGGGGCTTTGTATCCATTTTGAACAATAAAAGCGTAACAATAACAAACTACAAAAACATAAAGCCGTGTCCGCTGCGCCATGTTTTCGTGTTTGCTAACATCGTTTTCTAACTTTCGCCTCCCCCGCAGGCGAACCAGGGTAATTTTATCCGATGCAAATGGATAACATCACCCGCGTTCGCCTGCGGGGAAGGGAAAAGTTAGAAAACGATGTTAGCAAACACGAAAACATAGAGCAGCGGAGCAGCGGACCCGGCTTAAAAGAAACTGAGGCCGAGATTCAGAGACAATTTTTAAGTCATAGTTCGAACTCCCGTATGTCAAAATCCATACATTTTGACCCTACTTAGTTTGAACTATGACTAAAAAAATCGTCTCTGAATCTCAGCCTGAGACATTCAACAAAAATAAACCGGGAAACTTGTAATCGCTACTTCATCAACAGCGGGGCTAGTACGCACGCCAACCCGCGATTGCGACATTTAACACATCCATCTGTCAAATCTTTTATCTTGTTCGTTCGGGCGAAAGTAGAAAGAGAGCGGAAGCGTGATAGCGATATATCACGCTATAATAAATTAGGAATCTGGTATGCTGGTCATCTGGTATTTTTGGAATATGATATAGAGGGAACAAACGGGCATACTAGCCCCGCAGATAGTTAGTAATAAATAAACCAACAACAATAATATAAGAAAGGGTTTGTTTGTACACACGGCGACACATCAAGCTAAGCAGAACCAAAATAAGGTGGTCGCGCGACGTTATACGTTATTTACCCTGCGCGCCGTCAGCTTATATTGGTCATACCTAATTGACCCCTCTCTTGTCAACGCCATCTATCGAGAAATTTGGAACTAACTTTTTTGTTTTTTTTGCATTTGGAAAATCCCTCATAACCCAGTAAAATTAGATAAATCAGAAGAAATAATTTCCGGAGTTTTGGAACTTTTTTTAAACGTTCCTTTGGTACGTAATATTGAAGAAAAAAAAAAGTCCTGGTGAGGGGGGGGGGGGGGGGGGGTGAGCTCGAGGAAGGGGGGGGCTCTAAAGGTGACTTTTTTCAGTATTTCGCTTATTTCTTGAAATCTGAAAGTCGTATCGAAATACTTTGTATGGACAAATTAAACCCAACAAAATTTCCTACAAAACAAGTGGTATGCATTTTTGTCACAGGACATAACCTTTGAGGGCTACGGGGCCGAGAAAGTAACGACATTTCAAAAATTATGAAATTTGTATGGCGACCCTCATGAAAGTTGAAGATAAAAACAAAATGATTTCATATTCTTAATCAGCAGCCCCGAAAACCCCCAGATACAAATTTTCAGTCGGTTCGGAGAACCCTTAAAAGCTGCATTGGCGTTTGAAATTTCCATGGCAGCCATCTTGGATATCGGAATTTTGGATTTTTTTCACCGCCAACCAAATCTGACCAGGGTCCTCTATGACAATTGTTCAAGGTCCATAACCCTATCTGTCATAGTTTCCGCGGGCCGTTGACCTCATCCATCAGGAGTCGACCTTCCGAGGAAGTCAAAGTTTTCCCTGTATCACCAAGGCATCCATATTATGATCCCCAAATGTCATCCTTGTACCGTAAGGGGAACCCGGAGATCAATTGGAGGTATCTGGTTGACCCCCCCTCCCCCCCCCCCCACATAGATATTAGATAAATACCCGTATAATTGTTCACCGGGTTTCCCCCATACAACGTATAGTAAAATGATTTTAGGGATCATCATAAGGATGCCCTGGCGATAAAAATATTATTTCGACTTCCTCAGAAGGTCGACTCCTGACGGATGAGGTCAACGGCCCGCGGAAACTATGACAGATAGGGTTATGGACCTTGAACAATTGTCATAGAGGACCCTGGTCAGATTTGGTTGGCGGTGAAAAAAATCCAAAATTCCGATATCCAAGATGGCTGCCACGGAAATTTCAAACGCCAATGCAGCTTTTAAGGGTTCTCCGAACCGACTGAAAATTTGTATCTGGGGGTTTTCGGGGCTGCTGATTAAGAATATGAAATCATTTAGTTTTTATCTTCAACTTTCATGAGGGTCGCCATACAAATTTCATAATTTTTGAAATGTCGTTACTTTCTCGGCCCCGTAGCCCTCAAAGGTTATGTCCTGTGACAAAAATGCATACCACTTGTTTTGTAGGAAATTTTGTTGGGTTTAATTTTTCCATACAAAATATTTCGATACAACTTGCAGATTTCGAGAAATAAGCGAAAAACTGAAAAAAGTCACCTTTAGAGCCCCCCCCTTCCTCGAGCTCACCCCCCCCTCACCAGGACTTTTTTTTTTCTTCAATATTACGTACCAATGGAACGTTTAAAAAAAGTTTCAGAACTCCGGAAATTACTTCTCCTGATTGGTATATTTCAGCTTAATTTTACTGGGTTATCATAGACACCGGATCTGACATATGTTGTTATCCCAAGAGCGCCGTGTCTGGCCTTCCTAAATCGGCAGATTTTAGCCTCAAGGCAGCTAATGAAGGCTAATGGTAGTGATATTCAAACGTACGGCACACTATATGCCTGGCTCTAAATTTAGGATTCCGCCGATTTGTTCGCGAACAAACGAGATAAAATACATGATATACCTAGCCGTATCACGGCTATCGCGGGTTGGCGTACTAGCCATGCAGAAGCCGTAATACGCCAACCCGCGATAGCCGTGCGTGATACGGCTATATCACGTCTTTTATCTCGTTCGTTCGCGCGCAAACGAACGAGATAAATACGTGATAAAGCCATATCACGGCTATCGTGGGTTGGCATGCTACCCATGCAGAAGCCGTAGCATGCTACACGTGATACGGCCGTATCACGTCTTTTATCTCGTTCGTTCGCGCGCAAATAGAAAGAGAGCGAAGGTGTGATAGCGTCGTATCACGGTGGCATGCTACCCATGCTAGTTATACTCGCTATTTATCGCGGGTTTGCGTACTAGCCCGCAGGATGTGATAAAGTATCGCTAACGCGCGGGTTGGCGTTTAGTTTTATTATTTTGGCTGTATGGGACCTTTTCTTTACCTTGAATAGTAGGTACCAAAAAAAACAATCTGTCAATGTCAAAAACTGACAAGTGTCAAAACAAAAACCATCTGCCACGCTCGAATTCCGTGTTCTGAAAATATATCAATTCTGAATTATATGTATTCAATCTGAATTATAATTATAACATCAATACTAAAAACTAAACTAACTGTTTGTGATCATTTCTAACAAACACTCAATCAATAAAACACAATGGCTCGCGGTAAGGACAAAAAGAAGTAAGTGAGGTTATGTTGCTTATTGTTTTTATTTCAATCTAATTCATAAATACTAGGTTGCATGAGCGTCAGATCTTTACCGAGAGCAGAGAAAATGACCCACTGACCAGACCTGTGCATAGGTGTGTTTTAATAGTCTCATAACTGTGATTTATTGGCTCCACGCATGTTTGAATCGACTGATTGTTATTATATAAAACGGAACACTTATGGAAGCAGCTCGGTGTCTGTCCGTCTGTCCGTCCGTCTGTTACAGGCATTTTTCTCAGAGACCATAAGACATAGGAAGTTGAAACTCTGTACAGATATAGCAATTACTGGTCCGATATCACAAATGAAGCAAAAAATCTAAATTTTTATATTGGGGAGGTAGAAAGGGCAAATAAAATTTTTTTTATTCTATCTATGGTGTAGGGTATCAATTGAAAATACAAGTCATAACTCATAACATTAATAGATTTATTACAACCCGGGCGAATTAACTAGGCACCTGGCTCGCACGTGGCTTGGAATTTGATACCCCTCCTGCTTCCCCCCCGCGGCACCCCGCCGTGCGAGGTCCGTGTCCCTGTGCTTTAGCATTTTCGAGTTATTCTTTCCGAGTTTTAATTCCGACCCACGAGCGAGCCAGGTGCCAAGTTAATTCGCCCGTGTTGTATATTAGTGTCATCATTTTCAATAAGCTATTGTATTAGCACAGGTCCGGCACTCAATAGAAAATTTTTGAATTCCGAAATGGGGTCTGCACATGCGCTTTACTTGCATGCACTTTATGCAAACTGTCCATGACATTGCGTGTAGGGTTGAAACAGCCGCGCTTTGCGTTTAACGTCACACGTCTACATTTCGATACTTTTTATTTTTCTTTCTATTATTAAAAATAGTATTTGACCTAAAGGATTACTGAAAATGTGAATTTAGCGTTATTTTTCAACGTTTCTATGCACTGAAAAGACACAATTTTATGTAGTCAAATCTAACGGGTGCGCGCGGCTGTCTGAATTCCCTTGCTCGGCTCTCCTCAGGCCACCACATAAAGTGTGAGAGGAGGTGGGGTATCTGAAGTCGGGGAGTGGCCGTTCTGTATGTAGAACTATATATACTATTACCTATTCTGTGGTATTCGAGTGAATCTCAAGAAATAATGTGAATTTCCTTGCATTAAAGACGTAAGTTGGAGAAGAAGCAGGAAGGAGATGACGTTCCAAAACAAGTTCCCCACACGCTGGAGTCCCTCCGAGAGAAAGATGAGACGATGCTCGCCAACGTTGATGCAGAGGAGCAGGAAGAGGTTCGTATAACATGTGAATTGGGATTGATTTTTATTAGCAAGCTTAAGCTTAGGTCCGTTCAAAAGTGTCAGAACCAAAAGAATTACAAAACATAAGAGTTACAATTACGCACCAGTCTTCGTTTGATCAACAGACTACGTCCACGCAGGCGTGTGCATTGAAGGTAGGCAAAAGGCAGTGAAACCTTAATAATTTCTAAACTAAAAGCATTTTGTTTACTCAATGACTTTTAATTGGTTTAATTATCTGTATTTAAACAAATCAAAGTCATTCAGTGAATTAAATGCTTTTAGTTTAGAAATTATTAGGCTTTCAGTGCAGATACCGTCACAAAAATTTGTGATATCTACAATCGATTTATTTTTCGATAATTATTGTTCAGTTTGGACATTTATTGCTGAGTTTCACTATTTTTGTTACTGCTACTCGAAGTCTGGAAAGACTGCACAATAAGCAAGAATCTGGAGGATGATCCTCGTCCACCGTTTGTCTTGGAGTACTACCAGAGGGGCCCGCGCCACAAGATGAGCCTAGGGGTCCATAGGTCCTAAATCTGGCCCTGAGCATTGCCTTCAGTACATTACCTCAGTTCGATTTCAGCCTGAATCAAAGTAATACCAATCAGTTTTCCATCAAAAGATGCGTTGGAATCTTTTTGATCATCTTTTCCTTCTTTATTATTTTAAAGAATCACTTTTAGAAATTTTGATCTTTATTCGCACAGACCGTAGCGCCATCTATCGATCCCTAGAAAACCGAAAGAAAAACGCTCATTGGGCACTTTTTAAATTTAGGCTTTCTTTATTGAGAAATCTTTATTAATGTGATGAGGGCGCCACTTGACTCCGATAGCCCTCTTAAGGAAGTTATGAACAATATGTTACAGGCACAAAAGGACATGGAACTGGATGAGTTATCAGCGTACTACGAGAACTCTTACGAGCCTAAAGTATTGATCACATACTCTGACAACCCTCACACCAAGACAAGGATATTCGGCAAGGAGCTCAATAGGATGATACCTAATTCTATTTCTAGATATAGACAGAGGTCAGTTTTATACAATCACTTTGTTAAAACATACATAAAACTCATAAAATTTTATACTGGTCAGCCAACCTTACCCCAACAATCCTTAACTTTGTAGGAGCAGGGTTTACTTTTGGCATATTTCAATGAGGTATCAGGATGGAATGAATTACTTATTCATATTTATAAAATAGTCATCATCATCAGCCTATAAATGTCCCACTGCAGGGCACAGGCCTACCCTCAAGGAGAGTGTATGGGCATTAGTCCAAAACGCGTGCCCAATGCGGGTTGGTAGACTTCAAATACACATCAGAATTTCTTCTTCAGTGTATGCATGTTTCCTCACGATGTTTTCCTTCACCGTTTGAGAGCAGTCGGTTTTACGTACATAAGTTAGAAAAACTCATTGGTACATGGCATGTTGTCCGTGCGGATTCGAACCTGGACTCCCATAATTGGGAGTCCCATAATTGGGAGTCCATACCTCTCCGCAACGCGCCACCGACGCCGGCGGCGCCGGTTTATAAAATAGTGTTGAGAGAGATTTATGTAACAGTTAACATGAATGGGTAAATAACAAACTTGGTAAATGAAACTGTAGTATGTTATGTAAAGCCTCTTCACTTCACTATATGGCGGAAAATCGTTGGTTTGAATATTTGTACTCACAACATATAGCACCCCAAATAATCTACTGTATCACTCCCAAAGCAGGTTCTTAGTTTTCTGGTCAGGCTTCAACTCAAATATAGAAGTATCCATTCAGTAGTTCCAGAGATTACCTCTAACATACAAACAAATAAATATGTCTTTATAACAAAGACATTCTATACAAGGGGGACTTCTTTTCAGTGCGCTATTAATGGGACCGCTAAGTTATGCTTAATTGTTGTACATTACTGTTTTGTGACCGAATACATTTGAGAGATTTGAAAGTACTGGAACATCACCGGTAATGTATGACAGCTGGGCATAACTGATGCATACAAAGGTAGACATGTGCCAGTTTTCGGTTCTGTTATTGTATGAAGTGGTGAGTCCCATATACAGGGTGAAATTGATATCATTAGCATCCTTTTAAACTAAGAGTCTACCCATCAAACTGAACAACTTTCACTATGGGAGCAAACAAATAAGAGCAAAAAAAAAATCTGCTGTTGCATACATTTTTGTCGCGTAGGCATTGCAGTTTAGTATGGAACAGCTGATTTTCATTTGCTCCTATTTGTTTGCTCCCATAGTAAAAGTTGTTCAGTTTGATGGGTAGACTCTTAGTTTAAAAGGATGCTAATGATATCAATTTCACCCTGTAGAATGTCATTGCTTTATAATATTAGTGTATTTTTATCTTAGTACAAAGGTACTAAGATACTTAATTACTTAGATTAGACTAAATACTAAGATACTTAGATTAGAGAATGCTGTATGTAATCTTGCATATTATGTTCCAGGTCATCAGTAAAACGAATAGTACAATCATCAATTAGAGAAGGTGTGACGGATGTGATCATAGTCAATGAGAATCAGAAGCAGCCCAACGGTTTCCTGCTGATACACCTCCCGAACGGACCCACGGCTCACTTCAGACTATCCAGCTGCAAGATCACTCCGGAGCTCAGGAAGGATTATAAGGAAATTACTGACCATAGGCCTGAGGTATGAAGATAGTTGAATCCTTCTACTAGCTTTTGCCCGTGACCACAGGTCCGGAACTCTATAGAACGTTTTTTAATTTCGAAATGGTGTCTGCACATGCGCACTTTATGCAAACTGTCCATGACATTGCGTGTAGGGTTGAAACATAAAGATATTATACCTTACGGAATAGAGTAAGTGACATGAGTTGTCAAATGAAACCGTTTTCGGACGTTTTTTGGAGTCCTCGGCAGGGTAAAAATTCGATTTCTGTGTATAATTCTCAATCTAACGTGAAATGGTGAATAATTTAATGAAACAGTGTTAGTATATTTTACAAAATTATCTACGATTTCACTTTAGGTTCACGATTATTGACAGAAACTGAATTTTTACCAGGACTCCAAATCCCCAAAAACGGTTCTATTGCCTCGCGTCACGTATCTCTTTCTATTATACAGGCATGCCGCTAGGTACATCTCGCTCTCTCAGCTGTCACCGTCTCTCTTACGTAGTATAATACCTTTATGGGTTGAAAGCAGCGCTTTGCGTTTAACGTCATCTACATTTCAATACTTTTTATTGCTGGTTCTGTTATAAAAAATAGTATTTGAGCTAAAGAATTACTGAAAATGTGAATTTTGCGTTATTTTTCAACATTTTTTATGCACTGAAAAGACACAATTTTACGTAGTTAAATCCAACGGGTGCGAGCAGCGCCTGACTGCATTTCCTTGCTCGGCTCTCCTGAAGTGGCCCCAGAAAGTGTGAGGTGAGGTGGGGTATCTGAAGTCAGAGGGGGGCGGGGAGTGGCCGTTCTGTGTGTAGAGCTGTATACTATTATGCCGGCGGCTCTTCATTCTCGCCGAGAACGGGCGAGACAGGCCGAGAACGAGAGTGCGGATGCCCTTCATTGTTCTCGTGGCGTCGTAAGCCATAGTAATTTTCATTGAAAGTTCTCGCCGAGTGTTCTCGGCGAGAGTGAAGTGTGTTCTTTACACCGGCTCTTCATTCTCTCCGAGAACAGGCGAGAAATGCCGAGAACGAGAGTGTGGATGCCCTTCATTGTTCTCGTGGCGTCGTAAGCCATAGTAATTTTCCTTGAAAGTTCTCGCCGAGAACTGTCGGCGAGAGTGAAGTGCGGGCTTTACCTATTCTGTGCTGTGACGACGTCCGCAGCAATTTCGATTAGCGTTAACAAATTCGAGTATGTTGAAAAACTCATTGATATATTTCAATTATTTGAGCTTCCATAACATCCATGTTATGAAATACTATTCGTAACTCTGGTGTTCACGTGCAGGTGATCCTGAACAACTTCAGCACGCGACTGGGGCTGACGGTGGGGCGCATGCTAGGCGCGCTGTTCCACTACGAGCCGCAGTTCCGCGGCCGGCGCGCCGTCACCTTCCACAACCAGCGCGACTATATCTTCTTCAGACACCATCGGTATGTGCACATATCGTTCATATCGTACTAGCTGTGCCCGCGACTTCGTACGCACAGACCTCTGAATTTATTTATAACTAGCGTTAACCCGCGACTTCGTCCGCACAAATTATATATAAGATTTTAAGTCAGATCATAAGCTATCACACAAAAAGTTTCATCAAAATCGGTTCAGTAGTTTTCGCGTGATGCTCGTTCAAACACACAGCAAAAAAAATCTTTTTTTCAATTTAGTTTTATAATAGTGTAGACTAGAGTTTACCTGCGACTTCGTCCGCACAAATTATATACTTACCAGATTTTAAGTCAGATCATAAGCTATCAAACAAACAAAGTTTCATCAAAATCGGATAGTAGTAGTAGTAGTAGTAGTTGTTGTTTTCGCGTGATGCTCGATCAAACAAACAAACATATTTTTTGAAATTTACAGTTTTATAATAGTACTAGCGTTAACCCGCGACTTCGTTCGCACAAATTATATACCAGATTTTAAGTCAGATCATAAGCTATCAAACAAAAAAAGTTTCATCAGAATCGGTTCAGTAGTTTTCGCGTGAAGCTCGTTCAAACACACAAAGCAAAAAAATCTTTTTTTAAATTTACAGTTTTATAATAGTGTAGATATAGAAATAGATACATAGATAGATTACCTACCGACCAGTCTATGTAGACTCCTTGATGCCAGTATGAATGATACTTTACCTCATCAAAATCGGTATAGTATTATAAGAAACTACAGAGGACACAATACATGAACCACGATACTTTTTAACGCGAAATTGTAAGAGATCTGTGCATCTTTGATTTGTGTACAGGATACAGGGTGTTGGGGTAGACAGTTGTCTTTAATGGGTGATTGCTAATTTCTTAGGAAAAGTTGTTCAGTATCCTGTGTACAATCACCCCTTAAAGTAATGCATCTGTTTGACCTAACAACACAACTAGCAAACAATAGGCTACTTGACAACTAGTCAATTCAGCTACTCTTTATCAGACGTCAAAACGTGCGCTTTGTATGAACATTTGTACTAAATAAAGAGTTGTGACGTCATCAACTCATTACTTTTTAATGTTTATCTTGTTATTAAAATAAAAATAGTATTCAAGCTAAAAACTCAATGAAAATTGGAATTTAGCGTTATTTTCTAGTCAAGTACCCTATCAACACTTTCGCTGCTAAGCTCAAAACCATGAACCTTAAACTGACGCCCTCGTAGGTCGTGCGCACAGTCGTAGCGTAAAAAGACCAATGCGGCTCACCTCGTGAGTCACCCGCACAGGCGTAAGGTTTGGGTGACTCACGCTGTAGGTCATGAGCACAGGCGAAATGCAATAGCACTTGACCCCCTCGTAGGTCGTACGCACAATCGTAACGTTGAAACGATAATGTGACTCGCGTCGTGGGTCACCCGCGCAGGCGTCAGGTTTTCGATGACTCGCGCGGTAGGTCATGGGTACAGGCTAAATGCCATTGAACCGGCTGGTTACGTGGGTTCTTCAGCACTGCGTCCCATTTGTCGTTGACATACGGCGTAGATCGTCAGCAGTTAAAGTGTTAATATTGCAATATCTGTATACCCCCAGATACGAGTTCACGTCGGACGGGCGGCGCGCCAAGCTCCGCGAGCTCGGCCCCAGGTTCACGTTGAAGCTCATCTCCCTCCAGCAAGGCACATTCGACTCTAAGCGCGGCGACTTTGAGTGGATTATCGCGGGACGCAGGCACCAGCTCGAGACCTCCAGGAGAAAGTTCTTCTTATAGTTTTACTTTAGATTTATTAATAAATGTCTTTAACCAATTAGATTTTTTTTTAAGGGTTCCGTACCCATAAGGTGAAAACGGGACCCTATTACTAAGCCTGTTGTCCGTCCGTCCGTCTGTCCTACCTATTTAGGGCTGTAACTTTTGAACCGTTAATAGCTAGATAGTTGTTTTCCGGATTATGCGTAATTACGGCGGATTTGTTAACAAATAATAAAATTGTCAAAAAGTTAAAAATTAGGGGTGTTCTCAACAAGAAACTAGTTTTTATCAACGTTTTTTCTTCACGCTCTATAGTAAAAACGGTAATACATACAAGCGTCAAACTTAGTGTGATTCTGATTATAGAGCAAACTCTACAGAATAACAACAAATAAAACTGGCCAAGTGTGAGTCGGTCTTGCGCTAACAAAAAGTTTTTTTTCTAAGTTAATAATGCTGTCTGTGGTGGTGTGGTGCGGAACCCTCGGTGCGCGAGTAGCCTGACTCGCACTTGACCGGTTTTATTTAACTTGTATGTCGCTTCGATGGTCTCGGGGACTAGTAGTTAATGGGTTTGCGATGGTATATCAACGCAGGCAAAAAGTCTAAAATGGTTTGAATGTGAAAAATGCGCTTCGCCCGGTGTGCGCTGCCGACTCTATGGGTCAGCACATATCTAGCGCAGAACTGCTCGGACATTAAGTGGATAATGCACAATGACAATTGAAACAGAATTGAAAATAGTCCTGAAATGAAACACATCCTGTAAGGTGGTTCTGGAGTGCGATTTTTGAATCTCATTCGCTGAGTTCAGCAGTTGAAAATGTCAAAATCAGGCATTTCCCGTGGTACACAATTACTATGGAAATGATTTGACTTTCAAAAATCGCACTCCTGAAGTATGATTTTTGAAAGTTAAATCAGCAGTAGAAAGATGCATATCTCCATAGTAATTTTGACATTTTCAACTGCTGAGCTCAGCGAATGAGTTTCAAAAATCGCACTCCAGATGACATAGTTAATTCGCCCGGGTTGTACACGATCCACACAAATATACCTACTACCTATTCTGTGTCCACACTTAAGAAGGTCGAGGTACTTCCGTTTTATTTACGCCTACTCCGGAGAACACTAAAATAAATCTAGGTTGAGTAGGTTGTGAACAAACAAAAAATCGAATAAATAGTAAAATTTTATTAATATTAGAATAAGAATAATATTTTATTAATCACATAATGATCACATATTATAATTTTGATGCACTACATGATAAAATAGTAGGCTAGGCGTATTGGTAGGTACAACGCAGGTAACATTGCATTGTAAGCGCTTCATAAACTTCAGCGTTCAGACAAGGCGCGAACGACCTGAAACAAAATAAATACTATTAAAACAAAAGAAAGATGCGCTTCCAAACTACAATGCTGGGGATGCCACTCGGATTTGTGCGGCGTCTTTTGAAGCTGATTGGCAAATATCTTCATCACGATAACAAATCAAACTAGGTATATAATTATAATATAACTACAGGGTGAAATTGATATCATTAGCATCCTTTTAAACTAAGAGTCTACCCATCAAACTGAACAACTTTTACTATGGGAGCAAACAGATCTGAGCAACAAAAAAATTAGCTGTTCCATACTAAACTGCAATGCCTACTCGACTCATAGTCAAAGTTGTTCAGTTTGATGGGTAGATTCTTAGTTTAAAAGGATGCTAATGATATCAAATTCACCCTGTATAAAAGGCTTCGTCGCAAAATGTCCCTCGTTCGCAAAACGTCCCTTTCGCAAAACGCCCTTTTCTCAAAATGTCCCTTTTCAAAAGCAGATAGGAATTGAGAGTTCTGGACCACTCAATAGCCGCTCTAAGAAATCCCGGGGGTGAGGGAGGGGGTGTTATGGATTCAAGGTCAAGGTCGCGGGGGTGAAGAGGGGTGTTGAGGGGCAGGGTTTGGCGGTGCCGGGGTGGGGTGAAGGTTGAAGGGGGGTAAGCAGGGTACTTCTGTGAGGATCTTTTGTGATTTTTATTTATTTATTTATTTTTTACTTATTTCGAGTCTGTAAGCATATTAATCTCACCAAATATTCATTTATAAGGGAATTTTGAAAAAGGGACATTTTGCGACGGAGCCATGACGGAGCATATAAAAGTACAGGGTGTCTCAAAAGAAATTTTATATTTATTTAGCTTACTGCGTGAGCGCAACGTATCCGAGGGGCGCGGGGGTTATGCCAATCGGTAGCCTGGCTCTTGGGAATTCAGTCGCTATGGAGCGTTTCTCGGGAGCAGACCGCGCGTTGTGCGTGCGAGAGTTTTACAAAAACGGTGATTCGGCGACTGTAGCGCGTAGAAAATTCTGCAGTATTCGAGGTTTTTGCCACTTAAATGATGCGCCAAGCATTCCTCTCATTCGACATTGGGTTAAAAAGTTTGAAGAGACCGGTACAACGCTAGATAAATCAAAATCCGGGCGACCTAGGTCATCAAGAACGGTAG
Source organism: Agonopterix subpropinquella (assembly GCA_922987775.1). NCBI lineage: Eukaryota > Metazoa > Arthropoda > Insecta > Lepidoptera > Depressariidae > Agonopterix > Agonopterix subpropinquella. The sequence continues at coordinate 26,132,166 of OV277696.1, forward strand.
AAAACGTGGAGAATGTTAATCAGTCTGTTCGTGACGACCCGAACCTTTCAATTCGGAAGCGCGCAAGTGCTTTAAATGTGCATTGATCATCATTACATCGCATCATGCACAAAGACCTAAAGCTGCACCCCTACAAAATTCAATTGGTGCAAGAATTAAAGCCCCAAGATGCCAGTCAGAGGCTTCATTTCGTAAATCAGGTGATTGAGCGATTTTCAACGTTTACCAACATTTTGTTTTCGGATGAAGCTCATTTTCATCTTAATGGCCACGTAAATAAGCAGAACTGCCGCTACTGGAGTGCAACGAATCCAAAACGCAAACATCAGAAACCCCTACATTCGCCTAAAGTGACCGTATGGGCTGCGATGTCGGCGCGAGGAATTATCGGCCCTTACTTCGCCGTCATAAGTAATTTTACTGTTCGATTAAATGAGTGCCGAGAACGCGAGGGTCTACATTTAGACGATATCATTTTTAAGAAATAAATCCCCAAAAAGTGTATTTCAATAATTAATAAACATTTTTTCTATATACGGCTTACTTTTTTTTTAATCGATCCACTAAATATAAAATTTCTTTTGAGACACCTTGTATATGTAATGTAGTGAGTCAATATAACCGAGACAGCGATATCGCCGTCCCAGCAGTTTGGACCACTTCTATCTCTGTCTGGCTACAGGAGGGTGCAGCAGAGGGCTGCACTCTCGTTCAGTCGCCGACATAAGCGAACACACTATGCTAAATCACTACTAAAATCTCTCAAGTGCGTGATATGTGACATCTAAGATTAGTGACCATTCCGCTTAGACAATTTAATAGGGACGAGTTACGCGTGTCATTCTACTAAGAAACATTTCTGCCACTTTTTGCGGGGGGCGAGGTAACATGAAATCCGCAACATTGGATTTTATTCCCCATAAGTTTAGATTCTAATTTTGAATGTTAAAAATCATGAAACGTGTGAACCCCAAACGTTCTAAGTTCAAAATTAATGTTTCGCTATTATTATAGGCTGTCTCGTTTAGTGATAAGGTATAAAATTGAGTGTAAATGCGCAAGATTATTTGATCTAATACCGTGACAGAGGGGAAATGCTACCGCAAGGCGAGTCCCTATTAAATTGTCTAAGCCATTCCGTATTTAGTACTATCTATAAGGAGACCTTTTACAGGGTGTAACAAAACACCCTAGTAATAATGAAAGGGGTGGCTTATACCATCAAACTGAACAGCTTTCACCACGGAGCCAACATCGACAAAATTTCTGTTTGTACCAATTTTTTCAGCATAAGTCTCCATAGTGAAAGTTGTTCATTTTGATGGTCTAATCTAAACTCTAAACCACCTCTTTATACATATACGAGCATTTACCCGCGACTTCGTCCGCATAAATTATATACCAGATTTTAAGTCAGATCATAAGCTATCAAACAAAAAAAGTATCATCAAAATCGGTTCAGTAGTTTTTGCGTGATGCTCGAACAAACAAACAAACAGACAGACAAAAAATCTAAAAATTTGTGATTTGGAATCAGGGACATCTAAAAACCAAATTGTAATCATTTTTTGTAAATATCTTTAATGTACAGACACACTTCTGTTACAGTTTTATAATAGTTTAGATTACTAGGGTTTTTTGTAACACCTTGTATATTCTGTGGCTTCAGACGCAGTTCGAGATCTAAAAACTACATTTATTCTTCTTACCTTGATGAAAGAAAGGAATGACAGGTCTCCACTCCACTGGCAGGCTCCACCACATCTAGAAAGAAATTAATGAATAAGATAAAATAATAAAAGATATAGAAATAATTAATTAAGAAGTTAATTAACTCAGACGTGTAAGGTGGTCAACATGGTTGTATGGGTTCGCTCTGACGAGGGAGACCTGAAGGTCGGGTCATCATTGTGTCGTCAAATATATTTACAAATGTTGAAATAAAAAATTATATATTAGTACAAATGGTGACACATCAAACCAAACCAAAATAAGGTGGCCGCGCATAGGTAGAGTAATGTATAACGTCGCACGGCCAGCTTATATTGGTTTTGCGTAGCTTGGTGTGTCGCCGTGTGTACATACAGAATGGCCACTACCTGCCCGTTCCTAACTTTAGATCAACTTCAGGGGTGATATTAGAGGAGCCTAGCAGAAAGCATTAACTTTAGCATACTTACATTATATTTCAAAAGCATTGCAATATATCACGTTCACGGCAAATCTTGATTTGGTTGAGCTCCTGAAAAACAAGATTAATACATGAGTATTTCGGACGTAATCGTCAGAAAAATACTTATTTCGATCTGAGAAAATCAGTAGTAAAGCTATCATCAAGAGCAATCAGCCCCGAAAGATGGTAAATGATGTAGTATCATCATTTAGAAAAAAACTGAGACTGGGCGATGCAACGGCTGGAAGAAAAGAATTCGTAGCCTTAAGTCACGCCCTGATAATAATTATCACTCAGCGAAACAATGTGCATAAATTAATGGGTATATGAAATAAAACTTACTTGATTTAAACACAGATGAAGCTTTCAAACAAGACCAGTTCTGAGCGGTGAACCTAAAAAGAAATGTTAAGGTAAGTGATGATTTTGTCTATAAAAGAATAAGATTTACTAAAGATAGAGAAATCAGTAATAAAGCTGTCATCAAGAGCAATCAGCCCCGAAAGATGGTAAATTATATAGTATCATCATTTAGACAAAAAAAGGGATTACAGTCGCAAGTTTATGTATGTATGTGTATCATTTAGAGATAGTTATAAACAATCTGCTATTAAAAGATCTATCCGTGGTACGATTGGGAAAAGACCTGCACTTTCATCACGATAAAATTTATACAGCGGCCGTAGCATGATTTGCGCGATAAGGCTATACACGCCTTTTCTCTAGTTCGTTCGTTCGCGCGCAAATAGAAAGAGAGCTCAGGCGCGATAGCGCTTCATCACACTGTCATGCTACGGCAACTGGATGAGATTTTGAGGAAATTTCGTATAGAGATAGCTTAAATCCTGAGGAAGGGCATATTCATAAAATTCTAGCACAAGAGACACAGGGCACTTCATACAAATAAGCGAGACAGGTTCACGAACACAGACGCGCACGTTTGGCGATGATCTTGGATCAAGTCTGTCGAACGCCAGTCCTATCTACCTATTCACTTTGTGTCCATACGTGCGTGTCTGTGTGCGCTCGTTTCGTGGAGCCATTCTGGTCACGGTAACAGCTTACATACCTATCTAAACTATTATAAAACTGTAACAGAAATGTGTCTGTACATTAAAGATATTTAAAAAAGAAAATTACTATTTAGTTTTTTCCTGTCCCTGATTCCAAATCACCAATTTTTGGATTTTTTGTCTGTCTGTTTCAGACACATTTCTGTTACAGTTTCACGCAAAAACTACTGAACCGATTTTGATGAAACTTTTTTTGTTTGATAGCTTATCATCTGACTTAAAATCTGGTATATAATTTATGCGGACGAAGTCGCGGGTAAAAGCTCGTAATTGATATAATTCCCTAAAATTAAACACTTTATTAACATACCTAAGCAAATGAGATGGGTCTTCTTGCTAGTACACGAGCTAGGGCTAATTTAATAATGTAACCATGGTCTCTTTCAATAAAATTATATCATATTCTTCATCTTCTTCATTCATGCAGATATTCTTTATATCTGAAACGAGATAAATGTATAGTAAGATATCGTTGATGGTAAAAATATTCAGCTTGTAGTAATGTATGTAGGTGACTCAGACGTGTAAGGTGGTCAACATGGTTGTATGGGTTCTCTCTGACGAGGGAGACCTGAAGGTCGGGTCATCATTGTCATTATTAAAAAAAACTAGCGTCAATATATGAGACAATTCGATTAGTTTTTGCCATTTAGCCATGATTAATTGCTTTGGAGTTAATTAGTCGCTGTAGTCATAATCATAATAGACTAGTGAAATCATCAAGAAATTATTCCAATTTAGAATTGGTTATGTTGTCTTCTTCTTCTTATCGTGTGGGCAGAGCCCTGGTGTCAGAGTTTTTTCAGACCGCCTTACGGCCTCTGACATGGTTTTTATGTAACAACTACTACCACCAGATAGTAACCGGGACCAACGGCTTAACGTGCCATTCGAAGCATGGAATCATTTCTCTTCAGACAATCAGGTGATTCAGCCTGTAATATCCTAATCAACTGGGGAAAAACGCACAAAGTGACATGTCACTAGGTGTCCCCCATGGGAATCGAACCCACGACCTCCGTGTTGAGAGCCCAATGCTCTTAACCACTAGACCACGGAGGCAGTCACGGAGGTTATGTTGTGTAAAGTGTTGAAGCTCTTTTCTCCCCATTATTTAGTGTGAGATTAATTATTTGAAATTCAAAATCTAGTTTATTATTGTTTAACTGATATTTCATATTGCATGAACAAAAAACATTGTAATTTAAAAATACCTCATGTAAAACAGCGTTGTTTCAGCGTCAATTTCTCCCGACCTGCAATAAAAGGTTTTAATAAAAATTTGTTCTTGTATCAATCAATAAATGAAGCTATTGATGATATTACTCAGACGTGTAAGGTGGTCAACATGGTTGTATGGGTTCTCTCTGACGAGGGAGACCTGAAGGTCGGGTCATCATTGTAACTATCTGACTAAGAAACTAATCATTTGTAAAAGAATGATTCAAATTTACAAATGAAAAGTATATTGAACGGCGTTTGTTATCTTTTGTATAATAAAGGAAAATAAAAATAAATAAATAGAAAAGAATTTTGTGTTATTGCGATGCCTTTTTTCGTTTCTTTGGTAGGGTTTATACAGAAGAGACGCGTGGTGGAGGCGGGTCGTCAAAGTAACACCAATATAAACCTTATATTACGTAGCATAGCTGTTTAGACGCTTTAGGGAAGCGAGGTCAATAATCCCTAGGGAGTGTTAAGTGTTTAATTATTAAGTTATATTTTTATGTATTTTAGGTTAAGGTATTTATAATATGGGCCCGTGATAATTTTATATTGTACTGATGCCTGAATCAAATAAATAAATAAATAAAAAAAATAGCGTCGTTTTTTGACGTAAAGAAAAATCGCGCCCCCGCCCCCAGGCGACGTCGCCTGGAGGCGCGTGCGTAAATCTCCAAACGACTCTATGCTACGTACTATAAGGTTTATATTGCCGCACCCCGCCCGCGAAATGTCAGCGCCACGTCACTTCTGTTTAAACAGTTCATTAAATTTCTCTAAGAATGATAGACTACCCGGCAAACAATTTTATTCTGCATGTCAAGGTTTTTGCAAAATTTGTTTGCCTGCTATTATTTATACCATAAAAATTCAACAGAATTTCCTATTGCAGTTTTCATATCAAGTCACAACTTACCCAAAAGCCAGCACAGGGAGGGATATGGGAAAAGTCGCACGACGAGCAAATCTCGAGGCGACCACACGTTGCAATTAATTCTTCGAAGCCATCGCCAGTCCGGCTTGGTCTCACAGCCTAGTAGCCATGTCTTTTTAGAGACTGTGTAGCTAGCGACCACTGCTTCAAGTTTTTCTGTATGAATGAAAGATTGCTTATTACAAATAATAGTTTACTATTGTTATTAGATTAAAATAATTAACTAAATCAGTGAGGATAGTTATGTTAACAGCATCATAATCAGATGTCCCTATCTGAAATCATCATTTTGTGTTTTATCAATAAATAATGTTTTAATACGCTAGAGGCGCGGAGTCAATCTCTACAGGGTGTTAGGGTAAACAATTGCATTACTTTAAAGAAGTGATTGTAACTACAATACTAAACAACTTTTCCTAAGAAAATTATAGGTAATTCGCAAAAAAAATTTGGCATTTCCATACTAAATGCAATCAACTGATCGAATGTTTGTAAAAGTCGAAAAAAAAATTGCGAATTCCCTTTAGATTTCTTAGGGAAAGTTGTTCAGTATCATGGGTACAATAACCCCTTAAGAGGGGGTCATACCTATTTTGTCTGTTTTCGAACCGATTTTTGATAACCAAATTATTACATTTAATATATATAGTTCACATAACAGTGTAGACACGTTCTTTCTGCAGGGCATCTAACCGTTGAAAACACGATTCTATTAAATTTTCTCGATAGAAAAGAGGAGCAAAGTAAGCTCGATTTCAGATTTATAACCAGTTTTACAAGAATCACCCTACATCATTTCTTCTGAATATACCATCATTTGAAAGGTAAATAATTATAGCAGGGCTTCTACCCGATGGATTTTTCCTCAAACACCCAAGAGAAAAGATATTGATGAAAAATACGTTTTTTTGTGATCTTACTTTCAATTGAAGCGGGATGGCTAATTGCAAAAGTTTGCTTGTTAGAAAGAGATGCTTGCTCTACTAATACCCAGCCTTAAAGTAATGCAACTGTTTATCAAATGTAAACCAAAATGTGTTTCATATTTTAAGGGTGATCAAACTGAAAACTTCAACTTCCATTGTGAAGCCAACATCGAAAAAGCGAAAAAAAAAATCTGTTCCATAGTAAAAGTATAGGACTACTTGACCCACGGCAGTTCTTTTTTACACGATTTCAGTGTTGGCTCCATGCTGAAAGTTGTACAGTGTGATAGTTGGAGCATCCCTTAAAATAACGCATTTAAGTTTACCCCAGAAATCGAGGTTATAGGAACATTGCTAAAATATGAATAGAAGAGAAGTTTTTATAATTACCTTAAATAGTTTGGCACTTCCATAATATCTTCTTTTTCAGCGCATTAACTGAAAAATAATAGAAGATACTTAATAATCTAGCTTTTACAACAATAATGTGTAATATAAAGTTACGTTGTCAGATAGGAGCGAAAGACATAAGCAAGTTATACATCAATGTGTTCAGCTGAACTATGGTCTCATCATTATATGTCTATTATTTTTAATTGCAGTACCCCGGAAACCTTAACTTTACTTAGAACCTTACCATACCGTACACATCTATGATATTATAGTAAAGTACGAATTGAATGCGACAAAGTCCTTAAAGTGACTAATATTTTCCGAGTCACATTGCAGGTTCTGACACGAGCACTTGTCAGGCGTGGCGTTCGCGTTTTTGCCTGCCACGAGGTTCCACAATCCTCAACCTCTTCTTGTTCTTGATCAAAAACAATCACAGAGATTGGGATAGATACTCCCACAAAAATATTTGACACTGGCAATATAAATGCAGTGCTAACGCACAAGCAAGAGTCCATTAACTCGAAATATTTTTTTTTCTAAAGTTGACCATACACATAGTACTAGTTACGATGATAATTTATAGTACTCTGTGCTACTACATACTCTTTCTTATACCGTGGTACAGATAAGTAATTAACTAAGATTAACGATTTTGATGGAAGTTTTGTGTCTAAAAGCTTATGACTAGACTTAATCTTGCTACGATGACGGCAACCGCTGCAGACGAAGTCGCGGTCATAAATTAGTAAAATATATTATTCTATTTTGTGGTACTTTACTGGAGAATTAAACATTTCTTACCATGTAAAAGCCTGAATTTTCAAAATTTTTATATCATTAAATCAGAGTTTCTGTGCAGTGAAAAGTGGATGTTCTGAAGTTTCAGAATCTCTGACTACCCGCTCGGGGAATATAGTCGTGAGCATATGCTTATGCTTAAATCAAAATCTGTAACAAAGAAAAACTTAATTAGGATTTCCTTTAAACTTTAACATAATAATTATTACACATATAAAATCAGTGAGGATAGTTATGTTAACAGCATTATAATCAGATGTCCCTATCTGAAATCATCATATAAGAAATATTTTTTTTTAGGAAGTAGGTTGGCATTGCAGACTCCACAACGAAATTTCGCATGACACTTCTAAACCTTATTTTCGTAAAAGGTGGTTTCAGTTCATACAAACGTTTGACGCACAATACGCGTAGACGGCATTAATAAAAGTAATATTTTATATATGGAAAAATAGTTACGAAAATCTAGACTGTTATTTGATACGCGACATCTATATTTTCTAACCTATTTTTCCATATATACAAAGTTACTTATATTAATACCGTCTACGCGTATTGTGCGTCAAAGTTTTGTATAAAATTGACCCCTCTGCAACCGCCTTAACTGTTATTTTAGTAGGCATACATTGTTTTCATATTGTATACTAACTTTACATACCTTTATAGTTTACAGATGGTATATTTTGAGCTCCGATTTCAGCGGCACATATTCTGAAAGGAATGAAAACGTAAATTAATATAGTATTAACATAACACGTAAATGAAAAAAAATAAAAGATATTTCGGTCAGATAGGAGCGAAAGACATAAGCAAATTGTACATCAATGTGTTCAGCTGAACTATGGTATCATCATTATAGATTTTGTTTGGCATTAACAAAAAAATAGTGTTGTTTTTATAATATACTTGAGTTGAGACCTATCACACAACTAGTTTTTGAGCGAGGCGATGTCGCAACTTCACCGCAACGACGTCGCGATGTCTGAGCTTAGGAGCTTACATAATGATATCGCCGACCCTTGCATCGCAATAATGATACGTCGAGAACGCGGCGGAATTCGGCGATATAGTTCCGTCAACGCCTACGTTCATAATTTGCTTGGGTGTGGTTGTGTGTGCCCTTATAAAACCTCAATGTAATTACAATCAAATAACAACTAAACAAATAATGAGATGAGAATGAACTTACCAAGTTGTCACCATTATCTATTCAATTATTACCTGTAACAATCAATAAACAATATATATAATACAATTTTATGAAAGAAAACAATAACAACTATAAAGCATATTGTCAGATGGCTTTTAAAGCAATGTTTGTGCATCAGACCCCACAACAGGCTGCCCTAAAGCTAGAATTTAGAAAAATGCAAAAACATCAAAGTGATGTTTAGTTCAATTACTCTAATATCTAATAACGTTACCAGTTGGGTCCCTAATCTAAGGTAAAAAGCCCGTTGTGAGGCAACTGAGGGTTTTCAGCTGCACTGCGCTGTCATCATTCAGGGTTAGGTTAATAAAATACAATCAGGCTATGATATTGATACCAAAGGGATCAGACATGCAAATGAAATGACTAAAATAAAATCCCTGTAACAATACTTTAATAATGTTTTTAGTTTTTCACCACAATGGAAAGTCGAAACTCAATGTCCTCATTGACTCAAAAGAAGTAGGAAGCAGTGGCTTGAAATTATATAACAAACCAACATTTACTACATACAATATGCAATCATAGAATATAGTGATGAATTATAGATGTCTGTAATAATTATAAATATTAAATTCCATCATCCATCAGAATATCAGAGTCTGAGATTCTGACGTTTTTAGAGTTCCGTACCCAAACGGTGAAAACAGGACCCTATTACTAAGCCAACGTTGTCCGTCCGTCCGTCCTACCTATTTAGGGCTGTAACTTTTGAACCGTAATAGCTAGATAGTTGAAATTTTCTCAGATTATGCGTTATTACGGCGAATTTGTTAACAAATAATAAAAATGACGTTAAAAATTAAGGGGGTTCTCCACCAGAAACTAGTTTTTATTAACGTTTTTTCTTTATGCTCTATTGTAAAAACGGTACTACATAGAAGCGTCAAACTTAGTGTGATTATAGAGCAAACTCTACAGAATAACACCAAATACTAAAAACCGACCAAGTGTGAGTCGGTCTCGCGCTAAAGGTCCTGGACAAAAAAAGTTTTTTTTCTGAGATGTTGTGTTCTGTGGTGGTGTGGTACGGAACCCTCGGTGCGCGAGAAGCCCGACTCGCACTTGACCGGTTTTATTTATTTAAGTTTGAGTTGGAGCTCCCAGTCCACACAGAACGCAGTAAGCTGCATGATTACAAATCCATACAAAATCTAATCACACACCAGTCGCGTGTGTGATGTTATGTAAAGCACATTAGTTTCGAAGCATGGGAGAAATGAAGTGAATATAAAACTAAACCAGATTAATACATTTATTTCAGTTACTTACCAGGACTTTGATAAAAGATTCCTGTTCAACAAGATGTTCTGTTCAACCTGAAAAGTAATAATCTGTTTTCAATTCCGAAATTTTCTGATAATAAATAAAATGATACGACTTTAGTAATCAGCTAGAGCTAATATACATGCAAATCACAGTTATCTCAATGGTTAGCATTTTTCATCATTTTGGTAGATTTGATACATAGTGGCAGATCGAGACTTTATTTTGGTTAGGTGACCCCAAGGACTGTTTTCAGACATAAACACGCGCAAAACGACCACAAAATGGCGGAGCCACGTGGCCATTAACCCACGCGCTGAACACGAGGCCAACATGCTTCAAGACCGGGCCAATTTTTGATTATCTATATCTGAACTATTATAAAACTGTAACAGAAGTGTCTGTTTGAAGATATTAACAAAAAAAAAGTTACGATATGGGTTTTAGGTGTTCTTGATTCCAAATCACCAATTTTAGGATTTTTTGTCTGTCTGTTTGTTTGAACGCGCATCACGCAAAAACTACTGAACCGATTTTGATGAAACTTCTTTTGTTTGATAGCTTATGATCTGACTTAAAATCTGGTATATAATTTGTGCGGACGAAGTCGCAGGTAAATGCTAGTAACTTATAAAAAGATTATTGCATCAAAGCCTGCAAAAATTTTAGAAGTTTGTAAATAAAGTTACATACTGCATGGTGTAATGTCAGCCATGGATTGTTTGCAGAGTTTATGAGTAACATATATTTAAAACTGGAAAACATACCTAAACTTGTTTATGATACTTGAAAAGTCCTTTTCCTTACCATTGACCAAAGGTTTCTTATATTTCCCCTGAACGAAGATGCGGGGAACATCGATGCCTTCTTTAAAGTTGACTGTTCGGCGCTCAACGTAGGTATTCATCAGGATCTCAAAACCAGCTTCAGTAAACAACTTCGACAGTTCCTCTTCCGTGAAGTAGTAACTCCTGCAATTACGGTCACAATTAGTCTATTATTATTATAACCACACAGTAAGTTTGGTATACTGCATGCATGTGGAGAGTCCACATCCATCAACCAGTGAAAACAGTTACGGGCGCTATAAATCAATGACAATGAACCTTAAGTAGAGTGTATGGGCATGTGTGACAACTTTTACATGTACTAGCACAATTTAACATTCACGGCGAGGTACCAGGCAGCCAGAACGCGGTACATTTCTACTTTAGACAAACTATTTTACTGACCATAGCAATAGTACCCATCAATAACCATAATAATAATCAATTTGTTAGTGGGCTTATACTCGATTCATCATCATCATATCAGCCGATAGACGTCCACTGCTGGACATAGGCCTCCCCAAAAATGGGAGGATTTGCCTAGCAGGCGGGTTGGCGATCGCAGTTGGATTGAATGTGTGTACTCAGAGAATGATGCTGCCCATCCTCCGGTAGATCCCTTAGTCACCTTTTACGACACCCACGGCAGGAAATGGGGTGATGCTATTCTTAGCAGACACCACACGGACCATACCTAAATAGTGAAACTAAAATAACTTACCTTGTGCCGTCTTGTCTCATGTAGAAATTATCAGAAATCTTATGTCCCGGTTTGAACCGTAGCTGCGCCATGTCGTATCTGCCGTAATCTCTGAAGAGCAGCACGCCGCCGGGGCGGAGCGCCCAGTACGCCACGCGCGCGACCTGCGGCCACGAGGCCGGCTGTATCGCAGACAGCACGAAGATCAGGCTCGCAAAGTCCACGCTATCCTCACTTACATTCTCAAACAAGTCCTCAGTAGTCAAATCAGCACAGAATGCCTTCATTTTTGACTCATCATACAGCTTGTTCGACTTTACAAATTCGATAGCACGTGGTGAAAAATCACACGCGTAGAAGTAGAAATTCGAAAAGCATTCTTCAACTAATGGAAAGATCATGTTTCCGACTCCGCATCCTAGTTCGAGGAACACGAGTTGCTGGTTAGGCTCGAAGTTTATTAGTTCTTGAAACTCACGTGTCGTCCAACGTCGGTCTTTGAAGAATTTAGTCTCGTTGCGCTTGTAGAATATGTCCCAGTGACGCTTGGCTTCTCGCTCCAGTTTAGCTGCTTTGGTTTCGGGAATCAGGCGCGTGTTTTGTGATTCGAGACGCTGTTTTTCTTCTTCGGTTAGCTCTTTCAATCGGTGCACGAAGATATCGCTGGACGCGCTGCCAATTTCATCGGTTTCCATCTTGATTAGTATCAGCGTTTTTAGTGTAATTTCATAATGAATGTAAAGTTTACAGTCTGAATTTATAAGAAGTCTAATTATTTTATAAAATATGGCTCATCTGAATTTATTTTTAAACTATTGCTTTGCCACGAACAAGCCACGAACGAAAACAAAACGAAAATAACGAACACGCCGTGGAATGATCATACAAAGACTGCAAACAGTCTAGCGCAACTAGGAAGAAAAAAAATTTGTAGGGAGTTTACATGGCAATTAATGGCGGATAGTGTCGTCCAAGAACACAGACTAGTAGTACGTAAGTAAGTAGTAGATACTAACGTATCAGACTGCCATCTGTCGAACATTAAGAATATGTTATAGAGTCAAGGTCGCGCCAGTGTCGTATGACAGCTATTTTTTTTAATTTCGTACTTCGAAAGTATTGTGGTTGGCTTAGGGTTATAGTCAGTTCAGCCTTCTTTTTTACGCGGCCTGGCCCCTAGGATTCTTGATAAAATAAAAGATGAAATTTTTATAAGTTAAAAAAAAATGAAACAAGTTTTCTTTATTTATTCAACATTTTATTTTTTAATTTCTTTGCATATTTGTTAAATGCTTTAGCCTGCATGTTAGGCAAGGTTCTATTTTTGAGTCGTTCTATATCAGTACCCCTCAGTATTTTATTGATTACATTGCACCAATTCACTATAGAAAACCTTATTGTTATTTCCAAGAAATATTGCAGAACCAAATCTTTGTGTTTATTGCAGGTAAAATCGAATGAATGCTTGGCTAGAATATTAGTCCGATCACCGGAGGGGTGTGACCCTAACAGTAAATCGTCTCTCGCTGAAACTTTGTAGTGTGATAAAGTGAAGTATAAAGATAACGGTTGACAAGTATCTAGGTTTTTTTTATTTGGAAGTTAGGTATTTATACCTAAACATAAAAATCACTTATAGCTCTCGGCGGAAAAAGTTTCTCTCCAAAATTCCTTTGGTATATGTTAGTATAAACTAATTACCATAGAGGTGATCGGTATCTAGGAATTTATCGATTTCACGAAGGGAGAAACATAAAAATACCGTTTTTAATCCATAACTACTGCAGGAATAATAGTCTCACAATTGTTGTCTTTTTATGTGTATTAATTTCATTACATGTATCGTCTTGCACAAGAAGCTAGAATATTTTCGTTTCAATTATATTTTTATGATTTTTGGGCAATAACTTACTTCGGAAAAGTATTCTCTTCCTCTTTATCCATTTACAAGTTACAATACACTTTAATACAACAGGATTACTAAGAATCTATTAAAATTTCGCCCTCATTAGTATATTAACATTTTTTCAATAATATTCTTCCCGCGCTAGGCCCCAATCTACGAGCGCGGGGTGCGGAAGGGTTGAGGGGAGTGGGCGGCGGCGGGCAGCGCATCATCGCACATGCTCACTGCTCAGTGCTACCCGCGCCGCGCCGCTGATTTATAATAGTACCTACTGTAGCCCCGGGACTATTTAATTACAAAAAACATTACCGATTGCCGTTTTGATATTGTTGTAGGGTACGAAATTACTAATATAAACACCCTATTCCTGCGAAATTACTAATATAAAAAAAACTTTTTGTATACTGTCATGTTCTTTGCCTTAGTTCAATACCGTAATAGTAAGACTGTCTAAAGTTGTCATACAAAGCTATGGGACTAATTAAACTAAGAAAACGTCTATTTTGATAGGTCTTATAGCTTTGTATGGCAACTTTAGACAGTCTTACTATTACGTATGGGTAGGTGTTGATATTGAACTAATAATTACTATAATTTACAGTGCATAATCACTGAGATAGAGACTCTTTACTAAAAAGTGCCATATTTAACCTCAAATTTTACGTAATTATTTTTGAAAATCCACTTTTTTGTCTGTAAGTTCTTAACATTTTTAGCCATTCTATTCTTTAGTCACTAGTCTAAAAATAGTTTCTGCGAAAGATTTGTGTACCTGCATCTGTAGTTTAGCTTTTATTGATTATTCTCTGTTCTCCTGTTTTTTTATTATAACTTCGGACATAAGTGTAAGAAATAGCTGAAAATCAGAATGTACATGTTTCAATTTATGCTCTATTTTATAAGACGATAAAAATTTTTGGTGGAAAAAAAAAAACAGAATAATCGGTCAGGGTTGCCTATTGCCTCTCATTTTATTCAAAATTACTCGATTTTTTTCTTTTTTTTCAGTTTCTTTTAGTTCACTATACTATTACGTACATTCATTCAGCCTCTCGGCCGAATTCATATTTTAGCTTCATTTTTACGTAAATAATTTTCGAAAACCTACTTTTTTATTTATAGTTTTTAAATTTTTCCATCAATTTTATCTTGTTGCTGGGTACACAAAAATAGGCTCAGAGTCAAAATTTCTCTCACAGACAGTCACAGTTTTGGTTCTATAAGGGTTTTTATTTTCCACTTTTCAAATTCTAATTGTTTTATTCTCGCTGTACAACTTTGTAGGTTATCTACAGGGTCAAGGGTGTAACAAAACACCCTAGTAATACTTAACGGGGTGCTTCAGACCATCAAACTGAACAACTTTCACTATGGGGCCAACATCGAGAAAAAATTAAAAAATCTTTTGTCCCATACAAAACTGCAGTACCGACTCGACTAAAATGTATGGAATAGCAGATTTTTTTACTGAGCATCGAGAGTGCATAAGTTTATCCTACCACTATCCATCATCTACATTCATCATCAGATAAGCTCTTGGCCACCCTAATATTATATTGTCATTAGGTTTATCTTTGTGTACCACATTGCAGTCAATTCTGATAACGGGAACTGGTTTTTAATCTTGCATGTAGCTAACATGCAACACGATTTGTACAAAACATTCTAACTAGTAACTCTTCAAGCGAAGCACAAAAATAAATGCGGTCAAAGTATATAATAAATTGCCATACGAAATGAAGACTCTTCCGAATGAGAAGTTTCTCAAGGACCTAAAAACCTTTTTAGT
Organism: Agonopterix subpropinquella; assembly: GCA_922987775.1. Taxonomy (NCBI): domain Eukaryota; kingdom Metazoa; phylum Arthropoda; class Insecta; order Lepidoptera; family Depressariidae; genus Agonopterix; species Agonopterix subpropinquella. Next base: position 26,147,388 of record OV277696.1, read on the forward strand.
ATCAAAATTTCCCTAATGATCTAAACGAGCATTTAGATGATTTTAGAGTAAACAAATTGTAGCCTGCAAGGAGACAGTTTTCAAATCTCGCTTAAATGTGTTTGACTAATAAATTCAATGTATATTATAAAAATAAAATATAACTATATGACCAACATATAACTAACTAAAATATATTATAAAATGACATTTTTCTATTTTTATAATGTACCAAATGAAATCCATTTAATTATTATTCTTTCTTTCTTTGTGTGGTTTAATGTAAAAATTTCAATGGACATTGTATTAATTATTTTGTACTTGGTAAATTCCTATAATGTAAAGTATGTATTATCAATATCACTATTGTAAAATTGCCACACCCAAAATGGGTAAAATTACATTGAGACTGTATTATCACTGACATCTACCTATTTTAAACATGTATTTTGTCGCAATAAATATAAATGAAATGAACTAACATAATATTAACTTACTAATAACTAACAAGACGTTAAATGAAAGCTTGTAAAAAAATGCACATGAACTGGAGATGGATTACGGGATATGTTAATATTCCGTGTGCATGTGCATTTTTATGTACATGTGTAACTTGACTTGCTCAGTTCAATTCGGCCGCAATTTCACTTGCGCTGGCACGCCGGCCTCAGTGGTCGGTGCACTGGCGCAATAGCGCTAATAATAATCTACGAATAAGAATGTATAGAAATGTAAATCAAGCTCAAAAAGTAGCACCAAAAAAACTGTACCGTGTTCTAAATTTGTTGTTTAAAAACTGTACCTTGCCACTAAAACTCATACAAAATGGGTAGATAGAGACTACCACTTGCCACACGCTACGATTCTTACCTACTTCCAGGATTTTTTTGCCACGCTAGCGCACCACCGTCACCACGATGTCTATTGCGCCGGTGCGCCGACCACTGAGGCCGGCGCGCCGGCACAAGTGAAATTGTGGCAAAGTTGAACTGAGCAAGTCAAGTTCCACCAAATACGTTAATATCCCGTAATCCATCTCCAGTTCATGTGCATTTTTTACAAGCTTTCATTTAACGTCTTGTTAGTTATTAGTACCTAAGTTTATATTATTACGTTAGTTCATTTCATTTATATTTATTCCGATAAAATACATGTTTACAATAGGTAGATGTCATTGATAATTCAGTCTCAACGTAATTTTACCCATTTTGGGTGTGGTAATTTTACAATATTGATATTGATAATACATACTTTACATAATAGGAATTTCCCAACTAACAAGTTAACCTTATAAAATTGAATCTATAAGGTCTTAACTCTATTAGTATTTTTAAAAGAGCATTTATTATGCCAATGTACCTTATGAAGGCACATTATAAGAAGATTTAGCTAATATTACCTTTATTCTTGTAATTTGGCTGGTTAAACGCTAATAAATCCGATTAATATGGCTACAATAATGGTTCAAAATGTTGTCTTCTTTTAAAAGCTAGTTACATTGCTTTTTAGCCGTATAATATTCAATGCCATATAAAGGCTTTTTATAAGGCCAATTATTCTTTTAAAAGTAGTGCACAAGGTCACTACGATGCTTTTGAACTTACAGAAGCATTTTATAAGATATCTATCAAGCAAACTAACAACAGCAACTTATATGGTCTTTACAAGAATGAAAACAATCCATAAATTCACTTATATCTAAATATATAAAAGAAGAAACTGACTGAATGACTGACTGACTGACATATCAACGCACAGCCCAAACCGCTGGGTCTAGAGATTTCAAATTTGGCACATAGGTTCCTTATGAGGTCTAGGGGTGTACTAAGAAAGGATTTTTCAAAATTCATCCCCCAAGGGGGAAACGGGGGTCCAAAGTTTGTATGGGGAAACAAGATTAGTTAGACTATTTAATTCGAAACTTCACAGGAGTACTCCTATTAATAAATGAGTAAACACGTGTTTCAGGTTTTTTCAGAATACAACCCCTGAAAGGGGGAAATGGGGTGACGAAGTCTGAAAATCGAGATAGCTATTGTTTGTATGGTTTATCGGCTGATTACGAAAAAAACAATGATTTTAAAATCCAACGTGGCGGACGTGAAATACCATCATCCCCTTTGGGGGTGCGATGGGGTTGAAATGTCTAAATATCATTATGGGTGTCGTTTTTATGGTTTTTTGGGACGTCAATTACGAAAATAGCATCGATTTTGAAATTTAACAAAGTGGACATGAAAATCTGTCTAAATAGATTAAATTTTATATATCTTAATCTAAATACAGGGTGTACATTAAAATGGGACAGCTACTTAAAGGGGTACTTCAGACCATCAAACTGAACAACTTTCTCTATGGGACCAATATCGAAATCGCGAAAAAAAAATCTGCTGTCCCATACATTTCAGTCGAGTTATGTTTGCAGTTTTGTATGGGAGAGCGGAATTTCTTTTCGCGATTTCGATATTGGTCCCATAGAGAAAGTTGTTCAGTTTGATGGTCTGAAGCACCCCTTTAAGTAGCTGTCCTATTTTATTGTACACCCTGTATATAAAAGAAGAAAATGACTGACTGACTCACTGACATATCAACGCACAGCCCAAACCACTGGGTCTAGAAATTCCAAATAGTAGTTTTTACGCGATGCTCGAACAAACACAGATATCTAGTTTTCATAATAGTGTAGAAAACTAGATTTTGCCTGTTACTTCGTCAGCACCGGTTCCCGTTATTGTAGCAAGATAAAAAAATATACCTTGTTTTAAGTCAAATTTTACAGTAAATTTCATCAAAATCGGTTCAGTAGTTTTTACGTGACAGTCATACAAACACTAATTAAAATAGTGAAAATGCCTGTTTTCGTTATAGCATCACCTAAAATCTACTTGACCGATTTTGATAATATTTGTTGTGTTTTAAAAACCAGTTCCCGTTATAAGAATTCACTGCAATGTGGTACACATAGATAAACCTAATGACAATGTAATATTAGGGTGGCCAAGAGCTGATCTGATGATGAATGGAGATGATGGATAGTGGTAGGATAAACTTATGCACTCTCGATGCTCAGTAAAATTTGTGAGTTGTTAAACTAAGAGATATGAAGCTATGGTTGACGCCAAGACAGACAAGATCGTTAAAATGATAATAAAAGTGAATAAAAGTACAAGAATAATTTAGAATATTTTTTCAGTATGCTCAACCGTTCTGAAATTTAAAGGATCTATGGTCATATAGATAACCTACAAAGTTGTACAGCGAGAATAAAACAATTTGAATTTGAAAAGTGGAAAATAAAAACCCTTATAGAACCAAAACTGTGACGGTCTGTGAGAGAAATTTTGACTCTGAGCCTTTTTTTGTGTACCCAGCAACACGATAAAATTGATGGAAAAATTTAAAAACTATAAATAAAAAAGTTGGTTTTCGAAAATTATTTACGTAAAAATGAAGCTAAAATATGAATTCGGTCGAGAGGCTGAATGAATGTACGTAATAGTATAGTGAACTAAAAGAAACTGAAAAAAAGAAAAAAAATCGAATAATTTTGAATAAAATGAGAGGCAAGAGGCAACCCTGACCGATTATTTTGTTTTTTTTTTACACCAAAAATTTTTATCGTCTTTTAAAATAGAGCATAAATTGAAACATGTAAATTCTGATTTTCAGCTATTTCTTACACTTATGTCCGAAGTTATGATCAAAAAACAGGAGAACAGAGAATAATCAATAAAAGCTAAACTACAGATGCAGGTACACAAATCTTTCGCAGAAACTATTTTTAGACTAGTGACTAAAGAATAGAATGGCTAAAAATGTTAAGAACTTACAGACAAAAAAGTGGATTTTCAAAAATAATTACGTAAAATTTGAGGTTAAATATGGCACTTTTTAGTAAAGAGTCTCTATCTCAGTGATTAAGTGATTATGCACTGTAAATTATAGTAATTATTAGTTCAATATCAACACCTACCCATACGTAATAGTAAGACTGTCTAAAGTTGCCATACAAAGCTATAAGACCTATCAAAATAGACGTTTTCATCTTCCCATAGCTTTGTATGACAACTTTAGACAGTCTTACTATTACGGTATTGAACTAAGGCAAAGAACATGACAGTATACAAAAAGTTTTTTTTATATTAGTAATTTCGCAGGAATAGGGTTTTTATATTAGTAATTTCGTACCCTACAACAATATCAAAACGGCAATCGGTAATCTTTTTTGTAATTAAATAGTCCCGGGGCTACAGTAGGTACTATTATAAATCAGCGGCGCGGCGCGGGTAGCACTGGGCCTCTACCCGGACATTCGAACTTCGCAATTGCGTGAACGTTTTCGATCCAATGTGAACTCTATTACTATGAAGATCGGACCGAAACGGTCTCGATATATCGAAAATCGAAAGTCCGGGTACAAGGCCTGAGCAGTGAGCATGTGCGATGATGCGCTCCCCGCCGCCGCCCACTCCCCTCAACCCTTCCGCACCCCGCGCTCGTAGATTGGGGCCTAGCGCGGGAAGAATATTATTGAAAAAATGTTAATATACTAATGAGGGCGAAATTTTAATAGATTCTTAGTAATCCTGTTGTAGTAAAGTGTATTGTAACTTGTAAATGGATAAAGAGGAAGAGAATACTTTTCCGAAGTAAGTTATTGCCCAAAAATCATAAAACTATAATTGAAACGAAAATATTCTAGCTTCTTATGCAAGACGATACATGTAATGAAATTAATACACACAAAAAGACAACAATTGTGAGACTATTATTCCTGCAGTAGTTATGGATTAAAAACGGTATTTTTATGTTTATCCCTTCGTGAAATCGATAAATTCCTAGATACCGATCACCTCTATGGTAATTAGTATATACTAACATATACCAAAGGAATTTTGGAGAGAAACTTTTTCCGCCGAGAACTATAAGTGATTTTTATGTTTAGGTATAAATACCTAACTTCCAAATTAAAAAAAAACCTAGATACTTGTCAACCGTTATTTTTAAACTTCACTTTATCACACTGCAAAGTTTCAGCAAGAGACGATTTACTGTTAGGGTGTCCATACAAGAAATCTCCTCGATGATTGAACTATATTTTCTTTAATTACATGAGATAGTCCCTCTTTGTGAGCGAATTTCTCCAAGAATTCATTCGATTCTGACATTATTATGCCAAAGCACCTCACTGCACTCTCTGATGGGTAATTCAATGCTTTTTTTGCCACTTTATATTCCCTTTGGCTAATCCAATTATGAATGCTTAATTCATGGGAACTTGTGAGGCTTTCTTTGCATTGTTTGCATTTGAATTTATTCAAAAATTTTCTTACTACCCATCCAGTAGAGTATGCACGAGAATGAATATTTAACCTTTCTCTCCTTGCCTGATCTATTATAGATTCCACATGATGTGGCTCTGCTTCAGGATGACGGGATTGAACGCTGTTTAGCTGATTCGTCTCAACATTTTCAAACAGCGACGAAAGATTGAATAATTGTTCAGCCCCGTCATCCTCACAATTAAAAGTTTCCGAATGGAATTGGATTATGCGTGTAATCAAAAGAGATTTAAATGTACAACTGAAGTTGTGGCAGTTGGGGTCATTACTTCTATAGTTATACGCCCGCACTTGACCGAAAAAATTTTCAATCGGATCTGAGTTGAAATATCTTGGGCGCATAACTTTTAAATTGTTTTTCTTAAAAAACTGCCACAACCTCATGTAACTTTTTAAAGTGATAATAAAATTTTTTACTGAGGGGACTACTACTTCCTTGCCTTTATCAGTAACAAATTTTAGGCTTTCTAATTTTGTAATAGCTTCTTTCCAAAATGCATGATGCTTTGAAGTTTCCACAACTGCTCTTCGTAATTCTTTCCCCTTGTTTGTTTTGTAGCTTAGCGATGCTCCATTTACACTATCGAACAAATCATCGAAAAAGTTTACTGTTTCAGCAGTGTTCTTTAGGGTACTGCTGACTGGCGTTCCATCGACATAGTGAGCTGCAAACAACATTTAATAATTACAAGGGTATCCTATTTAAAACAACCGAAAGATCTTTTATGTCTGAATTTTATCAAATTAACCAGTATTATTGATAGGAACTATCCTGATGTATGCTAAACGTGAACATTACTACAAGTAAAACCATAAACCATGACTATATTCAGCATCGTAAACGTTACCATTATTTCACTACATACATAATCCTTTTCGGGGTGGTAAGAAACATATATAAAAGCAAAAAATTATTTCACTCAATACTTGTTACATTTTAAATTGAGGACTTCCCTTAGAGCAATTCGAGAATGCTCATATTGGGATGGCATAGATACAACTACCAACTTTCCATTCAAGCAGTTGTAGCAATGTTCACATTTAGCCTTTTGAGTTTCAAGATGGAATGATGTGGTAAGTGGGTGGTGATAGGTGGCTAGCCTATCGCCCACATAAACACTGCATAAGAAACTTTAAATCCCTTAGTCGCCTCTTACGACACCCACGGGAAGAATTGGGGTGGTCCATTCTTAGCCGGTATCACACACATTTCGCTACAATGGCGGCGAAAAGGTTACATACTATTAATGTTAACTCTGCTCTTGTTACTTACAAAATTTTGCCGTGTATGAGAGTGCAGCAGACATGGTTTTGCTGAATATCCGCACACAGTTCTTCACCTGTAAAAAATGTATAGGTCCATCACAATATTCTCAACGTAGTAATTCTTAATAGTATTAGTACCTACTGGATACTGGATTTGAGACGTTTTCCAACATATTGTACCAATCAAATTACCTACATACAGAATCCAGGATTTTATCCGGTCTTATAATATTGACGGCGAATTAACGATATGTATACAATACACAAAAATGTAAATATTTGTATTCACCACACCATACAAACGTTTGACCATGAGAGATTCGAAACCCTCGGATCAATGGGCAAGGCAAGTTTCAATGAACTAAGTTATCGAGCCGTCCATTGCGATATAAATCAAACAACTTTATTTAATTTAATTTAAAAAAATAAACTCATACCTTCATTTTTTTAATCCGTTCTGGTATCACATGCTCATCGGTTAATTTGTGGAGCAACCGTGCTTCTGTGTGGTGGCAATCTGTTTTATAAACATCCACTATATCTTGCCATTTAGAAACTTTCCCCATCAATTTGATATCTTTATTAAGGAAATTGTTCCTCAAGCCTTTTATTAAATGAGATGGATCATAAATAACACTCATGTCCACGTTATTTATAGTGATAACACCGTCATCTGTAAAGAGAAAATATTTTTAAAAAAAGGAATAATGCATGGGTTAAAAAATTCTGTCATCATGTTGAAATATACTAAGACTTAATAGCACACTCACCAGTCCGCTCATTACATCGAGTTTTTTCCCGCAATGTGTCTTCAGTCAAGCTTCTCAGAGCTGATTGAAACGCCGAACCCTGGTCACATACAAGTGCTATTGGTTTCAGACCAATTTCCATAAGGGCAGACACAACATTTTTTATAATGGCTTTCATTTCTGGCCCCTTTGTTGCACCTTCACAAAAATAGTATGCAATAGGCTGTTTCCATTTTTGAACTGCACCTCTGAGCATAAATACCAGAGCATGGTCAGCATATTTATCCGACCGCTCTTGCAACTCTGTGAAGCCATCAATTTTATCTTTCTTTTTGTTATAAGATAGCCCAGTCTCTAAAGCCATCTCATCAAAAATCAAAGAACAATACTTTTTGTTTGTGCTCCATGTGTCGACCTGGAAAAAATAAACCAATATTAGAAATAATTGTCATTCATCTCATCACTCACTAAAATATTATGAACTAATAAAATATATTTTCGTCGAAATTTTTATTTATATTAGTGGGCACTAGTTGTGATTGTCATGAAAATAATGAAGCTACATGCATAAAGCCTGACCAGAAAAATAAAAAACCTCGCCATGTTGCGGAAAATCATTGGAACTAATTTTTGTACTTGGGACACTGACATTAAAGGTTTAGTCGATTGCAGCCCCCCCCCCCCCCCCCCCCAAACCAGGATTTATATTTTTCTGATCAGGCTTTACATAAACTCACAATTGTTAAGATGGTTTGGAAAAGTCATGGAACAGTGTACAACAACACTCTGTTTACGAGTGTTCACATTAAATTTTTAAAGTTAAATAGTTATGAAGAAGTGATATACAAACCTCTTTCTTCATCAAAGAAAAAAATTGAGGATTTATTCCAGTTTCCACATTCAATTTTGATACCATTTTATTCAGGGTTGATTTGGATGGCAGTATAAATATTTTATGCAAAAATCGATAGCATTTCGGGCTTTGTTTCATTATTGACAAGGCTATTAATTTTTCTTCTAAGGTAAATCTCCTTCCTTTGCTCTTCTTTGTGCAAAGATTTACTTGCATAGCAAATAATTTTTTGGCATATGGGTTCATATTTTTTGTGAGATCTTCAAAAGATTGGTTCTTGTTGAACCTGAGAGCTCTCTTTGCTCGACGGTGAAAGTCAAGTTGTTGTTTGGCCTTTTTGTATTCTCTATATATAGACTTGCACGTCGGTGACAATTTGCTAAGTTTTTGAACCATCCTTTTCCTTGAAGGCTTTTTGGGTGTTCTAGGCAAAACTAAAATGAGAAAGAATTATTTTTTTTATTTTTTTTATTTTTTTTTTTTTTTTTTAATTTGTTTCGGATTTATTAGTTTATTACATTATTTCTCTAAAAGTATACAATAATTTAATGAGATCTTAAAGATAAAAAGGGTCGTCGGATGCGTCCTCGCGAGACATGGTGCCAAGCATGCTGGCAGCGTTCCCCCTTTGAACAGCCAGGCTGAGTCGTTGGCCAAGGAAGCTGCCAGCTCTACGGTCACCGGTGGTCTCGCGGAGACGCATCGATAACTCTTTTATGAATTTCTTTGCTTCTGGGCCCCAAGGACCCAACGTTTCGAAGCCAATCGGTGCAAACATGAAGCATCCTGAGATTTCGTCATATTTCCGCACCTTGGCAATCTCAGCCCCCATGGCCGCGGCACCCGCACTTATAGTATTATTTAGTAAAATTTTAACTAAAATCTTTATGAATTTTTGTACAAAAACAAGTGAAAAACATTTACCAGAAGTACTTCGTGCTTGAGGATTTGATGGGCCAGCTTTAGCTGTGGAAACAGAAGAGAGCTCCAGAGGATTACTCTTATCATGATGTGTTTTTGCACCAAGACAATCTGAAATGAAAATAAAAAAATTTATGAAAATTATAAGTATCCTTTTCCTTGAAGGCTTTTTGGGTGTTCAAGGCAAAACTAAAATGGGAAAGAATTATTTTTTAGTAAAATTTTTACTAAAATCATTATGAATTTTTGTACTTAACAAAAACAAGTGAAAAACATTTACCAGAAGTACTTCGTGCTTGTGGATTTGATGTGCCAGCTTCAGCTGTGGAAACAGAAGGGAGTTCCAGAGGATTACTCTTATCAAAACAAGCTGAAATGAAAAAAATGATTTTTATGAAAATTAGAAATATTTTTTTAAGAATATTGTTGAAAGAAAATAAAACAAAAAAATTACCAGAAGTAGGTGGCACTTGTGGATTTTCATGAAGTTCTTGTAGAACAGAAGTACTTGGTGCCTCTAGATCTGAAATATTTAAATATAACTTATAACATCGAATTTTATATGAGCACAAAGAATACAGGCAAAAGGTTTCCCCTTTACACTTACACATTTATAAGCATAATGCTCTAGACTATATTCCCCGAGGGGGTAGTCAGAGATATTCTGAAACTTCAGAACATCCACGTTTCACTAGTAGTACCGGAACTCTGTCCAGTGTGACGGGGAGTGAGCCCGTCGCCACTTGTAATGGGTGGACAGTGGGTACAATACATGCATCGAAATTGAAGCATGCAGGTTTTCTCACGATGTTTTCCTACACCGAAAAGCCAGTGGTGTTACAAAACATACATAAATTCCGAAAAAGTCATTGGTGCGAGTCGGCCTGGATGGGGTTCGAACCCCCCCCCCCCCACACACACACACACACACACACACACACACACACACACACGGGGACACGGGGTACACATTTAAGGTACATATTAATAAAGGTAGTGAACACATGAATATCATTAGGTAATTTTTACAAGGACTTACAATTACACTACTACTAAAAGAATTTTTTTATATCACAAATCAGTTATTTGAAAATTTTTGCTTGATACCTGTGACAGCAGGATGGATCGATGCGTAAGAAATAAGAGTGACAGAGACTTGCCTCAAAAATGTACGTATGTGACAGATGTCACAGGTATCAAGCAAAATTTTACAAAGTATAATTAAATTAAAAAACCACAACGAACCTGTTCTAGATTTTTCAAATTGTGATGGTTGAAATTTACAATAGGTGTGTTCAAAGTGCCTCTTTCTTGAGTAGTTATGTTCAAGATGCGGTTGCGCATTTTCTGAAAAATAAAGTTTATTTAAATTAGGCTGTCCTGACACCAATCCTATGGTTATGTAATAGCTACACTCAAAACATAAGATTTTTCAAACAACAAATTATTATTTATTGCATCACATCAACAGCCCATAATAAGTCCCAATGCTGGGTGCGGGCCTCCCATACCTTTTTGGGTCTTGCCATAATCTCCTCGCTTGTCATGCAGATTGGAGATTGCAGTAAGATGGTCTTGGTATTAAAGTAGAATGCTGCTGCCCATTCCCTCGGATCCACACAGTGGATTATAAGATTTATCTTATTGCATAGTAAGATTCATTTCCTGATATAAAATCCTACATTAACCAGTTCGTGCTAGTTTTGCCGCTCCGGAGAGTGTGTACAGTGTACCGGCAACATGGCTGTATGTACATACAATGCATGTACTCACAACCATAATGACATCTGGGGTGGTCAGAAATATTGCTACAACTACCACAATCAAAGTCTCAGATCACTACTGTAGTAATAGCAACGCTCACATTTAGCCTTTTGAGTTTTAGGATGGGAATGTTTTTATCACAACTGTCCATTTTTTGTTTTTATGTATAAAACTAGCGGCCCGTCCCGGCTTCGCACGGGTGGACGTCTAATCTTTTCTAGCAATAAATATAGCCTATGTTACTCAGGGTGAATGCAGCTTTCTAATGGTGAAAGAATTTTTTAAATCGGCCCAGTACTTTTTGAGCCTATTCATTACAAACATACAAAAATAGGTACAAATCTTTCCTCTTCATAATATTAGTGTAGATATACCCTACATTTCTTATTATATTTTTCACCCCTCCAGGTGGAAAGTGTCAACTTTTGACCCGCTGCGCTAAACGAAGTTGCCGCTGTCCGCCTCCATTGGGGAGACAAATAGTGTACTAACCTCGGGTAGTAAATAAGAAAGCCTCAGATGACATGTTTGTTGAGCTCGGCTTCGCCTCGGTCTACAATTACATGCAATCTGAGACCTTTCTTACTTTCCTGCCCTCAGTGTGTAATCTACAATTAAAATTAAGTACCTACAGTAAAAAATAAGAGTAACTTATAAATATACAATGTTTACAGCATACAAAATTAAATTAAGTAATTACTACACAAAATCTTTGTTGATCCCATGGTGGAAACGTCCCCATAATGCATTAATTTAATACCACGTGTAGAATATTTTTACCTGACTGCTTCAGAAGGAGAGTTATGTTTTCATGACTATTATTCAAACAAAAAATGGGCTGTTGTAAACATTTTTTTGCCAATTCTGGAAAACCACCAGCGGGGCTAGCCCCGCTGGTCTACTGTCGTTAAAATATCAATCGGTAATTATATAGCTACTCACCAACATCCTCAAAAGATTCAGAAGGAAGCCCGTTAGAAAACTCCTCGGCGGTAAACAACGACGGGTATGCACTTCCCAGCAAGCGCATCTTTGTCGTGATGAATCTACTTTCAAAATGCTTGTGACACACAAACAGTTTTGAAAGTTTTTCCACCGATAAGCTTCTTATATCAGAAACACAATCAAGGCACTTCAACCACTTAGAGAGTCTTTGCTCATTCGTCACGGGAAATCTATGCAGTATAACGTCCTGTCGTTTACTAGCACAACCACGTACACAACACACGTAGCGCATTTTACAAAATAGTAAAAGAACTACTGAGTTATTTGTAGTATTACAGTAAAAGCGGAGAGATAAGCACGAAACTTTACTCGATCAACACAAGAACTGTAATGGCGTCAACCGGCTGTCATTGTCATTGCGACTCCGGCGCGTCAAGTCACGGGGGGAGTGGAGGGGTTGGGGGAAGGGGCACAAACGTCATGTAACAATTCTCCAACTGTCATGGCGGCTGAGCCTAACACAAGGCTGCGTTCAGAACCTACACCCGTTGTGCACCCCGAGTGCAACTTTCGCACTAACGCCGTTCAGAGCCTCGGTGAAAAAACGCTCTTTGCAACTCGGTTGTCACAACTCAACCGTTCCGAACCTCTGACGGGTTGCAACTTTTAACCGTCTAATTCGATGGTTGAAAAACACTCTGACGTTTGGATTATCTGTGGTCACTTGACTTTTCGCTCGTTTTGAATTAAAAGTTTGTTTTCCAAATTATTTTTTGATCCGCTAACATGGAAGACGAGTTTTTTATTGTATTTGGAAATGATGGAAGCCCTGGAAGCCCATTTTACCGTCAATGTCAAAATTTGAGGTTATAAAACAACCGTGATCGTTCCGTACCTTATTGCGAGTTGAAAAAACGCCCTGGCCGTTCCGAACCTTAGAGCGAGGTGAAAAAACAACTGCACAAAAACGTTCTGAACGCAGCCCAAGTGTTCCATTGTACGTAGATTTACGCCCGTGTCCAAGAAGCAGCGTGACCACTTTTTTTTCAGAGAATCTACCAAAATTACTGCTGAAATCTACTAAAATCTACCAAGTCCTATTTCAAATTCTACTTAAATTCTACCAACTAATATTTATGTCGTTTCAGATGGTTAAAATGTAATATAAAACACGTTTTTGAACAAAATATTAACATTATTATCTAAACGCTCATCATTACTCATGTTATTTTCGCATTTTTGTATAATTTTGTATCTGTAGCATGGATATTTGTATCTGTAGCATTTATATTTTGTAGCATGGATGCTTCAATTTCCAAAAAAATCTAAATAAATATTAATTGGTCGTCCCTATGCAAGTTTAAATTTGGTACAGTTTTCTTTGTCTTATAAACCCTCTTTTGTATAAAACAACATTATTTGATAAGATTAATATTGCTGCAAACCACAAAAGGTTTATTAGAAGTTCCAGAAAGCCCCCTGCAATCGTTTTCTCAGCTATTTGTATTGCCAGCTTTGATTTTTTTGACTGAATACTTACATTTTGGATCAAATTTTCGAATACCGAATTTCTACCAAAATCTACTAAACAATTTCCCACTACTAAATTATCGTTTTCTTTGCCCTAAATCTACCAAAAAAGTAGAAATCTACTAAAAGTGGTCACACTGCCAAGAAGTTTGAATACCTAAAGAGAAACTTCTTGGTGTCGTCAGTACAGTTTTTCTTTCTTCTCAAACAGTCATCCAATTTGCTTGTCATTTGCACGTCATTTGCTTGTAATTGCGTGAAGTTTAAAAAAATCAATCAAATCAATCAAGATTGTTTTCATCACAATTTCTCCAAAATAACAAATTCGCGAGGAGTAATCCACAGTAAATAGAATCCTCTTAATAATGCCACCGAAAAAACGGTTTATAACATGCGAAATCTGTGGTGATCGAGCCAGTCGCCGTGATTCCGAAAAGGATGTTTATGGCTAAATTTCCTCGGGACGAGGCCCGGTGAGCATTGGATTAAATATTTTTAGTCATAAGTGTGAAAATGATAGAGTGTTTCAAGCTAAAAATTAATAAAATCAGGTATTTAATTTTCATATATTGTGTACTAGTGATGTAACTTAACTATCGATAACTACAGGAATCGACGACTGATTTTCTGAGTATTTTGTGTCGTTTAAAAAAAACACTTTTTATGAGGGATTTGTCGAGCGTAAAGAAAAATAAACACTTTTTATTCTTGTGTTTTTTCTTTACAATCGATAGTTTTCAAGTAAACTGAGATTTTTTTTAGGGCTGATGAATTCTATCGAAAAATATGAATTGCTAAACAGTGAAAACGCCAGTATGGAGGCAGCCTAACCTATAAAATAGAATATCATTTTAAAATATTTTTCAGATGTAGGCAGTGGGTGAGGCTTGTAGCTAAAGAAGACTTAATATATGTACCAATCGAGAAATTGCATACATTGAAATATTTATGTGGTAATCATTTTGAGGACAGAGCTTTAAACAAGAAAAAAAATCGCCTAAAAAAAGTCTGCAGTACCATTGTGTTTGACGCTTTTTTTTTTATGAAGTTCTAATAATTTCACAAATCTTTTTATATGATATGCCAAGGTTTCCTAATATTTCCTTCCCATATGGTGAATAGCAGGCATTTCCCGTGGTACCTACACCCAATAGCTGTGATGATAAATATCTGTAACGGTTTTTTTCTTGTACCGTAGAATGACTCAAAAGATTGTTATGTTTTCAATAAATTGATATTACTAAAAGTTTTTATTTATTTACAAAGCAGACATTTTTCGAGTCTACATTTAATACTTTCAATGTCATGCCGGCCATTTTTTTATTACATTTTTAATACTAAACAACATTGGACTCATAAATGTAGACTCGATCATAAACCTTATGCCGTGGAGTATATAAAACAATATGGGGCTCGATTTCTAACCTGTATATTTTATCGATATCGATAAAAATACAAATGTTACTACACTATTTAGTCTGCTAGGTTGGTACTCTGTTAAGTTTGACGTGTATGCATAGAGATAGGAAGTACTACGCGTTTATGTTGGCATTGGTGTGCCGTGTAAATTGATTCCATTGGCTACAAAGAAAGTCCCGACTCTTAAAACGTAGTGATTCCATTCTCTTTGACTGCAAAACGCTAGATAACCTATGGTTAATGTTCTTAATAATCTGTGCTTCGTCGATACACTAGACATTTAAAAAAAAATTGCCATAGACACCACACCACACTCTTGTTCTTCCTTATCTATGAGCTTGACATGCTCGAGTGACAAGACTCACATCATAAAGTACTCTTTGCTCACATCATTGACAGTTCTATCCGTAAGCAAATTGCAGTTTATTTTTGAATATAAGATTATTATTATTTATTTACATTTAATGTATGAAAATCGGGGGTATTGTCGTGTTACCGTGTGCTAACGTGATATGGCGGAGAAGTGTTGCATTCCTGGCTATACGAGCGCAAAGCATTAAAGTGCGTCTTCACGCTTTTCCAAGAAGTGAGAAAAGATTCCAGACATGGCTAAAGTCTTTGAATGATCCTGCTTTGTATAAGCTAAACAAGAATGTGATTATATTGCGACGAAGAGTATGATGCAAACAGCTAAACACTTTGAAGCTAAGCTAACATCCGACAAAAGCCGGCAATGAGAGTCCAGTTTGTTCACACTCCTGATGCCTATCCTAATTCCTACATTATTTACGAGACGGGGACGACGGGAAGTGGTTAACCTACGAACTAAAAGCGATTCCAATGGTAGGTAAATCGAAACATTTTTTATTTAAAGATTAGGTAATGTTGATAAGGTTATGAGAGTCGCGTGGCTGGAGGGCTTTCGAGTGGACGTCTGTCGTTGGCTCGCGATTTAAGTAGCCACGCGGCTCCGCCATTTTATGGTGGTTTCGAGTGTGTGTTTTTGTATAAAAACAGGGCTTTGAGATCGCCATATCCAATTACCGTACAACGTCAAGCACTAATTGCTCTTTTTAAACTAGATACTGGCAAAATCCACCAAGGAAACGCCATTAAACAAAAATAGAATAGATAAGGTTATTTTAGTGATGTGATGGATGTGACAATGTGAAATGTCGACTATCGATATTTGTGGTCGTGAATGGATAGGCCCAAAGTGCTTTAAGTTGAAGCACGCAAAACTAGGGCACTTCAGTACAAATTAGGGTACTTGGTCTGTCATCTCAGTACATTTTCGAAGTAAAACTGTCAATTGTTTTGCCTCATTTTTCTGGTTTGAAATGTTTGCGTAAGGCCTGTCCATTCATTTTACTTTGGCCTAAGGTCCTAACCATGATAATGGTGATCAAGTGTAATTTTATCTTACATGTTTTTTTTATTTATTTACAGCTCAAATTGCTTTATCCAAGCCCATCAGCACAATGACTACAACTGCAGATGCCGTCAACTTTTTTGATCAGTTACCTATTTGACAGTTGCAATGGTGGATGTCTTCCCTCATTAATTGAACAACTACGATTAAGAGTGTCTAGAAAAATTGGGTTTTCTTGTAGGTAAAGTAAAGGAATTTCTCGTTTTATGCTCGAATTTTTAACCGAGATCCTACTTCCTTATTATCTTAATTTATTACCCGACTACGGCGAAGTCAAAAACA
This sequence comes from Agonopterix subpropinquella, assembly GCA_922987775.1. NCBI lineage: Eukaryota > Metazoa > Arthropoda > Insecta > Lepidoptera > Depressariidae > Agonopterix > Agonopterix subpropinquella. The sequence goes on from OV277696.1 coordinate 26,163,870, forward strand.
AGGTTATGATTTTTGACCGGTATGTGTATAATGTGTATGTATGTTCATCTGTTCCCTCATAATTAATTATTAGTTATTACTTTTAGAGACTGTTATTTCAAATTGTATTCACCAAGATGTTAATAAAAGCCATAAAAGAAAACATAAGGACTAATGCCAAGTTTTTTACGACATGATATCTAACGCGATGCACTAGCGATTTAATTACACAAGATATATCTAGCGTCCATTATTGGATCTTACAAAGAGAAAGAATTGTATTCAAATGTTGTTCTGTACCTTACTTACCCCCCTCGTTCGGTTAAGGTCAGTTTCGCTATATGGCAGATTCAGTGGAGTCCCTGAAGGTTTTTACTTCGGAACCCGTCAAAACTACTCCGATTTCGATTAAAAATAATTAAATGAAGGTTATTTAAAGTACTACAACCTTTACAGTTAAAAAATTGACGCTTTTTCTTTCGTATAGAAATCTTTGAGCCAGTGTTACTTTAAAACTACATAATTATATAACATAACGGAAATCTGATAAACCACAGACAAGGATATTAGTTTCTGGATCGTGTTAAAAAAAAACATTAAGTTTATTTGGTTAATATTCAAAATTGAATCAAACTTCGTTTGTATGGTTCGTATCTCAATTAAAATTGCCTCAATGTAAATGTCCTGTTCTTACATGAACTCGCAAGTAATGAAGCATTTTTTCTTAAAATTTAAATTTTTTGGGTTACAACTTTTTACTTGACTGAGAGCGTAAATTTTTAAACAATAAAGGTTGTAGTATTTTAGATTGGAGAAGTTTTAAAAAAATCTTGAAAATCAGAGTAGTTTTGACCGGTTCCGAAGCAATAGTACTTTTTAAAGCTACAGGTACTCGGTTAATTTGCGTTACGGCAGATTCTTTTTATTACGGTTAGGGCAGAAGTTGGCCCTAGTCCATTGATTATTACAAATATCTCGGAACTCAGTCCGAACTGGGATATAAAGGCTTGAAGTGCACGTAATGGTAATATTTTCATCTTCAAGCCTTTATATCTCCGTCCGGACTGAGTTTAGGGATAGGTAGGTATACATAATTACATAATACGTTTTGTTTGTTACTTTATTCTGAAATAAAATATTTATGTTTGGTTGCTGGCTGCGCCAAAAACAACGCCGAAAAATAAGGCGCCAACCTTACATACAAAACCAGCCTTGTCTTTTGTAATACGTTCTTTACTGATCAAGCTTTCGAAAAAAAAAACTCAAAAAATTTAGGGAAATATACTAGTCAAAATACAACTGTGATTGACACAATGGACGTTCAAAAATAGATACGTACACTCGAATAACATAACCCTCCTTCTGTCGCAGTCGGGTAAACTTGAGGCGATCTTGTGGGTCCCATGTGGTTCTCTTGTGTCATTTGAAATTGAGACTTTTTCCAGGTTATAAGTAAAATACTCTTTTCTAGGCTTTCCAAATTTACGTGAGATTCAGAATACCTATTTAAGATATTAACCCAAATAAACGAAATTGTTAATAAAGAGCATGTTTTATTAATTTCATCCTAGCTTTTCCCTGCTACTCCGAATCTAGAAATTCGTATTTGCCACCGACAACCGGGATATTATAAGCTAGCAATAGTGATAGCTTATAATATTCCGGGTTGGTGGCAAATACGAATTTTGGGGTACAAACCCAGGTTCAATTGATTGTGTGCAATACTATCGATGCGCTAGTATCGATACAATTGCACACAATCAATAAGTATTGAACATTCTGAGATATACTACTATCGATAGTGCGCACATCCCTAGTAGTGTTGCCATATGAATGCGACTTTGGAGTATATGAATTTGTTTTTCTTCTGGCAACACTTCTTTGAGGTGTATCTCAGAGGAAGGATCTCCTTACTAAAGGGGCCCATTCACAGTAGTCCGTCTTGCAGTCCTACACCAATATCGGATCGTGAATGGTGTTGCAGTCCTACAAAGCGTCCGATGACCTTGGGCAAAATGTATGAGTAGTCCTACTTGCAGGATAGTGTGTGGCCTCGTAGTCCTGCATGTAGGACTACTGTGAATGGGCCCCTTTAGGTGTATCGATGCCCTCCCCCCCCGTTCCCCTGTCATAGCGTTATTCCCCTCGCCCGAAAGATTCCAGTCTGTACGGTAGTACATATAATAGTCTGTGATAACGAAATCCAATTTGTTTTTTTTTTAATAATGTGTTTAATGGCTCTGGATACTATGTCCTTTAAAGCCATATCTAAGTTAATTTCTTCATATTCTTAATGATGAATGATGATAGATGAAGATGAATTTTAAGCATCGAAACATTGGTGTTCGACGTTTCGACGCTTCTTTGGAGTTTTTGGAGACAATCGAAAGTAGCAGGAAACGTAGAAGTCCACAGGAAAGAGGTGAACCGACCGCTTTGCCGCGCTAAAAATGACGAACACTTTTCCTGTTTACGACCCGCGTACACCATCATATTTCACTGAACTGTATATTGTTCACTTGCACGACACTTTGTTACGCAAAAGAACACCAATTTTACGAACCAAAACTCACTATAAACAATAAAAATTCGATAAAATATGTGGACTCCAACCGTAGCTATCGAATGACCGCCAAAAACTCCGAACGAAATCCAATGCGCACAGGGCTGCGTTCAGAACCTACACCCGTTGTGCACCCCGAGTGCAACTTTTCACTCTAACGCCGTTCAGAGCCTCGGTGAAAAAACGCTCTTTGCAACTCGGTTGTCACAACTCAACCGTTCCGAACCTCTGACGGGTTGCAACTTTTAACCGTCTAATTTGATGGTTGAAAAACACTCTGACGTTTGTATTATCTGTGGTCACTTGACTTTTCGCTCGTTTTGAATTAAAAGTTTGTTTTCCAAATTATTTTTTGATCTGCTAACATGGGAGAAGAGTTTTTTATTATATTTGGAAATGATGGAAGCCCTGGAAGCCCATTTTACCGTCAATGTCAAAATTTTAGGTTATAAAACAACCGTGATCGTTCCGTACCTTATGGCGAGTTGAAAAAACGCCCTGGCCGTTCCGTACCTTAGAGCGAGTTGAAAAAACAACTGCACAAAAACGTTCTGAACGCAGCCTAGGTCTACCCAATATCAAACTGTACAAAAACATGTATAGTCATCCCTTACAGCCACACACAAATTGTCAAATGAGTGACAAAGATAGATATACGTTCATCTGATACGACTGTTAAACAAATGTCACCACTTTTTTCAAGCGAACCTACCTGCGAACTAGGGTTTGACTTTTACTATCGATGCAAACTATCGATTTCCGCTATTGCAAACTATCGATATCCGTTATTGTTTTATTAGATGTTTTTTCAAAGGATTTATTATAGTTTTTACAATGAGGGTTTTTCTAGCAACTTTCTAGCAAAAATAACTACTAGATAACGTTATTGTTAGCTAGGTATATTTCTTATAAAAGCGTTAGTGAATAGATCCGGTATCGATCATAATTTATAGTTTTAGGGCATGTTTCACCACTTCTGAGTAAGTTCTTGTTAGCTTATCTGACAGATAGTTTGGCATATTTTGTATGAAAGATATGTCAAAATATCTGTCGGATAAGCTAACAAGAACTTACTAAGAAGTGGTTCGACTCTGCGCCAGTGGGAATTGAGCCTAACTGTTATTAGTTTAGACACTCTATTATTAGTTTCACTCTACACAGTATATGTACACTTCCGTAAGGAATGAGGGATTTTCCAAAAAAATATAAAAGCTAGTTCCCAATTTCTCGATAGATGGCGTTGACCAGAGGAGTCGATTAGGTATGAGCGAATATATTTATTAATATTATTAATAAAAAGACACGCAATAAACCCTTTCATATTATTGTTGGTTTATTATTAAAAATCTCGGTGTTATTGTCTGTCAACAACGAATCAAGTATCGGACGTGGCTGTGTGGGCTTCGTATCCATTTTGAATATTCGAACAATAAAGGAGAAAAAACCACAAACTACAATAAGACAAAAACCTGACAATTTCAACAAAAATAAAACGGTAAACTTGTAATCGCTACTTCGTCAACGGATACGTCAGATTCCGTGAATGAAAAGATAAAAAGCAAAGCCATAAACGAAAGATTTCGCTCTCAAAGCAAAGAAAATTGAAAAGTGAAGTGACCAATTTAAATATTGTTCGTACCTATTATAAAAATAGATACGAAGCCCATACCGCTATGTCTGATACTTTATTCTTTATTGACGGACAATAATTGATCGTAAAGATAAGATAACAGATTAAGACTGGTAATAATAAACCAACAACAATAAGAATGAGTTTGTACACACGGTGACACATCAAGCTACGCAAAACCAAAATAAGCTGGTCGCGCGACGTTACACGTTATTCACCCTACGCGCGGTCAGCTTAAATTATATTGGTTTTGCGTAGCTTGATGTGTCGCCGTGTGTATTTTTATTATTAATATTAATAAATATATTTGCTCATACCTAATCGACCCCTCTCTGGTCAACGCCATCCATCGAGAAATTAGGAACTTACTTTTTCTTTTTTTTTTGCTTCCGAAAATCCCTCATTATTTTGTCATCTCATTTGATTCTATCGACCAACTTGAGGTGAATGTGGTACATCACTATATCTTGCAAACAATGTTTTCGATTTCTTATCAACCCAAAATAGTTTACTGAAATGTTTTGTTCGATTTGTTAAACGGATACAAGTGCATTGTTTTTGTGAATTATAAGTGTAAGGATAGTAAATAGTGAATGATTTATGACCAGATTTGTTGAAATTGAGTTAGCGGTGGAATGAAAGTTTTTGGTTATTTTCTGGAAAGGCACACATTCGGCTATAACAGCCCACAACAACACACAATATTGGCATTTTGGGTACGTAGTTTTGTATCGGTACAATTTTTTTTCAAAATGGCTGCCAGATAACAATTCAGTGCAAAGTCTTCCAGCTGGAAGACCGCAGGTACTTAAAGTGGCGCGCGCCCGTTCAAGATGTCATGTGTTTACTATTGACATCTCTTTTACTTAAACGGACGTTCGTCGTAAGTGTGAATAGAAGAAAGATTGCGTTTTTATGCTGCGCTTTATAATATTAATCTTCCCTATATTTTATCTTTGAATGCGCACAAACAGTGTTGCAAAAGTGACATTAATAAAATCGGTAAAATTGACGCCGAAAAATCGGTAGAAATCGGTAGATTGTCTAAAAGTTAAGGAATATTTGCAAAGTTCTGTTTTTAGGTCCTTTTTTTCAAACAGTACTGATTCGCCATCAAATTCTGAACACACAAAAAAATCTTATTCTGAATTCTGAGACATGCTGACACTTTGCAATTGACACCATATATTAAACTGTAGTCTTTGATTGACACAAAACTTGAAACTTGAGTAAAAAGAAATGGTTGTGTGTCATTTTAGTTGTATCGAAAAATATAGTTCTCGATATTTCTCCGCATTCCATAACTTTCAAGGAAAAGTTTCTAACAAGGAATACCTTGTTAGAAAGGTTACCTTTTTAAGGTATTATAACCTTAAAAAGCATAAATAACCCTAATTTCTTAGCATCTGCCACACAAAAAGGCAAAATACTTCAAGATTTAGCTAAAAAATCTGCTCTCAAATAAATCGGTAGATCACAGCTTAAAATCGGTATATCGGTAGACAGTACCCGAAATCGGTAGATCTACCGATAAATCGGTAGCTTTTGCAACACTGCGCACAAATCGCACAATAAAACAGGGTTGCCAGATGCGATTTTCTTTTTCTCCCCACGTACTCTTTGCTCCCCACATTTGTAATAATTTTTCTCCAAAACGATACAATTTTCTTTAGTTTTACCCAAAGGCCAGAATGCAGATCAGTACGTACAGTAATATAGCCTAAAAAGAATAAAAACGCTTTCAATAGGATAGACATGTTGGCACAGATAAATAAAACCCCTGCTTTGTTCGGCAAATGAAGGAAAAAACATAAAACTTACCGGAAAACTGTGGTTCAGTTTCTCAAGCTGGAGTGCGATTTTTGAAAATCATACGAGCGACTTGACATTCGCATACGAATTGAGATTTTCATTCCGAGTGGTTACGTTTTTCTCTATTTTTGAAATCGTTCGGATGTGCCAAAACCGTTTCGATTCACACAGAAAACGTTTCAATTGAACGAACGAATGAATGGTTTCATAGTAACATTTCAAATCGGACTTTACCGCCAAAATTATGGGTTAACGGAACGTAGAAAAAAAATTAAATCTGTTGACGTCTGACAACATTACAAACGTCAAACATTCGAGTGGTAGAATAGGATACGAGTGGTTCGGAGCACTCGTTGCAAGTGATAGAAAGTGGAATTCAAAAATGGCAAATCATCGATTTTACGTCATTTTCTACTACTCGTTTTGAACGTCTGATTTTCAAAAATCGCACTCCTGATCTGTATCTTCTTTTTGACATTAAGACATAATGTCTTCTATGAGGAAGGTACTAAGTACGCAGCGCATTAAATTAAACTAACTCCTTCTCTTTGACTAATTATATAAATTTTCTTCTCATAGATATTACAGAATGATCACGACAATCGACAAACCAAACAAAACTTTACAAAACAAACAACAAAAACCTAATGTGGGTGGGTGAGTGGGTGGAGCGAACGAATAATTGGAATGAAGAAACGAAAGGAAACGAACGAACGTTCGAAAAATGCATGTTCGTTTCATATACGGATACATTCCAAAACTAAAAATTAAATTACCCAAAATTCTCCACTTGATTTTTTTTTTCTCCAAACATTTCTCCAAAAGTTCCTTTTCTCCAAAATTTCGCAAGGAGCCAAATTTTTACCCAAAATTGCGAAAAAAATACCCAATCTGGCAACCCTGCAATAAAATGAAAATGAAATGAATGAAAAGAAAAATAATGAAATGAATAGACAGTGCTGCCAATGTAAATTTCTTGATTCCCCGCTTAAGTAGGCTCAATTCCCTGAATTTCCCCGATTTCCAATCATGCATTCCCCGAAAATTCCCCGACACTGTAATATTCGAGAAATAAAGCATTTTTTCATGCAAAAAATGTTTCACAAATTAGCTTATCAACTTCTTTGTCTCCTAATTTTTATCAAAAAATCTACTTAAATATTTAGAATACAGATAGAATCATACAGATTCAGTTCGAATTTAAAAAAAAATCCTCTTCTTTCTTCTTCCTTTGTTCGACATTTATTACAAATAGTCGATTCCCCGAAATTCCCCGATTTGAATCATTCCCCGCGCTCTCCCCGCAACCACCCCTCATTCCCCGAAAATCGGGGAAAATCCCCGTAATTGGCAGCATTGGAATAGAATGACAATGACATTGACAATGACAGAATGACACAGGGCTGCGTTCAGGACCTTTTTGTGTAGTTGTTTTTTCAACTCACTCTATAGTAGAACGTCTTTCACCGAGGCTCTCGGCGTTTAGTGCGAAAAGTTGCGCTCGGGGTGCACTCTGGGTGCACCTAGAGTGTAGGTTCTGAACGCAGCTGTATCTGCAGTATTGACACATGTCAATGTGACATGTGTCATGTGTGGAGCTGTCACTGTCAAGACTTGACAGTGGCAGCTCCATTGTTGCCACCCCCAAATTTGAATTTTCCCCTGATTGTCGGACTATTTTACTCATAGACGAAGAATTTCTACGATTTTCCTTAAACATTGTCACCGAATCGGAAAACAAACGAAACGAAATTCTTTTTTTTCTCAGTTCACGTATTGTCTAGCATGCCACTCACGACAAAGCGTTTAAACGAGAAATACGTCAAATACGTCAATCGCTCTTTCTGCAATACTTACGTATTGAAAAGAGCGATTGACGTGTTGATCTTCTTCTTATCGTGTGGGCAGAGCCCTGGTGTCAGAGTTTGATGATGAATACCTACGTTGAGCGCCGAATTGTTAACTTTAAAGAAGTCATTGATGTTCCCCGCATCTTCGTTCAGGGGAAATATAAGAAACCTTTGGTCACTGGTAAGTATATCTAGGTATTTTACAATAATGAAGATGGAAGCACATCTCGATTTTTATCGTTTTCTTGGGAGTGGCATGAGAGGCCTAATGATTTATGATTATTCATTTACATTACACCAAATAACCGTTTTGTTCGGCTTCCCCTGAAATATCCTTCTCATAAAAAAAATCTATAATTTAGGGGAAAATACCCGAAGGTGTCAACATTGGCCTGCATTGGCAAAGGGAACGAGCCCATACAGCCATGTCAAGAATTATTTAGAAATAAAAGTATATTTCTGCAGCACTTAATAGATGGCATTTTCAGCTTAGCATTCCCAGCATTCCCATAGATATCTAGTAAATTAATATTTCTATGAGCATTCCAGCGTAAGCGAAATTGTCGTCCATGATAGTCACAAAAGTTTATACCTAGTGTTGAGGCCGCCACAGTGAGGCCGCGGATTTTGACGTATTACAGTAATATATACTCTTTCTTATACTGTGGTATTACCATGACCTCAAAGATTAATCGCTTACTAATAATTTACTACGTAAAACATCGAATGCGGTCTTCTCGGAATATTGTGAAGAGCGGGATAAAGCAGCCTGGACGCGGTGTCCCTATTCTTAGTAGGGTGACAATGCGATTATGCTTTTAGGACTTTTATTATATTTTCACTATTTGTGTAGTCGTTTTGCTTTGCTACAGAAAATGTGTATCTATATATCTATACCTAACATATTTACGCTACTTTGACATCAAACTAGCGTACTATGGTAAAAAAATAAATATTTCGTAAACTTCATTTCGTTGAAGGCACTATTTTTATCTGACCTAGGCACTAATTACTAGGCACTATTAAGGAACTATTTATTGACATTAAAATAATCCTGAAACCGGAGCATGTTGCGCGTGTAAATAGATAGAAGAGAGCAAAGACATGATAGTACTAGGTGATCCACATGGTATGGCAGCCTACCATAACCTTTTGGATCACCTGTATGTGACTAAAAAGGTTCACAATAGCAGAATTTTCTATGGACTAGGTACCTTAAGGTCCGCCACACACATACGGCATTGCAATCCGGAATCCTGAATCAGAATTACGATTTCGTATGGATTTCCCCCCTCCACAATTGCATTTGGAATTGCGCAGCTGTCAAATCCTGTACAAAATCACAATTGATTTGGAATTCCGGATTGCAATTCCGTATGTGTGTGGCGTTCCTAACGCGAACACCCTGAAGTGCGATTTTTGAACATCATACGAGCGAATCGGCAGTAGAAAGATGCATAATCTCCATAGTAATTTTGACATTTTCTACTGCCGAGTCAGTCGTATGATGTTCAAAAATCGCACTTCTGTTTTTTTTTTACCGTTCCGAAACTTTTAGGGGTTCAGATCATCAATTTGAATAACTTTTACTATGATTTTCTTTTTACGATTTCAGATTTGCTCCCATAGTAAAAGTTGTTCAGTTTGATGGTCTAAACCACCCCTGAAAGTTTCGAAACGGTAAAAAAATCATCCAGCCGAACCGAAACGGCTTGACCTTATGTCAAGCCGTTTCGGTGTAAATGCGCAAAAAATCATTTTGACGAAAGAAAAATATTTACTGCAGCGCCCCCTGGCAAATGAACACCGTAACACCTATCTAAGAACCACCGTTAATCAAATCACAAACCCTTTACAGAAAAACCGTATCTAAATCGGTCAAGCCGTTTTGGAGATAAATGGGAACATTCGTTGGCACACACAAACAAACAAACAACCTCTTACCCTAAACGCATAGGTATAATCAAAGACTACAGTGTATGGTATAATAGGTACGCACGGCGACACATCAAGCTATACAAAACCAAAATAAGCTGGCCGCGCGTACCTACCTTCCTACTATGTTTTATCACAGATATTAGAACAGTTTTATCTTCGTAATTTTTATCATAATGTGGGTATATGAAGGATTAGATTTTAATGCAACTAAAATTTTGTTTGCTTCCGATGCTTACCTTCTATGTTTGTTGTTACCCTTACTAATTTAATATTTTCAAGACTAAAACATATTAAAAATACAAACCTATGATACGATAAGCCACAATCTGGAAAATATTCGCTTTTACAGCCGTCGATTAAGCAAATACGAACCATTTTAACATAAAATGTGGATTTTAATAACCACATAATAAATTTGTTTGATTTACACGCACCCATTACAAAAATAATATTGAAAGATAAGCCCAAACCGTGGATCACTGAGATGGTAAAATTTATGATGAGTCTACGAGATGAAGCGCTAGTGGAGGTGCATAAAAGTAAAAGTAACTGCCAAATAAAGTCCCAAACTAGTGAACAAAATAATAAGATAAAACGAGACTATTATCGCAGCCTTAAAAACCTAGTAACAGTTACAATCGAACGCGAGAAAAAAGCCTACTTCAAGCACTTTGTGAATAAAAATCGAAACAAGCCAAACATATTATGGAAAAACATTAAAAATACCGTCACTCTGAAAACAGCTTATATGAATTTAATTCCCGACCATATAAATGACCCTAATATAATTAATGATCACTTTTTAGATTTGCCGTCCTATAATGAACAATATTTTGAAAAAATGACTGTCAGCACACTGCCAACTGACACGCTTACGTTTAAACCAACCACAGAAAAAGAAGTTCTTAAAATAATTTACAACATTAAAACAAAAGCCGCCGGACATGACAACTTAAATATCGAAATGATCAAACTTACCTTAGACACGACGCTACCTATAATCACAACAATCATAAATAGATCTATAGAGACGAACACATTCCCATCCAGTTGGAAGAAGGCCCTAGTTAGGCCGGTGCCTAAGAAAAATTCCGTAAATGAACTTAAAGATCTTCGTCCCATATCGATCCTGCCAGTATTATCGAAGGTTATAGAAAAGGTAATATTAAATCAAACCCTTAGTTATCTAGACAACAAAAATGTTATACCAAAGTTTCAATCGGGATTTCGTCGAGGACATGGAACAGAGACTGCACTACTACACGTGACTGATGACCTTACTGAGGCGTCAGATTTAGGGTTGAGTAGCATTATGGTACTTCTGGACTACTCCCGCGCGTTTGATTGTCTACACCCAGAGCTACTTCTGGCCAAGTTAGAATGCTATGGATTCTCCCCTAGTGCTTGTGAATGGTTTCAAACGTACCTAACCCACAGACAACAAATGGTAGTTACTGATGACAGGGATGGAGGTAGGAGATTTTCTGAACTCAAACAAATTCAACGCGGTGTGCCTCAGGGTTCATTGTTAAGTCCGATCCTTTTTGCTATATTTACAGCTGACTTACCTAAGAATATTAAATCATGTAAATATCACCTGTATGCTGATGATACGCAGCTCTACTATTCATTCAAAGGATGTGACACCCAAACTGCTATTAATAAAATCAATAATGATCTTGCCAATATTCATACATGGTCGGTTAAAAACTCTTTGTTCCTCAACCCAGTAAAATCCCAGATGTTAGCGTTAGGCACTAAACACCAAATTCAAATGGTCTCTGAATGCAGCGCGCAAGTTAAAATTAATGGTGTAGTTTTGGAGCGAGTAACATCTGCTCGTAATCTTGGTTTGATCTTGGATGAGGAACAAAAGTATATAGAACACGTGAATAGTAAAATTAGAAATGCTTTTTTCAGATTAAAAACTCTGTATAAAATAAGACCATACATCCAAGAAGATATCCGTTTACTTTTGGCAGACTCCCTTGTGCTGTCTCAACTTTCATATTGTAGTTCTGTCTTCGGTCCCCGGTTAAACAGCAGCACAGAGCGAGCTGTTCAGCGTGTTCAGAACGCCTGCATTAGATTCTGCTATAACGTACCAAAAAGGGAATACATAACACCGTACTTAAATAAAAAACACATCCTGAACATGTGTGCTAAGAGGGAGCTTCAATATGCTTGTTGTGTTCAAAAGGTAATATGGAGTAAAAAACCCGAATACCTGTTCGAAAAACTCACGTGGGTGAAAGATATTATGCAAAGGAGTCTCCGATCTGCCACTTTAAACTTACTTAGTATACCGACGCACAAATCCGCACGATACAGGGGCTGTTTCAAGTATTATGCAGCGAGTATATGGAACGACCTACCTCCTCCAATGAGGAACAAAATGACTGTAAATAGTTTTAGAGCTAAATATAAATCGGCTTTATTAAGAAAACAACTTTCTGCTGAAAACTTGAAACATGCCTACTGGAACATGTTGAAGATAACAGACTATTTTAATTAATCCAATCAATCCCAATGATATGAAAATAAAACTATAAAAATAACACACACACACACACACACACCCCCACACACTCACACACACAAACACACGCAACAAGCACTACTTTGACTTCATTCAGAATAACATGAATCATAGTTACCCTTTCTTAGTTATCTTTTTAAATTTTATGATTTAATTTTATAATTTTGTATGTACCTACCTATGTTAGTTTTAGATGTTTAGAGCAGCTGTTTATTCATCTGCCTTTATTTCCTCATCTCCCGCTCAAGACCTTAGGGAGAAGGGAGGGGCTGAAAATCAGCGCTGCGCGGGTTCAACCCCGTGCCAGCAAAGGCTGAGCCTCGACCTTTTGCCTCAGTCGTGTAATTCTATATTATTTTGTACTTTAGATTGTAAGAAAAACTAAGGCAATAAATGATTTTTTAATTTAATTTTAATTTAATTTAATAAAAAATAATAAAAATTAATTTGACGGGTAGCGGCAATTTCAAATAATATGGCAGATTGGGTTGTAAATTTTTTTCTTTTTTACTACCACGGCTTTGCATCACATAAATAATTTAAAAAGATTTGATACATTTTTGCTTCATTTGATCTTACCAATTCGGCTGAAATCATAACATATACATATGGCAACACCAGTACACTGTAGAATGGGACACCGGGTACAACTCATGCCTTCTTCTTCTAGCATGGTCAACTTTATGCGTGCCAAATAGTTTTTATGTGTTTGGGCTATGGATTATTTTTGATTAAACCGAGAGAAAGATAATTTGGCACAGCGCAATCCTCTATTGGATATCTATGGTTATTTTATTATCCAGTGAACACAAATTATAGTACTCTGTGTTATCCAGCATGGTCAAAGGTCAAGAATTCAAAATTGTAGTCGAGTAAATTGAATTTTTTCAAAATTGATTTAAAGATAATTTTTAAAAAAACATGTGCAATGACCATGGTACAATAATATACTGCGCCTGGTATTCTCTTCCGACCACGTGACTGACCACGTGACTGACTCAAGCCTACGTCATCATACCCATTTACCATGTTTAGCGGCCATTTTTTTGTGACGTAGGCTTGTGTCACTCTGGGAATAGAAGACCTTGTTTTTTTAGACTATGGCAATGACAATGTCCAATTGCCTTACGGCTTCTGACGTGGTTCTTATGTAACGACTACTACCACCGTCGTCGTACGTAGCTACCACCAAAGATAGTAGCCGGGACCAAAAGCTTAACGTGCCATCCGAAGCACGGAATCATCTTTCTTTTCGGACAATCAGGTGATTCATTCTCTAAGGCACTGGCGGACTAAGGGGGGGGGGGGGGGCGGAGGGGCGGTCCGCCCCGGGCCCCCAGTCCTGGGGGGCCTCCGAATCTCAAGAAGAGAATCCCAAATAATGACGTTTATATAGTAAGTAAAGACATAGTTTGGAGTTGGAGGCCCGGGCCTCAGCAGGCCAGAACAGGTTCGGGGACTGCAGTTTGAAGTTTATGACGTCGGCTTATTCCGTCACGTATGGGGTAAGCACAGAGGATATTCAAGTAACAAAACAGATATAGTTTTAGTGACAGTCGTGCTCGCACGTCCGCTCCGTTCGACTGACAGCTAGCGAGTGTCGCCCCACTACGCGTCCGCGCGCCCACTACCGCCCATTTATTGTATCAATACGTCACACCTCTCTTCTTTTAACAATTTCATATAAATATACTTATCTATAATATTAACTCATAACAGAATCATTAACTTAAACAGGAGTACACAATCATTGATAATGGAAAATATCAAATGCCTAGGTGTGTTACCTTAGACTAGGTTGATAAAGTTTAACAGCTATTACTAACAGAATTAATCCGGACAATGACCAATATAGCATATTAAAAATCAATAGGTATTAAATAACCATAACACACCTTTCTCTAGAATACAGGATTGTGTTGGTACTTATTGTTTCAAAGATAATTGTAATACATTTCTATCTCTCTCCCTCTCTCTCTCTCTTTTAATTTTTTATGTTCTTTTTCTCCTGGTCCTGGAGTTGGACATTGTAGTTACAAACCTTACATTTATTATGATAAGTATCACAGTTCCCAAATAATTAGTTTGGTATCTACTTAATTAGCATAAGCATATGCTCACGACTATATTCCCCGAGGGGGTAGTCAGAGATATTCTGAAACTTCAGAACATCCACGTTTCACTAGTAGTACCGAAACTCTGTCCAGTGTGACGGGGAGTGAGCCCGTCGCCACTTGTAATGGACAGTAGGTACAATACATGCCCCGAAATTGAAGCATGCAGGTACTAAATAAGTTCAAAAGTAAGTAAGTAAGTTCATAAGTTCTCTACTTAATTAGTTCAAAATAATTGTTGGTTTATGTATAGGTACATAGGTTTATTTATATTTATATTTGTTGATTTGCTAAACATTGTATTATCATGTATCAATTAAATATAATAAATAATAATTTCACAGCATACATAGCTTATGGGCGTAATTTTTTATTTTATTTTTTTATTTTGAAGTTTTATTTTGACTATACCACCGCTTCGGAAGGTGTTTCGTTGTAGAGAAGATGCGGCCAGAAACTCTACAACACACATCTTTAAAACAACACGAAGTACAACTACCAATTGAAAAGGTCACGTTGTGCTAAATACATCCAATTTATTGAGCTACTTTCAGCCAATTCTGTGGAATTTAATTGAAGTTACCGTTTAATATATTTCCAATTGAATGTATTCTATTTTCTTTTTATTTAGACTGCAAATTGTTTTCATGTTAATGTAGGTGACTACAGTGGCGGACTAAGCCCGTCGGAGGCCCGGGGCGGCAAAATTAAAAGAGGCCCCCCGGTCTTTCCAGAAATTGATATCTACAATTCTTTCGAGCCGTGGCAAAAACTCGATATCGGAGCCCCTTCTCTCCATGGGTATAGGTAGCAAGTATTTTGTCCCAGGGAGATCCAGGTCCTACAACATGGAGCGAGCGAAACAAGCCCGAGATTCGTACAATGTAAGTGCGAGCAAAGTAAAGTCGAGATTTTACAGCAACATGAAAACATATCTGACCGAAAACCTAGAGCGAGCAAAGCGAGCTCGAGATTTTACTGAATTCTGGAGCGAACGAAGCTAAGCGAGTTCGAGATTTTACTGTAATATAATGAGATCAGTTGAGTAAGATTTAAATCCTAGAGCGAGCGAAGCGAGCTCGAGTTTTTTACGACCTAAAATCTGGAATGAACAAAGTAAGCTCATTTAACTATACTATGAAAAGCCATACCATCCAAAACCTAGAGCCAGCGAAGCGAGCGAAGCGAGCTCGAGATTTTACTGAATTCTGGAGCAAGCGAAGTGAGCTCAAGGTTTTAGTTCAATGTGTTTAGCCAGGAGCGAGCGAAGCGAGCTCGAGATTTTGCTTCATTATAACTCAATTTTTTCAGCTCATGCCGAAATCGAGTCGATTGATGTATTAAACAAATAGCTGAAATGAGCTTATACTTATAATAACTCGATTGTAGAGCTCATCCTGAAATAGAGTAGGTGAGTATATTGGTGTATAAAATAAAACCTGAGCGAACGAATAGAGTTTTATAATTATGACTGGGTTGTAGCAAGAACTCAGTCTCAAAGCACAGAAAGCTATCAGAAAAGCCAAGCGAGCGAAACAAGCTCAAATTTTCGAAATATATTCAAATTCCAACCACATTGACTTTTCAAGAAGCGAGCTCATAATTATGCTAACTAATGCACAACAACTTGAAAAAGATTGAGCGAGCGAAGCGAGCTCGCAAATTCGCAATATTTTGGACTCTATTTCCTTCTTTGACTTTCAATGACTAACGTACGGGGCCTCCAAGTTGAAACTGTAGTCCCAGTACCGGAGGCCCGGCCTCCGGAGCGAGCGAAGCGAACTCATAATTATGCTAACCGCATAACAACTTGAAAAAGATTAAGCGAGCGAAGCGAGCTCGCAAATTCGCAATATTTTTGACTCTATTAAATTTGACTTTCAATGACTAACGTACGGGGCCTCCAACTTCAAACTGCAGTCCCAGAACCTGTTCTGCTTCTGGCCTCCTGAAGCCCGGGCCTCCAACTCCAGACTGTGTCTTTACTTACTATATAAACGTCATTATTTTGGATTTGATTAAAAAGGGATTGTCTTCTCGAGGTTTGGAGGCCCCCCCAAGATTGGGGGCCCGGGGCGGACCGCCCCTCCGCCCCCCCCCTTAGTCCGCCAGTGGGTGACTATAATATAGTACAGTTACGGACCTATTGCGATATAATGGCATTAACATTGTAACAAAACTATTTCCAAATTAATTAAGCCTTGTGTATTTTTTATGGAATATTATCATTTCCAGATTTTATTTATTTTCAGATTTCCATAAATTGATTTTTTAATTGTTGAGAAACCTTATTTAGACTTTAATCTAACTTGTAAACATAGCAAGCATATGCCCACGACCACACTCCCCGAGGGGACAGTCAGAGATATTCTGAAACCTCGACATCGAGCTAACTTGTTCTATTCGTAATTTTTTCTTAAAACAACATTTATCAAATCGACCAGTCAGATAGGTACTTAATTGAATTGAGGTTTGACTCTCCATAATTCCAGACCTAATAAAGCCTTGTTGAGAATCTTCATGAGAGTACGTTTGCAAAGGTCATTATTGATAGAAGGACGCTTCCAAATCTGTGCCTACCTCGCCAGGTAAAGGACTGACTTTATTATAGACGGCAAAGTGATATTTTTATCCTATATTTATACCATTTCAACTGCAACGACGATTACCTAATTATTAAAATTACATCACATTTTAATTATTAAGTATTATTCTTATTGTTATTATGGCTCAATCATATTCATATTATCTAGGGTTAACAGCAGCGCAGTCTTGTATCTCCAACAGTTGCCCGACTTAGTCAGCGTGCCTCAGTCCAGCGGCGGACTAAGCCCGCCGGAGGCCCGGGGCGGCAAAACTAAATGAGGCCCCCGGTCTTTCCAGAAATTGATATCTACAATTCTTTCGTGCCGTGGCAAAAACTTAACATCGGAGCCCCTTCCTTCCATAGGCATAGGTAGGAAGTATTTTGTCCCAGGGAGATCCAGGTCCTACAACACGGAGCGAGCGAAGCGAGCCTGACATTCGTACAATGTAAAACCTAGAGCGAGCGAAGCGAGCTCGAGATTTCACTGAATTCTGGAGAGGGCAAAGCTAAGTGAAATTTTACTGCAATATAATGAGATCAGTCGAATAAGATTTAAATCATTGAGCGAGCGAAGCGAGCCCGAGTTTTTTTACGACTTAGGCTGCCTGTCCATTGAAGCTGTACGAGCTGTGCGAGCTGTGTAGCTGTGTTTTTTTAACCAATCAGGAGCTCGGGCGAGGCGCGGCCGATCTCGCTCGAGCTCCTGATTGGTTAAAAAAACACAGCTACACAGCTCGCACAGCTCGCACAGCTTCAATGGACAGGCACCCTTAAAATCTGGAACGAACAAAGTAAGCTCAAAATTTAACTGCACACCAACAGCGCAACTGCAACTGTATACTATGAAAAGACATAGGTACCATCCAAAACCAAGAGCGAGCGAAGCGAGCTCGAGACTTCACTGAATTCTGGAGCAAGCAAAGTGAGCTCAAGATTTTAGTGCAATGTGTCTAGCCAGGAGCGAGCGTAGCGAGCTCGAGATTTTGCTTCATTATAACTCGACTTTTTCAGCTCATGCCGAAATCGAGGCGATTGATGTATTAAACAAATAGCTGAAATGAGCTTATAATATATTGCTTATAATAACTCGATTGTAGAGCTCATCTTGAAATAGAGTAGGTGAGTATATTGGCGTATAAAATTAAAACCGGAGCGAACGATTCTATAATTATGACTGGGTTGTAGCATGAACTCAGTCTCAAAGCACAGAAAGCTATCAAAAAAACCAAGCGAGCGAAGCAAGCTCAAATTTTCGAAACACATTCTAATTCCAACCACATTGACCTTTCAAGAAGCGAGCCTGAAGCGAGCTCATAATTATGCTAACTGCATAACAACTTGAAAAAAATTGAGCGAGCAAAGCGAGCTCGCAAATTCGCAATATTTTGTACTCTATTTCCTTCTTTGACTTTCAATGACTAACTTACGGGGCCTCCAACTTCAAACTGCAGTCCCAGTACCGGAGGCCAGGGCCTCCGGAGCGAGCGAAGCGAACTCATAATTATGCTAACTGCATAACAACTTGACAAAAGATTTAGCGAGCGAAGCGAGCTCGCAAATTCGCAGTATTTTTGACTCTATTTCTTTTCTTGACTTTCAATGACTAACGTACGGGGCCTCCAACTTCAAACTGCAGTCTCAGAACCTGTTCTGCTTCTGGCCTCCTGAGGCCCGGGCCTCCAACTCTAAACTGTGTCTTTACTTGCTATATAAACGTCATTATTTTGGATTTGATTAAAAAGGGATTCTCTTCTCGAGATTCGGAGGCCCCCCAGGACTGGGGGCCCGGGGCGGGCCGCCCCTCCGCCCCCCCCCTTAGTCCGCCAGTGCCTCAGTCCTACCTAGTTTGAGGTCGAAGAACTACTAGGTACCACGAACAGCTATTTAAAACCAATCTCGATATTCTTTTATGTGCTCGATTAAATATTATTGTATTTCGTAAATAAACATTATTCAGTTAGTGTTTTATGCCATTTGCATTGAGTAATTATGTACTTACTATTGTGGACACGCTCTCCAATACGCTGTCCCATTAAATTGTGGCGTTATAGCCACACTTACTTAGTAAATCGATATAGCTATCTCCATCACCTGTCCGCACTCGTCATACTCTCACGAGGACCATGACGTTGGAAAATAGTTTTGTTACAATGTTAATGCCATTATACTATGCCATTATATGCTCAACGAGCTTTTACCCGCGACTTCGTCCGCATAAATTATATACCAGATTTTAAGTCAGATGATAAGCTATCAAACAAAAAAGTTTCATTAAAATCGGTTCAGTAGTTTTTGCGTGATACTCGAACAAACAAACACCCAAACAAACAAACAAACAAACAAACAAACGAACAAACAAACAAACAAACAAACAGACAGACAAAAAATCCAAAAATTGGTGATTTGGAATCAGGGACATCTAAAAATTACAACGTAATCTTTTTTTTGTAAATATCTTCAATGTACAGACACACTTCTGTTACAGTTTTATAATAGTTTAGATTTACACATATCCGCAAATCATACTCCTACTGTTAGTACTTCATGATATACGGAGCTTTGAAGAATCCTATTTTTTTTACATAGCCCCTTAAGGGGTGATTATACCAATGATACTGAACAACTTTCCGAAAGAAACCTATAGGAAATTAGCAAAAAAAATTTGGGCTTCCCATAAATGCAATCAACTGATCGAAGTTTTGTATGAAAAATCGAAAAAAAAGTCGAATTTCCTATAAGTTTCTTTGGGAAAGTTGTTCAGAATCATGGGCACAATCACTGTTTACCCTAACACTCTGTATTGTGAAACGTACTTACCTACTTACCTTATATGCATTATGTACCTATTTACCTATATTGTGTAGCTGCTATACCTATAATAATAATAATAATAAAGCCATTTATTTCCCATCACCTAATACATAATTGTTTCTGTTTGTGCTTAAATAAAACTAAATCTAATCTTCTTGGATAGGAACCCCTATTTGGGTATAGGCCTCCTCCAGATTGCTCCAGTCCTCTCTGTCTTTAGCCCTTTGTAACCACTCTTTTCCTGCCATAGATATGATGTCATCACTCCATCTTTTTAAAGGTCGCCCTCTTCGTCTCTTTCCACTAGGTCCTCTCCATCTTGTTACTGCTATTGTCCATCGCTTGTCTTGGTATCGTGCTGTGTGGCCGGCCCATCGCCATTTTAATTTCTGACTATAATTTAGAACATCTATTAGTTTTGTCTGTTTCTATTTTGCTGCTATACCTAGGGCATTAAAATTAACATAAGATTGGCAAGGTTTATCATTATCACGAAGGTGACCTTTATCGATAATGAGGGTTACTGGAATGTAGGTACACGATATGCGGGTACCTAGCTCTTGGGTAGCTTCACGTATAGGATCCCTACGTTTAGGTACTCTTCTAGTGTTTTTTAGGGTTCCGTACCCAAAGGGTGAAAACGGGACCCTATTACTAAGCCGTCTGTCCGTCCGTCCGTCTGTCCTACCTATTTAGGGCTGTAACTTTTGAACCGTAATAATAGTTGAAATTTTCTCAGATTATGCGTTATTGCGGCGGATTTGTTAACAAATAATAAAAATGGCAGAAAGTTAAAAATTAAGGGGGGTTTTCAACAAGAAACTAGTTTTTATCAACGTTTGTTCTTCACGCTCTATAGTAAAAATGGTAATACATACAAGCATCAAACTTAGTGTGATTATAGAGCAAACTCTACAGAATAACAACAAATACTAAAAACCGGCCAAGTGTGGGTCGGTCTCGCGCTAAAGGTCCCGGACAAAAAAGTTTTTTTTTCTAAGTTAATAATGTTGTGTTCTGTGGTGGTGTGGTACGGAACCTTCGGTGCGCGAGTAGCCCGACTCGCACTTGACCGGTTTTATTTACCGTTGGTTCCAATCAGCACCTTCGGGCTATTGCCGTAGCGGGAAATGAGAGTGCTATTGTTGTATCTCCTAAGGCTGGGTGGGACTAGAGCAAGCGTCTCTTTCTAACAAGCAAACTTTTGCAATTAGCCATCCCGCTTCAATTGAAAGCAAGATCGCAAAAAAACACATTTTTCATCAATATCTCTTGGGTGTTTGGGGTAAAATCCATCGGGTAGAATCACTGCTATAATTAATTACCTTTCAAATGATGGTATATTCAGAAGAAATGGTGTAGGGTGATTCTTGTAAAACTGGTTATAAATCTGAAATCGAACTTACTTTGATCCTCTTTTCTATCGAGATTTAATAGAATCGTGTTTTCAACGGTTAGATTCACTGCAGAAAGAACGTATCTACACTGTTATGTGAACTATATCGGTATATTAAATGTAATAATTTGGCTATCAAAAATCGGTTCGAAAACAGACAAAATAGGTTCCACCCCCACCCCAACGTGTCGGGCCCAATTCGGCATACATTGCATTCTTTGATCACTACACTTTAAAATAGAAAGAACAAATCAGTCAATGGGTACCGAAATCGGGCCCGACCAACAGCTAGTGTAATTGCTGCTTCATAACTTGTAAAAATTCAAAAGGCGTCGAGTGCATCTTTGGATGGGTGACTGTTTATTGGTTTCTGGAGTGCGATTTTTGAAGGTAGCCACGACATGAACGTGAGATTCAAAATCATGAATCTCATATCTACCTACGCATTCTTTCGAATGATCCATAATTTTGACATTTTCTACTGCTAATTTCACAATGTATGACCACAGGTGTGACTTTATAAATCGCTCCAGGAGTGCGATTTTTGAATCTCATTCGCTGAGTTCAGCAGCTGAAAATGTCAAAATTAGTATGGAGAGACGCATCTTTCTACTGCTGATTTGACTTTCAAAAATCGTACTCCTGAAGTGCGATTTTTGAAAATCATACGAGCGACTTGGCAGTAGAAAGATCTCCATAGTAATTTTGACATTTTCTACTGCCAAGTCGCTCGTATGATTTTCAAAAATCCCACTTCTGAAGTATGATTTTTGAAAGTCGAATTAGCAGTAGAAAGATCTCCACAGTAATTTTGACATTTTCAACTGCTGAACTCAGCGAATGAGATTCAAAAATCGCACTCCTGATCTTTGGAAGCCACGTTAATAGTTATTTCCAGATAATGCTGTTGGTTCACCCAACTCAAATCAAAAGCTGTAAAGATACGAGTATCTAGATCTAGATGTCGAATGAATTCAACAATATAGGGTCCTTCTTAATATGCTGACACTTTTTTAAGGGGATGATCAGACCGTAAAACTGAACAACTTTCTTTATGAAACCAACATCGAAATAGCGAAAAAAATCTGCTCTTCCATCTTCCATAAAAAACTGCAAACCTGCTCGAGCCAAATGTATGGAACAGCTGATTTTTTTTTTGCGATTTCGATGTTTGTCCCATAGAGAAAGTTGTTCAGTTTGATGGTATGATCATCCCCTTAAAAAAGTGTCAGCATATTAAGAAGGACCCTGTATACTTGCCCAACTTAACCTACGTAACGTAGGTATTAATTTTAAATTCTAAGATACCTAATTCTCAAGTTGGGTTATATGATGTGAACAGTTTAGGTACCTATTTTGAAACAACATGAATGAATTTAGGAGGACGAAACGCTTTCTAAACAATGCAGAAAACGATCAACAGTGTAGGTCGTAAATCTCAATCAAACGGGTGATAAATGCCGTACGGTAGACGACAATCATCTGTCAACGCCTAGCGCCTGTCAAATATGTTAGTGTTTATAGTAGTGTTACTAGGGGCCAACTTGGAAATTATAGGTAGGCACAAGAAAATATGAAAACGTGGCATATACAGGCAGTGCCGTAAATAGGGCGGTGCGAGCGGTGCCCAGGCCCTCCAGGGTCTGCGCCCTGGCGCAGACCCTGGAGGGGCGCAGAATTGACCAGGTTGATCCAAAGTTTTGGTTCATGCATGGTATGGTAGACATTTACCTATGCAATATTTTTTTCGCGCATACGGGTGTAGACGCCAGATTGAGTCTTGTTTTGTGAAATTTCGAGCTCTCTTCGCTCGCCACTCAAAGCCTTTGAGTGGTTTTTGAGCATGTATAGGCTAAATGAAACTCATACCACCCACCACCGTCTCAGTTCTGCTACCCTATGTCTGACTGAGGTTAGAGCATTTTTTGAGGGCGCAGTTTTAGACGCTCGCACCGGGCGCATAAAATGCTATTTACGGCACTGTATACAGGGTGTAACAAAACACCCTAGTAATACTTAACGGTGTGCTTCAGACTATCAAACTGAGTAACTTTCACTATGGAGCCAACTTAGAAATCGCGAAAAAAAATCTGCTGTTCTATACAAAACTGCAGTACCGACTCGACTCGAATATATGGGACAGCAGATTTTTTTTTTCGCAATTTCGATGTTGGCTCCATAGTGAAAGTTGTTCAGTCTCATGGTCTCTAGGGTGTTTTGTTACACCTTGTATGTAACTTTTATTTTTTACTGTATAAGTTTGGAGATTGTGCTGATAGATCGCGTTTTTCGGAAATCTGTAGAGGCTGTAAATTTATATCAGACAAGATACTAACTTGCCTCCACGTGCCTCCACCAACACCAAAATACAAAAGTCCATGTGTTGCTGCTGTCCACTCCACCTTCTTCGTAAAAGACATGTGTTGTTTTGAGGAATAGGTACTTAGCTATAGCGGTTTGTAGATGATGAAGAATTGAAGATGTATGATGTTCAAAATCAGGAAGATAGGTATACCTACAGCTTGAATAATTGAGTAGGTAGTAGGTACGACTATATCCCCCGATCGAAGCAGTTAGTAGCTTTATATGTATACGAGCTTTTACCCGCGACTTCGTCCGCATAAATTATATACCAGATTTTAAGTCAGATGATAAGCTATCAAACAAAAAGTTTCATTAAAATCGGTTCAGTAGTTTTTGCGTGATGCTCGAACAAACAAACACACAAACAAACAAACAAACAAACAAACAAACAAACAAACAAATAAACAAACAAATAAACAGACAGACAAAAAATCCAAAAATTTGTGATTTGGAATCAGGGACAGGTAAAAACCATGTCGTAATTTTTTTTTTGTAAATTTCTCAATGTACTGACACACTTCTGTTACAGTTTTATAGGTTTAGATTAGGGATGCAACGATTACGAAGCGGTGCATCGTTTTGCATCTGTAATCGTAATAATTACGATTAATAACGATGCAATGCACCGTAGTAAGAATCGTACGATTATTAAATCAAATTGAAAACGTCAATCGGATTGCACTAGTTGACAAATACCAGACCTGAATACTAGATTCAAGAGGAGAAAAACAACTTTAAAAAATCTGATCTCTCGCTGCCATTTTGAGCTAAATCTGACTTTTTTTGTTCAGATTTGATTCTCATTTTATTATTTTTTTAAAATTCTACTGAGGTCTATGATTTGATTTTCGGTTTGAAGTATTAATACATTCTCGTTCTCGCGATATCTCATGCACACTTTTAAAATATTATCAGCGAGATATCGCTTGTTTAATAACGTTATGATACAGAATCATGTTCCATATTGTGTTTTTCAAAGCAAATTGGCCACTACGCATCCAAAAACCTAAATCCTAACCAAATGAAACTTTGACTTCGATCTCAAATTAGTAGGAAAAGTTACAAAATCTTGGAATTTTTTGAAGTTTTTTTTTAATGATTTATCTTTCATTGGAATGCAAAGAAACACAATGAGAAATCATTCTGAGGATAATCTCGACTAAATTTGTTTAAATAATCGTAATGCATCGGTTATCGTAATAAATAACGATTAATATCGTAATCGTAATCGTAATCGTAATGGCCGAATCGTTGCATCCCTAGTTTAGATCTAAGATCTACAACACTATTATAGAACTGTAGGTAACAGAAGTGAGCGATAGGTAATTATTGTGTTTATAGGAATCACATATTCTTTGATTCGTATTACATTTCAACGATCATTCCCAGAGAGATCTTTATGGACAGTTAATACCTTTTGAGGCTTTTAGCATGTAAAGTTTCAGAATGATGTTTTACTGGATACACAGTTTTATCAGTAGATCTGATCTGTCAACACTGGTCGTTTAACGATTCTAAGCGAAGACATGTTCAATTTATAATCAAAACAGAAGAGCTGACGACAGGATACGAGCGTAATTAAGAAGTGAATCGTTAAGTTTGGAATGCGTTCGCGTGTCTCGTCTCGTCTCATCGGATTTATAGAGATTCTAACACCAACTATTATTCTGAAGTGCTTTTTGAATCTCACACGTTTTAGTCCGCACTTGAAAGTTATGTTATGTTATATGACACTTTCAGGTATGAATTAGGAAGCTGTGTTAAACCATAAAGGTATCATATAGAGGAACTGACAGCTGAGAGAGCGCGATGCACCTAGCGGCGCCATCGCCACTGTGTAATAGAAAGAGATACGTGACGCGAGGCAATAGAACCGTTTTTGGGAACGTGTCGGCACAATCGACTGGGTAAATATTCGTGCTCTGTGAATAATGATAGGATTAAACGAACTTACCTGAAGTGAAGTTCTATCCTAATTATATAAAGTACTTGGTCCTCGATATAATTAAAATGTAGTATCGCTAATCTTGCGTGTATCCGCGTCCTTTAAATCTGTGGAAAAAACAAAAAACGTCTCCCGCGCGCCCTCTACCTGTCAATTTCATTAGTTCAGAGCTAACTGGTAGTAACTGGGTATGCGGGGGGTGGGAAGTAGGTATATATCGAGGACCAAGTACTTTATATAATTAGGATAGAACTTCACTTCAGGTAAGTTCGTTTAATCCTATCATTATATTCGTACTTGGTCCTCGATATAATTAAAATGTAGATGTTTAGAGGAAACAACATCTTAAACAAAAATAAACCTTTCGTTGTGAACTTAGATTCACAGCTAAGAACAAAACCTTGCAAGTTATAGGTACAGTAGTACCCTATCATACAAAATGAGATAAGTAAATCTGAATCACAATCATACCAACGCTAGTTAAATCCAGACATTAGTAAGTAATTTTTTAACTGATATTAATTATAATTAAACTAGGTATGTGAGTACCTAAAACTTCATCTCCCAACTTAATCTGATCTCTGTCAGACTCCAAGCTGTTGAGGTTCTAGTAGTCTAGTAGAACGATACAGGTACCTACTGCTTTTAAAAAGCAGGACCCCTCCTGCAGCCAATATAGTGGAGTGCAACGAAAACACTCCACTGTATCTCTCATGACATTTCTAATCCACTGGCTACTAATACACTCTGAGAGGTTTTCTGATGTGGTATATTAATATTGTCATGGATAATTTTGTAAAATTTCACTGGTCTAAGTTAACTAGTGACATTAAAGTATTTATTGAAAGAGAATTTTATTTAACGGGTCATATTTCAAGATGAATGACCATGCGCAGACGTCTTTCAAACAGTATGTTATAACAATCCTCTAACCTGATTCATATCATTATTTCATGAGAAATAAAAATAATTCGGTGGAGGTATATACCTATTAAACTGGATTCTTTAATCTGAAGATTAAGTAATAAGTAAATTAAAAGTAACACCTAACGTCATGGGTAGTTTACCTAAATCTAAGCTATTGAGTGGGTATCACTGTTAAGCATCAAAATAAAACATGATGCGAGTCCCATATACTAACATATTATTATTTAGAAGGGTATAATTTGAAAAACCTTTAACTTAAAACCGCGTTTTACTCTTTCATCAGAACATTGCCGATATGAGTGTTATTAATTATTATCCATTATGAGATGTAGATTAGGTGATGCATTGTCTCAGAATCATCGTTATCAATAATAGAAGTACCTATGTAAAATACAATACTCGAGCAGAGACCTCTAGTTTGATCAACAAAATCGCCTCTACTGACGTAAACTATATAATTTTATCAGTATTTTATATAAAGTGGCTTTGATAAAATTTTCCCAACATCATAAAGACATTTACCCTATGAAAAAGTTGCCTGTGTAAAATCTCATGAGAACGTTGAAGAGAGAGAGCATTCAAATTTAACTTTTTCTGAGACTTTCAAGTGCTTTCAGCAGTGGGTACCAAAGCTTCTCAGCCTGATTCTCTCGAATCCGATTGGGACACTAATGAACATGCCTAGTGCCTAGAAGAAAAATGTTGTCTACTTAACTCTCTAGATTCCATGTCAAACGGTCAAAAGGAAAGTAATGAAACATAATTCACACCGAACCAAACTAGAGTTAATCATACCCAAAACTTTCTTGAGAAAAATCTCATTCGATAAGTAGGTATTTACCTATAATTAGGTATTTGGGTCTCTTCAGGGACAAGATCTGTATGTATTTACCTATAATTAGGTATGTGATTCTCTCCTTTGTCTCTCCAGGGACAAGGCCTCCTTAAGAAATTAAGTTTAATGTGGGCTGATGTCAGCTTCGTACCACAGTACCACTGTCAGATCTATTTGGATTGAGCTATACCTACTCTTTAAAATAATTTACTAAACTCTATCTCCACAATACATTTTGAAAAAGATATCACCGTAGTGTTATTGATTCCTTAAAGCAAAGAATGGCTTAGTTCGTTTTCATGAAATTATTTATCTAGTCCTGACTAATTGATTAGGAACCTATTTTTATGGTTAGACCTATGTAGCAGGCTTCTGCGTTCTGAAATAATATTAAATAAAAGTTGTTTCAATGTACCTACTATACTCTTTTGATTACACGAAACCTTTGAATTTTTAACCCATTTAACTCAGTATAGTTCTGCACATGTAGGTACATATTACTCCAGCTTCTTTGTGTAAATAAAACCCTATGAAACTGCCACACAACTGATACCAAATTGTATAACCACTTAATAATTATAAAATCTTTCAATGATCATGATCATGATTCTATGGTCAGATATTGGTTAGTTAGATTGAGCAGTGGATGATAAACAATATTTTACATTTAATAGACCTTAGAGATTCCCAAGAATCTTTAGCCTTAAGTATTATTTAAGCATTTTTGGTAAGAGAGTACCATTGAGGTATTTACCTATACATTATCATGGTATCAGGTATTAGTCCTAAGGACAGGACAGGCCCAATTATGGATTTTTACTGTTTTGTAAACACAGTCAGCGCAGACCTAGCCAGCCAAGCTACTCTATTGAGTAGGCCATCCCATTCAAATAATGCACCATTATTTAAGTAATTGGGATCTTAGAATACTTTTTATAATCCATATTTATTGTTATTGAATAGTTTTAAATTTCAAGGTACATAATTAAGTTCCTTGCGACCAAAGTTTACACAAAAACGTGTTTACACTCCACTAGTGTGAAATACCTACTAACCTACTTGAAAAGAAAAGAAAAACCTACACCTACCTACTTATATTTATTATTTAATTTATTTAATAATAAGTTACGAAATTACATGTTACTGTTGAATTACTTTACCGCTCTATGAATTGTGAATAAGTTGTAAAAGAATTATTTTTGAGTTGGTTTGCATTTAGACTCAATACTAAGGTGTAAAAGCTTTTTCATAATTTTAAGCTTTAATTATTTTCATTCCAGACTTGCTTAACATGTTAATAACATTTTCTACCAAAAAAAAGCTTGATCATTAGTGATAGAGCCAATTTTACCTAAAAGAGTGTCATTAGTTATATTAGTACAGTTATAAAACTATTTAAGTCCAGCGGTAAACTATACCTACCTCAAAGGGTATTTTATTAGATCATCATTAGTGATGTTGCCAAAATTGTAAATCTAATTTTTGATGATTAGTACAATAAATGATTACATATATAGTATTTGAGTCTAGCGACCAACTTTATTATAAAGGGTATTGCACCCGTCCCCGTCTGGTGGATGTTGAAGGGTAACTGAGACCGAGTTGGTGTTGCCATAATGGCTTGTGACCTCTGTAATTTCTTCCTGTCCTGTGACGAGAAGTTTGAGGCTGGATTTACTTTGGGTTTCATACCGTTTGAAACTTTCCTTATCGTTAGAAAATTCCACTGTCATCCAGCTTTGTGTAAAGGAATTCAGTAGTTCCTAAATTTCTTTTAAGGCCTAGGTGTTACCTATATTTATGTTAACAAAAGATGCCATAAGGCCTATAAGCTGTTGTCTAAACTTTATGTACCTGGAAATGCAGAATGCTAAGCTTGGAGAGTCTGTCAGCAACCTTAATTGGTGTAATTGCAAGGATTATTGTGTTGAAGGCTATTGCTGTAGTTAACCTCCATAGGTACCTACCGCTGACATTCTTGTAATAAAATAACTCATCTTTAGCCTTACCAGGATGTTTCAAAATACCAGGAAATTCCAAATTTATTTTGTATTTATAGGTAACCTATTTACTTATTTATAAATTTTTCACATAGTGCAACTTTTATCTTTGTGTTCATACTATTGTCTGTAACATTGACAACCTGAGAGTAGATATTCTGCCACATTTTGAGGTTGTCTTCTAACGTAACCAAAGGTAGTATTGTATTATCTGTGCCTAAGGTGAGTAGCACCGCTTGACCTGAGGCTAAATGAATTGTGTGAGTGTGCCTTCTTTGCAGTTATTAAATAAATACTGAATAATAAAATTATGATCTGATAGTTCGGGGACTAGCTCAACATCTATCTCAGGATATATGTCAGGATCAATACCCATAGCTATAATGTACTTACAGAGTAAAAGCTTTTTACCAACTGGCCTCATACATGTTAGTAGGTACCTGGCACATATAGGCAACCCCCACTGTTCAGAGTTATGTTGTCCCAACAAGAAACCACCATGAGTAGGTCAATGAGGCATCAATGGCCAATTTATAATAAGGCAAACAGACAAACAAAAACAATTAAACTTTCCAACGGAAAGATGCATATAAGTGTCACCAATATAAGTGTCACCGATCACAGCACAGACAGAAACTTAAGTCCGAAGCTGAGGACAGTACAACTTTCTCAATGGGAATTGGTATGGTAAGAAAGAATAAACATTCATAGACAAATAACCCATCGAGTATGTCCTCCCGAACACAAAAGCCACTTGGTCACTGGGTACCGGAGCCAGCATCAGCTATCTTTCCCAACGGGAAGGTCATCATTATCATCGAAACTCGAACATTCAAGGACAAAAGGCAAAGAGTTGGCATGGTCTTTCCCAACGGGCGAGTACTTGTTTGAACTCAAACATGCGTGGGTAACCGGTACAGGCGCTGAAATTACTTTCGTTCCCAACGGGAACGTGTCCGTTCGAAACTCGAACAAACAATGAGCACAAGAGCTGGTAAGGTTTTTCGGTCAGAGTGTCATCTTAGGTTCCCAACGGGAAAAAAAGTACATGGTCGAAACTCGAACATGCATTGTGTAAAGATCACAAGGGCCAGCATTGGCGTCGGCTGACTATCCCCAACGGGGCATAGCCTTTGAACGTAACAATGCGTGAGCCGGGCACGGGTACCGGCGCGGCGCGCCGGTGTTCGTACTTATATTTCCCAACGGGAAAGCGCATCTCCGAAACTCGAATATGCGTGGACACATAGCAAAGTGTCGGGCCGGGAGAGGATCTAAGCCCCTATATCATGTAAAGTTTTGTAACACAATTAGTAGAAATGAAAAGAAAAAATTCGGTACGTACTTAGTCGTCATTTACCATATTTTCCTTTGGCAAACACTCCTCCAACTTATATATCTTTTACTTCCATCTTTCCTGCTTGTTATAAGACTTCTTTCTTT
The DNA here is from genome assembly GCA_922987775.1 of Agonopterix subpropinquella. Lineage (NCBI taxonomy): Eukaryota > Metazoa > Arthropoda > Insecta > Lepidoptera > Depressariidae > Agonopterix > Agonopterix subpropinquella. Next base: position 26,194,603 of record OV277696.1, read on the forward strand.
CCATTATATACACAAAATAACAATTTATTACACATTATATCTTAAAAATTGATTTTATCATGGACCGCGATTACGCGCGCGAAAAACAATGAAATTGACAGGTAGAGGGCGCGCGGGAGACGTTTTTTGTTTTTTCCACAGATTTAAAGGACGCGGATACACGCAAGATTAGCGATACTACATTTTAATTATATCGAGGACCAAGTACGAATATAATTAGTGAATCTAAAGTGAAGTCGTAGATTATTTTGTGAAATATACTAACACTATTTCATTAAATTACCTACGATTTCACGTTAGATTCACAATTATACACGCAGAACTCGAAGTTTTAGGGTGCCGATAAGTGCCGACAAATGCACAAAAAACGGTTTCATTGACAACTCATGTCAGTTACTCTATTCCGACAGGTATAATAACTTTATGTGTTAAACCGATCCTATTTTCAGCTTATACAAACTATTGTTTTCACTTAAACTTTACATTTTCTGATTCTTAAACATCGAATGCTAAACTTATGCTAACCTATTAACTTAGCACGGCTTATTGTTTCCCAATCGAACATTCGGACTATATACAAAATCGGATCTACAAAGAAAGAAAAGCTATCATAAGTACTACCTTATTCTTCTTCTTATAGTGTGGTCAGCAATCTTTGAAGAAAATCATTGAAAAATGGATTTTCCCATCTGCTTTTTGCTCATCTGAATTGAAAAGTTAAGCCCACAAACAACACAAAAGCAAATACTTTACCTACACTGAAAAAAATGCGAGCCAACTAAGAAGTATTTAGCACCAAAATAATTGAAATGATGTTATTATTGTTTACTAAAAACAAAAGATGATAGTTGTAACAACAAGCCGAATTCGTTTAACAAAGTTCTCTTAGTCAGAGAAGTCATGATGTTGACAGGCTCATATGGATTCATGACGTATGAGTATCATAAACAAGATCTTGGTTGAAGTAAACAATTTTTTTTTCAGTGTACCTATGGGAGCAGCAAATACCTACCTTTACATAATGTTAATAAGTAGGTATACCTATTTAAAAGAAACCCTATATTTTCTTTGCCCTAGGTATCAAATGCCTCTCCAGTCCACCTGGCCAACATTCTAGCTGACATAAGAGCGATTACTATGACTACACTACATGTGCACAATGCATGTTATCGTAAGTCAGCTTGCATTAATGTGCAGTCGCTACGTGACTGTTGCAATAACTTTTTCTGTGTCAACTTTTATTGTTTTAAAATAGGTAAGTATACACATAATCTACATCTACACTAATATTATAAAGAGGAAAGATTTGTACCTATTTTTGTATGTTTGTATGTTTGTAATGAATAGGCTCAAAACTTACTGGGCCGATTTAAAAAATTCTTTCACCATTAGAAAGCTGCATTCACCCTGAGTAACATAGGCTATATTTATTGCTAGAAAAGATTAGACGTCCACCCGTGCGTAGCCGGGACGGGCCGCTAGTTACACATAATTTTGATTCTAATTGAACTGTGTGGAAAAACTAACAGCGAAATTAAAATAATTTATCGATTTCCAGTAGTATAGCCTAGCCCACCGCCGCAGAGTAGCCTGCTTGTCGGTCTTCTACAAATTGTACTTCGGTGAGTGTGCCCAAGAGCTACATGAGCTCATCCCGCCTTCCCCTTTCTACTATCGGACTTCCAGACGCACCGCGGGATATCATCCCTTTCTGCACTGGTAGCATGCACACCCGCGATAGCCGTGATACGGCTTTATCACGTCTTTTATCTCGTTCTTTTGCGCGCGAACGAACGAGATAAAAGACGTGATAAAGCCGTATCACGGCTATCGCGGGTGTGCATGCTACCAGGGCTGGTTGACATCCCCCATATCCGCACCAAGCGCCATTCCGATTCTTTTATAATGCGCACAGCCAAGGAGTGGAATGCCCTCTCTGCGTCAGTGTTTCCCAGCGCTTACAAACCGAATTCCTTTAAAGTACGAGTGAATAGGCTTCTTCTGGGTAAGCTCGCTACATCAACGACCCCATCTTTGTCCTGAGGACTGGATTGAGGTCAAGAGCAAACGTGGGTGGAGCAAACCCATCATAAATAAAAAATAAAAAGTATTTTCGGGTCTAAGAATGCACCTGAAACAATGTAGAAAGATATGTGGACAAAACGTTTACTATAAACCACAATTAAGTAGGTAATAAGACGGCGGAATTAAAATTTAAAATTGCTTAAGTACATAAATATTAATTAGGTATAGTGTCAGTTTATTGTTGACATTTTAAGATAATCCTTTTGAACTATGAATGAATATACAGGGTGAAATTGATATCATTGCCATCCTTTTAAGAGAATTCTACTCGGAGCGCGCTCCATACAAAACGTAGTCGGGTCCTAGTTTAAACATATCGTAATTAAAGTAAAAACAAATGCTTTTAACATAATCTAGAAACAAATATATGTGTCTCTATGAATTCCGATTTTTATTTAAATATTTAGTTCTTAAGCTATGTTGGCTCAAAGATTCGTAATTTTTGATCAAAAAAGGCCCAACTTCGTCCTTGTTTTTTAGGACAATGCATACATTTTAGAAAAATTTGAATACCATAGAGACATCGCAAATATAATGAATATTCAGAACAAAAAAAATTATCCACATATCTAGCATCTTATTCGAATAATCACCCGACTACAAAATGTAAAAATTACGCGCGGATTCGTTGTGAATTGAGTGTTGTTTCGACGGTATGCGGGCGGGGTGCGGTGCGCGCGGGGTGAGTTTCACCTCGGGGGGCCCGGCTGTCGCAGCGCAGCGCACGGCCGGCGATTTAGTTTCCTACTTTTTACCGTACCGAACGTAAGCGAATATTTAAATGTTGTTTAAAGTATTATAAAAACAGGTATTGGTACCGATTCGGACTGTGCCACGACTTAACTTAACTAAATTTATTCCTGTCACTTTCTAAAATAAGATTAAGAAAAGAGTCAGAAAACCAACAGCTGACTTTAGTGCTGTCAAAGTGACGTTACACACCCACAAGCCAATTCGCGACAGGGCTTGCATTAGTTTTTTGGCTTGGCTTGACACCGACTTCTATAAAACAAATTAACGTTCTTATGATGCGAACGAAAAAGTCATCGGCTGCAATATTATTTTTTAACTTTTTAGTTTTTTTTGAAGGCGGTTTTAATTTTTTGTTAAAATTTTGTTTATTTCACAATTTTCAGTGGTGAATTCATTAGTTCGATTTAACAGTAGTGCTTCAAATTAACAAACGCACTAGTCGGCACTACGATTTTCGAAGGTTCCCTTCGATTTCTCTGGGATCCATCATCAGATCCTGGTTTCCTTATCATGGGACCACCCTTGGGATATCTCCTTTCCAACAAAAAAAGAATCATCAAAATCGGTTCATAAACGACGAAGTTATCCGCGAACACACATTAAAAAAAAAAAAAAAAAAATATACGGTCGAACTGAGAACCTACTCCTTTTTTTGAAGTCGGTTAAAAATAAGATGCCATCATAATGTACGTTTTTTGGCGTGTAACGTCACTTTGACAGCACTAAAGTCAACTGTTGGTTTTCTGTCTCTTTTCTTAATCTTATTTTAGAAAGTGACAGGAATACATTTTGTTAAGTTAAGTCGTGGCACAGTCCGAATTGAGGCCATTGGTGGTACTTTTTCAAGTTACTTAGATATACTAGAACTGATAGAAACATGAGTATGGGTGGATCAGGTCAGTTACGTCCTTTTCCCCGAACGTCCACTTCCCGGTTTCGTCCATTTCCCCGAACGGCCTTTTCCCCGAACGGACATTTACCCGAACGACCATTTCCCCGAACGGGCATATTCCCGAACTTTTCCCCGTACGTAGTAGGTACTTAGACGAATTTTCGGGTGAAAGTATGGGGGCTGGACTTGTAAAATTTTCAAAAATGATTTTTTATTATTTTTGCATGCGCAAGGGTGGGTTTATTCGGGCCCCAGGGGTTCGGAAAATTTGCTATTTTTTCGCTAGGATTCACCGTTATCTAGATATTTTATAATTTATGTTTTATTACTCGGTTAGGTTAGCGAGGAGCGAAGCGACGAGCATGTTAGGTATCTTGTGATCCACAGCGCACGAGCCGAGCGAGCGGAGCGAGCGTGCCGTGGCAGCGGTCGGCGAGTGCCAGAACCGAATTACTACTATTTACCCAGTCTACCCAAAAACATTCCCTTTAATTAAACCTTCCATTTCATGTTCAAGGTCAAGGTCTTTGACCTTGAAGGTCACCAGAGGTGGTGTTCCCCCACAATAATACTCCCACATCCCCCGGATCCCGAATGTTACATTTGGCGATTGTTTTTTGTTGAAAAATTTTCTGAGTACTATGTACTAAGAGGAAATGTCTATACAAGGAAAGGGACGTATGGGGGAATGTCCGTACAAGGAAATGGACGTACTAGGCAATGTCCGATCGGGGAAAAGGTCGTACAAAGAATTCGGGTGATGGACGTTCGGGGAAAAGGACGTAACTGACCAGAGGGTCTACCCGCACATTCGATTCGAACTTTTGCGTGAATGTTTTCGTTCCAATTTCAACTCTATTACAATGAAGTGCGGACCGAAACAGTGGCGATATAGTGAAGATCGAAAGTGCGGGTAAGGGGGCTGATGGATCAGGTCAGTTACGACCTTTTCCCCGAACGTCCACTATGGACCTGAACGTCCACTTCCCGGTTTCGTCCATTTCCCCGATCGGCCTTTTCCCCGAACGGACATTTACCCGAACGGCCATTTCCCCGAACGGGCATAATATTCCCGAACTTTTCCCCTTACGTAGTAAGGGAAAAGGGGGTAGAGGGGGTGCTTCAGAACATCAAACTGAACAACTTTCACTATGGAACCAACTTCGAAATCGCGAAATAAAAACCAGCTCTTTCATTAAAACTGCAATACTGGCTCGACTCAAATGTATGGGACAGCAGATTTGATTTTCCGAAGCACCTCCTTATGTATTATTCGTTTGTTTTGTTACACCCTATATAAACTACAGTTATTGTATGAAAACAACAACTGAACGAATCGTCAAAATGGCGTACCATTTATGCAGGGTGAAAGGAAAAGTATCATTAACCTTTAACCCACATACTCTACCCATGAAACTGAATCGTTTTACTATGGGACCAAACCTGCGAGAACAAAAAAACGTCTGTTTCATACGTTTGGGTCGAGTAAGCATTGCGGTTTAGTATGGAACAGCAGATTTTTTTTGCGCTGAAACGTTTGCTACCATAGTAAAAGACAGTTTGATGGGTGACCACCTGTTTAAAGGTTAATTTTACTTTCCTTACACCGTGTATTTATTTTTTAAACAGTAATTTTTCCAGGGCTGAAAATCGAAATACAGGGTCCTTCTTAATATGCTGACACTTTTTAAGGGGATGATCAGGCCATCAAACTGAACAACTTCCTCTATGGGACCAACATCGAAATCGCGAAAAAAATCTGCTGTCCCATACATTTGGCTCGAGTAGGACTGCAGTTTTGTACGGACGATCTGATTTTTTTTTCGCGATTTCGATGTTGGTGCCATAGAGAAAGTTGTTCAGTCTGACGGTCTGATCATCCCCTTAAAAATTGTCAGCATATTTAGAAGGACTCTACAACGTGTTAATGAATTAGTGCAAAACCTCATACACCCCAACTGATTTATAACAAAATAATTAGATTGTAACAATAATTTCATTATTTTGATAGCTAAAATTTAAAGTTATTCGCATTTTAAGTTTTGAGGCAAAAATGATTTGTTATCATTTCAGCACTGAAAGAAAGCGCTAACGTACTCATGGATACATTTTTATAATCTTGTTTTGGTAGTAAGTATGGTGAGTGTGCCCGTGCGGTGGGTTGTCATCGGGTTTAGTAAATTTTATATTTTGCAAAAACAATTAACTATGTTGAAACCATGATAATTCGATTCTGCTCTCGATTCTAAACAAACTACTTTCTAGTTTTGCGTTAATTCATTAACACGTTGTAAAATTTAGTGCAAAAAATGTACTAAGGGGAAATGTCCATAAAAGGAAAGGGACGTAAGGGGAAATGTCCGTACAAGTAAATGGACGTACTAGGCAATGTCCGTTCGGGGAAATGTCCGTTCGGGGAAAAGGTCTTACAAGGAATTCGGGCGATGGACGTTCGGGGAAAAGGTCGTAACTGACCTGATCTGGGCTGATCCGTATGGGTAAGTATTTTACTATGTATAAGTAGGTACCTATAATTTTCTTAGATTCCTGCTAGGCCTAATTTTTGTTTTCCGTACCCATAGGGTGAAAACAGTATTACAGGACCCTATTTATAAGCAAACGCTGTCAGTCTGTCCGTCCGTCCGTTCTGTCCGTCCGTCCGTCCTACCTGCAGAGGGCTGTATCTTCTGAATCGTAATAGGTAGCCAGTTGAAATTTTAACAGTATATTGTATGGTTTTATTGTATTTAATGACAAAATGTACACTAGGCTATCTGCGAACTACGTACGAAACTATTCTTAGTAACGTACTATCGGGGACTTTTCCGCCTGACCACTTAAGAAAAAAATCGCATAATTTCGCCCAAAATGTATTGTTTGGAAACTATTATTAATTGGTCTATTCATCGATAGGGCGGGGTAAGACATCGCTTTTATTTTTTAGTATGCAAGGAAAAGTCCGCGATAGTACCTACCTAACTACCTACAAAAAGTTTCGTAGGTAGGTACGGACTTCGCAGGTAGCCTAGTGTACGTACGTACCTAGGCTAGCACGTGTCTACCTACACTACCCTAATACCTACTACCTAATTACCTACCTGTTTTGTATCGTGCTGCAGACCATCAAAGTGAACAACTTCCACTATGGAGCCAACTTCTAAATCGCAAAAAAAAACAGTTTAATTAGAGCCTATTTTTTTTTACGATTTCAAAGTTGGCTCCATGGTGAAAGTTGTTCAGTTTGATGGTCTGAAGCACCACCTTACGTATTACTACGGTGTTTTGTTACACCACGTAGAATATCCGTTTGAAGAAATGGCCGTACGGGGAAAAGTTCGGGAATATGCCCGTTCTGGGAAATGGTCGTTCGGGGAAATGGCCGTTCGAGGAAATGGCCGTTCGGGGAAAAAGACGAATCCGGGAAAAGGACGTTCGGGTGAAGAGTGGACGTTCGGGGAAAAGGACGTAACCGACCTGATCCTTTTTTTTGTATGTGTATGGGTTAGGGTGTTGCAAAGAGGACAATTAGAAAAATTTTACGCAAATTTTATATGGAGCTCGGACTTAAAAAAAATTTGATCGAAATTGTATGCACCATCGACTTAGTCGAATTTTCGGGTGAAATGAGTTTACAAGTAGGTCAATTTGCGTGTCTCGTTAAATTTATAATGTGAGTCGATATGCGATATGTAATTATGCGAGTAATCCGAAATTAGTATGGGGGCTACACTTGTAAAATTTTCAAAACTTGTCGTCTATGTAGTCAATTCGGGCGATGGACGTTCAGGCAAAAGAACGTAACCGACAGAAGGGTAGAAAAATTTTGAACGGTTTCGTATGAGCCATCGATTCGTATGGGGGCGTAAAATTTTCAATAATGAGTTATTTTTTATTTTTGCATGCGGAAGGGTGGGTTTATGGGTGCCCCAGGGGTTCGAAAAATTTGCTATTTTTTCGCTAGGATGCACCGTTATCTAGATATTTTATAAATTATGTTTTTTTTATAATTTAACGAATTTATTTAATTTTAATCAAGGTCAGGTCATTGACCTTGTACCAGAACCGAAATAGAGCATCCCACTTCATTACTCAGTTAGGTTAGCGAGGAGCGAAGCGACGAGCATGTTAGGTATCTTGCGACCCACAGCGCACGAGCCGAGCGAGCGGAGCGAGCGTGCCGCGGCGCCAGAACAGAATTGCTACTATTTACCCAGTCTACCCAAAAACGTTCCCTTTAATTAAACCCTCCATTTCTTGTTCAAGGTTCACCAGAGGTGGTGTTCCCCCACCCTAATACTCTCCCACATTCCCCGGATCCCGAATGTTACATTTGGCGATTGTTTTTTGTTGAACATTTTCCAAATCCTAATTTTGTATAGGACCCTCTTTGCGACAACCCGACCTGTGTATGTGTTAGTTAAACTGTAAAAATAAACAGAATGTAAGGAAAAGTACAATTTAACCTATAAACCACATAACCCATCAAACTGAACAACTTTTACTATGGGCGCAAACCGATCGGAGAAAAAAAGCCAGCTGTCCCATACTAAACTCCAGTCCTACCTACTCGACTCAAATGTATGCAACAGCCGATTTTTTTTTTTGCTCCGATCGGTTTGCTCCTATAGTAAAAGTTGTTCAGTTTGATGGGTAGAGAATGTGGTTTAAAGGTTAATGATACCGTTTCCTTTCACCCTGTATAGTGTAACTGTGTAGAGAATGAGGGTAGTAATATTTGTAGCTACCTTCCGACTACTGACTTGACTGCAATGTATGGTCTAAACCTAAAGGCATATGGGTAATTTTTTACCGAGGATGGCGTCTTTTTTTTTTTGGCTGCCAGTCACAAAATGTTGTGGATATTTTAGAGCTAATATTATTACTTTACATTAATAGGCCAAGAGTATTGTTTTGCATTGTAACGTTTATGCGATATTGAATTTCAATGTTTAAAAAACATAAAAAATTTCCCGGCGAAGCTTATTTTAAGTCAGTCGTTTTAGTTCTTTACTAAATTATTTGTTTTTTCAGCTCAGAATTAGTCGTTCTAACTATTTGTGATATCATCATCATCGCACATGTTTTGTACAAGAACGGACCGCAATCACGGACTAGTTTACGGTTGTTCTTTTGAGTTAACATGAGTTTCTACGCTGATTCTTACTTGTTACGGCATGCGATCTAGATCAAAGCTCGGTTACCTATATTTAAATACTACTCCTAATGACAAACTTTTGAGTGCGACTATACTAATAACCGGACGGACAATTTAGTTTCAGGAATTTTATGGTAAGAACTATCTCACAAAGTAATGACATGACAATGTGTATCGGTGAATTGAAATAATTTGTCCATTCTCCTTTATTGTTGTAATTGTAAGATGTATGAACCAAAGAAAACTGTATTCGCAAAAAATAATATTTTTCACCACATTTGGATTAACTTAAATAGACATGGCAAAAATGTCCGCCAGTAAAATCAGTTGTTCCATACAAAATATTTCTCGTTTGCTCCCATAGTCTTGCTACCTTTGTCTCTTTGTCTATCTATCTACCAGGTCGATTACGTCCTTTTCCCCGAACGTCCACTTTAGCCCCGAACGTTCATTTCCCCAAACGGCCATTTCCCCGAACGGCCATTTACCCGAACGGCCATTTCCCCGAACGGGCATAATTTCAAACTTCCGTTTCCCATTATTCTTTCCCCAAACAGTCATTACTCATTACCTAGAACAGGTATTCTACAGGCTGTAACAAAACACCCTAGTGAAACTTAAGGGGGTGCTTCAGACCATCAAACTCTATCTGTATAGTAAAAGTTGTTCAGTCTGATGTGTCGCAGTGTTTGAGAAGATAAAGATACGTTTTTTAATACAGTTTTTAAGGTATGCCGTTATTATTAGAGATCGGATATTCGGATGCATATATTATTTACCTAAACTTCATTTTTGGGTATGAAATTATGGAAGCGGCTTCTTAAAATTCTCTTTTTTAAATGTTTTTCGAAACGCCAGAAAATCCGGGAATGCATACCTAACTAATCTGTTGCATCGTATGGAAGCAACTTTCTTAAAACTATATACATTAAAAAGTAAAAAAAAAAGTTTTTCGCTAAAATAAACCCGGGTTATCAGGAAGTCCGGGAATGCATAACTAATCGGATGCATAGTATAAAAGTAACGTCTTAAAATTATTAAATTAAACAAAAAAACATTAGTTTTCGATACAAAAGTGCACTCTATAATAGCCAACACCTCAACTTTAGGTAAATATGCATCCGATTATCCGATCTCTAGGTATTATATAAGCTAAAATAATAATTTTAAAGTGTTTTAGTTCGGACCTACTCCCATACCTATGATAAAATCCATTAATTTCATTTAAACGTAGACTCAAACTCGACTCACGCTCAAAAACGCTATCGACCTTAATTTTAATGTATACCAATGATTTTAATTTCACCCTGAAATATAAACTGTGTGAAAATATGTGAATGTATCTGTCATCTGACCATCAAAACATACAAACTAAAGTCTAAACTAAAGGTTCGAAAACATTATTGTTTTCATTACTCTGAATACGGACGGCCGGCACCCAGAATCAGACGCGGGCGCGCGGGGCGGGGCTCGAGCCGGCTCCCGCGCTCGATAGAGACAGCAACAATAATATCAAATACCTAACGCGGCCGCGCGTGCCGTAAGTAGAATACCCTTAAACTAAGAGTCTACCCATCAAACTGAACAACTTTTACTATGGGGGCATGCATGCATGCAAAAACGGATGAGTTAAAAATATTCATATCATAAGACATCCGGGTTATGTAGTCTTCTTCAAATTGTCAAACAAGGTTCAGGGTTCCGTAGTCAAACAAGGAACCCTTATACTTATGCTTCGGTCCATTTGATCCTGTCTGTCTGTATGTCTGTCTTTTAGTCTGTATGCCCCGCCGCAATTAAATGAATGAAATCGCACTTGTGATTGTTTTTGAAAAGGAACCCTATGATCTATGAGTCCGACACGCTCTTGGCCGGTTTTACTTTAGGTTTTAGTTACAGTCGCGGGCAAAGAAAGTGTAGATACTATACTTTTCCTTACACCCTGTATACTCTAGCTAGACTTTTATTAAAAAAGTTACTCTGTACCTAATGTAACGTCAACGGAAGTGTGTAAGTACCTAATACTTCAATTAAGCCGACCTTGGCAACGTAATAGCTATTGTAATTTGCTTCCTATTTTATCAGTTGGTTCTAAGTACATTCTATAAATGATCATGTGATTTTTTAATTGTTTGTACCATCCAGTAGGGCGTATTGTGTAAGTTTTCGATTAATTATATCTATACAAGAATTACTAGATCGGTAACTTGTTATGATTATGATTATGACTGTACTGTACTGCAATGCAATACTGTAGTCTTTGATGCAATTCACTAAAGCGCAAACATCGTCACAACCTGGAGTGCGATTTTTGAATCTCATTCGGTGAGTTCAGCAGTAGAAAGATGCATATCTCCATAGTAATTTTGACATTATCAACTGCTGAACTCAGCGAATGAGATTCAAAAATCGCACTCCTGGGCCTCTACCCGCACATTCGAACTTCGCAATTGCGTGAACGTTTTCGTTCCTATGTCAACTTTATTACAATGAAGTGCAGACCGAAACAGTGGCGATATATCGAACATCGAAAGTCCGGGTACAGCCCAAGCAACGTTCACTGGCCCTGATTTGTTTTCGCGATTTTAATGTAGGTACCCTGATTAAATGTTGTTCAGTTTGATGGTCTGAAGCACCTCCTAAAGGAAACGCAATTAGATTTACATTCACCTATATCCGCCTTGCATCAACTGCAGTGGTGAGCAGGAGTGCGATTTTTGAATCTCATTCGCTGAGTTCAGCAGTTGAAAATGTCAAAATTACTGTGGAGATACGCATCTTTCTAGTGCTGATTTGACTTTAAAAAATCGCACGCCTGGAGTATGATTTTTTAATGTCAAATCAGCAATAGAAAGATGCACGTCTCCATAGTAATACTGACATTTTCAACTGCTGAGTTCAAAGGATGAGTTTCAAAAATCGCACTTCAGGTGTGAGTTTATTATGTGTATGAAAACCAGTAATTCGAAATACCTACAAAAAGGTAACCTCTTGTTCTTTTCCCACGGTTCTCTGCCATTGATTGTTCGTATTGTTTGACAAACGAACGGCCGCGTGGACGGCAAACATTGGAATTGTTCTTAGAATTCAGGTACCTGGCCATTGGCGTTGAATACTGAATGAAACTTTACTTTTGAATAGAGATAGTAGAGCTTCGATAAAATACAGGGTGTTAGGGTAAACAGTTGCATTACTTTAAGGGGTGATTGTACCCTTGATAATGAACAACTTTCCCTAAGAAACCTGTAGGAAATTCGAAAAAAAAAATCTGGACTTCTCATATTTGAAACTCATTCGTTGAACTCAGCAGTTGAAAATTTTAAAATTACTGTGGAGATATGCATCTTTCTACTGATGATTTGACTTTCAAAAATCGCACCCCAGGAGTGCGATTTTTGAAAATCAGACGTTCAAAACGAGTAGTAGAAAATGACGTAAAATCGATGATTTGCCATTTTTGAATTCAACTTTCTATCACTTGCAACGAGTGCTCCGAACCACTCGTATCCAATTCTACCACTCGAATGTTTGACGTTTGTAATGTTGTCAGACGTCAACAGATTTAACTTTTTTTCTACGTTCCGTTAACCCATAATTTTGGCGGTAAAGTCCGATTTGAAATGTTACTATGAAACTATTCATTCGTTCGTTCGTTCAATTGAAACGTTTTCTGTGTGAATCGAAACGGTTTTGGCACATCCGAACGATTTCAAAAATAGAGAAAAACGTAACCACTCGGAATGAAAATCTCAATTCGTATGCGAATGTCAAGTCACTCGTATGATTTTCAAAAATCGCACTCCTGAAGTATGATTTTTGAAAGTCAAATCAGCAGTAGAAAGATGCATATCTCCATATAAATATTGTCATTTTCAACTGCTGAACTCAGCGAATGAGATTCAAAAATCGCACTCCAGATCGAACCTTTGTATGAAAAGTCAAAATTTCTTTTTGCGTATTTCCTATAGGTTTCTCTGGGAAAGTTGTTCATTATCATGGATAAAATCACCTCTTACAGTAATGCAACTGTTTACCCTAACACCCTGTATAATATGATCGTAGTAGTAGATATTTAAAAAATATTTATGGCAGCGAAAATACAGGGTGTACAATAAAATGGGACAGCTACTTAAAGGGGTGCTTCAGACCATCAAACTGAACAACTTTCTCTATGGGACCAATATCGAAATCGCGAAAAAAAAATCCGCTCTCCCATACAAAACTGCAAACATAACTCGACTGAAATGTATGGGACAGCAGATTTTTTTTCGCGATTTCGATATTGGTCCCATAGAGAAAGTTGTTCAGTTTGATGGTCTGAATCACCCCTTTAAGTAGCTGTCCCATTTTATTATACACCCTGTATACAGGGTGTAAATAGAATCATTAACCTTTAAACCACATAATCTACCCATCAAACTGGACAACTTTTACTATGGGAGCATACGTTTGAGTCGAGTAGGTATTGAAGTTTAGTATGGAACAGCTGATTTTTTTGTCGTTCTGATAGGTTTGCTCCCATAGTAAAAGTTGTTCAGTTTGATGGGTAAAGTATATGTGCCTTTGGTAAGTATGCGGGAACGCGGATCCGCGCAATGAAAACAAATTGATTTCTATTGTGTCTGTAATACGAGAGGTTAAAGGTTAATGATACTTTTCCTTACACCCTGTATAAAAAAAAGAGTACCTTTTAGAAAAAAAGAACTAACAATTCAGAATCTCTTGTTTCACAGCAATTTATTTACATAAAAGGATACCTATACCTTGTGACATGAAATGAATATTACGAATAAATTATGATTATGATTATGCGTTAGGTATGTCACATTTTAACCCATTTAACCCTCCAACGCCCTCCAAAGTCGGCAGTCGTAGTTTTTCTTTCGATTATCTCTGCCTTTAGATGGCGTTGAAAAAAGTTCAAGTAACTACCAAGAGATGGCGTTAGTAGTACTAAATCTATGCAAGAGCGATAGCAGTAAACAAACAAAGCGTCTTTAATACCTATCTTGTTTTGTTCCTTTCTTCGAGTTGATTCATCAGCGCATGCTTTGACTAAAATAAATAATACAACGCTTAAATGTGGCAGTAAATATATTCAGAAAATATCAACCATGATCGACTTAGTATCGTCAGTATAAAAAGTCTTCGTATCATTCAGTAAAATTACAGTATTGTCTATCGAATTCGAATAATTGATCTCTTAAAATTAATAGTTCATTATTGCTTTATACAATACCATATCGAGTATAACATTCGATAACAAAGTCATACATTAGATAACTATCTAAAAACTTATGAATAAGCCAGCCGTCCACTCAATCAATCTCGTACGTACATGATAAACACTTAATTTAGATTTAATAATAATTACATATCACAATGAGAACGTCCCCTCAACAATCCATTCGCATACAAATAATACAAATACAAAACGAAGGCACGAGATCTACCTACAGCTACGACTATTTTATGTAAACATGCCCAAAAAACGTTAGTCTAAATGCTTGCGCGTCTAAACACACATCAGTCGAATAATTGCGTTTGGAAGAGTTTTCTCTTATAATAATTTCAGTAGCGTTAAATGTTTAAAGCGGTTCTGGAATACAATGACTGTGGCCCGGCGGAGGTCGTTCCCCGGACGTGGGTAATGGAATGTCGGCGTGAGCCGCTCCCGGCGCTCTTTGTGCGCGCGGTCCGTCCCGCCCGGTCCGCGCCGCGCGCCGTGCACCGCGCGCCGCAGGTAGCCGCGGCCAGACAACGTCGCACACGTTGCCGCACCGCACTGCACGATGCACCGCCTAGTGCCTGCCCGAGACCCGAGGCGCGGACCGGCTCTCTCACACAGCTCACACAACAACACGGCACTCGACACCAAAAGTTCACTATCTATGCTTTGACACGCTACACAGTGTCCTTCCCTTCAAACTTTTCAGCTAATTCGCCCATCAGTTCTTTATAAATTAGCGGGTCGATATTCTTTCCGAGCTGGTACAGCACGAACCAGTCCCCTATCTGCAGTTTTCGGGCTACAGTCTCGACTTGCTCCTGGGGAGCGAGGCGACTGCGAGCGCGGAGCAGGTAGAGACGCACGCGCGGTCCAGCCACCACGGCCATGCGGTACAGCAGGGATATCCCACTCAGGACTGAGAGAATCACGAACCAGAACCACAGGAACACGTAGATCTTCTCATTGACGATGTTCAGCGGCAACACACATAAGCCGTCGAACTTCTGCACGGATCCCGAAGGACCGTATTTGTGGAAGGTACATTTTGTAACCTTAGGAAACACTCTAGCCATGGGGTCTTCACGTTCCTCTGGCTCCATTTCGGTAAAACGCACCACGTCACTACCGTAGGTAGAGAATTCGCCGTCCAAGAAAAAGTCCATAAAGAATATTTGACCGACGACGTTTATGAAGTTCAGCACTTCACAAATAAAGAAGCGGAACGCGTAAAAGTTTTGCGTGTGCAGATTGGTGTGGAAATAGTCAACGAGCAACTTTTTACGATCCGTTTTGCAGTCCTCACCCACGACGGGGCAATTCAGGTCGAGCACCAACATCTTGATGCGTCCTCCTTCCCACGTTTTCCACAGGTAACGCGGCACATAAAACAGGATCGCTTGGAAAAACAACACAAAACACACCCACTGGTAATATTTATGATATTTCACTTCATCTTGTCCATCGACGTGAGACGCGACGCCGGGTTGCACGATATCCTTCCCTACGCGTCCTACGAGCCTGTTGGGGATCGTGAACGTGGAGTATATCCAGCAGTAAGTGTCCATAACGGCGAGCGGAATTTCGTCAACGATGCAGTCAATCGGGTCACCGATGTATTGTCTTGAGGTGACCAATAAAGAGAACGCAATCAACACGATCACGGTAGCCTTGTAGTGGAGACGGAACACATTGTTGTCGATGCACACAGTGTCGAGCTTGAGAAGCCCCTTCACGGAGCCAAAAACGTCAAACATGGCGGTTGCCTAGCCGCGGGCACGCGGCGCGTCGGTCGCGATTGGTAAAGGAACGGGCGTGCGTATCGCCCTAACGTCGAGTGCTGAATGCTGGCGGGGCGGGACGAGGCGAGGCGCCGCCGAGGGGGGCGCAGGCCTGCTCGGTGCAAGAGCTGAGGTGCGGGACGAAGCCCCCGTCGCGCCGCACGCAGTCGCAGACTCTACGCCTCTCGGAGCAACGACACACAACACTGACCCTATTTCCACTATTCGTGGCGTCATCTGGTAGCCAACGGACACAAGCCAGCGGCTACGCTTCAAGTCTCTCAATTCGAGCATTGAATTTACTCACGGCATCACGAGCGGCATGTGGTCTAATTAAATAGTTATCCGTTGATTGCATCATTTAGGAGAACTATCTGTGAGATGATATTATAGCACGCGATGCTGCTGTACTGTACCATTATATTGTACACGCAATGGAGTATCTTGTCTAAGAAGGGCTTGCACCTCACAATGTTTTGTTTATTAATCTTTTTCAGTTGAAGTTGGAGATCTACTTTAACCACTCGAAAGCCACATTTTTTGCAAACCTTCAGCAATCCTCGTCATACAGTGGCAAAGTGGCAACCTCTTGATATCTTAAGCATTTTTTTTCTAATAGTTCTTTAATAAACATTTTACGAAGTAAATTACGTAATGACGTGTGACGTGTCTCAATAATGGCACTAGCTAGATAAACGAAGAGGTCAAGGGTCATGTTTGAAGCAATATCAGCTACTGCTGTTCAAGTACACGTTTAAATTGAGATAATAATTGGGACAGTCACACCCATTTGATTTCGGTATTTTTTGGGTTAAATTGGGGTCAAATTGGATGCCTTTGTATATTTATAGTTCTTTAAAATAATTACGTTTAGTTTTGTACAATACGCAGGTATAACTTACTTTTTTTTATTCGTTAACTTGCTATTTTTTTTATTTGTTTGGTTGGTTCAACAACAAATAATATCTTAACTTTAGTATGAAGATTTGAGTACTATGAGACTGAAGAGGCTATTGCAATCATTAAAATTTAGAGTGATAATTAGCAATTAATGATTCTCATACATAAACCTAAGTAAATTACATTAACGACCCAGAATGAACCGGAAATAGTAACCAGAACTTTAAAATTAATACTTACCTTCTTTAAAGGTACATTTTTATAAAAATTTTTATAATTATGTAATAAAGGTGATTTTCAAGGTGATTTGTAATTAATGATGCGCGTGATTGAATTGACGTATCTGCATAGTGTAATATAATAATAAAATTTTAATACATTTTATTTATAATGCAGAATAGATTTTGCCATTTGGAAAGAAGAAAGTGTTTACTTAAGGACAGCTTTTTTCTACTAAAACTTTTTTCAAATAAAAAGGTAAAGGAAAATCACCCGGACGGTCGCGCGACCCTCCGTGACACCCGGCGACCGCAAAGTGTCGCTCGTCTGTGAGAGCGCTAATGCAAATAATGTAACAGTGTTAGTTCTGACGTCGGATTCACAGCAAGATAATGAATGCTTATTAATTAATTTGTTAAATTTCTGTTGATATTGATAATATTACTAAGTGCTCGGAGGTCTAATATTGTGTAACAAGCAGATTCAATCGGAATCACATCGTTATGGTGTGTTTTTGAGAAGTTTTGGAAGCTTTTAGCGATTCTGCTCCTAAATATTTAGTTAAATAACAGATAATGAATATGATGATCACAGAAACAAAAATATTACTTAAGAATTGCTATTTATTAATGAATTAAACATTACATCCATAAATACCTATAATAATAATAATAATAACGCTCACAGGCACATACATTGTAATGATCCCAAGAAAGCACTATTTATAGGCTGTTTATTATGGAAACCATACAACAACGGCACAAACATATAAACATCCATGACCGAACCGGGATTCGAACCCAGGACCCTGGTTTGGCAGTCCGGCGTGGTAACCATTACACCAACCGGGTCGTCATATATTAATAATCTTGTTAACCATATAGGTAATCGGAAACATACAAAATATCCATACTGGTTCTATCATCGTGAACATTACGTTCATGAGTTAAGTTATTGTGAAGTTTATTATACTGAGATCAAGCAGAAGTTTCTACTTTTGTAATTTTTTGCAAAAAGGCTTAGAGCTCTTACAGACGAGCGAAACCTTGCTGTCGCCGTGGCCGTGGGTCGCAGAGCGTCGCGCTCATACACTTTACGGTCGCGCGACCCTTCGCGACACACAGCGACCGCAAAGTGTCGCTCGTCTGTATAGAGCGCTTACCAAATTAATTTTTAAGGACCGAAACGGGGGCGACCGCTCGGCTCCTTTTACCTACATGTTGATATATCAGTGCCATCTATCGAGAATATCGAGATATTTGGAATTATTTCTTTCGCTTTTTGACAAATTGTATATTTTATTTTTTTATTTTTTACTTGTCGCCAAGGCATTTGACGTGTTAAAAATTATCTACTTTCCACATGACTTTTTGACAGTTGTTCAGTATCATGGGCACAATCACCCCCTAAAGTAATGCAACTGTTTACCCTAACACCCTGTAGTTGTCAGTGAATTGTAGCTCTTATTCGTAAGATATATTTTGACACATCATTATCAGCATCTTATCACCGAGGGATATTGAGGCGCCTGATAGGTGTAGGTACGTACTTATTGTCAAGAACGATGCCGAAAGTGTATAATGCCGACACATAGATAACTAGTACAGTCAAGAGCACATCAAGCTTTACACTTGCAGTTCGATTGTAACGCTTATGGCGCACTAAATAAGAACGGTACAAAGTTCAAAGTGCCAAGCTTGACGCGCTCTTTACTGTACAAATTCAAGGTAAAAATATGAGATTCTTATCGTGTTGGAAGCACGTGTCCTATCAATATTCTTATTCCAGAAAAATACATTACCCACGTGTATTCGTTTCAAATCATTTCACAAGTAACGGATGAGTATGATCAAAGCAAAAATAGCTGAAACTATTTTATAAGGGGATGATTAGACCATAAAACTGAACAACTTTCTCTATGGGAACAATATCGAAATCGCGAAAAAAATTGCTGTCCCAATACGATTCAATCGAGTTATTTTTGCAGTTTTAATTGTGGGACATCTGATTTTTTTTCGCGATTTTGATATTGGTCCCATGGAGAAAGTGGTTCAGTTTGATGGTCTGATCATCCCCTTAAAATATCATCATCATTATCTTATTTAATTGCTACGCTCTTGTCGGTGGAGTATTCGCCAATCCTGTCTACTTTCAGCTAGTGTCTTGAGTTCCTGATACGACACGACAACAACCTTTTCCTTCACTTGGGCTAGTTAACTCCGTTTGGGTCTTCCTCTGCCTCTCTTCCCCTCTATCTTCCCCTCCAGTATGGTTTTAAAGAAGTTGTCGTTTCGTATCAGGTGTCCGATCATCTTTCCCATCCGGTTTTCTATTGTCTTCAAAATGTTTCTCCTTTCTTTAACCATTCTTAATACCTCTTCATTTGTTATTCGTTCCGTCCAACTTATCCCCTCCATTCTCCTCCAACACCACATCTCAAAAGCTTCCAGCCTATCTCGATCTCGTTTAGTCAATGTCCACGTCTCGCTGCCGTACATTGCAATACTCCAGATGTACACTTTATAATTAGGCGTTTTAAAATAGTTTCAGCTAATTTTGTTAGACCTTATACAAATAGTATGTTAGCTAAAATTATACACAAAATAGCAGGAATATCATATTTCCCAAGGATATGGAAATTATCCTTTTCTATTGTAACATTTCTTATAAAAAAGTCTCGGCAAATCTCACGTTATTTTTTTCCGTCAGAAACAATGTAAAATTGCGAGAGAACTGAGTTAAATTAAGTAAAATATGTTCATAGTAAATTAATTTTTTTTTAAGGCGATCAAGCACTGATTATGGGGGGGAGGGGGTCGAGTCAAATCTCACGACATCTCACCAAAGGATAACGAGGTAATTCGTGGTTAAAAAAATATATAACACATATTTTTAGTTGGATTTGTATTTAATTAATTATAGCAGGTAGGTACTTTGTGGTTGGATTATAGGCATTCGATCAGCAAATCGAAATCGGTGTGTGACGCCTATATTTAAAACAGATTATACCTATAGACAAAAGCACAGAAAAGGGCTCTTGCAGACGAGCGACACTTTGCGGTCACCGTGGTTCGCAGAGGGTCGCGCTCTGACCCACGCCGCGCCACCGCAAAGTGTCGTTCGTCTGTAAGAGCTCTAAGAGGCCTTATCCCTTGGTCGCCTCGTACGACACGACACCCTCAACAGCCCACGGCCACGGAGATAGAATAGGGTATTAGGTAGGTAAGCCGAAATCACACGGCACACTAAAATGTAATTTAGCTTCTGTCTAGGCTAATTTTATTGAAATTTTAGATGGCATCCGATGTTAAACTGAGTAACGACGGAACTGAAATCGGGAACTCAAAAAATACCAAAACGCGGTAAGAATCCGTTAATAATTAAACACCGCACATAACCTCAAAAACAGCAGCTTTTTTGTAATATAAACAACTGTTTTTTTTGTTTTCCTTATTTATAGTGTAGTTTTTACACTATAAAAATAAGGAAAATTAAGTTTTGGTACCTATTGTAGATGACATACATGAACATGACGTATGTTTGTAATGACTGAAATTATTGGTGAATCAATACAAATATCTTTCATGAATACAATAAAAGTACCTATTAACTTTTCATTCATGAATGAATAACTCGCATATCACACACACACACATCACAACATACCTATTTGCAACAAACAAACAATACATTATTGTCACGTATTGTATGATGTCACAATAATGAAGTAATGAACTAATGATAGGTACAAGAAGCTGCCAGTCTCCAATTCACCATACAAAAAATTCGAAATCAGCTTTACTTTTTTAAACTTCACATTTTATTAAATTAATGATTTTTCTTTGAAATAAATAATCAGGAGTGTGATTTTTGAATCTCATTCGCTAAGTTCAGCAGTTGAAAATGTCAAAATTACTGTGGAGATATGCATCTTTCTACTTTTCTACTGCTGATTTGAGTTTCAAAAATCATACCCCAGGAGTGCTATTTTTGAAATTCAAATTAGCAGTAGAAAGATGCATTAGCCCCATAGTAATGTTGACATTTTCTACTGCTGAGTTCAACGAATGAGTTTCAAAAATCGCAATCCAGGTTTGTAGCATTTGATTCAAGTCATGGAGTTCGTCTTACCGCATTCTTATAGAGATTTACCACACATACACTGAGAGCAAAAGTGGTGTAACCATCTGGTCTAAGTGTTGTGTTGGTCCTAGGTAAAATATGTGGTAAGTATAGGTAGGTACCTACATTTTACCTAGGTAAAATACCAGTGTAAATAGCCAAGTGGCAGTTACATTACACCAGCAATGCTATCTATATTCACTAAGCGCAAACATCGTCTCAACCTTAAACTCGTCGTTGAAACATCAGCGAGCTGACAATTCGGTATTCACTATGATCATCTGTGGGTCTACCCGCACATTCGAACTTCGCAATTGCGTGAATGTTTTCGTTCCAATGTCAACTCTATTACAATGAAGTGCGGACCGAAACCGGGGCGATCATCGAAACATCGAAAGTCCGGGTACAGGGTCTGACATTGGTACCGATTCGGACTGTGCCACGACTTAACTTAACTAAATTTATTCCTGTCACTTTCTAAGATAAGATTAAGAAAAGAGACAGAAAACCAACAGCTGACTTTAGTGCTGTCAAAGTGACGTTACACGCCCAAAATAAGATGCCATCATAATGTACGCCATCTTATTTAAAGCTTTTTTGGGCGTGTAACGTCACTTTGACAGCACTAAAGTCAGCTGTTGGTTTTCGTCTCTTTTCTTAATCTTATTTTAGAAAGTGACAGGAATACATTTTGTTAAGTTAAGTCGTGGCACAGTCCCAATCGAGGCCATTCTCCGACTATCTGAAGGATGCAAGAAGAATGTTACATTTGTGAGCTCGTCTATGTTTTTGAAAACGATGTGACGCTTAGTGAATTGCACTCCTGTTTTTCTCTCAGTGTCTTCATAAGCTCAGACCTTTCTCCCAGTGGGGTAAGCGGAGACTATGGATGTTCACTTAGGGCGGTCCTCACATAGGTACCTCACTCGCTCCTTCTATAGATCCATACATCTTGTCATTTCTACATTTTCGATTACTTTTAACCTGGCATTCTTTATTGACTTCCCCAATCGGGTTTAGGGCTCCCACACATAACTGCGAATTCGCATCGCATCGCAAATTTATCTGCGAGCGCTCGATCTTCTTCTTTTTCTTATCGTGTGGGCAGAGCCCTGGTGTCAGAGTTTTTTCAGACCGCCTTACGGCCTCTGACGTGGTTTTTATGTAACGACTATTACCACCAGCACTCCGAAAGCCACCGAGCCATCCGAAGCACGGAAAAATTTTTCTTTTCAGACAATCAGGTGATTCAGCTTGCAATGTCCTAACCAACTGGGGAAAAACGCACAAAGTGACATATCACTAGGTGTCCCCCGTGGGAATCGAACCCACGACCTCCGTGTCGAGAGCCAGTGCTCTTAACCATTAGACCACGGAGGCGCTCGATGACTTATTATTATTAATGACTTATTACGATAACTATATGATGATGTATGATTTTTAAACGTAGCGTCGCAGTTATGTGTGGGAGCCCTTATTAGCTATGTCCCCCTAGGTCTGCCCTCTACCAATACTATGTAGTGTACTAGATACTCTTTCTTATACTATGCCAATACTTCCGAGATTATGTTACCAACATATAAATAAAAGCGGTCAAGTGCGAGTTGGGCTTCTCGCGCACCGAGGGTTCCGTACCACACCACTACAAAACACAACATTATTAACTTAGACTTTTTTTGTTCGGGACCTTTAGCGCGAGACCGACTCACACTTGACCGGTTTTTAGTATTTGTTGTTATTCAGTAGAGTATGCTCTATAATCACACTAAGTTTGACGCTTGTATGTATTACCGTTTTTACGATAGAGCGTGAAGAAAAAACGTTGATAAAAACTAGTTTCTTGTTGAGAACCCCCCTTCATTTTTAACTTTTTGACATTTTTATTATTTATTAACAAATCCGCCGCAATAACGCATAATCTGAGAAAATTTCAACTATCTAGCTATTACGGTTCAAAAGTTACAGCCCTAAATAGGTAGGACAGACGGACGGACGGACGGACGGACGGACAACGTAGACTTAGTAATAGGGTCCCGTTTTTACCCTTTGGGTACGGAACCCTAAAAAGGGGTTACCCAGCAGCAGTTCATTAGTCTTAGGTTATACATTATGTATATGTGTTCCCATAAGTGGGGACATTAGCATGCGCACCGTTATTCTTGAGTTCGATTCTCACGCTGCGCTCGCGCAGTTCGAACTGTTTGGGAGCGTGCTTCGATGAATTTTAAAATGTTTACTCAGTACGGTTTGGTATTGTTTGGCGTTTTTGGAGCAGTAAGATTATTTTGAAAGAATAAGTTTAAGTATGTTTGAGGATATGTAGTCATCTTAGTACTTATCTAAAGAAAAATGTGCTCTATGTTGACCTTAAACATAGATTTTGTGTTGTGTTCTTTTTTCACATCATAGTTATACCTACCTAGCTGGTTATTGCATGAAATCGCTCAGCGCCAAGAAAGTCATTGCTCAGCGCAGAGCGTCTCGGTGGCGCGTTGGGAAGAAGTACATAAATAGACACTTGATCTGCACTTGATCATGAGTGTGTGTTTATTGCTCCTGATTGATTTCGGCCACGGCGACTGCTTCAACTCCGTTGTTGGCGTTGATGGGCCCTCATGTGGCTAACATAGCTAATCTTCTTGGAGAGGATCCTCGCACATAGCGGGCACGTGAGCACGTCATTCTCATAGTGATAAAGTATTAGCCGCTGGTGGTCGTGCTGTCAATTCATCAAGTTTGGCATCTAGTTGGATCTAGTCCGATCATGAGTGTCCGGGTTCTAAACAGCATGAACTTCATGCCATGTACCAATGAATTTTTCTAACTTATATGTATCATATGAATGTATTACCGAATACCGACTGCTCTTAAACGGTGAAGGAAAACATCTTGAGAAAACCTGCATACGCTGAACAAGAAATGTTGATGCGCATGTGAAGTGAAGTCTACCAATCCTCATTGGGCACGCGTGGTAAACTAAAGCCCGTACACCCTCGGGGGTAGGCCTGTGCCCTATTGATTGGGACTCATATAATTATAGGCTGATGATAATGATAATTATTCAAAACCTTCTCCTTGTGGTGTCCGGTCTAGATTAGCACCACCGTAAACATGAATTCAAGCCCGCCTGCATCAAATCCTCCATCAAAACTTATGACATCGGGTCAAACGTACCACTTTGATTAAATTTAAATAGCGAAGATAGGTGACCGCATAAATTAAGCCCCCGTCGCCTAATTTACTTAGTCGCAATACGAGCGGCATTGCGTGATTGAGTGACTTTTTTGAGTTTAGGCGGAAGGTACCAAAATGCCTTCGAGAGCTTTTACTCGATGTAAAAATCATTAAAAAAAAAAAAAATCACACGGCATTACTTTACACTCGTAAGATACATGAAAAGCAGGTCTATTTTTCGATTACGTAATGTAAGAACGTCACCTATCTTTCGCTTTTTTAATTTAATCAAAGACGTAACCCTAGATAGCAGGAGAAGTCGGCCGCATATTTTATTTTACGTTATTCTCTGGTAAATATGAAGCACCTGTCACAATCCTGTACCTAATCTAAAACACACTCTATCCAGTATGACTTGATAAACTTAACAATCTATGTTGGCATACATTTTAGAAACAGATTGTTACCTAGAACTGTATCATGGTCACAAAAGACATGTCCCAGTTAGCCAAGAACTACTTTATCTTACGTGTATTTTGTTAGTAAAGCCGACAAAATAAGTGCCGCAATAAAATTAAGTATATTAAGATAATAACTATTTGAACAGGACTTACATGTGCCGATAAAAACGTATTTTTTTTGACAAGTTAATGCTGTATTCTTTATGGTGTTTTGATTGTCAGATAGGAGCAATTATTATTGATCCACGGACGAAATTTTCACTAATAGACCCTTTGTTTACATTAGCCCATTGTTTAAATTAAAATAGCAAGATCGGTGACTATGACTAGCCTATAGCGGTATAGCGTATGGACCGCATAAATTGAGCCCCGTCGCCTAATTTACTCAGTAGCGCATTGCGTGATTAAGATACTTTTTTTGATTTTAGGTGGGATAAAGGTGGGACAATGTCTTCGCGTGCTTAAAACTCGTTGTACCTAAAATAATTCAAAAAGAAAAATAAGCGAATCTTACGGCAATTACTTTTCACTCGTAAGTAAATGAAAAGCAGATCCATTGTTCGAGTACGTAATGCAAGAACGTCACCCATCTTCCGCTATTTTAATTTCATCAAAGTATTAGCCTATACTTAAAGAGCCAGACAGTTTTTAAGGGGATGATTCAACCGATCATCCCCATAATTTTTTTACGAATTTCCTATAGGTTTCTTAGGGAAAGTTGTTCAGTATCAAAGGTATACAAACACCCCTTAAAGTAATGCAACTATTAACCCTAACACCCCGTATAATGATAAGATATAAAATGAGGTGGCAACCCTAGTTTTTCCAGTTCTTTAGATCAGTCTCCTTCCGATGGCGCCTCATTTACTTCCCAAACAGATAGGTGGAATGTTTTTTTTCAAAAATCATAGTGGAAAAGGTACTTGGCCCAAGATTTTTCTATACCTACCTACTAGGCAACCTGGTGGCGTTCTATGAACCCCTGTGTAAACATTCACTAGAGTCGCATTTCGTTCAAAAAACAATAATTTTACGGTCGGAAGTATCACTTTGTGGTCGTGGATTATTTTGTGGTTAAAGTTTCCGCATGACTAAAAATTTATCCTGTATACAGGGTGAAATTGATATCATTAGCTTCCTTTTAATCTAAGAGTCTACCCATCAAACTGAACAACTTTCACTATGGGAGCTGTTCCATACTAAACTGCAATGCCTACTCGACTCAAATGTATGCAACAGCTGATTTTATTTTTGCTCCGATTGGTTTGCTCCCATAGTGAAAATTGTTCAGTTTGATGGGTAGACTCTTTTAGTTTAAAAGGATGCTAATGATATCAATTTCACGCTGTAGTATAGGTAGGTAGTTACTTTCATCATTTATGATATGAATGTAAATGGCCGTCTATCTAATCGAATTAGCAATAATCACGCGCCATTAGTAAGTTTATTGTCACAGGATCCTGTGATAAAATAAATGGTATCGGCAAAGCCGCACCTTCAATTTTTAATTCGTTGTAAATTAATCAGTAATTTGTCCTCGCATTATAGGGAGTGGTTTCGTAGGTAATATATTTTATAGGTAAGTAGTTTTTATAGGTAAGTATACTTACAGGATGTAAACTTTAATGCGTTAAATAATTTTAAGGGGGTGCTCCAGATCGACCAACAAACTGAACAACGTTTGCTATGGAACCAATAATGAAAAGACGAAAAAAAATTGGTTGTTCCATATACCTAGTACCTAACTACCTACCTATACATTTTCTCGAAAAAAAAAAATAGCTACTCGACCCAAATGTATTGAGAAACGGACAACGGTTAATTTTTTCCCGCGATTTTAATGTTGGTTCTAGTGAAAGTTGTTCAGTATGATGGTCTGAAGCACCCCCTTAGTATTGTAACGTATTTATGTTTACATTCTGTATGACATGAGCATGACATTCAGCGCACCTCTGTATAATTATTTATTTATACAATTTAAAGACACAAAAAAAAAATAGAATAATAAAGTGTACCTATAATATAATACTTCATCTCATTCATTGAAACAACAATAACAGTAGGATGCTATACATATTAGTAAATATAATTGGGTAGGTAGATCGATCCTTTTTACTACATAAAATTATTTTCCAGTTGTTTCCGCCGATAACCCATATCGATAGGAGTTATAGTTCCATCCCGTCCGATTTTTTTAATCATTTTGTGAGCAATCATTCATCCGTCCGTGTATTACTAGTTTTGAATTTAGGTACTGAATCCAATGACGTTTTATAAAAATATCTTAGACTGAATCACACTACCTATCCTATCACAGAGAAATGACACGCTCCAAAGTGCAGCGGTTGGCATCAACTTTCGCATTGCAATAAAAACAGAAGTGCGATTTTTGAAAATCATACGAGCGACTTGGCAGTAGAAAATGTCAAAATTACTATGGAGATTATGCATCTTTCTACTGCCAAGTCGCTCGTATGATTTTCAAAAATCGCACTTCTGGACGAAAATTAGTGATGATTCGAATCATTTAGGCTTTGATAAGTTATACATATATTATAATTGTCAAGATTGACAGTCGAATCTATGAACGCGTCGAAAAAAATATCAGTGTACTCTTCACTGATTATAAACCGTGTCTGTATACACGCCCACAGGCGCTTCACGCACACCAACCTAAGAAAGTTGGCCACTTTTGTTTTATACTGTAGAAGCGTGAGGCTCCATAGGTATTTTATACAAAAGGCCCCTCTCTTTTACAAATAATATTGAATTAATTTTCAATCATTTTTGTGTATTTTTGGTGCGCTTAAAATACTATGTCACTATAAGTTTATAAATGTGCATAATTAATTTTTCCGATGTAGGTTGCTATCTAAATGAACGGAACTCTTCAAATTCTTGGAAAACATTAAATACAAAATCTTGAAATTTACCTACGGCCAGAAGCGACCTTTGAGAATATTAAGTTTAGGTCCTTATCTAAAGTTTAAACTATTATATTAAAACTGTTAGGTACCTACATGAGTGAGTGTACATTACAAGAAAAAAATTACGATATGGTTTTTATCATATGTGACTCCAAATCAACCTTTTAGAGATTTTTTGTCTGTTTTTTGTTTTTTCGAGCATCACGCAAAAACTATTGCATCGATTTTAATGAAACTTTTTTTTTTGATACCTCAAATAAAAAAAGTATACTTACATCTTTATCTAAAGTTTAAACTATTATATTAAAACTATTATTTTATATTATATAAAAAATTACAATATGGTTTTTGGGTGTCCCTGACTCCAAATTAACCTTTTAGAGATTTTTTGTCTGTTTGTTTGCTTGTTCGAGCATCACGCAAAAACTATTGCATCGATTTTAATGAAACTTTTTTTATTTGATACCTAGCATAACGAAGTCGTCGGTAAACTTTAGTTTTTTTTTATATAACCTATTTTAAATACTTTGTTTAGTTTAGTTATAAATAAAACTTAGTTGTCGGACTTTTACAAATTAAACTATGTTCAATCGTTTTATGAAAGCAACAGAAAATTATTACCAAAAAAAAAACTTGAAATTTTTTAATCTACAACAAATAAAATGAGAGATCAAGATCAAAGATACTGACAACACAAATTGAATAGAAAGATATGACGTCAATAAATATTACATAAACACATACTTATAAAAATATCTTCGTCAGCGGACTCAGCGGTACATAGATAGGTACGGTGCGCTTGCGCATATGTTTCATAACTCCTCGGGTTACTGTCGATATAGTATTGTCAAAACAATGTCCAAGAACTAGTTACTTTTGTACACTACACAGTTTTTGTCACTCGATATCATTATGATTAACTTATGTTACCTACTTAATTTAACAACCAGAGCACAGTATAAGAAAGAGTATCTATTACTAGATACAGTACGGACACTCCCTTCCTCCCACCAACTTTTTACCTCACCCCCTCTATCGCCCTCTGGTTACCGCGCTCTGGTTCTACGAAGAGGGGCGTCCGCCCGGTTTTGAGTAACTTTGTAACCATTTTATACATTAACTATGGCACTTTTTAAGCAGAAAACTAAACTGAACAATCTACAGGATATGAGAAGTGATGTGTTTTTTCTCGAAATCTATTTTAATTAATAAAACTGAAGAAAAACGACTCAAAAGTCACCTCTTTTTTTCCAGTCGTAACCGTTTTACTCTTACATTGTTGATCAGAAGAATATGAAAATTTACAATATTCTTCACAATACAATATAAAATGATGTGGTTTTCTTATTTTTTAAAAATTCATATAAAATCATACAGGTTTTCAAAGAAAACGGAAAATTCTGACCGGAGAGCCGTGCAATTGAAGCGGGATGGCTAATTGCAAAAGTTTGCTTGTAAGAAAGAGAGCCTTGCAGATGGGAGGAGTAGCCTTAAGGTTCAATTTCTTTGGTTTCGCATGTGGTGACGTCATCTTGTCAATTTCAAATTTTTGTATGCAGTGTCCGGGGTGTGACCAGAGGTTGGGTCGTATTGGTCTCCCGTTCAGCATCACATACAGGAGAGAGTTCATCTGTGTTTAGCACGATGTCGGAGCGGAAGACGTCACGTCAGTCCGTCATTTGTGATTGTGAAGCAAGGAGTTGTATGAAACCGCACGTAGAAGCACACACGGTGCGTCAATCCGTCACCGTCCATGTTGAAAGCATTTAGTCATATTTTAAGGACAATGTGAACTATTCGAATGAGACTTGACTCATATGATTCTTTCGGTTTCAGCTAAGTATAGGTAGCATTCGCAAAAAAAAAACAGCAAAATTCGTTTATTTCTATTTTTTTTTTCAATACCAAGTAGGACGTATAAAGTATTAATATACAAGTTATTGAGTCATAAAAGGCTGTTAAACCTTACTGCGAATTGGCAGTAAGTTTTGTAGGCCGTAGCTGTTTCTCTGACCACAAACGGGACGTTCCCAAGTGATGAATCACCAAGGTTCAGTCCCAGAGGTATTTAGTACAGACATTTTATTTTAATGATTTTACGTACATCACTGACAAAACTGGTTAATGAGGCTTTTGGGGTTATATTAAATAAGGCTAGCCATCTATACAGGGTTTGGAAAACACCCGAGTACCTACCTAAGAAGTGGTAACATAGTCTGCTTCTTTTTGGAAGTGACAGTATTATTTGAAATCTCACT
This sequence comes from Agonopterix subpropinquella, assembly GCA_922987775.1. NCBI lineage: Eukaryota > Metazoa > Arthropoda > Insecta > Lepidoptera > Depressariidae > Agonopterix > Agonopterix subpropinquella. The sequence continues at coordinate 26,224,557 of OV277696.1, forward strand.
AATCTGTACCTACCAGATTCTTTATCATGAACCTGACACATTTATATTTTCCTTGTATTTATGACATTTCTAGGCTAAATACCGCCGAATCATGATTTTTAACAAAAAATCCTTATCAACTTCGCCTTCTTCGTACGAAATATGGAATCGGCGTGTTCTATCGAAAAATAGCGGCTTACTTAATCCATATCTTTACATCAAGATGAGATATCGTTATTATTGACGCATTAATCTTTACAAGTGCTCAAGGTACAAAGATAAATAGATTAAAACTATGCACCTACCTACTTTTATTTATGATTATGACCGCCGCGCCGTTACCTACCTACCATCCTACGCACATTTGAATTTAATATTTAGGTACACTACTCGGTGATTTGATCTTTAGGCTCTGTCTTTAGGTATGTTTATTCAAAAATTATTTGAATAAAAGAAGATTTATGCGGGGCTGTCGATTTTTTAAGGGTATGGTCAGACCATCACACTCAACTACTTTCTATAATAATTATACGACCAACATCGAAATCGTGAAAAAAATCAGTTGTAATATGTAGGTATTTGGATAGAGAATTATTGGAGTTTTGTATGGGGAAAAGCTGTTTTTTTCGAGATTTCGACATCGGAGCCATAGAGAAAGTTGTTCGATTTAAATAATGGTCTGATCAACCCCATAAAAATCCGTCAGCATATTAATAGGACCCTATATAAAAAGTGTTTTAAATATCTTCATCACCTTAAATGTATATACTAAAAAAGTTGTAAAACAGTATTGAAATTCGACAAAGAATTTTAATGCCTCTTTTGTAGCGATATCGGCTGTCGTTCTGCATACGAAATAGTAGTGAGCGCCTCGAGAACGTGTAGGTAGGTATTATCACAGAGTACTGTAATTACGTATTATGTAACAAGCCGATGATGATCGATCGAATATACCTACCGATTGAGTAAAGGGAAATGTCCGTACAAGGAAATGGACGTACTAGGCAATGTCCGTTCGGGGAAATGTCCGTTTGGGGAAAAGGTCGTACAAGGAATTCGGGCGATGGACGTTCGGGGAAAAGGACGTAACTGACCTGATCCAATCTACAATGTTCTTTGACAGTTGCGCCTGCATATTGAGTTCCGATCCGGAATTCAGAATCAGAATTAGGATTTCGTATGTATTTACCCCCTCCAGAATTCCGATCGGACTTTCAAATCCATACGAAATTCCGTCCGGTCGGAATAATTCCGTATGTTTGTGGCAGGCGCTGCTGGTGATTCTGGCTCTTAATATTTTGTTGGAAAGTATGGTTGGGAAAGCATATTGAGTGTACCCTAGACCTTACTCCATGACCCAGACCTAGGCTCGCTTGCACTTGTACCTAATATTCAGGTTTAAAAGTATTCTTCACACTGCTTTGCGTCTCGGCATAAATCATGTTGTAGAGATAATAATAATATTTCATAGTTGCACTTGACATCCTTTGATTACTTTATTCAAGTACCTACAATAGGATAGTACTTGTATAGTCTTTAAATAGCGTAGCTCTGATAGTACTTACATACTGAACCGACTTCTCGTTACCTCGGACCAAATGAGGGTATCAGGGTCAGTAGTCAAGGCTTCCCTGGATTTTGTCGTAGTTTTTTGGGTGACCAGCCGGGTTTGTAGGTAGAATTACGAAGTACGAAGTAACGTTGTGTTCTTAAAACATTTTTTGCAGTACCTGGTAGATATTAATAATTTTATGACAAAACGTCTGGATCTTGAGCCGAAACTATTTTGGGTAAAATTATTTTGGGTTTCAAGGTTTCAACTACTACTACTCAACAGGTTTTTATGTAGTATAGGGTCTTTCTTAATATGCTGACACTTTTTTGAGGGGATGATCAGACCATAATACTGAACAACCTGCAATGTCCTAACCAACTGGAGAAAAACGCACAAAGTGTCATATCACTAGGTGTCCCCCGTGGGAATCGAACCCACAACCTCCGTGTCGAGAGCCCAATGCTCTTAAACATTAGACCACGGAGGCTGAAACCTGTCATGAGCAATACATATAGGTACATATTTTAGTATTGCTTATTCTGCTAATGATCATTGTTAACTCATGGATAGTTGATGGACTGCGATCGTTTAATATCAATCGTGCTCACATGGCCGACATTCCGTGCTGAGGTCTAAGGTCAAATGGACACGAGATATCAACGCTCGCTTCGTCATTGTCCACTGTGCGAGTTTGTAACGCAGGGAAGCAATCAGGGATTCAATTTGAGTCTTAAATCGTTGAAAAATGTACACATTATGCCGTCTTACTTTGTAAATACCACTAGCAGGAAAAGCTCGCTCGCTAAGGAGAATGAAAGCATAACCAGAATGGAAAATCTACTGACAAAGTATTTTAAGGAACCAATAGGCTTGGCATTATCTGGTGTCTTTGCCAGCACGATCGTGCCTTCCGAGTTCTGATGCACGAGGACCTCGAGAAGGAAAAGTACTAAAGCAGTCGCCTATACAGGGTCCTTCTTAATATGCTGACACTTTTTTAACGGGATGATCAGACCATCAAATTGACCAACTTTCTCTATGGGACCAACATCGGAATCGCGAAAAAAATCAACTTTCCCATACATTTGGCTCGAGTAAGTTTGCAGTTTTGTATGTACGAGCTGTTTTTTTTTCGCGATTTCGAGGTTGGTGCCATAGAGAAAGATGTTCAGTTTTTCTGGTCTGATCATCCCCTTAAAAAGTGTCAGCATATTAAGAAGGACCCTATATTAATTTGACGTTCCTCATCATTTTATTTCATTTCATTTATTCTTTCAATAACAATAATACCTTGTATCTGAACATCACAAACCTACATTAAAACAAAATATACCTAGTTAAAAGTTACAATTTATAGAATTATTATGAATTAAATAGAATTACCAAAGTCAAGAATAAAGAAGAAGAAGAAGAAGATCATTTCGGAATATTCAAAGTGTAATAACCTAATAACAAACAATAATGCTTGAAATAGCCTCATGCTGAATGCCACCCCGTGTTTGAGTCTTTTATGTTCTGGCATCTCGTTATCTATAGTTAGCAGCCATCTGGTGGGCGTCTTGATAAGCGAAGATGTTTTATGCATATCAAAAGACATCAGTGGGACATCACTACCATAGAGTAAATAAATCATACACAACAGAGGGTCAATTCCCATAATAAGAAAGTTGCCACCCTCTTATATGAAAACTCGCGCAAGTACAGCGACGGTGGTGAGTAACGGTACTATAGCAATGTTTAATTACGTTAAAATACGTGTTGAACACATTTGTTATTAAAATTTTTAAGAAAAATAATCTATAGTATAAGTAATTTATTTCCGTGGAACAAAACTCAAATAATAGTGATCTAATAACGTTTAATTAAGATTTATCTCTCGATCAGGCCAGTAGCGACATCTGCTTGCGCCAACACTATACTAAATCTAAAATGTATGGAACTGACCAGACAATATGTCACTACGAAAAACTATGATGGTAACCTACAAATGCAACAAGTTAATACAACAAAGGCACTTTTAAGAAAAAACTTCGAAATCCTTTTTGTTCAAAATCGATAAACTGAGACATTTTATATTTTGTGCTTAAAAAAGGTCCTTCTTAATATGCTGACGGTATTTTGAGAGGATAACCAGTCCATCAAAACCGAACCACTTTCTTTAAAATCATCACATCGAAATCGTGCAAAGCAGCTGTCCCATAAATGCTCGAGTAGGATTTTAGTTGTATACAGGGTGAAATTGATATCATTGGCATCCTTTTAATCTAAGAGTCTACCCATCAAACTGAACAACTTTTACTATGGGAGCAAACTGATCGGTGCAAAAAAAAACTGCTGTTGCATACATTTTTGAGTCGAGTAGGCATTGCAGTTAATATGGGACAACTGATTTTTTAGTTGCTCCGATCGGTTTGCTCGCATAGTAAAAGTTGTTCAGTTTGATGGGTAGAATCTTAGTTTAAAAGGATGCTAATGATAACAATTTCACCCTGTAGAGAACAGCTAATTTTTTTTTTGCGTTTTCGTCGGGGCCTGTGTGTGGTGGGCAATGTATTGTTGAAAAGTATTTTTGTTAAAACAAGTAATTAATATAATTAAGACTCTTCCATTCATCACTCATATAAAAACAATCCAAACTGTTGATAGTTCAAATAACAGGCCTTAAAACTTTCCGAATAAAAATGCATGTCTCAGGCTTCTGCAGCGAGAAATGCGCTGTTTTTATTAATAAGGTTCTTACTGAAATTAGGCGTCCAGACTAGAGCCGCTGGATAAGCTAAATGTGGTCAATAGTTCATTCAAAATAAGAAGTCTTGTGGAACAATTCTTATGTCATTGACATAAGAAAGACAATGATTTGACGCATAACACTTCGTGGGTGACAAATACGAAATTAATGCAAAAGTGGCTAAACCGGTTAGATTGCACAAGACTTGCCTTTGCCTCGTATCGTAACCGGCGCTCTGGTGACTTTGAATCAACCTCTCCCAAAAATCTAGATTTCAAAAATTAAATTTACATAACGATCTTTTCTTGGCTGATGCTTGGGTGCCGCCCAGGAAGCTGACAAAGGTATTGTCTAGCTTGTAATGGACAGTGGGTACAATACATGCCTTGAAAATGAAGCATGCAGGTTTCCTTACGATGTTTTCCTTCACCGAAAAGCCAGTGGTGTTACAAATAGTATAAATTTTTTTGGGGATGATAAGACTGTCAAACTGAACAACTTTTCTCTAAGGCACCTACATCGAAATCGGAAAAAATAATCCGCAGTTCCCTACAAAACTGTAAACCTACTTGAGCCAAAATGTACACATGTAAGGGACAGTAGATTTTTTTACGCAATTTCGATATTGGTCCCATAGAGAAAGTTGTTCAGTTTGATAGTCTGATCATCCCCTTAAAAAGTGTCAGCATATTAAGAAGGGACCCTGTATAAATTCCGAATAACGCATTGGTATGCCGTATGTGTTAGTCCTGGAGTGCGAATTTTGAATCTCATTCGCTGAGTTCAGCAGTTGAAAATGTCAAATATACTGTGGAGATACGCATCTTTCTATTGCTGATTAGACTTTGAAAAATTATACTTCAGGAGTGCGAAATTTGAAAGTCAAATCAGAAGTAGAAAGATGCGTATCTCCGTAGTTATTTTGACATTTACAACGGCTGAACTCACCGAATGAGTTTCAAAAATCGCACTCCTGGACCATCCGGAACCAGAACCATCGCCTCCTGCGTGGCAGGCAAGGTTACTAGCCACTGGACCACCATTTCATCATAGAATGGTGTAGGTATACTGAGCCATCAACGTACTTCAAATGGTACGTTTACGGGGTATAGTAAGAACGGGTCGTAACAAGACTATGTCGTATCAAGAATGAGGAATGCCAAGACGGACCCGGCTTGTGCCCTGCAGTGGGACGTATACAGGGAGTAACAAAACACCCTAGTAATAATTAAGGGGGTGCTTCAGACCATCAAACTGAACAGCTTTCACTATGGAGCCAACATCGAAATCGCGAAAAAAAAATCCGCTCTTTCATACAAAACTGCAGTACAGTCTCGACTCAAATGTATGGGATGGCAGATTTTTTTTATTTTTTCTCGACTTTGGCTCCATAGTGAAAGTTGTTCAGATTGATGGTCTGACGCACCCCCTTAAGTATTGCTAGGGTGTTTTGTTACACCCTGTATAGACTGATGATGAAGTGGTAAATAGATGACGACAGTAATGGTGATGAGCCTTTTGCCTATAACTACTAGATAAGAAACCACATAATCGTACCACCCGGGCGAATTAACTTGGCACCTGGCTCGCAATTTGACACCCCTCCTGCTACCCCCCGCGGGACCTCGCCGTCGCGCGTCGCCGTGCGAGGCCGTAGCATAGCATTTCAGCTACCGTTGCACGTGTCCCTGCGCTTTAGCATTTTCGAGTTATTCTTTCCGAGTTTGCAGAGTTTTTTATTCCGAACCACGTGCGAGCCAGGTGCCAAGTTAATTCGCCCGTCTTGTATACTGTATAAGTACCTAGGTTATGTAGAACTATATACTATTACCTATTCTGTGCCTAGGTATAAATAATGTATTTTAAATTAGTGTTGCCGCTCGATAGGCCAAATATCGATTGTCTATCGATAGCTATCGATAGGTGAGAAATAATGTACTCGCTCGATAGGACAATCGATAGTATCGATAGTATCGATACTATCGATAGTATCGATATCTCTTTTACTCCAATAGTATCGGTAAACAGCAATACTATCGATAGTATCGATAGTTTCGATCGCTGCCATCTAATGATCAATCGATAGTATCGATACTATCGATAGTATTGCTTTCCAATATCGAATAGACTATCGATACTATCGATAGTATCGATACAATCGATAGTTTTGCACTATCGATAGCGATAATTATTTCAATAGTATTGCATTCGGTATGCAGGCATAATGAGTAGTGGAAATGTATAACGTGGCTATGTTCAACCAAAACCACTTTTCTAGTATATTGCCTTTATAATAAGCGCACGTTTGGCTTGCATACTGAATGCAATACTATCGAAATAAATATCACTATCGATAATACAAAACTATCGATAGTATCGATAGTATCGACACTATCGATTGTCTATTCGTTATTGGAGAGCAATACTATCGATACTATCGATACTATCGATACTTCATTGGTTAGCAGCGATCGAAACTATCGATGCTATCGATACTATTGCTGTTTACCAATAGTATTGCATAAAAAGAGATATCGATAGTATCGATAGTATCGATACTATCGATACTATCGATTGTACTATCGAGCGGGTACATGATTTTGACGTTCAACAATCGATAGCAAAGCTATCGATTTTTCGGCAACACTATTTTAAATACGAATAGCACACATAACAACTTCAAAACTCTTTAGTTCAAGCCTATAACGTTGTATAACAGCTTTAATAAAACACATAGAAAAAAAAAAAATGTAATTTTTATAGAAAAGCAAATAACAGTCGATAGGGTAAAATAACCCAATAATGGACCGTGAATTACTAATGCGACGTGGATGGATAGCCATACTGGTTTTTACTTTATAAAATTTTTTGTGCTCATTATTTAAAACGTGGGACTGACCGGTCTTTGGAATCGGACATAAAAATGCAATACGTGTACAATACGTGTAGGCAGACGTGGAGACAACAAATTCTAGCTTTGGAAAAAAAAACTAGTGTAAAGAAATTAAACTCCGTCTGACCTTTTAAACACTCCGTTTTATTTTCACTTTTACTGTCTAATTATTATAATTTTATTAAACTACTTTAATTTGAAATATATCACAATCATTTCACAAACACTAGTTATCACTTCGAGTGCTGGCCGAGAACTGACTGTCCGATACGTTTTGACCCACCTCGGTCGCACTCCCCACTCTTTCAGTCTACTTTACCAACCAAACGCGCCTGACGTTTGATTGGTCCAGCGACAGCCAATCGCAAAAGCAAGTATTGCCATATGAATGAATCGTTAGTAATATATTAAACGGCTCTGGATACAAGTCCTTTTAAGCCATTCGTTATTTAATTTGAATGTAATATTATATGAAAGGTGTTGCTAGTACAAAGTAAAGATTGAGTAACAGAATATCAATTAATTTAGTAAAGAATCACGACATTCGGCCATCCGACCCTGTGCAACCTCCTGGTGCACAGCCATCCAACAGTCAGCTCTCATTACCATTTAGTCAAAATTACTCAGAATAATCTTTATACAATCACAACATTGAAACATTTCTCAGCAGGTTTTTCAAAATCATTCATTAAAAGTATTTGGATTTCTTATTTCTATATTTTATTTTTAAAACTACCACCGCTTCGTAATGTGTTACGGCTGTAGAGAAGATGCGGCCAGAAACTCTACAGCAACACAATGTTTTTTCAGTTATACACTCGGTTACAATATCAGGACCAAACATTTTAGTATTCAGCGTTTTTACTTTTGTATTTAGTCTTATTATGTAAAAAATTATTTAAGAATGCCAGCTGGTACACAAAAAGTAGGTACCTATTTGAGTTTAATTTTAGAGATTAATTTCTTGCATCTTATCTTCATAACTGGTTACATTATTTTATGTCTTCTAAATTTGAAGGACATCTGGCACATAATATCAAAAACGTACAACCGTACTTCCATTCCTATTATGGACCATGGAACACTAGAAACTGATTGCAGGCATCAGATCATTTTTATATTTAAAAAAACATTGTGCTTGCCTCACCTCCTATCGAACAATATTGACAGCCACTTCGGTGTTGCTGCTTTATTATAATGTACCAGTAATAAATTACAAAACAACTCGTTAAATAAAAATAAATTATAAAATCTAATTAGTTTTTATAAAACCCCATAATCTATTATAAATATTTACTACAGTCCAAACTTTCATAAATTTTCTGGCATTTCGTAAAGGGGATGTGCTGGTTGTCCTTTATAATAACATTTAAGTAATAAATTATATGAACAAATTATGTCCGTGTGTACAATTAAGTGTTATAATAATAACAAATCACGACATTTGGCCGTTTACACTAATATCAATATTTATCAACTTGTGTTTGTGAACGTTGCTGCAGTTCTAACAGAGGCAGCTCTAATAATTGTGATCTTCCTTGTCTAATGATTTATTTTGGAATAGCACCTTCCGATTTTAGAGGAAGAAGTATTCAATATTAAGAAGGTATTCAAAGTTTAAATGTATGTAATAAACATAATAACAATTCTTGATTTTTATTCTATTTGCGGCCACAACGTTCTCAACCTTACTACATTTTTATGCTTCTTATGTTTATAAAATACAACAATACACCTTATTTGCATACTATAACCATACCGTCCCCGTTTATACTGTTTTTAAATTGATTCAATATCCATAAATTAAAACAGTGACAAAAGTTATAACGGCAGCCGGATCAGTCACTGCATTCAGATATTTAGCATTTTCTTAACCTGCTTCTTTATCAGGAAGCGTATCGCGTATTATTATTGCGAGGAACAAGAAAATTACAATTTAGTTTATTAATTTCGTAAATCCATTCTTATTTCTTACAAATAGACAGATGAACGTGAATAAGCATATAATTATTTGCGTTTTAATATTTACTTCATTAGAGAAAAACAGTATCATAACATATAATATTATCTATCGATTAAATCTGGTAGTCCCAAAACAAGACATCTGATAACAAATCCTGCCTTGAGCTCACTTCAATTTTCTGCCATGACTATCAGCTAGTTAAACTGTCTGCAATAATTCATGCCTTTCGCACAGCCCAACTTACTGGGATTAACTATAAAACAGTTACTTGTTACAGTTGCTAAATACTGTGTAATTTGTGAGAAATATACCAGTAATAATGGAATTAAATCTATTACAACTTGAATACATATATACCATATACAGTAGCAGCATTGCTTTTATTACATTTCACATAAAGTAGAGCTTTATCCTCATTTTGGACAACAAAAAATTGATTTTGAACACTTTCTAATACAAGTCCAGGCTAGATTCTGGTACTTTAAATGTGACTAGATAATTTGTGTGACATTGTCTTTATTTATTTATTTATTCGAATCTTAGAACGTCGCTCGCTTCGCTCGTCGTTCGCTTTAACTACGTCCGAATAATGCAATAATTATAATAGTTATGAAGTGATTGCATACGAGCGTTTCTTTTTAAAATAAACAAATCTACCGCACTTTCTAGATGGCATTGTCAAACTCATCGAGTAAGTATTGGTTACGAATCCCTTCTACAATTAATATGATTACGATCGTAAATTTTGAAGATGGTTATAAAAATAATTATGATGACTACTGCAACTAACGCCATCTAGCGTCTTTGCCAATAATATCTATTTATAATTGTAATATTTATAGATATCTAAATACATTCAAGGAAACAGACTATGGAACATCTTTCCATTGTGAAATGGAATGAAGTAGAATAATTAACTTCATATACCTATAATGCCTACTTATATAACGCCTACTCCATTGTCAACGTTCATTGAATTTACACATCTTTCATTAAGTCACCTTGGCCAAAATGGTTTTAAAGTGAACACTTTTGCAAATTAAGTAATTTAGCTATCCTAGATAACACTAAATAAGTTAATGGTTCTTTGGATGTAGGTACCTCAACTAATTTGACTAGAAGAAAATACGCTTCTACCTTTTATTTTTCTTCAACATCTAGAGTATTCGATCCTGTTCATAATGGAAATCTTACTTTGAACGGTTGTCCTACAAGGCTTAGGCGGTGTCCTATTTAGCCAAAAATGCAATGTAATGCAATGAGATTGGTGAAAAACTAAGCAGCATTTGCGATAAGATACCTACAGGGGCGTTACACAGTCAACCAAATCTGGATCTAAAATTGTCAAACACGTAAAAGACAAACGAAAAGGCGAAATCTTGTCTTCTAAAAGCTATAACTGCACACTAATATTCTGATCTTAAGCATCTGTACGGTCGCACTACCGTGCAGTTTTTGCCTCCGCACGCGCGTTTACTTTAGTTCTTAATATTTTACAGTATAATTAGCGAGTTCGCATCGAACCGTCCTACGGTCGACATCTAAGAGAAGGAAGCGCCATCTTACCTTACTGAAATTAAGTAATAAATTTATAAACTTTCCAACATATTTCTCTGCGAGTAACATCAACTCTACAATTTAACTACAACTGTAATGAACTGAACCCTACATCATCGTTACTTTAATGATAAGAAATAGAACTTCCGGAAGTCGTGAGTATTATTCGACAAACAAAGTAATCTACACCCATTTTGTAAACAACAAACAATTACACTAAATTTACCCAGTGGTTTCCTGGAGGAAATCTCGTATATAAGTTATGCTAGCTTCTGTTTACATAATTGGGATGATAACTGATCCTGGAAATTCAAATCTTATGAAGAAGTCCCAAAAAAAAACTAAATGTAACAACAAAATGTTATAAGCAATTGAAATACGTTTTTGTTATCATCCACATATTATGCCAATATTATGAGTAAAATAAAGAATCTAATTCATTAAATATCAATATGTCTACTAGTAGGTACATTACTTAATAATGTATTTAACATCCGACAATTGCTTATCACAGTCATAACTAGAAAGACTAAGGTGCATTTGATAAAGTATCGTAAAATTTCGACACTAATAGTATGATAGTCAAGATTTGCTGCAGTACTGCCGTGAACATCTCGGGAGATAAATAACATAACCATGACGGATCTCAAACATTCATGACGGCACGTGGTAGCATCTCTGACAGCGAAGGCGACCTCCTTCAGATTCACAAGTACCTCGGAATAAAAATGTGCATTAAGAAAAATTATTGTAACTTAGAATATTAGCTCGCTAAAATTTCTCAACATCTCTCAACAACTCGCAGCAACTCTTAACATCTCTCAACATCTCTCAGAATTGTTAAAGATCAGTATTTTAAAATTTGTTTGTATTAGAGACAATTTAACAAAAATAAGGCCTCTTTTAAGTTTGTAATAAAGTAAAATTAAAATTAACTGGCATGACCGTTATTAAAGGCTGCACGGACCATGCTGATGATGATACAATTTATCGACCGTTCGACACGATCTGTTTTGTCTTGGCCAACCTCGCAAAAGTTTCGTTTGAACTCGCTTATTATTCAACGAATGCGATAAAAAATTAAATCCTTGATCGTCCAGTCATCATCATCATCATCATCACCACCGTCGTCATCGTCGTCATCATCATCACCACCATCATCATCGTCATCATCATCACCACCATCATCATCATCATCATCATCGTCATCATCATCACCACCACCATCATCATCATCATCATCATCGTCATCATCATCGTCGTCATTGTCATCATCGACATCATCGTCGTCACCATCGCCATCATCATCATCGTTAGTATCATCGTCATCATAGTCAACATCGTCATCATCATCACCGTCATCATCATCGTCGTCATCATCATCGTCGTCATCATCATCATCATCACCATCGTCATCATCATCATCATTGTCATCACAGTCAACATCATTATCATCATCATCTCAGAGGACGGACGTCCACCGCTGTTCATCCAATACTTTAGGTAAATTATATTCAATAAGTAAAATAAATACAGAAAAACAGCGTGAAATATACCCACTCCATAATCCAGCGAGACAAATACCGACTCCATAATCCAGCGGGGAATATACCCACTCCGTAATCCAGCGGGAAGCATACCCACTCCATTATCCAGCGGGAAACATACCCACTCCATTATCCAGCGGGAAACATACCCACTCCATTATCCAGCGGGAAACATACCCACTCCATTATCCAGCGGGAAACAAACCCACTCAACAATCCAGTGGGAAACATGAAACAAACAGGAAAGAGATAGAATAAAAATGTACTTCGTAAATTCTTCTTATCATGTGGGCAGAGCCCTGGTGTCAGCCTTTTTCAGATCGCCCCACGGCCTCCAACGTGGTTTTTATGTAACGAAGTTAGTCGTTACATAACCAGAGATAGTAGCCGGGACCAACGGCTTAACGTGTCATTCGAAGCACGGAATCCCTTCTCTTTTCAGACAATCAGCTGATTCAACCGGAAAAGTCGCGACCAACGGCCCAACGTGCCATTCGAAGCACGGAATCCCTTCTCTTTTCAGACAAGAACAGACAGACAGCTGATTCAACCGGAAAAGTCCCAACCAACTGGGGAAAAACGCACAAAGTGACACCCCACTAGTCGTCCCCCGTGGGAATCGAACCCACGACCCCCTTGCCGAGAGCCCAATGCTCCTAACCATTGGACCACGGAGTATAAATTGTAGAACATACATAGCTCCTAGGCATATATGGATCCTGAACTGATTGAGTAACATACATAGCTCGTAACTCCTAGGCACACATGGCCCTAAACTGGTTGAGGAACATACATAGCACCTGGGCACATATGGCCTAAATTATGTGACACATCTGGCCACTATACAATGGCATATAATAGCGATGGACCGACATGGTCCAAATTATATGACACACCTAGTCAGGATACATATAAAACGATGGACATATTATTTTAGCCCAAACTGCGTGACACATTTGGCCACCATGCATAATAAAAGATATGAATTCGATTTGTCCACATGACTTACTCTGCCAGTGATTTCATAAATTCTGTCAATATTAAATCTGCGGCTTATTTTCTTTAAGTACCGATCAATGTAGGTATAAAAGTATATATATCAATTAACTAAATCATAAAATAATTGCAAGCAATTTAGCTCGAATACTGTTTTATCGCACAATAGCATTATCAAGGAGTAGCCTTGACCAAATGGTTATATACGATCACACAGCATCGTTTTAATGCCAGAAAAGCGGTGTCAAAGAGTAGCCCCGACCGAACGCTAGTCTGGCAACTGATCAAAATGCTTGCAATTTCAAATTCGGTGGTTAACGGTTTATGAATAAAATCGGAGCACAATGCCAGGGAGTTGCCCTGACCGAATGGTCTCCGAAATAAAATCAGATTTAAAATTGTGGGGTAGGCTGACCAAATGATAAATCCGACGTAACAATCAACCATCACGAATTTCTTTTTTTAAAATCCACAAGAAAGATTAATCTATAACTCAGTAGGTACTTAAGGAAAACAATAATCTTTCAATAGCCAAAGAATATCAGTGGACTTTGACCGAATTCACGTACCTTGCGGGCTGAAGGTCTTGATACCGCTGCTGAAGTGTAAAGAAATTAAACTCCGTCTGACCTTTTAAACACTCCGTTTTATTTTCACTTTTACTGTCTAATTATTATAATTTTATTAAACTACTTTAATTTGAAATATATCACAATCATTTCACAAACACTAGTTATCACTTCGAGTGCTGGCCGAGAACTGACTGTCCGATACGTTTTGACCCACCTCGGTCGCACTCCCCACTCTTTCAGTCTACTTTACCAACCAAACGCGCCTGACGTTTGATTGGTCCAGCGACAGCCAATCGCAAAAGCAAGTATTGCCATATGAATGAATCGTTAGTAATATATTAAACGGCTCTGGATACAAGTCCTTTTAAGCCATTCGTTATTTAATTTGAATGTAATATTATATGAAAGGTGTTGCTAGTACAAAGTAAAGATTGAGTAACAGAATATCAATTAATTTAGTAAAGAATCACGACACTAGGTTTTTTATTTAAATATATTTGTTTCTAGGAGAAATGTTACGTAAACAAGTTAAATATAGTTTATGGTGATAATATCGTTCTTTTTTCACAATAGAATCTATTTAACCACAACGATATTGTCGATATAATGTAGTTCTCCTCGTAGGGTAAACTTTATGCTTTTTATGTCAAGACTACCATTTGTATTCTTTTGCTGATTTTAATTTGTTATTTTTGTATGATTCGTTGTGCAAATAAAGAATATTTTACAAACTTCATCTCATCGAAGATCATTGGAACTTCGATCAACAATATACCATGGGAACATTCGTTTAGTTTGATCTCGTGTAAGAGCAAGAGACAGATATTGAATGAATTTCAAAACATTCAGAATTCCGTTCGTAATGTACTGTACATATTTCGTAAGCAGGATATTCTTTTACAAGCAAGGCATACGCTTCGTCGACACTGGCCCCGATTCGGACTGTGCCACGACTTAACTTAACTAAATTTATTCCTGTCACTTTCTAAAATAAGATTATGAAAAGAGACAGAAAACCAACAGCTGACTTTAGTGCTGTCAAAGTGACGTTACACGCCCAAAATAAGATGCCATCATAATGTACGCCATCTTATTTAAGTCGTTTTTGGGCGTGTAAGGTCACTTTGACAGCACTGAAGTCAGCTGTTGGTTTCTGTCTCTTTTCTTAATCTTATTTTAGAAAGTGACAGGAATAAATTTAGTTAAGTTAAGTCGTGGCACAGTCCGAATCGGGTCCACTATTTGACCATCGCGGTACATTTACCCTAAAATCGTTTGTTCTATTCCAATAATTTGAAAGTCAAAATTTTTTTTTGTTTCTACATAATTTAAATTCGTATTCTTTTGCAACTACCTACTTCTTGAAACATGATTTTCTACCGAAATAAACAAAAGAGCGACACGAAATGCCAACTAGTTTTATTACTATCCAATAAAGACATCTTAATTTACCTACTCGAAACCCAGAGACACCATCAACCACCAACATTTCAAATTCCGAGAACTACCAAATACATCTTGTGCCTTACTGGAATACCACTACAATGTGGTAAATGACCTGCCACCTGCATTGAAATATCACCTTTAAAATTCTAGAGAAAAAGCTTACAATTGTGGAAACGGCGACCACAAAGCTCGATAGAGTTCCGAACGACACGTTTCAATACAGAGATTATTTAAGTTCAAAATAGAAAGGCAGTCTTGACTACTCTCTTAGTACCAAACTAATATCAATCCTAATTCTTTCTCTTAAGGTCCAAAGTGCTACGTTTGGTAAAGGCATTTCGCGAGAGACGCAAGGGGGGTCTCGGTTGCAGGTCTGACGGGTTCCGTGTTACACGCCCCCCTCCCGCTTCCCCGCCATGTTGCCATCCCCCGTCGTCTGCGCCCGCGCAGACTCTCGTCTAACCAATTATGTGGATTAAATGTGGCGTCATTTAGGATTGATACCTTGATTTCTGTCGTTTTTTGATTCGGCTGATTTTGGGAATTTAAATTGGCGTTGTTCTCACACGTTTTGTGTGAGGATTAAGTTTTAAAATTTGAGTAGATGCATGAATAGGAGAAGGAGGGCGATGGCGCTAATTTAAAACATCCAAGTGCAAACCTATTCCAATTTCAGTTCTAATCATATTGCAATCCCATTACTAACTTTGTTTGATTCCGTATCGCGCTAAACTTGACTTATTACTATGTGACTGACAGCCTTTATTAAGCGTCTGAGCGATCTGTCAAATGAATAACGCAATACCGAATGTGTAAAAAGTTGTGGTTCGCTCGCGGTTGAATCATGGTTCAGTAGTGCGATTTTTGAAGTCATTCGCTGAGTTCAGCAGTTGAAAATGTCAAAATTACTGTGGAGATACGCATCTTTCTACTGCTGATTTGACTTTCAAAAATCGCACTCCTGAAGTATGATTTTTGAAAGTCAAATCAGCAGTAGAAAGTTGCATATCTTCATAATAATTTTGAATTTTATAACTACTGAACTCAGCGAATGAGATTCAAAAATCGCACTCCAGGTGCGATTTATTTACCGCAATTGCCCTCTAGCTTGAGTTTAATGAAACGTTAATGCAGACATACTCAAAGTGTGCACACCTATCTAGTACTAAATACAGTGGGGACACTCTCTGCCCCCCACCAATTTTAACTTCTCCCTATCTGGCAGGAACCGTGGCGGAAAATTTAGGCAATTGTGTTTCTTCTTCTTTCATGCTTACCTCTTGTATGATCCCATTTGCATGAAATGACAGCCAAGTATCGAAGGTGTTCCCTAGCCTTCCCTATCTCAAGGCCTCTGCGGAGAGAAGAGAGAATGAAGGCTACACAGCTCGCGCAGCCAGCTCGCGTCAATGGACAGGCAGCCTTATCATCTAGTTACTATTATACCTATAGATTATTGTGATTTCCCATAAGTAGGCTTAAGTAATTAAAGATAATTATAGCAGATTGTACACACACACTTTGCGAAAGCAAATAATTTGAAAGTACGGTACTGTGATGGTAACGTTGATGTCTTTTGAACTATCATTGTAGGCTACGCAGCTACGCTACGAGGTTACGAATTTACTATTTTTTTCCTAGAAAAGACTTCAACGTGCCTGCACTGCTGGCTGCGCGCGCTGCGCCTGCGCCTGCAGTTGAATGCAGGGTGTTAGGGTAAACAGTTGCTGGGTGATTGTATTTAGTACAGTTGAACAGAACTTTCCAAAAGGAACATAATAAAGGAAATTCGCAAAAAAATATTTCGGCTTTTCATACTTGAAACGTTCGATTAAGAGATTACATTTAGCATGGAAAGGCCTAATTTTTTTTTTTGGGTTTTCCATAGGTTGTTTAATATATATTTATGTAGTTTTAAAAATACTATGTATTTCATAAATCAAGACCAAATTAAACATATTTAACGGAATACTTAAGAAGCTTAAGTAATTATAAGAAGATCATTTGGTGCTAATAAGAAAAATTGTATAGGTACATTATGAATTAATGATTATGATTCAAAGAGTTATATAAGTAGGTAAAATCCGGTTAAAATAATAAAGTAGGTACGTGTTTTGAGTCTTGTGATTCAATGTGACATATGAAACATGTAGATTCATTCGTGAATCACAAACTTCTGCAACAAACAAAGTCCTGGGTATAACATTATCTAATGTTATATTATGTTCATGCATAAGCGCACGTCCACCATCTTCGAGGAAACCTGCATACCAAGCACGTATCCAGGAAGGGGGGTGGGATAGGTGGGATTTATCTCCCCCCCCACTGTGACATAACCATAGATAAGCTACTATTTGACATAACCTTAGCAAATACCGAATTGACAGCTCGCCGATGTTTCAACGACTAAACGTGTTGCTACTACCGTTATTTTCTCTATGGTTGCTACAACAGAATGGGGATGTCAATTGTCAGTAGTAAAACGTAATATCAATATATTCCTTCGTCTTAACTACAGTATGAATGAACCAATTCATCATGGACTGCCTCCGCATATGGCACCCAGTTTCAAAGCAATTGATCAATAGCCCATACACGCTTGCGTAACTAGCTCAACAACGTCAGTCAACGGTTGTGTGCTTTAATATATTGGATGGAATATAAAAATTGATATTAAATGAAGAATTTATTAGATAGTTTTTTTTTAGTAGGTATTATTTTGTTCCTATGAACATTGATCATCATTTATCATTTGTCTGAAATTAAGTAGCAAAGCCATTCACTATGCGCAAACATCGTCTTAGCCTTAATTCGTTTCAATCCGTTGAAACGGATTGATCTGAGTTCTGGACAAACGCTTTTCCGCCTATTCGAGATTCTACACAATATGGATTCCGCACAACTGCCATTGAACACATTCTCTATTCCACGCAGTCTTCAATTTGACACAAACGCGTTTCTTTGATCGGCGGGTATTCGCTATGGCCTATGGCTATGTCATGGTGTCAAACTCATATAAAACCTTCGACTCGACGATCTGAAGGACACAAGAAGGAAGGTTACATTTGTGAACTCGTCGATGTTTTGGACAGCGCTATGACGCTTAGTGAATTGCACTCCTGAATTGCCGAGAACAACTGACAAAAACCACGTCGTTGAACGTCGATTTGATACCGACTGAATCGGGTAGTTAAGTTACACATAGTGCTGCCAATGTAAATATCTTGAACCCCGCTTAAGTAAGCTCAATTCCCCGAATTTCCCCGATTTACAATCATGCATTCCCCGAAAATTCCCCGACACTGTAATATTAAAGAAATAAAGCATTTTTTTATGAAAAATGTAGTTAATGTTTCACGAAATTAGCTTATCAACTTCTTTGTCTTCTAATTTTTATCAAAAGATCTACTTAAATATTTAGAATAAAATGAGTTTTATTTATTATTTGTACTTAGTTCTTCCACACTTTCGATCTAAGGATAGTCCGATTTGGTTCGAATTTTAACAATCCTCTTCTTTAGACATCCTTTGTATTAAAATTACAAATAGTCGATTCCCCGAAATTCCCTGATTCGAATCATTCCCCGCGCTCTCCCCGCACGCACTCGCCTCACCGCGTCATTCCTCGAAAATCGGGGAAATTCCCCGGAATCGGCAGGACTGGTTACACAATAAGGCCGAGATTCTGAGACGATTTTATAAGTCATAGTTCGAACTAAGTAGGGGAAGAATACGTATGGATTTTGACATACGGGAGTTCGAACTGACTTAAAAAACGTCTCTGAATCTCGGCCTAAAACCCCAGAAAATATTTTCAAGGGAAGTTATACCTATTACGTAATATCTATGTTCTGAATTTATCTAGCGACAGGCAATGAAACATAATCTCATGGTCGTCTGCCAACTGCAATTATGATTAATTAGTATCTTGAGTACACTGTCGATTGTGCTGCTATGTGTTATTAAGACTGTGTCATCATCATCAGCATTTTTACATCCCATAGGAAGGACACAGGCCAGGAATAACCCACTGACCTCTTTTTGTGTAAGTATATGTACCCTATTCAATCGGTATCAAATTGAGATGGTGTTTTTTGGCAGTTCATTACCTAGGTTCCCGAAAATCGAAGCTCGAAGCTAAGATTGTTCTAAGGGTTCAGAATTTCAGATTTGATAGGTATATGTGATGCTAATCTAGAATTAAACATTTAAACATTCAAAAACTATATTAGTGAATCTTCTTCTTAATATTAAGAAAATATCTATATCTCTATCTATCTATATTTTCTTATTATTTCTTCTTCTTTTATTAAGTTAATTAATTTCAGACAATGGATATCTATGATAATAAAGAATCTATGAATCTATCTTCTTCTTATCGTGTGGGCAGGCCCTGGTGTCAGAGTTTTTTCAGACCGCCTTACGGCCTCTGACGTGGTTTTTATGTAACGACTACTACCACCAGAGATAGTAGCCGGGACCAACGGCTTAACGTGCCATCCGAAGCACGGAATCATTTTTCTTTTCAGACAATCAGGTGATTCAGCCTGCAATGTCCTAACCAACTGGGGAAAAACGCACAAAGTGACATATCACTAGGTGTCCCCCGTGGGAATCGAACCCACGACCTCCGTGTCGAGAGTCAATGCTCTTAACCATTAGACCACGGAGGCAGTATGAATCTATAATAATGACAGAAACAAAAGTATGCCTAGTACAGTCATAATACGTTACCGATCTTGTAAACAATATATACGGAAACTTACACAATAGTTTTCTGATCTTTATATGGACAAGTTAAGTGGTCAACTATATATGTTTTAGATTAGAGTATTTTGCACCTCACCCAC
This sequence comes from Agonopterix subpropinquella, assembly GCA_922987775.1. NCBI lineage: Eukaryota > Metazoa > Arthropoda > Insecta > Lepidoptera > Depressariidae > Agonopterix > Agonopterix subpropinquella. Next base: position 26,244,643 of record OV277696.1, read on the forward strand.
ATTTATGACGTCAAAGGCCACGTTTAAGGGCACAACTACCTGGCTTGAACCGCATCAGCTACTTCCCGAGACAAATAGACAACAATAAGCACATGTATCATATTCCCGTCGTCACAGGAGCTGTGGGCGAACAAGGCCGAAGTAATTGTAGTGCCCCTGCTTCCCGACCCGGCCAATTATACTTCTGTTACACTGACATAATAGATCACTTTATACAAAATTGGTAAGTATATGTAAGATGTTGTTCCTGTGCGGTTACGGCACGTTACAGGCTACGATATGGATCGTCTCTTGTCGTCCTTGGATGTGAACCAAGCTTAACCACTCTTGTGTACCAAGATCAAGAACAGCAACCAGTCAACCACTCAAAACACTAGATATTGAAGTCCAGTAAGTCCAGGGAGACTCTTTCGTCTTTGAACCAGCAACGAATTTTATCAATGAAGAAGTAAGACTATTAATGCAATTGGCATTTGGGTTCTGCTATCGCTAAACCACCTGTCATATGCGTAGTAGGGTTTAATGACTACACTATTTATAAGAGGAGGACAATTCACTGCAGGAACCTTCCAATTCCAAGACCGATGCATAGCAGGGGACTTATCTTCCTGACTGTTGTTCAAAGTACGGACATCATCAAATCACCCGCCTTAATATCTGGACATCATCAACCAATATACGATCTTTCTTTTCATAAATAAGGCTAGGAAGGGGAGCGGGTCATATTTCAGAGATTTCACCACATGATCCCATTGCCGATTGGTGACGGCAAGTTAGTGGTCATACAGCTTTCTCTGACAACATACAACCATAATTTGACCGTGATCCCATCAGGGGCGGTCAGAAACGTTGCAGTAACTACAAACCGTAATATTTAATAAGCATGCAGTTGTAGCAAGGCTCACCTTTACCATCAGTTCAGTGGGTTTCAGGATGAAATGATTACAGTGCCTAGATTCACCCACAAAGACACTGCTAAAGAAACCCTATCCCCCTGACTTATGGCTTAATAAATATTGCCATTAAACGTTAGTAGGTCCTGAATATACTGCCTATTCAAGATTCCAGTAGCGACACAAGTAGTTGACTATAAATCAGTCGCGAATTCACTAGACCTACCAGATACAAAAAAAAAAACCCAATTAAAATCTCATAAAGTATGACAGAACATTAGAGCAAACTACAAACGTTAATATATTTAACCCACCTACGAGTTGAGAACAAAAAACAAGACCCCAGGGCACAGGTAGTGAGATAACTATCCGTTCCTCAAATAAAGTCCTATAAATTAACACATTTTCGTCTTTATAGCGTTGTATTAAAAGTAGTGATGAAGGATTTGTTAAGGGGAGAGATTGGTGTGTGAACCGATCGTGTGAGTCATCGAGCTGCAGGTAAAAACTAACTTAATTCTCTCACTTTGATGCCCTTAGGCTACTAGTGATGGAATCTAGTCGATAATTGTTTGGTATGGATCATGTCGATATATCGTATTCGAAACTCAATTAGACATGGGATTGTATATTCGAAATTTAGAAATTAAATCATAACGAATTAGATTTCTTTTACCGGTTCCTTTCACCAGAAATATTTTCAATGGAAATCGTCAAGTCCACAACCAATTCCGGGTGAAAAATGTGTAAAGCCATTTTAAATAAGGAAGTGGCCTAGGTGACCTAAGAACAAGAACCTATACTAGTGACGAAATCACCTATTTTTTATAAAAGATTTTGACGTGAATATAAATGACTTTCAGATGTCAAGACTATTCTGGCACCAGTTCTCACCTGTTGTGATAATGATAACTTATTTGCAGATCCTACAGGTAGTATCTTCTACTATTACTATAATGAATTCACGAGAAAGAAATCAGCTGTTCCATACATTTGACTTATTTGAGTGTTGACGTTTTCTATGAAAGAACATAAATGCCCGCGGTTTCGATGTTGGAGTGCGATTTTTGAAAGACACACATAGGCACTGTCCTATTGCCATCGCTCGCGCGATCATGCGTTCGTCCGGCGAAAATCATTGTGCCACTGTGCGTTTAAACATACTTATATCTGAATAAAAATAGAACAATTCGATCGCATCTCATGATAGCACGACCTTCTATAGGATATTCCACAGATATAAGTATGTTTAAACGCACAGTGGCACAATGATTTTTGTCGGACGAACGCATGATCGCTCGAGCGATGTCAATAGGACAGCGCCTAATAGGTCGAAAGATGTAGTTATAATTTCCATAGTAATTTAAACATTTTCTACAGCAGATTTTTGAAAAATGTGTGAATTTAAAAAAATCGCACTCTTACCCCCATAGTGAAAGTTTTTTAGTTTGAGCATAATATATTTAATTTTACTTAAGTATATTGAACTTTTACATTAAGATAATTTCTATCATAGTGCAAAGAATTCTCGCATACAAAAATAACCCTTTAAAATTTTCCATAAACTCATCAGCATCACAAACTCACAAATCAAAATTAATCGACAACTTATATCAACCATCTCTATTCACGCGTAAATCTAGTAGTCGACACTACTTTCCTAACGGGTCCTCTTGCGTCTCTGTCTCTCTGCTTAAGCTTCTATCTGCCATCTCTGTCTAGCGTAGGCGTACTCCAAATAGTTGGACACGAGGATTAGGCAAAAAGGTGGGAAAGAGTTTGATAAGGCCCTTAATTGTGTATTCATACTATGCGGATACAATTAGTAGCTTTTACATTAATTTCACTTCGAGATCCCATTCACAAAAAAATAGTACAAAAAAATAAATATTTAGGGTGATTAGTGGGTCATGCTCATGTATGTGTGAAATTAAAATAACGGTTACATGATATTTCACGGAATTTGTATGGATTACGATCCACTTATCTGGTTTTGAGCCACTGATTATTACAATACAATACCATACTCTTTATTTGCACACCGAAAAATATTTTTTAAACATTACGTAGGTACCTAAGATATCTATCTAACCTAATCAGTAACATAATGTTTATCATTAGCAACTACATTCAAGACAATGCTATTAGTTTATCTTTAATCTTTAGTAGGTATTCGTTTTATTTATATATCGAGTGTCACGTAATCCACATCGACAGATCTGTATTCCATTTGAAATATCATAAGTTGTAAACAAGCTTGAATGGAGAACAAACCAGACCATGAACAAACCAGAATATGACTAAACTAGAACATAGTTAAACTAGAACATGACTTAACCAGACATGACTAAACCAGAATATGATCAAACCAGAAAATGACCAAACCAGAATATGATCAAACCAGAACATAACCAAACCAGAATATGATCAAAACAGAACATGACCAAACCAGAATATGATCAAACCAGAACATGACCAAACCAGAATATGATCAAACCAGAACATGACCAAACCCAAACACGACTAAACCAGTACATGACTAAAGCAGAACATGATCAAACTAGAACACGATTAAACAAGAAAATGACCAAACCAGACTTGACCAAACCAGAACATGACTAAACCAAATGACCAAACCAGAACATGACAAAACCAGAACCAACATGACGAAACCAGAACATGACCAAGGTTGCTAATGATATCAATTTCACCCTGTATAAAAGTTTGGAGGTTAGTATTTGTTTACACCCTATGCATGTTCCATTGGAATATAGTATGATGAGTTGAGTACCTATAAATATGAGTGTTTGCATTCTTTGAAATATGTAAGCTTTTTGTTTAGCAAAACATTTGATCTGCTTAGGGAAAATAATATTATTATTGTGTTTCATGTTTAATTGAATCATTTTATTTGGTACCTATATACCTACTATTTTAACCACAATTGTTATTGTTATTTGTGGTTTGATGAAAATGCGTAATTCAGAATCTTCAACTGAAAATCTTTGGTAACTACTACTGTAATTACATATGTTTGTGTGTACCTATAACTTATATTGCATATTATTTTGTATTGTTATGTTGGTACAAACAAACCACCAATACGACAATTTTTTTTTGTCTTGGCCTTTTTCGACCAATAATATAAAAAAATATTTGCTTCGTATTTCAAAGATACATGTGGCATTCTGATAAACAATTATTTGTTAAGGAAAAGAATATAGAGCTTTTGTCGGTGGTATGAAAGATCACATCAGAAATGAGGTGACACGACCGAGGACTAAAGCAATTAACATACTTAAAAAAAATTGCATTATGAAGTGGTAATGGGCTGGTCACATCTGCCGTAGAACTGACAACCAAAGAGGAGTCTGAGTTCCAGGGACCACGATGCAGGGGCGTAGTGTAGTGGCTGAGACAGGTACCTGGGAGCGACCGAGTTACGCTGAAGATAGTTTTGTGGCATGCCTTGGGGAGAGGCTTCTATCTTCAGCAATAGACGATGACAGGCTGATGATGATGTCATAGATTGATTCGATAACAGCACTGGTAGCATGCACACCCGCGATAGCCGTGATACGGCTTTATTACGTCTTTTATCTCGTTCTTTCGCGCGCAAAAGAACGAGATAAAAGACGTGATAAAGCCGTATCACAGCTATCGCGGGTGTGCATGCTACCAGTGCTGGTCAATATTCGACATTTGAATAGGTATCCATCATCATTTTCGTCATCAGCATATTAATCGCCCCACTGCAGGGCACAGGCCTTCCCTCTGGGAACTGTATGGGTGTTAGTCCACCACATGCGCCCAATATGGTTTGGCAGACTTCACATTGCATAGGAATCAGAATTTCTTCTTCAGCAGTTTTCCTTCAAATAAGTTAGGAAAACAATATGCAATATTTTTGCGAATACCAAAAATCTCACTTGCATCCTTTTCCCTCGCACTGGAACAGGTCTGTGCCCATGTGCGCGTGAGCAGAATGCGCACACGTACGTCATGCATGTGTGCGTTAGGTCAAGTGGGCAGGTTGAGGCATTAGTGGCTATTCACCGGTGTGTCGCTATGGTTACGTTAGCTTATAGGTTCCATAATAGTTGTGAACTTGTGAGGTCTATTATCCCATCAAGCCCTTATACAGAATGTAAGGAAAACTATCATTAACCTTTAAACCACATGCTCTACCCATCAAACTGAATAGCTTTTAGTATAAGAGCAAACCAGTCAGCGCAAAAAAAAATCAGCTGTTCCATACTAAAGTACAATGCCTACTCGACTCAAACCTATGAAATAGCTGATTTTTGATTTGCTCTGACAGGATTGCTTCCATAATAAAAGTTGTTCAGTTTGACGGGTAGAGTATTGAGTCGTTCCCGTATGTGGTTCAAATGTGAATGATACTTTTCCTTACACCCTGAATACCAGACATAACGCACAAATAATTGTTATCAATCAGCTTCAACAATAATTGTTAACAAATTGTAGATACAAACATGCATGACTTGGTTGAGGTGACAGACTCGTAGCCTGTAGCGAGCGTAGTACCTGCCTACCCCTGTGGGACTATGGCGTGAGCTGACATGGCTACAAATAATTGTAGATACAAACATGCATGACTTGGTTGAGGTGACAGACTCGTATAGCTTGTAGCGAGCGTAGTACCTGCCTACCCCTGTGGGATTATGGCGTGAGCTGACATGGCTACAAATAATTGTAGATACAAACATGCATGACTTGGTTGAGGTGACAGACTCGTATAGCCTGTAGCGAGCGTAGTACCTGCCTACCCCTGTGGGACTATGGCGTGAGCTGACATGGCTACAAATAATTGTAGATACAAACATGCATGACTTGGTTGCTTGGTTGAGGTGACAGACTCGTAGCCTGTAGCGAGCCTAGTACCTGCCTACCCCTGTGGGACTATGGCATGAGCTGACATGGCTACAAATTCCAGTAGTATATAGGTTGCTATAATATATACCACTAGAATTTGGGAAGTTAATAGGTAGCCAAAAGGTAACGGTGTTTTTTATCGAAAACTTTATTCAAATTAATGTAAAACGTTTGATAAGACTTTTCCGCTATTCGAACTTTTAAATAAACTAAACGACAGTTCAGTGGTGATAGTTTTCCTATTATATTGGTTATATATATGCTATTTTCGTGATTTTTTTCAGATCTCCAACTACAACCGTGTAGCTGGGAGTGGGGACACTTGACTCTAACCAAAATTTTCACTTCAAAGTTTAATATTTCGTTAACGGATCGCTAAATCGAAAAATGGTTTTCGCAACCCCACAATATTTTTCAAGAACCTATCCAACGATACCCCACAACATGGGATAGACGAGAAAAAACATTTCATCCGCACTTCACGTGTATAGGAGGTAAATACCCTAAAAAAAATATTTTTCAAGATTTTATTTTACCATTTTGTCGGCGTAATTAATATGTATATTCATGCCAACTTATAGCTTTCTAGTACTAAGCGTAAGACGCAATTTGTCATGCATTTTATTTCGGGTTGGTACTTTATGAACAGCTGTTATCGGTAGCGTCTTAAGTATAACTATTTTCTATTCCTCTTAACAAGATTACAAGAGATCTCTATTGTATCTTTGTCGGTCTTAAGATATCCCGTCATTTCATTACCTCGCGAACGAGAATAGTTATAGCCAACGATAAAATATGACCAAAATTTTGTCGATGAGCGTAATTAGGTTGGTAATAAAATATCTTAAAATAAATTACAGTATGTTCTGTAACACAGTACGCGTCTAACTTCATATGCTGATGGTTTTTTAAGAGGATGATCAGACCATCAAAATGAACAACTATCTCTATGGGGCCAACATCGAAATCGCAAATAACAAATCTGCTGACCCATAGTGAAACTATGAGTTAAAGAGATGTAAGTACTTAAAGAAGAAGAAAGATTGAGAGTGGGAGAATTAACGAATCTTGATGACTTTAAAATCGATGTTCTAGAAAATTAGAATACCCTCTAATAACATGAAGATTCGCATGATCGCTAAAATGGCATGCAAAAATGAAATTCCGGACGGTTCACTTGCGACGTTCTGCCGGTTGTCTCTAAACAGGAATGCAGTCCTACAGGCTACGCGGTCATAGTCAGACGAGAGCGAGACGAGACGAGACCATACGAGACTGCACACATTACTTATGTACACACACCGACTTTATTGATGTGGTTGTGAAAAGCGGTACTATTGGAACTCATCAAAAACTCACTTCTAGTGCCGTCACGTCGAAAGATCAATTGTTCATAATTAAAACATTTCTGTGTTTGGGTTTCTGTGTTCATGCCAAATTTCGATTCAATATTTGCAAAAATGAGTGAGTTATTGCGGCGAATCATACAGACAGACAGACTGGCAGACACACAGAATAGCTGAAAGAATAAGGGTTCCTTGTTTGACTACGGAATCCAAAAAAACATGCTTTAAATGTTGGCTCCATAGTGAAAGTTGTTCGGTTTGATTTTCTGAAGCACCCTGTTTAAGTAATGCATGAAATTTTGACGTACGCACACGCACCTTCACCGCTCTGATTTTTGTAAATCGAAAATCGCACTCCTGGAGTATGATTTTTGAAAGTCAAATCAGCAGTAGAAAGATGCGTATCTCCGTAGTAATTTTGACATTTTCAACTGCTGAACTCAGCGAATTAGATTCAAAAAGCGCACTCCAGATTCGCACGCATTATGTGTTTGTGAGATTAGGGGTCAGAATCAGATCAGATATCTCAAATTAGTGGAGTAGCCATTCTATACGGCACTATTATTTTTTCTGTGGTACCGTAACTATATTGTCTTTGTATAAATTAATTACACTTCTTTCATCGTTACCCGCTAGGTATCTATTTATTTATTCACATTGGTGACGTAAATGTAACAATAAACATAAATATAAATAAAAACCGTTCAAGTGCGAGTCGGGCTACTGGCTAACTCGCGTACCGAGGGTTCCGTGCCACACCACCACAGAACACAACATTATTAATTTAGAAAAAAAACTTTTTTTGTCCGGGACCTTTAGCGCGAGACCGACTCACACTTGGCCAGTTTTTAGTATTTTTGGTTATTCTGTAGAGTTCGATCTATAACCACACTAAGTTTGACGCTTGTATTGTATGTATTACCGTTTTTACGAAAGAGCGGGAAGAAAAAACATTGATAAAAACTAGTTTCTTATTGAGAACCCCCCTTAATTTTCAACATTTTGACATTTTTATTATTTGTTAACAAACCCGCCGTAATAACGCATAATCTGAGAAAATTTCAACTATCTAGCTATTACGGTTCAAAAATTACAGCCCTAAATAGGTAGGACAGACGGATGGACGCGACGGTCGGACGGACAACGTAGGCTTAGTAATAGGGTCCCGTTTTCACCCTTTGGGTACGGAACCCGTAACTATATTACGGCAGACTGAGCGGTGGCAACCCTAGTTTTTCCAGTAGATACATTAGATCAGTCTTCTTCCGATGGCACCTCATTCACTTCCCTAACAGACAGGTGAAAAAAGTTATACCAAAAATTATAATGGAAAAGGTACTTGCGGCAAAATTTTTCTAGGCAACTTGGCGGCGTTGAATTAACCCCTGTGTAAACATACACTAGAAACACATTTCGTTCGCCTATGAAATAGGTGCATAATTTTACGGTCGGATCTCGGACTATCTCTTTGCCTTTAGGTATAATCTCTTTGAGTACACCTGTAACGTTCATTCTGTATGTAGATACCTAAATTCTGTAGCAGTAATCCGCTCTGGGCCCGTATGCTGGAGTACCTATGATTGGCCGAAATGCTGCCCAAGCAAGATCGCCACCACCGGTGCCGGTGGAGAGCAGGGGTAACAGGCAGGGATTTGGAGTCAGGGACACCTAAAAACCATATCGTTATATTTTTGTTGTAAATATCTTCAATGTACATTGTACAGACAGACTTCTGTTACATTATTATAATAGTTAAGATTTTAAATTGTCCTTGTGGGGACACATTGTATTAGCATTATAAATAGTTTAGCATAGTAAGCAATTTTGTCTCAGTCTGACGGAGCGACTGGAGTATTCGCCAGTCGTTCCCATACCACCGAACCGCTAGTTAAACTATGTAGTTCAGAAATAAGTGCACTTTATTAAATATGTTCAAATTCAAGAATTTATTTATTTATTTTTTATTTTTTTTTTATCCCTACAACAACTACACATCCGTGACCCCTAAAGTGGTGACAATGAACACGCAACCTTCGAGATCGACTTCGGCGGAACGACTCTCCTGCGCATGTTGGATGGCAGGATCGACCTAGCGGTGTGCTGAGTCAGCTCCACGTGGCTGGTTTACTGCGACATGGAAAGTACATGGAAACTATGAAGAAACACGAGTAGCCTCAGCGCACAAACAACAGACATTAGAACCCTACAGTCCTTGAATCTTCTTCAGTTGGGTCGATGGCATGTCATAGTACAATTTAAATCGAGTTCAGCTTTGAGTGCGAATTTAGGGTGAGTTTTAGACGGTACCGCTGCAGACGGCTTGTTCGAACCCGAGTCCGTGTCTCGACCATCGAACATTAATTAGCATTTTTTGATGCAAATCACATTTGTATTGAATTATATTTACCATGTAATTATGTTGACCTTTCCTTAATATTTGATGTTATTTTTTTAGCTGGATTTATTCGTAGAATTTGTATTATACAAAAAGTTAAACTACTTTTTTTGTATAATACAAAAATTCTAGCTAGCTACCTATTACCTAATACAATGTTTTTTTTTAAACAAAAACTCGAAATCCATTCATTACCTAATCTAAGATTTAACATATTAATTTTCGAAATGTCAGTGGAAATAATAGAATAAACAATAAAGTAGGTAAGTATTTTACTTTACTTTTTGTGTTTGATTAATTAATTTTATTGAAGAATAAGATTGATTGATTTGATTTTTGATTATTTTATAAGTAGAATAAAATGTCAAGGTATTGAATTTAAATTCGCTGCGGTTTTTTGGTTAGTTTATTTATTATTTTTAATTTTATATAATATTATAAACACGTTTACTATATTATTTACGTATAGGTAGGTACGATTATTTTAAACAATCGGCCAAATTTTTCACATATCCAGAAACAACCGTTTAGCTGGCGGGCCCCTCCTGCCCCACCCCGGAGACCTTCTGATTGTAAGGCATTGAAAAATGGTTTTTCAAGATCTATCGAACGATACCCCACAACATGGGATAGACGAGAAAAAAAAATCATCCCCACTTCACTGTACGGAGGTGTAGTGGAGGTACCCTAAAAAATATTTTTCAAGATTTTATTTTACCACTATGTCAACGTGATTAATATGTTTTTTTTTATTTATTTAATAATAAGTTACAAAATTACATGTTTTAGTTGTAGTCCTACAAAACCGTGTTTTACGGTTTTGCTGTAGGAACCATATATACCCTGTACTTATACCCTATAACCATGTATGCACTCGTCCCAAATATTATTACAGCTTTCTAGTACTAAGCGTCTCTGAGCTAAGCCGCGGACAGAAGGACGGACTTGGCAAAACTATAAGGGTTCCTTGTTGACTTCGGAACCCTAAAAATAGCAAAAAAGGGTGTGCTAGAATTATGAAAACTACCTACCCAATTGTTATTTTTTACATTTTATCTCAACTGACTGATCGTCATAATGCAGATGATTGCAGCTACGACTCTGACTTGCATCACTTTAAAACATTAATAATAATTAGTTTTTCATACAAGGCCATTATTTTGTATGAAGTGACAATCAAGTGTCCAAGGTGTGCCTAAGGACTATATACTATTACCTATTCTGTGCCTAAGGTCTAGTTTAGTATCTGTGTGACAAAGTCCAAAATATAACAAAAGAATTGTCATTGTTCAAGGAAGTTCGTATCCTCTATCAGTTATTATTGTCATAGTTATTATCACCTTCATTCGTATCAATAATGACTTATATTTAACAAGTAGAGTTAATCATAGCTATTTACTAAATTCGTTTCCTGTCTCGTACAAGTTTACTTATCTAATCTATTGAGTGACGAAATTATGAGATCATGACACATAAGTACAATAGGTATCTTAATTTTCACTCAACTTTTTTCTTCGTATTGGGCCAAGGGCACAGATTAATAATTAGTTACGATTGTTTCACTTTGCTATTCCGGATACATTTAAATAGCAGCCCTCGTACTCGTACCTATTGCTCCTCAAATGAAGTCCCATCAAGCAAACGATTTACGCTCTTACTATTTTCAAATAAGTCTTACTATGCCATGGGATGTTTGTGTGTTTTGTAGTTTTGGTTAACCGTCTAAAGATTAACTTTTGCTGTGATTATGCTGTGATTGATTGTAATTTAGCGTCTAAGAGTTATTAAGTTATTAAACAATTCGACTAGTCAATGATTTATGAGTCCGGATTACTGAACTTTTCCTTGAAAATATACTGACAATAATTTAAGGTCACCCGGGGTAATTGCAACTATGGGGTACTTAAAACTATGGGGTAATTGCAACTATGGGGTAAATGCAATTATAGGGTTATTGCAACTACGGGGTAATTGAAACGATAGGGTATTTGCAACTATGGGGTAGTTGTGCAACTATGGAGGAGTTGTAACTATGTGGTAGTTGCAACTATGGGGTAATTTCAACTATGGGGTACTTAAAACTATGGGGTAATTGCAACTATGGGGTAAATGCAATTATAGAGTTATTGCAACTACGGGGTAATTGAAACGATGGGGTAATTGCAACTATGGGGTAGTTGCGCAACTATGGAATGGAGTAGTTGTAACTATGGGGTAGTTGCAACTATGGGGTAATTGCAACTATGGGGTTCTTGAAACTATGGGGTAATTGCAACTATGGGGTAAATGCAATTATAGGGTTATTGCGACTACGGGGTAATTGAAACGATGGGGTAATTGCAACTATGGGGTAGTTGCGCAACTATGGAATGGAGTAGTTGTAACTATGGGGTAGTTGCAACTATGGGGTAATTGCAACTATGGGGTTCTTGAAATTATGGGGTAATTGCAACTATGAGGTAGTCGAAATATTTGAACACCTGGTAAGTATGCTAAGATATATGTGATGGCGACTGTACCTATCAACACATTGGATAGGTATCAAATGTAGTTTCTCAAAACAAAACTCGATGCCTCATCCATCCAGCTATTGTTTAAACTTCAATCATACACATGTACACTACCAGTTAGAGTTGTAAATCTACCGTAGTCTACGAAATCGTGAGGTAGACTACCGGTAGGCTACATAAGCTACGGTAGGAATTGTAGATTATTCAGTCGTAGAAATTTTGGCCAGTTCACAATATTTAAGGCGGCTGCCATTTATTATTTGTGATAAATAAGCTAAGAGAGCTTCGGCAATAATTTTAGGGAAAGTAAAAAACAATCAAGAACGCGAAAAAAGGACATTGACATACACTATTTTATAAAAGGTTGTTTAAATGTGATATTATGCACTAAGCCACGATAGCCTAGCTCCTACGGGTATGGGTTCGATCCCCAGGGCACGTACGTACTACTGAAATGTGGTTTTAATAATTTATATTTCATGTCGGTACGGACGGTTTTAGACAATTATCGTTGGCTTTTTGGAGGGGCAATTTATAGGCTAATGACAATTTAAAATCTTTAAAGTTTAAAATCGTCTTTTGTTGGCATTTTAAAATATTTACATAATGTTAATTAATTTGTATTGATTAGTACTTTCTCATATTACATATTAAATGAACAAAAATCAAAATTAAAAAAAAAAAAAAAATTAGCGATTTTTTTTGAAACCTACATAATCTACGGTATAAATCGGTAGTCTACCGTAGTCTACCATAAACTACCGGTAGACTACCGTAGGCAGTGGTAGGCTACGTAGCATTTACAACTATACTAACAGTCGAACATAATGAACAGTGGGCGGGGGTGAGGGGCTTAGATCAAGGTAAAATTAATGGATAGGCCCAAAGCAACATTAGCATCCACCTTATGTCAAATTGAAGGCTAGCTAGCTCCATCTGTGTTTCTCTGAAAATAATTCTACCTATACTATACATACCTACTTATATATATATACTTATATACTCATACCGTTGTTTGAATGCTAGTTTTCGTTCAATCCCGCACCGATCGAGTGAAGTTCCAGTATCCTTACTATCCCTGTAATCTGTACATTGGTAAGAGAACAACTGAAACTCCAGAACATCACTAAATCGGCACAAAATTGAAAAAAACTACAAACAACACGCACATTATGCAAGGTAGGTCGCCATTTTGTAAATTTGTTAATTTGACATTGACATAGACAATATAATCTTTTTTTCTCATAGTAAAAGATATATTTAACAGATGGCAGCACATTCTATGCAAACTGAATCGGAAAAACCACCAAAAGGCAAATGTCCTCCGCCTGCTACTATCTTACTGACAGAAAACAACGAAATACGATAATGATAACTTATTTAAAAATCAATGGATGCATCATTGATTTTTAAATAAGTTATTATATTATAATTTTTAGGAGAAAGTTGGTTGTTATTATGAATTATTCAGAGAATCATAAAAATCGGGAGAAATTGACCATGTTACGGTAGATCGGGAGATGGGGTCGAAAATCGGTAGATCTCCCGTAAAATCGGGAGGTTCGGGAACACTGGTCCAATTTTCAAAGGAGAACGCCCAATCCCGTTTCGCCTACAAAACTGGGTTTGAATTTGAATTTTATAAGAATTTCCACGATAAAGGATAATTTCCATTTCCTTGGGCAGCACGATATTCTTCCTATCCTGTGTATAATTCATAATTCATAATAATAATTTATTGCATTATATGGTTACATGAGGTCTTAAGAATACAGTTTAAGTGCACACATAAACCCTGTAAGGGCACAGCAACATCTTAAAAACTAATAAAATAAAAACAAAACATAAAATTAATACAGTTAACTACTTAATTACTTAATGAACTAAAAACATTTTTTCTAAATCTCTTAAATGCGAAATATTTATTGTTAAGTAAAAATACATTATACATTATACATTCTAAGTAATTAAAGTAAAATAATTTCAGCTATCATACTATATTTTGTATAGTCTTCTTTGATCATACACATTCGCCAGCTGCGAAACGACCCGAAACGAATATTCGTCACGTGGTGGGCATCGATGTTTTTAACACGATCTAGCAACTAATCTCTGTGTCTGTATTTTTCAGATTTCCAGACTAAGATTCTATCCATCAAACTGAACAACTTTAACTATGGGAGCAAACCGATCGGAGCAAAAAAGAAATCAGCTGTTGCATACATTTGAGTCGAGTAGGCATTGCAGTTTAGTATGAAACAGCAGATTTTTTTTTCTGCTCAGTTAAGTTGTTCAGTTTGATGGGTAGACTCTTAGTTTAAAAGGATGCTAATGATATCAATTTGACCCTATAGTTTCAAATAACCGTGGCTCAAGGATACCATATAAATTGATACCATTAGCATCCTTTTAAACTAAGAGTCTACCCATCAAACTGAACAACTTTTAGTATGGGAGCAATCCGATCGGAGCAAATAAATAATCAGCTGTTCCATACTAAACTGCAATGCCTACTCGACTCAATTAATGTATGCAACAGCAGAATTTTTTTTGCTCCGGTCGGTTTGCTCCCTTAGTCAAAGTTGTTCAGTTTAGGCTAGACTCTTAGTTTAAAAGGATGCTAATGATATCAATTTCACCCTGTAGTAATGCAACTGTTCGCCCTGTACCTACCTATACCTATAAGGTCTTTCTTAATATGCTGATACTTTTTTAAGGGGATGATCATACCGTCAAACTGAACAACTTTCTCTGTGGCACCAACATAGAAATCGCGAAAAAAAAATCAGCTCTTCCATACAAAACTGCAAATCTACTCGAGCCAAATGAATGGGACAGCAAATTTTTTTTCGCGATTTCGATGTTGGTCCCATAGAGAAAGTTTTTCAGTCTGATGGTCTGATCATCCCCTTAACCTGTATATTTTAACGGAAATCTGACAAAATACAGACACAGATTCGTCGTGTCTAGATCGAGAAATAA
The DNA here is from genome assembly GCA_922987775.1 of Agonopterix subpropinquella. Taxonomy (NCBI): domain Eukaryota; kingdom Metazoa; phylum Arthropoda; class Insecta; order Lepidoptera; family Depressariidae; genus Agonopterix; species Agonopterix subpropinquella. Next base: position 26,259,665 of record OV277696.1, read on the forward strand.
TTTATTGACCAGTTAAAGAATTATAATTAAAGTGGTTACTAAATTACTTTTTGGTTCATTGCTTATTTTTGTTTTATCAAGGACCTATTTTGACCATAGACATTATTATTCTACATTTTGACGGTGATTGATTAATAATTTAATACCTTATGCACTTGGATATCTTTTCGTGGATCTTATTTTGATTGTTTCAAAACAAAAAATTACATCTGTAAAAACTGTGAGAAATTTATACTTATGAATTCGTCGGCATTAGGTGACCTATCGCGTTGTTCATGTTCACCTTGAATTTTGATATCGAATAGGTCCTGGCATATAATATTTTATTCTCATTATTTGACTGTGCTTCTGACTAGTTTATCGTTCAGACCTCGGACACAGAAGACCAGGTAAAGCTTGAAAGTTCAGTGGCGCCCTCAACAAAATATTTATAATTTCTCCATGAATAAAGCCTAGGCATAGTCATATTTTTATTGCGACCATGCGGTTTAAAGCCTAGCCTATCAGCTTATGAGTAATTTGGAGAAGAGTTTTTTTCATTTTGGGGTTATTATTATTGAGAAATCGTTAATATTGTGATGGGCGCCACTGAACTGTAAAAGGGCTCTGAGTTGATTTAGTGTTCCTATCAAAGACCTGTGATGTGATGTATTTATCTATATAGTAGTGTGTCGTGTGCACTATGTTTGTGGTCGTGTGTTGGTACGCCGGACTGTCAAACGAGAGGTCATGAATTCGAATCTGAGTTTGTAGTGCCGCTGTCTGTAGTGAAGGAATAATAAAAAGCCTGGAGTGCGATTTTTGAATCTCATTCGCTGAGTTCAGCAGTTGAAAATGTTAAAATTACTATAGAGATACGTATCTTTATACTGCTGATTTGACTTTAAAAAATCCTACTCCAGGAGTGCATTTTTGAACGTCAAATCAGCAGTAGAAAGATGCATATCTCCAGAGTTATTTTGCCATTTTCAACTGCTGAGTTCAACTTGTGAGATTCAAAAATCGCACCCCTGGTAGCTTCAGTTTTGGATCAAAACAATGTTTGTGCTGTAAGCGTAATTATTATTTCCGCAACGGCCCTCCATACAAAGGTCTCCATTACTATTTTGAATATTATCCAATTAAAGTCAATGATTTTTTTGCGGTTTACAAATTATGTACGTGTGTGGTTTATCCGTTACACTTATCTATGAACACCTACAATCTTTATAAACACAAAGCCATCTATTAGACAGATCTAGCATTTACATTATACATTACAACTCTTCATTCTGCCGGCGCGGCGCCCATTTATAACCGACTTCAATGTTCTTATTTTGAATCATTATTGACCTTTGACTACCTTTATTGGGTCCTCTTTGTTTTCAAAGTAGGAAACAACTCAAATATTTCTTATTTTCCAGGTACCGAAATATATTGTAATGATCCCAATAAACCGATGACAAAGCTTAGAACCAGTTAGAATCCTTTAGGAAACCAAAAACCCAACATGTTAGACATATGGGCGAATAAGCTTGGCCCGCGCGTGCGCATCAAGAAGAACAAGCCGAAGATAGAAAACTTCGTCTTCCAACTGCATTATAAAGCAACAGTGGCCATCTTAATTGGTTTCGTGGTCCTTGTTACCTCCCGGGATCAATTCGGAGACAAAATAAGATGTATATCGGACGTAGTGCCGAGGGAAATGTTTGAGTCATACTGCTTCTTCATGGCTACTTTTACAGTTGTAAGTTATTTTGGTTTATTCAATAATATTATACAAATTAAACCGGTCAAGTGCGAGTCGGGCTACTCGCGCTCCGAGGGTTCCGTACCACACCACCACACAACACAACATTATTAACTTAGAAAACTAAACTTTTTTGTTCCGGGACCTTAAGCGCAAGACAGACTCACACTTGGCCGGTTTTTGTATTCTGTAGAGTTTGCTCTATAATCACACTAAGTTTGGCGCTTGTATGTATTACCGTTTTTACGATAGAGCGTGAAGAAAAAACGTTGATAAAAACTAGTTTCATGTTGAAAACCCCTCTTTAATTTTTAACTTTTTGACATTTTTATGATTTGCTAACAAATCCGCCGTAATAAAATAACGCATAATCTGAGAAAATGTCAAATATAGCTATAACGGTTCAAAAGTTACAGACCTAAATAGGTAGGACAGACGGACGGACAGACGGACGGACGGACGGACGGACGGACAACGTAGGCTTAGTAATAGGGTCCCATTTTCACCCTTTGGGTACGGAACCCTAAAAAGAAGTAGATAATTTATGTTACCATCGCGCACAAAGTGGAGGCTCGAAAAAGATCCAATTGGGTATACCACACCACTATCTGCAAATAGCCTTTTCATCCTCCTCTCATTTCAGGTCCGGCATTACAACGAGAGCCTCATCCAAGGAGGCTTCCTCCCTCACCCCGGAGTGGGTCCAATGATGGATTCAGATGAGAAACTCCACCACACCTACTACCAGTGGGTCCCATTCGTTCTCTTCCTCCAGTCAATCTGCTTTTATTTGCCGCATTATATTTGGAAGATAAAGGAAGGTGAGTTATATTTCTAGAAAACAAAGTTAGAGGCTCTGCTCGCCATATTGCATATAATTAGCATTTAAAGAAGTTTGGCGGAAGGCCATGTAATATGAGACCTAGACTTAGGTCCAATACATGAATGAAACTTAGTAATACGTGTAGAGTGAAACAAAACTAACAAAAAAGTAAATTGGTTGTAACCTGTAAAAGTTGGGGGAAAGGTATTTCTCCTTATGATACCTTTTGTATCAAGTGTGTGAAACTCATAATCTTTTTCATTAGATAGTCTACTCAATCTTCTTCACGATAACCGTACAATAATTATGATAATAGAAGAAAATGATCTATCAGTTCAACCAAGCCAAATACGTTCCGTAACGACCAGAAATACCTCAGTGATAATATTATGGAAATAACAGTCGTGGTTGCGTTTTGCTACTGCTTTTGGACGATTTGTCTATTTTACTAGTAATTTGTACTTTTGAATCCGGACTTCTGGAGATGTGAAAGTTTTTTTTAAAAATGCCTTAATTTTTTATGTTTATAATAATTATGACCGACATCCTGAATGGCTTTTAGTTTTCGTAAAAAATGGCTTTGTCCAAATCTGCCAATCTTCTTTATGGGGTGCTCCAGACCAAATAACTGAACAACTTTCACCATGGGACCAACATTGAAACCGGGAGGGGTCCCTATCTAAACTATTATAAAACTGTAACAGAAATTTGTCTGTACATTGTCTGTTTGTTTGTTTGTTTGTTTGTTCGTTTGTTTGTTTGGGTGTTTGTTTGTTCGAGTATCACGCAAAAACTACTGACCCGATTTTTATGAAACTTTTTTTGTTTGATAGCTTATCATCTGACTTAAAATCTGGTATATAATTTATGCGGACGAAGTCGCAGGTAAAAGCTCGTAATTATTATAATTATGTTTTTTTTAAGTTAAAGAACATTTATTTCTCAAAAGAATAATATACATTCACTTACATGAGAAAAGTAACAAAGAATAAGTAGTAATAAAAATTTTGAGTAGGTACTCAGCTTACAAAGTAGATACTTAAGTAACACGATAGTATTACATTAATAATAATCTAGTATTCTAAGTAATTTTTGAGGGTAATTTTCAAGTAAAACGAAAACGCGACACCAAAAAACTTCTTTAGCGGCGTTGTGCACTTTTTGGGATGGGTAAAAAATGTTAAACTCGCGTCAGGACCGTGACGTCACGTAACCTGATCGAAAATTGGTAAGCATTGATAGTCAGACCGTGACGTCACGTGACGTAAGATCTCTTAGTTTTCACTTCTGCCGGCACTCCCGGAGTGCAACCCGTTGTTTTTTTTCCTTACGCTAATTCTTGAACTAAATAATTATTTCTCAAACATGCTTGGAAATGTGAGCATTATTTTGACAACCTTCTTTGAGATAAATCGACATTGCTGTACTGGCCAAATACATGCGCGCAGCGGCCGGCAAATCCGGCAATGTTGTATGAAAATCCATATCTGTCGTATTTAGCGGCCAAATAAATTACATACTAAACTCATATCTGTCGTGTAATTTAAAAATGGAACGATCTTTTACTCCGAAACATGGCGACCAAGGAGGTAACTCATCAAAGGTTTTATTTAAATTTCGAACTGGCTTGCAAATAGAAACAAAATAGAAAGCTGTTTATTGAAAAAAAAAAAAAACAAATTGTTGTTCGTTGTTCGTCATTGATTTTGAAAAGAGTTTTAATTTCCGCGAATTATTTGAGAAAATTTATTGTTTTCATTTCCGCGCATTATTTGAGAAAAGTACTATACAAGCCTTGGCCACAACTAGGCATTGATGGACTTACGTATGTGTGCCTCGGCTTCGCCTCGGCCCACATTTACACGTTCGTCCATCAATGCCTCTGTTGCTGGCCGCTGCAGTAATGTACTATTTTCACTGTATCAGACCCTGTCTATCTATTAAGACATCGCCACAGATTAATAAAAAGTTACTAACATCATTGCGATGTCTTGATCTTGAGTTAGTCGCCGTCTCTTATGATAGGTACCCTATTTTATTTAATTCTGTAACTTTACTTATAGGTGTTAAAAATTTCTACAGAAAGTTGTTATCAACACGTCAGTTATTGTTTTAGCTGTTATCTTATCTAGTAGATAATCCAGGTTAGATTGAGTTTCGTAAGATGATCGGCCTGTCAGCTATTTCATAGAGTCCGTCAAATTTTATCTAAGTTGGACGCCTTTTATATGATGGGGTGTATTTATACCGGAAGACCAAACGGCATGCATAGGCATATAAGGTACGACACGATACAAGTTATATTTTAAAATAAATGTGTCAATGACGAAAACATGTCGTTTTGCCCAATTCCTTATATTGCCTAAACGTACTATGTAGAAAACTTGCAATGGGATCTTAGTCTAAATTCACCAGGGTGTTAGGGTAAACAGTTGCATTACTTAAAGTGGTGATTGTACCCATTCGTAGTACCCATCATAATTAACAATTTTCCCTGTGAAACCAGCACGGCTAGCATGCCACCCAAAGAGTACTTTTTTATACCGGATGCCACCCACGACAAAGCTCACTCTCTGAATAAACATTTTTCTTCTGCATCAACGTTAGATGATCTCACTAAGGTTAACACCTTAAACCGACTCTCTTCAAAGCCGACTCCTAATTTTTCTCCTTTTTTCTTCTGTCAATTCACTGATTGTGATGTTAAGAGGAACATTGTCTCCATTGCCTCTAATGCCGTCGGAGGTGATAGCGTTAGCCGTAATATGATCATTCCTCTCCTAGATATCCTGTCCCCTGTAATTACCAAGATCCTCAATCATTCAATTTCCTCTTGCACCTTTCCCACGATCTGGAAAGATGCCGAAATTATTCCTTTGCCTAAAAAGAGCAACCCGTCTACTTTCTCCGACTACCGCCCAATTTCTATCCTTCCTTTCCTTTCCAAGGTCCTTGAACGCCTCGTTCATCGACAGCTAAGTACCTTTCTCTCAAAAAACAACCTCCTTAATCCCTTCCAATCTGGTTTCCGCCCTGGTCATAGTACGGTTACGGCTCTAGTTAAAATCTCCGACGACATTCGTTATGGCATGGAAAACAAGCTGCTTACTATTCTGACACTACTAGACTTCAGCAATGCGTTTAATACTGTAACAGAACCATCAACCTATCAAAACTAATCTAGAGAAAAAAAAAAAAAATTTTGTTCCGTCTTGATTGAAAGCTTAAAGATTTTACTATCGTAAATTAAAGTGGCCATACGTTGTATTTCTGTCTAGCAGCGCCATCTAGTTTAGTTTTGTGAAAGCTAGAAGTGATGATGATGATATTTATAGTGATTCAATACAGCGCCATCTGTTGATGGATGGATGAGCTTCCAATACTAATCAATAGGTGAGATTTTATTATTAAATCATAGAGGGCGCTAGGAGTAGTTAAATTGTAGAATTTTTGTAGGAAAAAAAGGGATGAAATGAAATAAATAACAACTTGCACATATCTGCAAAATTCGTTTATATTTAAATTAAAATTCATAGGTACACTAATTTTAGTCTAAAAGTATTCATTAACAGAGGAAAAATACAAATAAAATTCTTAATTTAGCAATGCTATATTATAATAGGCTTCAAGTTAAAACTATATCAATGACAATGTTCTGTGTACTATTTAATCAGCATTAAAAGGAATCTAACCAATTCAGTAATGCATTAAGAATCTACATTCATTTTCTTAAATTTTATAAAAATTTGTTAACGGAGAATTGTGAAAGAAATTACATTCAAATTGAACTAGAACATTGTTATATGATAATAAGTCTAGGCTCTATTTGATTGCTTTAAAAGATTTAAAGCTAAAATTAAGAATTTAAAGCAAATAAAAATTTCACCGATCAGCGGTCAAATTTAATATATTAAATCTAGATTTATTGCAGTATTGCAATACTTTGAGTTATGGTTTGATTTAAATGAGGGCCTTGCAATACTGAAATACCTCAACATTCCAATGCTTGGGTACAAAACTGTGTGATATCATAGGGCAGGTGGATAGGTATTCAAAGGAAGTGAGACGTTGGTTAATTTATGAATATTTGAGATTTGTAGGTATACCATAGGACATTTACCTTGATCACCTTTGTGTACACTATAATTATAAAGCTTCATTTACACTAATTCACAGTAAGGTTAGGACACACTATATTCACATAATAATTACATTGTTCGGTCACACTATATTCGTACCACATTATTTGGTTAGTCCATTTCAGTCGCACTGTATTATCCAGGTACTAAATATATGAGACGGGGTCCTTGATATTTAGGTTTGATGATTTCTGTATGATTCCGGGATGCAGAAGACCTTTTGGGATGTTTCTCCGGAGAGCGTTCCTGTGTTTATGAGACTGATCACCTGAAATAGAGATGAATGGTTAGGTTTAAGTTTGTAAGTATATAATATTGTGTGAGGTTTGTCATTTTATTGTGAATTTACACATTCATTGAAATTGGGAACTTGGAGGGCAGAGTTTTGGAGTTCATGGAAATTGCTGACTTGGTTTCTGGCTATTAACTTAAGGCAGTAGCTTATTATTATTGATAAACTTACCTAGGAGCTTTGAATGGGTTCTTTGCTGTAGTTTTCCAGGACATTTTTGTGGTAGTTGAAACATTGAATTTCGCATTGGGCCGGGGTTTGCATCTTGAATTGGATGGTTCCAGGATTGCTGCGGGATTCCAGGTTTGCTTGTGCGGCGTTGGATCACGATTTTATCTGAAAATACGATATTAAAAATCAATAAACAGGTTGGAAATCAAACTCGCTAAAATCACTGTCAGATTTCAAATTCGCGGTATCTTTTAAAAAATCGGAGCTTATGTTCATTTTTAAGATACTTTGGTTAGTATTGAAGGTCTACTTACGTTCTGGAGATCCTTGATAAACTTCCAGAATCCCTTGGAACAAATATCTGGAATTTTCTATTGACAAACACGGTGGGACGCGGGGTTGCTAGTGTATTGGAAATATCCTTCAAAAAGGGTAAAAAATAACGGGACTTCATATTTTAAAGTTACAGTCTTGTGTGAGTTAAAATAGGATATTTTACCTAGGTTTAACTACGGAAAATAGGAAAATTAACATAGCGTCTTTGATTGAATTGAAATGGTAAGATGGGTGACTGGCCTATAGTGCATGGACCACATGAGTTGAGTCCCGTCGCCTAATTTACTTAGATTGGTATTTTGTGGTTGTGATACTTTTGATTCTAGACCGGGATAAAGCTGCCACAATGCCTTCGCGTGCTTAAAGCTCGCAAATACATAAAAATCAGGTCCATTTTCGAGATCGTAATGCAAGAACGTCACCTATCTTCCACTGATTTAATTTAATCAAAGCTTAGCGTTTATTATAAAATCGCTTGCGTTAATTGTAAATATTTTAGAATTTAGGATTGATAGTTATTGGTGGGGAAAATAATTGTTACCTGGTATCACAAATTGCAGCAAACAATCAATTAGTTTTTTTTGTTGATCAATTTCGGTAAGGGTAAAGCTGTTGTCGCCTATTGGCTAATATCCTTGTCAAATTGAGAGTATGACTTTGTAGAAGCTTTCCTATTGGTTGGTTTTAGAGTAGAAAAATCAGGAGTGAAAAGAGATCACATGTCATCCTTGGAAATAGAGGTGTGACCTTACATTTTAATTAACTCAATATTTTGTCCGAATTTAGGGTTATTGATTTCTATGTTATATGTCTAGGTTTGTATCCTTGAAACAGTATGTAAAAGTTGTATTAGAGTGTGTTCTATGGGTTTCATTATATTAGTTCATCGTATCACAAATAAATAGGATATTTTAGATTATTTCAAAAGATAATGATCGGATATTTTTCGGTAATTTTGTCAACTAGGTTTATCTCTAATTTCAAGGAAGTTCGGTTCGCGAATATTCTAGAAAATTTAGTATGGTCAAGGACTCTATAAAAGGATGAACGTGAAGGCAGGATGGGTCAGTTTGGTATCGGGAACGACAAAGTACGCGAAAACTGCGGAAGTTGGCATACGGGCGAAAATGCTAACCTTCTGGGGAAATTATTGTTAATTTTCTCTCGTATTGTGATCTTGTGGAGACGGGCAGCCGGCTATTTAGCAAATTCGCGTATTGTGCGTGGTTCATTGTTAGGAAAGTATTTTAGGTTCTTTATTTCGATTAGATGGCAGAAAACCTGTCCAGTAAAGTTTAAAGATGTGTCCGCGAGTGTTTTGTAGGGATATTGTTAGTGCTTGTGGATGGATGTAGTGAGCTGGAGGTGATTCGAGTCCAAGAGAATGCTTTGTAGCTGGTTTGCAGGTGGGAGAAATTATAAGGTAGGTAATTGGAACGAGTTCGTGCTGGAGACCAGGAGCCTTAGGCAGGTCAGTGAGTTTTAAATTTACTGAGTAGGAACTATTTGATAGTTTAAACTAAATGGTCATATAGGAATTTAGGATCACGCATGTAGGGACTTTAAACGGGTTTTCTTTCATAATAAATCGTGCCGACACGTAGAAACATATCATATTTTGTCTCGCCGGGATATTCAGTACCGTCGCGTAGGACACTAGTGGCAAGTCCGCTCCCGGATGGTAGTATAAGACATTTTGTTCGTAAACACGAGAGTTTTACAGGGTCAGTGGGTCATTTTATTTACAGATAAATTTTATAGATATACCTAATGTGATATTGATTCTAGGATTTACTAATCATGATTTCTTTACACTAGGGCATCATCATATGTATGTAGGTATTTATAATTTATTACACTACTTTGTTACGTGCACAATCTTTCTCTGTAGGGAACTATATTTATATTTAACTACTATTTTTAATTCGTTACTAGATGTAGGAATTCTATAAGGGAGAATGAAACTTGCTAAAATTTATTCTGGAAATAGTAGGTATAAAACATCTCTTAGTTTATCTACATTTAACTTAACTACTAGAATAAAGATGTTTATTGAAAATTCCTATTCCTTCCTATACCTATCTATAGAGTTTGTTTATAATATTAGTAAAATTACGATTCTATGCAAACAAAACTTATAAAAATGTAATTGCGAACAAGTTTCATTACTTCTTATCACGAATAACTTATTAACTTAAATATTAGGGGTTGTTTTAGCTCAAAACCACGAGGTTTATCAATACCTACGAAAGAATAGAATTTCACCTTGCCGGGCCCCAACGCCGACGGCGACGGATCTTGCGGTTCGGTTTAAAACAAGCCTCTCGCAAAATCCTTAGCTTCAAGCTCGGGAATGATCTCTATTTACGTTGGGATAAGGTTTAATTTAAATGAGGTTTTAGTTTGTTTTCATTTGTAAATTTAGTTTACTGTTTTATACATCTAATTTAGATATTTAAATAAAATAGGATTAGTTTCAACATCAACGCGATAGATTTGTTTTGAATCCTTCCATAACGAGTAGGTATGTAGGTTTTAAAACTAGCAAGACGTACATAGTAGGTATTCCTGAGTTCTTGTTCAGTACTTACAAATTATCAGTAGGTAGGTAGGTACTTGTATAGTTATTCTGTTACTAAGCGTTTTGGTGAAAAGTTGTTAGTTAGCGAATAATGCCTAGTAGGTATTTATACTAAACTCTCGGTTTATCTCAATGAATCAGTAGGTACCATGTAGCTGTCTAAAGTCGCCATGAAACACGAGGTTTCGTACAAAATAGTAATTGATTTTATAACTACAGGAAGAATTTTAATACCTGGGTCTTAATAAAGGGTGTTAATCTTAGAGTCTGTTATACCGGGTGAATTCAGTCATTACTTAGTAAAAGATTTCCATTATTGTCTAGTCATAATAAGGGGAGGTATTTGGAAATTTACTATACAGGGTGTAAATTAATGGTACAATTTTATGAAAGGATATTAATTTTTAAGGTTGTTGGAATACAGGGTAATTGTTTAAAGTCAAAAATACAGGGTGTAAATTCAAAGATTTATGATACAGGGTGTAATAATATTGTTGTCCTTTAAAAAGATATTTTCATTATTAATTTGTCTTATACAGGGTGAAAGTTTATGATTTCATTATACAGGGTGTTTAATTATTGGGAAATTTTATAAAAGCGTTTTCCTGTTTAATCTTAATACAGGGTGTAAATTTATGATTTTGTTATACAATGTGTACAATTTATGGGGAAATTTTATTAAAGAATTTTCATGTTCTATATTAATACAGGGTGGAAGTTTATGATTTTGTTATACAGGGTGTACAATTAATGGGGAAATTTTATTAAGGACTTTTCATGTTCTATATTAATACAGGGTGGAAGTTTATGATTTTGTTATCCAGGGTGTACAATTAATGGGGAAATTTTATTAAGGACTTTTCATGTTCTATATTAATACTGGGTGGAAGTTTATGATTTTGTTATACAGGGTGAACAATTTATGGGGAAATTTTATTAAATAATTTTCATGTTTTATATTAATTCAGGGTGAAGGTTTATAATTTTATTATACAGGGTGTTTAATTAATGGGGAAATTTTATAAAAGCAATTCCATGTTTTAACGCAATACAGGTTGTAAGTTTATGATCTTGTTATTCAGGATGTTTAATTGTTGGGGAATTTTTATTAATGAATTTTCATGTTTTATATTAATATAGAGATAAGATTAAAGAATTTGGTATACAGGGTGTACAATTGATGGGGAAATTTTATAAAAGAACTTACTTGTTTAAATTTGTCCTAATAAGGGGTAGAAGTTGAAATTTGGAAGTATTAGATGGATGTTTAAAATCCGCTATGCAGTGTGAACTTATAAAATATATATAACACAACTGTATAGAATATCATTAATAACATCATCGATCCCAACCTAAATCCATTCCTAGACCTAAAACCTTAACTTAATCTAATCCTACCTAACCTAACTCTAAAACCCTTAATCCAAATCTTATTTCATTAAGATCTTTGCCTTATTTGGACGCTTCTCATAGGGTTTCTTGCCGTTTCTTCCCTATGTTGGCGCATTGCGAAACGGACATTAAATGTAGAGTCAGTAAAGTAATATCAGTAAAATTATTGTCCCAATTGTCATTCCTCATTGGAATTCTTCTATTTTCATGTCACATTTTATTCCATAATTGAGTCCCTAATGCCATTACATTTCTGTCCCTATAGTGTTTCGACACTACTATTTTGATTGTTCATAATTAAATTAAAAGTTTTGTTTCCTGAATGGAAATTAAATTACCCTTAAATATATTATTTTGCCCAATCATTTAATAATAAATTTTACTACTTTTGAGTGTCCTTAACACAATTTTTTATAGTATCTCTGGGATGGAGTTTGGGGTTCTTTGGTAGATTTTATAGTCTATTTTGTGAGAGATCTTTAGCCAGTCAATACGACGATTAGCCACCTCAAAAACAAATCTACTGTTCAAGAAGCTGAGATTATGACTAATACACTATCCACAAGTTTGAGTGCGTTGGGCTTATTATACTACAGTTAAAATCATATCTACATGTACTTTTGTGTGGGGATTGGCTATTGCAATAGTCACTTATCCAAAAATCCTCGAGATGCCGATAAGGACCGGATTGGATATAGTCGTGTCGAAAAAAAACATAATGCTTTGGCACGTGCGTCAACTATGCTTGATGCACATGCGTCTACTATGCTTGATGGACACCTTATCGAAGAACTTGTGAGACGGAGGGTGAGGTTTTGCACGTTATATTCACACATAGAGCCCTTTCATTTGAATTAATAATTCTTTATCTGTTATCAGCGCACGATGGCTGTTCACATTGACATAAAATTCACCACATAAAGCACATTTATAATCGGTATTGATCGGACATATTGAATTAAATAATATGGATTGCCACACACGAAATAGACTTTGTATAGTTTTAAATTTTATTCAACTCTGACTCCTTTCCCAAGGGATAATCTAATTAGTATTAATTCAATTCAAATTTCCCAATTCATTAAACAAATAAATATTCCATTTCATTCAATTAATTATTCTAAAAAGTTCAATTCAATGTCCCAAGTCATTCAATTCCCATATTCTAATTCATTAAAGTTCTCTTAGTAACCCTTCTTCCTGGAGGAGGTTACCCCTGGTTGACCTTCACAGCAGAGGGAGCGAAGGTTGGGGCTCCCTCTATCTCCCCTCTGTCATGGGGGGCCCATTTCACATCCCATTCGCCTATCAGGGCTCTAAATGCACTTATTAATATAAGTGCTGGTTACCCTACCTTTCTCCTGTTTACCTTATCCTTCCTTATGGTCATCCTACTTTATACCTAATTTTCTCATACAAGATAGATTATTATTGTTGGGCTACTCTCATACAGGATAGTTTATTATTATTGGGTTACATCTTATTTATTTAATATTTATTATGTTAGGGTTAGTTGCTTCACATATCTCACAACCTCTACAAAGTTCTTGAGTTGCTACAAACTACCACAATTAAGGGCATCCTACCATTTATGTTTAGACGATCACAGTTAAGGCCAATACTTTACTTAAAAAATATTGATGAGCGAAAAAATACTCTTTGCTAGGGGGTGCAACGTTACAATACCGTAGACTTTGATATTATGCTGGGGCTGTTGTACACTCTTAACATATCTCCAACAGTGATTGACTGGTTTCCTAGTTACCTGTACGGGCGCCGGCAGCGTATAAAGGTTGAAGACACCTTCTCTTCATGGTGTGATACCTCTGCTGGCGTGCCGCAGGGTGGCGTGCTATCACCTCTTCTGTTTGCTGTCTTCATTAATTCTATTTCCAATCAACTTAACTCTTCCTACCACCTCTATGCAGACGATCTACAGATTTATACGGAGTCATGCTTGGATGACATCACTCGGGCCATCCAAACCACAAATGACTATTTAGGTCGAATCCAAGACTGGAATGGCTTCAAAGTGAATCCAAATAAGACGCAAGTAATTATCATTGGTAGTCCGTGGTTTGTATCGAGGGTTCCCCTTGACCAGTTGCCTTCTATTGTTTTTGATGGTGAACGTATACCATATAGTACCACTGTTAAGAATCTAGGGATTTACTTTGACAGTACCTTTTCATGGATGCCGCAGGTCGCCGAGGTTAGCAGGAAGATGTTTGCTGCCTATGGTTCTTTAAAGCGTCTTCGCAACTTTCTTCCCATTAGCACGAAAATTGGGCTGGCACAATCCCTCCTGCTTCCAATCCTTGACTACGCTGACTCCTGCTACCTTGATTTGACTGTGGAGCTACTTAATAAACTTGAGCGACTTCAAAACCTTTGCATAAGGTTTATATTTGGCCTGCGGAAGTACGACCATGTGTCGGAATTCCGCGCTCGACTCAAGTGGCTCCCGGTCAAACGTCGAAGGGATGCTCATATCCTTTCTCTTCTCTATTCCATTCTCTTTCTTCCTTTGACACCTCATTACCTTAAGGAACGCTTTGTTTTCTGTTCCACTACCACTGGCCGTCACCTGCGCTCCTCTGAAAATCTATCCCTCCTTATGCCCATCCACTCCACTAACTTCTACACCAATTCCTTTTCCGTGCAGGCTGTTCGGCTCTGGAACTTGTTGCCAGAGTCGATCAGACGTGCTCCCTCCTTGAGTGTTTGTAAGTCGAAAGTCAAAGATCATTTCCTTGACCTCTGATTTCTTTAAAACTTCATTTTTATTTCGTTTTTCTCCTCCTACTGTTGTTTCCGTGTTGTATGTAGTACTCACTTATATGTATGTATATCGTTGAAGAAATATGTATGTATGTATGTATATATTTTAGATTATTTTATTTTTAAGTATATTTATACTTTCATTGTCATTCTGGATTTCTTTCTTCTCTTGATCTACACCGCCTACCTATTTTTGTTTTTGTAATTCCTCTACTTCCTCTCTTTTTAGCCATAAGACCGCCTTATTTGTACGAAATTGTAATTCTTTATCTTTATTCAAATGTATATTCTATTTTGGTGTGCAATAAAGTATAATTGAATTGAATTGAATTGACAAAGCGTTTAAACGAGAAAAACGTCATGCGCGCTCTTTCTAGCATACGTCAAATAATAAGGATGGAGGCACTCCTCGATTTTCGTCGTTTTCTCGGGGGTGCCATGCGAGGCCTATATACTGTATAAAATACCAATATTTTTTTCGATTTTTCATACAAACGTTTGATCGAGTTGATTGGGAAAGTCCAAATATTTTTTCCGAATTTCCTATAGGTTTCTTTGAGAAAATTGTTTAGTATAATTAGTACAAACAATGACCCCTTAAAGTAGTGCCACTGTTTACCCTAACACCCGGTACACGTCCTACTGCAGGGCACAGGCCTACCCTCGGAAAGGGTGTATGGGCGTTAGTCCACCACGCATGCCCAATGCGGATTGAATTCTTCGGATCAGAATTTCTCCGTCAGCGTTTGCATGTTTCCTCACGATTTTCTCCTTCAGCGTTTGAGAGCAGTATTACGTAGGTACCTAGTTTTGGGAATACATAGGTAAAAGTCTGGTTGTTGCATTCATGTCGGAGACTTATCCCACACAGCACAGAATATCTCATCATCATCATCATCATAATATCAGCCGATAGACGTCCACTACTGGACATAGGCCTCCCCCAAAACGGGGGGATTTGCCATAATCGCCACGCTTGGCAGGCGGGTTGGCGATCGTACTTGGATTGAATGTACTCAGAGGATGCTGCTGCCCATCCTCCGGTAGATCCCTTAGTCGCCTTTTACGACACCCACGGGAGGAAACGGGATGGTGCTATTCTTAGCCGACACCACACGGACATCCACGGACAGAATATCTACTAGATATCTGTTAGATATTTTGTAGACACTTAGATATTTTGTAGATATCTATTAGACATCTTGTAGACATTTGTGCTGTTAGGGATCTTTATCGCCTAGTGTAAAAATCATGTAGCTCTGTGGCAGAGAGGCGTTGTTGTCCGATAAGTTTTCTCTTTACTATTTGTTTAAAAAAGATAAAGATAAGTTCAGATCACGCCTTTTAGCCCCCTTAGGCCTCGCCTATCTAAATAAATCTTCCGACAGAAATGCTGGAAACCCTGGTGTAGAAAAACTGGGCGTACCTCGGACAGCGCATTATATTCCGAGAGATAAGTGTACTTTTTGAAACCATCAGCAGCAAGGCTGATTCAGTGTTTATGGGGTGTAGAGCTTCTCTGTGATGGGGATGGACCAGGTCCAACATTTAAAAAGACGGGTAGGAAGGGTAGGTAAATGAGCCGGATGATGGAAGCTCAGCCTACGGATGGAATGCCGATCGTAGGTCCATCTACAGGACATCGGCAGACCATCTACAGGTAGAACCTTAGGAGGAGCGCGTAATTATCTCTATGGGTAGAACACTCCATCAATGCTGCTGCCGAGGAAGAGTGTGCCAAAAACGCCAAAAAAGCTCTTTGGATGGCGATGCTAATAGTATAAGAGGTAAGTGTACTTTTTGCAACCATCAGCAGTAAGGCTGATTCAGTGTTTATGGGGCGTAGTGCATCTTTGTTATGGGGATGGACCAGGTCTGCCTGCATAACTCCAGTCAACTCAACTGCAGATTAAAGGTCTGTAAAAAATTAACGATCAGCAGCAAGGCTGATGATAGTTGACAACAATATCATAAGATCAGCCGTGCAGCTGATCGTTAATTTTTTACAGACCTTTAATCTGCAGTTGAGTTGACTGGAGTTATGCAGGCAGACCTGGTCCATCCCCATAACAAAGATGCACTACGCCCCATAAACACTGAATCAGCCTTACTGCTGATGGTTGCAAAAAGTACACTTACCTCTTATACTATTAGCATCGCCATCCAAAGAGCTTTTTTGGCGTTTTTGGCACACTCTTCCTCGGCAGCAGCATTGATGGAGTGTTCTACCCATAGAGATAATTACGCGCTCCTCCTAAGGTTCTACCTGTAGATGGTCTGCCGATGTCCTGTAGATGGACCTACGATCGGCATTCCATCCGTAGGCTGAGCTTCCATCATCCGGCTCATTTACCTACCCTTACTACCCGTCTTTTTAAATGTTCGATTGGGTTATAACTTATAAGTTAGATTTATTTTGTAGTGTTTATGTTAAAGTATGTTGTTATGTAAATAAATGTATTTAAATATTAGTATTTATGTAAATTGTCTGTCTAATTTTAATAAAATAGATATTTACATCCGAGTCTAGACAAAATTGGGTTTTGTTTTTCGAAAGGTTGTGATTTTAATATTATTAACATAAATTTATTTTTTTAAGACTCTTTGTGTTTTACTGTAACTATTGCTACGAAGGTCATTATTTAAATCTTCAAATACTTACATACCTATACAGGGTGGAATTTTTTAACGTCACCTGGAGGGAAAGTACTCTAAATACTGAAGATAGAAAATTGTACTCAAAGGAAACATTCCTTTAACAAAGAAACAAAACGAATCGAACCGACTACATTCTGAAAAAAAAAACCTGTTCTTTTATGGCTATTATTTTCTAAGTTTAGACCATCAAACTGAACAACTTTCATACAAAACCAACCTCAACTCAAATGTATGGGGTATATTTTATTTTTTCTCGATGTTGGCTCCAACAACCACCCCTTTTAATATTATTAGGGTGTGCACAAATACATATAAAATTGAACATACAGTGGAATCTAGATTCTAGGTTTTAGATTATGTTCTGAAATTATCTTCGAATTACAGGCGGAAGGATCAAAGCCCTGGTGAAAGGTCTGGAGCATGCCCACTTATCAAATCAGGATGAGGATGCAACGTACAACGACATCAATGTGCCTTCCAAGAAGAGCCTGGAAGCCAGGCTGGAAACTATTACGAAATATATTATTTTGAGGTGAGGATGAATGAGGTTTATCGTGAAAACATCGCCCAGAGAATTGCTAAACTAAAGTGGCAATGCGCGGGGCACATTGCTCCCAGAACCGAAAGCCGATGCGTGCGTCGTAGGGAACTAGCGACCGCGTATCAAAAAGCGCAGCGTGGGAAGGAATTCTATAACATCTGGTACAGTTATTTTAAGTATGGGAGCGACTGAATAAAGAACGCCTCCTTGAAAGATGCAGCAGAAGTTCAGCACTGGACGATTAGAAATTCATAATCATGATCCATCCATCCATCCATCCATCACAGCCCTTGATCAGTTCGTCTTCGGACATAGGCCTCCTCCATATTTCTCCATGACGTTCTGTCCCTCGCCCTCTGCATCCAGTTCGGACCCGCGTGCTTCCTAATGTCATTGACCCATCTTTCTGGTGGGCGGCCTCTACCTCGCGTGGTTTCATAATCATGATAAAAGTTATTTAAAACCACGTAATTTTTTTAGTATTTCTGATAAAACCTCAGGCGAACGCATTCCTCAGACTGAGAATAACCCGGACATGGTCAAAGTGGCTGGTGTCCATGGAGGTCATGAACCTCGTCCACGTGATGCTGCAGATCTGGTTAACAAACCGATTCCTCAACGGCCACTTTTACGACCTTGGACCCAGGGTGCTTTCGGGTGACTGGAATAAGATTGCTGATCCACTTGAAACTGTCTTTCCTAAGGTAAGCTTCAACTTGCGGTAGGTAAGTTTTTTCTTCTGCCAAGTCGATCTTCTTCTTCTTATCGTGTGGGCAAAGCCCTGGTGTCAGAGTTTTTTAAGACCGCCTCGCCTTACGGCCTCTGACGTGGTTTTGATGTAACGACTACTACCACCGTAGATAGCCGGGACCAACGGTTTAACGTACTTACCATCCGAAGCAGGAATCAGGTGATCCAGCCTGCAATGCAACGGGGAAAAACGCACAAAGTGACATATCACTAGGTGTCCCCCGTGAGAATCGAACCTACGACCTCCGTGTCGAGAGCCAATGCTCTTAACCATTAGACCACGGAGGCAGTTCAAAGTGTTCAAAGTTCACAGTGCCAAGTCGATGGCATATCAACTGATTTACCATCGTGGTGAAGTGATTTCCCAATCAGCATTAGAGGCTTTCTTATTGCCCAGGGTGCGCTGGACGTTCATAAAATTTATTGACGTTTCCAGGTAACGAAATGTACGTTCCACAAGTACGGTCCAAGTGGCACCATCCAGCAGCACGACGCTCTGTGTGTGATGGCGCTTAACATCATCCACGAGAAGATCTACACGGTGCTGTGGTTCTGGCTGCTGTTCCTCCTCATTGCTTCAATTCTTGGTGAGTGTATTTAGGACGTTACTTGGCTTAGGGATTTCAATTTGGGTTGCATGCGAGAATTGCAATTTCAGTAGAGGAACTTCAGGCTCGCCGAATATCTGGCTAGTAAAATATAGAAACAGTAGTAGAACTCAATAGTTCTACTATTGACACGAAAAGAAGAAGTAGAAGAAGGTGGTGTGCTGCATTGGTACATGATTTTTCAAATCGTACCTGCTGACTCAAACACCACCTGGAATTCTTTAGATAGAACTATTATTTCTTTCCGTTCATAGAAATACCTACACTGTGTATTTTTTGCCTGTTGATTGTCACAAGTCTGTATCTATCGCAGGCGTTTATAGCATATACGCTGTCTTTCTCTCTTATATATTCCGTGGTCTTATTCTGTTAACCCCCAAGTCCTTCATTAGATGCTGGACTCTTGCTGATCTCCTTTATTCGAACAACGCTTTGCACCACCTGTCTGTTACGACTGCACATTAAATGAAATCTTTTAGTTCCATCCCCCGGCATCCTTAATAATTCTTCTGTGCTTCATTTCAGCGGTAATATGGCGTGCGATTTCCTTCTGCCTATACCGTTGGTCTCTTCGCTTCAAAGTGTTGATGTTCAGGCAGATCACCGGTAACAAGTTCAAATCGTGCAACGTCAGCAGTGTCGGGAACGGGTGCCGGTTTGGAGATTGGCTGTTCTTGTACTACTTGGCGAAGAATATGCATGGATTAGTGTTTCAGTAAGTTTAACTTTTCAGATATTTTAACTCCACGAACTGTTTATCTTTTGACATGAAATTCTCTGATGCTAAACATTTACAGGGCATACGCCTGGTGGCATAAGAATATTATAGTGTGCTCTTTCTTTGTTTAACACTGCGTTTAAACAATTAATGCATACATTAATTGTTTAAACGCAGTGTCAGACAGACATTGTCAGCAGATGTCAGCAGATGTCAGCAGACATTGTCTGTCTGCCATAACAAGAGGCTTACTGAATTCTAGGCCTCGTAAATTCATTTTATGTTAGATAAAGATAATATAGAAGGCGAAGGAAGGCTGATAAAAACAGCAAAATATACGACCATATCTGGAATTAGCAACATTGAACTTGCTGTTCATCTCGATCATACCTAATCTGCATTTTTATTTTCTACTCTAGAAACATTTCTAGAACTTATAAAATGTCAAGTTTTTCTTTTGTAACCCTATCAAGGGCGAGTCCAACACGCTCTTGGCTGTTTGTTTCTTTTCTCTTCAAGCTCTAATCTTTTTAATCCTTTACTCTTTCCTCCTATTGTGTTTCATTGTTTCCACTTCATTTTCCAGACAACTCTTCGAGCGATTAGCAGAAAAGTTGGAGAAGTGTGACAAGCCTTATGCACAAGAAGGACACGAAGACAACGGTACTGAGCACAATCTCGTAGGTAGAGTAGACTACGATGACGAGACTCTGCCCCTTAATGATAGCAAGAAGTCTTCTTAGTGGCTAGTTGTTATTTTATAAGTATTATTTTGTTAATGGACTTTGGGTATATGTGATTTAAGACATTGGTGTTTTGTCAAAGAATAAAGACAAATTATTTTATATGTTTGCTGCCAGCTATAGTTGGCTCTGCCATTTTTTTCGTGTTGATTTTGTATCTAGTTTTGTTTATATACAGGGTGTAACAAAACACCCTAGTAATACTTAAGGGGGTGCTTCAGCCCATGAAACTGAACAAATTTCACTATGGAGCCTAGTTCGAATTCGCGAAAAAAAAATCTGCTGTCCCATACAAAACTGCTGCACAGACTCGACTAGTTAAAATGTATCGGACGGCTGTTTTTTATTTCGCGATTTCGAAGTTATCTCCATAGTGAAAGTTGTTCAGTTTGATGGTCTGAAGCACCCCCTTAAGTATTACTAGGGTGTTTTGTTACACCCTGTGTATAAGATATCAAAATCAATGTAGGTAAGTAATAAACAATAATTTTACTTATTATTAATGTTACCTAAGACTTTTACTAACTCATCGTCAGCCTATTTACTGCAGGGCACAGGCCTACCCTCTGGGAGGGTGTATTAATTAACTGCCAAAGTTAATTAAGTATTTTTTTAATAGTTGCTTTATAATAAAAAACAGAGAAACCGTAACAGCAGTTAAAAACTTTTTATTTCTAATTAATGGCCGGTTGCTGTGTCTCGCACTACAATTCTGCCAATTTCAAGTGATTTCTGTAATCTCAAGGATTGTTTTATGAACAACAACACATTAGAGGTAAAAAGGTAAACATAGGTAAGTACTTAAAAAGATAAGAAGTCACGGTATGTGATTTATTTAAAGAGTTAGGTGACCATTGTAATTTTTTTTATCAAAATAGTCATTTATCATTGTCATAATCCGTGACGTTGGACCTTAATTTTTATAAATGAAGTTATTAACAACTTTCTTTTTTAAGAATAAATTGTACCAACTTATCTGGATTTGCGACCTTTTATTTGTTTTTATTACTTAGCTTTGAAATTATTCATTTCCTACACATAAATTGCGACCTTCTAATAACAAACTAATAATTTATTGGATCAGGGTCAGGTCAGTTACGTCCTTTTCCCCGAACGTCCACTATGGACCCGAACGTCCACTTCCCAGTTTTGTCCATTTTCCCGAACGGCCTTTTCCTCGAACGGCCATTTCCCCGAACGGGCATAATATTCCCGAACTTTTGCCCTGACGTGCTTCAGAACATCAAACTGAACAACTTTCACTATGGAGCCAACTTCGAAATCGCGAAATAAAAACCTGTTTCATTAAAACTGCAATACTGGCTCGACTCAAATGTATAACGACAACAATTTTTTTAAAATTTTTCTTGATGTTGGCTCCATTGTGAAAGTTATTCGGTTTGATGGTCCGAAGCACCTCCGTATGTACGTTACGTGAGTTTTGTTACACCCTGTATAAACTACAGTTATTGTTAAAACAACAACTGAACGAATCGTCAAAATGGCGAACCATTTATGCAGGGTGCAAGGAAAAATATCTTTTACTATGGGACCAAACCCGCGAGAAAAAAAAAATCTTCTGTTTCATACGTTTGAGTCGAGTAGGCGGGAAGAAGAAGGCATTGTGGTTTAGTATGGAACAGCAGATTTTTTTTGCGCTGACACGTTTGGTCCCATAGTAAAAGTTGTTCAGTTTGATGGGTGAAGGTTAATGTTACTTTCTTTACACCCTGTATTTATCTTTTAAACAGTTATTTTTACAATCAGGTGATTTAGCCTGCAATTTCCTAACCAACTGGGGAAAAACGTACAAAGTGACATTATCACTCTTGGTGTTCCCCGAGGGAATCGAACCCACGACCTCCTTGTCAAGAGCCCATGTTCTTAACCATTAGACCACGGAAGTAGATGATGGCTGATTTGATTGATTTAATTGAAGCCATACATTCACAAGGTGTGATCATGAACCACAACACCAATGCCAATAATCCCTATCTAAACTATTATAAAACTGTAACAGAAGTGTGTCTGTTTGAAGATATTTACAAAAAAAAAGATTACAATATGGTTTTTAGATGTCCCTGATTCCAAATCACCAATTATTGGATTTTTTGTTTGTCTGTTTATTTGTTTGTTTGTGTGTTTGTTTGTTCGAGCATCACGCAAAAACTACTGGACCGATTTTGATGAAACTTTTTTTGTTTGATAGCTTATGATCTGACTTAAAATCGGATATATAATTTATACCGAAGAAGTCGCGGGTAAATGCTCGTTAAGATATAAAACTTCACAATTTTTATCAAATAAGTCTTCTCACAGGAACAGCGATTGTCTTCCCGTTTCCCGTTACTTTTCCTCCTCGAAAGAAGTCCAAACTTTGCAATAATACAAAAAACAATACCCAATTAACGTACAGTGTTTATCGCTATTCTTGACTATCTTATCAAGCTTGATATCGAGTGACATACTCACTCACTGACACAAGTGTGATGCGGACGTCTGCCTTGTTTTTAACTTATCCGTGTTGTGTTCTCGTAAGTATTAATAAAGTTTAACGTTTTGTGCACAATCTGTTTGTTTAAAGTTATATCCAACTTCATGGCTTGTTACCAAGAAGCTTGCATGGTGTCTTGTTTCTTATTTGTTTCGTTCAAGGACTTATATTGATACCTTATGTGCTTGGGAATCTTTCGCTTTTAATTGTGGGTTAGTGTTGATGATTTTCCGAATGTCTAGTTTAGACTTCAAGGGTTCTTTTTGGAAAAAAACATAATCTTGTGCCATACAAATATTTTCCTACAATTGTATACACTACCCGGCAAACATCTTAATCAATGGGGCGGGGGTGAGGGGTGTGGGCATTAGGCGTTTTTGCCTACTTTTGTTCTGCGCAGTCAAGGTTTTGCCAACTTGTTTGCTGGCTATTATAGCTTCGTTGTAGAATATCGAATTGTCGGAGAATAACATAAAAATCTTGAAAGTAGGTACCTACTTTAGAGTTAAATACTAAAGTATCTAAGTTATGCCGTAAACGCATGTTTGTTTTGAACTACTTTGTATGTACTAGTTAGTAGATTCGTAAGTTTAGTGTGGACTCTATCTTTTCCTTTTAATTTAATTTCTGTTATTAAGTGTAATAACAACAACTGAAATTTTTATTAAAGCATATTCTGCCGTAATAAAGCATATTCTGTGAAAATTTCAACTGTCTAGTTTATTATGGTTCAAAAGTTGCAGCCCTAAATAGGCCTACCTATTCTGTATTCTGTCTGTCCTAACAGACGGACGGACGGACGGACGGATGGAAAATATAGGCTTAGTAATAAATTGGGTCTCGTTTTCACCCATTGGATACGGAACCCTAAAAACTCGCCAATGATTAAACTTTATTGTTCCAGTCTTATCTAGCAATAATTGCATAAGAGAGACAGAGATGCCAAATACTATTTCGGCTAATCAATCCATGTCTTATATCCAAGGTTAGATAGGTACTAGAGATATTTTCCAATCACTATCGTAAACTTTTAACGTCTTAACTACTTAACAATTTGACAAAAAATTAGTTATGGAAAATTATGTGCTACTACCATACATACACGACCATAATTCCATTAGAGGCGGACAGAAGTTTTTCTACAACTACCAACACAAATGTTCACGTTATACGGGGTGTTAGGGTAAACAGTTGCATTACTTTAAGGGTTAATAACCCCTAAAGTGTATGTACACACGGTGACACATCAGGTTACGCACCCTATATTATATACCCATAACTACACTACTATCAGTTTAAAATAACAATGTGCATGACCTCGCTCGCAAATGTGACGTCACTCAATCACACGAACTTCACTCGAGTCATTCAAATGATTGTTTCCTTTGCATAGAGTCTACATTCCTTTGTCAACCGAGTGAAGTTATCCAACGGCCCTTCAAGGTCATGCACATTGTTATTTTAAACTGATAGTACGTACAAAACACAAAATAGTGCGGTAGAGAGCCTGCATAGACGCGGCTGCCGCATGCCGGCGCGGGCGCAGCGTGCTGTGAGACGAAACAACAACAACATACCGCACCCTCTCGCATGATTCGCAGCGTTCAACTTCTAATAGTTCAAACTCCAAACAGGGTAACCTGACCTGTCGCCGTGTATACATACATGGGTACAATAGTATTCATGATACTCAACAACTTTCTCTAAGAAACCTATAGGAAATTCACAATTATAATTTTTTTATTTTTCATACAAACGTTCGACCAGCTGATTGCATTTAGTTTGGAAAGTCCAAAAATTCTTTTGCGAATTTCCTATAGGTTTCTTTCTACAGGGTGAAACAAAACACCCTAGTAATACTTAAGGGGGTGCTTCAGACCATCGAACTGAACAAATTTCACTATGGCGCCGATATCGAAATCGCGAAAAAAAAACCGCTCTTTCATATAAAACTGCAGTACCGTCTCGACTCAAATGTATGGGACGGCAGATTTTTTTTATTTTTTCTCGACATTGGCTCCAAAGTGAAAGTTGTTCAGATTGATGGTCTGAAGCACCCGCTTAAGTATAACCACAACACAAATGCCTATCTGTCAGAAAAAAATTACGTTAAGCCAAATGAAATTTCAAGCTTCTTGGCCAAATGATACTATACAGGGTGTACAATAAAATGGGACAGCTACTTAAAGGGGTGCTTCAGACCATCAAACTGAACAACTTTCTCTATGGGACCAATATCGAAATCGCGAAAAAAAAATCTGCTGTCCCATACATTTCAGTCGAGTTATGTTTGCAGTTTTGTATGGGAGAGTGGATTTTTTTTTCGCGATTTCAATATTGGTCCCATAGAGAAAGTTGTTCGGTTTGATGGTCTGAAGCACCCCTTTGAGTAGCTGTCCCATTTTAATTTACACCCTGTATACAATGTTCTTGAGCCAAATACTTCAATTAAAAAGAAAAAAACTTTTCTTCCTTTTTAGTTTTTATGGCTTATGATGTTTTGTTTCCAAGACATCTTGCCAGTTTACTTAAAAAAAATTAGAATCAACAAAAAGTTTTTATTCCGAAATCCCAAATAATCCCAATAATATCTCTTTGGTGGCTATTTAATTAATTTTCCAACTGTTTCTGTTATCAAACAATTACTGGAAGTGGGTCACTATGTGTTTAAAAGTCATAAAATATACTCGGTATTTCTCTGTTATCGTAATTTTTAAGCCTTTCTTATGAGTACACACGGCGACACATCAAGCTATACAAAACCAACATAAGCTGCCCCCTTACCCGCACTTTCGATCTTCACTATATCGCCACTGTTTCGGTCCGCACTTCATTGTAATAGAGTTGAAATTGGAACGAAAACATTCACGCAAAAGTTCGAATCGAATGTGCGGGTAGACCCTCTGGTCGCGCGTAGGTCGAGTACGTCGCGTAGCCAGCTTAATATGTTGGTTTTGTATAGCTTGATGTGTCGCCGTGCTTACATACTTAGTTATAGTTATAACGCTAAAAACCAACATTAACTTACAAGACCTACCTTACCTTTGACGAAGCCTGTTGTGGATGTGAATGTTGTACCTATTGCCTTTGACGAAGCCTGTCGTGGATACGCACTTTGTACTTACAAGAGTAATGTTTGTTTCGAGTGAAATATGGATGTTCTGAATTTTCAGAATATCTCTGATTACCTACCCCCTCGGGGAAACACTAGTAGTAGTAGGTATGCACTAACAAAGAGTTTTTTGGAAATCATTCAATAAAGGGCTTTAAAAAGGATGTTCAAGTTTTCCAAAAAGCCGCGTGGACGAAGCCGCGGGCTAAAGTTTATTGTTATAAATCATCAGCTACAACTGCATGGCCAAATAATTAAAAATATCAATCAAATCCATGTTTATTTTTCATACCAAGAAGTGTAAGTAGGTACATTGGGAATTGTTGTAGATTCGAACCCGCGACCTTTAGCTTCGCAGTTAAGACCACCCACTTAGATAACAAGTCGTAAAAATAAAAGGAAGAATCATTTTCAACGGAATTAGTTTGTTGATTCAGCCTTTTAAGTACCTACCTAGGTAGTTCCAGTAATTTTTGTACATAGTGTGAATATACATTGTGAATAAAAAACGCAAATAGTGGAAGCTCACGTAGGCACTAAAAATGTCTTAAGAGGATGTATTTCGGAGTGCGCTCCATACAAACGAAGTCTGGTTCCTTTTTCAATACTAACCCTTTTGTACTATAACATCAATAATACTAACAATTAAAGTCAATGAAAATTTTCAGAAACAATCTAAAAACCTTAATGTCTAAGCTAAAAACTAATCTCTATGCTTAGTATGTTGTCATATTTCAGTTTTTTTTTTTTTTTTTTGTGACAGTGCCTCAAAGATTTCCATACAAATAATCCAAATCAAATTAAAGATTGAAAAATTCAGTCTCGGGCGGGACTTGAACCCGCACCCGCACCCGCACTTCCCCGGTTTGGAAGGGTGCGGGTTCAAGTCCTGCCCGAGACTGAATTTTTCAATCTTTTATTTGATTCGAAATAGCACATCATGGCTGTAACTTGTTTTAAAATCAATAATAAGTATTTGAAATAATCCAAAGACTACACCTAGCATTGAAACTGTATAATTTTAACGAAAATCTGACAACATACGAGTACAGGCATAGGGATTAGTTTCTAGATTGTTCCTGAAAAATTTCATTGACTTTACAATTGAAAATATAACCAGACTTCGTTTGTATGGAGCGCGCTCCGAATTATATCCCCTTAAATAGACTTCAATGAGAGTCATACAATGGCCTCGATTCGGACTGTGCGACGACTTAACTAAATTTATTCCTGTCACTTTCTAAAATAAGATTAAGAAAAGAAAAAGAAAACCAACAGCTGACTTTAGTGCTGTCAAAGTGACGTTAAACGCCCAAAAACGCTTTAAATAAGATGGCGTACATTATGATGGCATCTTATTTTGCGCATTTAACGTCACTTTGACGGCACTAAAGTCAGCTGTTGGTTTTCTGTCTCTTTTCTTAATCTTATTTTAGAAAGTGACAGGAATAAATTTAGTTAAGTTAAGTCGTGTCACAGTCCGAATCGAGGCCATTGATCAAAGACTACAGTTCCATTGATAGCTAGATAGTCCAGTTGGTATAACCACACTTCAAAACTGAAACTCAAATGGTGAGTTTGTATTCCACAAAGGCAAAAGGCAATACTTCTACGTGATGGGGGTTAAAAAAACACATAAACATTCATAAACTCACGACTATAATCCCTTTCAGGGTCATCATCATCAGCGGTAACTTACATACCTGGCCGGTTTTGTCCTTCCTACCTACCTATTTAAACAATTTGAAAATATAAGAACCTTGTCACAATCGCCTGCATTAAACCTACTGCAAATAGGATAAGAAATAGTACCTAGGTAAGTACACACGGCGACACATCAGGTTACGCACCCTATATACCCATAACTACACTACGTACAAAACACAAAATAGTGCGGTAGAGAGCCAGCATAGACGCGGCTGCCGGCGCGGGCGCAGCGTGCTGTGAGACGATACAACAACAACATACCGCACCCTCTCGCACGATTCGCAGCGTTCAACTTCTAATAGTCCAAACAGGGTAACCTGACCTGTCGCCGTGTGTACATAACGGTGGCCTACATTTCAAATTGGTTGATGGTATGTTTGATCCCCAAATATCTTTTTTTCCAGGTAAGCCTGAAACGAAATAACTAGAAAGAGATATTGTAATGAACTTAATAAGTCGATGACAAAATATAAACCATTAGGAAAAGAAAAAATTCAAAATGTTAGCAGCAACCATAAATACGCTTGTCCCGCGGATGCGATTCAGGAACTACAAGCCAAAGATAGAAAACTTTGTCTTCCAGCTGCATTATAAAGCAACGGTTACTATCTTATTGGCCTTCGTGATCCTTGTCTGCGCCCGTGAATACTTTGGAGACCATATCAGATGTATATCGGACGCTGGAGTGCCGGATCATGTTATTCAGACATACTGCTTCTTCATGGCTACTTTTACTATTGTAAGTTTACTTTGGTATATTGTAAAGGCCCAGTGGTTAAAAGAGGTGTTGATCCATAGATTTTCGACGAATCAAACTATAGCAACTATTAACTATTGCTTGAATAACCTACACAGGATGTAAACATTAATCTGCACCACTTTTGCTATGGGACCATCATTAAAAAAATAGAAAATCTGTTCCATACATTTGGGTCGTGCAGCTGTCGACATGATGTTGATGACACCTTCTACGGAAAAACATTTTTCTTTTCGCGATTTCTAGATAAATAGAGCTATGGTCTGAAGCACCCCTCAATTATGTAACGCATACACCATATACAGGGTGTACAATAAAATGGGACAGTTACTTAAAGGGGTGCTTCAGACCATCAAACTGAACAACTTTCTCTATGGGACCAATATCGAAATGGCGAAAAAAAAAATCCGCTCTCCCATAAAAAACTGCAAAAATAACTCGACTGAAATGTATGGGACAGCAGATTTTTTTTTCGCGATTTCGATATTGGTCCCATAGAGAAAGTTGTTCAGTTTGATGGTCTGAAGCACCCCTTTAAGTAACTGTCCCATTTTATTTTACACCTGTATTTAAAGCACCTAAATTAGAGCACCATTAGCTGGTTTCTTCCTGGTTTGGCTTTGTTTAAAAAAGCCTTTCCGTCTATCCCTCATTTCAGGTCCGGCATTACAACGAGAGTCTCCTCGAAGGAGGCTTCCTCCCTCACCCCGGAGTGGGTCCAATGATGGATTCAGATGAGAAACTCCACCACACCTACTACCAGTGGGTCCCATTCGTTCTCTTCCTCCAGTCAATCTGCTTCTATTTACCGCATTATATTTGGAAGAAGAAGGAAGGTGAGTTGTTATTCTTACACTAGAGACTGCTCGCCCCCATTCCAAATAAGCAGATAATGAGCATGATTAGGTATATGATTTAGATAAAACTATCACCACATGCACGGGTGGCACCAAAGGACATCCAAAAACTCCTTCCTTTAGTGTTTAGCTCGCAAAATATCCTGATTTTGTTTAGCTATAAAGACTAGGAATCCATCATTATCATCACGATACCTTACTTCTGCAACTTGACTAATATTTTTTTTTACATAAAGTATTGTTACTACCATAGAGTAAGAAGAGATGGCATATCGGCTTGTTTCTATAGAAAATGTTGTCGCCAACAAAGGGGGTGAAAAACGGGTGAGGGGAAGGGTTAACCTTTAAATACGCTACTTCCCGCTATTATGACGTCAGGCCCAGTTGAGTATCTGTGCACAGTTCGATACAACATCTCTACCCCAGGGGAGCGCGTTATTTTCTCTATGGTTACTACCATCTACGCGTCAGTTATCGTTATATCAGTTTTATCTTATCTAGTAGATAATCCAGGTTAGAATGTTTCATAAGAAGATCTGTCTGCCTGATATGTCATCCCATCTGTCAACTGGTGGACGCCTTTTAGATGACGACATAGAAACGACATCGACACGACAAGTCATATTTGAAATGTGTCATTGATATAAATATGACTTTTTAACCTTTTTTGTGACACTTCTGCTTCTGGGCAAATGTCTTCATCCATTAGTAGGTTTCTAATTTATTGCTCTACGTTTTCTGGGTCACCTCGAGAAACATGTCCACCAGCCTAATCCCACTTCAGTTGTGCAGATTTCTCGTCTGCATCAGCTATTTGAGATTTGGAGCGCAGTATTGTACTTATTCCGGATACGGTCTTATCATTGACGTCCAGTGTAAAACCACCCGTCAGATCTGTGACAGAGAGGCGTTATTATCCGATAAGTGGTGTCTTTACTATTTGCTTAGATAAAGATGATTGTAGTCTTCAAAACCACGCCTTTTCAGCCCCTTTCCCTGGCCTCGACGTGTTTCGACAATCTTGAAGCTTGACTCTGAATAACTGTATTGACGTTAGTATTATTAATTTCGAAAGATAAGTCTAATTTCAATAAAATTAAGATATTTCCGGCTGAGATGATGATGATTTCCGGGTTTAGACAAAATTAGCTCAGCTGTGTTTTTTAAAGGTACGATGTGTATCTATGCTAGAATTGAACCGCTACCCCAAAGAGTAATATAAGTATATTAGAAAAGAGAACCCACTCGTGGCAACATTATGCATCCACCTTATGTCAAATTGAAGGCTAGCTAGCGCCATCTGTGTTTCTCTGAAAATAATTCTACCTATACTATACATACCTACTTATATATATATGCTTATATACTCATACCGTTGTTTGAATGCTAGTTTTCGTTCAATCCCGCACCGATCGAGTGAAATTCCAGTATCCTTACTATTCCTGTAATCTGTACATTGGTAAGAGAACAACTGAAACTCCAAAACATTACTAAATCGGCACAAAATTGAACAAAAACTACAAACAACACGCACATTATGCAAGGAAGGTCGCCATTTTGTAAATTTGTAAATTTGACAATGACATAGACAATATAATCTTTTTTTTTCATAGTAAAAGATATATTTAACAGATGGCAGCACATTCTATGCAAACTGAATCGGAAAAACCACCAAAAGGCAAATGTCCTCCGCCTGCGCTACCCCTTCAAGGAAGGGAAGCGTACCATTAACTAGATTACAACATCTTCTTTTTCCAAAAGATGAGACCTATATCACAGTATAAGAAAGAGTATGGTACCTATATAGATAGATCTACAAATGATTTCGCCAACACTCTCGTGAGAGGTTTAGCCTTAGATAGAAATAGGATAGCGACACATGGACAGACACAGTGCTCTACTAGACGACCGACGTCCTGAAATGATCTTCTCATCACAGGAGGAAGAATCAAAGCCCTGGTGACAGGTCTGCAGCATGCCAGCATGTCGATTCAGGACGAGGATGTTACCTATAACGGCATCACGGTGCCTTCGAGGACGAGCCTGGAAGCCAGGCTGGAGACTATTAGGAAAGATATTATTTTGAGGTGAGGATGAATAAGCATAGCATAATACCACAGTATTACTATAAGCCTCACAGTATGGCAACGCTCTTGAAGGCGGGCGATGCCGCCGCCTCCCGGCGCCGCGCCGTGTGTACTTACGCTGTCATGCACAGATATGCAAGGCAATTCCAACACCTTCATACAGATCTAGTAAAGCGACTCCCGCCGCCCGCTTCCCCGCCACCGTTGCTCTGCGCAAGTACATCGGTTTCCGTAATGTAAGGACTATTAGAGTTATGCTGTGATAATACGTTCTCTTAGTGGTCTTAAAAACGTAGGTACAGCTAAGAGCAGGTAGGATTCCTCAATCACTCAAAGAACTCCACATCAACCAATTGCTGGGTATAGGCACTGATTATTTTAATAGTTTTTACCACTCATTTTTACTTTGCCATTCGTCAGGATCCTGTGCTAATCTGATCCAATCACCATGCCATAGGAGCAACAAGTGGTTTTAAATAATTTTTAAATTACTATAAAGTTTGCTTAATGCATTCCTCAGATTAAGAATAACCCGAACATGGTCAACGTGGCTGGTGGCCATGGAGGTCACGAACCTCATCCACGTGATGCTGCAGATCTGGATCATTAACCGATTTCTGAACGGCCACTTCCTCGACCTCGGACCCTGGGTTCTTTCATCGGGTAATTGGGCTATGATTGCTGATCCACTTGAAACAGTCTTTCCTAAGGTAAGATATTCAACTTGTAATAGGCTCTTTCTTTTTTCGAGTTCGGTTTATCATTGAGTTGATTTGCTACCATGGTGAAGTGATGAAAGTCAGCATCAGAGGCTTGCTTATTGCTCAGGAAAATACATCAATACGTCACTCGGAGAAGCTCTTTACATGTTAAGCTAATATTCTGTCATTGCTCCGTCGTAACACTTATTGGTTCAGGAATTTTTAGCATTTTGACTTGTATCTTGCTTTGTTCTTTAACTTTACTGGAAGTTCTATACAGAATACCAGACAATAATACCAGCGTGCAACGGCGATGTAATACAAATTCTTACCATCTCCTCACGTTCCTTTATAAAGCCTAATTAGGTAGGTACTCTGGGGACTAACCTCAAGGAAGCACGTAAGGTATTTAACTTACCCAGACTATATTCCTGTTTGTATCCCAAATGAGACGCCCTGAAGTGGTTTCGTTTCTCTATATGCGAAATGATTCTTTAAATTCCTGGAATCTTGGCGCTTGCAAAGAAAGTCTTTATTGCCCTTATATGCCTTTCATTCATGTTTTTCCCGTTTCCAGGTAACAAAATGCATGTTCCACAAGTACGGTCCGAGTGGCTCCATCCAGCAGCACGACGCTCTGTGTGTGATGGCACTTAACATCATCCACGAGAAGATATACACGGTCCTGTGGTTCTGGCTGCTGTTCCTCTTCATTGCATCAGTTCTTGGTGAGTTGAATTTAAGTCGATGAGATTTAGATTATAATGGTTATTTGAATTTGCCATTCGGGTCGGTGAAACAAGTGGATAAGCTACAAAATTTACATCTTGTCTGGTCTGATGATGACACTAGGCGGCACCTGCAATGTTGAAAGTAAAATTAGTTATCATTTCACCAAAAATAAATGAACCGACTGTGTGTGTATTTTACGGTCGGATTGTAATTCTTATGTAACGTAATTATTTCCGTCAAATGTATGCGGGTCACATATAAGTTGATGTCTTCTCTTGCCAAATCTTGACAACTATCGATCAAAGCTTTGCTCCACCTGGTAGAAAATTATGTTAGTTCTTTAAACTTCTAGCTCCCGGCATCCTTAATAATTCTTGTGTACTTCATTTCAGCGGTAATATGGCGTGCGATGTCCTTCATCCTATACCGTCGGTCTCTTCGCTTCAACGAGCTGATGTTCAGGCAGATCACCGGTAACAAGTTCAATCCGTACAACGTCATCAGTGTCGTCAACGGCTGCCAATTTGGAGATTGGCTGTTCTTGTACTACTTGGCGAAGAATATGCACTCATTAGTGTTTCAGTAAGTTAGATTTTGTTATCGGTCGGTCATACCTACGCATTATTGTACCCGCATGTATTACGTAAAACATACATAGCTTTATCTGCTATTCCATATTTACATTACTAAAAGCTTGCTTTGCCCAATTTAACTATTGGGTACCTATTTAAACAAACTCAAGAACAATTTATCTAAACATGACAAAAACGTTCTGCAGCTACATAGATGTGTGACATGCGTTTGCTGGCACAAAGCAAATTGTGACGTGCTTTTTCTTTGTTTAACACTGCTTTGCTAACAATCAATAAAGGTATAGCATTGTCTGTTTTCCATAACAGAGCTCTGTAGCCTCATTTTTGCCAGATAATAAGAAACCGAACCTGAAGTTCCATTCTGGTCAAAATCAGCATCATTTATTTTCCACTCTCTAGCACCATTTCTAATACTCATACGTTTATTATTTGATAAGATTTTTTATTTTGTCCTTTTTTTCTTTTCGCTACAAGCTCCAAATCCTTTTAATCCTCGACACTTTCCTTCTATTTGTCATTATCGCTACTTCTTTTTCCAGACAACTCTTCGTGCGATTAGCAGACGAGTTGGAGAAGCGTAACATGCCGTATGCACAAGAAGGACACGAGGAGAAGGGTGCTGAGCCCATTCTCATTGGGAGAGTGGACTATGACGACGAGACTCTACCCCTTAAGGATAGCAAGAAGGCTTCCTAGTTACCTACCCATATTTTAAGAATTATTTTGATAATGACGATTGATATTTGAAAAACGGACTTAAAATACGTTTGGACGTATGTGATTGAAGGCTTTGGTGTGGTTAGAGTGAATTAATGAATTATCGAATAACAAAATGTTTTAAGTTAGGTAAACCTTTAAGAGGCGAGAGACAGGGATATGCAGAGCTGACTGCCAACCTCCAGTAATAGAGAGGAACCCAAAGAAGAAGACTTTTAAGAAGAAAAGTGTACTTAATGTTACTCAATGTTAAGACTTAATAACTGTCATAAGTTAAATAAGTAATTTATAAAATAATTGCTTTATTATCAAAAACAGGGATGTCGTAATGTAAGAGTCACTTTTAAAATTAAAAAAGAAAAAGTACGCGATATAATTTTTTTTCATTGATTATAATATCGTGATGGTGTGCTTTCAAAAAATTGTATTCGTTATCGCCAAGGTATAAAGACTGAAGGGCAATTTAAGTGGCGTTTCAGTCTTTTTAACGTAGAGGTGACGTATGCACAATATCGTAATTAATAGCATAGAGAGAGTAGGTACTATAATTACTACCTACTGTAAGTAGTAGATATACTATTAATAGAACTATATACTATTACCTATTCTGTGGTAGTAGTGTAGTCAGAGTCAATAAAATAGCAAGTTTTAAGCATGTTCCGTGACGTTTCACCTTAATTATAAGTAAAGCTACTTATAAACAACGTTGTCTAGTCCAGTGTGTTAAGTTTAAGAATAAATTCTATTATTTGTTATCTGTGACCTTTTATTTCTATTATTAGCTTGACATATTATGTCATTTTCTACTCGTAGTGTAGGAAGGCATTAACATAGCGTTTTGTGATGCATGTCCTAATTAATTGTTTAAACAAAGTGATCATAATTCATAACTAACAGCATTGATCTAACAATGAATCTAACAATGAAATCATTTTAATATTGAAACTTTGAGAGGTAATTAACACTAGCTAAAAATACATTTAGTCACTACTATTAGACTGAAACTCTCTGGATACTGGCAAATACACATTTTAATAGATTTTCTCAATTATTATATAAAACTATCGGAGCGGTGTATGCAAGAAGCTTGAAATTTTCCCTTCAGAGAAAATTTCAAGCTTCTTGGGTGTATGCGACTCGTGCGGAGCGCGGGGAGAAATGACAGCTGTCAGTATTGACAGCTTCCGGGTGAAGGCAAAGGGGCGACCCATTGAGCACGCAGGGTGGGGTCCGCCAAGAACCACATTTCCGCTAACACTACCTACATTACAGTCTAGGTCTAGTCATCTAGCTACACCTACTGTCGATGTTGGGATGTAACCGGCTTCAAAATAAAGGGAAGAGGTTATCAATTCTAATGTACGGGTCTGTCGTACGAGATGACTAATCGACTGAAGGATAAGGTTTCTTGTGCAGTGTTTTTGTAAATGAAAGGCTAGACACGTATAGCTACTGGACTAACTGGCCCTGTACCCGGACTTTCGATGTTCGATATATTGCCTCTGTTTCGGTCCGCACTTCATTGTAATAGAGTTGACATTGGAACGAATACCTCCACGCAATTGCGAAGTTCGAATTTGCTGGTAGAGGGCCAGGACTAACCCTCAATGTGCAAAAAGTGACCCTTGCTACAACTGCATGCTAAAAAATTTTTATACTAGTTATAGTAAAGCTTCTGATCACCCCGACAGGGATTATGGTCATTAGTTTATGTACCTATGTAAGTTGTATGTATGTACGGTCTTTTTCGTTATTTTTTTCTACGACAAACTTACATTTTGCAGTTGGAGCATCGATCGTGATGTAGACAGATGTATGGGAGAATATTTGTTTTTACCGCAAAGTTAACGTTTGTCCTTCATAATTAAGTTTGTACCAAACCAAACCCTCAGAGCGCGACTCATTCTTGTCCGGTTTCTAATGTATATACTGATCTGATAGGAATATACCATAAATCCTGAAATTTTTGAAGATATATTTACTAACTTAGCCATCATACCTACCTCGCTACCATAGAGATGTACTCGCTTCAATCTAAATAGAAGTGATTATGTACTTAACATTATCTTTACTTCTTAGACGTCTGCTCACATTCTTTGCCTGCCAATAATCTCTATTCCAAGGAAATAAAGTCCATTATTCGGTACTATCGATACTTAAACCAAAGACGTAGTATGTCAAGTCATTTTGATCCTTATGCTGTATTGAGAAAAGTTCTAATAGAGGATTTAGAATGTGCAATGAACTGCTAAATCTTGGTACATCATGTAAGTGCTAATATAGTCTTTATGTTAAAGTAATAAGGTGCAACAGATAGGAGGAACCGGTAATGATAATTCAGTTAGCTTTCTTCCGCAAGGAGCAGGTTTACTTGAGAGTGTTGACCTCTCGAATGCTTCGGGACGCGCGTCTGGGTTAACCGACTTTTGGCAGGGAGAGGTCGTGTTTAGGTAGTAGCTTTTGGTATAATCATCATCTCCGCCGATAGAAGTCCACTGCTGGATAGGCTTCTAAGTATCGCCAGTTCTAAGTCTTCTTCGTAAGTTCTAAGTAGCAAGATTTCAAATAATAATGGAGCGAGCGAAGGGAGCTCGACTTTTGTCCGTTATACGATTTGGCGGTGCTAGAATTCGTATCAGTCTATGTATGTAGTGCAATAGTAAAAATAGAGACCAGAGCTTGAAAATTTTGAATAAAATTAGAGCTTTTCTAAAGAGGGCGGCGCCCACTAGCTACGCCAATGGATTTGGCTATGACCGTTACTCTGCTGGTCTAATGCACGTAGTACCCACAATAATAAAAAGATAAACCAGAGCAAGCGAAGCGAACTCGAAATTTTTTCACACTAATGTCTGGTTAATACTGTATTTCTTTGGGCAACAATTTCTTCCCCCATATGTATGGCCCTACGGGCCGCGCCTCTTGACCCGGCTGCCCTTAGCACTTGCCCAACGACCCGTCCTGCGCTGTCCTCATCCAACGGGTTCCCGTCGCCATCACGAGTTCGTCGTGTTCACCTACCCAGGGGCCTAGCCAAGCCACGCTGCTGCGCTTTCCAATACGCTGTCGCCACTGTCTTGAAGAGAACTCAGCGGCCGGCCCCATCCGCCATCGGTTCTGCGAGCAATGTGCCGCGCCCATTGTCACTTCAGTTTAGCAATTCTATGGGCTATATCGTTGATCGAAGGCTATATCAGCTGTCGATAGCCACTTTTTTCAAAACAATAGCACATTAAATAGTTTTGCTGACGTAATTTTTGGACTCTACCACCGCATCGGAAGGTGTTCCGATTTTGAGAAGATGCGGCTAGAAACTCTACAACACACATTATTTACCTACCTACTCTATTCTACATGAATTGGTACTAGGGAGCCATAATAAACCTTATTGGTTTTTACTTATTGGTTTTCAATTTATTTCAACGCGTAATGCTAGTGTTTGGACAGATGAACCTTTTATTTTAAGAAACATGGAAGTTTGTACGGAACCGGCACAAAATAAATAATCAAAAGATTGATTGTGAAAAACTTTTAGCTTGGCCTACATGTCATATTACAGTCAAACCAATTTGACATTTAGGACGCCGTAGAACATTGTAACAACATAATTATGTGGGCGTCCACTCAAGAAGGGTCCAGTTGTCGCAATTTAACTCTACTACTATTCCATATGACCATGTGACTGATCTGATCTGGATGCTGAATCTAACCTTAACTCAAAACCCGACAGCTGGACCCTTTTTGCGAGGACGCCCACATATAACAAACGATTGTGATTGTTGCAAAGTTCTAAGGTGGCCTACATTTTAAATTGGTTAACTATACCTACTTCCTTATGCCAGCCAGTGCCGGAGTGAGCCAAAGGCCCAAGGCGGTAGTGTATATTTTCTTTGCCCAAGGCCTGTCACATTATTGATTTCACAGAGTTAGGTACCTATGAAAGAATTTCCGCAAAATAAATCTCGTGAGCACCGAAGGGATATAGGTACAACAAACACGAAAAAAAATCAGCTGTCCCATATATTTTAGTCGGTTAGGTCAGTTAGGTACCTACCTACAGCAGTTTTGTATGGGACAGCTGTTTTTTTCGCGTTTCCTGAGATAAGCTCCATAGTGAAAGTTGTTCAGTTTGATGGTCTGAGTTCACCGTTTCAGTATTTGCTAGACTGTCACTTACACCCTGCATAATATGTCTTAGATAATGTGTAAACTTGTGTAAACAACAAGTTTCCATATTATGAACTAAATGGAGACACGCATATAAATGTTACCTAACGACACAGACGCGTGCAATAGCGTCCCGAAGAATCGAATTTTTCCAGGAATTTCGGCCTCTTGAGCCATGTAGCGACTGGTTCTGAGCGGCTCAAAACTATCATAAACTTAACATAGCCCCGTCAAAGCAGCTTCTAAACTACTCGAATATTTATGGCTGACTATAAACATACATAATGTTAAATACATGAATACCTACTAGGTACGATCACAAAAGAGGCCTCTGGCAAAATCTAGGCCTCTGGCAAAATCTGGTTTGTATTGCCCATGGCCTAAAACAAAAAGGTATTTTTTAAGACACATTTTACTATTTCAAATATTATTGATTCTAAACATGTTACAGCCATGTTGTGCTATGATCTGATTAGCTAAATGCGTGTAAAAAAAGCTCGTCTCTGTAAATACTAAAGGTTAGGTTTTGTGCACGTTTTGGGGGCTACCTCTTGGCATTTTAAAAGTACATATAATAGTCTGTGATTTTAAAGTCCTGTCAGCCTTGTTGCACCATGGTGAATTAAATTTAAGTTTTTTTTGCTACACGAAGGGATAAAGGAAGGAGTTTTTAATTAAACCGATACTGGCCTCTATTCTTAAAAAATATGTGTAAAAAGCCATAAAATGCATATAAAAAGAAAATCTTCATATTTTTTTTACAAAATTTAATGGCATGTTTATCTTTTATTTCATTTAAAATGGCCAGATATCGCAAAATGTGATAAGATAAAATGTGTGTCATTAATCGTTATAAACGATTTTATTCAACTTCGAGCCTGTCTAACTACCTATCTAACTAACTAACAACGGATTCTTGTAATCGATTTTTTTTTGTTATCAAAATATCTATAAACTTTTCATAAACTTTTGCAAAACATTCAAAATTATTTTTAACTTTACGCGGTTCCGCAGGATTGAAGCGATTTCCTTTTCCTTTTACATTCCATTTTACAACGGATTTTACTCAGTTCCACAGTACGAAGTCTAAAAGCAAGCCGTCTCTGTGATAAATATTCAAAGAAACAAAGGAACTGATTATAAACAAAACATTTTCAAGTACCTTATTGCTGACTAAAATAGAAAAAAACGTGGTTATAAATAAAATATGTAATAGTAAAATTAAATTTGGATTGCGTAGAATGAAACGTAGTTATTTTATAGTGGCAACTCTGACAAAAAATGGCGTCGCGCGCCTTTTCGTTTGCAGTAGACGTTGTCAAATATAGTTTTGTTTCTTTCTTGCAAAGGAATCTACGATATCACTATCTCTTTTACCACCTACCTCTGCCATTTGACGCTTGAAACAAAATAAATTGGTGTCAGAATGCGAGATCGTTCGTGAGCGGGAGTACTTTTGGTCGGTGTTCGTTTGATTGGGTTTTGTGTTTTGTAGTGTTTTTGCGATAATAATTTGTGTATTCCCGTATTATTTAGTAGAATCTCGCTAGGAAAAGACAATTGTGTGGACGATATTTGATGAATGGACTCAATAGCGTACTGAGTTACAAAAATCGAGCGTCAAAAAGGTTTTGTATTTCGCGAAAAACATTTCCGTGATGCGAAGAAAATAATTGGAGGCGCGTTTGCTGACAATAAACACAGATTTTTCTGTCTCAATCGGTAAGTAGATTTCATTTACTATTTACTGTTACTTTCCTTTTGCATCGCTATTTACAGGAAGGTACCTCTACAGAAATAAAGGAAATTGTAAATAATTTGCTGTAAGGTCTAACAATTTGGAAATGTTTTGGGTGCTTGCCAATTTCTTGTAATGCAATGCTGGAGATTTCGAGTAACTTTTATGTACGTCCCTATTGAATTAATTCAACATATTAACAATGTTTTGTTCTTAGTTATTGTTGCACCCATTTTGGGCCCATCTCAAGCTCTCGGGGTCTAGGTAGAACTCACAACTATACTAACATTTGTACACGCATATTCAGCGCCTTAGCAAAGGTCTTTGATCAAAGGTCTATATTGACAGATTATGCATTGATCTTTGATTAAATTAAAATAGCAAGATAAGTTACTAGCCTATAGCGCATGGATCGAATAAATTGAGCCCCCGTCGCCTAATTTACTTAGTCGCAATACGAGTGGCATTGCACGATCGAGATACTTTTTAAATTTTAGGCGGAATAAAGGTAGCACGATGCCTTCGTGTGCTTTTATTCGTTATACAAATCATTTTAAACAAAAAAAACATAGGAAAGTGTATCGAATTCTGATGCATATGTGTAGTCCACCACCCTCTATGAGTGTAGGCCTGTGCCCTGCAGGGGGATTTACCTTTATAGTTAAAGACTTACAATACGTTTGCTACCTAGACGGCCTAGACCAGATCAAAATGCCAGGTCAAAAGCAGCCGAAATCGATGGGAATGTATGACAAGATGAATGGACCTAGAGGAAGCAAGAGAGGTGTGTCAGAACCGCACAAAATGGGATCCATAATCCCTGTCTACCCTTGTTATTAAGATGGGTCCGATCAAATGTAGCTGAAACTGATGAGTGTGTATGAAATGACAAAAGAGATGTGTCAGGATCGTAGCCAATGGCGATCAATTGTCTCTGCCTACCCCAATCGGACACAGGCATGAGTATATGTATGTATTGTATGTATATTTTCACACATCTTCCAACATATCTCTTTCCTTCCACATTCTGCTATTCCCTCATATTATTATCCCACCAGCAACATGGTCTCCCTTTCTTTCTTTTTTCCTCTCTCCTGTAACATTCTGCAATGCCCTTTGTCCATTTATAGATAAAACTTTTAATACTCCAATAAAAACCATTCACCTTTACTTTCAGCAGACCTCTTTTCATGGCAGCATCAAATAATATATTTAGATTAAGTAGAACCTAACCTGTTTCTAAATGACTTCAAAAAAGTTATCATTCCAGTCTCACATACAAAGAAACGAAACATTCTTAGTAAAGAAACGAGATTAACTCTTGGAGTATGTATTTTGTAGACACTCCCAAGGTACCCTAAGGCCCGACTAATTAAAAAATGACCCAAATATAAATCACTTGTTATTGTTAAGATGATTAAAGAATTATTTTTGTGTCTCGATGATAACTCTGGGTCAAACCATTAGTGTAATCATAAATGATCCACAAATTAAAACTGACTTGACCTTGCAGAATAAATATTCAATTAAAGATTCAATTTAGTCTTTTCCCAATACATGGTTCTCCAAATTTGGGAGTCAGGGACCCAATCGTTTGCGTACCACTAAATTTTTATCAAATAAATAACTTTTTTTAAGTAACTTAAAACGTTACCATGCTGGACTGCCAAACCAGGGTCCAGGGTTTGAATCCCAGTTTGGTCATGGATGTTACATGTTTGTGCCGTTGTTGTATTGTTTCCATATTAAAAAGCCTATTATAGTGCTTACATGGGATCATTACAATATTATGAGCTTGTGAGGGTTTTTGAAAAAAAAAACTAACAGGAACCAAGGCCATAGAATAAGTAAAGTAAGTAATTAATCTTTTGCTGTTGCCTGTTGCAACCCAGATCATGCAGATTATAAATTAATTAATTTATTATTGAAGCAATCCAAATTTTTTAAATTATACTCAGCTTGTAAATATTAACTATCAAATGTTCAAAATACTCAGATAAGCAAATATAAGTATAGGTATTCCAACATTGTCTCACTGATTATCTAGTCCCAATTAAAGTTCCAGACTATAAAAGACTAGACTATCTAGACTATAAAAGTATTATAATGGCCAGGTAATTAGTGTTGTCTTCCTAAACAACAATAGTAATTCATGAGTAAGTCACTGTCTGTAAAGCTAATTAGGTAAATAAATTAGTTTAAAATAAAAAAGTATTATTTTCTAGTGATAAAACAGTAAAGTTGACTAGGAGATAACTTTCTAGAGTCTAGACCAGCCGGCAAGTTGACCTAGCTGCTAGTATAATGCTTCACAAGTCAACAGTGAAAGTTTAGAGTTTTATATTATTTTATTTTTACATTTATAAGTTTCATTGTTCAATTTCAGAAAATACTGTTTATTAATCTGTCCATGTTATAGTTATGGAATATGGAAAATTAATTGATTCATTTGAGTCCTAAATTAATACCTGAACTGAAATCACAATTTAACGCATAAGCAGAGCATAATAATTTCACTTTTTACCATAACTAGATTTTAAGACTAACCAATATTCTAAGCTTTTAATTTTTAAACACAAAAATTTTAATCAAAATCGGTCCAGTTTTGTTTTTGCGTGATGCTCGATCATAATATCGCAAATTTTTTTAATAAAAATCTTCAATGTACAAGTACTTTGCTCCACAAAAACATTGCGAAAAGAGCCTATTACTTTGACGCCTCCCACCCAGGAGAACTCGCAAGATATTTAAGTACAGAATAAGCTTGGTAATAATTAGGTTAGATACCTAATTGATCATCTTAGTCTTACCACCAGAGAAGCTCAATACAACATATTTTGTGTTTCAACACGTGCAGGGCACGTGCTCTCGCATTGGCCACGGTATCCGGGATAATGACCGCACCACATTTTTGTGGCCCAGGCCAAACCTCTCGGCCAGACCGTATAATTTGGTCCATCCTGCGCGAGCGCACTTTAATCACCTTTAATGGTAGTTCTGTTTGAGACTTGGTTGATTTATAGCCTAAAACTCGTCTAGGTAACCAGTCTTAAAAGACACCACTGTTTCACATGTCTTTCTTTAATTAGC
Organism: Agonopterix subpropinquella; assembly: GCA_922987775.1. Classification (NCBI taxonomy): domain Eukaryota; kingdom Metazoa; phylum Arthropoda; class Insecta; order Lepidoptera; family Depressariidae; genus Agonopterix; species Agonopterix subpropinquella. The sequence continues at coordinate 26,302,679 of OV277696.1, forward strand.
TCAGGGTTAGGGATTGTTTTAAACTGGTCGTAATTTCGGCCGGGGCGTATGAAAGGTATCGAAAGGAGTTTCTTTAATTCGATGTTCGATTAATAGTTAAGGCTGGTAGTTATTTTTGGGATCGATTTCGGGAGCATCGGAAGCCCTTTTTCGAAATGAATGCTGCCGTAAATGTAACACTAGTAATGGGGAGCAGAGAGAACGCTGTAATAGAAAAAAAAACACTACTAGTTTTATATCGTACGAGCTTTTACCCGCGACTTCGTCCGCATAAATTATATACCAGATTTTAAGTCAGATGATAAGCTAACGACTTATGAGTGTGGAAGAGGCGAAAGAGGTGTGTCAGGATCGTAGCCGATGGCGATCTATTGTCTCTGCCTACCCCAATGGGACACAGGCGTGAGTATATGTATGTATGTATGATAAGCTATCAAACAAAAAAGTTTCATCAAAATCGGGTCAGTGGTTTTTGCGTGATACTCGAACAAACAAACAAACAGACAGACTAAAAATCCAAAAAATTGTGATTTGGAATCAGGGACAGGTAAAAACCATATTGTAATTTTTTTTTGTAAATATCTTCAATGTTCACATTTCTGTTACAGTTTTATAAGTTCAGATTTATTTTTATTTTAAGAAATTGTTATTTAGTAATAAGACCATCATTCGTAAACTTCTTCTTAATATAATGTATAAAAATTTGGTGCGCAGTTGAGTACCTACCCAAGGTCTAAAATTGACATTGTACTTGTAATTTTTCTTATAGTTACGTACCTATGTATACTTATCTACATAACTAGTTTAGTCCTCGGATAAAGGATGTAGTCGCTCCACTGCATTACGAGTACAATATGCGACATAGCTGGTAAATTATTTTCTGTTCACGATTGACCACATTTTGACTTACAACAATCACATTTTGGGGCTCGTGGATTCGGAACCTTATTTCGTGTCAATAATTCCTAAAATTGAGCATTCGTATTCAACATGTAGCCGCAGCAGTTTCAAAATGTCTTGCATACTGTATGTTTTCTCATCTATTGTATATGTATCGCTGTTTGCATTTCAAATTCTCGACGATAGAGAACGTTTATGGCATTTTAAATTGCAAATTTGTACTTGGACTTTAAAAGGATAGCGCGTATTATGCAATATTATCGTTAGTCCGCCGTTCCCACTACACAGTGATCATCGAATAGGTATATCTAGTACATTTTTCCGCCTTATATTTCTTTTCCCTCTTACCATTATTCGAGCGAGGAGGCCTTTGTCCAGCATTGGGATTGTACAAGCTATAGCTTTACTTATTTGCTTGCCCTGCTTCTGAATAAGGTATCCCCCTAGGGCTTCTGAATAAGGTACCATCTACCCCCTTATGCTGACGGTTTTTTAAGGGGATAATCAGACCATCAAACTGAATCATTTTCACTATGAGACCAACACCGAAATCGCGAAAAGGAAAATAGCTGTTTCTTACACAACCGCAATCTCACTCGAACCAAATCTGTGGGACAGCAGATTTGTTTTTTGCAATTTAGATTTTGGTGTCTATGGTGCCATAGAGAAAGTTGTTTAGTTTCATGGTTTGATCATCTTATTAAGGGCCTATGTCGAAAAATAATTTAAGCGAAACAGGCGTGGGATAGCTTATATTACTGCCTGATGCGAGAGAAAGAGATGGGGCGGCGCGCGCGCCTGAATCGAATCGAGCGCCAAATCAAACTTTATTTAATTGTGATCGTACTATTTATGTAATTTCAATTCTGCTCTAATCAAAATTTAGAAAATATCAATCTCTTTTTTTTTAAATCAAGTCTTGTGTTTCTATTGTCCACCGTTTAGCAGTTCCAAGCGTTTATAGATAAAAACGGAGGCTACTTTGGCTTGTTTTTCTATCGAGAAAATGTGTCTTAATCGTGTTTTGGCTCTAATCAAAACTTTAATTATATATTCAATTTACACATATCCGAAAATCATACTCCTACTGTTAGAACTTCATGATATATGAAGCTTTGAAGAATCCTATTTTTTTCACATAGAAAAATAAAAAAAATAAAAAAGGTTGGGCCCTGTATATTTTCGTGAAATATGTAATTTGCTATAATAGAGCTTAATAATAATAATTAATCATATGCTCACACCTATGTTCTACTGGGGACTATAAAATTGGTCAGCTAATGCTACGATTTTGATTCGATGCTACGATGCTGTAGTCTTTTGCCTATTCAACATTCATAAATAAAATAAAAAATTTATTTTTATTCAACATTCATAAGTAGTAACAATTAAATTATCTACAAAATTACGTAAATTTTTTCTGCAGATCATGCCAAATAAAACCCTTCATTAGATGCAAATGTTTAGAAGAAACGTTTAAACGACACAAATTGCGGTATTAAGTCAGTGCCGGACAATTAAATGATCAAACAAATCATTACACATAATTTTCCTTGGCGTAAATTTCCTTGCCTTCGACACGCCAAGGAAAGTTGACAGATGATTGTTTTGAGATGACTTCGCAGGTCTTCGAGTTGCAGTGTATTTGCGGACAGTTTGTGCGTCATTGATTTCGAACTAGTGTGACAAGTTAATGCATTAAGGTTGCTAATAATCGTATAACATGTTTAGCAAGTGGTTAATTGAACATGATCATTAATTAACGAGTAGCTGATAAACGTTGGAACATTAGGGAGTTTTACTTCAAAACCGTAATAAATATAAAAATAACAAACCATAAAAATAAAAATAGTAAATATAAAAATAAATAACAAAAAACTATTTAGGTGAGTGATGTTATTTTAGAGTATGCTCTATAATATAATTACACCAAGTTTGAGTTATGTCTTACCGGTTTTACGATAGAACAAAAAAAAAACCATGGAAAAAACACATTTATTGTATTGTACCCCAATAATTACTTATTGTATTTTTATTATATGTTAGCAAATCTAAATTAATAACACATATTTTGTGAAAATGTCGACTCGCCACGGTTCAAAAGATACAATCCTTTAGATTAGAGTAAGGACGGATAGACAGCGTAGGCTTAGTAATAGGGTCCCGTTGGCACACTTTGGGTACGGAACCCTAAAAAGTTTTGATCGCGCCTTTATTTATGCCTCTGGTGCTTGGCGTCGAGACCATAAAGGTATCATAGAGAGGAACTGACAGCTAAGAGAGCGAGATGTACCTAGCGGCGCCACTGTATAATAGAAAGAGATACGTGACGCGAGGCAATAGAACCGTTTTTGGGAACTTTTCAGCACAATCGACTGGGTAAATATTCGTGCTCTGTGAATAATTAGTGAATCTAAAGTGAAGTCGTAGATTATTTTGTGAAATATACTAACACTATTTCATTAAATTACCTACAATTTCACGTTAGATTCACAATTATACTCAGAACTCGAAGTTTTAGGGTGCCGATAAGTGCCGACAAATGCACAAAAAACGGTTTCATTTGACAACTCATGTCAGTTACTCTATTCCGACAGGTATAATAACTTTATGGTCGAGACATAAAGCTATGTAGAGTTGTTGAGTAATGCAACGCGACACTGCTGCACCTTGCACCTCGCCTGCAGCTCGCCTTGACCGCTACGAACCTGTTCTATGCACTATGTTTTGCTATTGCTGTCCTGTCCTTGGCCTAAATATTCATTATGCTAAATATGTATAACTGGTTTCTGAGCCGAGATTCTATGTTTAGAAATTAGTTTATTTTGGCCTCTGTTTTGATTTTTGCTGTTTGATAAATTTTTAGGCACTTTGTATAGTGCCTGTTTCTCAATTAACATAAGTAGCAATATGTTTGATGTATAAAAAGTAAATTCTTCTAGATACTACGGCAGGGCTAAATGCCAGTTTCAGCAACATGTGGTAGGTACGGAGTAGGATAAAGGACTTGAGTAGTAAAATTATTACGTGAGCCAGATCAGCCAGAGTTGGCGAAAATATATAACAGAAAAAGTATATTATTATGAAATTCGTTGAAAAACGTCGACATTTGTATAATAAATACATAATCTTTCAAAGTTGGTACAAGTATGCAAGTTTTTCTTTCTTTTGAAATACTCTGTTTTGTTTATTTGCACTCATTGACAAAAATAATTTCGTGAGATTATTAATTAAGCAACATCAAAACAAGATAATAAAAACATACAGATTTATAATCTATTTTTATTATGACGACATCACGCGAAATAAAAAGAGGAAACTTGTGAAATATGCACATTGATCCCACGACCTCGCGCAGAGGTCGTAGATAACATCTGTTGGTCTGACACTGACATCCACCACCATACATTCACGGCAATTCAGTGCAATGTCCCTACTATGATGGAAATCTTTATTAGCGTAGTCTGGTCTGATGATTAAGTTTACAGAGTTGCGCAAGTATGTTTCACTGTGGAATTTGCGTTTGATGATAATTTTTTGCTTTTGACTAGGGTTTAGACACATCTTGAATCCTGTTAGCGACGACGTTGGAACTTTTATTTGGCATGTTGTTAGGGGTTATTTTAGGTTTAATCCCATAAAAAGATGTTCAGTTTGATGGTCTGAACAACCCCTAAAAAAGACATTGCCTTCGTGACGAAGTGTATTCGTTTCGGGTCGTTTCGCAGCTGGCGAATTTCATCATTTGATCAAGGAACACATATAAATCGTATGATAGCTGAAATTATACACATGATAGGAGGAATATCTGCTTCCCAAGGAAATAGAAATTACCTATCCTTTTCTATCGAGGCATTTCTTATAAAATTCAAAACCAGTTTTGTAGGCGAAAGGGGATTGGGCGTTCTCCTTTGTCGACTTATTTCAATTGTATGTATCAAAATTTTCAGAAATTATACACCCTATGTGAATTAATATGAGAGATATAACGTTATGAACATGGTTTTTGGCTATAATAGCTCACTTGACAATAAATTAAACATCCAGATTTGTGGTTTACAACTAACTACAAACTATAAAAACTTATGTTTGGATAGCGTAACGTAAATGGGAAAAGTTTTATAACTATCAGCATCTACCATAAACCAGAAAAAAAATTCGGCTTGGTCAACAATTACATGAGATCTGAGGCCTTTCTTACTTTCTTACCATGCATCGGTGTGTATAATCTACTATTATGTTTTATCGTTGAAGTCTGTTACGTCAGGCCCATTTTCCGGCATTTAGTTTATCGATGTCCTATAATACGTGATTTATAATAAGCTTTGTTAATAATTGTAAAGGTTTTGTGGAGCTAATCTTCATCGTGTCGCTACGTGGGAAGCACTGAGGTCATTACTACCGCTACTCGGTCAGGACTTGATGAGCTAACCGTTGAATGCGCTTTACTACTTTCTTCCTTTGCATTATTTCAAACAGTTGGTTTCATAGTCTTAAATTGTTTAATATGTTTCTTATTTACATACTTTGACCGTTCTTGGGCATTCACAAAGTAGCGAATCTTTTTATTTTTGTATGTATAGTTGTATATCATCATAATACCTACAATATCTTTGTTCATCTTTTAACTTTTCTTTGGTCGGATGTATACTGATATCATTATTTTGGGATTCAAACTTAAAATGTTTACTACAACTCTCTGGAAATACTGGTAGACTCGTCCCGAACACAAATACTGTCTTACTATTTGAACTCAACTATCTTATTTCTGTTGTCAAATTCCAAAATCAAATATCGGATCGGACTATTCGATACCTACCGCCAAACTTACGATTCTGAAATGGAAGTGAATAGTGATCTGTAGGCGGGATACTTGGCTAGATGATGATAGCTATGTAAAATGGTAATGAATTAATGACAGAGTTGCAGCAGAGGTGTGGCGATCTGTGGGCAGACTACCAGACAAATTATATAGGACAACATTGTGGAATAAAGGCAGCAAAAAGGAAATGAGATTAAGTCAGGACGATGTGGCTGACGTGTGAAAAGGGAAAGTCTAATAAGCTTTTGAACACAAAATGTTTAATCGAAATCGGTCCAGTAGTTTTTGCGTTCTGTTCGGAGTTCGGACAGACTAACAGACATTAATATCATTGCTAACAGATAAAGAAATATATGATTTGGAATCAAGGACACCTAAACCACAGTATAAGAAAAAGTATCTATTTCCTAGACATCATAATCGTAACCTCTTTTGTGAATACAATCTTCAATGTATGTACAGATATACTTCTGTTACAGTTTTATACGGTACGGACGGCCCGGTAGCACAGTCGGTAGTGAACCTGCCTACTGTGCCGAGGGTCGCGGGTTCGAATCCTGTAAGGGACAAATATTTGTATTATGAATATGAATATTTGTACCCGAGTCATGGATGTTTGTATCTATATATGTATTCTATACTTATCGTTGTCTTGTCATCATATTATACAAGTCCAGGCTAGATTCTGGTACTTTAAATGTGACTAGATAATTTGTGTGACATTGTCCAAGATATTTATTTATTTATATTGTAGAGATGTTTCGTTCGTCTACTTTAAGTTTACTACTGCACTATTGTCACAGTATTAGAAATTTAGTACCTATCTATACTACATACCTATATCACAGATTAATGTTACTAACTACATATTAATTGTATTTCTATTTTATTTTATTAATTTTAGGAAAAGTTACGGACTAATTACAGGATAAAAATATGGTATCTTTTTAAAACAACATTGCCAGCCAAAGGTGTCCGTAAAGGACAGTCTTGAGATCTGTGACCATGTCATGGTCAACGTTACCTATAGTTGGCTACAAAGATGATATTGGCCTCGATTCGGAGTGTACCACGATTAAACTAAACTAAATGTATTCCTGTCACTTTCTAAAATAAGATTAAGAAAAGAGACAGAAAACCAACAGCTGACTTTAGTGGTGTCAAAGTGACGTTAAATGCGCAAAATAAGATGCCATCATAATGTACGCCATCTTATTTAAGTCGTTTTTGGGCGTTTAACGTCACTTTGACAGCACTAAAGTCAGCTGTTGGTTTTCTGTCTCTTTTCTTAATCTTATTTTAGAAAGTGACAGGAATACATTTAGTTTAGTTTAGTCGTGGTACACTCCGAATCGAGGCCATTGTAAACTAAAACATCTAACATTCCTATAAAATAAACTATCCAACAAGTAAAATGCATAAAATTCCGTAACCATTGTTTATAATCTAAACAATATTAAGATTACATTTCGTCTTATCTAGACAATGAAGTACACAAATTGTTTAGCAAACATTATTGTTAATATGTTTACTTTGTTCAATAGATTGTTTATTTCATGCATCTGTCTTATGCATGATTAGAAATTTTATATCAATATTTATACTTTTTCTGGAATATTGCGGAAATTAACTGAATTCAGAACCCAACTGTTGATTAGATAGAGCCACAGAATAAGTCTTACTTCAATGCAATGCGCCCTAAAGATGCTAAGAACATAATTATGTAAAAATCCTACTAATATTATAAAAAGATGTCAAAGTTTGTGAAGCTGTTTGGATATTTGTTTCAATCACGAATAAACAGTTGAATGGTTTTGGATGAAATTAGGCTCACAGATAGAATATGCTGGATTAACACACATGATGGGAAATAAGAAGTCTGGAATCTGGAGATTGATAAGCTGTGCTAGTCAAATATACTTGTATACTTCTGTTTATTATGGTTTTAAATTGCCTTCTGTTAGTTTACGATATTATGCAGAGTTCATCTGCAGTGCATTGCATTTGCGGGCTGCATCTTCACAACAGCGACAACACGTACCGACACGCGGTGGTGGTAGCTTAAAAAAAAGTAACTTTCGTGAGCTCCAACTCATATCGACAATAATTTTGACTTCGGCCGCCCATGGCATAGTAAGTTATACCTAAACTTACATTTTGTTTCGCCTCCCATTCGATGTCACCTCGTCCTCATTAAAAAGCCATTTCATGCACGCTCCTCTGTTTCGGCTATAATGAGTTAATGAATTCCAAAACCAGTAAATTACTTTCTCGTTACCTTTTGAGATGTGTTTCTGAATTCCAAAATTGAATGGAAACTTGCTTAAAAGTATCACGCACTGATATTTCAAGCATTTTTATCCTTGAGCCCGAAGCTACAGAGTTAATAATGATTTATTCAGATACTGTGGAGTGAAGTACCGGCTTGGACGAATAAACCACCGGTCGTACATTCATCAGACTATCGAGTCAATTGACAGTGTCACCGACAATTGCCCTGTTTGAATCGGCCTCGATGTTACTGAAGTAGCTACACAATGATCATTCGAATTTGAAGCAATTCCTAGATGGGTTGTGCTCTTCTATCGCGTCGATGGCATGCCATTCTAAATTTGATGGGCTGTGTTGTGTATCATCCAATTACGAATTTCAGATGGGCTTGCAGAAGTGTCAACACAACTTCAACCTTTCTTGGTTGAATTGGGATTCCTTTTTGATGATAATTGATTAGAAACACGTTCTTGACATATTTGAAACTTGCCATTTGTTCTGGCAAAAAGCAAAAACCCTGACCAGATCTGGTTCTCCATTTGGAGTCACGGAGGTCAGACGACGTCGTGTAAAAACCAGTCGTGGTCTTTCGTGGCCGACTGACTTGGTCGGGATAGTTACTGCATAATTGACTGCTTTGTATTCATATATCATTATGAAGATTGCTGGCAATTATATCGACGATTCGCTTTAGGCTATTTGGTATGCCTTTGCCTCCCATTATGGTATTTTAGTGAACATCCTAAAAGGTCTGCTAATCTGCCACATAATACTATTAATTAAAAGATAACAACAAAAATACAACGTGTTAATAAATTAGCGCAAAACCTCATACACCCCAACTGATTTAAGACAAAATAATTAGATTGAAACAATAATTTCATTATTTTGATACTTAAAATTTAAAGTTATTCGCATTTTAAGTTTTAAGGTTTAAATGATTTGGTATCATTTCAGCTATGAATGAAAGCGCTAACGTACTCATGAATACATTTTAAGAACCTTGTTTCGGTAGTAAGTAGGGTGAGTGTGCCCGTGCGGTGGGTTGACATCGGGTTCAGAAAATTTAAAATTTTTATAAAAAAATATTTAATATTTTGAAAAAATTACCTATGTTGAAACCATGATAATTCGATTCTGCTCTCGATTCTAAACAAACTACTTTCTAGTTTTGCGTTAATTCATTAACACGTTGTATAGGAATTAAAAGCAAAAATATAATATAACAGAAATACGTACCTACAGAAAGCATTTTAATATGTAGAGAGAGTGACTCGAGAAATTAAGATAACCCAATAGAAATAAATTAAAAAATCCAAGTACCTACGCACTTACTAATCAGTTAATAAGACCGTCATGTGGTGCTCTGGCATTTGACCTACGCCCCGCATGTCTCTGATTGGCAATTATACAGGCTCTCATTCGAAGCATCAATTAAATTCGCAATATGTGTCATGCATGCAGCGAGACCGACAAAGAAGCGAGACCATTTGTGTATGAGCACAAAAGTGGAAGGCATAAACCTTCGCAACTAGCTAGAGGGAATATACGCAGAAATATTTCTAGCATATGCTTACGACTTTATTCCCCGAGGGGATGGTAGGTAGTCAGAAAGATATTCGTAAGACTCAGGACATCCACGTTTCATTCGTAAGTAGTACCGAAACTCCAGTGTCCAGTGAGACGGGTAGTGAGCCCGTCGCCACTTATAATTATAATGGACGGTGGGTACAATACATATCTCGAAACGTAAAAGAGAATTGAATGAATGAATGAATGAATGAAATACACTTTTATTTACACCAAACGCAGATACAGCATAGGATTAAAAATCGATAGTGGTACAAATAAGGCGGAGAATTCGCTGAAGGCATTTCACCTAGCATTTCACCCTTGATCTTGTTTTCTTTGCATGAGAGGTCAAACGCATGAACACAATGGAAAACACTTTCTGGTTTCCAAATTACGATGATTATTTCCTCCGAGGGACAAAAAATAGTTTGCTGGGAAATAACGCTCATGGGTGACTCCAAATTGACGCTACAAGTGGAACGTCGAGCACACTCTTTCAGAACATTAAGTAGAAGTCTTAAAATGTAGAATACCGGAACCAAATAAATCGGGACATCAAAAACAATGTAAATTATTGCTTTGTTGTACACAAGACATGATGGGCATTCGGCCATAGTCGAGTTAGTATTCACTACACCGACAAAAGCGAGCTCTTCAATTAAAGTTTGTTTACGTCTACACTATAAAGGGTCCAACTTAATATGCTGGCGGTTTTTTTATGGGGATAATCAGACCATCATGTTGAACATCTTTCTTTACGGGTTCCAAGGTTGAAAACTGTCAGCATAGTAAAAGGACCTTCACTATATTAATGTAATAAAGAGGTAATTTTTTTTATGTCGTGGTAATTTCTGGAACTCCTTAAACAAATGTAAAAATTATTTCTCCAATAGAAAGCTACGGTATCGGTAAATCAAATCTACGCGGACGAAAAAGCGGGAATCTGGTGTGATAATTTATGAGGAAGAAGAAATTTACTCCTTCACATACTGTACAGGCAATAAATTTATAGCAATTAGATAAAATGACAATGTTGTCAAAGATAAGAGATAAATAATTATGCACAACTATTGGAATGTGATCAGGAAAATAAAACAAAATAAATTATCGTGTTTGACAGGTACATTGGAAAACAATTTAATATTTATAATTACTACTATTTACGTACGATTATAATTACAATTTTGCGGTCATTTATTTTTATATTCATAAAGTGAATAACGTAAGTATAATATTGATGAGGAAATAGTTTGATAGCTAATAATAGGTACTTATCACAATAATTTCCTGTTACATTCTTTTTGTGGATAGCAATCAACTTTTTGATTGTTGTTAGGAATCCAATCAACAACAGTCAAGTGATTGGTGAATTAGTTTAGTTTGTCAGTTGAAGCAAATAATTTGCCCTTTCACTTTGCTTCGCCATTCAGAAGTAAGATCGTAAACAAAAAAAAAATTTATAACTAGTGGACTTCGTACGCGCTAAGGACTCAATTAGATAGAAATTGAAATCTTTAAATATTCGTCACTTTTGATAGAGTTAACCGACTGCGATGAAATAAAACCTAAATGTTATTCCGAAATACATGTAGATAAATTAAAACAAACTAAGCCATATGTTTTCCTGAATGCCTCATCCTGAAGGGTTATTTATCGTTTACAAGATGACAACTAATAATTATGTCTAGGAGTGCGATTTTTTAATATCATACGAGCGACTCTGCAGTAGAAAATGTCAAAATTACTATGGAGATTATGCATCTTTATACTGCCGATTCGCTCGTATGATTTTCAAAAATCGCACTTTAAGTACTAACTAATAGGCGATTTGAAGTAATATTTTGTTTCTGTAGTCATCAAATCCATTGTCAGAAATAAATGAACTAAATATCAAGAAGCAGAATTGCTACGTGAACCTTGTTACAACTGTAAGCAAGACAGCTGGTAGCACTGTGTTTGACCACCCCGAAGGATTACGGTGGCGAGTTTATGTATGCAGAATCGCTAAAAAACTGCCCAAAAATACCATGTTGAATTGATACCGATTGAATCGATTTGAAACGAAGCGTATAAAAACTGATATCAAATCAGACATCTACCCAGTGATGGGCACAGGGCCGCACAGGTCTCTTTTTTTATTGCGCCACTTCTCACAGTCCTGTGCTAATCTGATCCATCTCTGACCCGCAACCTTCGATATATATTGTTGATCGAAGCCCGCAACCCTTATAATGTCGTTTGACCAATGTCTGTCTTGCAAACAGATAATCAAACAAAAATATCGACCTTGGAGCATACTCTTACTGTATCCTTTATCTTCCCAATATTTTTTTGTATCAACAATATTTTTGTTTGCTGTTGCTACAGTACTCCCCTGAAATAATGAAATATGTTAACTTTTAGATAAGTCCAGAAATAGTTCCCTCTTCTCAGTAGCTATGACTTATTTTACGACTACTCGTTAAAGTACATTTAAAGATACTATATTTAGCCAAACTTATCTTTGAACTTTTGTACTTACCTGCTCTTTTGATAGAGTTCTGTTTTCTTAACTTAAGTACCTGATTAATTTTACTTTGTTTAAAACTTTGCCTGTAACTTTGAAATTAAACTCTAACCTGTAATAAGAAAGGATTTATAATAAAATGCATCTCTCAGGTAAAGCCGGCAGCGAGCGGTAGAAAGAACCAATTTCTTTTTTCTTTTTATTACAATTCCGCAGCGGAAGCAATCGGACTGGTTGGAATGTAAAGCCTTTTTGATCTGCCGTCGGAGGGAGAAATCACGTTTCTAGAATTAACCAGGTGAAAAATGCTAGCGGTAAAGCCCTTTTACTAATTGAAAAAAACATTACCGAAGAATTTAAATTGAATCGTCATACCGCTTGAATTTCTTTTAGTTAACTACCGTTTTGGTTATTGTTTTGACTTCTCGGTATGACAAAAGTTATGTACAATTTAATACGCCTTTGTATAATTATTGTATACATAATCTAAGAATTTACTTGATGTTTTATTAAAACAAGCATCAAGGCAATGACATTGTAAAACGTAATTCACTAGATGTAATTTCTTTTTTCTTGTTTTAAGATAATTTTAAATAAGATACAGAAGATATGCGTCTATATACTGTTGGTTATATAGTTTGGCGGCTAACATACTGTCCTTTTACAAATCTAATATCATATATACATTTAAAAAAACAGCTGGTGATTCGATGTTAGTCTCATTGCGAAAGTTATTTTAGTTTGATTTTCTGATCGTTACCATGTTGAGCACTATTTTATTGTTTTAATTTCGTGATCTTTATGCATCACAAGATTAACATCCGTTTCTTTCTTATTTCCTTTTTATGTTCTGTTGCCAATAGGCAACAGAACGGTATTTTATGTGAGTAGAATGGAGGTCCATGGTAGACCACATAGTGTAGGGGCCAGGACAAGAAAAAAAAAATCTCGTATGTAAGTTCTGTATATACCTACAACAGGTATGGCTGTGTTCGGGGTACTCTCAGGATCACGAAACTGCTTGTTGTATAATTCAAAAGTGGTGGAGGGGGTAGCAGTGACGTCATAAAGATGGCCGCCGACGGTTTTAGTTTTTCTTCAATTGTAGCGCACCTATGAGATCAATCTGGTTGTGCGAGGTGTCATTTGAAAGCTTATTAAATTTACTTTCATCATTTTATAGACACCTATACTGAAAAATTTGTATTTACTGAAATATTTTGAATTTAATGCATTTTTTGCTACCTACCAGCAATCATTCCTCCAGTTTTCTCGGAAACGGATAACTATATTGTGATTATAGCTATTACATAAAACATACAGAATTTTATAAGCTATCTTATAACTTGAATTGCATAAAAATACAACTTCAAACGACTGAGCTGTGTCAAATTTACTGGTGCACTGTAACTATGAATCCAAGAATGCGTCGGTCTGCGGCGGGGCGGAAGGACTGCAAATAAAATTATTACTTATAGATTATTATATAATTAGGGTTTCCATTGTGATATGGCTTAGAAAAATATACAATTTTATATTATTTACTTGCACATGCGTTTACATAAACTATAGAATTAGATGTACGGGGGTGTAAAGTTAAATGCGTAATATATTTAAGGGGGTACTTTAGACCATAAAACTGAACAACTTTTACAATGGAACCAACTTAGAAATGACGAGAAAAATAATCCGCAGTTTCATACATTTTGGTCGAGAAGGGATTGACATATTCTATGGAACATCCCATTTTATTTCACTATTTCTTTGTTGGCTCCAAGGTGATAGTGGTTCAGTTTTATGGTCTGAATTGAAGTAGAAGTTCCCCATTTGATGTATGTAATGTAAAGTAAGTATTTAATTTCACACTCTGTCACAGAATAGGTTCCTTTATAGTTCTTCATAACAAGGATGAAGCTGCCTTGGAAAAGTGAATAAAAAAATGAGAAATCCAAAACAATTCAACAGGTCAGGTTCGGGGGGTTCAAGCTTGTTGCAGATATATGGGATGTATTTATTGACGAAGCCTGTTGTGGATGTGAGTGGTGTACCTATTTACCTTTGACGAAGCCTGTTGTGGATGTGAATGTTGTACCTATTGCCTTTGACGAAGCCTGTCGTGGATACGCACTTTGTACTTTTCGTTTTAAATAAATACTCTAGCCAAATGTGGAACAGCTGATAATATGGGTCTGCTATAATTAAGTATAAATTATGTAATGAAATATTTTATTCAACAGGTTTATAAATATTTATTGTTATAAAAAAACAATTGTTAGTTGCAAGAAGGTTGCAAGCATGCAAAGTAAAAGTAGGTAGAGTGATTCATCAACATCACCAAAATTATACTGATTTAAGCATAGGTCTCCCCGATATGGCATTTATCATCTCGCACTGCAGCAGCCTGTTCTTTTAACAAAATAAATGGTTGTCGTTGTTATCGGTGACAACTTTTCGTTTTCCAATGTCCAACCATGGTTTGTAGGTGGTCCACATCTGCAGTGGCCCAAATGCATATTTGGTAATTTGCTCTTTTTATAAGTATGTTGTTTAAGAGCTTCTTGTGATGGTGGAAGATTATCCACGTTACCAATATTTAAAAAAATCTGCTCTAAGATTGTCCATATTGTCAACCGTGTACAATTTGGGTTTCTTATGACAGTAAAGAGCCAGTAAACTTCTCGCCCTTTTGCTGTAGATCTTCTGTTAGGTCAACTACCGATCCAAAACTTTCCAGAAGATCGCAATTTTCTTTAAAGACTTTCCACGTGCCATTCTTTGAAAAACCTAACAATGAGCTTGTGTTGTCGCATCCTGTAAGAGCGTGGTACGCCAATAAATCCTGCTAGTAAATCAAATTGCAATGAATTTATTTCACAATACGTGATATACAAATCTTGAGGGAGGTATAAGTAGAATTATGTTAAACAGCAGAGACACTGACGTTTTACTGTTGCTCATTCATTTCTTCGACAAGTTACCAGCAAACGTCTGGATTCAATGTGGAATGAGCGCGAGTAAACCAAAATACGTTTCAGTCCATAAAATTGTTCAAGCTGTCGGACCAGAACGACACTGTTTATTGGCGTACCACGCTCTTACATGATGCGACAACAACAGCACATTGTTAGGTTTTTCAAAGAAAAGCACGTGGAAAGTCTTCACAGAAAATTACGATCTTCTGGAAAGATTTGGATCGGTGGTTGACCTTACAGAAGATCTAGGCAAAAAGGCGAGAAATTTAATTATGACTCTTTACTGTCATAAGAAACCTAAATTGTACACGGTTGACAATATGGACAATCTTAGAGCAGATTTTTTTTAAATAGGTATTTGTAACGTGGATAATCCATATAAAAAGAGCAAATCGCCAAATATACGTTTGGGCCACTGCAGATGTGGCTATTCAAAATGTACCACCACCTACAAACCATGGTTGGACATTGGAAAACAAAAAGTTGTCACCGATCACAACGTTAACCATGTTTTTCGTTAAAAGACTTGGAATTAATATCTTGCCAATGCAAAACAGGCTACCGCAGTGCGAGATGCGGCTGTGTCAATAAAAATCAAAAATGCATCCCATTCGGGGAGAAGGTATGTTAAACCAGTATATATATATATATATATTTTTTTTTATTCATAATGGGTTTGCGCTTGGCTTCAGCTCACCTGATGGAAAGTGTAGATGAAGCCGAGGATGTAGCGCTCTCGCCCAGAAAAAGCCTATTTACTCTTCTTTTAAAAATATCCTGATTGTATTTGCTTGGGAAAACAGACGCAGGGAGAGAGTTCCAAACCTTACCGGTTCTCATTATAAAAGAGGATGCGAACCTATTTGTGCGGATTGTTGGTATAATTTTGGTGATGTTGATGAATCACTCCACTTAGTTTTACTTTGCATGCTTGCAACCTTCTTACAACTAACAACTGTTTTTTTTTCTAACAATAAATATTTATAAACCTGTTGAATTGTTTTGGATTTCTCATTTTTTTATTCACTTTTCCAAGGCAGCTTCATCCTTGTTATGAAGAACTATAAAGGAACCTATTCTGTGACAGAGTGTGAAATTAAATACTTACTTTACATTACATACATCAAATGGGGAACTTCTACTTCAATTCAGACCATAAAACTGAACCACTATCACCTTGGAGCCAACAAAGAAATAGTGAAATAAAATGGGATGTTCCATAGAATATGTCAATCCCTTCTCGACCAAAATGTATGAAACTGCGGATTATTTTTCTCGTCATTTCTAAGTTGGTTCCATTGTAAAAGTTGTTCAGTTTTATGGTCTAAAGTACCCCCTTAAATATATTACGCATTTAACTTTACACCCCCGTACATCTAATTCTATAGTTTATGTAAACGCATGTGTAAGTAAATAATATAAAATTGTATATTTTTCTAAGCCATATCACAATGGAAACCCTAATTATATAATAATCTATAAGTAATAATTTTATTTGCAGTCCTTCCGCCCCGCCGCAGACCGACGCATTCTTGGATTCATAGTTACAGTGCACCAGTAAATTTGACACAGCTCAGTCGTTTGAAGTTGTATTTTTATACAATTCAAGTTATAAGATAGCTTATAAAATTCTGTATGTTTTATGTAATAGCTGTAATCACAATATAGTTATCCGTTTCCGAGAAAACTGGAGGAATGATTGCTGGTAGGTAGCAAAAAATGCATTAAATTCAAAATATTTCAGTAAATACAAATTTTTCACTTTAGGTGTCTATGAAATGATGAAAGTAAATTTAATAAGCTTTCAAATGACACAATGCACAACCAGATTGACCTCATAGGTGCGCTACAATTGAAGAAAAACTAAAACCGTCGGCGGCCATCTTTATGACGTCACTGCTACCCCCTCCACCACTTTTGAATTATACAACAAGCAGTTTCGTGATCCTGAGAGTACCCCGAACACAGCCATACCTGTTGTAGGTATATACAGAACTTACATACGAGATATGGTTTAGAGACGACTTTTTTGCGGGTGGCCGATAGTCTAACAGATGCGTTGGTCAGATGGCATTTTCAGGGTTGCGGGTCAGAGATGGATCAGATTGGCACTGGACCGTGAGGAGTGGCGCAATAAAAAGGAGGCCTATGCCCAGCAGTGGGTCAGTGGGTTGATGTGATTAATTATTTAAGTTAATTCTAAGTTCTGTCGTCTATTATTATGTGCCTTATAAGTTTTTTCTTTTCTTTTTTTCCCCGTTTGCATATTAAACAAAACATTAATTGATTGATGAAGAGCTAAACTGTTGTCTGACATTTTCAATACAATGTTTTGTTAAATTCTTGCGTCATCTGCTCCGCGAATGTAAGGAATCTGTCGCCAGTCTTGTGCTTGCACTATTTGCTCTTGTTCTTTTATCCATTTTTCGCTTTCCTATTTCTGCTCATTGAGTCTTGTGGAAATTTCTTTAAAATTAGAAAGCGATGCTAATCTATCGATCACGTAGCTTAAAAGGAAAATGAGACGCTTTTGGTGACAAATAAAGGTGCTAAATAACTGTCACTTTTGCGCTAACTTAGGAGAATTTGTCACTTGTTTATGTTACTTTCAGGTAAGTTGTTTGATGTATTAACGCTTTATGTGTGACGGTAAAGTTGTTAGATTTAATTTTTATGCATATAGTTCACGAATGTATCCCCTCCCGAACAGCACAAATGTCTACAAAATATCTAATAGATATCTACTTGATATTCTGTGCTGTGTGGGCTGAGGAGGTAGTCACAATGTGTACTACTTTATGTACCTAACTATAATGATTTTAAATATCGACATTGCGTTATGCTGCCAAAACCGTTTATCATATTGTTGGACAAAAATGGCTTTATCATTATAACTATTATCTCTGTCAGCTGTATTTATGTAATGAGGAATATTTGCAATGAGATATCTCCCCGCTATTTCCACTTGACTGGTATTTTGCCATAATATGTAAATAATCGAGGTCAAGTTGTTTTAGCCAGTCTTCCGCTGCCGGGGGGCTAACCTATGGAGTTAAATTGCAGAATGCACTCATTTATCCTACATTTATCACATGGGAGAACTGTCCCATTTATGAAACATTTCACACGGATCATGAAGTCCAGATCGTAACAAGTGCCCCTAACCCAAAACATTGCCGGTAACGAGCTCAGAACAATCGACCATTGAGTAACTGATATTTGCACAAACGTTGCGTTGTGCGGCTGAACGATGCGATGGTGACAACACTCGAGTATTAAATATAGGATTTAATATTTCCTTCCTTTTGTTTGACCAACATTTATGAGCATGGCTACCTACACTTGGTATATTTTTGACGAATGTTACGTTACTTTGGGAGCACGGCAAAGCCCCCATATCCAAGACAAGCTAAACGAGCTGGGCACTTGCAACTTGCATACATTTTCTGGAAACGATTCGGCGCACCTTTGAATCCAATTTATCAACGAGCTTTTTGTTCCCGTCAAGTCGGCGATTTTAATGTTGGTCCCCTAGTAAAAGTTGTTCAGTTTGATGGTCTGAACATATTTTTAAGCTTATACCCTGTATATTCCTATATAAATAATAAAGAATGGTGGTATCAGTTATCGACGTCGCGTCGTTAGCTCACAGGTGCTATACCTATGGCCTATTTAGCTGAACGGAGACCATTATGTGACATTGTTTACTTTACGAACGTTTGCGATAACGGGTCGTTCAACTGTTAAAGGTAGCTATGTAAATAACAGTTAAATTTCAATTAAACACCTTCATTGATTGCTAGATTGTTACTTGATTAATATTTTTAACAAGCTTTTGTCTGTGGTTTATCTTCCGTGGAATTATAATTTTTTTTGAATTTATACGTACACGTACGTACAGACGCCTGGATGTGACGCCAGTACTCACGCCATTATTCCACGGGGGAAGGCAGAGATTACGGCCCGCCTCACAATACGATTCTGACATAGATCGCTAGTCTCATCCACTTTCATACATCTCTTCGTGTCCTTACGGCGATTGAGGGTCCTACGCACTTGCCTTTTTCGGAGAAGACCATTTATTTGGTACCTATACTATTTTTTATTTATTTTTCTGACGCTCTCACTCGACTCGACTATTCTGCTCACATTAAATCGATAAATCTCCCAGTAAAACTCTTATTTAACTTTAATAAAAGTGCCTCTTCAAGGCTTTGCCATACCGATTTGCCTTTTAAATTGAATTCGTCAGTATACTTACATGTTTCTAGAAAAAACATTGACATTTTCTTTAAAGGCCTTTCCATAACGCCAAATCAAAATTCAGTATTATAGTATCATCATCAACATCATCTGCCATTTGTCCACCCATTGCAGGGAATAAACCTCCTCCTCATTATGCCACTCTTTCATGTCTTGTGCCAGTCTCATCCAAATCTTTCCAACTGCCTTCACAATATCATCACCTCACCTGGGTGCTGGACAACCCACTCTTCTCTTGCCTGATCTCTGCCACCATTCGGTTAAGGCTGCTTCATCTGCCGTCTGTTCTTCAAGCCACGTGTCCTGCCCACCACCATTTTAATCCAGCAATTCTATATTCGACGTCCTGTACCTTTTTTTTTTGTTGTTGTCGGGGGAAATATTCGAAGGATCCCGGCTCCTTAGGAGGTCACCTCAACGCATGTCGAAGGGCCATGGGGAAACAATGTGCGTCCTCAGCCCTCCTTCGAAGCTCTCCCGGCTCGGCACTGATGCTGGGCCAACACTCCCGCAGCGTCTCTGCGTTGCAGCGGGATGGGACCACGCCGGCGCCGTACTACCGCTGCCTTCCATGGGTCATGATGGGTCGCTTGGAAATGGAAATGGACGTCCAGTACCTTAGTTCTACGTACGAGTATCTCGACGTTTGTGTCACTGTCTAGAAGTGTAGTGGCCTATAGCATGGCCCGCTTCATGGCTCTCTGTGTGTATTATGTGCAAGTTGCCAATGATGAAAACTGTAATCCAAGTGAAATTTTCATATCAACTAAAGCATTATGCGACTGCAATAAAAGTGGAGTGTAATGTTACGTAGCATCGTGTCTCCGTATAGTAATTAACCACGCGATACGATAGTTAGAACACGTCGTCAGGAGTCATTCAACACCGCGTGCTTTGTTGCAGTTATGTCACTAATATAATCACTATGGCACAATCATTTAGCATCGCATCGCAACCAGAGGCTTCGACTTATTATTTGCGATTCATTTAAAGCTATAATGACTTACCATCGACTCAATAGAAGAAGTCTCCTTCTCTTATCGGAATCGATGAGATTAGATTTCAGAACCTTGTTACATTAACTTTTTGGGTTAACGGTCTCGTAAAATTAAGTATAAACTTCAGAAATAAGATACTAAGACAAGGTACTTAATAATAATGTTCATGGTGATGATTACCAGACATTACCTTAAAGAAGCTATAAAAACAGCTTATAGCTTATCATAGAAATTTTCACACAAATGATCTAGTCTTAATTAATGTCCCGGACACTAGTTTGACCAGTTCAGTAGTCACTAGATTACTAAAAAGGTAATAACGAATGTACACACGGCGACACATCAAGCTACCCAAAACCAAAATAAGCTGGCCGCGCGTCGGCATAGTAATGTATAACGTCGCGCGGCCAGCTTATTTTGGTTTTGGGTAACTTGATGTGTCGCCGTGTGTACTATAAGTTTCTAATTCAAATAACTACTAATACATTGAAAATATTCCTCTTTCAGATTGAATATTTGAAATCTCAACAGGAGCAAACAAATTTTATTTTATGATTTCGAAACGACCTCGATTTGTCCCCCCAATATTTCATTTTAAAGTCAATACCGCATAATAGTAGTCATAGAATCGTAGATCAGTGGAAACTGATTTTGAATTCTAATCATGCGTGGTATTGACGGGAGTTTGATGTTAAATTCATCTGAAACATCATGTTTCAGATGAATTTCAGAGGCGCCTACAAAGATGCACTGAAAAAAATATTTTAGTGACTGTAATAGAAAAATTTTAGTAAATAGATTTTAGTGAAATCTACCAGAATTTGATGTATCGATTAAAAAAATATTTCGGAGACAACTATTTTATTCAATCAATAATTGCATTTTATTTTACACTAAAAACATAGTAGGTATACAGAGAGTAAACAGACAGGAAATAAAGATGGAGGTGGTATTTTAATAGATTTTATTAGAAAGTTGGTTGTTATAAATCTATGTCGGGTAGCATTTATTCGGGTTCGGAACGCAAGTCAGATTTACACATATTCCCATAAACTAGCAGCGAAATTGACCCTCTTCGCGATTGGAAAAATCAGTTCCCTGTTGTATAGTAATAATATACGTATGTGGTGTATAAATTATGATGTATCTTTCCTTTGTTTCAGGTGCCAGAACCGATGGAATCTCGACAATAAACTCAATGCCACAACATTCCCGCGGCTCGAATTTCAATTTAAAACAAGACTGATTTTAAAATACTAGCATAAGAACAAAAACATTCCTCTCAAAACGAATCTGAGAATCTCTTACTTAAACAAGATGCGGTAGCATCTTCAAACATTAAGAATCAATTTTACAATGCGATAGAATCATAACTTAAACCAACATGTTTAAGTTACTAGGCGGGTTGAGTGTGTACTTTAAGTACCAGCCTATAAGGATCGACAATGCTGTGTTTAGACTGCACAATGTCTTCACGACGGTTCTGCTGCTGACTTGCTCTATAATCATCACGGCGACACAGTACGTGGGACAGCCGATACAGTGTATAGTGAGCGGGTTACCAGTGCATGTCGTTAACACGTTTTGCTGGATCACCTCTACGTTCACTATGCCTGATGCTTTCAATAGAGAGGTAAGCATGAACTACTATTTACTTTTACTAGTGAAGATTAGTTGAAGTTCTTTATTCGAAGAAGCTCGACCACTACTTTATGAGCTTTTTAGGGTTCCGTAGCCAAAGGGTGAAAACGGGACCCTATTACTAATTAATACGCCTACTTTGTCTGTCCATCCGTCCGTCCGTCCGTCTGTCTGTCTGTGTGTCTGTCTTACCTATTTAGGGCTGATTTGCGAAATCAAAAAATGACAAAAAGTTTAAAATTATGAGGACCTCCTGAGGAGAAACTACTTTTTATCAACGTTTTTTCTTCTCGCTCTATCGTAAAATCGGTAATACATACAAGCATCAAACTTGGTGTGATTATAGAGCAAACTCTACAATATAACAACAAATAATAAAAACCGGTCAGGTGTGAGTTGGTCTCGCGCTAAGATCCCGGAGAACATAAAACTTTTTTGTAAGTAATATGTTGTGTTGTGGTGTACGGCACCCTCGGTGCCCAAGTAGCCCGACTCACACTTGACCGGTTATTTGATGAGATTGAGAGCCTTACATTTCATAGCGGCGAAAATGAAAAAAAAAAAATTCTTTGTAGTGATCGTTGAGTTGAAATTATTATTTATTTTATTAGTTTAATTACTATTGTTATCTAAACTAGAGTGACCTCCGTCGTAAACAGCAGTAAGACATATTACAGTATTGCAGTTTATCGCCTAATTAATTAGTAATTTAATTACGGACATGTGCCCATGCCATGAAATCGCATGTGTTTACGATTCATTGTGCTTGCTTTAGCAATATTTGTATTTAGGTCAAACGTTTAAACTTTGATGATTTATCTCACGTAGGATTTTATATTTGATGTTTTATCGCTTGTCCCATAAATAATGTGTGTTTATCGATTTGATATGACTTTCAATCTTTTTGATTTATGCCCGATAAAGTTTAGCGTTTAACGACATACTTAATTGATATTTTGGCAAAAAAAAAAAAAAATTATTGCCTTTCTCTAATTAAAAAACTACGTTTCATTAGACTATTGTAATCCAAGTCATAATAATTAAATATGTTATAGTTATATTTATATCCTTACTACACGAGTTTATATTTAAAAAGTAACGTTGATTCTGAGTTAGTAAATAAATAAATTTTAAAAATATCTGACATTTAACATGTTGCTGTTCGTTTTAAACTTAAATAGGTAATTATGTTAATACAAACACTTAAGTATAGACTGGACCACTGCTTTATAAAGCTGCCACAGTATCAATATAGGTGCTGCTGGCGTCAACCCTGTGCACCCCTGCAGCGCTGCAGAATAGAACAATTTCTTTCTTTCCTAACAAACTGGGGTGTCATAAGTATGAAGCTTTATTTCCTCAATAATGTCGACTCGGAAATGAGAAAAGACTTTCTCATTTCCTGGCAGACATAATTAGTCGCTTATCCAGTCCACCGTTCGTAGTCGTCTTCAAACGTCGTCATCCATCCGTTCAAGTCGTATCCTCAAGTCGACACTTGACATTCATGAAGGAAGAACTCGTTCATGTTCAGATCCATACAATTTATTATAGGGTTTTTCTATGCTATGCAATGTATGCTGATGATTTTTAAGGGGGTTATCAGACCATCAAACTGCACAACTTTCTCTATGGGACCAAAATTGAAATCGAAAAGAAAAATCTGCTTTCCGATACATTTAGGTACGAGTACGGTTGCAGTTTTATATGGAACAGCAGAGATTTTTTTCGAGATTTCCATGTTGGTCCCCTAGAGAAGGTTGTTCAGTTTCATGGTCTGCTCATCACCTGAAAAACCTACAGCATATAATATAAGAAAGGCCCTGTATTAATAAGAAATTGGTTGAATCTCAACATGAAGAAGTCCTTCATGCATTTCAAGTGTCAATTCGAGGATAACTGGAACGAGTTTGTGATACTTTTGAAATGACAACGGTGGATCGGAAAAGCACCCCTGAAAAAACCGTCAGCACATTAAGAAAGATCCTGTATTATATTTTCAATTCGGCGGATGACATACAACTATCGCTCATACTAAATCACTATTTAAACTCGCATACAATAGTAGAACTCATGCGCCAAGTAGCAGAGAATCGCAATTGAGTACGTGACGCGAGTTGACACATGGTCAGTGATTCCCAAGTAACTGCCCACTTCCTTGCACTGATTGCATGTCGTTAGGAGATATACTTTGTGTATAAAAACGCTACTCATTCATTATTATTATTGTCTATAAATAGTATACAGGTATAGAGCGGCCGTGGCGCGTTGCACAGAGGTAATGGATTGGACACTCAATCATGTGAGTCCGAATTCGAATCCGCACGGACGAAATGCCATCTATCGATGAATTTTTTTAACTTAAGTACGTAATACCGACTGCTCTCAAACGGTGAAGGAAAACATCGTGATATGTACAGTCGCCATCAGATATATCGTAGCAAACAAGGTGTCCAAATATTTCTGAGCAGTGCTCATTTTCATTAAATTCTGCACAGTAAATGTTACCAATTATATCTAAACGTGTATTTTGTCATTAATCTGAACAGCGAATTTTCAATAATTTCTTTACAGTGTTATTTAAAATTAAAATGCAAAACAACGGAGTAAAGTTTTTTTCTGAAACGATATTTTTGATTGACTATGAGTAAAGAAATTATCGAAAATTAGAACGGCTTAGAAATATTTGACCACTTTGTTTGCTACGATATATCTGCTGGTGACTGTACCTGTATACGCTGAAGAATAAATTCTGATGCGTATGTGAAGTTTACGTATCCGTATATTGCGAACGCGTGGTGAAGTAACGGCCATACACCCTTCCTTAAGGGTAGGCCTGTGCCCTGTGGGTGGACGTACGTAAACTGATGATGAAATAGGTATGTTACATACCTATTTCATGGTAGTATGATTCCTGCAATCTTGTTTTGAAGAAAAAGCAAGAAAGCAATTGCTCCCCATAGTTCAATCAATCAAAATACCCCGTCCGTGATTGGGCGCTGTTCGGCTTTTGCTGCCCTTTATTGCGTCATTTTTCTTAGTCCTGTGCGATAATCTGACCTATTCAGCCCCTTCACCATCACGTCCGACCTTACCTACCTAGGATACTATACCTACATGTACTGGTAGTTTGCCTTCTGGTCCCGTACTTAACTTCTTATTCTTTTTTTAAATTCTATCGAGTCGACGGTATGCCATTTTATATTTTTCCTTTTTTTCACATTTTTATTTATGTGTATCACTGTACTGTTTTGAGATGATCCTCTTTTGGAAAAGTTAATGAGTAATCGGTTTATTTGCTTGCCAAACTACAGGGTGAAATTGATATCATTAGCATCCTTTTAAACTAAGACCCATCTAAATGAACAACTTTTACTATGGGAGCAAACCGATCGGAGCAAAAAAATAATCTGCTGTCCCATACTAAACTGCAATGCCTACTCGACTCAAATGTATGGAAGAGCAGTTTTTTTTGTTGCTCCGATTGTTTGCTCCCATAGTAAAAGTTGTTCAGTTTGATGGTTCGACTCTTAGTTTAAAAGGATGATAATGATATCAATTTCACCCTGTATATACTAATGAAATAAAGAGAAATAATTAAATAACTGACTAGAATGGCACTTGCAAAAATAAATCGGAAAAATAGCAAAATCATGGTTAATGTTTCGAATAAAGCTTAATGCAGTGCCGTGTATTCTTCTTTTTGTGTGTTTGAATGTTATTGTATTCAATTATATGTCTATTCAAGTCAAAAACAGGCGTGACTTACGACGTTATTGTTTTAGCAACTGTGTTAATTTCATACAAAGGTTTTGGAAAACGTTCCTACGTCTTCTCGCGTCTCGGCCGTATTAAGCCTTTCCAATCAATTCAGATACTAACCAAAACAATTGAAATTAGTTTTTGTTGGGATCCATACAAATGTAACAGATAATTCTATCATAAGAAGGTTGATTTGAGGTCACTAAGCTAATGGGTTTACGGCTCGCTATGCTTTGGCTCACCCGCCTTCGTGGTAATAACAAATACCTGTAAATAAAGTCTCATTAAAGAATTAGTTAATGAATGAAAGTCTTCGAAATTCCGCGCAAAAGTTTGGCAAATTTACCGCAGATCTCAATTTCTCCTCTCTCATGAATGGATCTTTGTTTCAAACGGGGGCACTTTCCGGTCACTCTGACCGAGTTCATAGTAATAAAAACCTCAGTGATTCACAGATATTGTGACGTCATAATTGTCTCGTTAGATCCTCGGTGACAATTGTTTCCTTAACGGGGGTGTGACCGCCTCCGTTATCTTACTCATCTAGATTGATTCACGTCTTTGTGTGAAGGTGTCTGGCTGTGGTAGGGTTTATTTTAACAAAATGGATCAGCTGATTTCTTTTTCGCGATTTCAAAGTTGGTTCTATCGTAAAAGTTGTTCAGTTTGATGGTGTGAAGCACCCCTGTTCGATATGTAACGCATTAAATTATTTAATTATTATTACTTGCAGAGAAAATGTGCTCAGAAAATTTGCAGCAAAACAAAAGAATTAAAATACATAACTAATAAATACATTCACACTTAAAAATTAGTTAGTAATTGGTTATTATATTATTACTAACGGTCATTAGAAAAACATTAGTTATTTTAAGATTATTATGAAAAACATGTTTTAATCCCACAGCTATTCGATCACTTAAGTATCAATATCTATTTATGAAACGTTGTGGTTTTATAACTAATTCCTACCTTGTTAACATTTTTGTCTCGTTACCGATTCTATAATTCAATCGGACACATAAGAATATTATCAATCTGTGACATAGGTATTATATTTCCCTTTTCTATAAAAACGTCATTTCAGTGTCATCTGACATTGTGATTTGATCTTCATCACGCAGTTTATAGTTTATGGTTTTATTTCGTTTTGTCGTGATAATAAACGTTATTTTTGTATAATAAATAAATAACAAAAGTGGCTACTTCATTTAAAATGCTCAGAAAGTAAGGTATACCTACTTATTTAATTTTTAGTCCAGTCAACGAATGGCCCAAAAGGGGGTGCAAAGTGCGTGAACAGGGAACTAAGCGATTCCATCAGAAACTTATGCATGGTGCTTAGTTAGGGAGTAGACTTACTAAAAGCCCTGACCTTTGTGGCTTGTGGATTCTTTATTCGTCATCTTCCGATCTCTTTTATTTACTAGTTTTACTACTTTGGGTAGTGCTTAAAAGGTAGAATGTGCTATTTGATGATGATAATGAAACATATTTCGATCGCATACTGACTAGCAAAAATCGACCTCCGACCTTATGCCTCTATGCCCTGGGTTCCTAACCTGGGGGTAATTACCCCCGCGGGGGTAAAACAGCTATTCTAGAGGGGTAATAAGAATGGTACAAAGACGATCGATCGATTTAGCAAGGAGGTGGGCCTGGCCCACGCGGCGCCCGTAACATATTAGCCTTATTGCAGTAAAATTCAAGCTCGCTTCGCTCGCTCCTGGGTTTCGTCCTGAACATATTAGCCATATTGCAGTAAAATCTCGAGCTCGCTTCGCTCGCTCTTATTTTACTGAATCATATTAGCCATATTGCAGTGGATTTTCACTTTGATTGAGGGAGGCAGAGGAGAGCCCCACTAGCCCACATTTTGCCAAGGGCCTGACTTAGGGCCGGTATTTCAATCGAAACTTATCCTAGCTTAAGTTGAGAATTGATTTAAGTTGCACTTAAGTGTATTTCATAATAGTCATAAGGTTAAGTTACACTTAAAGTCTGCCTTAAGTAGCGCTTTGCTGAGTGAAGGATTTCTTTCACTTAAGCTCCAGAATAACGGAAATCTTGGTGTACAGTATTGCCACAAATAATAATCAGCAGTGTATGGTATGATATAAAACATTATTTTATAGAAAGTATATTTTTAAAAGTGCGATATGATTTAAATTTATGTGATAATACATGTTTATTTATTAAATTTGTGAATGTGAACATTTTAAAAATATACTTACTCACGCGAATAATAAAATTTTAAAAGACATTGCTGTACGTAGTAAATAATATATGTACTCTCTGGCAACATTTTGGCCTTTAGCTTAGCGCAGTTTTGTTTTGTTGTTGTCTGTCCTAGGAGTGAAGAAAGTGTTCTGTGTTGTGAATTGTGATTCTATTTGGTGGTGCAGTCCGGCTTTGAACATTTCATCAATGTTATGTTTATATTTTACGTTAACCTAGGATCTACGGTTAATTCTACGATTCTGGTAAGTAGCCCCTACCTACCTAGTCTACACCTATAAAATAACACCACATGTTCTTTTCTCTCCTATGTTATAGGGATATAGGTAATACCTTTCAATGCTCTTTTTTGTGCTATGCTATGAGGCTAATATGAGCATGCTTTGACATAGGAACATAGGTTACACAGGTATCTAGTAAAACATAAATACCGGATGCTCTTTTCTCTCTTATTTCATAGAGATATGACCCAGTAAAAAAGCTAGAAGATAACGAAGTTTTAGAAAAATATATACTTCAATCCTTTCTTTTCCAAAATCGATCAATAATAATTATTGTGTTAAATGTATTCTTTATTTATTTCAGATCATTGTAAGAGGTCAACAAATTTTAGCGGTATGGAAATTAATAAACTAATGGATATCGTTATTATAGCAAAAGCCACATAGAAAATAAAAAAAGTGATGCGACGATTTTGACCTTTGTGACATCACTTATGAGTTTTGTGATACACTTTTTGTATTTTGTATTGTACTTTAGTATTCAATGGTATTAATAAAAAATATGACTTCTAAAAATTTTATTTTATTTACAGGTAGTAAATAAATAACCTATGATATAACTATTTTATTTACTGAAATACTAAAACGAATTAATACAAAATGCATAGAACATTTTTTATACAAATTGCATATTGTTTTGACCGTAACGTGACTCATGTCAAATCTGTACGTCAGAATGACATTCGTCAGTCATGCCACAGATAACATGAAGAAAGTTGGCGCTAGTGTCTATGTAATGTCACGACAGCGTGAACGGCAAGAACAGTGAACTACTGTTTTAGTTTTATGATGTTGTCATCTTGTCCCTAATCCAGGATTAAAATAAGGAGGACCTTAAATAAATTGAAATACACTTCTGCTTCTCAAATCTTACACTTAGCTTAAAGATGGCACCTAACTTAATGTAGGATTAAGTAGCTATTGAAATACCGGCCCTAAGGGCCGGTATTTCAATTTATTTAAGGTCCTCCTTATTTTAATCCTGGATTAGGGACAAGATGACAACATCATAAAACTAAAACAGTAGTTCACTGTTCTTGCCGTTCACGCTGTCGTGACATTACATAGACACTAGCGCCAACTTTCTTCATGTTATCTGTGGCATGACTGACGAATGTCATTCTGACGTACAGATTTGACATGAGTCACGTTACGGTCAAAACAATATGCAATTTGTATAAAAAATGTTCTATGCATTTTGTATTAATTCGTTTTAGTATTTCAGTAAATAAAATAGTTATATCATAGGTTATTTATTTACTACATGTAAATAAAATAAAATTTTTATAAGTCATATTTTTTATTAATACCATTAAATACTAAAGTACAATACAAAATACAAAAAGTGTATCACAAAACTCATAAGTGATGTCACAAAGGTCAAAATCGTCGCATCACTTTTTTTATTTTCTATGTGGCTTTTGCTATAATAACGATATCCATTAGTTTATTAATTTCCATACCGCTAAAATTTGTTGACCTCTTACAATGATCTGAAATAAATAAAGAATACATTTAACACAATAATTATTATTGATCGATTTTGGAAAAGAAAGGATTGAAGTATATATTTTTCTAAAACTTCGTTATCTTCTAGCTTTTTTACTGGGTCATACATATCTCTATGAAATAAGAGAGAAAAGAGCATCCGGTATTTATGTTTTACTAGGTACCTGTGTAACCTATGTTCCTATGTCAAAGCATGCTCATATTAGCCTCATAGCATAGCACAAAAAAGAGCATTGAAAGGTATTACCTATATCCCTATAACACAGGAGAGAAAAGAACATGTGGTGTTATTTTATAGGTGTAGACTAGGTAGGTAGGGGCTACTTACCAGAATCGTAGAATTAACCGTAGATCCTAGGTTAACGTAAAATATAAACATAACATTGATGAAATGTTCAAAGCCGGACTGCACCACCAAATAGAATCACAATTCACAACACAGAACACTTTCTTCACTCCTAGGACAGACAACAACAAAACAAAACTGCGCTAAGCTAAAGGCCAAAATGTTGCCAGAGAGTACATATATTATTTACTACGTACAGCAATGTCTTTTAAAATTTTATTATTCGCGTGAGTAAGTATATTTTTAAAATGTTCACATTCACAAATTTAATAAATAAACATGTATTATCACATAAATTTAAATCATATCGCACTTTAAAAAATATACTTTCTATAAAATAATGTTTTATATCATACCATACACTGCTGATTATTATTTGTGGCAATACTGTACTCCAAGATTTCCGTTATTCTGGAGCTTAAGGGCCGGTATTTCAATAGCTACTTAATCCTACATTAAGTTAGGTGCCATCTTTAATCTAAGTGTAAGATTTGAGAAGCAGAAGTGTATTTCAATTTATT
The DNA here is from genome assembly GCA_922987775.1 of Agonopterix subpropinquella. NCBI lineage: Eukaryota > Metazoa > Arthropoda > Insecta > Lepidoptera > Depressariidae > Agonopterix > Agonopterix subpropinquella. The sequence continues at coordinate 26,333,281 of OV277696.1, forward strand.
TAAGGTCCTCCTTATTTTAATCCTGGATTAGGGACAAGATGACAACATCATAAAACTAAAACAGTAGTTCACTGTTCTTGCCGTTCACGCTGTCGTGACATTACATAGACACTAGCGCCAACTTTTTTCATGTTATCTGTGGCATGACTGACGAATGTCATTCTGACGTAAAGATTTGACATGAGTCACGTTACGGTCAAAACAATATGCAATTTGTATAAAAAATGTTCTATGCATTTTGTATCAATTCGTTTTAGTATTTCAGTAAATAAAATAGTTATATCATAGGTTATTTATTTACTACCTGTAAATAAAATAAAATTTTTAGAAGTCATATTTTTTATTAATACCATTGAATACTAAAGTACAATACAAAATACAAAAAGTGTATCACAAAACTCATAAGTGATGTCACAAAGGTCAAAATCGTCGCATCACTTTTTTTATTTTCTATGTGGCTTTTGCTATAATAACGATATCCATTAGTTTATTAATTTCCATACCGCTAAAATTTGTTGACCTCTTACAATGATCTGAAATAAATAAAGAATACATTTAACACAATAATTATTATTGATCGATTTTGGAAAAGAAAGGATTGAAGTATATATTTTTCTAAAACTTCGTTATCTTCTAGCTTTTTTACTGGGTCATATCTCTATAAAATAAGAGAGAAAAGAGCATCCGGTATTTATGTTTTACTAGGTACCTGTGTAACCTATGTTCCTATGTCAAAGCATGCTCATATTAGCCCTAGTATTAGCCTCATAGCATAGCACAAAAAAGAGCATTGAATGGTATTACCTATATTTTATCCCTATAACATAGGAGAGAAAAGAACATGTGGTGTTATTTTATAGGTGTAGACTAGGTAGGTAGGGGCTACTTACCAGAATCGTAGAATTAACCGTATATCCTAGGTTAACGTAAAATATAAACATAACATTGATGAAATGTTCAAAGCCGGACTGCACCACCAACCACCAAAGAGAATCACAATTCACAACACAGAACACTTTCTTCACTCCTAGGACAGACAACAACAAAACAAAACTGCGCTAAAGGCCAAAATGTTGCCAGAGAGTACATATATTATTTACTACGTACAGCAATGTCTTTTAAAATTTTATTATTCGCGTGAGTAAGTATATTTTTAAAATGTTCACATTCACAAATTTGATAAATAAACATGTATTATCACATAAATTTAAATCATATCGCACTTTTAAAAATATACTTCCTATAAAATAATGTTTTATATCATACCATACACTGCTGATTATTATTTGTGGCAATACTGTACACCAAGATTTCCGTTATTCTGGAGCTTAAGTGAAAGAAATCCTTCACTCAGCAAAGCGCTACTTAAGGCAGACTTTAAGTGTGACTTAACCTTATGACTATTATGAAATACACTTAAGTGCAACTTAAATCGATTCTCAACTTAAGCTAGGATAAGTTTCGATTGAAATACCGGCCCTTAGGGTCATAATAGTCATAAGGTTAAGTTACACTTAAAGTCTGCCTTAAGTAGCGCTTTGCTGAGTGAAGGATTTCTTTCACTTAAGCCCCAGAATAACGGAAATCTTGGTGTACAGTATTGCCACAAATAATAATCAACAGTGTATGGTATGATATAAAACATTATTTTATAGAAAGTATATTTTTAAAAGTGCGATATGATTTAAATTTATGTGATAATACATGATTATTTATTAAATTTGTGAATGTGAACATTTTAAAAATATACTTGCTCACGCGAATAATAAAATTTTAAAAGATATTGCTGTACGTAGTAAATAATGTATGTACTCTCTGGCAACATTTTGGCCTTTAGCGCAGTTTTGTTTTGTTGTTGTCCTAGGAGTGAAGAAAGTGTTCTGTGTTGTGAATTGTGATTCTCTTTGGTGGTGCAGTCCGGTTTTGAACATTTCATCAATGTTATGTTTATATTTTACGTTAACCTAGGATCTACGGTTAATTCTACGATTCTGGTAAGTAGCCCCTACCTACCTATAAAATAACACCACATGTTCTTTTCTCTCCTATGTTATAGGGATATAGGTAATACCTTTCAATGCTCTTTTTTGTGCTATGCTATGAGGCTAATATGAGCATGCTTTGACATAGGAAAATAGGTTACACAGGTACCTAGTAAAACATAAATACCGGATGCTCTTTTCTCTCTAATTTCATAGAGATATGACCCAGTAAAAAAGCTAGAAGAAAACGAAGTTTTAGAAAAATGTATACTTCAATCCTTTCTTTTCCAAAATCGATCAATAATAATTATTGTGTTAAATGTATTCTTTATTTATTTCAGATCATTGATAAGAGGTCATGAAATTTTAGCGGTATGGAAATTAAGAAACTAATGGATATCGTTATTATAGCAAAAGCCACATAGAAAATAAAAAAGTGATGCGACGATTTTGACCTTTGTGACATCACTTATGAGTTTTGTGATACACTTTTTGTATTTTGTATTGTACTTCAGTATTCAATGGTATTAATAAAAAATATGACTTCTAAAAATTTTATTTTATTTACAGGTAATAAATAAATAACCTATGATATAACTATTTTATTTACTGAAATACTAGAACGATTTGTACAAAATGCATAGAACATTTTTTATACAAAATGCATATTGTTTTGACCGTAACGTGACTCATGTCAAATCTGTAAGTCAGAATGACATTCGTCAGTCATGCCACAGATTACATGAAGAAAGTTGGCGCTAGTGTCTATGTAATGTCACGACAGCGTGAACGGCAAGAACAGTGAACTACTGTTTTAGTTTTATGATGTTGTCATCTTGTCCCTAATCCAGGATTAAAATAAGGAGGACCTTAAATAAATTGAAATACACTTCTGCTTCTCAAATCTAACACTTAGCTTAAAGATGGCACCTAACTTAATGTAGGATTAAGTAGATATTGAAATACCGGCCCTTAGTGTATTTAGGTACGCCACTGTTTTAAAGAGGGGTAAAATCTGTTTCCCTATTAGGTCATAGGGGTAACAAGATTGAAAAGGTTAGGAACCACTGCTCTATGCTTTAGAATTATTTTCTTACGTTGTCTGCTGCTTTAAGCCCGAAACTAGGGCTTGGAACTTTATTGCCGTCCTTCTGATTACTAGTTCTAGATTTCCACATAATGTTAATTCAATTTAACTGCATATTGCCTCGTTAATGCTTAGTTTATAACACGTTTTTCTGATTCATGCTGGATTTATAAGTAATGTACTTTGGATGTATGAATAACATTATTAACTCACTGTAATATGTCGTTACAATCGTTTATAACTTAGTACCAACCATAGACATTATTATTCTACTACCGGTACCAACTGATAGGTCTGGAACAATGGTTAGCAAAATAGTTTAAGTATAACATTGATAAGACAAAATATTTAACATAATATTTTATTTTATTTCTTAGGCCAAGTAATATATAACTATAACTAATTACAGGCAAACATAGCATGCAATGTAACTAGGGCTAACTATAAAATTGAATTTTACAAAGTAGCTTTATAAGTATACAGAGTCCTTTTTTAATATGGGAATGATCAGCGACCCGCTCCAGCTTCGCCCGTGTATATTATACCTACATGTAAATATTATTATATACATATAGATTTAGAAACGGTAACTATGTATACATATATCGATATATTTTTACGGAACATTGGCGACCTATGTAAAAGTTGCAAAAACGATCGCCTTTATTATCATAAAATATAGAACTCAAAGTTGAATATTGTTTGCAGGTCGGCAAAGAAGTGGCGCATCCAGGAATAGCGAACGAATACGACAGCACGTCGGAGAAGAAGTACTACACTTACTACCAGTGGGTGTGCTTCGTACTCTTCTTCCAGGTTAGTACCTACTTACTTTTCTATTTTTCTGGCGAGTCGAAAGCGATTTTTGTGCGTGGTCGATATCGCAATTGAATATCACGGCGATATACCGGCGATAACACGACGATATATCGTTCCGTCAACGCCTACCCTCAAAAATAGTTTGTGCTTCATAAACACGCAAATTATCTATGTGCTTAGCCTCTGGATATAATTACCTATATGCCTGTATCGGCTGGTGCCCGCGAAGCGCCTCTTGTCATTACCACCCTTGGACTGATGTCTTTACCCTCCTGAATCGAATGAAAATCGAACGGAAAAACTTTGCTGATCAAACGAAGGGTCAGAGAAGGGATCGGATGCGGTAACTTTAACAGCGGCCGTATTATTATGCGCGCGATAAGGCTATATTACGCCTTTTATCTCGTTCTTTCGCGCGTAAATAGAATAAGAGCTAAGGCACGATAGCGCCATATCACGCTGCCATGCTACGGCCGCTGGTAGCCACACTTGACGATCTCTGATGAGATTAATCTCCTCTCACAATACCCGCATGGGTTGGTGAATCACGTGAACTATCTATCTATTTATTCTAAATAGAACCACACGGCACAAAAACTTTTATTTTCTGCCTGCTGTTGTCAGGTTTATATTTTTTATCAGCGGACATTTTGTATCATCGATCTGATGCAATGATATGTCCTTAACCGTCACAGTTCTCTAGTAATATACAACGAGTGACCAACATACGCTGGCGTCATTATTAAAATTCCACTGCATCACTCGGAATCCTTAATCAATCTTTGATTTGTTTATTTTGATATGGCACGAAACGTGCATCGTTAATTCGTAATCCATCAAGTATTAGGAAGTGTTTTATTACTTGACACGTCATCTCATTTCGCATTTCTGCTACAACATTGTCATAGGCCATAACATGAATAATATAAAAAAGCTTAGTTTAAATATGTACGTATTTAGAAGACAGCTCTATCATTGATCTTTCTAAAAAAAGTCATTACTTGAACAAGGAGCCACGCTACGTAACTGGTGCCCCCTTGCTGTATTATAAAATACAAACACCAAATAAGTTCCCGATATCGTAGCGTCATTTCCTAAACTCCCGCCCGCCATAAAGGTTTACCTATCATCGAGAAATATTGATTTTAGGGTAAAATTAAAAGGGATAAATTTATTATCAAAAACCAAAATTAAACTACTCACATAATTCACTTCAGCAACATGCGTCGTCAACCATCTTAATAAAAACAAAAACTGCTTCAGCAACATGCGTCGTCAAATTTCCTACAAAACTCCCTTCAGCAACATGCGTCGTCAATTTTATACAGAACCATTCAGCAACACGCCACGTCAAACACTTGTTTCAAGTTATGACAGCGGTGAGATCTGACGATGTGAAAGAAGTGAATCTAATCCTACACTTAGATAGGCAGTCAGTAGTTGTAGCAAAGATTCTGCCAACTCCGAAAGGAACCCCGATCGTAAGTTTTCGTATGTTCACCATGATAGTTGTGATGTCAAGTAAATTAGATAATGGGACCCCTCATATCTCCTTCCGGCCAATTTAAAGATTAATGTTCATATAATTGTATTACTCGTACTCAATTCCGCATTACTAATGATTTGCACATCGAAAACACAAAAATAACAAAATCGAATGAAAAGGATTCCATTTGTAGTAAGTAGTATAGAGGTATGAAAACTGTCTAACTTGTAAATAAATTATCATAAAGTAGAGTTCAGATTTCATACAGTTTATCACTAGCATAGCATTACTAACTTATGTTAGTGTATTTTCTAAACAGATTTTACACTATTTTATTAAATAACAATCATTGTAGCCTATTGCCATTGTAGCTATACTGCCTCCGTGGTCTAATGGTTTAGAGCATTGGCTCTCGACACGGAGGTCGTGGGTTCGATTCCCACGGGGGACACCTAGTGATATGTCACTTTGTGCGTTTTTCCCCAGTTGGTTAGGACATTGCATGCTGAATCACCTGATTGTCCGAAAAGAAAAATGATTCCGTGCTTCGGATGGCACGTTAAGCCGTTGGTCCTGGCTACTATCTCTGGTGGTAGTAGTCGTTACATAAAAACCACGTCAGAGGCCGTAAGGCGGTCTCAAAAAACCCTGACACCAGGGCTCTGCCCACACGATAAGAAGATTGTAGAGTTTTCAAAGAAATTACAAGTATATGTTTGCAATCAGATTTGATCAGGTTTAAAAAAAAAATCTGGTCAAACTTTGTATCAAATACAGTTTGGTACCACGAAGTACAATTTAACAGACGTATCATAAACGAATTACGTAATAGTATACCCTTGTCGGCCTTGGCTAGACTTTTGTATGCACAAACACGGTTCTAAAATCGGTATTACTAGACATGGTTAGGAACATTTTATGATATTAATGTCTTGATTCACGTGTGAATTTGTTACCGTGTGCTTCTTATCACAGAATTAGCATAAATAATGGTTTGTTTGGTAATTTTGCAGGAAACTTGTTTTTGTGAAGGTTGTAAAAAAAGATTTATAGCTTACTTATAGGGTTCAAAATAGTTTCCGATGTTTTTGTTTGATTCACGAACATTACTATCAGTTTAAAATAACAATGTGCATGACCTTGAAGGGCCGTTGGATAACTTCACTCGGTTGACAAAGGAATGTAGACTCTATGCAAAGGAAACAATCATTTGAATGACTCGAGTGAAGTTCGTGTGATTGAGTAACGTCACATTTGCGAGCGAGGTCATGCACATTGTTATTTTAAACTGATAGTAGTTCTTTCAAACATACACAAACATAAACCCACGATTGTGTCTCCTTTTGGAGTAATTAGAATCTTCCCGATAGTAGACGACGACATATTAAATTTGTCAGCATCCCAAACGAGAATTGGTCGTCAATTTTAGAATACTCATATATAATACAAATATTCCTTATTTACATTATATTCCGAGAGATAAGTGTACTTTTTGCAACCATCAGCAGCAAGGCTGATTCAGTGTTTATGGGGTGTAGAGCTTCTCTGTGATGGGGATGGACCAGGTCTGCCTGCATAACTTCTGATCTACTGATGATTAAAGGTCTGTAAAAAATTGATCAGCTCCAAGGCTGATCGTATGTTATTGTTGTAGTATGCACTGTAGCTATGTGAACAGTACAAAAACTGACATGGTTCATCAGTCGGTTTAGGAGATACAGCCGTTCAAAGGTCGGAACTTTGACTGGCTGTATCTCCTAAACCGATTGACAGAACTTGACAGTTTTTGTACTGTTCACATAGCTACACAGTGCAAACTACAATAATATCACACGATCAGCCTTGCAGCTATTAGTTAATTTTTTACAGACCTTTAATCATCAGTAACTCCTAAACCGACTGGAGTTATGCAGGCAGACCTTGTCCATCCCCATCACAGAGATGCTTTACACCCCATAAACACTGAATCAGCCTTGCTGCTGATGGTTGCAAAAAGCACACTTATCTCTTATACTATTACAAAACATTGATGAACAAGAAGGTTATCACTAAAATAGATAATATCTTCCTTACCACTTTATACTAGAGAAGAGAAGAACTTTAATCATATAAATGCAAGGTATTATGTACTGAAATACAGCAAATGTACCTGATCATCATCCTTCATCATCCTCACTACTGGGACACAGGCTTATTCAAGGTAAGATTGTATAGTCGTTAGTCCACGACGCACGCATGAATATATGTTAAACAACACAAGCGTAATTTAATAAACATACATATTCATAATCAAATAAAAAAGTGATTGCGTTAATACATTTGCGCTTTAAACGCTTGACCGTGAATCTGTTTCTATAATTTGTTTAATTCGTCGAAAAGCGCTTAGTCACTGTCATTTACATAAAGTACATAACGGAGTGAACTGCATATAATTAAATTCGTAGTAGGCTAATAGGATACAGTTGACCCAGTATTAGTCACAAATCGTTATTTATTAACATTTAAGGACGTATACTGTCTGTATCTACAAAATCACGTTATTTTCCCATGAATTTCGACGAGTTCGCGCTAGAAAAAAACATCCTGTGCAGTCAAATAAAAATGGAAATTGATGTTGCAATAATATTTACTACTATCAATGAGACTATAATTATAGTACGTATCGCTAGTAGCTACCACTAACTGACTATAGATTTCAATCGTCAGTTTGTACGAATAATAAGGGGTCAATATCCTTACGCTCTAAAATGAACATAAATAACCCACAAATACTATCATGTCTAGTAAAACAGCCGTTAATAACATGATCACGACTGTCAAATACCACCGAAATGCCATTGAATAAAAATGTGTGTCGAATAGGCGCAAGCGCACGTAACGGTATGGTATGCTAGACGGTGTTAACAGCTGACGTGTTTACCGCAACCTATGGATGTCTAATATGGCCGGCATAATAACGCCAGGTGTGCTGGGTCACCTCTAAAGTTTTATGGTCGCTGGCTTTACGCAAATAAGGTTATATGTTCCGTTTTAGTATGTTATGTCCTTCGATCGCTTCTTAATCCTTAGAGCCATATCATGGAAACAATTATTGAGCGTAGGCATTGCGCGTTGACGGAACGATATTGTCGCGATTACGTCGCGACATCGCCGAGATATAGTCGCGTTATCGACGCTATATTCCTGAGATCAATTAGTGTCGCGGAGATTACGTTGCGACGTCTCGGCACGGCGGTGCAGTTGCAAAATTGCTTACGCTCAAAAATCTCTTAGTGTTCTTACAGAAGAGCGACACTTTGCAGAGGGTCGCGACCCACAGCGACCGTAAAGTCTAAGAGCGCGATCCTCTGCGACACACGGCGACCGCAAAGTCTCGCTCGTCTATAAGAGCTCTTAGATAGACCCATAGATCCTTAGTGGGGTATACTTCAGTAATGAGTGCAATGTTACCCCTCCGACTATTGCTCCATCTTGTATCCTGCCCTTCCTGGCTGGACACCTGCATGCGCATTAAGTTATAGACACACTGCCGGTATTTCTATCCGTGTCGCAAAATACAGGAGGTTTGACTTATTAATCCATCACATCTCGTCTCAAGTCTACTTTCAGGAGGCAAGGCTCGGGCGTTTCTTGTTCATAGAATTGTTTTATTTAGAGAATTCCTTTAAAGGATTGACCATGTATTTTGTATCCCAGGCTATAATGTGCTACACGCCCAAGTTCCTGTGGGATGCTTTCGAAGGCGGCCTGCTGCGAACCATCATCATGGGACTCAACGTCGGAGTCTGCCATCCGGATGAGAAAGAGAAAAAGAAGGACGTTCTCATCGGGTATCTGCTCAGGCATGAAAGGGTAAGTTATAGGTTTATATGTTGCTGCTGCTTAAAAGAGTCCTATATCTTGTCTGAAGAAACTTAAATACGTTACATACTTAAAGGGTTGGTTCAGACCATCAAACTGAACATCTTTTACTATGGGTCCAACATCGAAATCTCGAAATTAAATTAGCTCCAACGCCAACCCTACAAAACTTCAAAAGAGAAGGCGGGTGTTTAGAACCTCCTAAACACGTAATTATTATTCTCAGCTTCTCTCCGCCTTAGGGAATCGCTAAGTTGCGCGAGTTGCGCGTGAGTTGCGTCAGTAATGTCGGGTTCAACGGTTCGGCCGGCTAGGCTGATGCGCGTGAGTTGCAATCATAGTGGGCCGCAGGTATTCTCATTTTACTGCTTAGACGATAATTCGGTAGTTTGCGGTTTTTTATTTACTACCGATGTTGTCCTGGCTTTTAAACTATATCATCAATTCATCATAGATAAGTCCTACGCTTAATTTTGGAGGCCAGCAGCCCGATGGCAGAGACAGATTCCTTTTTCACCGGAAATGTATAAATATCAATAGCAACATGCATGAAGAGACTAATGAATGTGGTGGAAGCGAAGAGGTCTTTCAGGATCGTACCAGGTGGCGTTCCGTTGTCTCTGCCTACCCCAGTGGAAGATAGGTGTAATAATGTTTGTATGTAGGGTAGAGTTTTGTAACGCGCTTTGGTAGCAACCTATGTTCAGCAGTGGAAGATGGCAGGTAGCCTTTTGGATCCAATTGCAGGATAATTGCTCCTCTCATGAATATGTGTGGGGAAGAAGCGGGCCATATTTCACGCGGGCACTGGGAGATTGATTTTAATCAACGTGGTGTAGAGTATTTTCAAGCCTCAAATAACAACTGAAAGAAATGGTAAATTGATCCACAGGCGAAGATGACTTGCCTCAAGCCCTGGACAGTGAATATTATACAGGGCGTTAGGGTAAATAGTTGCATTACTTTAAGGGGTGATTTTATCCATCATACTGAACAACTTTCCCTAAGTATATTAAATTCGCAAAAAAAACTACTTTTCATGCAAACTTTCAATCAGCTGATTGCATTTAGTAGAGTGCAAAAAATTTTTTTTATTTTGGGAAAGTTGTTCAGTATCATGGGTACAATCAACCCATAAAGTAAGGCAACTGTTTACCGTAACACCCTGTATATCTAGTTTACAGTATTGTAGTAACTACTAAACGATTATAAAATTGACTGCGATTAGAGATGTCGTTAAATTGTGTCACCATAAATGAGTGCAGATTGAACAACATTACGTAGACTTAGAGTTAGTTTTATACTCGTAAGTTTACTCATTTCGTTGAGAGTTGTGATTACAGTAATTTGTCAATGTCGGTCGGTGTCCTTTCGCAATCAGGTCGATGTTAACTGGCTTAAATCCACAAAAACATCTTTATGAAAACTGACACATTATTTTCGTGGAACTGAGTATGATCGTATTTTATATTAGATCACTTGCAATATGTTTAACGGTTCAGATACATTTTTAAATTTCGTAGTGAAAATTCATACGTCAACGACGACCGATGCAGCGCAGGTCTATTGCTTTGAAACATTCAAATCTGTTCAACAGTTTAGAAGGAAAATAATAAACGTCATTTTAACGTGTAGGTATCTAGTAATAGATACTCTTTCTTATACTGTGGTATAGGTAACAACATTAATTTATTTGTTGGGTCCAGTTTCAGTTTTTTAAATTTTATGCGTTTCACACAATTTCAAGCTCTTACATCATTGTCATTCATAACAATTTTTTTTGTAACATGAAATTACACAAATCATTATGTAATTTGTGTAAATATTTTTTCGGACAGTCCATTGTTACAATGTTCTCTAAAAGCATTACAGCTACTACGATTTCACACCTTGCAAAAATAGACAATTAGTAACACCACCATTTAATTTCGTCACTTTTCAACTGGACCGTGGCAAACCGTGGCGAAAAAAATCGAGAGATCATGACATCGTGTACCTATAGACTAGATTCTACCAGAGACAAGGTAATTTTTTGTCGACGGTCAATGCCCGTTCAATGCTCGATTGCGCAACTTTGATTTCCTGGTCCATCGCCTGCAAACTATAGACAACAGACTAGTATAACTATAGCAGTCGGTAATGGAACGTTTTTGCGCAGATCCAGTTCGATAGAGTAACTTTTCCGGTTTTTGAAAGTACCTACCTACTTGGTTACAAGTCAAGTCCGCGTTATGGGTTATATATAAGGGCTTTCCCCGCTTATTGATTATATGCGCGACAGGTGAACTTTGAGTCACTAATGAGTTTTTTATTTCGTCGAATTCGGTATGATCGATATTTGAATGTCTTCTTGTATGTTCCTGTTACCGGTTTCTGAGAACTGGTAGAAATAGAAATCATTTATTTGCCTCAAATAGGGTAAATTTACATTAGGTGTTATCAAAAAATATATCACATAACAATACATTACGGTCATGCCTATCTAGCCATTTTAAATAGCATGCAAATATAGTACGTACAAAATTGATAAAAGACAACCACCAACTCGGGCCATTTTTGTACTACCAACTTTTTCTACAGCGTTATAAAAATATGGGAATAATAGTTCGCATACTCATATTACTAAAACTAATTATTTCAACGTTATATTTTATGGTACAAACGAGATATCTTGAATTGAATTTGGATATTTTAGTTACGAAATGTGAAAAAATGGCGAAAAAAACACAGAACAAGTAGTCACAAACTTTTTGAAAAAAGAAGGCCTTGACAATAAATTGATTGACATATTTTGACATTGACCCCTTGACAGTGACAATTTTTTTTTAGGTTTTATTTCTCTAATTCTCTATTAAGGCCCCTCACACAGGTGCGATTTCATCGAGCGATAATATCGCTGCGATTTTACAATTTTTATTTTCAGTACAGCATTGGCTTCTAATTTTTTGAACACGATTGGGTTTAATAGCAAAACTAACATTTAAACCAAGATCTGGTCCTAAAGCCAGGAATGTCTCCATACGAGGGAACTCTTTCTTTTTAGGAAAGCCTTTCTAGCGACAGTTACCAAAAGTATTTCTATCTCAGACTATACTTATTCATTCTCATTGGTGGGGCGGACGCGTGACGCTGATCGCAAAATCGCACCTGTGTGGTAGGAGTAGGACATGCGACGCGGTCACAAAGTCGCTGGGATATTATTGCTCGATAAAATCGCAACTGTGTGGGGGAGCCTTTAGTATAGGTAAATGGTGAAATAAAACAGTATTTGATAATGTAAATCTAGTATTTAATTGTTAGATAAAGTGCGTATCCACGACAGGCTTCGAAAGCCGGCTCGGTTTTCGGCTTCTTGTATTTGATTAAAAACCATAATTATTATTCATTTTCCACATCTTCTTTAACAATTATTTATCATCCAGATATATGCAGCAAGAGGCTCAATATTTGTCTGGTATCGTGCCCAACCCATGTACCAGACTACCTTCAGTATGCACAACACCCCACAGTCCTTTTACCACTAACACTGCTACAATAATAACACAAATGCTATCTTCCTACGACTGTATCACACTTTCATTAATAAGTAGGTATAAAGCAGAAAAACACAGAAAAACTAAAGCGCAGCCGAATCGAACAAAAACATCAGATAATTCCACTGGATAATTCAGAGAAAGTACTCTTTGATTCAGAGCAAAATTCAGAGTGCGCTATCCATAAAGGAAGTAATGTGTAGTTTTACCTCCTTGAGGATTACCTCATATACATAATTAATCTATGATTACCTCCTTGATGACGCTATCATTAACCAAGAAGTTTTACTACAGTAAAGATCGCTTTTTTATATTGCTAACTGCGCTATTTGTAATTACTTCGAGCTGTCATCATATTACTTTAAATATTTTGTAACACGAAACGACTTTATTTGTAGCTATTATAGCAATTGGTTTGTATTTTTATTATATTTGTCTATATGAAAATGCGTATATAAAAGCTGTCACATGCATATCACAAATTGGCCTGACGGCCCATACATTGATGAATGATGTCATTTGATTTGAAAAAAAAAACATTTGAATTTTAAAAATTAAATTAGGATGCAATGTCAAACCATAATTTTTTTTTTTTTTTTATTCTGTTTTTTATTTTATTTTAATTGGAGCTTTTAACCCTGAGGTTATGTCAGCCCCATCGTGCCTTAACCTTGACTCTACAAAACAAAACTCAACAATAAAATGAAAACCTAGCACTGTGAAAATATTTATACAATGTCAACTACACAATGTCAATAATACCTATAATAAAAATTCGCCAACCACTATTATACAAAATCATCACATTCTTAGATGTCATACAATAATGTTGTTGCTACTGCCTCAATAATAGTCAATTATACGCGCAAATCATATTTAAAAAATGGTGTTGGTTAAGGAGGAAAAAGATATAGAAAATTGTTTTTGATTTGATTGCAAAACTTACCTGCGATGGATGGTAGACAAATTATCTTAGTCCCTACTTTGATGATTGCGCTGCAAAATCAATTATATTTCATTTGCAACTGTCATTGTTATCCAGATCAGAAAACTACTTAGTTGATCTCTATTTTGACAGTAAGTTCTCCACTAACTTGCCTCCACCAGTCCGCTCTCTCACGCTTATTCGTGAGGAGGCTTGTCCACCAGTGGGAACCTTTGTATAAGCTAATAAAGATTACTATTATTAAAATTTTCTGCTTGTAATTCAGTCTGCGCAGATGTAGCAATAAGCCACAAAAACAATGAATATTCTCATTCTTAGGTACATCAAACAGTTCCCAAGTCCATTATTATTAAAAGTGTTTGTAATAGTTTTCGAAACAATAAATAAATAAGTGCAGTATCCTGTCATCTGGCGGATATGCAGGTGACTTCGAGTCGAGTACATCACCTTGTTTGTTGCTTGTGTGTAAGGTGGCCATAACGGCGCGATTAATCTTTGAGAATCTATAAATGTCTGGTTGGAGCAAATTGATTGGATCTTCGTTGCATTGAGCTAATGAAATATAACATGTCTAAAAATCCGTACAAAAAAGGTAAAAATGAATTCTATGGGTAGTCAAAATCAATTAACTCATTCTGGACGGCCAAGTTCTAGCTTGCTCTATGAGACCTATCTACAAGATAGATTTTTTGCCTCCATAAACCGCATATTCTAAAAAAAATACTGAAGTCCCTTTGAGCCCTTTTCTAGAACGCGATTACAGATGTTGCTCCGTGAACTCGGGGCCAAGTAATATAAGAATGTCGCATTCGTGCAATATTGCTTTAGCACCGTCTTGAAATTATGAGAAACTGTAAATTGTGTACCACCTTATAGTATAAGAGATAAGTGTACTTTTTGCAACCATAAGCAGCAAGGCTGATTCAGTGTTTATAGGGTGTAGAGCATCTCTGTGATGGGGTTGACGTCGGTCTGCCTACATATCGTCAGTCGGTTTAGGAGATACAGCCGTTCAAAGGTGAGTTATGGGTGCAAAAAATGGCCGATCAGCAGCAAGGCTGATCGTATGATACTATTGTAATATGCACTGAGGCTATGTGAACAGTACAAAAACTGACGTGGTTCATCAGTCGGTTTAGGAGATACAGCCGTTCAAAGGTCAGTTATGTGTGCAAAAAACGGCCGATCAGCAGCAAGGCTGATCACAGGATACTATTGTAATATGCACTGTAGCTAAGTGATCAGTACAAAAACTGACATGATCCGTCAGTCGGTTTGGTAGGTACAGCCGTTCAAAGTTTCAAAAATTAATGGTAATAAAAAAAATAATCATCTCCCGAAAGGATGATCATAGGATATTATTTTAATATGCACTGTAGTTATGTGAACAGTAAAAAAACTGACATGATCCGTCACTCGGTTTAGTAGGTACAGCCGTTCAAAGTTGCAAAAATTAATGATAACAAAAAAATAATGATGTTCCGAAAGGATGATTGTAGGATATTATTGTAATATGCACTGTAGTTATGTGAACACTAAAAAACTGACATGATCCGTCACTCGGTTTAGTAGGTACAGCAGTTCAAAGTTGCAAAAATTAATGGTTACAAAAAAATAATGACCTCCCGAAAGGATGATTATAGGATATTATTGTAATATGCACTGTAGTTATGTGAATACGATAAAAACTGAGATAATCCGTCACTTGGTTTAGTAGGTACAGTTAGCAGCAATAAGTTGCATACACTTTTGTTCTACGCCGTAGTACTAAAGTGTATAATAACTTATTGCTGCTGAATGTACAGCCGTTCAAAGTTGAACAAATTAATGTTTATAAAGATTTTATGACTACCGGAAAGCCTGATCATATGAAAGTATTGTCATATACGCACTATACGCAGTAGATATGTAGACACTATTAAAACTGACATCATTGTCTAACAATTCACCGGTTATAAACGCTAAAATGAAAAAAAAAAACAACGGGTTGCACTCCGGGAGTGCCGGTAGAAGTGAAAAATTGAACACTAACGTTGTGCATTTTTGATATTTTGCAAAGGTTAGGGAATAATTTCGCGCAAATTGCTTTAATTATCAGTATGAAAGTATTTATGAGGTAAAATAAAATATTCTTTTATTTGCGCTACCGAACACAAACATGACAATTTATGCCGCTTAAACGAAACAGCAGAAACAGGTATACATTTTCGAGTTCGGTGACAAATCGCCAGTAAAAAATCTCGCCTTGCGGCGAGTTGCCACTCTTTACAAATAGGAAGGGGACATGTCGCCTTCAACACAGGGCGAGTTCGGCATTCAGAAAAAAGGTAGACCCGCCCAGATTTGTGAAAAGGGCAAATTATAAAGGGGGAGGGGTAGGTAGGTTTGTAGGTATGTATGCAGGTAGCTAGGTTTGTAAGTATGTTTGTTATGTAGGTAGGTATGTAGGTATGTATGCAGGAAGATATGTAGGTAGGTATGTAGGTATACAACGTGTTAATGAATTAACGCAAAACTAGAAAATAGGTTGTTTGGAATCGAGAGTAGAGTCGATTAATCAAGGTTTCAACATAGGTAATTTTTTTCCAAAATATTAAATAATTTGATTGTACCAATAATAATTTACTTAATTCTGTGGTCAATCCACCGGCACCGCACAGGCATACTCACTATTACTCACGCTACTACCAAAACAAAACGCCATACGCACGCGACGGCCGCGCGCTTTCATTAATAGCGCAAATATCCTGCTCAAATGAAATAGGAAGAAACGAGATGAAACACAGGCGAAAGCGAGCGGCGCGGCGGCCGGCGGCCTTAGTGCCGCGCCGCGCCGCCCCGCGCCGCGGGGGAGGGGGTCGCGGAACGCACAAACAAAACATTTCTCCAGTCGTGCGCGTACGGTGCGAGTAATTAGATTACGTAGCTTAATTATCTTACGCTTCCGCGATGACCTTTCATTACATTACTCGAATGTGCAGTAGGTATACTGAAATGGTGCAAATCCTTGTTATTTGTGTGGATATAACGTAGGTAACCAGTTTGGTGTAGTGTATCAGTGTCTAATAGAACAATGCTAGCTGCGACCCAATGACTGCGCGACCACGGGACTTTTAGGCCTCCCACTGCTGCCTCCACGACCCGGAATTAGAAAACAGCATCTTGGAGTACTTCTACTACTACTAGGTAAATTGAGCCTTATTCCTATTTATTTACAGCACTGCCTACACACGATAACAGCTGATTGCACGCAATCTGAATCTGACGTAGGTACATTGCTTCGTGAGCGTATTATGTTTCGAGTTTATATCAAACTAAACGGTCGATGTATTTCAAATTGCATAAAATCTGTTGTATCGTGTGTAAACGTATCGTAAGTTCGTGACAAATTTCGGCAGAGAGCGATCAGGAGTCCGATTTTTGAATCTCATTCGCTGAGTTCAGCAGTTGAAAATGTCAAAATTACTGTGGAGATATGCATCTTTCTACTGCTGATTTGACTTCAAAAAGCATACTTCAGGAGTGCTATTTTTGAAAGTCAAATCAGCCGTAGAAAGATGCGTATCTCCACAGTAATTTTGACATTTTCAACTGCTGAACTCAGCGAATGAGATTCAAAAATCGCACTACAGAAACTACTATCAGTTTAAAATAACAATGTGCATGACCTCGCTCACAAATGTGACGTCACTCAATCACACGAACTTCACTCGAGTCATTCAAATGATTGTTTCCTTTGCATAGAGTCTACATTCCTTTGTCAACCGAGTGAAGTTATCCAACGGCCCTTCAAGGTCATGCACATTGTTATTTTAAACTGATAGTACTACAATACCACCGATACGGCGTATTCGGTTCGCCGCGCCCGCGCAGTGTAATGCGGGGTTTACACGGGTCGATTTTTTATGCGATTTCTATCCTTACCATTAAAATTGACCATGTAGATAAGGCATATGAAGTGGCAATTTAAGGCCACGAGTGATTCAAATCGCAAGTCCCGGGAAGATTAGTTTCAACTTTTGTCGTGCGGCAATGACCCACCCGCATGCACCTGTTGACTAAAATCGACCGCGAAAACGACCAATCGCTTGAAATCGCTCGCCTCGGCGCTCACCGCATGAAAGCGTTTTTGTGGTTTACCTACCTACTTAAATAATTTATTTACGAATTATTGCGATACCAACACCAACACATGGAAAATCTGTTCTGCTAATAATTTTTAAACAAAATGAAATAGTCGCATATGATATTTATCAACTGTGAAAGTGACGTAATTGAGCGGTTTTTAAGGCGATTGCGCCTAGCGTCACGACCGCTGGCCGGCATAATGAGAATCGACCCATGTAAACCGCCCCTTAGAAGTTTAGACCGTGCAAGATGGCGGTGCGGCGCTGGCGCGGGGTGCGAGCGGGCGGGTGGACAGTGAGCGAGCGGGAAGCGATTTGCGCTTCATTCATACTTTGCCATACACATTGGAATGGATTGTAAAGGATACGAAACATTAAAATGCAAATAACTTTTAATTAAATTGATTGAATTAATAAATGATTTTTTCAATGTAATTATTTAATTATAAATCAGTTGGGGTGTATGAGGTTTTGCGTTAATTCATTAACACGTTGTATAATGTAGGTAGGTATGTATGTAGGTAGCAGTGTGGGTATGTGTATTCGTTAATTGAAGTAACGATTTAAAAGTTTACCATGTCATTCTAAATTAATCCAAGAATCCACCGAAAACCTGGGCTGGGTGGACAGAAAACACACCTCCACATACACCCCCCCCCCCCCCCTCCTTCCCTCCCGCATACACTCATGAACGAACGCACATGTCTGAATTAGACATGAGCGCCGCGCCGGCAGCCGCCGCCGCCGCGATTTTCTCCGCGCCGCCGCCGACCAGCACGGTCGGCGCGCCGACCTTGAGCTTAGCGAGTTAATTTCCCCAAAAACGTCAGTTCTCGGAAGTCGTATTCGCAATTATTCAGACATAGCCGTTATTGAGAAACAACTTAGAGAAATAAATAGCAATGTTTCAGGCTAAATTATTATTTTATTACTATAAACATACTTTGTTTTTATCGAACCTACTTTGAGCGTTTGGCAGATATTGATGACCCTAATAGAAAGATAATAAAAATAGACTTTGCTCGCTTCCAATTTATCTGCATTCTGCTTGTCATGCAATGCTACAATAAAATAATAAACTAGTGCGTGTTACAAAAAAATCAGAACTCTCCTAGCTGGACCTATAGAATTCAGTGTGCAATACAAAATCCTAAACAAAACGTGAATTTGTCATTTTATAGAACGTAGATCAAAATCCTTTGATTCGATCGAGACGGGCTGTCTGCAGTACAGACAGCCCAAGTCTCTTCAGCGATGCCAAGTAGACTAACGGTACATAGAGATGCTGAAATACTTTAAAAAAAACGCGAATATGGCAGAACTCAAAACCTATCCTACCCAGCGAGGTGTGAGGCAAGGAGACGTTATATCTCCGAAACTATTCACCGAAGATGATGAGGTGAAGATGGTTTCAAGGTTCTGGACTGGAAAGGGCTAGGCATCAACATAAACGGCGAGTATATCAGTCACCTTCGGTTTTCCGATGAAATAGTCAGCATGTCGGAGACCATGGAGAAGCTCAGTAGAATGCTCGATGATCTTAGCAGCGAACTAGTTGGTCTGAAAATGAGTATGAGAAAACGTAGTATCTTCACGTACCAAATACCGCAGAGACTTAAGACGAAAGTCACCAGTGACCAGTGTGTATTGCCAGTGATGACATGGAACAGAGACGTGGCCGCTCACTCAAGGCCTCATAAAAAGGCTGGAAGTCACCCAATGGGCAATGGGCAATGAAGAGGGCTATGCTCGGAGTCTCCCTGCGAGATTGGACCAGAATTGAAGACATCCGCAGAAGTACCAGAGTAGCTGACATAGCCCAAAGAATTGCTAAACTATATGGGCAATAGGCGGGAAATATTGCTAGCAGAACAGGTGACCGGTAGGGCCGAAGAGTTCTCGAGTGGCGTTTGCGTACCGGGAAGCGCAGCGTGGGTAGGCCCCCAAGGTGGAACGACGACCTGGTGAAGGCGGCAGGAACCCGTTGGATGTGGCGATCCTTGGAGGCGACCTTTGTCCAGCAGTATTCTATCGGCTGAGATAATGATGACATGAAAAACCTGGAGCGAGCGAAACGCGCACGGATATTTGTTAATTCACGGCTAATGTATGGTACAATACTGCACAGAGGCCGATAAATCTAGCCTTTGTTTACTACGATAAAATATTATTCATCTCCATTGTGATGACTGTGCTATGGAATCCTGGCAGCGATGCCAGATTGTCTGATGCATTGACATACTGAGATAGGTATGACTGTATGATGCTCCTACTACGACTGACTGTTCAATTACCCACTAGATTAGCAGACTAGGCCAAATTGACTGCAAAAGAGTGAAATAGTGTAAAATATATCGAAAAACTAATCTGTTTACTAAAGGCACAACTCCTCACCTCGCACACGGAGTTTGCAAGAGCATGTAAAAAACAAAGAAAGACATTTGTCGCAGAATATTTTCGGCCGTAACCCAATGTTTGAAATCGAAGGTAAAGGAACTCATCAGCTTTTGGTATCTGCCAACGGAAAAGATATTTTAAAGTAGGAAGTTGAAATAGCTCTCAAAATTAGTAAGCTATGAGCTGGTCAATTAGGTATCAAAGTAGTTAGAGTAGTATGTAGACTTAGACAATTTAATAGTATGGACACGTAACGCGTGTCATTCTCCTATCAAAATTTTCTGCCACTTTTTGCAGGGGGGCGAGGTAACATGAAATCCGCAACTTTGGATTTTATTCCCTATAACTTTAGATTCTAATTTTGAATGTTAAAAATCATGAAAAGTAGTCTCGTGTGAACCCCAACGTTCTAAGTTCAAAATTATTGTTTCGCTATTATAGGCTGTCTCGTTTAGTGATAAGGTATAAAATTGAGTGTAAATGCGCAAGATTAATTGATCTAATACCGTGGCAGAGGGGAAATGCTAAGGCCAGTCCTTACTATTAAATTGTCTAAGTATGTAGACCACTGAATCCTCTAAGAACTGGAACGTCCCTTTACCACTTGGCCGACAACGACGGGCAGCGACAGGATGAAGTCAGGCTGATAATGAAGTAAAAACTGGCGTGTGGAATGATTAAGGTCCTACTCGACCTTCATATTAAAGTTCTATAGAATTAATATGTTCGAAATGTTCGATTTCACCATCTAAAAATATAAATGATTTTATTCTTACAAAAAAACTCGCTACCTACCTTATTTAAAGTATTTTCCCTTCATGTACAGTTTGTTTTTACTATCCTGGACAACATAAGATACTAAAAACCATGGTTTTTAATTTTTCTTTAAATATGGTAGATTTTTCAAGGCCACGCCGCCGACGCCGCCGCCGCCGACCCCTAAAAGTCGGCGCGCCGCCGCCGACTGAGTTATAATCGGCGCTCATGTCTAGTCTGAATCACATGGTTGCCTTCTTTAACTCTTTAGTTACTAAATCGTTTGCTCCTAAATTCGATATAATGAAGGTACGCGTGGACTCCGAACATCCCAACTAGGGTTGCCAACTTTTTTTAGACCAAATATTAGTATTTCGAGCCTTAGTGCCCGAAAAAATATAGTAGATCGGGGAAAAATAAGAAAAAATATAGTATTTTTCGAATTCGTTAATTTAAATTTTTTCAAAAAGATTTTGTTTGCTACTTTTTGGTTTGAATTTTTAATTTATTGGTTTTTATTTTTAAGGAACAATCATTTCTCTATCTAATATTCGTTATAGAAAATAAAGCATCCTGTAAACGCAGAAGTCGCTAGATTCGATACAGAAATAATATAATTTAAAAAAAAAGATAAGTCTGACTTTAGGAAAACTTGTTGTCACTTTTCAATAGTATATTTAGTAGAAAATTATTTATGGAACAAATTGTGTTGAAGAGAAAGAAAATTGTTAAAATAATGTTAAGTAATTGGTCATTTTTATTGGACCTAAGTACCAATATATTTAAATTCTCTATAAATTATTTGCTCATCAAAATATAGTAGTTTTGCCTACTATATATTTTTCTCAGAATTATAGTAGTAGGGCCCCTAATATAGTAGGATACTATATTATATAGTAGGGTTGGCAACCCTAATCCCAACCAATGATATCTAATGCATCTTGAACTTTTTTGTTTCTCAATCAACCGATTGCTTCCAAAACCTGAGGGTCCGTGTGGACACCGAACGTGAATCCAATGTCAGATTTGAGAAAAGTGGCCGCCATCTTTAACTTTTTGTTTCTCGACCGATTGCTTCCAAAATCGATGTCTGGGGGTTTCTGTGATCTTTAAACACGAATCTAACGTCAGATATAAGAATAATCATATTATATTATATTGTATATTATATTATTGTAGTATGCACTCTAGCTATGTGGACAGTATAAAAACTGACATGATTCGTCAGTCGGTTTAGTAGGTACAGCCGTTCAAAGGTCATGGCTGCAAAAATTTTTTACCGCCATTAAGGCTGGTTATAAGACGGTATTGTTATTAATTATTAACAATCCCAGGATCGTTTCGAACACCCGGAATGGCTGAAATATCCCTATTAGAACTTGGTCGTGGTCGAGGTGTTCAAATGAACAACTCGAACAACATTAACAACTCGAACAACATGAAAAACTCGGGCAACATAAACAGCTCTGACGATTTGGTCAACTTATACAATGTTGTCAGAGTTGTCCAAGTTGTCCAAGTTTTTCATGTTTTCCGAGATGTTTTGTTGTCGAAAGTACTTAATTGGACAACATGAACAACTTGAACAAGTCAAATCATTTGACCGAGTTGTCCAAGTCGACCGAGTTTTTCATGTTGTGCAAGTTATTCTACCTACTGTTGACTACCTACGAGGTATGCTTGGATCATATCTAACTACCAAAAAGGGATAGACTAAGTTTTCACTCCAAAATTTCCTTCGGCACAGTCCTCGGTTGTGTTGTGCCCCTTGATTTTTTCAGCGTAATCGTAACTCACCTCTCTCTGCTAGCAGTGATTAAGACTACGGTTTACGTTAGTATATGTATATAATTATTCTTTGACTACGAGTAGTATGTTCCTTGATAACTACTGACGGACTGACATAATTAGCATGTCAGTTTAACAGTACTTACATAGCTACACCACATAATCAGCCTTTTATTGGAGATCGTTATTCTTTTGCAACCATGAGCTTTGAACGACTGTATGTAATCTGATTGACGTATCATGTTCATTACAAGCACAATATAGCATAGTGCTTTTGACTATATTCCCCGAGGGGATAGTCAGAGATACAAATCAGGAAGATATCAAAGAGAAAAAACTCTGAACATTCACTTTTCAATACTAGTACCTAACGAAACTCATAACCACTAAACTACTTCTAATAATTTTTTGCAGAAAGTTTCTTTTTAACTAGGAGTAATAACTGTTAAACTGACCGACATTATCATGTCAGTTTAAATAGTGTTAACATAGCTACTGCGTATAGTAACTACAGTGCATATTTCAATAATATCCTATGATCATCCTTTCGGGAGATCATTATTTTTTATTGTAAAAATTAATTTTTGCAACTTTGAACGGCTGTACCTACTAAACCGACTGACAGATCATGTCAGTTTTTGTACTGTTCACATAACTACAGTGCATATTACAATAATATCCTATAATCATCCTTTCAGGAGATCATTATTTTTTTTAACCATTAATTTTTGCAACTTTGAACGGCTGTACCTACTAAACCGAGTGACGGATCATGTCAGTTTTTTTACTGTTCACATAACTACAGTGCATATTACAATAATATCCTATGATCATCCTTTCGGGAAATCATTATTTTTTTTATTACCATTAATTTTTGAAACTTTGAACGGCTGTACCTACCAAACCGACTGACGGATCATGTCAGTTTTTATACTGTTCACTTAGCTACAGTTTATATTACAATAGTATCCTATGATCAGCCTTGCTGCTGATCGGCCGTTTTTTGCACACATAACTGACCTTTGAACGGCTGTATCTCCTAAACCGACTGATGAACCACGTCAGTTTTTGTACTGTTCACATAGCCTCAGTGCATATTACAATAGTATCATACGATCAGCCTTGCTGCTGATCGGCCGTTTTTTGCACCCATAACTCACCTTTGAACGGCTGTATCTCCTTAACCGACTGACGATATGCAGGCAGACCGACGTCAACCCCATCACAGAGATGCTCTACACCCTATAAACACTGAATCAGCCTTGCTGCTTATGGTTGCAAAAAGTACACTTATCTCTCGTAATATTATGTCCTTCTTCATAATCGCAATCTAGGAAGCAATAAACCGAATGAACCGGTGAATTAATTGCGTTGAAACTTCTGAAATTCTTTGCCCTTTCGGCTTTTTCTCTTTACTTTAAATCTAATCACCGTCAATAATAGTTTTAAAACGTTATCGTTGGTTAGAAAGTGAAAAGTGAAACCCAAGTGTAGCATTAAATGACCGGTGGTCAAAGACAAGTCTACCATAACATTTGTGTGACAAATCTTTCTAGCTTGACGGAAACGTGCTACGTATCATATTATTTTTGTATTGAGGTTATCTCCTCCGTAATGTTGTATTGTGAATAGATCATGTGACATAATTATACAACCACCACCAGCACGGCTAGCATGCCACCCACGACATAGCGTTTAAACGAGAAAACCATCATGCACGCTCTTTTTGGCATACGAAAAATAATAAAGATGGAGGCACGTATCGATTTTTGTCGTTTACTCGGGGGTGGCATGCTAGGCCTACTGGTGCAAACCACTCGAGATAATCACAGTGTAGTTTGTGACCTGTGTCTTGCTCCCTCCAGGACCTTGAGGCTTCCCTTCGAAGAATAGAGGTGGGCAAGTATTGAAAGCGTGTTCTCAAATGCTTCTTCATGTCAGCATTTTGTATGGCGTTGCGCGTTGAGGCTAAGAAGGAAGGAAGTGTGATCATGATCTCTGATCAGCGTCTCACAAGGAATACGATGTTATTATTTTGTTGTAAGGGCTTTGTCAATGACCAATAGCTACTGCGACCTGGACAGATCTATTGTAGCTGAAGAAGATGTTACATATGAAACTGCCAGCGACTTTTCGCGCCGTACCGGATCCGTATTTTTTAATACATCCTGAGTACCTGACTGCGTTTCTAATTCAGCTGTCAATGTAGGTGTAGTCTAAAGTCTAAATCTATGAGCATCATTAAAATAATATTCAGAGAAAACTATGTTTTTCTTATTTAATTTAATTTAATTTATCTTTATTGGATATCAAACAGCAAATTACTTAACAACACTTTACTACATTTTTTACAATTCTTTGAAATATCGAATGTTATCGAACTTACTGGTTTTTTGTACAGTTCAAGTGTTACTCAAGTGT
This sequence comes from Agonopterix subpropinquella, assembly GCA_922987775.1. Taxonomy (NCBI): domain Eukaryota; kingdom Metazoa; phylum Arthropoda; class Insecta; order Lepidoptera; family Depressariidae; genus Agonopterix; species Agonopterix subpropinquella. The sequence continues at coordinate 26,358,484 of OV277696.1, forward strand.
GGTAAATCCATTCACGAGAACTTAACTGTTTTTTTTTTTAAGTTTAAGAGGTATACAGTAGCATGACGCGACATTATTTTAAATTTTCCACTTAGTGACATTGCACAAATTCTTTCTATAATTTTAAATGGTTCAACATTGAAAAATTCTAAACGACTGACACGTATGGATTAAATTGTTAGATGATAGTTGTATTTTTATCTCGAATACGCTACGGGTAGGGGTAACTTTGACCACTCATCAAATTTTCGGATTCATTTGACATAATTAAAAGGACAATGTCTCAAGTCGTCAATAAGCTTCGCTACTTTTTGTCGCCCTACCGAAGCAAGTTTTCTCGTAACGGTACTTTGAAGTTGTCACGACTTGACTGCACGTTTCATCGTTCATCGAACCACTTGGAGTCAATTAAACTATGTAGGATGTGATGTCCCTTCTGCGCCTTTCCTTGCCCTTGTTTGATGGATGATATCGTGAGGTGTTTTTAAAGCGTAAAATGTCAAGTAGTTAGGTTTCTTGACCACAATCTCAGATTAACACCTGATTGGTAACAATTCGAAATCTTGGGTCGAATAATTCGGCTTTTGCCTGAAGAAGTTTGAAAATACTATTCATAATATGATGCTGATCACTAATTTGCCTTCATCTATCCACACTGGGCTCGTATCGCTTAGTATTATGGTCTGCGCCTTCTCAGGAATATTGTGTTAGCTCGAATAATAAGTGCAATGTAATTTGCTCATGACTTTATTCCCCTAGCTAGGCGATAGTCAGAGATTTCTAAATATGTTCGTTCGTTTTATAGCTCGTTTATGGTATAGCGGTATAGCCTATTAGAATATTCTCATTACTAGCCCAAATTCTTGGTATGGTACCTACAGGGTTGGATGCTAAATAGAGACCCGCAAGCCAGTTGCCTTTTGTAAACTTGTAATTATGGTCATAATACTTATAATATAACGAATAAAATGATAATACTGCCTGGGGCCAGATGACGCTTACGCAAACCGTCTTAGGTATCTTTAGACCAAACAATACCAAAGTCCATATGCCATGGTTCACACATTTACAACACATGTTCTGGAATCACGTTACGTGTTTCCCAAAAACGCATCGATCGCAAACCACTTGTTTGCTCATTTGTGTAAATTGAGCCTTCCGAGAATTGTACGCGGTACATTTTAAAAGAAACTTGTTATTCAACTCAGAAGTCCTTTTAAGAAATACAATATGTGCAATCAAAATTAACATTAATCTTGGGTCACTTGTAACATGTTAATGCGTGTGATGTTCATGTGTCAACGTCAACGTCTTAATCGAGATACAAGACATTTCCTCTTATGAACGTTGTACACATTTTACGGCAAGATTTTGTTTATTTATACCTACAGTAGGTACTCCTGAATTTAATGGAAAGGAAATCGCTGCGATCAGGGGTGTCATCGTGTAACTACCCGATTCAATCAGTATCAAATAGACATAGGTGTTTTTGGCAGTTCTTAGTGATTTTGCTTCTTGATATTTAGTTAATTAATTTCAGACAATGGATACGATGATCACAGAAACACAATATTCTTAAAAAAGCCTAGTACAGTTATAATATGTTACCGATCGTGTAATAAAACAATAGAGTGAGGAACTGAAGACCTCGGGAATGAAATTTTGGTATTTTTTTATAAGTGCGTTTCTGGAACGAAAATTTCACAAACCGTGTCCGTGTGATTTCACTCAAAAAATAATCTGATACTCGTAATGCCATCTATACCGTGTAATAAGAACCTCAAAAATACTCCCGAAGTTACAGAAAAGTTAGGTGTTAGGTTAGTTATAGGACGCAGATTTTTCTTGCTCCTGAAGAATTTTCTCCTCTGCACTTACGAGTTCTTCACTCAAAGCTAAGGCGTCGCGTCGATATGGAGTGGTATTTTTAAAAGTCACACGTTGAACGTGGTATTCCACGTTCCACGTCTTCTGACTTATTAGTAAGGAGTAGAAAAAGTCAAAATTTTTGTTGAAATTATGCATCATTCTATCTTGATTCTGAAACTGTGAGATTCAAAAATAGCATTTCTGGTCGGGTACAGACAACAAAATCTTACAGAGGAGGCTCCAACTGTAATCGGTAGCCTCATGTGGGCACAATCATTAGGCGAGGCGGCTTGAAAATATTCGGAGAGTATATATAAAGCATATTGCCCACTAACTTGTTCCCACAAATCCATACTGGAACAACGTGATTTCCCGCTCCCTGCAAAAACTGCGCAAAAGTAGCACTTAATTTCGACCCCAATTCTTCGAAACAAAAAGAACAAAATTGCGTTTATCTTTGTTGCACAACCACTACGTTTCCTGCGCAGTTGTTACGTATTATAATTTTTAATTGAAAGGGTCCCGAATTCTAAACAAGTCAGATTTATCTTTGTTCGATTGTCAGCCACTTAATGAGTTTGCGTAAAAAATCCTTTTGTAAACTGCCATTCCGAAGTACGATTCGGAGTTACTATTTTTTTGGTGATTAGAGGATGCACGCAAAAAGTTACGAGATAAAAACATCTGGCGACCAGTTGCTCGGACCGGTGTTGAGCTTGGACCTCTGAGAATCAAGAACCTGAATAAACGTTTTTATAGATCCTTAAAATAAACAGTACTATGAATTTGTTTTTGTTTGAAGTATCCTGTAATTGTAATAGTTAAGTTCAGTTTAAAGCTTAAATTAAATATAATATTCTTTGATCACAAATAAAAAACGATATGCACTATGACCTCCTTATACCTATGATTTATGGCCTGCTGTGTCCAGTTCGTCCAATGTAGGACATAGCTCGTCCATCGGCCGAGATGATGATGCCCTAAGAATGCTGTTTTAAGCTGCTTTTTAAGTGCTTTTAAAGCACTATCCTGCAAATTTGACTCGATTTGGTCTAAATAGCCTCAGAAGTAATATGGTAAACTAAATGAACCGAGTGAACCAACGTTCCTTAAATCGGATTCGATTTGGAGGATAATGGGTAGAATGTTTTTTAGAACTTTGTACAACAACATACAACACGTGTAGTATAAGTTCATACGTTTATTACAAGAACTAGAGCGTACTGAATCTTGCACAAAAAATGCTCAATAGTTTCTAGATATTAACTATGGTTTCTGTTCTTATGTACTTACGATCAGTTTTTTGTCAAGTCCACAGACAGTTATGTATCTCGAGCCAGACAGCCAAATTGTATCTGTTTTATGATCTATAATAACTGGTTTGGCTTTCATAAGTAATAGACGGAGATTATTAGTTAGGTTTAGATTGAAAAAGTTTCGTACTAAGTCTTTATAGAGAAAGAATTTCATACTTATCTTATCTAGACTTAGGCTATGCTTTGACTTTTGGGTTAACTTGTGAGCATGAAATTCAACACAGCATGAATCAAGCCGTGGTGGTCCAGTGGCGAGTAACCTTGCCTGCCTTGCAGGAGGCGATGGTTCGATCCCCGTCCAGGCCGACTCGTACCAATGAGTTTTCGGAATTTATGTACGATTTGCAACACCACTGGCTTTTCGGTGAAGGAAAACATCGTGAGGAAACCTGCATGCTTCAATTTCGAGGCATGTATTGTGCCCACTGTCCATTACAAGTGGCGACGGGCTCACTCCCCGTCACACTGGACAGAGTTTCGGCACTACTAGTGAAACGTGGATGTTCTGAGGTTTCAGAATATCTCTGACTACCCCCTCGGGGAATATAGTCGTGAGCTATATATGCTGATGAACATAAATGGGAACTGACAACCGATGGGGAGTTAGAGTTCTGCGGAGTTCTGGGAGAGTTCTAGGGAGTTGGAGTTAGAGTTCGGCCCGCTGGGCCCACGACCTAAAAAAAAGGTAGCGGGGAGCGACTGGATGAGGAAGGCCGAGGATAGAGCAGTGGACGATGATATGCTGATGATGATACGGGACCGTAATTGATGATGATTGAAAAAAATCTGTTATTCTCCCATTTCATCGTTACAAATTCTAACAAAATTGTTTCTCATCAACCAGGTAGTGAACCTGACGAAACGCAAGACAAGCGTCTCTGTTGTATGCAAATAAGTACACGAGTTGCATAGCGCGGTATGCAACGCATAATGATGGCTTTCCACTGCACGTTTGATTGTAGCACTGCAACAATAGGCTCCTACATGGTCATGTTACCATGGAATGAAAACCGTGTCGTTGTCGATTGTCCCATAGTCACTTCTCGTTCTTTTCGTTAACATTCTTTATTAAAAATATTGACCAGTCGCTCACTATAATACAGGGTCCCATAGGGTTACCAGGTCCGAAAATGAGTTTTCCTGACAAAATCCCTGACTGCAATAAATTTCCTGACTCCTGGCGGGTATTATAGCCTGTATTATAGTGCTGAAAGCAATATCTGGCAGTAAGAAGTACGAGCCAGACTCTATAAATAAAACAATTTAATTGTTGAGTTTTTTTGTAAACAGTTTAATAAATATTTTAATTTCGATTTCTTGTCTCTCTCTCTCTTTATAAAACATTCCTGCCAATGTCAGATTTTCCCTGTTTCCCTGACAGAGGGCGAAAATTCCGGACATGTCAGGAAAATTCCTGTCATCTGCTAACTCTTGTCCAACTTAATATTCTGACGGTTTTTAAGGATTTTTCTCTATAAGACCAACATATAAATCGCGATAAAAAATCTACTGTCGTATAGTATTTGGGTCGAGTAGGATTGCAGTGTTACCTAGTTCTTCTTCTTCTTATCGTGTGGGCAGAGCCCTGGTGACAGAGTTTTTTCAGACCGCCTTACGGCCTCTGACGTGGTTTTTATGTAACGACTACTACCACCAGATATAGTAGCCGGGACCAACGGCTTAACGTGCCATCCGAAGCACGGCATCATTTTTATTTTCAGACAATCAGGTGATTCTGCCTGCATTGTCCTAACCAACTGGGGAAAAACGCACAAAGTCACATATCACTAGGTGTCCCCCGTGGGAATCGAACCCACGACCTGTGTCGAGAGCCAATGCTCTTAACCATTAGACCACGGAGGCATTACCTAGTTGATAGTTGTACAGAACAGCAGATTTTTTTTTCGGTTTAGTCTTTGGCCCCATAAAGTTGCTGGTTTTATTATGGTCATAAAACTGATCAGCATCTTAAAAAACCGTCAGCATATTAGGAAGGACCCTATAATTATGCAGGTATACAAGACGTGGATAAAATAGGTAGAAACTCCACGACTTACAAATACGTTGTAAGAGATGGTTTTTATAAAGCCGTCATGTGAATTGCAGAAAACTGAAAATTATGTGGTTTTATTCCCATTAAAACTGGTAAAATAATTAACGTCGCTACTAAAAGCAATTTAAAACTTGGTGGTTTCTCGGACTGGGGGCTAATTTGTTGCTTAAATTAGGGAAGAAACTAAATTTCATTTATGTATTATTTCACAGCATTATCACTATCACTACATATTATAAATAAAATAAAGTCGCTTCCCGCTGTGTATGTTTGTCCCTATGTATGTTTAGATCTTTAAAATTACGCAACGGATTTTGATGTGGATTTTTTTAATAGATAGAGTTTTTCAAGAGGAAGGTTTATATGTATATAATACACGCATAGTATCAGCATTGCACCCGTGCGAAGCCGGGGCGGGTCGCTAGTATCGCAATAAAGTTAAAACTTTTCTTAAATTAATTATTTAAAGTTAAAAAGATAAGATTTTGAGAGCTACCAAAACCACCACGCAAACAAAATCTCTTTGATATTTGCACTATGCAGGGTCCTTCTTAATATGTCCGTTTTGTATGGGGATGATCAGACTATCAACTGAACATCTTTCTCTATGGGACCAAAGTCGAAATCGCGAGAACAAAATCTGCGGTCCTATAAATTTGAGTCAATAAGGAGTCCAAGTTGTGTAGCAGACTACTTATGAATTCTATTTTGTGCAAAACGAATGATTATCTCTCACTAGGTACCAGGGTGACATAAAAAAAGGCAGGTGTGCTTACAAAGGGCACGAGGCATCTGCCGATCCGTCCGCGGCCCTCGCAGTTACTCTGCTGTATCATTATTATTAATAATAGCCTATTATATCCTGGTAGTGGTGGTATACATTGTGGTCGTACGCGTCTAATGTCATCACATCAGTTCCGTCACGTCATGTAATCGTAGCATGAATTCAATTGGACAGCTTACAAGATCTTTGGTATGTTGTATTCTAAATTATAAACGACCTGATGTTTATGTTCAAGGCGATGCAACTAGGTCTAAGAACATATTATCTAATGCGAAACTCGGTGAAAATTACGATGATGATGATATAATTTATAAATAAATAAATAACGCTCACAGGCACATACATTGTAATGATCCCAAGAAAGCACTATTTATAGGCTGTTTATTATGGAAACCATACAACAACGGCACAAACATATAAACATCCATGACCGAACCGGGATTCGAACCCAGGACCCTGGTTTGGCAGTCCGGCGTGGTAACCATTACACCAACCGGGTCGTCGAATTTACTTGCCATATTTCTAATATCTGAAAAAGAAGTGGGGAAACAGGCCATTGGGGCCTATTTCACAAATTCTAGAACAGATCTTAATAGGTTATCTGACAGATCGATTGGCATATTTTTATGTATTAAAGATATGGCAAACGATCTGTCAGATATGCTATCAAGAACTTATTCTGAAGTTGTGTAACAGGATCTTAATCTTCAGTATTGACTACTACTAACATCAATGGTTTGTTTAATAGTTAGCATTTTTATGGGTGTTAGAACATCCAAATATAAGTAGTTATCGCATTACATTTATGGGTGACTCTAGGACAATTAATATTACGGTGAGAATGAGGTTATTCTGAGAGAATATTAGTAATTAGTTTACGCGTACTTAACTTAATTGACTTTAATAGTATCGATCGGCGTAGCATGATCTAACTTTCGTGGAAATTGTAGTTTACTTAGTTAATGGTAATTTGCAAGGTAATTTCACATCTTGGAAATAATTTGCAGTTCTCGATTCGAATACCCATACTCCATTCCAAATAGCAACGAAATATGCCTATTTTGAGTTAAAATAGAGTTTTGAAACACACTCCGTTACAGAAACGCTCATTAGAGTTAATCCTCCACTAAATCTCTTCCTAGCTTTTACTACATCAACAAGCTAGCAAGAGATTTAATGGCTAATTTAACTTTAATGAGCGTTTCTGCAACTGAACGTTAGTCCGGTATTTCGGCAGTGTCACAAACTACCATGATCTCAGTACCTAACAACTTCATAAAATTTCCATTGGCATTCCTCACCCCAAAAGCTAAACGGAAGGGAAAAGGCAGTAAAATGTTCTGTTTAATTAAGTTTTAACCTCGGTAATAGCCTCAACGCTTAACAGTCTATGTTAGGTATTGCATAATACTCGAGCTGACCTTGAGATCGTCCAAATATTGCAGAAATACTTCCCGGTTCATGCTTATCTATCGTGACGACTTCATAATTTTTTTTAAACAGGTGTAATAATGTTTGTGTGTCATGTGTCCTGTGTGTATGGATCTGGAATAATTGAAATCTACGAATCCCATCCTTGAATTTTTAGACCCAAAATAGTAGGCCTGTTGTATTTGACCGAGGGGTTAAAAGATTTCTGATAGCTAATGTTGTTCTTATTAGCCAGAACTGAAATTTCATGGAAATATGTTTTAGAATTTTGGTAACCTTCTCAAGCCCATTTATATTATAAGTAAAATTTCTCTTAAAATTGCTCGAGCCCATCCTTAAAATCAATCCCAGTTTTAGCAACCAGTGAGGTATCAGGCGAGCGATTTTTGAATCTCATTCGCTGAGTTCAGCGGTTGAAAATGTCGAAATTACTGTGGAGGTATGCATCTTTCTACTACTGATTTGACTTTCAAAAATCATACTTCAGGAGTGCGATTTTTTAAAGTCAAACCAGCAGTAGAAAGATGCGTATCTCCATAATAATTTTGACATTTTCAACTGCTGAACTCAGCGAATGAGATTAAAAAATCGCACTCCAGGCTGTTTGATCAGACTACTCAAGATAAATAGGTTACAAACTAGCATAAAGATTTACAAACTCCAACAGCTCAAAATCAAAATAAAAAATATAATTAATTCAAAATAGTAATTTTTGGTTCTTGCTTAAATATAAAGAACCAGTAAAAGTGTATATCAATACTAAAGCAAAAAATATATATATATTATACTGTATAAAATATAGGTATATACAAGAAAGTGATTAAGAAATGCAATTGTAAAAATGAATAAAAACATTAGATATTAAAAATATTTAACTAATAGAAGCATGCAATAAAAAATTAAATGTAATGTGAATATCAAATTATGAGAAATGCAATTGTAAAAAATTAATAAAAACATTAGATATTAAGAAATAGTTAAAACTACTAGTTACCAAGAGAAGCATGCAATAAATTAGATTTAATGTAATATCAAATTATTAATAATACTTTAAATATTGTGAATATCATATAGTATTTTGTAAACTATTTTATTAATATAAAATGTGTTTAGTATAATTAAAATACCTAATTGTACAATAACGCAAATGTTATGTTGTAACGCTATTATGCAAGAAATAAAAGGCTTTTTTATTTTTATTTTATTTTATTTATTTAGTAATTTTTGGTAGTCGAGGTCGAGGAAAAGGTAGCGCGATAAGTTGGATGTCTACTGAAATGAATTGATGGATATCGTACGTTGTGGAAAAGTTGTGGCAAAGGGGAGACCTTTGCCCAGTATTGTGACAAAAAAAAAATAAAAAAAATTTAGACTTCATTTTGAGTAGCTGCCAGTACTTTTCTAAGGTAAAGGCTTTAGTGAAGATGCGGCCGATTGCGGCCAGAAACAACAACAACCCTTCTTTTAAGCTGATAAAAAACTTGATACAGTATCTGAAGAATGTTTGAAAGAAGTAAAACAAGCCGCTGTGTGAGACGAATAGCCATTGAGACCGGTAACAAGAAGACGTTTGTACGGTCAGAAAGGCAAACATATCGCGTGCATATCGGTTGATAATCCAAACAAATGGCCGCTCTGTGCGGCCACCCGCTACGATTATAATTATTATTGTTACAGAGTAGGCACAGAGGCAGTATGTCTAAAAATTTAAAAGAATATTGAGCTTATGATGATTTATAAAGGACCTCAATTCACAAAGGATATATATTTTTTTAATTTATAATTAAATGGAATCTTGCTTGTGCGTTAGCACTGCATTTCCGCCAGTGTCAAGTATTTTATGGGAGAATCTATCCCAATCTCAGGGATTGTTTTTGGACAAGAACAAGAAGAGACTGAGGATTGCGGAGCCTCGTGGCAGGCAAAAACGCGACGCGCGAAACCACGCGAGACGTGTGCTCGGGTCAGTCCCTGCAACGTGACCAAAGACTACAGTGAACGTGACTCCAAAGGATATTTCACTTTGACATAAGTAAAGAAATTAATTGAATCAGGCGTTACTTTGCGGAAATCCATGACTAATAGGTAGATGACACGATTGTATCAAGACCTCCGCCTCTAAATACCTAGTAGACAAAGTTTTATTACGTGATAAAATACAACCTGCTTACCAAATAATTTCTACTCTACACGTGTTTCGCTCCACCAAGGAGCATCCTCAGGAGTTAGATCGACGAACGTTCGATACTGAGTTGTTACTCCGCCGACACGCTCGGCGGAGTAACAACTCAGTATCGAACGTTCGAAATTATTTGGTAAGCAGGTTGTATTTTATCACGTAATACAACTTTGTCTACTAGGTATTTAGAGGCGGAGGTCTTGATACAATCGTGTCATCTACCTATAAGTAAAGAAACTCAATTCAAATATGTAGTATATTTCACTTTGACATAAAGGAACTCGATTCACAAAGGATATTTCACGTTGACATAACGAAACTCAATTCACAATGGATAATTTCACTTTGACATAACGGAACTCAGTTCACAAAGGATATTTCACGTTGACATAACGGAACTCGGTTCACAAAGGTATTTCACTTTTTAGAATACACTGCGGTTTATTTGTATAAAAATTCCGCATAAGATTGTCCATCTTCTGTACATACTTGATACTTCCATCATATTTTATAGTAATAAATATAAAGCAACGCTCCTGCAATACGTGCAGTAACCACACTGGCCCGCGTCATGGATTATGGGCTCATACATTTTCAGCCTCATTTGTGAGAGGAGACCTTTGTCCTGTGTTGGTATCATACAGTCTGAAACTTATGCGACAATACCGCGTTTCTAAATAGTAAAATGTTTAAAAGTAGTTCTTAACACACTGGTGCTGTTTTGTTATACTATGGCACTTTGATCTATGCGAACGTAAACACTCTTGTAGGTTAGAAAGATATTGATGTGGACGATCAAAGAATGCTTTGATAGATTGATATACAAAATATGAGTTCATTTTGATAACGTCAATCACTTATTGTTTGCGAATTGGGTTGATGGATCACTACATTCAGCCTAACGGCATTTTATAAATAAATGTATTTCATCGATACATTGATTAAATTTTTTGTTATACAGGGTCCTTCTTAATTATGCTGACACTTTTTAACAGGATGATCAGACCATCAAACTGAACAACTTTCTCTATGGGACCAACATCGAAATCGCGAAAAAAATAATCCGCTATCCCATAAATTTTTGGCTCGAGTAGGTTTGCAGTTTTGTATTGACGAGCAGGTTTTTTTTCGCGATTTCGATGTTGGTGCCTTCTATATTGTTGATCGAAGTTGGTGCCATAGAGAAAGTTGTACAGTTGGACGGTTTGATTATCCTCTTAAAAAGTGTAGGCATATTAAGAAGGATATGTTATGGAAGAGTAAGTCACCTAGTAGAATCAATTAATAGTACTTGTAGATGGTACCTATAATAGGTATTACATTGGTTTTAATCTTAACTAGAACTAGAAAGGTACAATATCTCCGTTACGCAATGGCATACAACGGAACATGCAACATTTATTGTCGATACTTTCATTTTTATAGCAGCTTTTAAAATTACTAATGCTCATCCCTTTTACATACATAAAATGACGACCCGAATTTCTTTCGGGACTGTTAGTAAAAAGATTTCTGCATCTACTTTCAATAAGCTATCAGCAAGCTAGCCAGCCTAGCTAGCCTTTCGCGCACAAAACCAATGCGTAAGGAACCGTATCTCTAGTGGTCTCTTACGATTACGACACTCGCGGGAAGAAACTTGATGGTTCTTTCTAAGCCAGAATCGCAGTCAGAATTAAATTAATTCTGGAGCCTACATGTGTTATCTCCAGGAATGCCCATCGATGCACTCAAATGGGTCGCATAGCAATAGCGGCCTATGGACTCTTACGTAATGCATTAAACGGTTGTCTCTGGTTTTTCATAATGGGACCCGAGCATTCCTCTCTTCATATCGTTTAATATGAGCCTCGTGTTTAATACCATGTTTAATATTTATAAAAGAAAGTTTTTAGATTCAGAAATAATTATTTTGGTACTTCAAGGAATTCCGCTTATGCGTTACAAGATTCAAATAATTTGTATTGTTTGTATGTTTGTAGGTTTATGTTATGTTTATAGCATACAATGACATAGTGATTTAGTCGCGCCCTTTACTTATTGTGTGATTTCCCACTGAGAAAAGAGCCAGTTTCAGACTCAACGGTGAAAGTGATAAGATTATCATTGCGATTAACGATTTATCCATCAAATTGTTTGACGACCCGGTAGCTCAGTCGGTAGAGAACCTGCCTGTAATGCCGAGGGTCGCGGGTTCGAATCCCGTAAGGGACAAATATTTGTATGATGAATATGAATATTTGTACCCGAGCCATGGACGTTTGTATCTACAGGGTGAAATTGATATCATTAGCATCCTTTTAAACCTTAGACCGTCGACCGACCTTCTCCGTAGGTAGACTCTTAAGTCTACCTATCAAACTGAACAACTTTCACTATGGGAGCAAACCGATCGAAGCAATAAAAAAATCAGCTGTTCCATACTAAACTGCAATGCCTACGCGACACAAATGTATGCAACAGCAGATTTTTTTTTGCTCCGATTGGTTTGCTCCCATCGTAAAAGTTGTTCAGTTTGATGGGTAGACTCTTAGTTTAAAAGGATGCCAATGATATCAATTTCACCCTGTATATTCATCTATTATATATCGTTGTCTAGTCATCATAATACAAGTCCAAGCTAGATTCTGGTACTTTAAATGTGACTAGATAATTCGTGTGACAATATCTAAGATATTGATTTTATTTCTTCTCACGTTCATATCGTTGCCTCTACCTTACAGACGCACAAAATGTACGCGCTTCGATACTGGGGCTGCGAGCTGCTCTGCCTCGTCAACATCATCCTGCAGCTGTGGATGATGGACAGCTTCTTCAACGGAGAGTTCTTCTCGTACGGCACTCGGGTCCTCGGATACAGCGAAGTTCCACAGGAAGAACGGTGAGTTTAGGCTTTATTAAAGCCACATGACCTGGAGCCTGATTGCGCTAAGTTAAAACATCAAGGTTCTATTCTTATCCAATTACAGTTCTAATCACATTGCAATCCAATTTATATTCAACTGTACTGAATTCCGGATCGCGCTATACTCTATGTAACTGACAGCCCTTTACGTCTGAGCGATCTGTCAAAACGGCTCTAACGGCTGTCATGAGCTGTACCGCGACTAGCGCAATACCAAATGTGTCAAAAGTTATGGTTCGTTTCGTACGTAGTCCAATAACGGTTCCATTACCGAATATTTACCGCGATTGCAGCCCTGATTCCACCTTCCCCCTTTCACCAACGTACGACAGGAGTGGTGCGAGACTGTATCGATATGTAGTAGATATTCCAACAATTCGCACAAAAAGGTTCCATTTCCATCCTCTTTTATAATGAGAACCGATAAGGTTTGGAACTGTCTCCTTGCGTTTGTTTTTCCAAGCAAATACAGGATATTTTTAACGGAACAGTTTATAAGCTTCTTCTGGGTAAGCGCGTTACATCCTCGGTTTCATCTACATTTTCCAACAGGTGAGCTGAATACGGATGAAGCACAAACCCATTTCGAACAAAAAAAAAATTTCGGTTAAGTACGTTTTAAGTTACAGAACTCAGAAAAGTTATTTAGCATTGCTACTTTTCATAACATTCTCATACTGGCAATCAGCGGTCCTGGGTTCGCAGACTAGTTCCATCCATGGATCTTTCACCAGGTCGTCGGTCCACCGTGTGGGCCTTACCAAGCTGCGCTTTCCGGTACGCGGTCGCTACTGGAGATCTTTTCGGTCCCATCGGCCATCGGTTCAGCGAGCAATGTGCTCCGCCCACTGCCACTTTAGCAAGTCTTTGGGCTATGTCAGCTACTCTGGTTCTTCTCTCTTATCTCTTTATTTCTGATTCGATCTCGCAGGGAAACTCTGAGCGTAGCTCCATTGTCCTTTGGGTGACTTTCAGCCTTATTACGAGGCCTTGAGGGACCACGTCTCTGTTCCATATGTCATAACTGGCAAAGTACAATAAACATATATAATCAGTAATCACACTCTCTCTCTTTCCAGATACGACCCAATGATCTACATATTCCCGCGCATGACGAAGTGCACGTTCCACAAGTTCGGCGCGTCTGGCGGCATTCAGACACACGACAGCCTCTGCATTCTGCCGCTTAACATCGTCAACGAGAAGACCTACATATTCCTCTGGTTCTGGTACATCATACTCGCTGTTGTACTGGCTCTGCTGGTTCTTTACAGGTTTGTCGCTGTTCAGTTAATTCACCTCTCATTATCATTAGTAGGTATAACATAATGCTTCAAGCTAGTAGTTTCGATGTTTGACTCTATTATGAGGATCCGGGATCGAATCCGCAGAGGTTCGAATGCTCTCAAACGGTGAAGGACATCGTGATCGTGAGGAAACCTGCCTACGCTGAAGTATAAATTATGATGCGTGTGTGAGCTCTACCAATCCGCATTCGGCAAGCGTGATAAGATAAGATAAATATTCATTATTTGCATACCAAAATACACAAAAAAATTACAATAATATACACGAACAAGAAGGGTACAAAAAGCGGCCTTATCACTAAAAGTGATTTCTTCCAGAGAATCAGACCGCGTGATGGACTAATGCCCATACATTCCTTGAGTCCTACACTCAAGGAATGTATGACCTTTGCCTTGCAGTGGGATGTATATAGACTGATGATGATGATTAAAACACTAAAAACAACACTTGTTAGTACACAAAAACAAAACATTACCTAGCCTAGATTGTGTTTCACATCAAAGAACGGGATTCGAAATAATTTAATTTGACTTGATGTCTTGATCGTCGTTCGACTGACAGAACCACGAAAAAAGTTCTTGGTACCGTCTACCATGACCACAGGCAACAACTCATAATGTCATCTCTAGTACTTTAAGCTGCATATGAAAAATGCACCTAGATGGATGCTGTCGACCCCTACATAAAACTATACCACAGAGAAATAAGACCCCTTTAATAAATGAATGTAATTTTTCATAATAGCATCTTACCAGACCCTTTTATGCGGGTGTTACGTTACTGAATACTGAGTAGAGTAGGGCGACGGACCATTGAGTTCGACTGCTAACCTTTTGAACCCTTCCGGGGTTGAATGTCGGGACAATGGGCTCACAGCAGATGTTTATACTTGAATAGAAGCTCGTGGATCCGGTATAAAACGGACTATTACATTTCCTCCCTTGGGTTTCGTACAGCTAGATTACAAATTTCGAATGTTTTTCAGTTTGACTGTCTGATCATCCCCTTAAAAAAGTGTCAGCCTATTAAGAAGAACCCTATATAGATAGGCTGATGATGACAAGCATTTGACCTGAATTAATTGTTGTTGGTTGTTATTTGTATGTATGTACCTTAGTTACGTTTCTTTACCACTTCAATGTGTAATGAAATGATTCCTTAACCTTCCAGATTAGTGATAATCTTCGTGCCATCGATCCGGCCTAGACTGCTGCACGCTAGGTCGCGCTCGCTCGCCATGGAGACAGCCGTGGTAGTGTCGCGACGCACTGACGTCGGAGACTGGTGGCTTCTGTACATGCTAGCACGGAACATGGACCCACTCATATACAGGTAACGCTAGCATATCTTAGCTCAAGCCTAGACTGTAGCGCGCTAGGTCGCGCTCGCGCGCCATGGTGACATCCCTGGTAGTGTCGAGACGCACTGACGTCGGAGACGGAAGAGTCGGCTTCCGTACATGCTAGCACGAAACATGGACCCACTCATATACAGGTCAGGTCACTATAATATCTTAGATTCGGCCTGGAATGCTGCGTGATCGATTTATTGAAACGTGTCAAAAGCCGTGCCCGATCGAGTTGACGCACTGTCGTCGGAGAGTGCATGGTGGCTTCTCTACGTGCTAACACATAATATTATGCAACCGCTCGATCACATGAAATCTGCAGTACATTATTTTTATAACAACCTAAACAGTTGATTTATTTTTAATTAGATACGATCGGTTGTTTAAATGCAAAGCGCCTTTTAATCATTGGCAATCTTGTTTTGATGATTCCTGACAGTCTCTCTTTACTCATATTTCCAGGGAACTAATATCAGAGTTAGCTAAACGTATGGGCGAGAAGGCGGGGCCGCGCGCGTGACCAGCGCCCTCTGTCGGAGCTGGAGCGCCCCCCGACCAGCGCCCCATCGCCGTGCTCGCCGTCTGACACGCCGCCCCTGGCTACGGCCCCGGCGCGTATGTACATACCTGTTTTATTACTCCGATGCTCTACTCACATCTTATTAAGTCCATATTTATAGATTACAAACTTATACGCTGGTGAATGAAAGTGGATTGGTGCTGTTGTATAATATGCTGTTGATAAATCGATATGTGTTATTTGAGATCGTCGATGGCGCATTGTCACATGAGTTGATTCCACAAAGAGAGAAAGCTTCGAACAATCGCGCTATTTGATAATCTATGAGAGACACTTGGCGAGTGCATCTCGTGATCATTTTGTGCGCTCCTAAAAGCCTTTGTCTCTGTGGGGCCAGGAGCGCACAAAATGGTCACATCATGCTCGCCCAATGTCTCCCATAGATTGTAAAGTAGCACGATTTCGAAGCTTTGTTTTTGTGGGGTATTTTCTTATGTGGCGTTGTAGAGTGGCGTAGACCTTCAATGTTGAGGATTTGAACCGCACGTACGACATTCCATTGAATTTTTCTTATTGTATATACGTGACTAACACTCAGTTGTATCAGTTGCAGAAACGCTCATTAAAATTAATCCTCCATTAAATCTCTTGCTGTCACTTTTTGTCTTGTTGACGTAGTAAAAACTAGAGAGAAATTTATTAGAGGATTGATTAACTGTCTAATGAGCGTTTCTGCAACTGAGTGTAAGCTTTGTCCCGCAACTTTGTCCGCGGGAATTTAGGAGACGATTTTCCAACAAAAAAATCTTTCTTAGTGCACCCCTATATCCGCTGTAGAATATATAATTATATTCCAAATTTAATGTTTCTATCTTCAGCGGTTTAGACTGTACGTTGTCTTGTCAGTCCATCAATCAGTCACGGAACTGGCGACAAACGATGAGGAAACCTGCAAAGCTTAGGCCCGCCACACGTCATAAGAGTTTTGTCAGAAAAATGCTGATGCTCGTCGGAAAGCACTCTGCGTGGCTGATGATGATGTGCTTTTCGTCAGTTCCTGGAGTGATTCTAAAATTTTTGTCGCTATTTTCTTATTACGGAGATGATGTTCGGGACAATATAATATCGATTTAGAATCACCATAATACAGGTATTTAAAATACACGGCGATTTAAAATCTACCGATTATCGGCACATTATACAACAGACCTAAAGCTTTCAATGATTATATGACTTGGTGTGTAAAGTAAAATGGAATTATCAGGTTGACATAAAAGTAGTGTATCAAACGACAATCTATCACATCGAAATGTGATAGGTAATTTGTACAGCTGATTTCACAGACTGGTAATTGGCAGCTATATGGATCATGCAGTCGGGAAAATAAGTCACCAGATCAGCTATAATAAAATTTGCCATTGGTTTAAATAAGGAATAAAAATGTTAAAAGACAAATTCGAGTGGTGCTATGGTAAAATACTAATTATTGGTGTGATTTCTAGTCCACCACGTACGGAACAATTTTTCATTCGGATCAATTTGCACGCAGATCAATAATTAAATAAAAAATTTCATCTCACTCTGACATCCGAAAAGTGATAAAGACAGTTGATTAGACACAACAGCAAAAAGTATTATATATTTGGTGACTTATTTTGTCTATTGTATTGTTCTCAGCAACGAAGGTATCTAACTTTTAGCGTTATGCTTATCGTTATAGAGTTCAGATTACAAATTCTCTCGTATAAAATGACAAGATAATTATGACATGCCTTTGATATTAGTATTAAGTTGTAGATAGCGTTAGACATGACAATGATGGTCGATATTATTCCTAAACTAGTTGCCATAAGGTCGATTGTCGAAAAAACTCCGTATTTTAACGTATACGTAAGTTTTATTCACTGCCATTTTATAAGGTATTGATTTACCTCTGATAGTTGTCGCAATAATTGTTTTATACATTTGAAAATGGTCTTTATTATGCTAGAAACATGGTTTATATTCGAAAAACTGTTCACTGTTTTTGTGAATGGAGAAATCAATGAAAAGTATACCCTGTTTTGATATAAATAAAGATAATTTTTTATCAGCCTGCATGCTCTGTACTCTATATCTACTTAAGGGTTGTAAATGTATTTAGAAAGTATTTTGCAATATTTGTTCAACGATGTTTTTAACTGAATATAAAATTTAGGGACCTGATTATATGAAATTTTACATTTTGTTATACTTTTGACTAAATGCCTTCTTAAAACTACTAACGTAATTTTCTGATAAACTTTAAACATTAATGTGCCAAGTCTCAAAAATACAGTTGTGATTTTTAGTAGGTCTCTAGATAATTATTAAAAGACATTTCGTATCAGTTTTAAGCTATGCATATCATAGAGTGAAAGGTTCATTTGCTGCTGTAAATATATTTTAACTTTGATTCGATGGCGTGCACACAAAAAAATTAAAGTATGTTTAATAATATCGTCAATAACCCTCCTTCTGGCGCAGTCGGGTAAAAATTCACTGTAAATGATGCCGTACGAATCTGCACAAAATGTAATTCCATTCTTTGTACCATGCTGTCTTTTGATCGGAAACTAGAAAGCGCGTACGTACGCGTCATGCCGATGCACAGATTACCCCCAATAGATACCGCATACAGGGCCGCCGACGCTCGCCACACATCTATGGTTTTTCACTGATATAAGCAACGCGAGTGAGCGAGCTAGAAGTAGTGCGACCTTGAAATAACCAATCAAGGTGCGGGTAGCGGGGCACGAAACGGTGCATTGCACCGTTTCGTGCCCCGCTACCCGCACCTACCGCCAAAAATGGTGACTTCGGGCGTGAACAAAATGTTCATTATGCGGTATCTATTGGGGGTAATCTGTGTGCCGATGTAAGATTTATCGAAGTATCAGTATAGGTAAAATACCAAGTGGCATTAGAACTCTCTAAAATGTTTGTCAATAACTTGTGTAAAACAGCGGGGTCTGAACGAGATAATAGGCCGTATGATACGGAATTTTATCTCGTTCGTTTGCGCGCAAAAAAAAAAAGAGAGCAAAGGTGCGATAGCGCTATATCGCGCTGCCATGCCGCCGGTGCATGTCGGGATCAATAACATTATGCAGATTCATATGGCACTTACATACTATAGAACCATGGATATTTATTCTCCTCCTATACGCACGATTACATTGCCCAAAAAATCAGGCAATGTATGTCAAAATCTGGCTTGACGAATTGCTACCTTTAAAAATCTGCTATTTTTACGCAACCTAGAAACGGGTAGGGTTTTTCTTTTTCTTCTCTTCTTGATTCTTAAATCTCCTTGATTTAGATCTCTTGAATTTTACCGAAACATGGTCTTAAATTTTTGTGGTAACGTATTCAATGTTATTCCTTAGCACAAAATGTACTTGTAAATTGACGTATCATTTTTATAAAAATTAACTTTGCACTGATTTTAAACTGAAGGACTGTAAATGAATCGCCTTATCGTGTAGAATGTGTGTGTGTGTGTACGTATACATGTCAGTAAACGGTTGTATGTTTGTAATATGTCATTTGATCAAAAAGAACTAAATGCACAATCTCCTGTAAAACATTAACGCATTTTGATCCCAATTGACATATTATCTTGTTCCGAAGTCTCTGGCCACTCTTATTATCACTATTATTATTAATCTTACTAGCGTGAGTACATTTTTGGTACGGCCGTGTTTGGAGCGTTGATTGTGTATTCAGTTTTTTGTAGTGATCGAATATTGTATGTACACACGGCGACAGATCAACCTACCCATAGTTCGACCTTATGTCCATGAATATAGAGTTCAACTATGGGTAGGTTGATCTGTCGCCGTGTGTACTAAAATGTATATATTTTGTATTGTTCCATAGAACTCAGTGTTTTATAAAATGATAAACATTATAATTTCAATGGAGCGCTCTGTACTTTTGAGAACGGTTTTGAGTCGCTGAATGTGTCTTGGTTTTTTTAATCGCTGATTACAATTTATTAACTCACAGAGACGAAATTTTTATCGAGATGATACCAGTTTTTTATAGTTATGATGTGATATTTTGTATCGTTTTATATTGTAATGAGTTATATGTATAGTGATGTGAAATGTTAATGACGATCTTGACTCACGTGTCTGTAATATTAAAACGGAGCAAGTTAATGTACTAGCTGAGAGCTCTGGAAAAAATAATTAAGGAATAGAATAGAGGTCAATAAAAGATTGTGGAAAATGTGTATCATGTATGTAATTGCCTAAAAGTGTTGTGACTATCAGTGTTCATTTTTGAGAATTTAAACAATTAAACACCCTGACTTTTGGGGAAATTTTGAGGTATTTTACAAATTTTGGCCTTTTGACGTTAATCTTAGGTGGACTGTTAAGTTTTGTCATTAATCACTACATTGCATGCTACGAAATTTAAGAAGACTTAATTTAAAAATTCAGATTTGAACTTTTGTTTTATTACGAAGCGTAATAATCACTTCACTCACCCATTTTTAATGTAGCATCTTACATGAGAATAAAGACAAAAATACAGTGTGAATTAACAGTCATTCGCACCGCATAGAACACTCGAAATATTACAGTAACTAATAAATACGAGCAAAATGCCTCTCCTTATTAAATTTACTTATGATTTTCAATTTGATAAGAAGATATCTTTTACGTGAATGTTTCTTTAACTTTTTCCAGACATATCCATGTAATTTTTAGTCAGTTTTTGTTTCATTTGAATTGCTATTTCCTAATTATATAGGATCTCATACTCGCGGACTAAGTGCCTATAATTGCGCATTACCATGTAAGCTTTATGCGAAATTTCGAGACGTGAGAACTGCATCAATTAATCTGTAAGTGATGCGTTTTTTTGCATTAAAATCTTGTTTGTGTAGCATTTGACACCATTACACTTTGTCACTCACACATTCCTCAGAGTGACAACGTGCACAGAGCACAGTCATGTCGCTTATGATGTCTCTATCACTTTCTTTATATCTGAGCAAGATACATTGCGACAGAGTCTTGTTGAAGTTACGCAGATAACATAAGAAGTAATAAGATAAAAATTGAATTCGAATTTTAATAGTTTTGCCTTAAATTCGTTACAAATACCTCGTTATTATGATGATTGTGAATAGGTTTAAAAATGCTCAAGATCAGGATTACATAAGCTTGCTGTAGCTTGAATTTGTTTAAAGAAAATTGTGATCTGAAATTATTTTAACAAAATGTAGAGGTAAGTTTTAGAGCCGCTATTGTGTATCTATAAAACGTTATTTCAAACTGAAATCTAACCTGCCTCCGTGGTCTATTGGTTAAGAGCATTGGACTGTTGACACGGAGGTCGTGGGTTCGATTCCCACGGGGGGCACCTAGTGATGTCACTTTATGCGTTTTGCCCCAGTTGGTTAGGACATTGCAGGCTGAATCATCTGATTGTCTGAAAAGAAAGATGATTCCTAGCTTCGGATGGCACGTGAAGCTGTTGGTCCCGGCTACTGTCTCTGGTGGTAGTAGACGTTACATAAAAATCCACGTCAGAGGCCGTAAGGCGGTCTGAAAAAAATCTGACATCAGGGCTTGCTGTCCACATGATAAGAAGAAGAACTGAAATCTTAAATATGATAAAAAGTTCACCTAACTATAATTGCACCCTGAGCACAGAATAGCTACTAGAATATACAGAATGGCCACCCCTGCCCTGCCCTTCAATAACTTCAGTTAGCGCACCTCACCCCGTACTCCGAGGGTAACTTTAGGGGAGCCTTTAAGAACTTTGAGAGCGGGACGGTGCGTGTGCCTACTCAATAGCGAAAGTGCGAAAGCAATATTCCAACTTTTTATTTTAAATTGTTTAACTAACGTGGCTCATAAACTTGCCTTTTTTAATTATGTTGTTCCTACTAAAAATTTCAGTTCAAAATTTTCATACAATGTAAAAAGACATGAAATTATAGAGTTATAATTTAGTAGACGACTGCCCTAAATATTGAAGTAACCAAGTAGGTACCTAATTGTAATTTGCATTTATTTTAGTTTAATTATCAATTTAAGATGTATGAAAGGTAATACTAAAGCAAGTAACATTCAACAATATACCTACTAGAGGACCTAGCATGCCACCCCCTAACAAGCAATTAAGATCGAGATGTGCCTGTCTTTGTTACTCTACACATGCCAAAATGCCCGCTTGACCGTTTCCTGATCCAGGCCTATAGACAAAGTAACATTTTTATTGGCGAAGACGCTAATTGAAATGACAGAATGTATGGATTTGACATTGGCGATCGAAACATTTTAACGTTTGCTTTCGCCACCATACCACAGTATAAGAAAGAGTATCTATTACTAGATACAGTACGGACACTCCCTTCCTCCCACCGACTTTTTACCTCACCCCTCTATCGCCCTCTGGTTACTTCGCACTGGTTACTCGTTACCTATGAAGAAGACATAAGGTTCAATTTCTTTGGTTTCGAATGTGCTGAAGTCATCTTGTCAAATTCAATTTATTGTATGCAGTGTCCGGGCTGTGACCATACGTCAAGTCTGTACATTTTTTATGTTTTCTGCTAATCGAAAGTACTTTGTCTAGGGCCCCGGAAGATGTCTTTGCCCAGAAGTGATATTTTTGAGGCGTGATATTTAAAATCATGACCGAATGAATACTGTACAAACTTCGTACCTACTGTTTAGGTCATTTTCTACTGCTGATTTCAACGTGTGACTTTCAAAAATGGCACTGCTGATGTAGACTAAACATTGATTTTCCGAGACATTATAATAAATGGTATCCATGTCGCTTGCTTTAGTTTCCCAGCATGTTGGATGTACAGTGATGTAAATTTTAAATGATATATACTGGGTTTTAAAACATCTTTAACATTACGTTAAGATTTAGTGAATTTTTAATTCTTTTTTATTATTTATTAAAAGAAGCCATTATTGTCATTTTATATGAATTTGATATTGGAAGATGATATTTTTCCCAAGTTATGTAATTAATTTTTAAGTTAAAAATGAATTATACGATTTTGATTTTTTATAGCTGTTGTATTATTACTACTTGTATTATTAGTAGTCCGGATAAAGCCGGACATAGCTCGCTTCGCTCGCTCCAAGTTTTAGATATTTTTGCAAAACAACCAAAACTGAACCCGGCCACCATCCCTGGAAAAAATTATTGCTACTCCCTTGGAGGGGAGGGGCGGCAATGTCAAGTTATTGCCCCGGGTCGGAAAAATCGTAGATCCGGGGTTATTGGGAGCATGGGCTGAGAAACTTTCAGCTTTTGTAAAATAACGAAGGTCTGATCGTCACGGGCTCTTACTCTACAGGGTGAAATTGATATCATTAGCATCCTTTTAAACTAAGAGTCTACCCATCAAACTGAACAACTTTTACAACGGGAGCAAACCGATCAGAGCAACTAAAAAATCAGCTGTTCCATACTAAACTGCAGTGCCTACTCGACCCAAATGTATGCAACAGCTGATTTTTTAGTTGCTCCGATCGGTTTGCTCCCGTTGTAAAAGTTGTTCAGTTTGATGGGTAGACTCTTAGTTTAAAAGGATGCCAATGATATCAATTTCACCCTATATAACTTGATGGTTGTTTCATCTAATTTAGTGTTTTAAATGAATGTCCCGAATTTGCGTAGCGTCTATTCATCGCCTTATTCAAATTCCCCATTCAATTATCCACAATAAACCAATAATGACGTCATAAAACAATGCGCATTTATAATAACGCTGAAACAGGAAAAAAATATCAGTTCCTATTCATTCATCGTTCTAACTCCACTGCCATTGTATTTATTTATACTAAATTAAATTGTAATGACATAAAACATCCAAAATGATTAAAGCATTTTCACCTCTTAAAGGTTTAAACACCTATTTGAAGTGTCAAGAAATAAAAACAGATAATTTTGTGTTCCGCGTACATTGTATTTTGACTACGGTGATTTTGTTGGCATGCTCGATCGCACTGACGTCAATCCAGTTGATAGGTAAACCTATAGAATGCCTTGGACCTGAAGAGAAGTTCTTGAAGCCCATCACCACATTTTGTTGGTCAACCAGCACATATTCCATGCCGGAGGATTTTCGTAGAGAGGTATGTACCTAATTTATATTTTAACTAATTTTTTGTGTTTTGTTTTTTAAAAACTTCTATGCAATTGCATACACGCTACAAGTGAACCTTGCAAATAATAATCATCATCAGCCTCTACAGTGTGTGCTCAGACCATGTGAAAACACATCTATAGTGACTCGACCCAAAAATAAGAAAAAGCTATTTCGCGGCGGATTTTCATTGAAAAACTATGAAAATTTTTTAGCTGTAATCACTGTTCCATACAAATATTCGGATTTCGGGGGGGATAAATTCCACCTATCCCCCCGCCACCTGGATACATGCTCGGCTTAAAATTACTCCTTGAACAGATAGGTATTGGTGCCGCATATAAAATAAAACCGGTCAAGTGCAAGTTGGGCTACTCGCGCGCGCACCGATTCGCACCACAAATGTTAAGTGTTTATGTTATGTTATCATTATCTATATGTTTGTTCTCCGGGACCTTTAGCAAGAGACCGATTCACACTTGGCCGATTTTTATTTGTTGCTATACTTTCTGTAGAGTTTGTGCTCTATATGATCACACCAAGTTTGACTAGCTTGTATGTATTGTATTACCATTTTTACGATAGAGCGAGAAGAAAAATCGTAGATAAAAACTAATTTCCCCCTATGAGGGTCCCCTTAATTCTTAACTTCTTGACATTTTTATTAGTTGTTATCAAATCCACCGTAATAAATAACACATATTCTGTAAAAATTCCAATATTTTTTTTTACGAATTTCCTATTGGTTTCTTTAGGAAAGTTGATCAGTGTCATGGGTACTATCACCCCTTAAATGACACCCTGTATACTTTTATACTTACCTACATCATGCGGTGTAGACGTGCTTTATTAGCTTTGTTTGAGCAATTCTTATTTGGGCCCTTTTGTAGATAAAGAACGGTATGTCAATAAAAAAATTATTCAACCGTTAATATTATTTTTCTTTTATTTAATGTTTCTCTAACATGGAACTGATGCACCGTGTTTTTTATTTTTAAAGTTCCGTACCAAAATTGGCAAAACGGAACACTTATGGAATCAGCTCGGTGTCTGTCCGTCCGTCCGTCTGTCACAGGCATTTTTCTCAAAGACCGTAAGTCATAGAAAGTTGAAACTCGGTACAAATATAGCATTGCTTGGTCCAATATCATAAAAGTATTTAAAAAAGCTTAATTTTTATATTGGGGGCAATTCGTTGTTTTTTCTACCCTGTGGTGTGGGGTTTCAATTGAAAGCTCATGAAAATAAGAGTAAGAACTTACTGGGAGTAGTCTAAAAATATACTTATTTTTTTTTATTAAATCTTTGTTTAACAAAATTGTCAATTAAATCTGAGAAATTGCTGTCCCCACCTCTATTTCAAAAAATATAACCATATAAGGAGCGATGATTGCCCATACGGAACAGAGCTAGCGTCTCAATACTGAGGCCGCGGTTCGATTTCTGGCCTGTACCACTAAATTCTTCGGAATTTATGTACGGTTGTATTTATCATTTACTAGCTCGGCGGTGAAGGAAAACATCGTAAGGAAACCTGCATTCCCGAGAATGAAAAGAAAATACCGTTAAAAAGTAATAAGTTCGGAGGTATACGTAAATATGGGTGAGCTTGGGGCGAACACAAAAGGACCAGCGCTGGTCTCCGTGTTACAACGACCCTTGCTTGCAATAGCCCAACCGCAAATAATCAATCAACCATATATGATCTGAAAAAAATCAAGAACATCAAAAATAACGTGTAAGTATGTCACTTTGTGCGTTTTTCCCCAGTTGGTTAGGACATTTCAGGCTGAATCACCTGATTGTCCGAAAAGAAAAATGATTCCGTGCTTCGGATGGCACGCTAAGCCGTTGGTCCCGGCTACTATCTCTGGTGGTAGTAGTCGTTACATAAATTACGTCAGAGGCAGTAAGGCGGTCTGAAAAAACTCTGACACCAGGGCTCTGCCCACACGATAAGAAGAAGAAGAACGTGTAAGATGGCGGGAAAATTATTAGGGTGGCTCTAACTTGGATAGTTTTTTTTCTATACCCAAAAAACGAACACCAGATAGACCAGTGTAAAATGATCTTCAGTTACAATGTGACCACATACTATGTGTCAATTTATAGTGGTTTAATCAATGACCCATGTTAAACAACTGGTAGTACGGAACACTAATTGCCCGAGTCCCGTCTCGTACTTGGCCGGTTTTTTTTACATAATAATAATTAAATCATGAGTAGGTAATGGTAATCTTTGTCAGCAGCATACGTACACACGGCGACACATCAAGCTACGCAAAGCAAACATAAGCTGGAGTGCGATTTTTGAATCTCATTCGCTGAGTTCAGCAGTTGAAAATGTCAAAATTACTGTGGAGATACGTATCTTTCTACTGCTGATATGACTTTCAAAAATCACACTACTGAAGTATGATTTTTGAAAGTCAAATCAGCAGTAGAAAGATGCATATCTCCACAGTAATTTTGACATTTTCCACTGCTGAGTTCAGTTTCAAAAATCGTTCTCCTGGCCGCGCGACGTTATGACATTACTCTACCGACGCGCACCTTATTTTGGTTTTGCGTAGCTTGATGTGTCGCCGTGTGTACCTACCATCGGCGGTCTTAGATCTCGGCAATAGTGGCCGACAACGATGTTTAGGCCGACAACCGACAACTTACCTCTACAAGAAACAATCGTGACAAATTGCATGGCTGCCAATTTTGACAAACATTGGCTTAGATTTTGGTGTACCTACATCTGAGGCTTTGCTCTCAGTGATAATGAGAATGAGTATTATATTATGTGTGTAACCGTTAAAAAGATAACTTTGTTATTGTTAATTTCGTGAATAAGTTTGAATAACTTTAACCACAATGTGACGAACTGTGTTGTGTTGTGACCTAGGTTCATTGACTCATCAGTTGATCACTGATCAATGGTTTAACCCCAAAGGACAAAAAATATATGCGACGCTGTAATTTGAAACATGAATCGCAAAGGGAATAGTTCCACAACCGAGCAGGATGGTGAAGGAGTAGGTTTTATAATTTTATTTTCATCATAAATAATTAAATTATGTACCTTCTTATAAATCAGGTGGGCAGACAAGTGGCAGCTCCAGGAGTGGGCACTGGAATGAACAACACCGAGTGGAAGAAATACTACACGTATTACCAGTGGGTGTGCTTCGTGCTGTTCCTACAGGTTTGTGCTTGAGTCAATCTGTTTACGAAAGTCCCTAAAACTAGGTCCCCTATACATTTAAGATGCATAATATGCATGAAATATTATTTACTTGGATAAGTTATATGTCAAGATCGTCAAGTCGACGCTACGAAAACGCGTAGGAAAAAAATTGCAACCAGTACTGGCCTCTAAACCCTATCCATATAACGCACACAGATATAATTTGTATGACGCCTCACGCACACCAACCGAAGAACGTTGGCCCCTTTTGTTTTATGCGGTAGAAGCATGAGGCTCTTTCTAGACATTTTCTAAGATTATTTACATTATTATCATAGGTGGTGTCAGTCCATACCAGTCCATACAAACGTTTGACGCAGAATACGCGTAGACAGAATTATTAAAAGTAATATTTTATATATGGAAAAATAGTTTAGAAAATTTAGATGTCGCGTATCAAATAACATTAGCAATTTATAATACTTATAAGCTTTGAAAATTTTGTATGAAAAATTTCAAAGCTTTATATCTTCGTAATTATATTATAAATTGCAAATTTTATTTGATACGCGACATCTAGGTTTTCTAAACAATTTTTCCATGTATACAGGGTGTAACAAAACACCCTAGTAATACTTAAGGGGGTGCTTCAGACCATCAATCTGAACAACTTTCACTATGGAGCCAACGTCGAGAAAAAATAATAAAAATCTGCCGTCCCATACATTTGACTCGAGACGGTACTGCAGTAGTACACACTCGTTCTCGGCCTTTCTCATCTGTCCTCGGCGAGAATGTAGTGAAATAAAACAGCCACTTGACTCTCGCGAGAACTTCTCGGCGAGAACTTTCAAGGTAAATTACTACGGCTTATGACGCCACGAGAACAATGAAGGGCATCCACTCTCTTGTTCTGTGTGTCTGCTACACCGTAGTAGCACCACCGAAAAACTGCGCAGTAGGGGAGAGCGGGGTTGATAGTTCCGATTTTCAGGCAATCAAAATATGAAAAATAAGTCATATGTATATGAGTCTTACATGAGTTCAAGCTGAATTTATCGCTGAATATTACTATTTTGATAATCTATCGTACGCTTTAATACTTTTTAGCACAGGATCGATTTTCTAAGGCAAGTCGGAACAACTAACCTCGGTAACTTTTCCAACGTTACGTAACGTTAACCAACCCCGCTCTCCCCTAATAGATTAATATCGTATGGTATTTGCATATGATGCGGAGAGATGAGTGTCATATTAAAATATGAATGTGGATGGCTGCATGAAGAGATGACTACCAAAAAAAAGATGGATGGATTGTGTGAAAGTTGACATTGTGAAGAAAAAGAGTGAGCGCTGAAAATTACGGCTAAAAGAGATGGAGGAAGACGACATATTGCGCCGACCCAATGATATTGCGCCGACCCCAAGTAATGGGATGAGGACAGGAAGATGATGATGTACTTAGTCATTTCTAGAATCGGTCCTTTGTAGACTAAACAAGGCTTTTCCTTCAAGTTGGTAAAACTGAATACGCTACGTGACCAATGTGACACAAGTACATATAATATGAATAATGTGTTATCATATTATAAGGAAATTGTGACCACAAAACAAAACATACTTTACTTAGATACAATAATTAGTAAATGGTTTTATTATAGAAGGTTTAATTAGGTATTATTTACTAATGATGTAATGTGGTGACCAAACTTCGTTATCAGCTAATTCATTGAAACGATGGTTACTGGGGCGTTTCGTACCGCGCTGTGTTCAGACTATTCCAATAGCATATAGCCATTTTAAAACGTAGTCACAACTTTTTTTTTATAGAAAATGGGTCTTGCTCTTGGCCTCAATCTAGTCCTCAGGACAAAGATGGGGTCGAAGATGTAGCGAGCTTACCCAGAAGAAGCCTATCGTACTTTAAAAAACTTTTCGCAGTTTCGTAAATGCTATGACACATGGGTGCTGTGTGGGGTTTGGTTTCTATGTGTGGTAAAGGCTCACTCACAATCTGACCTAAAAAGTTTCAGTAACTGTATATTGTCGTTGTGTCCACACGTTACGTTATCATTTGCGTAGATACATTATAGTACACACTTGGCGTATAGATTGTAACTAGTGTACAATCTAGAAAAAAATTGTAGTAACTGGGTTGTTACTGTGTTACAACAATATAACTAATACAATAGAATCCATACGATGTGTAGTGTAGTAATGTTACGTCAATGTATCTAAACATTATAACAGTAGAGAGCAGATAGGATTCTTTAACTTTTTACGCATCGCGCGAAAATTACTGGACCGATTTCGTTTAAATACAGGGTTTTAGGGTAAACATTTGCACTACTTAAAGGGGCCCATGATACTCATCATCATCATCATCTTATTTAAGAGCTACGCTCTTGTCGGTGGAGTATTACTGAAATTCCCAAAAAAAAAATGTTTGACTTTTCATACAAACGTTCGATTAACTAATTGCATTTAGTTTGGAATCCAAATTTTCTTTGCGAATTTACTATAAGTTTCTTAGGGAAAGTTTTTCAGTATCATGGGTACAATAGCCCCTTAAAGTAATGCATCTTTTTACCCTAACACCATGTATTATACGTTTGAAAGCTGATTGGACTAACTGTTTTACCATTTATCTCGCTATGATAATATGACTTTTTATGCAGACATGTCTAGCACCCACTCATAGAGAAATTACGCGCTGCTTACTCCATGCACCCACACATATAATTATGTATTCATATTTTTCAGGCTATATTGTGCTTCGTACCCAAATGTATCCTTGATATGTGTGAGGGAGGATTGATAGCTAAACTAGCTACTGGAATGAATGCCTTCTGTCCAATCGCAGATCAAGAAAAGAAGAAGAAAAATATTGTACAGTACCTTGGACGATATCGTGGAGTGAGTAATTTCGAATCGTGGCATATTTGTGTCCTCGGTCAATTAAAGGTGGCGACGCGCGACGGGCTCACTTTTTGTCACTAAATGGTGCCGGTTACATTCATCCCTACTAACAAAACTCCGAAAAATGACTAGACTACAGAGTTTGGGCATTATTGGTGAAATATAGATATCTTGGACACACAATCACACAAATTATTTAGTCACATTTAAAGTACCAGAATCTAGCCTGGACTTGTATTATGATGACTAGACAACGATATAGAATACATATATAGATACAAATATCCATGACTCGGGTACAAATATTCATATTCATCATACAAATATTTGTCCCTTACGGGATTCGAACTCGTCAAACTCAGTTCAGTACCTAAGTAAGTACCTACTCAATTCAGGGTCCAACTTCTATTCTATTTTTGTTTAATGGCGTTTCCTTGGTGGATTTTGCCAGTATCTAGTTTAAAAAGAGCAATTAGTGCTTGACGTTGTACGGTAATTGGATATGGCGATCTCAAAGCCCTGTTTTTATACAAAAACACACACTCGAAACCGCCATAAAATGGCGGAGCCGCGTGGCTACTTAAAACGCGAGCCAACGACAGACGTCCACTCGAAAGCCCTCTAGCCACGCGACTCTCGGGTCCAACTTAATGTGCTGACGGTTTTTAAAGGGAGTGATCATTCCATTTATCCGAACTACTTTTTCTATGGGACTAACATTGAAATCGCGAAAAACAAAATCAGCAAACTAAACTCCAAACCTACTCAACCGAAATGTATGGGACAGCAGATTTTTTTCGCGATTCCTATGTTGGTCCCATAGTGAAAGTTGTTCAGATTGATGATCTGACCTTCTCCTGAAAATACCGTCAGCCTCTAAATAAGAAAGACCCTTGTCTATACTCTGTATCTACTCTATCCAGGAGCACAAGTGTTACACACTGAGCACCTGGGGCTGCGAGCTTCTCTGCCTGGCCAACGTGCTGGGGCAGATGTGGCTGATGGATGCCTTCCTCGACGGACAGTTCTGGAGTTACGGCACGAAGGTGCTGCAGCAAAGCAACCTGCCGCAGCATGAGAGGTAAGCGGAGTTAATGCTAGGAGATTTTTTAACTTCCTTTTCAGGGGTGGTCGATGAAGCGACAATCTAAGTATTGACTTTTATTTATTTTAAGTATTATTGTAGCTGAATATTTTCATATTTGCACTTAGATACCGAGTGATTATAGCCCATACGGAAGAGAGCTAGCGCCTCAATACTGAGGCCGCGGTTCGATTCCTGGCCTGTACCACTAAGTTCTTCGGAATTTATGTACGGTTGTATTTATCATTTACTAGCTTGGCGGTGAAGGAAAACATCGTGAGGAAACCTGCATTCCCGAGAATGAAAAGAAAATACCATAAGTTCGGAGGTATGCGTAAATATGGGTGAGCTTGGGGCGAACACAAAAGGACCAGCGCTGGTTTCCGTGTTACAACGACCCTTGCTTGCAATAGCCCAACCACAAATAATAATAATAGATACCTACCTAACTTAACAATTTGTTTCACGTTGCACGAACGCACGCTCGAACCATAGAGTTCTGGCAGAAGAAAAGCTTTTGCTTCAGCATAAATGCCTTTTTCATCGGCGTAATACGGGTCGTACGGTGTCATATTCCAACACCTTTAGGTATATACCCTACTAAGTATATCGTGTTTGTTATTAACTGGTCCATCGTGGTTCCTTATACGGACTCTATAGTGTTACCTAACCCTTGTCTGTTACTGTTTTTCCTGTATTGTTCAAATGAAATAAATGAGTTATCTATCTAATCGAATGTTCGAACCACAGAGTACTATAATACTGTTCGAACTAAGACTCAAAAAACATCTCAGAATCTCGGCCTAAAGCTTAGTTACTTGGCATTTTGCCAGTTCCGCCACTGTTGTGAACGCACATCAGCTGCATACAGAAGCACGCCCGTCGCATTTGCAACTCGCGTTTGTATCATTTCATTACTGCATCGCGATTGTATCAATGCTGCAGCGCTACTGCATCCTCCTTCCTGCAATATACAGTCTTAATTATTTACAGGTTGGACCCAATGATCTACATATTCCCGCGCATGACAAAGTGTATTTTCTACAAGTTTGGCGCGAGTGGCACCATCGAGAGTAGAGATAACCTCTGCATTCTGCCGCAGAACGTGGTCAACGAGAAGATCTACATAGTCCTCTGGTTCTGGTACATCTTGCTCGCTGTTGTACTGTCGTTGCTTATCGTAGTCAGGTGAGTTGTATTGGGGATACCGTCAGTGGGTATTCTACCAGTTCGTATTGTAGGCAGATATGTGTGTAAACTGTTTTGTTCATTGAAGTTCAAAACTTCGTAACCGTTCAGGATTTCCTTCCTCCTCACAAGTCTATACAGGGTTCAACTTAATACGCTGACGGTTTAAGAGGATAATCAGACCATCACCCCGAATAACTTTCTATATGAGACCAGCGACCATCGGAATCGAGAAAAAAAAAACAGATGTCCTAAACATTTGGGTCGAGTAGGATTCCAGTTTAGTATATGAAACAGCAGATCTTTTTCGCGATTTTGACCTTGGTCCCATATAAAAGCCGTCCAGATAGATGGTCTGACCATCCCCTTAAAAAACTGACAGCGTATTAAGTAGACCCTGTTCACGTCCCACTGCAGGGCACAGGCCTACCCTCTAGGACGGTGCATGGGCTAGTCAACCATGCGGGCTCAATGTTGATTGGTGGACTACACATACGCATCAGAATTTCTTCTTCAGAGTTTGCAGGTTTCCTCACGATGTTTATAATTTTTATTTATGGTAAATAAATGAAATTATTGTAAATTAAATTGTAGGTACCCGTACAGCCCGTTCACATTATATCTGCACCTCGCTGGAACGCGATGCCGCCCCTCTCGCTTCTCACATCGCGTCAGTATGGTTAGCATCATCGTTGCCGATACGCATCTCGATAATTAGGTACACATGATTTCACATCGAACCAGAGAGCCGATATAACGTATCGACACCAGCGCCCGCAGCATGGCGCCTCTATAAACATTTTATCGCGCCTGCTGTGCTGGCTCGTTCTTTCGCGCCCAAAAAGAAAGAGAGGTAGGGTGCGATAGATATGTATCGCGCCGTCATGTCGCAGGGGCAGGTGCATAGATAATGTGACTGGGTACTAGCACAGCATAACTACATAGTCCTGACAGTACGGCAACGGATGTATCTACTTGTGCAGAGCAACGGAGGGGGCCTAGCCCCCGCCAAGCGGGCGGTGCGGGCGGCGGGGGTCGTATCACGAGATCTGCATGAAGGTGTTGGTATTGCCTTTCATATCTGTGTATGACAGCGTAAGACACGGGCGCGGCGCCTGGGGGTGGGGGGCGGCGGCATCGCCCGCCATCAAGAGCGTTGCCATACTGTGGGGCTTATAGTAATACTGTGGTACTAGGTACTAGGTGCAGACTATACATACCTATACGTCACGGGCAGAAGCTAGTCACCTATAAATTGCAATTCTTATTTCCGCAGATTATTGATGTTTTTTGTCCCGAAACTGCGTGTGCGCTTACTACGAAACCGGTCGCGAAACTTGGTGTCTGAGGAGACGGCGTCCCTTGTGACCAGGGCCACAGACTTCGGCGACTGGTGGCTCCTGTACCGCCTCTCACAGAATATGGACATGTTTATATACAGGTGACAACAACCTTAGATCAATGGATAGGCCCAAAGCGCTTTAAGTTGAAGCATGCAAAACTAGGGCACCTCAGTACAAACTACTTAGGTACTTGGTCTGTCATCTCAGTACAAATTCAAAGTAAAACTAACGAAACGTTAGAAAATAACGCTAAACTCCCATTTTCATTGAGATATATCTAGAATATCTCTGAATATACTCCCTTGCAAAATTAAGTCGTAGGCATTACATGCATGCATGACTCATTGGATAGGTACGTTTTATATACATACTTACATAAATACATGCATACATAGGCATAGGACATGCATACATATAGGGACCACGGTCTAAAAAAACAAGGTCTTCTATTCCCAGAGTGACACAAGCCTACGTCGCAAAAAAATGGCCGCTAAACATGGTAAAAGGGTATGATGACGTAGGCTTGTGTCAGTCACGTAGTCAGTCACGTGGTCGGAAGAGAATACCAGGCGCAGTATATTATTGTACCATGGGACCAACTTAATACACTGACTGTTTTATAAGAGGATCATCAGACCATCAAACTGAACAACATTCACTATGGACCAACATCGAGAAAAAATAGAAAAGTTTCTCAATGTTGGCTCCATCGTGAAAGTTGTTCAGTTTGATGGTATCCCCTTAAAGTATTAATAGGTTGTTTTGTTACACCCTGTTTAAATATGCCATACATACCTACATACATAAATGCATTTTAATTTATAAACTAATTTTAATTCTGTTTTCAGGGATTTGATATCGCAGTATGCTCAATCCTTGATTGGAAAGTCTCCGGATCTGGACCACCGACCTTCATTCCATGCGTATAGTTATATTCCATGCCCACTACCTCCTAAGAATTTTAAATAATAAAAAATGCAGTACAAAGATCGGAAACCAAAGATTTAAATCGTAGGTCCTTTGAATACAAAAACATTATGAGAAAAAAAAGATGCGCGCACTCTTCTGTCTTCTAAGATGCTCTTCTTTAGCTGTTTTGTACCTAGTGTAGAGTGATTCTTATTCGTAGCTATAGATCTTTTTGAGGCCGTAGGGTGCGTAGAGCTTGTACTCTATTCTGTGGTAGATTCTATCAATATTTTCCTTGTTTTGTTTTTACCTATACAAAATGTTAATGAATTAACGCAAAACCTCATACACCCCAACTGATTTATAACAAAATAATTAGATTGAAACAATAATTTCATAATTTTAAAAGTTAAAATTTAAAGTTATTCGCATTTTAAGTTTTGAGACAAAAATGATTTATTATCATTTCAGCAATGAATGAAAACGCTAAAGTAACTACTCATGGATAAAATTTAATAATCTTGTTTTGGTAGTAAGCAGGGTGAGTGTGTCCGTGGGGTGGGTTGACATCGGGTTCAGTAAATTTTAAATTTTACGAAAAAATTACCTATATTGAAACCATGATAAATCGATTCTGCTCTCGATTCTAAACGAACTACTTTCTAGTTTTGCGTTAATTCATTAACACGTTGTATACAGGTTGAAATTGATACCATTGGCATCCTTTTAAACTAAGAGTCTACCTATCAAACTGAACAACTTTTACTATGGGAGCAAACCGATCGGAGCAACTAAAAAATCTGCCGTCTCATACGAAACTGCAATGCCTACTCGACTAAAATGTATGCAACAGCTGATTTCGTTTTTGCTCCGATCGGTTTGCTCCCATAGTAAAAGTTGTTCAGTTTGATGAGTAGACTCTTAGTTTAAAAGGATGCCAATGATATCAATTTCACCCCGTATACAATGTGTTAATGAATTAACGCAAAACCTCATACACCCCAACTGATTTATATCAAAATAATTAGATTGAAACAATAATTTCATTATTTTTGTAGTTAAAATTTAAAGTTATTCGCATTTTATATTTTGAGGCAAAAATGATTTTTTATCATTTCAGCAATGAATGAAGGCGCTAACATACTCATGGATACATTTTAATAATCTTGCTTTGGTAGTAAGTAGGGTGGGTGTGCCCGTGGGGTGGGTTGACATCGGGTTCAGTAAATTTAAAATTTTACAAAAATATTATTTAATATTTTGAAAAAAATTACCCATGTTGAAACCATGATAATTCAATTCGGCTCTCGATTCTAAACAAACTACTTTCTAGTTTTGCGTTAATTCATTAACACGTTGTATAAGACACCCTGAGACGTATATTTATTTAATAAAAATTTAAATATAATTATTATTATAACGATTTAAATCTTTGAAAGAATTAGTTATATGTCTGATTTGCCTTTTAAAGTACCTTTTTTATGTAGTAGATAGTTAGGTACAATAACGCCGCTTTGCGTAATCTGAGATTGTAATGTTGATTTTGTAGTAGCAAAAATAGGTACACAAGCATTTATTTTTTTATTTAGGTTAAGATTTCTTTTTTGTATTTTTTCGCTTATGTTATTTATAATCAGATGTGACCTCGCTTTTTTAAATGTTTTAAATTTAGTAAAATGCTATGTTTTTTAAACGTTTTAATTGTAATACCCACGTATCATTGACTGAAATAATTAATATTTCTTTAATTATTTTATTCTTATTTATTTTCTTTAATTTTCTATTATTTAAATTTTTGCACAACTTTCAGTATGGAGTTATACGAGAAAAACTAAGCTGTTTCAATACTGCAGTACCTACCTACTAGAGACTAGAGTCGACCTTGTTTCCGTAGTGAATGTTGTTCTGTTTGATGATCTAAAGCTAAAACACCCCTCTAAAATCGATTGAAAATACTGTCTGCATAGTTTAAAATATATTTATTGTAAATTCACAAGGTTAATTATGTAAATATGCTTGAGACAAATCCTTAAACCTAGTATTAGGCTGACGTCAGACGAACTGCACCACAACAACCGCACGAAGTCGCATCAGCAACCGCACGCAGTCGCTATATCAACTACATGAAGTTGTACGTTCGACTTCGTGCAGTCCACAGATCAGTAAGAATATGTCCAAGGGTGCAGTCATGATATCAACTGCACGTGGTCGGCTGCAGTTGAGTGAAGTCAATTATCAACTGCATGCAGTCGTGCCTACTGTAGCCGACCGCGTAGCCGACCACGCGAAGTTGAAGGCACGACTGCATGCAGTTGATACTGACTTCACTCAACTGCAGCCGACCGCGTGGAGTTGATATCATGACTGCACGAAGTCGAACGTACAACTGCATGCAGTTGATATAGCGACTGCGTGCGGTTGCTGATGCGACTTCGTGCGGTTGTTGTGGTGCAGTCCGTCTGATGTCAGCCTTAGCTTATAGCTTTTATCTTGGTATGAATTCTGTGACCGTGTAAGAGGGATAAATAATCTATAAACAAAAGAGTTTTCGTAGAATCTCACGAAATTGAAGTAAACCTCGGTTTTGGCTAGTCGAGCAAATATTCATACTCATCTTAATTCTTGTTTTGAAGCTCGCGTCCCGGCCAATTTCTTAATTTTTATTTTATCGACTAAACGCTTTGCATATTAAACGTCCTTTGCGACAGAAATGCTTCCAAATATTATCAATAATTATTATGCAACTCCTGGACAATTTTAAAAGGACGTTAAGCTAGTCTCCATACAAAAAATTCTTAGCCCACTTAAACCTTATACAGAAATCGATGGTTTGGGCACAGTATAAGAAAGAGTATCTATTACTAGATACAGTACGGACACTCCCTTCCTCCCACTAACTTTTTACCCATAAACATATTACACTTCCGAGTAGACCGAGGAACTCCTCATTATTATTATATATATATTATAGTATATTATAGTATTTTTCAGATTCTTTTTTACACTTTTTTACATTATGTTCCGTAACTGTATTTCATTTCAACTTACATTTAATTATTTAATTATTTATTCTTTCACTTCACTTCTTTGGTTGCTGCGTCTGACTGCCACCAAAAAGGTTTCATCTGAAAACCAACACCCTGCTCTCGGGCAAGGTCTATGTTGAGCTGGGACCTGTTTGCTGCTGTAGCATACAATAAATTACATGTTGTTCTAATTTCTATTCTATGTCTCGTTGTATTCTTGTTTTTAAAATTGTTGTGAACTGTAATATTATGTGTGTGTTACTTTTGCAAATAAATTGTTTATCTATCTATCATCTATCTATTATCGCATCACCGAAACCGAAATGTCAATATGTGCGAAATTGATAAGAGTGTGAGTTCTAGTGATGTGACATTGACGTATTCGCGATTATCGGTATCAAAATCACATCGACTACTAAGTAGTCGATAATCTGATATCGATGATTTTGATATCAATAATTATAGTAGTCACTACTACTATTATATTTTTATATTATGAAGTCTAAATCGGCTAGGCTACAATCTATCTACCTACACTGTTATAAAACTGTAACTTAAGGTAGTAAACCATAGGTTCAGACGAATATTTTCTATGAAAAACGCGATTGCCCAGCCCCACGAAAAGAGCGTGCGTGTACCGTTTTTTCGATTAAAAAGAATTAACAAAAATACTTTTTACAGATTTTTTTTATGATTTCACTAGATAAACCAATGGTGAATATGTGAATGTAAATACCAAAAACTGGAAACTATTTTAAGTTCTTCTAAAAGGATAATATTTTTTTAAAATACGAGTTCAAGAAAATACGTCACCTTTTATGTAATTTTTAAAGATGTTCTGTTCAAATTATAATCAAAAAGATCTCGTCTGTTCTTTTGTTAGTTCTTAAATAGAGTAAGAATACAATTTACTTAATTTAGCTTTTTTATTTATTGCATTATGTGGTCGTATTTACTCACTTTGTACCGACAAGTGGACCTTTTTACTAAACTTTGTATCAATTCTTTGTTTAGATCGTAACTTTTTATTTTATAAAGTTTCACATATAATTATATGTGGATTTCATGCAGAATATCTTAATCTACATTAATAAATCAAAATCTATGTAACAAATAAGTAGAAGTGTGTTTTTTTATCGATCTAACTTTAAAAATGCTTTTTCTCAAAACAAGCTTTTTCAGAGTTTCAATTTCAAATGTCAGATATTAAAAAAACTATGCCACTTTTAGAAAATTTTATTAATCCGTATTATCAATTGACTATTCTAGATTCCGAATCTATTCTTAACTCTATACCCCACTACTGGACCCTTTATGTGTGGACGCCCACATATAACGAATAAACACCTACCAACACCGGGACAAATTCAGTAGGTATAGATCCTTTCTATTAAAGACGCCGATCGGTGATTTCGTGGCACGAAACAGTTTTCTTTGAAATGTCGACTGTATACCATATAATTTTGTTAGGTTCCTATCGTATTCTATTTGACATTCGTACCCATTTTTTGTATCGTTATTGCATTTGCAGGAAATCTGGAAGTTATAATATTAAGCATTATTTTGGCCCGGTCGCACAGTACACAAGTGCGCAGTGTAATATCGGACCCTAAAATCAGACGTGGTCCATTTTTTGCCAGAAATATAGTTAATAACATTTTGAATACAAGATTGAAACTCCCGATTGTCTGCGATTTATAGTTTAACAGACAAAAAAAATCTGAAAATCGCCTACTTTTTATGCCGGATATCAGAAAATTAAAATATCTAAACCTGTTACTACTTTGCTGCATTCGTTTGGTCTTCCGACATGTATATGTCGAAAGACACGTGTTTTAAGAATAGTTTGAGACTCGTGCAGGTCGTAGAAATTTAAATATTCATTATGTAATATTTTTCTTCTTTATTTTTTTCACTGAAGTCAAATGATGAGTCTGATATCGGATAAAAAAAAACTATCAACCAATTCCGTGGACTCTCTAAGATAATATGATAGATTTAAAGTTTGGGTTAAAGTTGTCACTTTTAATTCCTCAGAAAATATCCGGAAATCAGGAATATTTCTTAAGGACTTTAGTTCGCTTTTATTAAATTCGGATTTCCAATAGGGAATCGGAAGTTTCGCTATTTTATTCAAATTGTATTTATTAACTATCTATTTCTGGCAAAAAATGGGCTACGTTCGATTTTAGGGTCCGATATTACACTGTGCATTGTAACAAAATATCGCTAAATTATTATACATTTTAATGTGCCGAAAGAGAGGAATAATGATTTTTGATAAATCTGTCAATCTGTCTGTATGTATCATGGGTTATGGACATGCTAAATAGTAATATTATAATGTCGCATTAGTATAACGAACCATTCCGTCAAAATCGGCGTGTAAGAATTTTTCTGACAGAGATTTTCTGGCAATATTTGGCCGGGCTAAATCCGCCTTTCAATAAGTTAAAGAAAATAACAGAAAATCTCACGTGACCTGAACGTAGGGAGCTAGGTGGTAGATTAGAAAAATAAATTTCAAAACTATCGACATATCGATTAGATTTTGGGCAATCTCTATGCGAAACGGTTTCTTTTTCACGTACACAATATTTTTTTATCTTACACATAATTATTTGAAATGACATATTATTTAGAAAATAGGACATTTACTGCATATAATTAATGTACCTATTACGAAATAATTTTAAGAATAAAATATATGAGAAAAAGTGTTGTGAAAGTAGTAAGTACTGTACTAATCCTATTTACCTTTGAAACGTCTCTTTATTTGGGTTGTTGGTGGAATTTACACTGCATCCCATTACAGAACATGATACCATAATGTTTTTTTATATTCGTCTTATAAAACACATAATGAATTTAAAGAAAATCAATAAAATAACGAGAGATAATTTGTTGACAGGATACCGACGGCGACCAGATTGTTTCAAAATGGTTTTATGGCAATTATATTATAATCTCTTTCGCACACGTAGCTTTTTTCATTATGATCGGAATCTCATTCACACACTTACTTGGTCTACTACGGTAGGTAGTATAATAATGTCTATGTTTTTACCTCACCCCCTCTATCGCCCTCTGGTTACCGCACACTGGTAACTCGTTACCTACGAAGAAGACTTAAGGTTCAATTTCTTTGGTTTCGCATGTGCTGACGTCATCTTGTCAATTTAAAATTTTTGTATGCAGTGTCCGGTCTGTGGTTTGGGTCTCATTTTATTCAGTAACTTTCATTATAGGTTTTGATTTAATATAGTCACTTCATAGTTGTGAAATGAACGATTTTACATTACCATGCGATAAATTTAAATGTTTAAATATACTTGAAGAAATAAAAAGAAACTACAAACCTATAGTTATACCACAGAGTATTAATACCAACACGAATAAATATCCATACAGAACGAAAGGTTCATACAAGCAGCCGCGCCGCTTCCCTGTCGGTGCACACCTACACATAGCGCGCGTTAGAGAACATAATTATCGTAAGAATGCACGCACACACTCAGCTGGAAAAGGTTTTCCCAGTATATGGAGCCTATTAACACATAAGTACTATTTAGTACTATTACGTACGTTAGTTAAGTATAATTATAATGTTTAAATATTGTGATATAAGTCAAAAGTAACGATTTATTTATTACAATAATTAAAAACAAAATGCTTAACAATTGTGTATAGGAAATACTGTAAAAGTAGGTAAACCTACACAATATTATGTTGGTATGTACTTTAGCATTTTATCTTGGGACAGCATTCAGGGTACAGCTTTCCTTTTTCCGCCACTACTTTGCAAGGTGGACTAGCAGCCACTGCCCCACATCTGAAAATTTAATGTTTAGTGTTATAGGTAACTTGTACTTTGTTTAGTGTAATAACTTTTCTCTGGTCTACGAATTGGTTCTCATATGGAATCTATATTTTTCCCGAATTTGCCGCCCGGGGAATTTGCCCCCCAGCCCCCCTCGCCAAGCCCCCTGCCTATTTATATCGCTTCTGAGCTGACTGATTTCGGCCAAGGAGACTGCTTTCACCATTGTTGGCGTTGATGAGCTCTCATGTCGCTAACATAGCCAATTTTCTTCGAGAGGATCCTCGCACATAGCGTGCATGTGAGCAAGTTGTCACAGTATAAGAAAGAGTATCTGGTACTACGTACAGTACGGACACTCCCTGCC
Organism: Agonopterix subpropinquella; assembly: GCA_922987775.1. Taxonomy (NCBI): domain Eukaryota; kingdom Metazoa; phylum Arthropoda; class Insecta; order Lepidoptera; family Depressariidae; genus Agonopterix; species Agonopterix subpropinquella. The sequence goes on from OV277696.1 coordinate 26,400,183, forward strand.
TCCCACCGACTTTTTACCTCACTCCCTCTGGTTGAATTGTGGGGCCTCTATCACAGTCCAGTGGCGCCCTCATCACATTAAAAAAGATTTCTCAATTAAGAAACCCTAAATTAAAAAAGTCCTCAACATTAAAACTACAAAAGCCTTCAAGCTATTTTCATAGAATACTTTTATAGGTTTTTTAAAGGTCTAAAAAGGTTGAAAAAAGAAAAAAAAAACGGCCGCTTTTGTTTTTATTCGAAATTGTCTAAAAGTGGAATGTTTAGAACCTATAAAAGTATTCTATGAAAATAGCTTGAAGGTTTTGTAGTTTTAATGTTGAGCACTTTTTTAATTTAGGCTTTCTTTATTGAGAAATCTTTTTTAATGTGATGAGGGCGCCACTGGACTGTGATAGCCATAAAGATATTATACCTTATGGAATAGAGTAAGTGACATGAGTTGTCAAATGAAACCGTTTTTGGACGTTTTTTGGAGTCCTCGGCAGGGTAAAAATTCGATTTCTGTGTATTAATTCTCAATCTAACGTGAAATGGTGAATAATTTAATGAAACAGTGTTAGTATATTTTACAAAATTATCTACGATTTCACTTTAGGTTCACGATTATTGACAGAAACAGAATTTTTACCAGGACTCCAAATCCCCAAAAACGGTTCTATTGCCTCGCGTCACGTATCTCTTTCTATTATACAGGCATGCCGCTAGGTACATCTCGCTCTCTCAGCTGTCACCGTCTCTCTTACGTAGTATAATACCTTTATGGTGATAGCCCTCTTAAGCAAATGCGTATTTCTGTCTCGCTCGCACTCACTCAGTATTGCACATGTTTAACTCTTCTTTGAAATTTTGTCCCATTTGTATGAAATGACAGCTATCAGCGTCAGCTGATAGTTGTCAGTGTCCAAGGTGTGACGTCGTTGTCATGGTGACCATTAAATATTGTTTTGTATGATATTTTTTTCATAATCATGTCTCTTTTTGTGTACAATAAAGAATCTAGTAATATTCTAAGAGCTGGTTTCATTGGTTTAGACAATCTAACTGAACAATTTTCACTAATATAAGGAGCCAACACCGAGAAAAAAAGTCTTGTTTCATAAAATAGTACACTACCTACCTACCTTCTCGACTCTATATGATAATGATTGTATGGCAGCTGATGTTTTTTTAGGATTCCATACCCAAAGGGTGAAAACGGGACCATATTACTAAGCCTACGTTGTCCGTCCGTCCGTCTGTCTGTCCGTCTGTCCGTCTGTCCGTCTGTCCATCCGTCCGTCCGTCCGTCTGTCCTACCTATTTACCTTTTGAACCGTAATAGCTAGATAGTTGAAATTTTCTCAGATTATGCGTTATTGCGACGGATTTGTTAAAAAATAATAAAAATGTCAAAAGTAAAAAAATTAAGGGGGGTTCTCAACAAGAAACTAGTTTTTATCAACGTTTTTTCTTCACGCCCTATCGTAAAAACGGTAATACATACAAGCGTCAAACTAAGTGTGATTATAGACTAAACTCTACAGAATAACAACAAATACTAAAAACCGACCAACTGTGAGTCGGTCTTGCGCTGAAGGTCCCGGACAAAAAAAGATTTTCTAAGTTAATAATGTTGTGTTCTGTGGTAGTGTGGTACGGAACCCTCGGTGCGCGAGTAGCCCGACTCGCACTTGACCGGTTTTTTTTTTCTCGACTTTGTCTCTATAATAAAAGTTGTTCAGTTTGATGGTCTGAACCACCCTTTTTTAAGGTGTTTTTACACCTGGTTTATTATAGTATTTTGTTAATACTTACGACACGTATGTAACAATGTCTGTCGAGCACCGGTACTCCATGCACGATGACGTTGATGGAGCTGATTTACCGAACGGAATCACCGAGTCGAGGTCCTTCAGATAGCATCCTTCGACGTTCTCTGCAGGCAATCATTACCAAGGTAAGCCTAACTAGTTCATGAGCGTTGCAGCAACTTTAGTTAAATATGCGAATTGATCATCATCTGATGATGACCAATGCTGAAAAAATTCCTCTCCACAAAACTATCATCACATTATATCACACTTAAATAAATAAATATCTTGGACAATGTCACACAAATTATCTAGTCACATTTAAAGTACCAGATTCTAGCCTGGACTTGTATTATGATGACTAGACAACGATATAGAATACATATATAGATACAAACATCCATGACTCGGGTACAAATATTCATATTCATCATACAGATATTTGTCCCTTACGGGATTCGAACCCGCCACCCTCGGCACAGCAGGCAGGTTCACTACCGACTGTGCTACCGGACCGTCAACTTAAATATCCTGCTGCCTTTACAAACAAGCAAATCGCAGTAGCTGCAGTCAAAAAGTGACAGCATTAGATATAATGGAGGATTATCTTTAATAGAGAAGAGATGAGATTTGATTTTTTTTCTTTCTTTTCTTCTTTTCGTTTCTTTCTATATAGTCGTGAGCATATGCTATGCTATTATCTTTAATGAACGTATACGTGCTACTGGAAATTAATCATTTAAATACTTAACACCGTGCTGTGCTGTAGCACAACATAGCTGTAACATGTTTATGATCAATAATATTTGAAATTGTAGGTACTGTTTCTGTATACGTACTGAATTTGTCAGGCTTAGGCTCGAAGGGTGCAAGACCTACAGCCCCCAGGGCCACAGTGATGAAAGCGCAGAGCACGATAGTTTGTTTCCACATTTTAATGTAAACTGAAACGTCTCTCCAACCATAAGTTACCTATAACATAACTTATTTATCGACATGAACTTCTTATCTGCGCATACTTGACCTTTGAGAACGAGTTACATGATTACGTCATAACTCATAAGGCCACATGAATAAATATATATCTACTGACTGATACTGGCTTGATATATATAGTTGTGATATATGTAGTATATAGTTATTATAAAGTCGTACATATATTAATGTATTTAAAGACATTTATTAAAACGAAAAGTACAAAGTGCGTATCCACGACAGGCTTCGTCAAAGGCAATAGGTACAACATTCACATCCACAACAGGCTTCGACAAAGGTAATAGGTACACCACTCACATCCACAACAGGCTTCGTCAGTAAATACATCCCATATATCCGCAACAAGCTTCGTCAATTTCTATACCTACAATCTATAAACCTCCTCCAAAGCCTCTCCCTGCGGGACGGTCCCTAGAACGCTGGCAGCATTCCCCCTTTGAATCACCAAGCTTATACGCTGACGAAGCCGGCCCTCTTAAGTAATGTAATGAATAAATAAATTAAAAATATACAACGTGTTAATGAATTAACGCAAAACTAGAAAGTAGTTTGTTTAGAATCGAGAGCAAAATCGAATTATCATGGTTTCAACATAGGTAATTTTTTTCAAAATATTAAATAATTTTTTAGCAAAATTTAAAATTTACTAAACCCGATGACAACCCACCGCACAGGTACCCTCACCCTACTTACTACCAAAACAAGATTATAAAAATGTATCCATGAGTACGTTAGCGCTTTCTTTCAGTGCTGAAATGATAACAAATCATTTTTGCCTCAAAACTTAAAATGCGAATAACTTTAAATTTTAACTATAAAAATAATGAAATTATTGTTGCAATCTAATTATTTTGTTATAAATCAGTTGGGGTGTATGAGGTTTTGCGCTAATTCATTAACACGTTGTATATCCCTACAGAACGAAAGCTTCATACAAGCGGCCTCTGTTGGTACACTTCTGACACATAGCGTTCGTTACAGGACGTACTGAATAGGTGCACACACTCATAGTAGAAGATCATGTCATAGAAAAGGAAAAAAAATACAAACAGAGGTATTTAGTACCAACTAGATATCGCCAGAGCGGCCGCTTGTGTGAATAAGCTTGCTTGCTTGCTTTCGTTAAAAGTCAAAATAACTACGGAGATACCTTATGGATAGGCCCAAAGCGCTTTAAGTTGAAGCTCGCAAAACTAGGGCACTTCAATGCAAACTAGGGCACTTGGTCTGTCATCAAGGGAGATACGCATCTTTTTACTTCTGATTTGACTTTCAAAAATCGCACTCCTGAAGTATGATTTTTGAAAGTCAAATCAGAATTAGAAAGATGCATATCTTCAAAGTTATTTTGACATTTTTAACTGCCGAACTCAGCGAATGAGATTCAAAAATCGCACTCCTGTAGGGATATTTATTCATGTGATCAGTCAGGGAGTCAAGCCACACGATGCGTTTCGTCGACGCAGAAGCGCGTTTTATTGTTCGTAGAAATCCATGGCAGCGGAAAAGGTTTTCGCGATTTCTAAATTCTGACATGTATAGAGTGTTATGATCAATATAAGAAACAGGATCGATTGGCATCAACAAAAGTTTTTGTGTAAATTAAAATGCCAATATTTTTTTTCTAAATGCATTCATGCATTGCTTGCATTGCACGCATGCCACGTCCATTGATGTCCCGTCCAAAAAGTCAAAAAGTTTACATAATGCTCACAGACACATGCCTAAATTGAGCTACTTAGGCTATTTATAATGGAAACCACTTACAACGACACTTAAACATGTAACATCCATGTCCGAACCGGGATTTGAACCCAGAACCTCTGGTTTGGCAATTCGGCGTGGTATACGTGTTAACGAATTAACGCAAAACTAGAAACTAGTTTGTTTAGAATCGAGAGCAGAATCGAATTATCATGGTTTCAACATAGGTAATTTTTTTCAAAATATTAAATAATTTATTTGTACTGAACCCGATGTCAACCCACTGCCCAAGCACACTCACCCTACTTACTACCAAAACAAGATTATTAAAATGTATCCATGAGTACGTTAGCGCTTTCATTCATTGCTGAATTAATGATAACATATCATTTTTACCTCAAAACTTAAAATGTGAAGAACTTTAAATAACTATAAAAATAATGAAATTATTGTTTCAATCTAATTATTTTGTTATTAAATCAGTTGGGCTTGGGGTGTATGAGGTTTTGCGCTAATTCATTAACACATTGTATAACCAATACACCAAATGGGTCGTCAAGTTCTTATGATTCTTGAGCCTGCCGGAGTAGTCTTGCCTAACTCAACCATGGTACAATAATATACTGCGCCTGGTATTCTCTTCCGATCACGTGACTGACACAAGCCTACGTCATCATACCCTTTTCCCATGTTTAGCGGCCATTTTTTTTTGACGTAGGCTTGTGTCACTCTGGGAATAGAAGACCTTGTTTTTTTAGACCATGGTATCAACATTTTCGATCTACCTATCGGAAGCACTATCCATATTGATAATATTCTCCAGGTCACGATAATATAGATAGACTATTATTAGTTTCACTTTTGTTAGGCAATACTAGTTCCGAACTTTCGGGTCATACTACGAGTAGCTTGTAGATAATAATAAAATAAAAATGCATAATAGTTTCCATTATTTATTCATTATCTCCTGGTAACCACCTCGTCCTCTCCACTCGAGTAATTAACTTTGGCACAATATTTGGCTTGTAAGTTATTTTACTACGCATTCATAATTATTCATTTAAATTTTAAATGGAAAAAAGTTACAAGAACTTCATCTTTGTGTGCGATTAGAATTGACGTTAAGTTATTTCGACTAAGCCGAAAAAGATGGAACGATAATATCAGGATAGATTTCAGATTGTGCATGAAACGAGTTTTGTATGTGGAAGAGAGAGAGGTGAGGTGTATGAATTTGAAGATATTTACATAAACTCGTAAAGATGAGTGCGATAAAAACCCTTTCGGGTAAACTGTGTGCAAAAAAAATCTGTTTCATCTTTTTCGGCTTAGTCAGCGTCCAATGAAAAGTATAATTATGTATACAGGGTGTTAGGATAGACTGTTGCATTACTTTAATGGGTGATTGAACCCATGATACCGAACAACTTTCCCAAAGGAACAAAGGGAAATAAGCAAATATTTTAAACACATTTGGTATGGAAAGTCGTGTCATTTAGTATTTTTTGCAAATTTTCTATAGGTTTTTTAAGGAATGTTGTTCAGTATCATGGATACAGTCTACTGTTAAACCACTGCGACTGTTTACTGTAACACCCTGTATTTTAGAAGCTTTATGAGCCAGTTAAAAAAAGATACAATTTTATTAATTCCTGGAATTCATTTCACATAGAAATTGTATTTTTCTAGAATTGTTTAATGTTATATAAATCAACATACTATTTGTTACTGCATACAACATTACAGACAAAACAATTTTATACAATTATCTAATAATATCCGAACAATCAACAAACACAACAAAACCCATAAGAGATAACCAATCATACTATCTCTCTCACTCACATTGATTTCTTTATTGATGCGAGTGAGATAGACTATATGAAAATCAATAAAAATTTCTGACAAGTCTCAAAATATTGGAATATATTTAATTATTATACAATTTTGATTAAATTGGAATTTTAATGTTGAAACAAATTTAATACAATTAGTGCTTCGTTGCTTATATTTTATTTATATTTTTCTATGAAATGAAAATTCTATTTTAACTTAGAATGGCCTTCGGAAGTACCTATGATACAACTATTATGGCAGTGTTTATTAATAACTTAATTTAAAGACTGATTTTGAACCCAAATCTTAATCTTAACAATATTTTACATAATACAAAACGTGACGTCGCGTCGTGGTTGTTTCGAAAAATTTCAGCACTTATTCGCACTGAAAAAAGTAACTCTGCGCTGATACAGTTTCAAACAAAGATGAATAATATCAAAGGAAGACTCTTTTAGATGAATATAATATACCTACTGTATGTAGTGGAGTTCCTGAAGGTTTTTACTTCGGAACCCGTCAAAACTACTCCGATTTCGTTTTTTTTTTTAATGAAGGTAATTTTACAGTTTAAAAATTGACCTTTTTTTCGTATAGAAATCTTTGAGCCAGTGTAACTTTGAAACTATATAACATAACGGAAATCTGATAAACCACAGACAAGGATATTAGTTTATGGATCGTGTTAAAAAAAAACATTAAATCGCATCGCATATGCTCACGACTATATTCCCCGAGGAGGTAGTCAGAGATATTCTGAAACTTCAGAACATCCACGTTAAAAACAAAACACAAAAACAAAAACAACAAAAACGTCAAAAACATTAAATTTATTTGGTTTATATTCAAAATAGAATCAAACTTCGTTTGTATGGTGCGTGCTCATCAAGGTTTATTCATCAGCCAATCTTAAGTAAGTTCTTACATGAATTCGCAAGTTGTGAAGCATTTTTTCTTAAAATTTGTATTTTTTGGGTTACAACTTTTTACTTGACTGAGAGCGTGAATTTTTTAACTATAAAGGTTGTAGTATTTTAGATTACAGACGCTTTAAAAAAAAAGTCGTGAAAAGCGGAAGTAGTTTTGACCAGTTCCGAAGCAATAGAACTTTTTAAAGCTACAGGTACTCGGTTAATTCCTTCTTTCACGAGTCACGATAATATTAGGAAGATATATATGTAGGAAGATACATATTATCCATACTTAGTTAAGAAAAATTTCTGCGTTCAAAAACCAATCAAGTTACCCACACGCGCCCTACCGCCCCCGCCCTCAAAATAATAGCACAATTAGTTATCGAAGATACAATAGTTAAGTGTTTACTTCGATTTCATCATTTGTGAAAATTCAGTTTCATCTAATTCGAAATATCTTATGATAGTTAAACAAAGTTTATCGATTACCGAATTCGTTTTCTCAACATTTCGTCAAAATAATTTTTTTTAAATTTGAATAATGTCTTTTGGCGCGCAAAAGCTTTATCAGTTTCACTGATCCAAGATGGTGGACGCCGAATATATCCATCGCTCAGAATGTTAAGGTTCCAAATAATTAATCCCCTAATATCCTACTTGTCGCTACGCTATATTTATTGGATCCTTTAATTATTGCTTCAATTTTATTTATTTGGTCGGTCAAATCCTCGGCGAGTGAGAAATCGTGTAAAAAAAGTACATTATGTGCTCTCTGTGTGCTCAGACTCAATTATTAACTAGAGTAAAAGAGAAAGCGATTCTGATGACTACGAGCAGCGAAACTATGAGTAAAATACTTCTAAAATTTGAACATTATTCTAACGGGATAGCCACTGTTGACTTCTAAAAGGCCTTCGATAGGATTCGTCCTGAGATCACATTCTTAAAGATTAAGTACAAACTATTATTGCGTGTTTAATTGCACTGTTACGATCGCAAAGTTGATTAAAGATTCTTTAATCTAAAGAAGTCTTTGGTACACTTAAGTATTGTCCAGATGCGGCTCGGAGTGCCGCAAGGCAGCCGACTTGGCCCACAGTTGTTGCGCACATAGACATTGTGTCTCGGTGCGCTCACTCAGTCACAATTCAGACGGGTGGGTCCATGTCGCGCTGCAACGACGTCAGTCACGTGTGGAACACCCACCCGGGGATCGGAGGTCACGCGTCTGGTACCCCATGGATGTGGTGCTGATAGTTGTGGTTCAGTTTGTTGGCGAACTCGTTCATTATGTCTCTGAATATGACAGAGTCGAGGTTCTCTCCGAGTATGTAAAGTAAGTACCAGTCGCCCATCTTGCTTCTTCTGACTATTGTGTCGACGTTGTCGCGTCGAACGAGCCTGAAGCGCATACGCATCATGTAGACCCTCATGCGGGGGGAGAAGATGATGATGACTCGGTAGAGCAGGGTGATGAATGTGAGGAAGCCGAGGATCACGAACCAGAACCAGAGGAACACGTAGATCTTCTCGTTGACCACGTTGAGGGGGAGGATGCAGAGGGCGTCGTGCCGCTCTACTTCGCCGGAGGAGCCGAATTTGTTGAACAGTGTGCATTTTACCATCCTGAAAAGGATTAAGATATAATTAAAAACATTGTTTGATCAAAATTCAAGCTGTTTTGTAGTTTTTACATCATTTATGGAAGTGCTGGCAATAACGTGTTGATAATAAAGTTGACTTTACTATTTTGGCACACTGCGTTGTATTACATTAGTATGCAGCCAATAAAAGGTAAGTAATTGGTAAATCGTGACTTCTTTCGAACTGCAAGCCAGTGGCATTACTAATGTATCTGGCAAGTAGTACTGTATGTAAAATAACGAAGGTCATTCCGGGAGTTAACTTATTTAAGTTTCCATCTACATACATACATACTTACTTATTATACAGGGTGTAAATTTAAATGCGTTACAATCATACTTAAGGGGATGCTTCAGACCATCAAACTGAACAAGCTTTCACTATATTGGACCAACACTGAAATTAAAAATTGGGAAAAAATTAATGCTGTTCCATACATTTCGGTTGAGTCAGCTATTGACATTTTCTATGCAACCTATAAAAAATGTTTTTCGATTTCCATGGGACCAATCCCATGGTAAAAGTTGTTCAGTTTGATGGTCTGAAGCACCCACAAGCATAATTTTAAGTAGATACAACGTTTAAGTACATTTATTAATGTACGAATGAATTAGTACTGTTGTAGTACAAATTCATAATGGACTCTGACACCAGGGCTCTGCCCACACGATAAGAAGATAATGGACGAAACATATTGAAAATAATTTCGAACGGTAGCTGCGTATTTATTCATTTATTTATTTATTCGTATGGCGAATTTCGTTTGTAGGCATATAGTTCATAAGTCCACATCCAGCGTCTGAAGCCATCGGAGGGCCTCAGGTGTCAGGTGCGTCAGGTCCTCAGGACGGCCCGGATAAGCTCAAAGAGGACACCGTTGTAGTATGTGTTGCATCGTCTGGTCTTCGGTCCCGCAGTCACATAAAGGAGACTCCGTCCAGCCCCATTTGTGTCGGAGGTAGTTGCACCTGCCGTGGCCGGTCCTTAGCCTGTTGAGGCGACACCAGTCCTTGCGCGGCAGGTGGAATCCGTTAGGCTTGACAGTGGGGTCCAGGTTTTCCTCAGGCGTTCCACCAGCCTTGCTTCTCCACTCGTCCCTCCAGCGCCGCTCCAGATTAAAATCCTCGCCTCTGAGTATGCTCGCGGTGATGCAGGCCGGGTGTCGAGACTTGAGTCTCTGTGGGGGCGGGCTGAAAAACTCCTCGTGGATGGGCAGGTGCGGTCGTGGCGCCAGGCGGTCGGCCTCTCTCTTGAGCGCACGCTGTCTTCGTAGGTTCGGCGGCGCGATGTGGCTCAGCACCGGCAGCCAGTGCGTGGGCGTCGACTTTACCGTCCCGGACACGCGCCTCATGGTGTCGTTCAACCTGGCGTCTATCGCTTGCACATGCACGCTCTCCAGCCAGACGGGAGCACAGTATTCCGCTGCCGAATAGACCAGGCTGATCGCAGACGTTCGGAGGCAGTCAGGGGTCAGGGGGACGATCGCTGTTCTGGGGGACGATCGTTGTTCACGTCCGCAGGAAGCACCTCTAACTACCCTGCACGTGTCCCCTGGGTGGTGCTAATCGAACAGCAACATAAGGCGCTTTTGTAGGCACTTTTCAAATCCCACACTACGCTGATAATGCACCGACACAAATCCTCAAAAGGTCCTTCTAAGGACCAAGGAACAATAGATGTTGGACCTTCAGTTCGCATCTGCCAGCTTAATATAGAGGGCATTAGCATGGCCAAATGTGACTACCTGCATAAGATACTGCAGAACTATAACATTGACGTAGTCTGCATCCAAGAAACACACACGAGACGAACAGGACCTTGCCAACAGAGGACATATACCCGGATATATGCTGGTCAAAGCCGTTCACCACGCCAAGTATGGAATAGCAACCTATGCAAAGGTTGGCCTTGCTGGAGTGCAAACCATAGCCGCTGACGTACTTGACGATATTTTTAGGGTCGTGGTCCAGGTAAATGACTTAAAAATCACCAACGTGTATAAGCCTCCACGAACTGCCTGGCCACCAATTGTGCTGCCCACGTTCTGCCACCCCAGCATATACACCGGAGACTTTAACAGTCATCACACCACCTGGCGGTATAGCACAATTGATGATAATGGCTCTAAGCTATGGGAATGGTCCGAACAGGCAGGCCTGCACCTTATTTTCGACGCCAAGGATAAAGGGACCTTCCGCTCTGCGCGATGGGGAAAGGATTATAACCCAGATCTAACATTTGTTACCAGAGATTCAGGTCAGCAGCCAATCAACATCTCACGGCTAGTTCTTGATGGTTTCCCTAATAGCCAACACAGGCCAGTAATCCTGGAAGTCGGAATTAAGATCCCCTTAACCAACTCCATGCCTCTGCCACGTTGGAATTTCCAAAAAGCCAATTGGGAGCTTTTCAGTCATAATCTCGACAAGTATCTGGAAGCTGCAGCACTGTGCCCTGTCCCAAAGCAATATAGTAAATTTGCTAAACTCGTCACGAAAGCGGCAAAAGATAGCATCCCACGAGGGTATAGAAAGGAATACATCCCTGGCTGGAATTCGGAGAGCGACTCACTGTATGCAGAATATCAGCAAACAGGAGACCACGATATCGGCTCCCAGCTCCTTCAGTCGTTAGACAGACACAGGAAGGAGAAATGGCAAGCTACCGTTGAAGATATGGACTTCAAGAAATCCAGCAGGAAGGCATGGCGCGTTCTCAACAGCCTAACTGGAAAGAAGACATCTCAAAAGACTTGCACTAAGCTGCATCCAGATGCTATCGCCAACAGGATGGTTGAGGTGACGCGGGCAAAGCGGGACAAACAACAAAAATGGTGAAAAAGCAACTTACTCACTTAAGACGAACCGCTGTAGATAACGAAGAGCTATCAAGGCCATTCTTGGCCCCAGAGGTAGCAATCGCGATCAAGCTTCTGAAACATGGCAAGGCAGCAGGACCTGATGATATGTTTAACGAATTCATCAAAAACATGGGCCCCATAGCAGTCGATTGGCTTGCGGCAATGTATAGCAGTATACTTGCGAAGAACCAACTGCCCAATGAATTCAAACTGTCAAAGGTGGTCGCCCTACTAAAGCCTGGAAAAACAGACGATAAACCGGAGAACTACAGGCCCATTGCTCTTCTTAGCTGCACCTACAAACTTCTGGAACGTCTTATACTGACTAGAATAGCTCCTTTTATCGAGGCAGTAACACCCCCAGAGCAGGCCGGTTTCAGATGCGGTCGCAGCTGCACCGACCAAGTTTTGGCCCTCACCACACACATCGAGCACGGCTTCCAGAAACAGCAAAAATCCACGGCTGTGTTTGTTGACCTGACCGCCGCTTATGATACCGTATGGAGAACAGGCCTTGTCTTCAAGCTGATGTCGGCTGTCCCAAATAGGGCGATAGTAGACCTTGTCTCGAATATGCTGAGTGAGAGGCGGTTCGAGGTCTTTCTTGGTGACGTGAAAAGCAGGAAAAGAAAATTGAACAACGGGCTACCGCAAGGTTCCGTTCTAGCGCCTCCTCTTTTCAACCTTTATATTCACGACCTGCCCGAAACGACAGCTCGTAAGTTTATCTATGCGGATGACATCGCACTGGTGGCACAAAGCCGGGACTTCAGCGTGGGAGAGGATATCCTATCGTCGGACCTCAGGAAACTTTCTAACTACTTTACACAATGGAGACTAATACCAAGCGCCAGTAAAACGGAAGTTTCCTGTTTCCATTTGAACAACCGCCATTTATTCATTAGCTTTAATATTTATCTCTTATTTCTTTATGAGTTTGTTTTGTTTTACATGTACAATGTAGTGGGTAGAAACCATAAAGTTATTATACCTGTCGGAATAGAGTAACTGACATGAGTTGTCAAATGAAACCGTTTTATGCATTTGTCGGCACTTATCGGCACCCTAAAACTTCGAGTTCTGTGTGAATCTAACGTGAAATCGTAAGTAATTTAATGAAATAGTGTTAGTATATTTCACAAAATAATCTACGACTTAACTTTAGATTCACTAATTATTCACAGAGCATGAATATTTACCCAGTCGATTGTGCTGACAAGTTCCCAAAAACGGTTCTATTGCCTCGCGTCACGTATCTCTTTCTATTATACAGTGGCGCCGCTAGGTACATCTCGCTCTCTCAGCTGTCAGTTCCTCTATATGATACCTTTATGGTAGAAACTGGCTCCAGACCTTCAGACTTGACTAGTTTAGGAGCCAGCGCCGCAATTGTTAGTTTACATGTTACACACAATAAAGGATTTTTTGTGCTTATTTTTATCGAAGCATTATGAGTATTTTAATCTACAAAGCTCATGAATTCATTCATAATTCATACTGGGCTTACCTTGGAAATATGTAAATCATAGGGTCGACCCGGTCCTCCTGGTCCGACTCCATATACGCGATCACGTCCAGCCCGAAGGTCAGGAACTCCCCGTCGAAGAACTTGTTCATCAGGAACATTTGCCCTGGAAATTTAAATCGGTGGTTTAATATATGAAATAGACCGAGATATATCGGTTGATTTTATTTACCGTTCCGAAACATTCAGGGGTGGTTCAGGCCATCAAACTGAACAACTTTTACTATGGAAGCAAACCAGAATGCGTAAAAAAATCTGCTGTCTCACATACATTTGAGTCGAGTAGTCATTGCAGTATAGTATGGAACCGCACATTTTTTATTTGCGATTTCATCTTTGCTCCCATAATGAAAGTTGTTCAGTTTGATGGTCGGAACCACCCCTGAATGTTTCGGGACGGTAAAAAAAATCATCCGGATAATAGGGTAGTTGACTGCATAAACGATTAAATGTAGGTATATCAATCAATCAATCAATCAATATACTTTATTTTACACCAAAACATAAACATTAAAAAACAGAGTTAAAAATACAAGAGGCACAAAATAAGGCGGTCTTATCGCTAAGAAGCGATTTCACACATTAGCGATTGCGGTATCAGATATTGCGGATGTACGAGTACAAATCAACACATAGGTAACCACTGGGTAACCAGTAACCACGACTGCCATGTCTACTACGTGTAGCAATAGCTACGCTTGCTACGCCGTAGCAAAGAGATCGAGTAACATAAACACATTAATTGGAATTTTACAAAATAAAACTGTACTATACAATTAGTACAATAAGGGCCTAATTATCTGCTGCGAAACCAAGAAAGCTTAGACAATTTATATAGGGACTCGCCTTGCGGTAGCATTTCCCCTCTGCCACGGTATAAGAATAATTGATCTTGTGCATTTACACCCAATTTTATACCTTATCACTACATAAACGAGACAGCCTATAATAGCGAAACAATCCTTTGAAACTTAGAACGTTTGGGTTTCACACGAGACTACTTTTCATGATTTTTAACATTCAAAGTAAGAATCTAAACTTATGGGGATTAAAATCCAAAGTTGCGGATTTCGTGTCAAAAAGTGGCAGAAACATTTCTTAGTAGAATGACACGCGTAACTCGCCCCTATATAAAGAGAGTTATTACGTGACAAATTAGTTGAGCAGCGGTGATGCCGCTAGAAAATCATCATACAAAATGGTCAGATATAGGCCTTAGAGTCAAAAATGAATCAAAACGTGAACGTAAGTGTTTTTTTCGTTGTACTTTATGCAAATAAATTGTTTTATACAGAGTGTAACAAAACACCCTAGTAATACTTAAGGGGGTGCTTCAGACCATCAAACTGAACAACTTTTACTATGGAGCCAACATCGAAATAGCGAAAAAAAAAATCCGCTCTTTCATACAAAACTGCAGTACCGTCAAGTACCGTCTCGACTCAAATGTATGGGACGGCAGATTTTTTCTATTTTTTCTCGGTGGTCGTTCCATAGTGAAAGTTGTTCAGATTCATGGTCTGAAGCACAAGGTGTTTTGTTACACCCTGTATATCTACTCGTATCTATCTACCATCATCAATAAATCAACAAATATTAAAGTTATAAGACAAGTGTCAGTCAACTCATGGTCGAAACTCATTCATCTATAGGTGCATTTATCAAAAAACCTGACTCATATTTATTATAAACAAAAAAGCTTACTCAGCGTCAATAAAACCGATCATTAAATGTTTACCCAGAATCAGGGTAATATCATATTAGTTGCATTTTTTATGATCCAGCGCAGGTCAACAACTGGCTACCCCAAGATATAAAATCGGTCTGTGCTTGTAAAAGGTTGCTTTACGTCTTATTTTAATTCAATAAGATATGATTTACAATGTCGGAGGGGCTAGTTGGTGATGCAGGACGTAGGCACACGTAGGGCCGGCAGATGGGACACTGATATTTCAGTTTAGATGCTTGTCGGGCCATAGGATGAGCGGTGTTGTTTTTAGAAGCTTGTGAAATTGCACGTTATAAAGTTCATCTTTAACTAACCCGTCAAGCCCTTCTATACCAGGCACGATACATAAACCATTCAAACACAAACGCAGCTGGTGTGATGGGATCCTTTGTGCCGGGTACGTTTAATGACGAGAGGCCCATTTAGAGTGTGCATTTCGGATTTTTTTTTTTTTTTTCCCTGTAATTTCTTGTGACGAAGCTTGACGTGGATTTTTTTTGACTGTACTCCTTTGGACGAGGCATGTTGCCGAATTTAAAATAGATTGTTTGGAATTTTTTTGTAATTTGTTGTTGTAATTTGTGACATTGTTACGTAATAAATATATTTGTACCATCAACACAGACGTTCAATCAATCAATCAATTATACGTTAATTTTACACATTAAAAAAAACATAGGACGTATACAGAGAATAGACATGGAATAGACAGACATGACATTCCACTGGCGTCTTCCTAATAAAATATGCTACAGTTATGAACTAAGATAAAAAAAATGTCTATCAGTTGCTTAATAATTGCACCGTTAGAAGGTCGATGTGCCGTGTGGTGATACTTCGAATAGCATAAAACCCTCACGGATGTCATAGGAATTGACTAATTCCTTCAGGAATCATCAACATTTCTGATACCCTCCAGTTCCATCAGCTTCAGGAGGGTATAAAGACGGGACTTAAAACTAGCATGTATACCTGACTGCTTTTCTAATAAAGGGGTCGCCTCGGCTATTCGATAATTTATTCAGAAGGTCGTTGGTCGTTATAGAAAGCATTCAGATATGAAAGATGAAGGGATGGAGGTCAGTAGGCAGACCACCCACACGTTCGTCACACGTGAGGGTAGCGGGTCAGAAATGGATATGATTAGCACAGGACCGTGAAGAATAGTGCAATAAAGAGAAGGCCTATGCCCAAAAGTGGGTTGATGTGGTCCGGTTTTGATTGATTTATGTATATGAAAGATATATTTATGTTTGGTATATGGCGGTCGTTTTTGTCAGAACTCAATGGGAACAGAGTTGAAATTTGAACGAAAATTGCGATAATCCAAGTCAATCTCAAGGCCTGACCAACCGCTCGTTCGATAGCCCCACGTCTCGAGGGCAGCATGGGCAGCGAATTCAGCTCGCTCCCTTGTTTTTGTTATTGGAAAGCGTCCGGAAGTGCTCTCATGCAAGCTAATATTGAACGAATAATAAGCTAGGACCTGCCTTCTTGGCACGGCCTCCAGCTGCTTGCAGATACGTTTGTTCGTGATATTGATACTGCTGGTTGCTGGTATCTAGTTGGAACGCAGCGTGTTGAAAAATAATCCAAGCTATTACATTTTAAATCTAAAATCTGTCTGAAACCTCGTAGCATATCAAAAGCTTTAGGAATTAATACTGGGTGATTTTGTTTTCAACACGCTGCGTTCTAATTTTCAAATCAGGGATGAATATATATGATCACAGAAACAAAGAATTACCACAGTATAAGAAAAAGTATCTTTTACTAGATACAGTACGGACACTCCCTTCCTCCCACCAACTTTTTACCTCACCCCCTCTATCGCCCTCTGGTTACCGCGCACTGGTTACTCGTTACCTACGAAGATGACGAGATTGAAAAGATGACGTCAGCACATGCGAAACCAAAGAAATTGAACCTTAAGTCTTCTTCGTAGGTAACCAGTAACCAATGATGCGCGGTAACCAGAGGGCGATAGAGGGGGTGAAGTAAAAAGTTGGGAGGAAGAGAGCGTCCGTACTGTATCTAGTAATAGATACTCTTTCTTATACTGTGGTATTACTTAAAAAATTTGCCGAGTACATTAGCGCTTTCTTTCGGTGCTGAAATGATAACAAATCATTTTTGTCTCAAAACTTAAAATGCGAATAACCTTAAATGCGAAAAATAATGAAATTATTGTTGCAATCTAATTATTTTGTTATAAATCAGTTGGGGACTTGGGGTGTATGAGGTTTTGCGCTAATTCATTAGCACGTTGTATATTAGTACGTATTTTACAGTTCTTATCGTTTATCAATCTTGTGAACGATATAATTGGAGCCTCATATCTTTTGCTCAAGCAATTATTTTGCGAATCCAGTATTTTGAGCATCACGACGGAGGAAAATCAACTTACCTATAACATTGATAAGGGCAAGACTTTCGCAGAGGTAGTACCGATACGCCCACCAGTTGTGGTACCTCAGGTTCTCCCACAGGTAGTCCAGGATGAGCTTCTTCTTCGTCTTCTTTTCTATCTCCGTGCACACCCCGACGTCGAGGTCCATCATGAGCGCCCGGATCTTGCCGCCTTCCCACGCCTTCCAGAGCCAACGCGGCGCGTAGAATAACATCGCCTGTAATAGAGGAAGTTGATTTGAGTAATCTGAGAGTAAATTGAAACAGGCCTAAGCTATTTCAAGTATAACAACAAGTAAGGGCTTTTTCAGAGTCATGCATATTTGCATTGCACCTTTGCCCTGCCAAGGATGGAAGGTGCAATGCAGGCGCCACGCGTGCGTGGCAATCTCGCGTGCTGCGGTGCGGGCCAAATAAACATAACTCTTAAACCCCTCTTAAACAATTTTTAGATACTTTATTGTACACATGGCATGTTGTCCGTGCGGATTTGAACCCGGACCCCCATAACTGGGAGTCCATATCTCTCCGCAACGCGCCACCGACGCTCATCCGATGTACCAATGAGTTTTTCTAACTTATGTACGTAAAACCGACTGCTCTCAAACGGTGAAAGAAAACATCGTGAGGAAACCTGCATACACTGAAGAAGAAATTCTGATGTGTATGTGAAGTCTACCAACCCGCATTGGGCACGCGTGGTGGACTAATGCCCATACACCCTCCTTGAGGGTAAGCCTGTGCCCTGCAGTGGGACGTTTATAGGCTGATGATGATGATTATTGTACACAAGAATCCTATCCTACTATCCTACTAATATTATAAACGAGAATGTTTGTTTGGATGTAGGGATGTTTGTTACTCTTTCACGCTAAAATGGCTGAACCGATTTCGATGAAACTTGGCATATAGATAGTTCTTATCCCAGAATAACACATAGGCTACATATTATATGTCCAAGCAGACGGAGTCGCGGACAAAAGCTAGTATAAAATAATTACAATTACAGATATTACAATAAGTCGTGATGTACGCACGGCGACACATCAAGCTACCCAAAACCAAAATAAGCTGGCTGCGCGACGTTATACATTACTATGCCTACGCGCGGCCAGCTTATTTTGGTTTTGGGTAGCTTGATGTGTCGCCGTGTGTACATGGTACATCAATATAGAGCTTAACACTAATCATAGATTTAAATACTATGCAGTATTTAAATCTATGCTATAATAGAGTTTTTTCCTGCAAACCGTTGAGTGAGAACAACATTATGTTTTCGGGTAAAATCAGTCAAAATCGTAACAGACACGACGTTCTTGACTGGATTTTTTTCATGATTTCGGTGTTGCTCACATAGTAAAAGTTCTGTTAAGTTTGACCGAGCTCTTAAAACTTGCTCCAATATTAAATTTAATTATGTAAGTCTAGACTAGACCAAAATTTGAGTCTATAAATGTACCAAGATTGAATTTCAGGCATGTCTAAAACTTGTTGTGGTTTTATTTCTGCCAGTCATCGTTTCAATCCGAAACTTTATAGATTTACTCAGTGTTAAAATATACGTGTTAATAAATCAAACCAAAATAACAGTTAATCTTCTACTGTACAATAAATCATAATGCACTTCGATATTTCTATTGAAATAGGGATGCAAATTGCAATCAATTTTAGTTTACATCCCATCATTTTAAGATTAATTACCTACTTCCGAAATGCATTACTATTAATCTTTGAAGAAGTAAGAATATTGTTACTTTGTTATTATTGATTTCATGATAAGCGTTCGAGAATATTAACGTGACCGAAAAAACAAAAATCGAATCAAATTTAATTCAACCTTATAATCGATCTTATAGTCGATAAGTATGACAGAATCTTGATAAAATTATTAGTGACTTTATTACCTTTTCCTGAACAAAATGTATATGAAGCTTGTGAAGCTGCAGTGGCTGAATATGGAGTTGACAATGTGTATTTTCAGCAGGATCAATAATAATCACAATGTGATTTAACATTATTATGATTATGTAATTTAGGTTTTCTTTGTAGTGTTTTGTGTGCCAAAGTCTAGCCAACTTTACCACATGACACGCCATTCCATCCTGAAACCTTCAACCTTTCTACAACTGAACGCTTGGAAAGATATTTGACGGTCGTATCAATGTCGTCAGTATATATGACCAGTCCATGTAGAATCGAATTATCATCTCGTAAAATAAAATTGGTAGTTCAGAATTAATCCCGTTTTAATCTCGTTGAAGCATGGGATTACATTTTAATCCCAACATATTGGAATTGGATATAAAATGTACAATACGAGGTGCGTATAGACAGACACAAATAAATGCATCTTTTATTTAGTGATGATGACAACTCGATTATTGATATATCGATAGCACTTTAACAAAATAACCAGATTCGTATCTCTAAAGATAAGCGCGCTCTTTGTCTACTTTCTTATTGTAATATGTATCTTTTATTCCTTTGCAATTTATTGTTAAAAGTTTTAATTATTGACTAAGATGTACTAAGATCGATATTGACTGATTTTATACTGATATAATAGGTTTTTCGGAGTGCTGACGATATTATGTAGATTTTTCTTGAACCTATACTTTATTTTCCTGGTAAACTATAAGATGCAGTATTTGGTGCTACTTGTCGTAACTGACAATTTTATATGACTTTATAATAACGCTCACAGGCACATACATTGTAATGATACTAAGGTAAGCCTTAGGCTTTTTATTATGGGAATTATACAACAACGACACAAAAATAAATAACATCCATGACCGAACCGGGATTCAAACCCAGGACCCTGGAATAGCGCTTCAGAAAATTTTCCTTATAGGTTCCTAGTTTTCATATCAAACACTTGTTTTATCGTATTCGGTACGTTGACGCTACGCCAGAAACTCCAACTCCAGTATATTGATATTATATCGATAACAGATAGGTAATATCGGCCAACACTATAATCGGCTAGACTGATCGTAAAGGATTATGGTTATAAACTATTAAAGCGTCTATCATCGGGCGAGTTGAATGCTTCGAGTTTAGGTTACGTAGTAACTCTGTATAATCTGTGGTTTGGGTCGGATGAGAGTTGTTCCTATTCCTGATTTAAGTGCAACCATCTCTGTAATACTGGGTTAAGATTATGCAACATAATATTGGGTGATTTGTTATTATTAATCACTTTCCAATGTTTGAAACCAGCGGATTTTTTTTGCGCTTTCATCTTTACTCTCATAGTTAAAGTTGTTCAGTTTGATGGTCTGAAAAGTGTTTAAAAAAATGTAAAGGTACATACAGTTTATGTCATAGTTTGAATTGGGCCGATCGTGATTTGTCTGGGCATTTCATGATACGCCGCCAACGAACGAACGAAGAAACTACAAAGGGGAAACCATACTGGTAGGTTTAGACGATGACAATTTCGCGGCACCAATTCTGCGGCGCCTCGAGAAAAGCATCGTATAAACACTTTTCGAGTGTTTCCCGTTGGTCAGATTGATGGTCAGACTAGTCTGGCCAACGCGCACGACTATTTTACGGCACGGAAAAAAGCAAGGAAAAAAGCACGCTTCGCTAGTGACCTCCGCCCGCGTCCCTCGCATCCCCTTCCTAATTTTTAGACTCGTGTAAACGCGTCGTGCTAATCGTTAGAACGGTTTTCTCTAGCAAATCCATTGGCATGCGAACAAATTGGCGCTGGAAATTTGCAGCGTGTAAACGAAAGTGTGCCGTGCTTTTTTTTCGTGCTAAAAAATAGGCGCCGCGAAATTGTTATCGTCTTAAACCTACCATACACAGGTAGGGCCGGATACAGTGGCTATAATAGCGAGGCCCTCAGAGATGTTACGATGCCTGAATGAATCCGCCTCTTACGCTTTCATCTGGGTAGGCGCTATACAAAGCCAGCATAAGTTAGTTTTCTTCTCACTCAACGGTTTGCTGGAAGAAAACTCTTTTAGAGTTAAGCTCGCCTTTGTAAATCACGACTTATTAAAAATTTTTTCATAACTATGTTTTTGTGTACAATAAAGAATCTATGAATCTATGATAACTAACTATATTGTACTGCATTTTTGACTGAACAACAATTTTACACTACAAAAGGACTTTTATCTTCAAAATTACTACAAAAAAAAGGCACAGCTATGCATTTTTTGCGCATAAACAAACAAATGCAACAGTCCAGCGTGGTGCCAAGAGCCCGGCTCGTTTAGTAGCCGTTAATACGGGGACATGCCACTGGAACGATTTGAGTACAATTCTCGGAAACATTGGCAGAGTCGCCCGCGCAATAAACAGATCCTGTTATTAGGTCGCATTATTGTTGGAACTTTATTTACGGTGGGTAATTATGAGGTTGTCATTCATCTTCACTAACCGTTCTCCTCTGATAACACACTCTGGGTCCGTTTGGTTAGAATACAGCATGCTTTTGGCGTTGGTGACATTGTGGTAGAGCGAGTGAATTCAGAGAGCTTAACATAATGCGCGCGAAAGACTTGTAGCAAGCAGAGCTAGTAAACGACGTGACTTTGTTGTCTTGCACTTCTATGCTAGCCCTACTAAGGTCCTAGATTTACTCACACGTCATTTTTACGCCATGGGAATAGCTCTAGGCTAACAATTGTTGTGTTCAGAATAATCTGCTCCGCACACCTACAAAATATCATTTATTTTGGTGCCTCATTCTAAAACTTCGCTCGTTAACTTCTAACACTGAAACTCCATTACACTTCAAACTATATCATCATCATCATCAGCCTGTATACGTTCCACTGCAGGTCACAAAAGCCTACCCTCGAGAAGAGTTAGTGCCCATGTGGTTTGGTAGAATTTCTTCTTCAGCGTATGCAGGTTTCCTCACTATGTTGTCCTTCACCGTTACAAGAACCGTACAAGCTATATCACTTAGATATTATTCTTCTAAACCTAAAGCCCACGTTAGCAAAGTGTTCTTAAAATACCCCGGGACACCATTTCGAAGCCTAAGTATCATTATCTTCACACACGGGCGGCGTGGCTGCTCGAGTGTGAACCGATAGTGCACTTGTTGCATCCTCTTTGTGTTGTTAAGTCGGTTAAACATACTTTTGTGCTAAAGGAGGTTGGGTTAGACCGATAAACAACCTGGTTTCTTGTGGTAGGTATAGTATAAGAGATAATAAGCGCAGGTACTTTTGGTAACCATCAGCAAGGCTGATTCAGTGTTCATAGGGTTGAGAGCATCTCTACAGCTGGACACTGATTCAGCCTTGCAGCTTATGGTTACCAAAAGTACGCTTATCTCTTATACTAGGTTTCGGACGAAAGATAAAGGGGAGAGACAGGTATCTTTTCTTCTTCTTCTTATCGTGTGGGCAGAGCCCTGGGAGCCCTGGGATCTTTTGTAATAAATACAATATTTTTCATTACTAGATTTTTTTAAATATTGAGGGTGATTATTTCAATACATATAAGTTTGATGAGTAATATGTTTCCATATAACATTTTGCATATGTTTTCTTCTTTTTTAATATATTAGCCACTAGAAAGGGTTCACTCTTACAGGTACCTCGGTTATCGTGTGACTGATCAAGAAGACCACAGCATTGAGATTAGTTGTCGCATAGAGCAGGCGCGGAATGCATTTTTGAAGATGAACCAATTACTATGTAGCCGCTCTCTTAAGATTCGTGTGACCCGTGTTCGTCTTGTAAGGTGTAACGTATTCTCCATCCTTCTGTATGGTGTTGAATCCTGGACACTCACTCAAACCATGTGCAAACGACTTGAGGCTTTTGAGATGTGGGTATACAGGAGGATGTTGAAGATATCATGGACGGACAGAATCAGCAACGAGGTGGTCCTGCAGAGGATGAACAAGAGAGTAGAAATCTTGAAAACCATAAAAACTCGGAAACTTCAGTAAGTACCTCGGTCACATTATGAGAAGTGAAAAATACCAGCTTCTCCAGATTACTCTGCAGGGGAAAATTTTGGGAAGGCGGCTGCCTGGTAGAGGAAGGACGTCCTGGCTTAAAAACCTGTGTGAATGGTTCGAAGTGGACACAACCTCACTGTTCAGGGCTGCAGTCTCCAGGGTCCGAATAGCCCTATTGATAGCCAACCTCCGATAGGAGATGGCATCATAAGAAGAAGAAGTAATATATTAGACATATTTAAGTACACATAATACAAAAAAAACACGATAATTACAGTAGATTTATTACCTATTTTGACAGTTTTCAAATCGGTTTTTGATAACCAAATTATAACATTGAATATAGGTCTCTATTGAATGTTGTCTCACATTGAACCGGGTAAATTTCGAGGTCTCGTAGTTTCCTTGTTTTTCAATCAATCAATACCTTTAGTTGTTTGTGTGTAACTAGAACATTTATTAAACTTCAATTGTACAATCATTTGTTCTTTATATTCCTTTCGGTTTTGATTTTAAAAAAGAATTTCTAAAAAATGAGATTTGGTTCAATGTGTACATCAGGTTGTACACATTTAAACAGGGTATTTTCCACATTGAACCACCTTATTTAGCATATCGTTCAGATTACTTTTTAGCTAAATTTCTTTATAATATAATTAGCTACTAACTAGACCTTTGCATCAGACAAAGAAATAGGTGCTTATCATAATTCGAAATTCTAAAAGTAAACTTTAAACATAAAAAACAAAGTTAAATAGTTTTAATTTTTTATTTAATGTCCTTCTAAAACAATATAACTTGTAAAATAATCAAAGTAGTGATAGAAAATAAGATTCATAAGGACTGTAATGTTGTCATCAGTCAAATAACTAACATGACCGAAACAAAAGAAATCAAAAGAAATCCTTAAATAAAATAGGGCCTTATAAGCATATTGGTAGCCGAATGTCCACCTCTTTTCCTCATTAATACCTTTTTCGCGCCATCCTGTAAAAATTATAAATAATTATATTCCCAGTACACATACATGGAACAGTGGTTAAATGTGCACCACCCAAAAGTGGCTCAGTATGGGACAGACCTCGTTTTGATTACTAACCTTAAGATTTAACCGGAAAAATTTACTGTCGTAAGGAAACGAATTATGGCGCATTTAAATGCTAGATTACTATATCAAATAGTGTAACTGTATCAAAATTAATATCTTTTAAGCATAAAAAGTTAAAAAGAAAAGAAACTTTTAGAAAAAAAATCTTTTACAGTCAATAGTCACAACAGTGCTCTTCACGCCACCACCTTGCACTTGATTACCGCGCAAACTAGTAAGCAGAAAGGGAACGCAAATACCTCTCTTTTACCCATACTAGCACGATTTGGTAACGTCGCATTTTCGAATTTAGGTGCTGGTTAAATGTAGCTGCCTGGTTCAATCTGAGACACCCGACATAGTTCAAATAACAGTGTAGATACGTTCTTTCTACAGTTAATCTAACCGTTGAAAACACGATTCTATTAAATTTTCTCGATAAAAAAGAGTACCAAAGTAAGTTCGATTTCAGATTTATAATTTACAAGCTTTTACCCGCGACTTCGTCCGCATAAATTATATACCAGATTTTAAGTCAGATGTTACGCTACCAAACAAAAAAAGTTTCATCAAAATCGGTTAAGTAGTTTTTGCGTGATACTCGAACAAACAAACACCCAAACAAACAAACAAACAAACAAACAAAATTCTTTTTTCAAAAATTTACAGTTTTATAATAGTCAAGATAACCTAAGAATCACCATACACCATTTCTTCTGAATACCATCATTTGAAAGGTATTTAATTATAGCAGTGATTCACCCCGATGGATTTTAACAAAATTTAAAAAACAATTAAGTTTTAAAAATAAATAATTATCATAATTTGTGTATGTATGACCCGAACCTTCACAGATGACCCGAATTTCATCGTGACTCGTGCCTTTTGATGGTCACATACAAATCTTAACGTTAACGCACGAGTTCGCGTTCGGTGGCTGGGTTGAGTCAACTGACGCTAATTAGTTGAGATTTATTGCGGATTTACATTGTAATAAGTAAATTTAATATGTCAAGAGCATATTTTGGAGTAATTTTAGCTAAGGACTGACTAATTTAAGGTTGGTAAACAGTGGGCTAGTGTTGTACTGTGACTAACAAAAGCAAGTGAAAATTCAATGGTGGAGATAAAACTTAATGTATAAAAGTAGGCTTAATTTTTTTAAGTGAAACTTAGTATTGGAGGGCTTTGAAATCTGGATCCGCAAACTTTTCATATGTCGGAAGTTCGAAATTTTTTGACAGCTGTGAGTTTCACTTCTGCCGTGACGGCTATCTTTTTTTATTTAAATTTTTTTTTGCAAATCTTAAATCATAGGTATCTTTTATAATGATAAAATTATAAACTGAAGTATGACTGAGTATGTCAGTATATTTAAAATATACATTTATTTTTATTTTTGTCTGTTTGTCTTTGTATGTTTTGCACGCGTCAGCTAGTAATTCACATCATTATCATCAGTCAATATACGTCCCACTGCAGGGCACATGCCTGCCCTCAGGGAAGGAATGGGCATCAGTCCACCACGCGTGCTCAATACGGAAATAAGACGGAAATTATTACGTTAAATAATTATTATAATCTATCTTTAAGATTTCAAACAAAAACAACTGTAATAAAACAAGGGATCTAAGTACAAAAAAAACAAGTTAAATGCAAAAGTTTCAGTAACCAAATGATTTATTCACCACCGCGTCCTATTCTTGGCAACATACGCATCAAACTATTTTTAAAGTCCCACAAAAACCACAGCCATGTAAACGGAAAAGTGGAGTTTCCAAAATAGTTTAAAGCCAAAAGTGCAACAGTATTGCAGTAGAGTTAAGTACAGTGGCGAAATATTTATTAGTCTAGCTTTGTTGATGAAGAATCGCATAAGGTAGGTAGGTCAGTTAGTTTATAGTTATTACTACTTTATGCAAATGGTAATTTACAGTGCCATCTAATGAAATATGTTGTTTCATATTCCAAGGAAGTCTATAGGTATAACACATTTAAAATATAGGTACCCAAACTATGACGCAGAATGAACGCAATGAAAGAAATTTAATTTGAGAAGCTTTATTGGCTCCAGCTCACTCCTATTTCTCAAAGAGGTAGGCACAGACTATGGATGTACTATGGTCCTAATATACCTACTTACCTTGTTTCTTTTAGACTCATTGGTCGCAGCTCATACACCCTACTTTAAATATTATGGATTTTCAAACATGTTACAGCCATGTTGTGCTATTTCAAATGAAATTAAAGATTGAAAAATTAAGTCTCAAGAAAAGAAGTGCGTTATCTCGGTAGCGAAATTGGATAACGCACTTCCCCGGTTTGGAAGGGTGCGGGTTCAAGTCCCGCCCGAGACTTAATTTTTCAATCTTTAATTTAAAAAAATATCTGTCTATAATTTTGTTTTCTTTATGTTGCATTACTTTAATGGCTGATTGTACTTTATAATACTGAACAACTATCCCCCAGGAACATACGGAAAAATCGCAAAAAAAAAATTATTATACAGACTTTATATATTTAGTATGGAAAGTCTACAATTTTTATTGCAAATTTCCTGTTGGTTTCTTTTTATTTATTTATTTATTTATTAGAAAGTGTGGAAAAAGTGTTCAGTATCATGATAGAATCACATCTTAAAGTAATGCAACTGTTTACGCTAATATCCTGTAGTGTAGAGGGTTTATTCATGATTTGAATATGTCACCCTTTTATCATTGAATACAAAAGAAACGTAAATGAACACAAAATGATTAACAAAAAAAAAGAAACTTTCAATGGAAGGAAAAAATCTGATGTTCCTAATTTTAAAAGATAACCTAGTTGTACATATTTAAGCATCTCAGCCTCGCCAGAAAAGGGGGACGATAAAAACCTAATAATGCAATGCCTACTGTCTCCGTGGTCTAATGGTTAAGAGCATTGGGCTCTAGACACGAAGGTCGTGCGTTCGATTCCCACGGGGACACCTAATGATTATATGCATGCTGAATCACCTGATTTTCTGAAAAGAAAAATGATTCCGTGCTTCAGATGGCACGTAAAGCCGTTGGGCCCGGCTACTATCTCTGGTGGTAGTACCTAGTCGTTACATAAAAACCACGTCAAAGGCCATAAGGCGATCTGAAAAAACTCTGACAGGGCTCTGCCCACACGATAAGAAGAAGAGTCAATAATAATGAAAGGATAATATGAAGTTAAAATTATTTGAAATAGTGGATGCTTCCTCGTTTCTAAGGCGGTGTCCTATTGCCATCGCACGCGCGATGGTGCGATGCGATCTCATCGCGCGATGAAACCGATCGCGCGATCAAAAAACGTGTGTCCTAATTTGGTGCGATGCGATCGATCACCCTCCCTTGCTTCGTGTACCTGCACTCAGCGGGACCCCGTGTCCTAGAACGATGCGAGTATGTATGGGATTAAGTTCCGAATTTGTTCTATCGAATTCAATTAGAAATAAAAAAAAAACCGTCAAAATGGAAGAATTAGATCCAGAGCCACCAACGGTCTAGGGCCTAAACGTATAGGAAAGCTGGATTTAGTCTAGCTCGAAAATAGACGCCAAAGTACATCATTTAGCCTCGGTCTTATGACTCAAAGCGGTCACTGATTTTTTTTTACAGCGGTAAGACAATCGCGAAAAAATGGGGTCTGGGCCTAAATATATAGGAAACGAACTGGATGCATTTTAAGAAAGAGCCCTCTTAAGAGAACACCACAGCAGATTTAGTTATTCTCAAATCGGTCACCGTTCAAAATCAGACTGGGGTTGAAAATTAAAAAAAATAGGTCTTGGGCCTAAACATATAGGAAATGTGAAACCAACTTGGATCGAAAGAACACACTTTACCCATCACAAAAAACCCGGTCTTACATGGCGGATCGGTCACCTTTCCAGAATCAGACCACTTTTATAATATAACAAAAATGACAGATATCTCGACAATGGTAAGTGATAGAAAAAAATTTGTTATAAACAAAATTGTTGGAAATTTAATGGTATTCACGTTTGTAATAACTTTGTTTACAATCCTATGCAAAGGAGACGAGATATTTGTAAAAACTGAATAATTAAAATAGTAACAGACAGATATATCGACAACGGTTAATGATAGGAAAAGTTTTGAAAAAAAAAATTGTAGATAATGTTATGTTCTACAAGTTTTGTAACAACTTTGTTCACGATTTGATGCATACGAAACGAGATATTTGCAAAAAATTATTAATTAAAATAGTAATAGACAGATATCTCGACAACGGTTCATGATAGAAAAAGTTTGTCTGAAAAACAATTGTAGACAATGTTATGTTTTACAAGTTTTGTAATAACTTTGTTCACGATTTGATACATATGAAAAGAGATATTTGCAAAAACGAATTAATTAAAATAGTAATAGACGTATAGATATAGATAATAGACGTATCGTATAGATATCTCGAAAATTATTGATAATAGGAATAGTATGTGTAGCATAAAATTGTAGACAATGTTATGTACTACAAGTTTTTTTACAACTTTGCTCACGATTTGATGCATACGAAACGAGATATTTGCAAAAAAATATTAATAAAAA
The DNA here is from genome assembly GCA_922987775.1 of Agonopterix subpropinquella. NCBI lineage: Eukaryota > Metazoa > Arthropoda > Insecta > Lepidoptera > Depressariidae > Agonopterix > Agonopterix subpropinquella. The sequence continues at coordinate 26,429,197 of OV277696.1, forward strand.
TAGTAATAGACAGATATCTCGACAACAGTTGATGATAGAAAAAGTTTCTTAAAGATACAATTATAGACAATGTTATGTTCTACAAGTTTTGTTTTAACTTTGTTCACGATTTGATGCATACGAAACGAGATATTTGCAAAAAATTATTAATTAAAATAGTAATAGACAGATATCTCGACAACGGTTCATGATAGAAAAAGTTTGTCTGAAAAACAATTGTAGACAATGTTATGTTTTACATGTTTTGTAATAACATTGTTCACGATTTGATGCATACGAAACTTGATATTTGCAAAAACGAATTAATTAAAATAGTTATAGACAGATATCTCGAAAATTGTTGATGATAGGAATAGTTTGTGTAGCATACAATTGTAGATAATGTTACGAACTACAAGTTTTTTTAAAACTTTGCTCACGATTTGATGCATACGAAACGAGATATTTGCAAAAAAATATTAATAAAAATAGTAATAGACAGATATCTCGACAACAGTTGATGATAGAAAAAGTTACTTAAAGATACAATTATAGACAATGTTATGTTCTACAAGTTTTGTTTTAACTTTGTTCACGATTTGATGCATACGAAACGAGATATTTGCAAAAAAGAATTAATTAAAATAGTAATAGACAAATATCTCGAAAATTGTTGATGATAGGAATAGTTTCTTCAAAATACAATTACAGACAATGTTATGTTCTACAAGTTTTGTTATAACTTTGTTCACGATTTGATGCATACGAAAAGAGATATTTGAAAAAACGAATTAATTAAAATAGTAATAGACAGATATCTCGACAACGGTTGATGATAGAAAAAGTTTCTTTAAGATACAATTATAGACAATGTTATGTTCTACAAGTTTTGTAATAACTTTATTCACGATTTGAAGCACACGAAAAGATATATTTGCAAAAACGAATAAATTAAAATAGTAATAGACAGATATCTAGAAAATTGTTGATGATACAAAAAGTTTCTTAAAAATACAATTATAGACAATGTTATGTTCTACAAGTTTTGTAACAACTTTGTTCACGATTTGATGCATACGAAAAGAGATATTTGCAAAAACGAATTAATTAAATAGTAATAGACAGATATCTCGAAAAAATTTTATAATAGGAATAGTTTGTGTAGCATACAATTGTAGATAATGTTATGTACTACAAGTTTTGTTATAACTTTGTTCACGATTTCATCCATACGAAACGAGATATTTGCAAAAACGAATTAATTGAAATAGTAATAGACAGATATCTCGACAACGGTTGATGATAGAAAAAGTTTGTCCATGATACAATTGTAGACAATGTTCTACTTATGTTCTTACTTGTACAACAGTGGTTGATTATTTTAATAAAACAACATGAGTTTAATTATTAAGGTCAAAGGTTTTATTTCTCACCTTTATCAAACTTCGATAAAACAAAATATTAATTTTCTTATAGATTCGAACGTAAAAGTCAAACTGAAATATTATTTTTAACTTTTTTACTTTGAAGTCGGTTTTTATTTTTTTTGCTATTGAAACTCGAATTCTAGTCGTAAAGACCAAAAAAAATCTTTGCCTATGCCATTCTCCCATTTTGACGGAACACATTTTATTTCTAATTGGATTCGATAGAACAAATTCTAATCAAATTAAAGATTGAAAAATTCAGTCTCGAGCGGGACTTGAACCCGCACCCTTCCAAACCGGGGAAGTGCGTTATCCAATGGCTGTAATATGTTTGAAATCAATAATATTTGAAATTAGAACAAATTCTATAGAACAAGTTCTAGGACACGGGGTCCCGCTGAGTGTAGGTACACCCTTGCCTCGTCGCGCTCCTCGGTCGCGCGATCGAAATTAGGACAGTCAATACTGTTTCCTATGTTTGATCGCACGATCGCACGATCGTGCGTCGAAAATAGAACAATTCGATCGCATCGCATGATCGCGCGATCGAAATTAGGACAGTCAGTACTGATTCCTATGTTTGATCGCACGATCGCACGATCATTTTCATCGGACGGACGCATGATCGCGCGTGCGATGGCAATAGGACAGCGCCTAAGGGCTCTTACAGACGAGCGACACTTTGCTTTCGCGGTGGGTCGCAGAGCGTCGCGTTCATACATTTTACGGTCTCGCGACGGTCGCGCGGCGCGACTCTCCGCGACACCCGGCGACCGCAAAGTGTCGCTCGTCTGTGAGAGCGCAAAGTTTACCGACAGTACACCGAAGGCCTAGCAGGCATCTATCATGCACGCTCGCAGTCAGCTTATCGTCGAGTAAAATGATTTATGTGGTCGACACACGACATACCGTCTCGCTGCACTTGTCGGCCAAGACGGTTGATGTGCGGATGAAATGTCGAGTCGAGTCGGATGTGCAACGCGCTGAATATTTTACTGCATTGTCGCTTACTCGCATCGGAAAATGTAAAAATCAAGGGACCGATCGCGCTGAATAAATCTCAACTAAAAAGTCATTTTTTTATTCACATATTCGGTCGGTAGGTATTCTTTGCAATGATATTTACCGCTCAGACGTTAGCTGTCAACCAATCTGTGAATACAAGATATACAATACAGAATCTAATCTAAACTATTATAAAACTGTAACAGAAGTGTGTCTGTACATTGAAGATATTTACAAAAAAAAATTACGACATGGTTTTTACCTGTCCCTGATTCTAAATCACCAATTTTTGGATTTTTTGTCTGTCTGTTTGTATGTTTGTTTGTTTGTTTGTTTGCTTGTTTGTTTGTTTGTTTGTTTGGGTGTTTGTTTGTTCGAGTATCACGCAAAAACTACTGAACCGATTTTGATGAAATTTTTTTTGTTTGATAGCTTATCATTTGACTTAAAATCTGGTATATAATTTATGCGGACGAAGTCGCGGGTAAAAGCTCGTAGTATTATAATTAAGTACTATCGTAACATATATGTTACTATGGTAATAACTAAGTCCAGTTATACAGAATTTTAGGGTAAACATCATGGTAATTGAACAACTTTCCCAAAGGAAAAAAGGGAAATACGAAAAAAAAAAAGAATTTTCATAAAAACGTTCGATCTGCTGATTTAGTATGGAAAGTCCAAAAATTGTATTTGCTAATTTCCTATACAGGGTGTAAGGGTGAACAGTTGCTAAGGGGCGTCCGCCCGGTTTTGAGTAACTTTGTAACCATTTTATACATTAACTATGGCACTTTTAAAAGTGTAGAAAACAAAACTGAACAATCTACAGGATATGAGAAGTGATGTGGTTTTTCTCTAAATCTATTTTAATTAATAAAACTGAAGAAAAACGACTCAAAAGTCACCCCTTTTTTTCCAGTTGTAACCGTTTTACTCTTACATTGTTGATCAGAAGAATAAGAAAATTTACAATATTCTTCACACATAAAATGATGTGGTTTTCTTATTTTTTTAAAATTCATAGAAAATCATACAGGTTTTCAAAGAAAACTGAAAATTCTGACCGGAGCCGCGCAATTGAAGCGGGATGGCTAATTGCAAAAGTTTGCTTGTAAGAAAGAGAGCCTTGCAGATGGGAGGAGTAGCCTTAATGTTAGGTGTAATTGTACCCATGATACTGAACAAAGTTTCCCAAAGAAAGAAATACGCAAAAAAAAAAATCGACGATAAAGTTCGATCAGCTGATTGCAATTAGTATGGGAAGTCTAAAATTTTGTTTACGATTTTCTGATAGGTTTCTTAGGGAAGGTTGTTCAGTATCATGGGTACAATCACCCCTTAAATTAGCAACTGTTTACCCTAATACCCTGTAGTAATTGGATTGGCTGTGACTAGAACTGAAATTGAACAAGGATTGAACTTCGATGTTCGAGGGCCTTGGGGTTTTTATGTAACTATCGACACGGTGTTATCTGACAGTTCATGGTGGTTCTGCTTCAATGGATCGGAGAATCACAATATTACTTATCAATTGCCCAGTACTGTCATAAATACATTGTCGATCTTGTATCGATATGATCGGAAATTTACACAATAGCTCTATTGTTCAGCGCTATAGTGTCGTCACGATATAAGAAAGAGTACTCGTACGATTAGTACGGACACCCACCAGTTTTAAACTCGGTCTCGACCCAAAAATAGCTAAGGTAAGTTTATTTCATATTTCATTTGCAAAATTAGGAAATTTTCAGATTTACTCCGTAAATACCTTGACGATACATTTACCGAACATTTTCTGCATGCTAACCTACGAATGCTAACACATTTGCAGAACGTTGACCTTTCGTCCAAAATGGCAAACATATTGCTATCTTCCGCATTGTCATTCAAATTTCAAACGTTGTCACGCCATAGCCATGCAATATTCAATTTTCAACATGTGGCTGCACCCTATAACAATACATTATTCAAACAGTAGTGACCTTCCATACGACATTAGTGTGATGCTCATTGGTGTGTGGTGTGTGCCACATAGAGAAAATAACGCGCTCCCCTGGGGTAGAGATGTTGTATCGAACTGTGCACAGATACTCAACTGGGCCTGACGTCATAATAGCGGGAAGTAGCGTATTTAAATGTTAACCCTTCCCCTCACCCGTTTTTCACCCCCTTTGTTGGCGACAACATTTTCTATAGAAACAAGCTGATATGCCATCTCTTCTTACTCTATGGTGTGCCACGCCGCCGCCGGCCTGCCAATCGTCAGTAGTCTTTGTTTTGAATTTTGGATTAGTTGATTATGGATGTTACACATAATTATGTAGATATTGTTGTTATCTGGCTGCCACAATAAAAGCCTTGAAGCTTCGGTTTTCGGATCAGGGCAACGTATGCGTCTGTGAGCAAATAATTACGCACTTGGTACGTTACGCGGTGTTTCAAGGAGTTACGTGTCTAAACACGTGTGTCATTGTGTGTGTTCGGGCTGTCTTCGAGTGTGTAATTTCCGTCGATGATGAAGTCTTAGTGCCGATACTGCTAGATTGCAGTATTGGTACACTATTTCTGTATGTTACCACATGTTAGAGGAAATTGCAGTATTCATGAACTGACAACCATTAGTCATAGATTTGGGTGTTCATATTTATATATTTATTTTAGTTGCTGGATACGACAGAATATTGATTGATTTCTAACTCGACACTAATTCCAGTGAGCCTACTACTACGGTAGTAACTATTAAATAATCTGTGCTACTACCCCACAGTCCCCACACCATCATTATTATGTAATGCGCATGTATCTACGCTTTCTCTTTCTCTGTATAAAACAAAGTCGCTATATCCGCGTCTGACCTCACCATTTCTGTCTCTCCGCTTACTTCTTCTGAACCAAAACACAGACCAAAGTCAACAACCAAACCACACAACGGCTTTTGATACGGTTTTCACTATAATTTAGAGTGTTTCCTTCAGAAAGGTTATATGTGTATCAGTTTATTTATACTCTAGAACCAATCCGGGCGAAGCTGTGCAGCAGTATAAACACAAAACTTTGTTAGTTTCATCCAAGAAATATTAAAATGACGTTTTCATTGAAATATTATTCAACTGCTGATCTACAGGGTGAAATTGATATCATTAGCATCCTTTTAAACTAAGAGTCTACCCATCAAACTGAACAACTTTCACTATGGGAGCAAACCAATCGGAGCAAAAAAAAATCAGGTGTTGCATACATTTGTGTCGCGTAGGCATTGCAGTTTAGTATGGAACAGCAGATTTTGTTGTTGCTCCGATCGGTTTGATCCCATAGTGTAGACTCTTAGTTTAAAAGGATGCTAATTATATCAATTTCACCCTGTATTGTATAGTATTACAAAACATTAACATAAACGAACCCATCTCTATATTCCGTGTCATATGGTCGGCTTAGAAACTGCTGGAAACTAGCCTGCATCAATTTAAGAGTCATTTTACGGTTCAGCGGAGTTGCACTTTCTTATTTAGGATTTTTTTTATTGACTATTTTTTAATTTTGTGATGAGGGCGCCACTAAACGGTAAAATGCAGTTGTAGCAAGGCACACCAATTTTTTTTGTTTATGATTCAACTCAGGTATTACAAAGATGACAAGTTTATTGAACCAGTAGATATAGTAGATGTTCTATTCTAAAATAAAATGTAGTTTAAATAATATAACAGAACAGGCAAAACTTTACAATACAACTCAACATCAAAATGCACTCGAAGTGCACAGTAAGAACCTTGCACTTTGTCGTAAAATTGTGTGAATTTAATGTCGAGTGTGAAATGAAGGCAAAGGTGAAGCGAATCCACATTTTCCCACGTTTCAGTTGAAGCTATAATTATTTATCGCTTCATTGCGACCCGACGTCCGCTGCTTTATTACCTTACGTTTTATAGGTTAACATACCTACTGTTCTTTCCATAGCAACTAAACTGCACTCAAAGCCGCTTTACACTATGCGTCCGAACGCATGCAATTTGAAGTACATTGCTGCGTGAGCGTGTTATGTTAAATTTATATCAAAATAACCGGTAAAAGACATCATTCATCAATGTATGGGCCGTCAGGCCAATTTGTGATATGCATGCATATGCATGTGATAGCTTTTATATACGCATTTTAATATAGACAAATATAATAAAAATACAAACCAATTGCTATAATAGCTACAAATAAAGTCGTTTCGTGTTACAAAATATTTAAAGTAATATGATGACAGCTCGAAGTAATTACAAATAGCGCAGTTAGCAATATAAAAAAGCGATCTTTACTGTAGTAAACCTTCTTGGTTAATGATAGCGTCATCAAGGAGGTAATCCTCAAGGAGGTGAAACTACACATTACTTCCTTTATGGATAGCGCACTCTGAATCACTCTGAATTTTGCAAGAATTTTGCTCTGAAATGGCTCTGAATCAAAGAGTACTTTCTCTGAATTATTCAGTGGAATTATCTGATGTTTTTGTTCGATTCGGCTGCGCTTTAGTTTTTCTGTGTTTTTCTGCTTTATTAATACTTACTTACTAATACTTTACTTATTAATGAAAGTGTGATACAGTCGTAGGAAGATAGCATTTGTGTTATTATTGTAGCAGTGTTAGTGGTAAAAGGACTGTGGGGTGTTGTGCATACTGAAGGTAGTCTGGTACATGGGTTGGGCACGATACCAGACAAATATTGAGCCTCTTGCTGCATATATCTGGATGATAAATAATTATTAAAGAAGATGTGGAAAATGAATAATAATTATGTTTTTTAATCAAATACTGTTTTATTTCACCATTTACCTATACTAAAGGCTCCCCCACACAGTTGCGATTTTATCGAGCAATAATATCCCGGCGACTTTGTGACCGCGTCGCATGTCCTACTCCTACCACACAGGTGTGATTTTGCGATCAGCGTCACGCGTCCGCCCCACCAATGAGAATGAATAAGTATAGAGATAGACATACTTTTGGTAACTGTCGCTAGAAAGGCTTTCCTAAAAAGAAAGAGTTCCCTCATATGGAGACATTCCTGGCTTTAGGACAAGATCTTGGTTTAAATGTTAGTTTTGCTATTAAACCCAATAGTGTTCAAAAAATTTGAAGCTAATGCTGTACTGAAAATAAAAATTGTAAAATCGCAGCGATATTATCGCTCGATGAAATCGCACTTGTGTGAGGGGCCTTAATAGAGAATTAGAGAAATAAAACCTAAAAAAAAAATTATGTCAATGTCAAAGTATGTCAATCAATTTATTGTCAAGGCCTTCTTTTTTCAAAAAGTTTGTGACTACTTGTTCTGTGTTTTTTTCGCCATTTTTTCACATTTCGTAACTAAAATATCCAAATTCAATTCAAGATATCTCGTTTGTACCATAAAATATAACGTTGAAATAATTAGTTTTAGTAATATGAGTATGTGAACTATTATTTCCATATTTTTATAACGGCCTGTGGGGTGTTGTGCATACTGAAGGTAGTCTGGTACATGGGTTGGGCACGATACCAGACAAATATTGAGCCTCTTGCTGCATATATCTGGATGATAAATAATTGTTAAAGAAGATGTAAAGTATTGAGTGAAATAAATTATTATTATTATTATTTATAATCCAAAGATTTTTAAGCTCGACTCGAGGTCGGTTGTTTTGAACGAGGTACGGACTTACGCCAAGTATCCTTGCTCTGGAAGTGAATGAGGATCGTGTGTGTCTCTTTGTGTGTTGTGTGATATTATTATTATTATTATTATTATTATGTGGAAAATGAATAATAATTATGTTTTTTAATCAAATACTGTTTTATTTCACCATTTACCTATACTAAAGGCTCCCCCACACAGTTGCGATTTTATCGAGCAATAATATCCCGGCGACTTTGTGACCGCGTCGCATGTCCTACTCCTACCACACAGGTGTGATTTTGCGATCAGCGTCACGCGTCCGCCCCACCAATGAATGAATAAGTATAGAGATAGACATACTTTTGGTAACTGTCGCTAGAAAGGCTTTCCTAAAAAGAAAGAGTTCCCTCATATGGAGACATTCCTGGCTTTAGGACCAGATCTTGGTTTAAATGTTAGTTTTGCTATTAAACCCAATAGTGTTCAAAAAATTTGAAGCTAATGCTGTACTGAAAATAAAAATTGTAAAATCGCAGCGATATTATCGCTCGATGAAATCGCACTTGTGTGAGGGGCCTTAATAGAGAATTAGAGAAATAAAACCTAAAAAAAAAATTATGTCAATGTCAAAGTATGTCAATCAATTTATTGTCAAGGCCTTCTTTTTTCAAAAAGTTTGTGACTACTTGTTCTGTGTTTTTTTCGCCATTTTTTCACATTTCGTAACTAAAATATCCAAATTCAATTCAAGATATCTCGTTTGTACCATAAAATATAACGTTGAAATAATTAGTTTTAGTAATATGAGTATGTGAACTATTATTTCCATATTTTTATAACGCTGTAGAAAAAGTTGGTAGTACAAAAATGGCCCGATTTGGAGGATGTCTTTTACCGGCTTACTTTTACAATGTTCTTTCTAGCAACTAAACTTTGTTATTTTTTATTTGTAAATCAAAACCATGCAAACAAACATTAAATTCGCTTTAACGCTAAACTCAAATTAGTACTTTTTAGCTTACGTCTCCTTTGGAGTTTCTCAGGGAAGCTTACTGGACTTTTTATTGTTCATCATTTACATCAATGACCTTGCTTCTGAATTGAGTGTGGTTGTTGTTTGCTATGCCAATGACACGGCTCTGATCTTTCGCAGTCCCAGTAGTGAGAAAAGGGAGAGAAGTGATATTATGAAGCTGTTGATAGACAGTGCCAGTAAAACAGATCTTGCAATGATATAATATACTCTGAACTGTGTCAGTCTATTCTCCTTTACTAAGCAGACAGATCCTCAGATTTATAAAACTAATTTTAATGTGGATGCGACTAAGGGGTACGATTTATTTAGCATTGTTTTTGTGGGCGGAAGGCCACACTTCTTACATTATGTGAAACCAGAACATGTTAAATATGAACCTAGTCAAAATTTCCCTAAAAGTTCATTGGTTGTTGTAGCTATATGTTTCATACCGGCCAAAAAAATTATAGGTCGTGAATTTATGTATGTTTAGATTAACACAGAGCACCGCAACCTAGGCTAAGCTTAAATCATATTTATACTTTAATGCAAGTAAAGATCGATAGCTGAGTATTGAAGTGATTAAGGAAATTGGAGCAATGCGCCGGCGCCGACCACTTCGGATTTAATTCACGGAACTGCCTCGTTTACACTACTTGCATGAGCAAGGATTTAAATGTTCCCGCTAGAAAGAGGAATATTATAAAGACAGTCAGGAATGCTCGATATTTTAAGGCATTAAATATGTGCGTTAAGGGTTGAGAACTTGAGACACATTTACCATGACCATTTAGTTGAGGCCCATACAAAAATGACATTTAGTATCAAGTCCGCCATCAAAACGCTACAAGAAGGACTCAGAGGCAGTGGCGTTAACCAGTTTGGACAAAGAATACTAACTACATATTTATATTATGGTATAGGCATCAAGATATTGACGATGCTTATTTCTGGATCTGGTTCTGGGCACGACAACGTGAAAACATATTGTATATTTAAAGTTTATCGTAAATTAGAGATCACAAAAATGCTACAGGTGCTGCTCTACACATAAATATTCCATATCCGAGACTATTTTGAACACGAGTTGCTTATTAATTTGCATCTCCTTAATTTAAGATAAATAATCAATAATTTAAACTGTATTAATTATCTTTCACCGTCTCCATTACCTCTGACTTACGGTAAGTAGCGGTAAGTCACTTGCCACCTTGACTCAAGAAATATTATTTTTCATCTTAAATTTCTTGTCATCGTAAGTAAGTAGTGAGAAGCGGTGCAGTTTAGTATGGCACATCTGATTTTTTTTTTTGCTTCGATCGGTTTGCTCCCATAGTAAAAGTTGTTCAGTTTGATGGGTACTCTTAGTTTAAAAGGATGTTAATGATATAAATTTCACCCTGTATACAACGAAATTTTGAGTAGGACTTACTTTTATTATCTACTGATACGCAATGTAAACGAGGCTCCTATATTAATAGTTGATCCTTATGCAATGTAAATGCACTTGTATGTTATTATTGCAGACGATTTAAATCTATAGGTACGAATAACGATGCATATAATTATGCAGCTAATTGTTTGTGGGTTGGGTTTACTTTCGCCCACAAAGACATTATATTTATAAATGTGAAAGTTTGGACGTTTTTGTCTCAATGCATTAAACAACAGAACGGACATGTTTGAATTTGGTACGATAGAATCTGGGGATACATTTTTATAGTCAACGCAGACGAAATCGGGGGCAATAGCTAAAATGAAATATTTTATTATTACGAAGCAAGCAAATAATAATAATAAGCCAATAGCCAATGTACCTACTATAAATAACCTTCACAGGTACATTCATTTTTATGATCTAAACGTAGCATATGTTTTAGGCTTTTAATTATGGAAGCCATACAACAATGACACAAACATAACAACCGGGATTCGAAATCAGGACCTCTCTGGTTTGGCAGTTCAGCGTGGTAAACAACACACTAAACGGGTCATATTATATTCTGATCTAACGATTGAAAGTTAGTTTTTATTAACGTAACTTGGAATTGAAATCTGCTGACTGAGAGTAGCTACTTAAAGGCACTGAAGAAGGGCAGATTATGTAGGAACACGTTTCGTGATGTTCACTTCGCCGCTTCACGTCAAGGGACCCCGGCAGAGACCTAACTTAGCTCAGTCTACTCTACACCATTATAAAATATAACAGTGTACGTGTCTGTACCATAAAGATATTATACTTTACGGAATAGAGGAAGTGACATGAGTTGTCAAATGAAACCGTTTTTGGACGTTTTCAAGAGTCCTCGGCAGGGTAAAAATTCGATTTCTGTGTATAATTCTCAATCTAACGTAAAATCGTGGATTATTTAATGAAATAGTGTCAGTATATTTCACAAAATTATCTACGATTTCACTTTAGGTTTGCACGATTATTCACAGAAACCAAATTTTTACCAGGACTCCAAATCCCCCAAAACGGTTCTATAGCCTCGCGTCACGTATCTCTTTCTATTATACAGTGATGCAGCTGGTACATCTCGCTCTCTCAGCTGTCAATGCCTCTCTTCCGTAGTATAATATTATGGTCTGTACACACGACAGATCATCCGACCCACCCAGGGGGAACGTGGTATTTTCTCTATGGACCCACCCATAGTTGAACTCAAACCCAAGTGTACAATCGCGGACTTTTCCGCCTGACCACCACGAGGCTCATTTTTGCTTGCATACTAAAAAATAAAAACGCTGTCTAGCCCCGCCCTATTGATGAATAGACCAATGAATGAATAGTTTCCAAATAATAAACTATGCGCGAAATTATGCGATTTTTTTTTTAAAGTGATGAGTCGGGAAAGTCCGCGATAGTACATGTACGTAGAGTTCAACTATGGGTTGATCTGTTTCCGAAGATATAAATAGAGGTTTAAATATTTGTATACCTAATTACCTATTGCATTTATTTAGGTTTAAAAGGAAAAAAAGTACCAAAAGAAAAAGCAAAATAAGGCAAAATAAGTACTTAAAAAATGTTATGGGTTAATGCACTATATAGGTATAATTGGTAGTGGATGCGGATCCTAATAAAAGGTGTTTGGGCACAGTATAAGAAAGGGTACATATCGTGCCGTCGTCGTGCGGACTCTTCATGCCCCCCATCAATAATACCTCACCCCCTCTCGGTGGTACGGGAAATTGAAGAGAGTAAGCAGAGGTGTATTCCTTTCTCACTCGCAATCACATCTGCTTTTGACAGTTCGAGCCTGCATAAAGTAAATACAGAAAACTTAAAATGCTAAAAAACATCTCTGACTATCCCCTTGTTAAATTCAGCTGTGAGCGCATGCTTTAGTTAAATTAAAGAGCTAATGTTAACTCCGGTCCTAAAACACCCGCAGCCAGATAACATCTCTAACTTCCACAATGCCTGTATTGTACGCACAATGTAGTCAATTTGTGGAGGCTACAACGCCCCCGGGAACTACTCTAATCTGGTCTAGTGGATAGCGGATAGTGGGCCTCATGCATTATGTGCGTCGCCGTATGGAATATATGATCTGAAAGCTACCGGATTTTATTAGTTCAGTTTGTGCAAAAGGTGTTTGTGTAAGGGAGCGTTGGTAGCGCGTTGCGTTGCGAAGTGGTATGGACAATTAATTTCACTTTCCGTGTACCAATGAGATTTTATAAGTTACGAGCTTTTACCCGCGACTTCGTCCGCATGAATTATATACCAGATTTTAAGTCAGATGATAAGCTATCAAACAAAAAAAGTTTCATCAAAATCGGTTCAGTAGTTTTTGCGTGATACTCGAACAAACAAACACCCAAACAAACAAACAAACAAACAAACATACAAACAAACAAACAAACAAACAAACAAACAGACAAACAAAAAATCCAAAAATTGGTGATTTGGAATCAGGGTCAGGTAAAAACCATGTCGTAATTTTTTTTTGTAAATATCTTCAATGTACAGACACATTTCTGTTACAGTTTTATAATAGTTTAGATATGCACACACAGCGACACATCAAGCTACGCAAAACAAACATAAGCTGGCCGCGCAATGTTATACATTACCTTTCCTACGCGCGGCCAGCTTATTATGGTTTTGCGTATGGTTTTGCGTATACCGACTTCTCAAACGGCGAAGGAAATCTGTATACTCCAGAAGTAATTCTGATACGTATGTGAAATCTATCAATCCACATTGGGCACACGTGGTGGACTAATGGCAATACACCCTCCTTGTGGGTAGGCCTGAGCACTGGTGGGACGTTTAATAAATAGGCTGATGATGAAAAGGTGTTTAGGAAATGTTTCTAGTCAGATTACCGTGGAGGAGTTGGCAGACTTCCCTTATTCGTGAGAGGCGTTGGACGTTTGTAGGTTGCGGTTGTTTATTGGACGAATAGGGAGAGAGACAAATTAAGGTTCAGATTAGACGAGTCATCTACGAGCTCGCTGGACTTCATCGTCTAGTGTTGAGATGATGGTCGATATTGTTGAGCTTCGTTGACAGGAGTTACAGTGATGGGAAAGTGTGGTGGCCTTGTGATGGTCTATACTCAGTTTAAACTCTAGACAGTCTAGAGAGACAGTTTTGAGAAATATTTAATTTTCAGGCATATGAATCGTTTGGAATCAAAAACGGCTACATTTCCAGACAGATTTATGGCCGTTTTTGTTCAAAAATAACATATTTAAGCCAGAAAAAAGTTCAAAAAGAGTTCTCAAGACTGACTAGATTGAGAAAGAGGAGTGTAGAGACAGTAATTAGTTAAAATTAAAAGAAGAGACTATAATGAGACATGTTGTTCACAAATGTCTTACTATATAATACATCAATTCATAAACTCAACTTTTTAATCTCTTTTGGGGTGGTCAGATACTTTTTTGCCAGCTGTTATTCTGACTCACTTTTAGCATAATCTAATTATTCTATAGTACGTTATTGTTGTTTCTTTTTATCGTACTTTTAAAAGAAGCACACCGGGAGCTGGAAGAAAGTTTTCGAAGACACAATATGACGATACTTAGACTGGCTTGCACCAAAAATTTTTCAAGCTAATACGTATTTAGAGAACGCCCGGCCTTGTCTCTCACACTGCTCATACTAATGATAGTATCATATTTAAACAGCCTTAATACGTTTTGGTGCAAACTAACCTTACACACTCACATTCTGTATTCAAACATAACCCTCTTGTTGGAGTCTCGTTGCAGGTTCTGACCCGAGCACTCGTCTCGCGTGGTTTTTTGCGCGTTGCGTTATTGCCTGCCACGAGGCTCCGCAATCCTCAATCTCTTCTTGTTCTTGACCAAAATCAATCCTTGAGATTGGGATAGATTCTCCCATAAACTACTTGACACTGGCGAAAATGCAGTGCTGACGCACAAGCAAGGGTCCATTAATTATAAAATAAAAAAAAACCCTCTTGTCATCGCCACAGTCAGTCCGTAAAACAGCCAATATTCATATTAATCTATGGTAAAAACTTACCTGGATTACGAGTCTATATCCGACCGATGAAAGATTTACCTCCCGCATCCGATGCCAAAATTAATATTGATTTTATTTCAATTTGTTTACTTAAACACTGACTTTGTTTAGACGTTTCAAAACGTATTGGTACCGATTATTTTATTGACGGTTTGTTTGTAATTACTAAAACATATTGTTTGGTTTCACGTCCAAACATTTTCTTATTTTGACATTCTTCTGTGCGAATCTCTGATTTTTTGTGTAGGTTCTTACTTACTTGTCTTTGTTAAATAATAAATCCGAAGCATAAAAAAACATAAATATCTTCTGCTTATGTACAGATAATTTCCAAAATCTCCTCAGTAATGTTATAAATTAGCTTTGAAATTAAAATTAGCGTGTGTCGGTGAGTTTGTAACTCGATCCGGGGCTAATTGTGGGCTAATGTAACATCGCAGGTGGTCCTATTTGCTTTACTTTTCACGCTTATTATGTTTACATATGTATTTGTGTATTTTTTTCTTTCGTTAAAAAGTATCTGTCCACACATTTATTTAAGATTACAAATCTGAGGGAAAAAATTGTGTACCTAACTCAAGTTCTGATATCGTGATTCAGGAAGATAAGATGGTACTTGACAGTAAGTAGTGGAACAAAGAAACCAGAAAATCTTCACACTGTCCCATCGCTAATGCAAATCTGAGGCATAATGTGCGTGATAACGATAAGGCTACATTATGCCTTTTATCTCGTTTATTCGCGCGCAAATAGAAAGAGAGCTAAGGCGCGATAGAGCTATTAATTAAATTAAATTAAGTAAATCATTTATTAATCAGATAACTCAGATCCATATAGTGTTAGTAACAATGATCTTACAAACTATGTTAGTTATAAAAAACAATAATCACGAAAGATTCCCTATCCGACAAAGATGTGGGCCGTCACGATGGGGCTGACATAACCTCAGGGTTAAAAGCTCCAATTAAAATAAAATAAAAAACAGAAAAAAAAGGTGGCATGCAAGCGCACCCATACTATACACGCTGATATACTACGGCAGCAGGAGTAGGTAGGTATACATCATTATACGGGGCTCAACTTAATATGGGATGATGAGGCCATGAAACTGAAAACCTTTCACCTGCTGTCTCATACTTACATTCTGGTCTATTATAGGTACCTCGTAAAAGAGCTATATGTACGACCCATGATCGAAATAGACAAAGAAAAACCAGATACTCTTTTGTTAAATAAAGTGAAAATTAGGTCGCATTTGGCATTAGCAAGTGGAAGGAGGCACGAAGGCGACCGACTGTCGAATGCTAATCAGCCGATATTAAGACGCTGCGTTTGTACATTTTCTTTTTGATGTCCTGGTTAAGACGAGTTTTCACCGCTGCGACTAAAATTACGTTGTGACCTCGACCTCGTATGTAGGTATTCATGTTTTTAGCAAGTCTCTGTCACTGATTAAATTCTTCTGTCTTAAAAGTAAGACAGAAGAATTTAATCAGTGACAGTAGACTAGAAGAAGAAGAAGAAGAAGATTTGAAGAAGAAGAAGAAGAGAAGAAGAAAGACTAAAATCTTTACCAAGTTCTATAAACGAAAAAGTACATAGTTTGAGTTTCATATATTATTTATTGAAACGGTACACTGTGTAATAAAATCAAAAGTCAAAGTTATAAAAAAACTCCACGATCAACTTTTATCCAAGGCAAATTTTTACTTTTACGTTCATATTTTTTTGTTTTATTGCTGTTTATATACATGCCATCGACTCAACATAATACGAAGAATAATAGGTACCTACACAAAATTCTAATTTTTGTTGATACTAAAAACAGCAGTATCTTTTGACAGCGGTAAATAGAATTTCGTTGCACATTTATCAATTGAATCAATGTACATAAGTATGCACAATAAAAATACAAAAAGAAAAATAGATTTATATAATTTTCCCAGTCGCAAAACCGCGGCGTCGAGACCGCTCCTCGTTTCCCAACATTAGCATGTTGTAAGAATTTGCAATTTGCATGGATTCCGCATGACTTCCGACTCCCCTTAATAAAAACAATGCTCGTTGCCAGAATTAGCTCCCTAACTAATAGATATAACAATAAGGAAGGATACGAATGAAACTTATCTAGACAATTACAGCAAATACAGCTTTTTGTTGGTCTTAAAACTTAAGCCCACTTTAAGATAGCGTAAATTACTTTTAAGATAAAGTAAATGTTATTTTTTCTGGCAGAGTACGTGTCTTTTAACACGTCTAGGTTACATACTAAATGCCGATAAAGACTGGAATGAAATGCCGGAACTTTTTTGGTCTTAAAACTTTGGTTGACTTTAAATTGGTCCTGGATAGTTCCGTTAGATGGCAATATGAGAGCGTCGGTGGAGCTATGAAAACTCAAGCTTGGTGTCCTGGAGTGCGATTTTTGAAACTCATTGGTTGAACTCAGTGGTTGAAAATGTCAAAATTTCCTATGGAGATATGCATCTTTCTCCTGCTGATTTGACATTCAAAAATCGCACTCCTGAAGTATGATTTTTAAAAGTCAAATCAGCAGGAGAAAGATGCATATCTCCACAGTAATTTTGACATTTTCAACTGCTAAACTCAGCGAATGAGATTCAAAAATCGCACTCCAGGTTCGAATCCGCACGGATATCATACCATGTACCAATGAGTTTTACAGCCTGCTCTCAAACGGTGAAGGAAAACATCGTGAGGAAACCTGCATGCGCTGAAGAAGAAATTCCGATTCCGATGCGTACTTATGTGAAGTTTACCAATTGGGCACGCGTGGTGGACTAACGCCCATACACCCTCCCTTAGGGTAGGCCTATGCCATGCAGAGGGACGTAAAAAGATGTAGCTTAGCTTTCATTTATGTTTTTTTTATATAATGATGATAATTAATATCATAATAATGATATTAGAGTGTCGATCAAATAATCTATCGATGATCGGCATAGCAATAGTTCTCTACGTCTCTAGAGGAAAGTCTAAATATTTTAAAAATTGACCGAGTTTCCTCTATAAAACAGAGCAGGTAACAAAACGCAGCGTGTCGCAACATCAAGGTGCGAGCAGCATAAACAAGACGCAAGTAAAACAATGACGACTATTATTAGAGGCTTGTTTACCGGCGACCCGTTTCACAATTTTTATTAGGTACCTATCTAGCGTTTTTACGATCAGTCAAATTGTTATATGGGACTTTAATCGAATTGAAATTTAGATTTTTGTGTTATCGTGGCTCGCGTGGTAGAGTAAGGTCCATTCCCTCTCACCCCTGCCCTGCAACTTACTTTAGTCATAATTTTTAGTTTGATTTATATGGTAGGCTTCTAAGTTTCTGAAACACTCTAAAAGGCAACTGCTTTTAGTTTATATTTGAGTGATTTCTAATATAAGAACTAGATGCAGTCGCATTTATAATCTTAGTCACTGTCATCGACAATGGGACAATAATAAACAAAATATATTGTTTTGTTTTTTAATCTGCCATTGTTATTGAACGTTTTGATTGTGATAATCTAGTTTTTTATTCTAGATCAAAGTTTCATGATACTAAATTCTCAATATAAAAAAATTCTGAAGCGATAAATAATAATATACTTAACATTTTTAATATTCAAACATCGCTCGAAATAAACGAAACAATTTCCATCCATTCTCGTTCCAACCGTACACCGCATAGAGAATCTAAATCTCTAAAATGTTTGCTATGAAAATATTTGCCGTAGCCACGCTATGATAACCTTTATTACTGTGAGGAATGGACTCTAAACTACCGGAGTTATTTATAGAGCAATGAAGTTAATCCTGCGATTAACCTAGAGTTATAAGGTGTTTCACTTTTAGTAGAATAGCCGCTATAAAAGTCGCTCAAAGTTGACATTTATTTTATACTGGTGGACCCAAGAAGCTTACATACCTAGAGAGATGGAGATTGCATTACAAACATCTTTTTGAAGCCAGAATCTATGACCTTTATGATGTTTCCCATCTCATTTCTTATTTACATGGAGGTCAAATGAAGGTCATTCAATGACAACTCCATGTAAAAAGGAAATGAGATGAGAAACATCAGTGACGTCATAAAGGTCATAGGTATTCTGGCTTCAAAAAGATGTTTGTAATGCAATCTCCATCTCTGTAGGTGTGTAAGCTTCTTGGGTGGACCCGTCACCGTGTGTGGAACGATCACAGTAGTAGAATCTCCCGGTCAGGACAGTATGTGGATACAGGTTTAGTGGTAGGTACTTGACCTTTAGCATCACGGAAGGCACGGTAAGCAGTTGGTCTTGGATAGTTCCGTTAAGTGGGGGTGTCAATTTTACCAGGCCTCCAATTTTAGTCTGCTTCTTTTTGCATGTCAGCATACGCTGTATCACATGACAGTTACCCATGCTATGCATACCCGTCGAAAGCTGCGCCCCAGGGTGTGAACGGACTCAGGTTTCGTCACTATCGGACTTTCTGGTAGTGACAGAGACCTGAATGTATCTTAGAAATAGTAGGCTAAGAAAGCTAACAGATAAGAAAGAGTATGTAGTATCTAACTATAGTAACAATTACGGAAAGAGATTATGTAATCATGTCTTACCAAAGATAATTAACAGTCTACCAGTTGATATACAAAGTACTTACATTTCAAATCCTAAGTTTAAACCCATTGTAAAAAAACATTACTTATCATTATCACTTACCGACATAGACTATATCCTTTAACTGTGCAGTTATGTGTATGCATCATCCATCATCATCAGGCATTGCCACAACTACCAACTCACTGCTAGGATGGTGATTGTGGCAATGCTCATACGAGTCATCCTTTATGTGTATCATACCTACCTAAAAAGTTAATTTGACTTACCTAAAATTCATAACTAAATGTAACATTAATTAACGAAACATACCTATGTAATAACATACCTATGTAAAAGTAGAAATACCTAATTGGTCCGCGAATGTGAACGCCCCTTCCCCAGATAAACCCTTACAGGTTTTCGTGGGACGGGTTTTTGTCCTTGTTGTGTTTTGTAAATTTCTTTATTCAATAAAATAAAAATAAAAAAAAAAAACTGGCGTCCATGCACCCCTTTAATTGGTTAACTTACTCCATGGTTTAAGGCCTTACCAAGTTTATCTATACCGGTTATCTCAGGAAGATGGAAATAGGTATAGGTATATCCATGGGTTATCTCTAACTTACTTTCAGCTTGTCGCGGAAACAAGCTCAAATTCAAGCTTCAACAAAGAGATTCAAAATAAATTAAATGTTAAAAGAGATTTAAAAAGAGATAAAATACTTTACCTATCTCATCTCAACGTACGAGAGAGTACGGAATTTAGAAATTATGCTACACAAGGACTTTATAAGAATGCAATTGATATTTTTTCAAGACTAAATGCTGGTATTTAGATATTAATATATTCCGAGTAGGTATTAACAGTATAGATGGGGAACAGGCATAGATTACCTGTATCGTTTTTGGATTAGTTACGTGGCTTTTACAAACAATGGTAATTATTACCTGTCTCGTATTGCTTTTTTTTTGTAAATGTAAGAATGGATTGGATAAGCATAATACATATTCAAACCATTTTTATGAAACATACTTGTAATCTATAGGAAGGAAAGGAATTTTTAAACCGACCAAAAACCTATTGCAACCGATTATTACCGATTGCAAGCATAACTTTAAGAATTTGAAAACGAGCCAAACTGATTTTTTTTGTAGATCTATCCATCAAATTCTTACATTCCTTATCATTTTACCTTATTACCTTTTAAGATAGTGAATAATCATAATATATATAATATATAATCTATATATACATATCTATATATATAAAAGAAAGTCGGGTTTGTTCGAACACTTATATAACTCGAGAACGGCTGGACCGATTTTCATGATTTTTGGTTTGTTGTATTTGTCTCCGTCCCGAATAGCAGAATAACTATAAAAAACATTGGAAAATTGACAAAAAAATAAAATGTCCACGCGTACGAAGTCGCGGACAAAAGCTAGTATATTATATAAAACAAAGTCGGGTTTGTTCGAACACTTATAACTCGAGAACGGGTGGACCGATTTTCATGGTTTTTGATTTGTTGTATTTGTCTCCGTCCCGTCTAGCAGGATAACTATTAAAAACATTGGAAAATTGACGAAAAAATAAAATGTCCACGTGTACGAAGTCGCGGGCAATAGTACTTTATATTATTTACCTGGATACCGTAGGTACCTATTACTAATTAAAAATCAATAGAAATATCTAAAACTTACCTGAAAAAATAGGCAGAAGCACACCCATTGGTAGTACTTATAGATCTTCCTGTCACTCATGTCTTCCTTCCCCTTCTCCCTGCTGTTCCCGATCCCAGGATACGGCACCTCCACTCCGACCTTCTTGTTAAAGAAACTTTTCAACGTATACGTCGAGTGTATCCAACAATACGTGTTCAAAACGTCCTCTGGTATATCCTTGGTGTGTATACAGTCTATAGGGTTGCCAACGTATTGTCTTGTGGTCACTATTAGACTGAACGATATTAGGAGGATAACTGTTATAGAATAGTGCAGTCGGAAAACAGGCGAGTCGATGTGCACGTAGTTTACCTTAATTAGATTTTTTAACCCGCGAAAAACGTCTAACATTTTAGATCGAGACTTGTTCTGTCCACTAACATTATTTTCGTAATATTATTGTTTCGGAGCACCAGGAGTTTTAACGGTTCGTTGGTCGTAAGGCACTTTTTGGCAGTGTTTAGCTTTTTACAGTTGGTTCAAGTTCGTTTACGTTGGTGTAACTTTTTTGGTATTTTTATAAACTTCAGTAGCGATGTCGTTTGTGTCATTTTTTCTTCGTTTCATTGTTTTATTTTTTTTCTACTCATGTGTATTTAGCCATTATGTCTTTGTTTAATCATCGGTTAGTAATGCTGCGAAATTAATTCGAAATTTATAGATATTAGATAAACTTTCGGTTGTCGGAATATACGCGGACTATTTTATAAATTCAAAACGTTGCCGATTCGAAGGAGCGTCTAAAACAGTCTGTAGAAACCTATTTACTAGTGCATTCGCAGCACAAATGCAGCAAAAACTTGGGACAACACGAAATGGATCAATTTATTTCGTAAATCAAACTTTAAGACATTATTTGTTCACTTCTGACCAATTTTAAAGCAGTTCTAGTAAAGATTAATGGTGGAATATCACGAAGAGTTCATGTCTAGGCCGAAAATAAAGATTATATAGACTGAAATAAAACCAGAAATAATATCGAAAGCTTTTTGTATTTTGAATACATTATCAACAGTGCATTTCGGTTCATGAATTTTTATTGTGTTCCATTGGGTTTCATAAATCAAGCAAATTAGTCAAATAATGTAAGTTACGTAGCTACTACCTAGTAACTAACTCTATGAGACAACTTTTGAAATGAATGCCTTTTTCAAGTTCCTTTATAACATTGTACTTTAGAACAATTAGAAGTATAACTTCTTACGAGCGTGCATAAGCACATACACGCTTATTTTTAAATAAATAAAACAAATCGTTAACACATCCTGTTGTAATCTTAGTACCGTACTTCAAAGAAAATTATGAAATACACATTTAAAAAAACAAGATGGCGGAAGGAAATAGCCATGTTGTCTCATCAAACCGTTTGGAAAATATCTTTTGAAATTAGAATCTAAACGACCACATTCCTCCTAGTTAAATAAGATAAATTGAGTCATTATAACGCGACTAAATCTCAAGGTTGGCCTATTTATTATATAAACAATAGTAGTAACGGTAACATTTTATTTTTATACTTTATAGAAATATACGCCACGTCTTTCAACGGTCTGATAAACAAAAATAAAATGTACAATTCCGAAAAAGCACTAAAAACCTTACTCTACAGATAATACGAATGAAAATTGGTGAAAATTTTGGAATTTCAGCAGCAAAATAAAAGACCTAATGAGCTTTCAAAGTAGTCACATATGATATACTTTATTATGACAACGGCAGATTTATAAGAACTCTGACGGATATTATTATCGTGTTAAACAAGTTTAGAATTTCTTTGAAAGCTATTTAGGTTCGTTATTGTTTGAAGATGAGTCAAATCACCTGCTCGTGTCACTTTGCTTCGCAATTTTCTTTGGTTGTAAACACGTGTGAAAATTCGATGTTAAAAAAAAGTAATAAAGTTGTTTTCAGTTTGATACAGCTGTTAATTTTGATAGTGAAAACTCCATGTTTGGTTTGTTGGAATTTGCTATTTTGCACCTTAATATTCAACTGTAAAGAATGTTTTTTTCTATGTAAATATAATATAATAAAGATTGTATACAGTTATCAATTCTATCCGATTCATAATGTTTGAAAATGCTGAGTATATTTACAATATTCCGCAATAATGTTTACTCTATATTTTATTGGCTGCAATAAAATATAGAGTAAACGTATCGTTCGTATTGTTCTCATTGACTCATAAAGACACTTGTTTAAGACGATTTTTTATTTTGTGACAAGCAAATGTGTTGTGTGTGTGTGTGTGTGTTTGTGTGATGAAATAAAGACCGTACTACCTCGTCCAGCTAATTTTGAACTTCCGTTACACGAAAAGGTCGGGGATCCAAATTTCAAAGCCCTCGCATAAAAAGTGTTTCACTTCAAAAATACAAAACGTAACTCAGTGACCAGTGAGCAGTGGCATGAGACGGGAGAAACAGAGAATGAGTGTAGGTATATAAAGGTTGGGGGAGGGGGGGGGGGGCAAACAGGGGCCCACGCTCCGGGCGGCAGGTCTAGGGGGCGCCAAAATGAAGAGTATGAAAAATAAAATATTGCAACGACTTGAAAATATTGTAAAAAAAATCTATTAGGTCATATTGCAATGATCTCATTATATTGCGGTAAAATCTCGAGCTCGCTTCGCTCGTTCAGATTTTTTTTTTATTGTATTGGAAGTATCAGCAATAAAGTTTTTGAAGTTTGAAGTTTGAAGTTTCCAGTCATGTCTATTGCAGAATTCGATCCAGATTTTAGATCATATTACGACGAGCTAATCTTATTGCCGTAAAATCTCGAGCTGGCTTAATTTACTCACTCCAAGTTTTAGATATTTTTGCAACAACTAAAACTGGACCCGGCCACCACCCCTGGAAAAAATTATTGCTACTCCCTTGGAGGGGAGGGGCGCCAATGTCAAGTTTTTGCCCCGGGTCGGAAAAATCGTAGATCCGGAGCTGTCGCGTGGTGTTCGCGTGGTTCGCGTTTGAGCATGCCATGAGGATCCGCCATCTCTTCCCAACTATGTTTTTGGTCAGAAAAACAATCTTTGAGATTGGGAATAGATAATTAGTACTATAATGGAGTTGGTACTATAGTGAAATGGAGTCCACAAAAACTACTTGACATTTGCAGTAATGCAGTGCTAACACACAAGCAAAATTCTATTAAATAAAAAAAAATTACTACAAATATCTTTAATCAGTAAAAATGATCCAGACATCCAGAGCTTTTATTACAACACAAAGAAAAATTACTACAAACAAGTTAATCAAAGTTCCGTAAACAATTTTTTTCCAATATATTAAAATTAAATTAATCAGTGGTCCAGAAACTCTTTGAAGATTGAAATATATAAATAAAAAGCCCTATTAACAACTGTAGGTACGACTGTTCTAACCGATCTTTGACCACTTAATTTTAACAAATGAACACCGAGAGACAACCAGACGAGTTCATTTATTATTTATTGTGTCGTAATTTTTACTATACTTATAATAACTATTTTGTTTGGAGCCCTTCTGCTAGTGACGTCATCACCAGTTACTCACTAAGATTGTAAGAAAAATTGTATTGCCAATTGAGATAATAAATTGTTTTATAAAACCTACAAATGTGCATATCATTATATAAACCTAACTACTTATGTTAAATACCAATATCCCTGCACTGCCACGTAGTGGATCTACGTCAAAGTTTCAGAACTATAGACTGCTTAGACTAAGTCTATGGCTCTATGCAGTGACTTACCTACAGTACGTACCTAGTTGAACTTTAGCATCATTATAAGCGAAGTTTGACGTGGTGGAACATTATGTGCCTGATCGAAAGTGAATTGAAAAAGTATGTAGGTACAAATTTACTCTAATGAATAATTTTAATGAATTAATTGTCATAGCATATTTCGAGTAAGTACGGTCAGCATCAGAGAAATCAAGCCCCCTTGCGCTTATACAGGAAGATTTTTTTATCACCATCCAAATTTTAATAAAATGTTTGTTTATGAAAAAAAATCGATACGTGTTTTTTCTTTTAGTATCGCTCAATACTAAAATATTGAGATATGACTACGCAAAAATGTCTTAAGAAAAACAATTCGACTGGACACAGTACGCACCTACCTGTGCCACAGATTACTTATTAATAGTTACTACCACTCGACCCGATTTCGCGCGCTTTTTCGAATTTAGAACTTTGCTTTTCAAGAACGAAAATTAACGAACGAATCTCTGTGGTCAGTAATTTTCTTTGGGTCAGAGCCTTTTAATTTTTAGAAAAAGTTTATTATGTGTCATTGTGTCATTCAAAGAGTACTTTATTATAACCGTGTCATTGAACAAAAATAAACAAAATAAGGGACTAGTATAACATTTTAACAATGTTTTGAAAGTTTTGTGTGTTCGTGTTAAGTTTACAATGCGTGGGACTCTGAAGCTAGGGCTCCGCTCCCCGGTCCTGCCGCACCCGGTCGGTACGAATACGAAACTCGATGACCAAGCTTTATGGAAAATAGAGAAAAGAAAAAAGAAAAAAAAAAGAAAGAAAAATAAAGAAATTCTATTCTATTCTATTCTATTCTAAAATTCTGTAGGATAAAATTTTTAAATGTGCAATTTTGACCTGCCCTTTTTTTTAATGAAATGGGTTCTATAAGTGATACCAAACATGTAGAAAAAATTTGGATGGTGATAAAAAAATCTTCCTGTATAAAGATTAAGATAGAGGGGTCAGATTTCTTTGAAGCTGGCTGTACAACGACGCAGGATATTTTTAAGTGCATAAGGTGTGTGCGCTAAACACATAATTAATTAATTATGCTCTCTCACGTCCTTGCCTTCCTGTAAAAACGGCCACTGCAAATTAAACAAACACATAAAAGAGGACATGGCATATTATTATGCATATTATTTGTGAATGTGGCCTACTAATGTACAAACGAAGTACTCAGTTAGATTGACAGGTACTGACTCGAGATGAGATACAAAACCTCCATGTTAAAAACCTACTGCCATTCTTAACTGCAATAGGGATTAATGGGGAACTGTAGAAGGACCGAGCGCAAAGTCTGTCAAGACCCCATTCCCGGGCCGGAATTAGGGGAGGGCAACCGGGGCAGCCGCCCCGGGCCTCCACAAAAGAGGGGCCCCCACAACACAATACACTTCCGAAAAGTTATCAAATTCATACACTAGTAAACAACTTTTCATTTGATATTTTTTCGCGTTTTAACTTTACCTACATAACTTTGTACAAACATGAACAGAAATCATCGATCTATATTTTTTCAGTCCAATCAGGCAATCAGTAAAATATCAAAATCTCAAATGGCCCAGTAGGCATGCCACCCCCGAGAAAACGACAAAAATCGAGATGTGCCTCCATCCTTACTATTTTAAGAAGGATCTAAAGCTAGAAAGAGCGCGCATCACGTTTTTCTCGTTTAAACGCTTTGTCGTGGGTGGCATGCTAGCCGTGCTGATAAGCACTTGCAATTTACTCCTCATCTTAAGGGATTATCCAAATGGCTCAATGGCTGAGTGGGGTGGTAGGTACTCGCCGCCTGCATCCTCGGAGGTTGGATATTCGATTCCGTGTCTCGACTCTTTACTTTTGTTGTTTCAATTGTATATAATTATGTAATTTACATTAGCTTATAATAAATTTCCGCAAAGTAGCGCCTGATTCAATTAATTACCAAACATATTTGATCAACAAATAAAAAATAATTGATTTTTTCACAACATTCGTTTCATTACCAAAATCAAGCCGTTAAACCCTAGCGCATTCGTTCGATGACGCGAAAATAAATAATTTCGGATAATTCTTGTTTCTGATAATATTTATGTTTGTTAAATAATAAAAGAATCTGTACTTGGTTTCACAATAAATTATTTATTGGAAAACTCGACTGAAAAAAATTGCCCATTTTATTTGGAAAATAATTTGGGGCCAGGGGGCCTCCACTCCGTTGTTGCCCCGAGACCTCCACACCTCTAAATCCGGCCCTGCCCCATTCACACACTAATAATAATACCTTCCAATCAGTGGTGGGTTGGATGCAGTGGCTGTATAACCAGCAGCTACCATGCCAGAAGGAATTATTTGCTTCTTATGACACCCTGGTCTAGTATTACTACAGATAACTTTGTTGACTGATGTAATTAATAAACAAACCAACAATCAGCAGGATGATATAATTAACTAATAACAGAACAGACAACAGCACGTGGTAAAGTGATCAGATCACTGAAGTGACACACTCTGAGGTGATTACCCTTTGGCGGCCTCACTAAAACGCTACAACGTTCTTTAATACTTAATTATAATACTCTTAACATTAGTAAGTGTGGCGAGCATCTCCTCATGTATAAAGATGTGCAAAAGCGCCATATGAATAGGTGTGGCATAGAGCCCACGAAGGGGGAGAATTTGGTGGCCAATCGTTTAGCATGAAGAGCTCGCGTTAACAGCCAAAACTATGATTTTGAAGCGAGTAGGCGATTACGAAACGTGAAAAGTTGAAAGCCCGACCACTAGCGTCAATCAATATTAGGATTTTAAGAACAGTGCGGCGTGCTTACGAAGAAGAAGATTGGCTATGTTAGCCACATGAGACCTCATCAACACCAACATCGGAGTTGAAGCAGTTTTCGAAAACGTTTTGAAACACCTCTGTCATAGAAGCAGTTTTTGAAAATACTTCTATACAAACTTGAAATTTATTTGCAGTTGGAGAATCTACATTTATAATGGATTGTTATAAAATTATCATCACATCAATATCCATAAGAAATTACTACTGAACAGCAAAACAAAATGTTCTATATAATCTAAACGCTGCTCTGTGGCAAACAAATTGGTGATTAAAGTTAGATCGAGGTACCTATTGCTTTTGCTCAAGTAAACTCATTCGAATGACACCCAGGAATAGTAGAAGGGCTGCCCAATTATATGCCGAGACCACACGGGAAACTAAATAAATTTAAATAAAGCCAAACAATTCATAAAGTCGTAAAACGTAGAACAAAGAGTGTCAACTCGTTTATGTGCTCTTTAAAAGAATGTCACAGAAAATACAATTCACAAGAGAGACAGCTCATAGTGAAACAAAATAAATGTCACTAATTCTATAATTTTCATCGCTGTCACCTCGGTAAAGATTAGGGTGACCGTGGTTCTTATCGTTAAGAGGACACTGACCTAATTTCTTGGCTCGATTGTTAAGCCAGTGAGGTAGAAACATCTTGTAGATATTTTAATCGAGATTCTTGAGATTAAAGCGCTTTTTCATAAGTTGTGTTTGCACTTTCTTTTGGATGTCTAGTCTAATACAATGCCTCTTAGGTAATGAACTGAAAAGTATTGTATGTCAGCATAATTTATTTTTAGCATGTTGCACAATGTTTGAATCTGATGTATTAGAAACATAGGTACTTTCGATGATAAAATCGATCAATTTACTGCTAAATATAAAAAACACGTCTATTTATACTTTCGGTTTCAATTTTAAATAGAAATAACGTGTTTTTTTCTTCTACATCATGTAAGGATGAAAACCATTAAGTACCACATTTAGGATTAGAAATTTGTAAAATTAAACTTTACGTCTACTATCAATTCAATTCAATTCAATCAGTACAATCGTTAATTCTGTACGGAACTTTTAAGACGTTTTATTGTCTCAGTAGGTACTTCAAGCTTGTCAACTAAAATAAATTATGGACCGATGCTTTATTTTTAAATCCCGACGTTTATTTTAGTTACAAAATCATTAAATTTTTTGTTCTTTTGTGGTTTATCTAACGTGATAATTAATATATCATAATCCTATCACATCGCAACACTTGGCCACTCTACACGCAAGAAAACGAGAGTTGGCAGCCGCGCAAACTGACACACACTCCAATTATATTGTATTATTCATTCACAAGTTCACAGTGGGCGGGTATTTTTATATTTGTATTTACGGTAAGTGGGAGTAATTGGGGCAAACATTACTGGATTTATGCTAGATCTGTATGAAATCTCACATTAGAAAAGAGTAGCTCAAGTGTGAGGTAAAAGTGTCTGTGGTTTTACTTACGTTACGCTCAATCATCAAGACAATTGATCATTGACAGATTAATCAAAGAATACAAAATGTTTTATTTTAATTTTGACTACTGAAAAAATACAACCGTAAAGGTAGGCAAATTAGAACGGGCAACATCGATCGCAGCGTAAAATGCGTACTTTTCGCAGACTAGAGCGGGGCGGGTCGCAACGCATTGACGGATTTTTAGTTTGGCCAGTAATACTGGCTGACAGTCAAAAGTTCCACGTGGTATTAGTACCTTACGACGGGCTACACGGACGGAAAACGGAAATTCGCCGCGCGAAAATGCGACCCGCTCCCCCGGGCGTAGTATAATATAACTATATAGTCCTTACAACACGGCAACGGGTGTACTTGCGCAGAGCAACGGAGGCCTTGCGGGGAAGCGGGCGGCAGGGGTCTCATCATGAGACCTGGGCTCTGTTTAATAAACGCGTCAATGACAATTTGACAATGACAATTCAGAGTACATTGCTGAGAATGCTAGGACACATGAAGCACTGCAAGTTTAGCGTCATTAGTAACCAGCAATGAACTCTGAATTGTCATTGTCAAATTGTCATTGTCGCGTTTATTAAACAGGACCCTGTATGAAGGTGTTGGGGTTGCCTTGCATATCTGCGCATGCGAGCGTTGCCATACTGTGAGGCTTATAGTAATACTGTGGTAGTATGCGATTAGTTCATAGCGATTTTGGCGGATTTTTGAGCAGCGGCTCGTCGTGATATGCGCTTACCTTACGAATAAGTAGGTATAAGTACCTACAAATTTTATCTCTCGGAACCCGTTTCTCAAGCACGAAATTAGTCAGAATTGCAGCAGTTAAACTACAAAGTGTTGTTACGACAAGACTCATTGTCAGATAAATAGTTTTTACTCTTACAAACTGCCTACTTAGCACCGTACTTTGGGTTTTAAATTAAAAACAAAAGAGAAACATGTTAGCGGTTTTTTTTTGCATCTTTGCCAAATTGCATGCAATGAGCATTTACCAGTTTTAATGGTAGTGTCAAAGTTAACTAAATATTTATGAAAAGAAAACTAATAAGTTTACTCAACGTACAACATTGTGACAGAATAGAATGATTTAAAAAAACGCATTTTGCTATGCCGCGCTAAAATAAATTTATGTTTTTTGGAAGTAGGTACTTATTTATATACTCCTGTCAAAAATTTCACCTGAGAATATTTATGTTATGTTAAGAATGGAACATCCCATTTCTTCCGAATGAGTTACCTACCTTGGTACAAGCGCTAGCAAAGTACAAGAAACTTCGGTGCCAAAAAAGGATTATGTTTACATCCTCGGCTTCATCTACACTTTGCATCAAGTGACCGGAAGTCAAGTCAAGCGCGAGCCCATTTCGCATTTTTTAAATGTAGTTAGTTTAAAATCTACGCCTCTTCATCAACGAAAAAAAGAATCAAACAGCACACAAAACTAAAACACAAAAACAAGCAGCACCAAAATATAATTGACTATACGTTCCAGTTCGCTCTCTATTCATCCAACTACACCAAGATATTTTAAATCTGAAATAAACCCACGTCGCCTCTAATGAGGGACTAATGTCCCTGGTACCGAAAACACCATAAACATCCCAAACTAGTAGTCAAGCCATTAGTATAAATACCATCACGCTATAAACATCTGTACACGTCACTGTATACTTTAAAATAACCGATAAATAAAGCAATACAAGACAGAATAAATTTCACTTGAAAAGGTGAAAGGATAACTAACTGTCTTCAAGCATGAACTACCGTAAGCTACCACAATGGTAGTTATTTTGAACAGTCGTAAAAATGCCAATGTTGCCATATCTTTTTACGAATAAATACCATCCGGTGTCGTTGACTCTTGCAGGATCTAATTCGTTTCCGAATCGGTTGTGCATTGGTTCTCAAAGTTGGTTTGTTGGTGTGCGGTGGTCCCACAATGTTTATTTTAGCCCCAACAAAATTCAATTATCTTTCAAGATTTTAATGATTATATAGCTTATGCGTATGCTTATCTTACCTTGAATATTATAAAATTTGATGCAATGGATATGGTGCACGACACAAATAAGTTTTTTTAGCTGATGAAAATATTCGTAGTAAATTTTTTCCCAATTTTTGTATGCCCATTTTAGCGGAAAATAGAAAGCTACAATCATTTGTTAGGAACTACGTATTCCACCTGTCCACAAATATACGATCTGAATTTAAAGTTTGTTCGAGTTTACTAGGCCAAGTTTATATGCGACAATCGTTTAAGTTTTATAAATGGCTAGTATAATTCAGTGTCGAAACAAATGAACAAACAATAGTTAAAGTTATAATATGCTCCTAACTTGGAGTAAGTTATCTTCGGCTGAACTAAGCTTCTCAGGACATTTTGTCTCTTTGAATTTGTTGGGTCAGCTGTGCCTGTTTTGTAAGTTTAATTGTCATCCATACTCATTTTAGTATAGTACTACAGTAATCCGCTAGTTGACAACTAGGCAAATCAACAACTCTTTAACGGACGTCAAAACACGCGCTTTGTATAAAAAATACGAAATAGTAACTAGTGACGTCATCAACATTTCATTAATTTTATGGTGGATTCTGTTAACTTTCAATGATTATTAGGCCCATTAGGCCAAAGTACTAGATTTTGACGTCTTGTCTAATACCACAAGACACGTTATTCCATCTTGAAATCTAAAATACGCTACGGAGTCACGTTGCAGGAACTGACCCGAGTACTCGTCTCGCGTGGTTTCGCGCGTCGCGTTTGTGCCTGCCACGAGGCTCCACATCCCTCAATCTCTTCTTGATCTTGTCCAAAAACAATCCCTGAGATTGGGATAGATTCTCCTAATAAACTACTTGACACTGGCGGAAATGCAGTGCTAACGCACAAGCAAGAGTCCAATTATTATAAATAAAAAAAATAAAAAAATACGCTACAACTCCACGCTTTACAAGATGGATGCTAATTATAGCACAGTTTATGTCCATCCTATATGAGAATACGGTGATGAGTCTGATGGTGGTAGTACCTAAAGGTTCATTCATTGGACCTAAAAAGTTTGAGAACAGCTGCAATAAAACATGGATTCCAAATATAAATCGTCAGTAATGAGCTCTCGTACTGCATTCGGTTCTTGTGTACCATTTGAGATGCTTTGATCGCGTCTCTGCACTCTTAAAGAGTTATTTACGTTCGTGTACGAGTCGCGGTAGATAAAAGTGCGATTTGTTTGAAATTCGCCGGTTGATTTATATCGTTTTTGGTCTTTACTACACTTTGTTCCAGATAACAATTAGAATGTTAAGGTTATTTTGTTTCAAAGAAACAAAGAGCTGGAACACTTATTCTTACAAATTAGAACGGTTTTAGCCCGTGTTCGAATTTTTTTTTCCTCTTCTGAGCATCTAAATCTAAACTATTATAAAACTGTAACAGAAATTTGTCTGTACATTGAAGATATTTACAAAAAAAAATTACGATATGGTTTTTAGATGTCCCGGATTCCAAATACCAAATTTTTGGATTTTTTGTCTGTCTGTTTGTTTGTTTGTTTGTTTGTTTGTTTGTTTGTTCGTTTGTTTGTTTGTTTGTTTTGGTGTTTGTTTGTTCGAGTATCATGCAAAAACTACTGAACCGATTTTGATGAAACTTTTTTTGTTTGATAGCTTATCATTTGACTTAAAATCTGGTATATAATTTATGCGGACGAAGTCGCGGGTAAAAGCTCGTAGGTAATAAAAAAACTGTATTTCAGAATTTTCGATTGTCCATATTCTGTTAGCAGCACAAGTTTACATCGAATATAAGTATAATAACAATTCAAACAAGGAATTATTTCGATTAAATGATAACAAATGATAACAAACTAACCAACAATGTCCACTAAATATCACGTGAAAGAAAACAATTCAGTGGGTGTGTCTAATAGAACGCCTACTGAATATTATTTTTGTCCCGAACAGTAAAATTCTTATGACGTCTTATGTTCATCAATTCTCAGAATTCATGTTAGACTAAAATCCCGTTACCAGTTTTTGTCTCCATGTGTTTAGGCAATGACATCTTATTTTGAAGGCTTCGGAAAACAGAGTTGGCTACGTTCTTATTCCAATCGCAACAACCCCTTGCAGCCTGATGTCATTATTGACGATAAACTGAATATATTGAATGTTTTATTATAATTATAACTTTAGAACCTGTTTGATAAATATACTGGGTGGAACGTAACGAGGGTCTTTCCTTTTAAGGGTGTATTCAAACAATGAAACTAAACAACTTTCCCTACGGAACATGGGTCGAAACAAAATAAAAAATATTGGGCCTCCCATACTAAAGTGCGGTACAGCTGGGAGGCCCAAATTTTTTTTTTCGACCTATGTTCCTTAGGGAATGTTGTTTAGTTTCATTGTCTGAATACACCCTTTAAAGGAAGGACCCTCGTTACGTTCCACCCTGTATTGTATGTCATGTTACATCCTTCCGAGAAGTAAGAAGGTTTTAAATGTGAAAGAATCATCAAAATCAGTTTAATAGTCTGAGTAAATCTTTCCTATTCACACGTGACACGATCGAACTATTCGAAACCCTATCAAAACGACCGATGACGTAGCAACCCCATGGTCCGACCATTTTATGAAGGAACCAATTTTTTTCGTATATCTGTTAATTTTAGCTTCAATTTGATATACATGTGCCTATTGCCTGAACTAAATAAACGTATAGATACCTAATGTGATCCAGGGGATTGCGACGTGCCAGAATGGCAACCCTGTTTTTTAGGATCCCTATTTTATTAACTTTCCACTAGAGTATGTATCATAGCCTAAACATTATGGGGACAGGAAATTTGTAACGGGATCTTAGTCTATATGTAATCTTTACGTGCTATGTAATGTTTCGGTAGGCGTCACTCTGTCTATTTATCTTTGGAAACTACTGGACAGACTTTGACAAAAAAGGGACTGTGAAGCTGGCAGTCTCTACAGGGTGTTAGCCATGATACTGAACAACTGAGAAACCTATAGGAAATTCGCACTTTTCATACAAAGTTCAATCAGCTGATGGCACTTAGTATGGGAAGTCCAAATTGTTTTTTACGAATTTCAAAACTCAAAATATTTAAAATGTTTTATTCAAAATAATATCACATAGATAGCTTTTTGACGTAATTTTTTGACTCTACCACCGCGTCGGAAGGTGTTCCGTTGAGAGAAGACACAGCCAGAAACTCTACACTACACTCTACGTCGTTGGATTTAAAAGTGACAAAGTTAAAGTCAGAAACACAGTCAGAAACAACGACGGGAATTGACGAAGAAAGAAGGACGAACATTACCTTTTATTTCTACTATGACATTACCGACCTCCAAGGAGTATTTTCATGTTTCACCGCTTGTATCTTAGAGGAATCCTCTAAGGCTTGTATATAAGGAGGATTGGTATCGATTATCATTTTAAAATTCTTGGTACACCCCGAGGGGTAGTGAGAGATAATAGAGGTGTTCTAAAAATGTATAACAAATTCAAAATATCCACTCGCGTGATATTTTCCCCGCATAATAACTCACGAAGAGTTATCCATTGTTCTCTTCTCTTGCTATTATTATTCACATTTGAATACAGCGAGAAAGTTAACAAAGAATTATATATAAACATACTCACATATTATTAAAGTGTACGATATGAACTAAAAATTTATTGCTGAACATGCATCGGACAAAAATAATTTATGTTCCGCATTCAATGAACGCAATTTATGTGAGGAATGAGGTATACTTATGTAAAATAGAATGAATAAATTAAATACATGGTGTAAGGGACACCCCTCCGCAGACTGAAACAGTGAATTCATACCATGACAAACTGAACAACTTTCACTATGGAGCCTACCTCAGGAAACGCGAAAAAAACAACATTTGAGTCAGGCAGTTTTGTATGAAACTAGCAGATTTTTTTTTCTCGTTTCCTGTGGTAGGCTCCAAAGTGAAAGTTGTTCAGTTTGATGGTCTGAGTTCACCATTTCAGTCTGCGGGGGGCTGTCTCTTACATGCTCATCATCAGTATACACTTTGGGGTGATGAGTCAGGTAACCACGACGTGTGCCCACCTGCTTCTGGTCTCTTTAGAGGAGTCAGGAGGGAACAGCAGTGGGTATGGACCGCTGCAGCCTGAACGTTGGTCAGTGACTTCTTTTTGTAATATCTCACTGGCTTACGGCAAATAATTTTACACGGGGCGCAGGGCGTTCCACATTACGCTTGCCAGTTCGTTCTCCACTCTAGAACCTTGACACTAAATTGATTTCATTTCATATTGCTTCAGCAGAGATAACTAGTAAGTAGTAACCTTTTGCCACATCAGCCTACAAATTTTCAGAGCAAAGTCTTCTGAAATTCAATTCTCTGACGTATCACCTCATTCATGATGTGATCTTTCAGAGAAACACTAAGCCTAGCTCTCTTCATAGCTTGTTCAGCGTTTTTGAATTGATGAACTAGTTCTGTCGTCAGGGTCCACGTTTCCGCTCCATAGGTCATTACTGGCAGGACTGTTCAATCAGTGCACTGATTGAACAGTAGTGCGCGCACAGATTTAACACCTTTGTTCTGAAGCATTGTGGTAGGGTAGTTTCCCGAAAGTAGCCCATCCTAGTTAGATACGCCTACCCAACTAGCCAACTATCTCACCCCTGGACACGTCATATCAATTCCTGAAAACTTAAATGTACTAAGAGTGAGTGTTCAACGTGAAATAAACCCGCGGATCGGTTGACGCATATATCTCAAACTCATTAACTCACTCGAGTGAATCACCGTCTCATTTGGAGTGTCTTCTAAATTCCGCTGTTTCCGGTCCTCGTCCGCGTGGGACGGACAACGTCCGGCATCGGGTTCCGGATTACCGGACCGTTTATTTGCGGTACATGCGTTATTTTGAGATTTGAAATTTTCTGTTGTTTGAAATTTCGAACAGAGAAAGAAAAAATCTTATGCATCTGTATAATAAATTAATAATAAAAAATTGCTTACATGAAATTTATCTCATAATAAATTACTATATGAATTAATCTGCTACCACTTTTAAGGTATCTATTAGGGGAGACCTTTGGATTTAGCGTGGCATTAGCTACCCAATCTTGCAATGTGTCATCAGCAGGGCATCTTTGAAAATACCTTTTCACCCCTATAACATCTCAAAATATACATAATTATTAGAAGGTAATTCAGAGATTTTAGCTAGGATTTTAGGCTGTGCGTTGCCGTTGTTAGTCAGTCAGTCAGTAATGGAACTTTTTTATATGTATAATCATAATCATAGATGTAATTCAATAGGTATAAAAATTTTGTAGGGTTCATATTGAATTTGTTATAATTATAACCGATCGAAGCAAAAAAAAAGCTTGTTGTTCCATAGGTAGGTACTAATCTGCAATGCCTATACGACTTAAATTAAATTATGCAACAGCTGTTTTTTTTTCTCCGATCGGTTTCATAGTAAAAGTTATTTGGTTCGATGGGTAGACTCTTAGTTTCAACGTGTGCTAAATGATATCAATTTCACCCTGTATCACAACAATTTTGTTACAGCAATAAAGATATCGCGTATTGACAGTTCTTCATCTCCGCGTACATAAAGCCATCAAGTTCATAAATATAATAAATAACCCTTTTACATGCTTGTTAATAATACGATGAAACGACTACGATTACAGAAATAAAATACTACTATATCTTGAGGAAAACTCAGTAACAAAATAAAAACAGGCATAATGCAATTGACCTTTTTAATCCCCCTAATCCCGGAGAATGTCACTGCTGTCTCAAGCCGCAGTAGATTTGAATGTAGAATCGATACGTCCCTGCCTTCGAGGCATGTGGCATTTGTAAGGGCTCTCTTTAAGGTATTACAAGGAATACAGTGGGAAAATACGTAATGACTTGTAAGGTGTTGCCTGTAGGCCGATGACATGACGAAGTTGTGTTTACACTTTGAAAAGCTGCTGTTTTGTAGCTCTATGTTAGTGTATTGAGATCGGTATCCGGAAATTTATCATTACGTAGATTCAAGGCTGAATCAAGTCTTCAGGAAATGTCTTTCAAACACGATTCATTTGATTATAATGCTATTTGATCAAATAAAATGTAGGGCAAAGCCCTCCTCTCACGTATAAGGGTGTATGGACCATACTCCACCTACGCTCTTCACAAAATCAAATATTTTATAATACTACTTATATACTGGGTTAGCTCGCTACATCTACGACCCCATCTTCGTCCTGAGGACTGGATTGAGGTCAAGAGCAAACCCATAGTTAATAAAAGAAAAAATATATATATATATATTCAATCGTTTTGAAACCAGCTGCTCCTTTTTGAGTTGAGAAGAGTTTTCTAACATTATCCCACCACTCATTCTCACCAATGTAACTTCAGTGAACCAAGATCAGAAGCGGCGATCACTTAAAATACCTACTATAGAAGGCCAGCGAGCCAAGGGGGGAATGACTCCGGTCTTGAAATCCGCAACTAATTAAATAAAAAAATAGAATGGAAAAACAGGAATAAAGTGTGGACGAAATCGCATGCTCTGAAAAAAATCTACCTCTCTGAAAGTGCCACAATCTAGGCAAGTTTACTTCAAATTCGAAACTAAACCAGATTGCACACAATCAAAATCATCGAGTCATATCGAAAAAACAAACAATCGCTAAAGAAAAACGGGATGTACATTGTATTTACCAAATAGTTTGGTACTAGTGTGAATTTCTTTGAACATTTTGTTTATGTTGATTCACTGGGAACGATGATTGACGCAATGAAGTGCCCTGATTCATCAGCAGCGTAACGATTGAGGATTCATCAATCTATGAAGGGCTGTTTGAAAATAGATTTTGTAAGAATTGATGAACGTGTATGTATACATACCGTACTTCCATTAGGAAGTGGTTAGGAACATAGTGGATAATACGGCCTTCTTTTTATTAACATATGACTACTACGACATCTAAGTAGTTGAATGTTTGTGGTGGTGCCATAAAGTTATTATACCTGTCGGAATAGAGTAACTGACATGAGTTGTCAAATGAAACCGTTTTTTGTGCATTTATCGGCACTTATCGGCACCCTAAAACTTCGAGTTCTGTGTATAATTGTGAATCAAACGTGAAATCGTAGGTAATTTAATGAAATAGTGTTAGTATATTTTACAAAATAATCTACGAATTCACTTTAGATTCACGAATTATTCACAGAGCACGAATATTTACCCAGTCGATTGTGCTGACAAGTTCCCAAAAATGGTTCTATTGCCTCGCGTCACGTATCTCTTTCTATTATACAGTGGCGCCGCAAGGTACATCTCGCTCTCTCAGCTGTCAGTTCCTCTATATGATACCTTTATGGGTGGTGCTTATATTTTATGTCAAGAATAGCTCGAATTTCGTAAGATCGATGGGATTTTTTTTATTATTTACAAAGTACTTAGATAACTACTTCATTTAATTAAATAAAGCACTTCTCTTTGTGTAATTTATTGTTACGTATAATGTTGGACACAAGAGCTGAAACCTAGAACGTTATTTCTAGATGGATGGACGTTGCACAGATTCTTTAGTACCTAATTTGTTTCCACCCTAGTGAAGCCTCCGGTTAAAAGTTATGTTTCGTTGAATAACTGGGTAGGTACTGGACGAGTCCAAGCAGCTCTTTTAACGTTACTAATGGAAACTATGTTTAAGTTTAAAAGTCGAGGTAGACTTAAAATATTAATTTTTAATTTTCTTATTAGGTTCTTGCTTAAGTTATTTTTGTTTGTTGCTCGGTATTTTTTTTTTTGCGTCACACTATACCTAAATGTATTTAATAAATAATTGTAGCAACCATTACATCTAAAACACTATCAGAAACTTGATGTTGTGAACCAATAATGTCGATCATTAGTATATAATGTTAAGGGGCGTCCGCCCGGTTTTGAGTAACTTTGTAACCATTTCATACATTAACTATTGACTATTAACATTTATTTATTGACGTAAAATTTTAATAACCTTTCACTCCATCTCAAAGTTGTATGGCTTCTAAGCTTTTGTAGGTAAAGACAGATATTTAGTGCCCACAAACTTAGTTTGTGTCGCCCTAAGGCGTTTTTCCTCTCTGAGTTCATGCCCATAAACAGCATAAGCTAACGATAAATATGTTTGAAAGATTTGTAAATAAACAGCGTCTATTTAGGGACAGTTAAATACTGGATGAAAATAGTTTACGTTCAACTCTCGTAGGTAACTTCTTCTGTTATTTAAGGATTGTATTTTTGAACTTTGAGACTTCAAGTCCACTCCTAAGATTAAGAATACACTAATAGAATCGTTCTTTAATCACATTCTAAGGTATTTTTCTTGGTTCACCACTTCGATCAGTTCGGTTAGTTAATTGTAAGCCTTCACCTTCACCAGAGCATAAATGACCGATGCAACCGATTTTCTGAACACGATTCACATATTCAATATACAAGAACCTTTATAAGTAGTTCAGACCATAACATTTGGTCAACATAAAAAGGCGACAGGTGCTATTCAAAATCGGCGCTCTTCGTGGAAAACTCACGTTTCTGTATTTTTCGATCAGTATTATGACCTACCTACGATGATAATATAGGACAAATGAATATTTAAAAACCCTTTTATGAATATTAATTGATTGAATATTTCAATCGTGGAGGCATTGTAATTTTGCATGGGACAGCTTTTTTATTGAGCTGACATGTTTGCTCCCATAGTAAAAGTTGTTCAGTTGGATGGGTAGAGTATGTGGTTTAAAGATTAATGATACTTTTGCTTACACCCTGTATTGGTACCCAAAACTTTATTATACAGGGTGAAATTGATAACATTGCATCCTTTTAAACTAAGAGTCTACCCATCAAACTGAACAACTTTTACTATGGGGGCAAACAGATCGGAGCAAAAAAAATCAGCTGTACCATACTAAACTGCAGTGCCTAGTCGAAGAAAATGTATGCAACAGCAGATTTTTCTTTTGCTCCGATATGGTTGCTCCCATAGTAAAAGTTGTTCAGTTTGATGGGTAGAGGAGGAGTTTCAAAGGATGCTAATGATAATTATCGACTTCACCCTGTAGATATCTTTGTCAATTAATCAAATAAAAGCCTTTACTAGATTATGGTACTTAGATTTGGATAGGGACTTGATAATCTGTGTAACAATTTATTACGAGCATAAGCAATGTTGACTACTATACTCCCCGAGGGTAATCAGAGATATTATGAAAACTCAGAACATCCACATTTCACTATTAGTACCGAAACTCTACCCAGCGTGAATGTGCGTACCTCAAATAACCATATTTCCGTAGAACAAGCATGTGTTAAAGTATATAGTTTCTACTACAGACAGGCACAACATAATGGTATGTTATTATGTTTTAGTACAAGAACAACGTCTGGTGTGTGGCGCAAAAAACGTCGGGTATTAACCCAGTTGCGCGCTATTTCTGACGCGTGTCGAGCGCGTACGGAGGCGTATTGGAGGTCTGCTGCATTTTCATTTTGATTAAGATGCTTTCTTTTTAGCATAAAATAAAATAAATAAATAAATAACGCTCACAGGCACATACATTGCCAAGTAAACCATGGGCTTTTTGTTATGGGAATCATACAACAACGGCACAAACATACAAAGTCCATGACCGAACAGGGATTGGAACCCAGGACCCTTGTTTGGCAGTCTGGCGTGGCAACCATTACACCAACCGGGTCGTCAAGTATGTTTCCGGGTGACGTCTATCTGTCTAGGTTAGTTTGGGCACACCTTCTGTGGACTGGCATGCTTCGACTCAATGGAATCTTTTGTTTTGACCCCTACATATTTATTTATATACCCTTAAAAAACATGGTAACTACCGTTCAGGGGAAAAAACCTGTAATCTCCCGGTTTTGGATACCTAACCATCTCCATCATGTACCTCCTGGCACATGCGTTTAGCCCCCAAGACATCGCAGTCACAAAGGATATGTTCCATGATTCCTTCCTCCTCTCCGCATGGGCACACCTTGCACACTTTGTTGTCTTGTTGTACAAATGGGAAGAAATTACAGGAAGAGGTAAGCATGTGTGATATTGAGTGAGTGCAAACGGGACAGGAAGACGCCATTGCCTAGATTTTATGTCACGTTTCGTACCAATGTGTCTTGTATATAAATAGGAAATATCGCCTAAGCCTATGGAACTGCACTAAACTGTCTTAGAAACCGTAAGGGTGAAGCCAAACGAGCGTAATTTTGTGAGTCGCGTATTTTGAGTCCGTTTCATATAAAATCCGAGAATGAATTGTCTATGACCTTAGCCTTTATATGAAACGGACTCAAAATACGCTACTCACAACACACAAAATTACGCTCGTTTGGCTTCACCCTTATAGAAAACAAATTACAAAATTAAATAGAGCTGGATTATGTAAAATGCAAACAAAAGACAGTTATCAATATGAAATTACTTATATGGAATTATAGTTCCAAATTTGCATTGGTCACTGCTGTGTTAAGAATGAAAACCCTAACGTAAGAGCACCAAATGTACTCGTATAATCTAGCAAAACCTATCTAGCTTTTACTAATCTAACTTAATGTGTAGTCTGGTTCTATAATGATAT
Organism: Agonopterix subpropinquella; assembly: GCA_922987775.1. NCBI lineage: Eukaryota > Metazoa > Arthropoda > Insecta > Lepidoptera > Depressariidae > Agonopterix > Agonopterix subpropinquella. The sequence continues at coordinate 26,470,828 of OV277696.1, forward strand.
ATTATTATTTGGTTGTAAGGGATTGGTCAATGACCAATAGCTGCTGCGACCTGGATAGATCTATTTTAGCTGCATAATGACACTATTTTTTCTATTTCATTTTTCATATATTTATTACAATCATATGGTACAGTTAGGTCTTAAATGTAACAACTTTTGATCTACATCTGATACCCTCTAGGCACGGCAACATAAATAATAGGTACATAAGATACATTTTAAGTGTTATGTTTGAACGCATACACGTATAGAAAAAAGAAAATTAGAAAATATCAAAATGTTCGTTAATTGAATTTAGCTCAAAAAATAAAATAATAATAAATTGCTTCTTCCTTGCATTTAACCAAATTAAATGGAAGGATAAATTATAGGTTTATTTATGTCCTTATACTAAGGACATAAGACGTAATATTTTCCTAGTAGTTCCGGACTATGATTATATCCCTGAAATATCTCTGAATGCATTCCCCAAGGAGGACACCCATAGCTATTAAATTTAGGGACTTTTAGTGAAGATCGTCCGTGTCGTAAATGTGTTCCGTTTGCTGAAATGTCATGTTCTAGATCCTACGACCAATGAAAGTGTTCTTGTAGCAATTTGAGAGGTTTTATCTTTGGTACTTACTTACTTATTATATACAAGCGTGGTGGTACATATTACTCTCACCCCTATTCGTAGTGGAATTTTACAATCTATAAAACTTGCTTTTAAAGGGTATAAACATAAGTTCGTTATATTATAATTACAACAACAACAACACCTCTTACTCTCTCTCTTATCGTGTGGGCAGAGCCCTGGTGTCAGAGTTTTTTCTGACCGCCTTACGGCTCTAACGTGGTTTTTAAGTAACGACTACTACCACCAGAGATAGTAGTCGGGACCAACGGCTTAGCGTGCCATCCGAAGCACGGAATCATTTTTCTTTTCGCCTCTTACTATCACAACTATGGAACCAATACTAAAATGGCAAAAAAAAAATGTTGTTCCATTAAAAATGACAACGAGTTATTCAACCCAAATGCATGGAACAGCAGATTGAAGAATTGCGACTCGGTGCACACGCACCGAGGGAAAATAAAACCTTCAATACGATAAAAAAAACAAAATTGTTGCATGTCCACCCCAATAGAAATTGTAGTTTAATTACGTATGTTTGTCTTTTAAAAACACTGCACTATAAAATCCTTTTACCATCAAAGCAAACCCAGAGTCAAATCAAAACGCAACAATTTTCTTCTCCAATCAAACAAGACCCAATTTCAGGGAATAGCAACATTTCATCACGGTTCAACGCACTACAAAACCGCAGGCAACATAACATGACATGCGCGCGCGCATATGATGGATCTGGCATCGATACAATCGTCAGATCGCGAGCCAAATCGATGAAGTACATCGATCAATGATCCGTCTGAGATATGAGGCTGCGCGTGTAGCCAGGTTTGTTGCTCTTGCTACGGGTACGTACTACAAGGTCTTGTTGGTTAGACGTTTGGGATCCGAGAGACTTGGCGGCGGTACAGTAGTCATACAGTCGCAAAAAGGTCATGATACTAAAGCTCGATTTACACATCCACAAAGTACGAGTACAGTAGCTTCTACTTAACTCGACATGCTAGCAAATTAACTCGCTATCTCGTGGAAAATCGGGCTTAAAACTGGACTGTGCTAGCTTTGTAATATGGCAGACCTAGTAACGTTTCTGTATTTCTACTACCAACACTAATGAAATATATTTTTATTTCTACACCAAAATACCGATGAGTAAATAGTGGTTTTTTTCCCCGTTTCTTCATATGTTACGTTGAAAATACGAGTAGGCATCAAACTTAAATACACCCCTTATTTTGGGTCGGGGGTCTAGAAAAACATAGAATAGAATGAATGAATGAAATGAATGACACGACAACTTTTATTTACACCAAACACAGATACAGCAAAGGAATAAAAAACGATAACGGCACTAATAAGGAGGTCTTTCCGCTAAAATTTTCAGATTTTCTTCCAGTCAACCTTAAGACAGAAGAAAAGACTGTATCGCTTCCAAAAATAATAGTGTGTTTTGGTTCTAAAGCGAAACCTTTCTTTTTGAGATTCATTTCATGGTGTGGGACGCCTTCGAGCCTCCTAAACCAACGGAGCAGGTAGCTCGGAGTGACTGGATGTGGAAGGCTGAAAAATTAACACGCTTACAATACAATACAATACAAATTTTATTCAACATTTTTACAAAAGTTTATATTGCTAATAATAACACACTTGCTGACAGTAAAAATGTTGTTCCATGTTGTTCAGTATTACAATTTACTCATGGTCCTCAAACTAGTAAAGTTTGTAATATGAGGGCCAGTTATGTACGATTACCAGGTAGTTACAGGCCAATTTAGACAATATTTGAAGTTTGAAGTTAAACACATATTTCACAACGAGAACAAGACAAGATCAGGATAGATAAATAAAATATAATAAACTAGTTCTCTTGTGAACAAAATAACATTGTCACACGGAAACTGTGACACCAACATGAATACACACGTGCACCATACAAAACTATACCTATTCTCCATTTGCACACTAAAAACATACAAAAAGAGGCAACCAAATTTTTATAAAAGGCGGTATTATCATACCAATAGCTACAGATTGCGACTACGATACTATAGAAAGGAAGCTTTCTGTTTGTGCGTACGATAGGGTTGCCAACCAGTCTCTAATCAATGCTTTGGTTTCCCTGAGTGAGCAGTCTTGCTGATGATGATGATGAGATTTCAATAATAAACACGATAATCAACCATTACACATGTTTAGACAATCTTAATCCCACAGCCACTTAGTACAACATTAAATAGTGAATTGCTGCAATGTTTACGCAATAAATCTGAATTGGTTGAAATCTGCAAGTCTGCTTGGTTTATGTTTAAATACAGTCATGTAGATACTCTCTCTACAAAAGCTGTCACGAAAAACGTATCAGAATAAACTAAGATTTGCTCCCGTCTTCGCACGTTTAAAATATCCCTTTTGTTTTAGAGATAAAATGTAGCCTATATTATTCGCAGGCTTCAAAGAATTTCTCTGCTCAAATTTTATGGAAATCGATTCTGTAGTCGGGCGGTGAAGACGTAACGTACAGGTAGACATAATTAGGTACTTTAACTGTGAAATAAATTTGCAATATCTTGATCCAAGAAACAAAAACACTACTTTTTATCATACTTTAATATGACTTCCTAGTCATTAATTCCTTAAATATGTTGTCGCATTGTTTACAATAAGAAAAAAGATTGCCTTGGTAGATATAGCTGTTTGTGGCACCTATCGAATAATATGTAATCAAAATTAATAATACAATTAAGTAGGTATATCTTACCAACCGCGCCTCTTATGTATCTCAATCTGCTTCGAAGTTATACTTAGCCCTCCGAGAGGTATGTGTTTTCTTTACGGTCAGTTTTCATAACTACACCTCCATAGCGAGGGTAAGACATGGAATAGATTCCATGGAATCTATTCCATGCAAATAAAAAAACGGCTTATTATTTTAATCATCGTAGGTAGTTAACAACAACACTTAATCGAAATAGCAAGAAACACAAAAGCATACTATACTACTTTGATTAAATTAAAATCAGGTTATAATTTACTTCTAATAATATTAGACGAGGTGTGTTTTGACTGTCAAAGAAAATAAAAAATTTCAACTGCTATTCAGTACATACAAAAAAGGACTAAACACAGAAAATGTTACCACCAAAACACCAAGACATAAATTATTAAACGGCACACAGAACGAAGACAGCAACTTCTCAATTCATTTCGAAATTTATGGGCCGAATAGATCGATAGGCTTTGCCGCATCCTACTGCAGTTCGGCGTACCTTAACGAGGTGGGTAGAGACTATAAATTTTAAGAGAATTGTCTGTACGGCGTTGTAGATAATCTTCGGACGTAGGATCTGAAATTGACTTTATCTGAGAATCTTTAAAGTTGAAATTTTGATAAAATAGAATGATAGAGTTTTAGAAGATTGTTATGTCGTCCACCCAGTAACACTGTTTTTTATTTATTATTGAAATCGCCTCAATTGGTTAACAGAAGGATTTTCCAATTTTCTTACGGAATACTGAAAACTTAAATTATTTAATATACAGGCTGTTAGGGCAAACAGTTGCATTACTTTAAGGGGTGATTGTAATTTGTACCCATGATACTAAACAACTTCCCGTAAAATACCTATAATAGTAGAGCTATTTCCCGCGATAATTGTGCGCTTCGGGTTAAAAGCATCAAATTTCTACCATGGATAGGGTGTTCCTCGGTGATCATTTTCAGATGTGGAGGGAAGTCTGATTCGTCCCCTGTGCGCGGGGGGAGGGGGGTGAAGTACGTATCTGGGTCATTGTTTTCATTATTCTTTTACGGATCAGTTAATGCTACTAGGGCTTGTGTGGTATCGTTTTCGAGTAAAACAGATACGAGGAATTCATTTTTACTGCATAATAGGCATATTTCCATACAATAAAATAATGTTTTACACGAAAAAGTAAAAACCATTGCCTTGATTTTTTTTTTAAAACATCTATATCTTTGGAAATCTTGATAAATATAAGTAAACAAAATTAAGCAAATAAAGGTTATTTAGTCTAGTTTATAAAAACATATACTTGTTGGACACTTATCATACAACAACTACAAGAAAAAAATTCATTTACGCGTCGAGGTAAAGCAGCATAATTCGTTTACTGCGGATTACGAGTGATGGTTTGGAGGTAAACATAATATGTAACTTTATAATTTCGATAGCAAACGATTATTTGTTGAAAATTAAATAGAAAAATAAATTAAGCATAGTTTTAATGGATATAATAAGAAGCGGCAACAATTTTAAAAGGATATAATTCGGAGCGCGCTCCATACAAACGATGTCTGGTTATATTTCCAATATTATCCAATTAAATTCAATGAAATTTTACAGAAACAGTCTACAGACTAATATATATGCTCGTATTGTCTCAGATTTTCGTAAAAATGTATAGTTTCGAACTTACAGTGTCTCAAAGATTTCCATATAAATCTTAAATTAACCCTAGCATTGAAAGAAAATCGGGCACAATACAAGCATAGAGATTAGTTGATAATAAATTAATAATATAAATAAAAAATTGTTTTTGAAAAATTTCGTTAACTTTAATTGTTTAGTATTGAATATACAACGTGTTAATGAATAAGCGCAAAACCTCATACACCCCAACTGATTTATAACAAAATAATTAGAATGCAACAATAATTTCATTATTTTGATAGTTAAAATTTAAAGTTATTCGCATTTTAAATTTTGAGGCAAAAATGATTTGTTATTATTTCAGCATTGAAAGAAAGCGCTAACGTACTCATGGATACATTTTTATAATCTTGTTTTGGTAGTAAGTAGGGTGAGTGTGCCCGTGCGGTGGATTGACATCGGGTTCAGTAAATTTTAAATTTTGCAAAAAAAATAATTAATATTTTGAAAAAAATTACCTATGTTGAAACCATGATAATTCGATTCTGCTCTTGATTCTAAACAAACTACTTTCTAGTTTTGCGTTAATTCATTAACACGTTTTATAACCAGACTTCGTTTTTATGGAGCGCGCTCCCTCTCCTATATCTATCCTCTTAGGAGGATATAATTCGGAGCGCGCGAGGAGCTTAGGCTCCTCAAAAAAAAACATTTAATAATTGTTAAGAATATAGGAAAATCGGCAATTATTGCCGGCTTAAAATCATAGCGCTGAGAATTTGGAGTGCAGCTGCGGTGTAAATGCACCATCCAGTACCTACCAACATCTTTTGTAAAGCAGCACGACATTATTAGCACTGCAGATATAGTTTCTGCCTCGGGAAGAGTAGTCTACTCTAAATTGAGTGCGATTCGACTGTATCTTTCGTCCAGTCCATCCCTAAAGAAATGAAATGAATACCTAACTATTTAGCGGAAGCTTTAACTATAACCAAAAGCAACTTAGAGAGAGCTAATTTACTGAAAAAAGCCACGCAAAGCCAGCAAGTGGCTTTTTGACTGAGGTGCGAATCATTATTCTAATCCCCTTTTCACGCAACATCTATAAAAATGTAAGAATATACGAGTGTCAGCCTCCTCGCTCGGGTGATCATGAGTCAAAATGACACAAATCTGAGGCAGAGGCAGAACAAATAACTTTATTCCGATTTGTCGCGTCAAAATTGCCATGAGAGAGCAGATAGATGCCACACTTTTCCTTGTACCTCCTACGGATGCAATGCCCAAAAAAAGTGTATAAGAAAGAAAGAGAGAAATTTTATTTCTTCGAGTATATGAAAATAGAACCGAATTATTCTCATTCTTGTCACAACAATCAGTTCTTCCAGTGTAGAGGCAACAGAAAAAGAAATCGACGCAACGAATGGGAGTAAAATTCTTTGTTCTGCCGCTGCCTCAGATTTGAGTCAATTGGCCCCATGTTCGCCCGAGGAGGCTGACACTAGTAACTTTTTACACTTGGAAGATTCAATGCCAAAAGGACGTAGAAGAGTGATCATATCATATGCAACCGTAGACACTGATGTATCGTACGAGTAACCTACTAGTGGTGGGGTTTTTCAGTAAATTAGCTCTCTCTGAGTTATGGATTTGCTTTCGGTTTTGGTTCAAGCTTCGATAAATAACAAGGGAGGGTATTCACGAATTGGTGGTGTCAATGAATTTGACACAATGCAGGTATCGGCCAATACACTGGCCTGCAAAACTAAGTATCGGTTTAACCGGTATGATACGGTATGTGGTTCTTTTCAGGCAAGGGGAAAAGAACGGCTTTGGACACTTGGAAATCTTTACACTAAGCCTGAAGTAAATAGGGCCTTTGAAGAACTCAAACGAAATAAGTGAGGACTCAATTCCTAATAGAAAGATTTGTATTGTTGATGTATGACCGCATTAGCTTTGACTGTCTGTGAAACTGCCGGCTTAGGATGGACTACCCAATTTCTTCACGTGGGTGTCGCACGAGGCGACTAAGTGATAAAGTTTTTGGCAGTGTTTTGTGGGCGAGAGATTAGCCCCCTGTCATCACCAGACACGTCATTTCATCGTGAAACCTTCAACGTGAAATGTTCAATATGGTCAAAGTGAGCCTTGCTACAACGCACTGCACGCTTAACATTGTTGTTGGTCGTTGTAGCAAAGTTTCCACCCCGTAAGGGATTATGGTCGTGAATTTATGTATGTATGTATTTCAAGAGCGAGCATAGATATTAGTTTGTAGACTGTTTCTGTAAAATTTCATTGATTTTACTTGGATAATATTAGAAATATAACCAGACTTCGTTTGTATGGAGCGCGCTCCGAATTATATCCCTTTAAAATTGTTGCCGCTTCTTATTATATCCAATTAAGACTATGCCTAATTTATTTTTCTATTTAATTTCCAACAAATAATCGTTTGCTATCGAAATTATAAAGTTACATATTATGTTTACCTCCAAACCATCACTCGTAATCCGCAGTAAACGAATTATGCTGCTTTACCTCGACGCGTAAATGAATTTTTTTCTTGTAGTTGTTGTATGATAAGTGTCCAACAAGTATATGTTTTTATAAACTAGACTAAATAACCTTTATTTGCTTAATTTTTTTTACTTATATTTATCAAGATTTCCAAAGATATAGATGTTTTAAAAAAAAATCAAGGCAATGGTTTTTACTTTTTCGTGTAAAACATTATTTTATTGTATGGAAATATGCCTATTATGCAGTAAAAATGATTTCCTCGTATCTGTTTTACTCGAAAACGATACCACACAAGCCCTAGTAGCATTAACTGATCCGTAAAAGAATAATGAAAACAATGACCCAGATACGTACTTCACCCCCCTCCCCCCGCGCACAGGGGACGAATCAGACTTCCCTCCACATCTGAAAATGATCACCGAGGAACACCCTATCCATGGTAGAAATTTGATGCTTTTAACCCGAAGCGCACAATTATAGCCAAAATGTATGAAGAGAATCCTCTACTATAAGAAAAAAAAAATTAACATTTTTTTTACTTTTCGTACTAAATGCCATCAGCTGATCGAACGTTTATATGTTATTTTTTCGTTGTTGTTGCGAATTTCCCTTTGTTCCTTTGGTAAAGTTGTTCAGTATCATGGTCACAATCACCCCTTAAATTAATCCAACTGTTTACCCTAACACCCTGTAGATGAACCTTGCTGCAACTGCAAAATGTTGTTGTTAATTCCGGCAAAGTTTTCAAAAGGGAATCCGGCGGCCTTGATCTTATGTGTTTATCTTAACTATTATAATACTGTAACAGAAGTGTGTCTGTACATTGAAGATATTAACAAAAAAAGTTATATTGTTATGGTTTTTAGGTGTTCCTGATTTCAAATCACCAATTTTTGCATTTTTTGTCTGTCGGTTTGTTTGTGTATGTTTGTTTGATCGAGCATCACGCAAAAACTACTGAACCGATTTTCATGAAACTTTTTTGTTAGATAGCTTATGATCTGACTTAAAATCTTGGCTATAATTTGTGCGTACGAAGTCGCGGGTAAACTCAAGTGTACTAAAGGATCTATAACAAACAACGTTGTCCTCGATATAATGTGTATAACCTAGTAGTAATAGTAGTAGTAGTGTAGCACAAATTCGTGCTTGTTTCCCGTCGGAGTGAGCGAGACACGCCCTTCTTATGTCTCCCTTGTTCATCTCCTATCTATATTTAAAGACTGTCTGTCTGATTGTAATTCAAAAACTACTGAATTTTCATTCAGAGTTCATTGTTACGACCCGATAACATGGTTGTTATTGAACCTATCTGCAAAGACATGGGTCGCGTGTTCGAATTTCGAAAGGAGGAAATAGGAATTTGCTTTTAGTAATTGACAGTGAAAATAAGTGACTTTTAGCACAGAATAAATACTAGTACTACCCGTACAGAAGGATCACTTCGAAAACAGATTTAAATAAATAACGACTCTCTCGTCACAGCAATAAGGTGCAAAGTTATTCGCACCCGTCCTATCGTACAACTCGCAAATAACCTTCCACCTGTCACAACGGCGCGCGTGCAAACAAAAATGAACCGAATCATTAGGCATGACAGCTTCCTTTACAAAGTCTCCTTCTTTCATTCTTTCACGTGCTGACAGCGTGACATCGCTAGGGTTTTCAGTACTCACAAAATGACGGCAAGTCATAAACAAAGAATTTTCCTACGATCGGAACTAAACTTTTTTCATTATCATGACAACATCATGGAAAACGTCAAACTGTCACACATCGAGTGCAGTTTTATGCGTTTCAAATCAAAATTTACCGTAAAATCTTTAGTTTTGTCCTTATTATTATTTCAAATGGATAAAGCAACAAAAAGTGGTGCTAGTCTAGTAATGCAGTATGTTATTTTCTGTTACGTTTGGAGGTATATCATGCTGGGAAACTTTGAACAAATTGTATGTTATTTACAAGCGATTAGTTGATATGGTAGGTATTTATTTACTCTAATATTGCATTTTAACAATAGTTGTCAATAAATTATATCAATTATCGTAAGTTATCATCTGAAAAATAATCATTTAGGGGATTTCCTTTCAAGTTTGGGTTGCACGAGGTTCCAAATTGTACATATTTTAAGTAGGTATGCGTCGACCGCATAATTTTGACCGTCGCATGTCATTCTCGCATGTGATATTTTTTGTTTTGCTTAGTTTATCTTAACTGCGACAAACATTTTTTCGATTGCTTTTTTATGGTTTTTCTCTATTTTTTTCAGGAAAACATTTAAACCGCAAAATTAATCCGCCCGGAATGCATCGATAAATAAAAAACTGTCATGCTAGGAAATGGAAATCGTAAAAAGAAGAAATGCAAATATCGGACCTTCAAAAATATGACAATCGTATACTGATAAAATTCAGAAACAAATAATTTGAAAGTACAATATAAAGTGTATTTATTACTTCCATATTATTATGCGTTTTCATTATTTTCTTCTAGAATACAGAAGGCATAGCATGTTGCACGTGATACGGCTATATCATTCCATTTATTTCGCTGGTTCGCGCGTAAATAGAAAGATAGTGAAGGTGTGATAGTTCTATATCTCGCTGCCATGCTAGCCATGCAGTTGCATAAATTTTAAATTTCTGCAAGGTGTAAAATTTAGCTGCGGGGCTAGTAGGTACGCCAACCCGCGATAGCGTGATACAGCGCTATCACGCTTCCGCTCTCTTTCTATTTGCGCGCGAACGAACGAGATAAAATACTAAATTTTACAGATGGATATGTTAAATGTTGCTATCGCGGGTTGAAGTACTAGCCTCGCAGCTGTCAGAGCTAAATTTTGCTAAATATAGATAACGTTTTGCATAAACTTTTTGAGTAAATACAGCAAGTATCAAAATAGTTTAGGTTGTAGTGTAGTGTTGCCGTGTAAAGCGACAGTGGCGTTTTTGGCCAAGCTGTACCTTATTTTAATCTTTTTGGTGACCACCGAGGGGTGAGTGGCAACCTATTGCGATTTACACCTCGGAGGTGTCCGGCTGTCAAACTTACCTGAGCTGTGGAGTGAGACAGGCCTGCTTTTAGTTAGTATCTAGTAAGTGCCCATCTCGTCCAACCAAGGAAAATACTAGGTACTCCATCCAACTATAGTTCCAAGTTTTTTTAACTGACAATGACATAGATACTACACAGGTTAGGTTTAGGTAGCATTTTCAAAAAGATGCATTACGAAATTGTCAATCAGTCAATCAATCAATTAAAATAAACTTTATTTGACACCAAAACACAAGCAGCAAAATATGCAGAGAATAGCTTACTATATAGTTAGGTGGCAATAAATAATATTTTATATCAGCTGTTTCTAAGAAAGGAACTGTAGTAATAATCACAGTTTATTTTTTATATTTTGGCTTCGCATCGCACCGCTTAAATCAATTATAATATTAGCAATATGTTTCATTTTCTAACTCCTGCGAATCTTAAAACAAATATTTACGTTTCAAAATTTAGTATTTAATCATTACTTACTAGAAATTTAAAAAGAAACACAAATCTATCATTTTCACTAACAAAATCGACCTACATCTACACTAATCTGCACTTACATAAAAACGAAATTCTTTTTACATTTTATTTTATTGAAATACAAATAAATCATACCTACGCAACTATTAGTGGATCTCGATGTTACATTAGAAAACATTAAATAATGAAAAATGACCGGTTGTTTATTAAATTCTATAATCCCTACTTTATTTTACGGCTGGATGTTATTTTTTTCATGTGCCTAGAATTGAATTTATTACCCTACTAACATACTTACAGTAGGTTAGGTACCATGGTACAATAATATACTGCGCTTGGTATTCTATTCCGATCACGGGACTGACCACCAGACTGACACAAGCCTACGTCATCAACTCATCATACCCTTTTACCATGTTTAGCGGCCATTTTTTTGTGACGTAGGCTTGTGTCACTCTGGGAATAGAAGACCTTGTTTTTTTAGACTATGGGTAGGTACCAAATATCACGACCGAGGTTCTTTTTCAAGTGGTTAGCAACTTTGGACTTTATTCCGCCAGTCCATATACTTCCGATTGTAGGTACAGTCGGCCGCAATAAGTTATATACACTTTAGTACTACGACGTAGAACAAAAGTGTATACAACTTATTGCGGCCGACGTACCTGAAGTGCTATTTTTGAAACTCACACTTTCAAAATCATAATCGAATCGAATCGAATGATGCCTAATCTCCATAGTAATTTTGATATTTTCTACTGCTGATGTGAACATGTGACTTACGTAAAATACCACTCCTGGACGGCAACTAGGAGCATAAGAATAATGAATACCCTACTAGTTATTCATAGATTCATAGATTATTTATTGTACACAAAAACATAGTTATGAAAAAAAATTACAATAAGTCGTGATTTACAAAGGCGAGCTTAACTCTAAAAGAGTTAAGCCATGAGTTATTATATGCCAGGAGTGTGATTTTTTAACATCACACGTTCAAATCAGCAGTATTAAGATGCATAATCTCCATAGTAATTTTGTCATCTTCTACTGCTGATTTCAACGTGTGACTTTCAAAAATTACACTACTGGACGTATATAGGTATACAATTTTCGTTAATAAAATTCGACGCGGGGAAAGTCAGAGGCAAAACTTAGTACGTAATAAATAAGACGCGATTTAGAGAAAACCGCATCGAATGCCAAGTTCGACCGAGAAATAATTCTTTCGGCAACTAAGCGAATAGTTTCAATAGTTTAACTCCAACCTATTTATTAACCCCCGATTCCCGTATTTAACTTTATTTATTTGAAATTTTACCGTTACCGCAGTTTGTTAAAAGAATAGGATTGTCATTGTTAAAAATAGCTTTTGTGACAGGCCTTTCTGATCCACATTTCAAGAGAAAAAGAAGAAACAGTTTTTCAGTTTGATATTCTAATCATTCCTTTAAAAAACCTTCTGCAAATTATGAAGCACCTTATAATATAATATGAAAATTGTTATAGTTCAATTTTCAAACAAATGAGCCGATACTTGAATAAAATTCTTTCTTACCCTATTTCATCCCACTGCTGGGCAAAGGCCTCCCCCTTTATCCTCCATGCATACCTATCCTGAGCCAGTTCCATCCACTCTTTGTCGAAGGTGTCCAGGTCATCTCTTTCGGGGTCGACCCTGACGGCGCCGTCCATTCTCCGGGATCCAAGGTGTTAAGACTTTAGCCCATCTTTCCAGGTGCAATCGACAGACATAGCCGGCCCAATCCCACTTCAACTTGAAGGTGGACTTCCGATGCCAGCGGCCGATGCGACTAACGCGCGCGTCTGACGCGAGGTTCTGTCAAATATGACAGAACCTCGCGTCAGACGCGCGCGGCCGACGACAGACCTCACTTCCGATGTCAGCGACTGACGCGTGCCTATTGTGCAGAGTGTTATCACTTTAGGGTATTTTCCCCAAAATTTAGGGTATGTTTTTATGTTTTGGTGTTTAAACAAAAACATAAAAACACAAACAAAAAAAACAATACATATTTTAATAAAGAATATTTGATTGATTGACAGATTGATAGGTTTAGAGAATATACGAATGCATTTTTTTTACAGGGTGTATGATAAAATACATTTTTGGGAGTAATGAGACCTTTGGCTTTTTAACCTGTACCTACATGGATCGCTTTCTAGGTAATAATTATGTAGGCAAGAGATTTTCAGAAAAAAGAAAAAGTAGTTTCAAGTGGCTCGATAGATGGTGTTATCGCTACGTGGATGAGCGACCTTGCAGATAATAAAATACAAATAAAATAGTAAAAATTAAGCAAATTTTCGGTAAAAACTTCGTAATATTTCTGGCAAACATTCTTGTCCCGCGTGACGTCAGAGCATAGCCGCGCGCGGCCGCGGCCGATGCGATAGACATCGGCCGCACGCGTCTGACGCGCGCGTCAGTCGCTGGCATCGGAAGCGGCGCCATACGTTTTCATAGTAACTAGTGTGGCCGCATCGGCCGTCGGCCGCGAGCCGCGCGCGTCAGACGCGTCGGCCGCTAGCATCGGAAGTCCACCTTTACAGTTTTCTCACCGACATCGGCTATTTTCGTTTTTTGGCGTATTGTGGTGTTCCTGACACGATCTGTCCGTTTGATCCCCAATATGCTACGCTCCATCGAATGAAATTTTCATGTCAAAATTAATACCCATACCCTAAGGGAGTCGCGGTCAAAACGATACACCCGTTGCGCAAAAATATATCTCTATATACTCTGACCTCATTTTATAAAAACATCAGCAATTCAAATGAAGGTGTTGTTATAAAGACAGTTGGCTTAAAAGATAAACAAAGGACGTGTCGGCCAAGTGTCGGCAATATTATGTTTTATTTAAATCCGCCTTCATTCCGCTAATGAGCGGATATGCGGCTGCAAACAAATCTCTACAATTAATTATTTTATACGAGTTTTACTTTATTCTTTTTAAGTTAAACATTTATGTAAAGTGCAACATAAAAGAGTAGACAAAAATTGCGGGCGCCACTTCTTTGTAAGAACGTCAAAATCACGTATGAACTGGCAGGACCATCTTTACAATTTGTACTGAAATATTTAGTTTCTTTTGCCTTTTTCAGCTCTTTTTTTGTTGCACTGTACGCTATGGTTTTCGTTCATTTCAATAAAAAAAATTCGTAGTAACATTTTCAAAATTAAATATTTTGTACATGACGTAACAAAATACCCTGAAATTTGTAATATTTAAAGTGATGGTTTAGAACTTTGTACTTTTAAACAACATATTATTATACATTTCAGTCCTCGAAATCACGGTTCACAACTGTTTCGTTCGACGAAAGAACTGTTCAACGAAAGCACGGTTCGTCGAATGTAAGTTTTCAAACTTCGGCGAACCGTGCTTTCGATGAACAGTTCGAAAGACGATCGAAACAGTTGTGAACCATGATTTTGACGAACGGGTTTTCGTAAAACAGTTATGCACTCCATAAACTCACGCCATTGTCCTATGGGGGTAGGCAGAGACGACGGACCGCCACACGCTACGACTCTGACACACCTTTTAACCTCATTCACACTCATACATCTTTTCATGCACTTCCGTGGAGGGTGCTACGCACTTGTCCTTTTCGGAAAAGATCATTGATTGATCGTGGTATGTTTTCCTCGGACGGCCTCTCCCAACACTTCCGCTCACATTTGCTTGATGTATTTCAATCGTAAGCCTTCTTTTATTCATTCTCTCTAAGTGACTGGACCATCTAAGCATATTAGTGATATCTTATAGTACCTACTCTGTGGTTATATTAACATGTTTATGGCCATGTTGCGTTGCCGCCGCTGTTTCAATTGGCCTTTTGAGGATGCATTTTCTGTTGTCGGTAAATGCAGTTTTCACACAAAACTGTCAACCGTTTTGAAGTACCTACCTTTTCAATATACAGGATGTAAACTAATATACTTTAGTTAGGGATTGTTTCGGACCATCAAACTGAACAACTATGGGACCAAAGTTGAAATCGCGAAAAGAAATCAACTTTTCCGTACAAAATTTCAAAAGCTACTCGAACAAAATGTATGAATCAGCAGATTTTTTCCCGATTTTAATATAAGTTCCATAGCCAAAGTTGTGTAGTTTGACGGTCTGAAGCATCCCCTAAAGTACACCCTGTATTGCACCAAATACAAACAAAAGTACTCTTATATATTCCATCTCAGTATCGGTACAAATCAAAACTGGTTCTAAAAATTCAATGTTTCATCATTCAGTAAACAGTTTATATAAAAATAAATGCACTCTGTTACAAAACAAGCTAGTTCTGCAAATAAGACATCGATCGTACATCGCATACACTGAGATAATTCCGACTTCAATTTATTTATACTTATAAACTTCCTACATTCCAAAATAGATCGTCTGGCGAACACTTTTTACTTGTGGAAAGCAAACGATCTACTCCATTCAACCGAACGAATTCAATGTTACTGAGCCTAAAAAAATAAACTGTCGGTTTGTTGATGTTGTTTATGAATGTAAATTGTAATGATTTTGGTTAGTGTTACTATCAAGGTTTGTGCGAATTTCAAGGTTGGACAGGGTCGGATTTGCAGAGAAATGAAGGGACCTAAAAGGGGCCCATGGCAAATGTTTGTTGATTTGTGGTAAAGAGAACAAAGCATTTTTTAAGTCTATCTTCTTGAGGAGCTAGTCAACATTTGCACTCAACTGAAGTGCCCATAATACGTAAGTAAAACAATCGAAAATCTTTCAATTGAATCTAGATTTCCCGCCCACAATTTTCATAGTATATTTTAAACTTAAATATTATCTTCCTAGAAAGGTTTTCCTTTATACTTCTGTCCATTAAGTATTGCCACGATTCAGAAACTATCGTTGTCACAAGACCTATAAATGACTGACTGACAGACAACACTCACCCTAAACTACTAAAGACATATAGCTCATAATTTGTTCGTCAGATTAAATAACGTGGCCTCCAAATTACGTTAAGTCCGGCCCTGTACAGAAGTCTGGGTTCTTTTCGAATGTTATATAACAAAACAATCACCAGTAGCATACGGTTTGTTTGTAAGAGTCACTGTGATATATAGAATCGATATATTGACTTATTTAATGCCGGATCAAGTCATGGTCAATGTTGGTAAACTATGAAATACAGTGGATTTTGTTATTAAATAACTTATTTCACTAATGTAGGGAGTTTTCCTCATCATCATCAAATAAGCGTGATCTGGGAGCTTTACCTTATATCTGCGAAAAAAAAAAAAAAATTTATAATAACAATCTATGGACTTTGTCTGAAATAAAATTATTTTGAATTTGAATTTTTTGAATATGTAGATGGGTTTGCTCTTGACCTCAATCTAATCCACAGGACAAGGATGGGGTCGAAGATGTAGCGAGCTTACCCAGAAGAAGCCTATCACTCTTACTTTAAAGGAATTCGGGTTGTAAGCGTTTGGAAAATGACAGCGTATGAAATACTGACGCAGGCAGGGCATTCCACTCCTTGGCTGTGCGCATTATAAAAGATCCTGAAAGGCGCTTAAAGTATATGATGTGGGATGTCAACCAAGTAGGGCTGATATCCCCCGCGGTGCGCCTGGATGTCCGATAGTAGAATGGGGAAGGCGGAATGAGCTCATGAAGCTCCTGGGCACAGTCACCGAAGTACACTTTGCAAAAGATCGACAAGCAGGCTACTGATTCATTGATTGAACGTCGTTTACTCGTCACATAATATACCCAGAGCTAGAAAAACTATCTATTTTCAGACTCCTGTGACATGTTCTGTTCAATATGTAAAACTATTCTTAGTTTTACATATTTGTATTTCGTTGTATTTATGGGAGAAAAATAAACATTATCTTATCTTATCTTATGTTCTGTTCAATTTGAATCTGTATTAATTTCAATCTCAACCTAAGCGATATTTGTTCATATTAGGACATTATTTCAAAATTAATGAACCGCATTCTTGGCCTGCAGTGCAGTGCAATAGGCATGATTTCTCTACTTGTTTACGCGCGACTATTTTCCATACTATACTTGTCGACGATCTCTTTCTGAAAAGCGCGAAAGAGATAATTTTCTATGCAGTGCGCGTCCCGCGCGTGTAGAATAATCATACTAGAGGGGCTGGTGTCCATACTTTGGTAAACTTCAAGACGTATACACACCCAGAGATAGAAATGAAAGGCAATTCCAACTCGAAACCACCGCAATTATAGTACTAGTATAATTATACTGTTTGCACTATTTATCACATTATTAAACCAATAACTAGCCAATTAAACCGTGAAACCATTGTAGGTATTATTACTATAAGAATAAAGAAGACATTACATTGCTGAAGAACAAGGTTAAAAAACAACCGTTTTAAACTAACGAGTATACTGTTATAATTCGACATGCATTTAGCGTGTACTGATAAATTCAGAGAGAGACCATTATAGGTCTGATTCCCATAGATTGCTAAACAGTGTGAATTGAAACTAATGGTTGTTGTGATTTGAAGAGAAAATAAGGAAGACACATGATTTGGGGCTGAATGAATAGTTAGTCACACTTTTGACACTAAGTTGCTTCTTCGAAAATTCTTCCATTCGAGATGACCTCCAATCAGCCAAATTCTGTTTCGAAAAAGTCATAGAATTTGACTAAGCCTGAGCTTTCCTCAGCTCGAGAAACCTCCGTCGAGTCGAGTAAGAGTGGAGGAAAGTAATGTTAAACTTAAGGTAACTCGCGACCTATCTTAAAGGTCATCTCAAGATACGGAAACGTTGCTGAAGCATAGCTTTTCGTAAAATAATGGAACATATTTCATATATTTTTCGCTATTCTAAACACTACTAAAGAGAACGTAATATTCTACAATATTAATACGAATTCCTTGAATCCAGGTTTTCAGTAGAGGGAACCACCAAATCAAAAACAACCACCACACAAACCACCAAACACTAACGCAGTAAAAATCTGATGCTCTATATGCCTAAATGAGACAATCTTATCTACAAAACTGATTTCTTTGCATTGTACTCTCTGATTTCAAAGCCACAGAATGTGGTTCAATAAAAACCCTTTCCTGTAATTTACTTTTTTTAAAGGCGATATCACGCGTTAATCGATGTCTCGCGCAAATTGCACTGGCTCATCATTTTTATGTAGGTCAGATTTGTCACTCGTTAGCGGATTCGATGGCCATCTTACACCATTGTCCCCCGTGGTGCGACCCCGGGGTGAGATTTACAATGCGGATGATATTCTAGTTTATGCTGATAGGTTTCTTTTCGCGGATGAAGAACAATTGCCTAATTGAAATGCAAGCTCAAAATGACAAACAAAGATGTTAGTATTTGGTCTTCGCTGCACCCGATAACTCGTGATATTGCGTTGACCCCACAAAATGAGACAGATAAACTTTAATAATAACCGAGTACCTGTAACTTTAAAAAGTCTATTGTTTCGGAACCGGTCAAAACTATTAATCCGATTTTCATGATTTTTTTTTAAACGTCCATAATCTAAAATTCTACAACATTTATAGTTTAAAAGTTGTCGCGTTGTTGTGTGAATTTTTTGGGTTGCAACTTTTTACATGACTAAGAAGTCATGTAAAAAGTTGCAAACTAAAAAATTCAAATTTTAAGAAAAAATGTTTCAGAACTTGCGAATTCGTGTAAGAACAGGACATTCTCTTTACATTCAGGCAATTTTAATTGAGACTGACTGACGAATAAACCTTGATGAGCGCGCTCCATACAAACGAAGTTTGATTCTATTTTGAATATTAACCAAATAAATTTAATTTTTTTTTTTAACATGATCTGGAAACTAATATCCTTGTCTGTGGTTTGTCAGATTTCCGTTATGTTATATAGTTTCAAAGTTACACTGGCTCAAAGATTTCTATACGAAAAAAAAGCGTTGTAGTATTTTAAATTACCTACATTAAATTTTTTTTTATCGATATCAGAGTAGTTTTAACGGGTTCCGATGTAAAAACCTTCAGGGCTCCACTATATAATGAAAACAAAATTGATCAAAATTTTACCAACAAACCTATCAAAAAGAAGACGGTAAGAAGACGTAAATAACCTCGCTAACAGGCAACTTGAATAACAAAGCGTCGACAAATTCGGTCGTCTCTCGACCGACGGAGATAGCCGATGGTTAACGCTGATAATCCACAAGGACTCTTGGCTCTCTATATTATTATTATATACATTTATAAACGAGGCTTTTCGGGTTAAAAATACGTGGATTTTTATATCACGTCGATTTTCTTTTGCATCTGATGAAACTGAAACTACTGGGGTACTATTATTATAGCTGTGGTCCTATATGTATAATTATAATGTATTCACGTTATAGTATATGATCCCAGCTTTAAATATATACGTTCATACATATTTTAATGGAAAACCTTATAAAAGGAGAGTAATTATTAGAGCAGCATACATTTTCAAAATGACCACATTTCACTATCAATACCTAAACTCCATCCAATATCTTAATTAATGTATATTCTTGATAATTTTTTTTTATGTATATCCATGTATGGCCTGAATAAAAATAGCTCAAGCAGAGCTTTTAGAGGTTATACTTACCAATTAAATTCTATCCTATCCTACTTCATACTAATATTGTAGATGTGATTTGTGACAATGTTTTGGGTTTGTGACTTAATCACGCATAAATAGATTGAATAGATTTTTGTTAAATTTATAAAATGCGTTCTGGACTAACAGAATTCATTCTATGTGTGTGCCAACATACGATACTTTTTATTTAATAAAAACGCACCAGACGAAATCGCGGGCAATAGCTTAGTCTCTTGTAAATATGAGAGTGTAATTGTCGAATTGTGGGATCTTATACAATAAAACCTTTCCTCAAAAGGGTTGCTATTAAAGCAATGAATAAACATTAAAATACCGACCCTATACTGTTACTATTAGGAAGGTACTAAACCCTGTTAATTAAATACACAAGCAGACAAATTAATTATTCACTTTCAGTTTGAAACAATAAAACGAGGCGACCACTCTCCAAAGAGTTGGATGTTAAAATAAATAAGTTTAACTAACTTTTAATAGTTTGTCCATTAGTGAGAACTGGGATAGTTTTGAATCAGAACCACTGCCACGGTTTTTTGTTTTACTACTTTTTAACTTCCGTCTCTGTTCAAAAGAACTATCTAACTATCTGATGCAATCAACAGTTAAACACTATTAAATAAAACTAGAGTTAACCCGCAACTTATTCCACACAAATTATATACCAGATTTTAAGTCAGATCATAAGCTATCAAACAAAAAAAGTTTCATCAATATCCGTTCAGTAGTTTTCGCGTGATGCTCGATCAAATTCGTCGCCTGGTGGCGGGGGCGCGATTTTTCTTTACGTCAAAAAACGACGCTATGCTACGTAATATAAGGTTTATTTATATTGGTGTTACTTTGGCTACCCGCCACGCGTCTCTTCTGTATAAACCCTACCTTTGGCTTGACGTGACTTTTTAAAATTTTGGTATATTTCTATAGTCAAATTGTCGAAAAGATAATTGTTCATTAGGCCCGGTTCAAACTGTTAAACGACTGCTAAGCACCAACATAATAAATTCGGGTGAAGTGGATTGCAGTTTTGTATGGAACAGCTTTTTTTACCGATTTCGATGTTGGTCCCATAGAGAAAGTTGCTCAGTATGATAGTCTGATCATCCCATTTAAAAATCTTCAGCATATTAAGAAGGACCTATACTGGGTGTAACAAAACACCCTAGTAATACTTAAGGGGGTGCTTCAGACCATCAATCTGAACAACTTTCACTATGGAGCCAACGTCGAGAAAAAATTTAAAAAATCTGCCGTCCCATACATTTGAGGTCGAGACGGTACTGTTTTTGTATGAAAGAGATGATTTTTTTTCGCGATTTCGATTTTGGCTCCATAGTGAAAGTTGTTCAGTTTGATGGTCTGAAGCATCCCCTAAAGTATTACTAGGGTGTTTTGTTACACCCTGTATACAGGGTGAAAAAACACGCTAGGCATATTTAATGTATGCTCAAAGAGAGCATTGCACGTTAAAAAGACAGTTACAAAGTATCTGACCACCCTGGACTTGATTATGGTCGTGAGTTTATTTAATCATATCTTAACCAAACAAAGACCAGTACAAAATACACTATCAACCCCCAAAATAACATAAAACCGTCGTTAAGTCGGCTTCAAGACAAAATAATTCCAAGATAATTCTTCAGCGAATTGCCGCCATTGGCATAGCTCCCTCGATTTATGAAGCTTAATATACTTACTTAAACAGATTTATATTTTATTGATGACTGTATTAAGCGGTGATAGAACGAACCCTTATTTGCATAGCAATAGGCGGATATTGAAGTGAATAAAACAAAAACAGAAGAAGATTGTCCCCAAGAGTACAAGTCAAGTCAATGCACCAGATATCTTCGTTCGGTTGAATCGAATCGATCTCCGGTACTTAACGTTGTATACTATATTCCAATAGGACTGACATTAAATGTAAACAAATAACTCTATCCTAAAAAAATAAGAATTATAAGCATATTTCACACACACATTAAAAATTCCGCACCTCTACACTCCTTACCGCGTGGTTTTGGCACACTTTGACAAGTTAGTAATAAATAAACAATACCTAAACGACCGAAGCTTGAGCAGAAGGCCGTATAAATTATTTAAAAAAAAAACAATTTTCTGTAAAAACCGAATTCATACTTGGGGATCGCTACAGCTGTTTTCGAAAATCTAATAATAAATAAGTAGGTAAAGGTATACAAATATGATTTAAGTAGTTGAATCCGTATTGGGCACGAGTGGTGGACTGACGCCTATACACCCAGGGAAGACCTGTGCCTTGCAGTGGGACGTATAATCATAATCATGTATAAAGGCTCCGAATAATATACAGTATTCATGATGTAATTACTTATGTTATGTACCGTTTTGTGCCATTATTTGTTTACATCCTTTGCCATCCGTATTCGAATCAAGTATAGTAGGACTATTGTGGTTACCATGCTCTTCGCGCATCCGGAGTCCTGAGAAACAATCCATTCTCATCCTTATACCGTCGTCATAAGAGTTCTGACAGGGGATTTGTTAAGTAGGCTGAACTGTACTAGCACTAGCACACATAAAGGCGTTAACAGACAATGGCGCTGAATTTTCATTGATTTCTTTATGGATAAGTTCGAATAATTTCTTGTCTTTAGTGACTTCATAATATAATACTAGATTTTTCTTCGCCTTCGTCCGCGTGAATTTCTGAAATATTAATCTCCACGTTGCACCCATTTAGGTGTTGATTTCACAATGGAAAAATCTTATTGCACCCATGCTTGTAGAATATTTGTATTTGTAATTGCATTCAGTGATTTAGGCTGTTCGTTGTTCATCAGTCAGACAGTGAGTCACGAAAGTGTTTTATATACATAAATAGATATCATGTGAATATTAAAGATCTGGGATTTCTATGAGAGTTTTATTAAAGACGAGCTTTTACCCGCGACTTCGTCCGCATAAATTATATACCAGATTTTAAGTCACATGATAAGCTATCAAACAAAAAAAGTTTCATCAAAATCGGTTCAGTAGTTTTTGCGTGATACTCGAACAAACAAACACCCAAACAAACGAACAAACAAACAAACAAACAGAAGACAAAAAATCCAAAAATTGGTGATTTGGAATCAGAGACATCTAAAAATCATATCGTAATCTTTTTTTTGTAAATATCTTCAATGTACAGACACACTTCTGTTACAGTTTTATAATAGTTTAGATCTAAGTTTTATTCTGATACTCGATGACGTAGGGTCTCGGTTGCTTGAGCTGCTTCTCTCCCTGTCTATGATTGGCATGATACCCTGAGGAGACAGCATTGTCATAGGCATGCTTTACTTGGATTCGGAGGCCAGTATCCTCCTTTGAACCAGCAATGTAAATGACGGTGTTCCTGAGTTCCCGATTGATTTTAGCCACGGCGACGGCCGTTAATTTACTCAAATGTAGAACTCTGTTGTGAACAAGAAACATGTTTGTCCGTCTATCGATCTATTCGATTCAATTCTTTTTCTTTTCTTTTTTAATTTTAGTTCCTAAAAAACTCGACAGATGACATGCTTATTGCTCCATAGAGACGTAGGCGAGATCCTGTCAAAATCATGTCAAGACTGTGCCTGACTTTAGGCCAAGGGATCGAGCCCATACAAACATGTCAGACGTAAACAGTTTCATATTTTCGATTAAAATGATTCGTAAATAATGAAATATTCAATCAAAAGATGCGTTGGCATCTTTTTGGTCATCTTCTACCTCTTTATTATTTTAAAGAAACAGTTTTTGATATTTTGACCTTTATTCGCACAGACCGTAACGCCATCTATCGATCCACTAGAAAACCAAAAGAAAAATGCTCATTAACTGTGTGGTCCGATTTGCGCTTTGGTTTTTATTCATAGGCTGGAACCAAAACCACAGATTATGCCAAACCCGGTCATTGTCTTTTGCTCGTTTTCTGTAAGTAATTCTTTCCCCGTCTGACTGCGTCCCGGAATATTGAATGGAGATTGAATTTAATCGTCTAAAGCGATCCGAAGCGATTGAGAACTGCTTAATTGAAACGGCTTTAAATAAAATTCTAAATGTGTCCTAAAATTCGAATAGTATGGAAAGTACTAGTTTGTACAAACATACATGACAAAACTGATTTGTGATTATGGTTGACACGTACCTACATACAGACTCCTATTTGGGATGGTCTGAAACTTTAATACAAGAAAAAATATTTTCTAAGCTAGCCGAGTTTGACTACAGGTCACTGTAATCGACTTCATCAGATTCTGGAGGGTAAGAACAAGAGAGTACGCGCGAGTTTATTTTTGAGGCTGAAGAGTTCTCTGCGAATGGCAAAGAACTGCGTACCGGAAAGCGCAGCGTGGATAGACCTTCCACAAGGTGAACCGACGACCAGGTGAAGGTGGCGGGAACTTGTTTGATGAGGGCAGCGCAGGACCGGTCGTTGTGGCGATCCATGGGGAAAGCCTATGTCCAGCAGTGGACGTCTATCGGCTTATATGATGATGATGATGATGGAGTAGACGTTGTAATCGGAATCTACTATGAACATAATCAAATCTTTAAGGGGCGTCCGTCCGGTTTTGAGTAACTTTGTAACCATTTTATACATTAACTATGGAACTTTTTAAGCAGAAAACAAAACTGAACAATCTACAGGATATGAGAAGTGATGTGGTTTTTCTCGAAATCTGTTTTAATTAATAAAACTGGAGAAAAACGACTCCAAAGTCACCTCTTTTTTTCCAGTTGTAACCGTTTTACTCTTACATTGTTGATCAGAAGAATATGAAAATTTACAATATTCTTCGCAATACAATACAAAATGATGTGGTTTTCATATTTTTTGAAAATTCATAAAAAATCATACAGGTTTTCAAAGAAAACGAAAAATTCTGACCGGAGCCGCGCAATTGAAGCGGGATGGCTAATTGCAAAAGTTTGTTTGTAAGAAAGAGAGCCTTGCAGATGGGAGGAGGAGCCTTAAGCAAGAGAAAATGATGACGAAGATCTTTATAATAAACAAATGAAATACTACGATATTTCACGAAATTGTGAAATATTAAACGAGTACGTACATACTAGTCCTAGCTCAGTACATTCAGCGAGACTTTTACAAACCTTTAAGAAATAAAACCACCTGCGAGATTGCGTCAAGCGAACAGACAGACGTAGACGTTAAAATCTGTTCCGGACATTTACGGTCCGGGTCCGAACACGTTCGGCGTATCGCCTGATTTATGCGGTTACAATCGCTCAGGAATCCTGTTGCCCTCCTGTTTTTTTACTGTCTGGACTACGAGTATTTACCATGTCTTTTTCAAAGTTATGCAAGCTCAAATAGCATACAAGCTTTGACGACCCGGTTGGTGAAATCGTTAGCACGCCGGACTATGCCATGCTGCCAAACCAGGGTCCTGGGTTCGAATCCCGGTTCGGTCATGGATGTTATATGTTTGTGCCGTTGTTGTATGGTTTCCTTTCCATAATAAAAAGCCTATAGTGCATGCTTGGGATCTGACGACCCGGTTGGTGTGATGGTTGCCACGCCGGACTGCCAAACCAGGGTCCTGGGTTCGAATCCCGGTTCGGTCATGGATGTTATGTTTGTGCCGTTGTTGTAAAAATCCCATAACAAAAAGCCTAAGGCTTACCTTGGGAGCATTACAATGTACGTGCCTGTGAGCGTTATTTATTTATTTATCTCTGACTAGCGGCCCGTCCCGGCTTCGCACGGGTGGACGTCTAATCTTTTCTAGCAATAAATATAGCCTATGTTACTCAGGGTGAATGCAGCTTTCTAATGGTGAAAGAATTTTTTAAATCGGCCCAGTACTTTTTGAGCCTATTCATTACAAACATACAAACATACAAAAATAGGTACAAATCTTTCCTCTTTATAATATTAGTGTAGATAACTGTATTGTAGTAGCTGATTAAAGGTTCTTGTTTATCCTACTCCTCTTATTTTCATTGATTAATTTAGTTGCGGGTTCCTATTCCAAAAATAGATTAAAGTCATGGGCTCAATAGATTTCATTGTCTAGTATTGTGAGTCGCTTGGTACATTGGTAAACAAATAACTAAATAGTGGTAAAATACAAATATAGAGTCTTTCTATTGAATATTATGCTGACGGTTTTTAAACTTAGGTACCAACGTTGTAATCGTGAGCAAAAAATCTGCTGTTCTCTGTTCTATACAAAACTACAAACCTACTCGACCCAAATGTATGGGACAGCCCTGGGACAGGTGAATAATTTTATCGCGATTTCGATGTTGGTCCCATAGAGAAAGTATTTCAGTTTGATGATCTGATCATCCCCTTAAAAAACTGTCAGCATATTATGTTATGAAGGACCCTGTATATTCGATTTAATCTTACAAATATTTTCCCTTCGTGATTCTATCTATTCAGATTTACAAAGCACAATTGATACAAATAATAAAGAACACAGGTAGGTACAATACAAAAGGCGAACTAATATCTGAAGGCATTCCCAGACCTCCGTCAGTCGGCCGTAGGTACCGCGATAAGCACATACACTTGGGCGCATCGTAAGCGATGCTTGACTTGCTTGATTTCTGTCAATCGCGTCAGACGGCACCGTCGCATACGTCGCGTGCTGTACGAAGTAATAACAACACTGGATTCAGCTCCATTAGATACATTTTTGCGCGTACCGTCTGGCAGTAGATAAATAAAGCGACAGAATTTACAGTTTTCTAAGGAACTGATGTACCTATCTGTTACGGAGTAACTAATATAATCTGTGGCACTCCTTCCAGCAGGCCCACAGCATTACGATTATATTACATAACCCAGAATTGACATCATCAAACGACGTACAATTATTTCAAATGTCACTTCTGAATAAATTACTAGTTCAGTTAGATAAGGACTTATAAACAAAAGGAATAAATAATGAGAATAACAAGGAGATCAAAATGTGGTACAGCTCAATTCATCTCCTCAAAGTTTTGGCAAAACGTCCAAATGATAATTACAAACACCAGTTAATATTTAAGACGGCCTCAAAGGAATCATTCTCTTATCTTATTCACAACTGCCTCTGGAGCCTTCTGATTCGACCACCGGCCTGCTTAATGAACGTTTAATTTGAATTTCAAGCTTACCAGCATGACTATGATTAGCAAATGAGTTATTCTAAACTGTGTTTGAAATCTACGTCCAATCATTATTTAGTAATTTGTTGATTATTAAGATTCCAACATCAGTTAAAGCCAGAATTATGCATCGGAATGTCAACGTATAGAATTGATAACATAACAAGAAATAACAAGACAATAATAAGAAAGGTACCGAAATTAGAAAACCATTTTGAGATTATGTGATTCAAAGTTTATATCAAAATTATTAGATTTTTCTATCTATTATTTCCCGAGATATTTGAAAAATACTGAAAAATAAAATAGAGGTTGAATGAGATTTTATTCCTTTGCCTGCTTGGCTTTTCTATTGTATTTGACAGTTTTTATTTTTAATTTTATTGCGGCCAATAATCCTACGTTTTTCAGAAAATTCAAAAGTAAATTAAAAATAGAAATATCGGTCAAAAATGAAATCGGAAAAATAAATGTCTCTTATTTTTTAACCTATTTTTATATTTTTCATTAAAAACAGGTGATTAAAAAAATTAAATGTTGTCAAATAGATCTTTTGAGAAAATGCATTTGTACAGTCACTGACATAATACATAATCAAATCAAGACATATTATGCCTTGCCAGTGTCACAAGACATTTTAAAAAGCGTTAAAATCCACAGAGTATCTAAAATACATTGAATTCTTTCCCCAAGTTTCACAACTTTCTATTGCACAATATCTTCCCAAATAATCCCAGAGGACATTGATTAATCATTTAGTCAAAAGATTTGTCACAGAATCGAGCAAAGAGTAATATAAGTATATTAGAAAAGAGAACCCACTCTTGGCAACATTATGCATCCACCTTATGTCAAATTGAAGGCTAGCTAGCGCCATCTGTGATTCTCTGAAAATAATTCATCCTATACTATACATACCTACTTATATATATACTTATATACTCATACCGTTGTTTGAATGCTAGTTTTCGTTCAATCCCGCACCGATCGAGTGAAATTCCAGTATCCTTACTATTCCTGTAATCTGTACATTGGTAAGAGAACAACTGAAACTCCAGAACATCACTAAATCGGCACAAAATTGAACAAAAACTACAAACAACACGCACATTACACAAGGTAGGTCGCCATTTTGTAAATTTGTCAATTTGACATTGACATAGACAATATAATCTTTTTTTTCATAGTAAAAGATCTGTACCCTTGGTGAAAAACGCGCTAAGTCGAGTTGTATCAAAATTTAGTTTTTAAGATATTCTTCATGTGTGTCAAATGATCTATCTTTCTGTCCTATCTACGTAGCTGTAGCTCTTCTAGATTCGGAGATATTTTTCGTGTATAATGTTATAAGTTGATTATTTTCATCAATTGGAATTTAAAATCTCGTGTAATGTGATACAATTTGATAAACACTGATTAAATTTAGCAAATCTTATTTAAACAGGAAGTGTAAAGGAATATAACTCAACTAAAATTATTTAACACAATGAAATTATATTCGTATACCGTTGTTACTAATAATACAACTAAAATAATATTAGCTTTCACAACACCATTTCTCATTAACTCGTATGTGTATGATGATACAATTCTATAATAATCATTAAAAACGTAGATATAAGTCAAAATAATTCTGTGTATACTAATATATATAGAAATGTATTATTTTTCACGAAACCCTGCTCCATACAATGGATTTGTGTATAATGATACAATTCAGTTATATCAAGAAAATTACCAGTTTTTTATCCGGTTTAATTAAAATTTGTAGCGTAAAGTGATACAAGTCTCTATCCTTCTCTAAAAAGTGAGCGTTAGACAAGGTAGAACGAGATGGATGCATGTTCGCGGGGGAAGGGGGCTTTCTGTATTAGGGGGGAATTTCTGTAATAGAAATGACTTATGAGGACTTCTATTATTTTGCTGATTTTTCTAAAAAACAACTGCAAGTAAAAAAAGCAAACTTCAGTGGCCAAAAATTTGTATGGTCAAACGTGCAAATATTGAAATATACCAAGGATCGATGTCCTACATTTGGATATAAAGAGAACTACGTGGATGACGATTATATTTCGATGTCATACGCGAAAAGAAACAAAAGGTATGATTGCATTCTGACAGAAACAATGTTACAATGAACAAGTGCCTATAGCAGCAGAAAAAAAGCAGATCTCATCTCTCTTCTGGAGTATATTGACCTAAATTTGCCCTCGACTGCTGATAAATCTCCTAATGTCTCCTGATTTGAATCAGGAGGTTGATTTTTATACTGATAATTTTTAGAAGACTTTTTTAATTACTATGATTACACACGTTCTCGTTAAAAAAATGTTTTGTTTCCTTTATTGTTTGAAGTATCGAGTCTTTTAGGTTACTTTATATTACTATGTTTGTTTGATTGAGCGTTTAATTGATTTATTAATCCACCAATTTAGATTCTGGGGGACTATTACGGTTCTTAAAACCATTGATGCATGCATATGCTCACGACTATATTCCCCGAGGGGGTAGTCAGAGATATTCTGAAACCTCAGCACATCCACGTTTCCACCATTGATAATATCATAAATTAAAGACATCCATTGCTTGATTTTGGAAGGTTACTTTTCTAGTTAGTGCCAGATCGCGCAATGGATGTCGTTCTTAAGTCAAAATTGATCTTATCATGAGTGGTTTTGAGAACGGCAATACTCGGTAAACTCATAGATAAGCTACTATTTTACATGAAAGATATTTTAGAAGATTTTTATTTGTTATTACTATAATTATGTTTTATAAAAAAGTTTTTTTACGTTATTGTATTTGGTGAATTTTGGTAGCGTTGAGACAAAAGCATCACGCAAGCTTTATAATTTAAAATAGGATACATATATTCAACTCATAAATAACTTTGGATTACAATTCTTTTTTAGTTTGACCGTTGATTCGTCTACTAGGTATAAGTGATATAATATCAGAGAAAGCTTTGTGTTTTTTAATATATTTAGCTAGGTTATTAAACTTTTGAAGGCTGTCATGATTAGGATATTTACATTTACTAAAAATGTTAACTATTAAGTATCTACTGAATTACTTCGTTACCTCACTATTATCTTGAAATTTCAAGATTTATTTACATTCGTAAGATAAAACGTGCCATAATTGATTGCATTCTGTGAATCGTTATAACTTTTTAAGAAAAAATTACAGTTTATTACTTAGTTGTAAAGAATCCACTGATGTAGTTATATCGCATAGAAACTCACTTGTGTTTTGAATTTTGATTTTGAGCTACATAAAAATAATTAATATTTCTATTTGATTTGATGGGATTATTCTAAAATGATAGACCTAATCCAACTGTAAATTAATCTCTATAAGTTATCTTATTTTAAAAAGAACCAACATTTGTGGGTGAAATATAAAACTTCATGTGGTATTAAATTAAAGATCTCCTGATACATTCCTAAGATGTAACTTAAAGACTGTTGATTTTTAAAGTGCCTTAGTTAGTCGAGTAGCATAAGCATTTTGATTTACTTTTTCAGCAGTGAAACTGGCATTTATTTTGAGATTTTTAATAAAAAGTAAACAAGTACTGATTTTACATGATTTATTATTTGCTAATTAACCTTCCATTTTATTGCGTTCATTAACCATTTTTGATCATCAAAATTTACTGCCCTACGTTTCAGAGTTGAACTACCACTAACTACCATAGAGAGTTACACCATTTGACACAAACATAAACAAAAATCTGTAATAATACAAATTAAAAAATATCATTATACACAAAAAAAACTGAACATAGTTGAGGTGTATTTTAATACATTTGTCTTATTTTTGCCCTTTTGTTTAT
Organism: Agonopterix subpropinquella; assembly: GCA_922987775.1. Lineage (NCBI taxonomy): Eukaryota > Metazoa > Arthropoda > Insecta > Lepidoptera > Depressariidae > Agonopterix > Agonopterix subpropinquella. The sequence continues at coordinate 26,501,496 of OV277696.1, forward strand.
TTTAACTAATTCAGAGAAAAGGTATTTATAAAATATGAAAGTTTTATTTCACAAGATTATTTTATTTACAATAGACAACAATTTACATGCATTTAAAGTTATAGTTATACCATTATTCACCAATGGCTGTCAAGGCACCAGTGGTTATGTAAAATGATATGATTGTTAATAAATCACTTTACACATCCTCACTCTAAAGTGGCAAATGATATAATTTGCTGTTTTTGTTAATTGATCACAATTTATTTATTTTATCGCTATTATTGATACACCACAGTTTTGCTACTAAAATTATTAACCAGTAGCGTTAACTCGGTTAAAAATATAATAAATAACAAAAAAGTTATGAGGGTCTGAAGTTAAAAAAAAAACAAGTCCTTTTTTCTCGAAATACAATTTTCTGACTTAGCTCTCTTTTCACCAAAGGTACAGAGATATATTTAACAGATGGCAGCACATTCTATGCAAACTGAATCAGAAAGACCACCAAAAGGCAAATGTCCTCCGCCTGGAATCGAGTCTAAAGAAACAAAAATAAACATCTCGACTGGACATTTAAAACGTCATCTAGCGCGTATCTGTCAACCGATCAGTGTCAATCGGTCATCAATCGAGCGGGAAACGACCGGCAGTGGAAAGCGCGGGAAAGAAAAGGCCGATAACGCCGCCATTTTGTCCCGAAGCACGGTCCGAACGACTAAATGACGTCATAATGTCCCCACTAAATAACCTCGAGGATGTTTTAATGAGGCGGTTTTTGAAAAACTTTTTATGTCTACGTAAATATGTAAGGGAAATCATTTTGAAGCGTTATGGGTGGTAATGCCCCGGGTAGGTTGGTATACGAGATTGTTAAGTGAAGACGGTTTTGACGATGTTTGGGATCAAGTTTTATTGGGTATTTTAGTTTTGTGATGTTAAAATGTCGTTTGAAGTTATTTATGGTCAAGATAACTTTCTAATTTGACGGTTACGGCCACTAAAACCTTAGATTCCATTTTAAAAGTTATCCCCGCTGTTATAGCATTAAATATCAAATCCGTGCTTCAGACAGTAATTACTAGGTAATTTAATTATTATTAATTCGATTAGGTCACGCATTGTTCACCTAATTGAACTTAGGTAGGTACTCAGAAATTTCTTGCCTCATTACATTACCTATTCGAAAAGAAAAAAACCTTTAAAAAGTAGATATTTTTTTTAATGTTAGCTCTCTCGATAACTCGTTTGGTCTTTTTCATAACTACAGGGTGTTAGGGTAAACAGTTGCATTACTTACTTTAAGAGGTGATTGTACCCATGATCTGAACAACTGCCCAAAAGGAACATAAGAAAATTCGCAAAAAAAAACTACTTTTCATACAAACAAACAAACAAACAAAGTCCAACTTTTTTTTTGCGAAGCCCCTAGGATTCTTAGGGAAAGTCGTTCAGTATCATGGATACAATCACCGCTTAAAGTAATGCAACTGTTTACCCTAACACCCTGTATAGTAACCAAGGTGTAAAAAACACCCTAGTAATACTTAAAGGGGTGCTTCAGACCATCAAACTAAACAACTTTCACTATGGAGCAAAAATTTTTGACAGCTGATTTTTATTTCGAGATTTCGAAGTTGTTACACCCTGTAATTAATAGAAATTGAATGTTGCTTGTTAAAACCTATTCCGTAGCAGAGTAAAATATTAAAAATAAGATAATACCTAGGCGCCGAAATCTTCACCATCTTACCAAAAGTTAATTATACCTAATAAGATTAACGCAAAAACCATGCAATCCCTAACACACACATAGTAACGCCGTACGTATCTATCAGATACTGGGTCAACATTGTCCAAATGCCCGGCGCGTTGAACCGCTGTGCGCATTATGTTGCGAAACGCGCAAATTACCGGCCTCGTCCGGCGCGGGCGCGGCTCGAGATTACAATGATGGATGCTTCTAATTGGAACACGTGCGATTTTAATAAGGTTTACTTAAGTTTAAAAACTAAAAAGTTTAAAAATAATATTGCAGCCGATGACTTTTTCGTTCGCACCATAAGAACATTAAATTGTTTCATCGAAGTCGCTGTCAAGCCGGTACGATTCGGAATAGGGCTTGCATTAGTTTTTTGGCTTGGCTTGACACCGACTTCGATAAAACAATTTCAGAATCAGAATCAGAAATATTTATTGCATTGCCACATTATAATGTACATAGTAATCAATTAATCGTACAGGATGTTAACGTATTTAAAATGCAATGTAGCACCCCGTCAGGGCATAACAATATTACATTCAATAATTAACAATAAATCAAATAATCATAACATTACAAAATTCTAGTCCAGTTTAAAACATAAAAAATATATATTAACAACACAACAAAATATAAATTAATCAAACAAATCAATTAAAGTTATCATTAAAATAATAATTACAATATCTTCATATCTAATCAGTTACTATTGCTGCACAACTAATGGAATTATATGAAAATTATACTGGATACTATACCTAGGACATACAAGTAATTCGGACATAATGGTAAATATTGTTTCTAAACTTTGTCTGATAAAAATTCATTTAAAGAATAGTAGGCTTTGTTTACTAACAACCTAAACAAAGCTCTCTTAAACTCACTTATGGTGTTGCAGTTCCGTATATTTTTCGGTATATTGTTATAAATTTTTGGCGCTATGGCAAATATACTTTTATGCATGAACTTTGTTCTAGTTGGTATTATTCTCAACATGTCACAACGGCGTCTACTTTTTACATATTCAAATAAATGTATAGGTATTGGTTTTTATAAATATGGCAGTCTCGTAAATGTAAAGAGAGCTGGCATCGTTAATAGTTTAAGCTTAATAAAGTATGGTATAATTTAATGTTCTTATGGTGCGAAAAGTCATCGGCTGCAATACTATTTTTTAACTTTTTAGTTTTTTTGAAGGCGGTTTTAATTTTTTGTAAAAATTTGTTTATTTCACAATTTTCAGAGGTGAATTCATTAGTTCGACTAAGATATTAGTTATACACGCAAATAGCACATCGATATGAAGCTAATTTTTCAATCGCCGATGATTTGCCGTCAACTTTTGAGGAGTTCTATTGTGTAGCTCCGGGATGCATCATCGGATCCTAGTTTCCTTATCATGGTACCACCGTCGGGATATCTTCTTTCCAACAAAAAAGAATCATCAAAATCGGTTCATAAACGACGAAGTTATACGCAAACACACACATAAAAAATATATATATATATATATTTTCCTATTTTATTGTACACCCTGTATATATATATATATACAGGGTGTACAATACGTATATATATATATATATATATATATATATACAGGGTGTACAATAAAATAGGACAGCTACTTAAAGGGGTGCTTCAGACCATCAAACTGAACAACTTTCTCTATGGGACCAATATCTAAATCGCGAAAAAAAAATCTGCTGTCCCATACATTTCAGTCGAGTTATGTTTGCAGTTTTGTATGGGAGAGCGGATTTTTTTTTCGCGATTTCGATATTGGTCCCCTAGAGAAAGTTGTTCAGTTTGATGGTCTGAAGCACCCCTTTGAGTAGCTGTCCCATTTTATTGTACACCCTGTATATATATACGGTCGAATTGAGTAGCCTCCTCCTTTTTTAAAGTCAGTTAAAAAAGCACAGTGATTACCTTCCTTATATACTCTTAAAGATTAATTAACTGTTTAATGAAGGTTAATTTACACCTAATCAAAAAACTGGCCACGTGCGAGTTGGATTACTCGCGCACCGAGGGTTCCGAACGCAATATAATTTATTTACCAAGAAATATATCTTTCCTAAAGAATCTCACAGATATGAATATAAACTTAAAGCGTTCGTGGACAGTGCAAATAGAGATGGTTCAGACCATCAAACTGAACAACTTTTTCTATTGGAGCAGACCTGAAATCCCCATAAAGTTTCATATTAAACTGCAATGCCTACTCGACTCGAATGTATTGAATGAACAGCAGATTCTTTTTGTTGCTGTTTTATGTTTGCTTCCATAGTGAATGTTGTTCAGTTTGATGGTCTGAACCACCCCTAAAATTGTGAGCGTCGGTGGCGCGTTGCGGAGAGGTATGGACTCCCAATTATGGGGGTCCGGGTTCAAATCCGCACGGACAACATGCCATGTAGCAATGAGTCTTTCTAACTTATGTACGTAAAACCGACTGCTCTCTAACGGTGAAGGAAAACATCGTGAGGAAACCTGCATACACTGAAGAAGAAATTCTGATGTGTATGTGAAGTCTACCAACCCGCATTGGGCACGCGTGGTGGACTAATGCCTAATGCCTCCTTGAGGGTAGGCCTGTGCCCTAATTATGATTACATATCGATTAGTTTTATCGAGTATCGATTTCATAATATATTTCTTCCTTTAGTCTTCTTAAGTCCAATTACCATATAAGAATTGCTCGTTTAAGTACTTACCTAAGTTTAAGATATCAATATCCTACCTACCCATTATAAAACTAAAGTTTTTCAAAGTTTGTAGAGACTTTAGGAACTTATCATAAGATTTTATGTTACTCGGTATGTGTTAAGTCATTAATGAGTTTCCTTGATTTTTCTAGTGTCTAAGTTTTACAGAAAAGCTATCTAGACTTAGTAATTAACACATTTGCTTCTTGTATGTAAATATCCCTCAGGAGATAAAAATGTTCAAATCTTTATTTGCTCGACTACGGCAAAGCAAAACAGAGGATAATGTTGTTGCATGTTTAGTAGAATCTAAAAAGTAATATATAAAAACAAAAAGGGATATTGGTATACAAATAATCACTCCCCGTCACACTGGACAGAGTTTCTGTGCTACTAGTGAAACGTGGATGTTCTGAAGTTTCAGGATCTCTGACTACCCCCTCGGGGAATATAGTCGTGAGCATATGTATGTATTTAACATTCAAATCACTGGGCATATCTCGAAGCTAGTTTAACATTGACCCAACTTATGCTGCATTACATACTCATGGATCGAATAAATTCTACCTTTTCCCAAACATGTCGTTACATTTCTTTAAATAAAAAAGTATATTATTTTTAAGAATCTCAAAGTATTAGTTGGAACAAATAAACGATGTAAACAATAATAAACTCTAAAGGTCTCAATTTAAAGACTCAATTCAATCGTTGCACGGCCTACAAGTGAAGCAGTCTGAAACCTTGTACCTCAGACTCTTAGGACCTCAATAAATGTCAATAAACGATACTTTCCTCTCTCCGATAACGTTACGGGTCTCAATTGTTACCTTTTTTATGTAAAGAACACCTTGAAATGTCATGACATTCACGAAAATATTTTGCAAATACTGGCAGTACCTGAAAAATTCTTTTTCTGTTTAAAATAAAATATGCTCTTAAAAGTTACAATGGTTGTGACTACGTAAAACCAGTCTTTAGTAATCCTACTGATATTATCCTATCCTATCCAAGTTATCCAACTAATCCTATCCTACTCTATTCTAGTAAATAAATGTGAAAGTTAGAGACGTTGTTCAACTCTATCACGCATAAACGGCTGAACGGATTAGGATGAAATTTGGTACACTGATAGCATATTATGTTCTTGATTGACACATAGTATAAATTTTTAAAGTCCACGCAGACAGAGTCGCAGACAACAGCTTGTTAGAAACAAATTAATATACCTACGATATGATTAAAACAGTTCTTTCAAAGACGATCGGACTAGTTGTAAATCAAAGTGAAGACAACAGAAGATATTTCGCGACAGTGACTCACGTCAACAGTATAATGGTGAGGAATCCAGGATGCCGGTCGTTTAGACACATAATTTAATGCACGCTTTTTATTTTGTCATTAACCTTCGAGGTGCTCCGGTTTCCAATCGACAACGTTTTATTTTTGAAACACGGTTACGCGCGCGGTGATTAGCGGGCGAAACGTTTAACACGTTTAGAAATCGACATTTGTCTGGACGCACTCACTTGTTGTCACGAGTCCCCACAACACTACATGTGAACGAGCGAACAGAGCGAACATGAAACACTGGCCGAAGAGCGAAGAAAAAAAAGTTTAATTTGAAAAGAAACAAGTTCGCGTTCCGTTTTCAAAACTTGTAATGTTTTTGGCGGGAGTCGCGCGCGGAGAGGCGCGAGCGGCGCGCTGAAACGATCGCGTCGACTGGGCGGCCTCACTGAAAAAGCTCCTTACGATACATACAGGGCCGATGTGCATTCTATTTATAATGTTAAGTTGTTCGTCCGGCACACGCGTGCAGTGCTCCAGTGCGCGCCCGTCCCCGGCACGACCGCGGCCTCACCTCCTCGCAAGAACATTAACATCATAATATTTGAAGTTATTAGGTCAGCTGATGAAACCGCGCGACTACCTAGTTACGGCACACGCCGTGTTTACATCTCCCACTATAAAGATAATTATAATTAACTCCGTTAATCCGTCACCGGCTGCCCTTAAGAGTCCTTTTACCGTTTAGCGGCGACCTCATCACAATATTTAAGATTAAAAAAAAGAGCTACTCCATTATATTATTACGCTATATATTAAAAGCTTTAAACCTATTTGTATACAATACCAACAATACTTTTATAGGTTTTTTAATTTTTTTATAAGTCAAAACCATAGGTCAAAACATACTTTAAAATAAAACCTGTCAAGTGCGAGACAGGCTACTCGCGCACCGAGGGTTCAGTATCACACCACCACACAACATATTAACTTAGAAAAAAGTTTTGTTTTCTCCGGGACCTTTAGCGCGAGATCGACTCACACTTGGCCGGTTATTAGTATTTGTTGTTAAATTGTAGAGTTTGCTCTATAATCACACCAAGTTTGATGCTTGTATGTATTACCGTTTTTACGATAGAGCGAGAAGAAATGACGTTCATAAAAACTAGTTTCTTGTGTGAGCACCCCATTAATTTATAACTTTTCGATATTTTTATTATTTGTTAACAAATCCGCCGTAATGACGCATATTCTGTGAAAATTTCAACTGTCTAGCTATTACGGTTTAAAAGTTACAGCCCTAAATAGGTAGGACGGACGGACGGACGGACGGACAACGTAGGCTTCGTTTTCTCCCTTTGGTTAAGGAACCTAAAAAAACGGTTAGGTGCGAGTCGGGCTACTCGCGCTCCGAGGGTTCCGTACCACACCACCACAGAACACAACATAATTAACTTAGAAAAAAAACTATTTTTGTCTGGGACCTTTAGCGCAAGACCGACTAACACTCGGCCGGTTTTTAGTATTTGTTGTTATTTTGTAGAGTTTGCTCTATAATCACAGTTAGTTTGACGCTTGTATGTATTACCATTTTTACGATAGAGCGTGAAGAAAAAACGTTGATAAAAACTAGTTTCTTGTTGAGAACCCCCCTTAATTTTTAACTTTTTGACATTTTTATTATTTGTTAACAAATCCGCCGTAATAACGCATAATCTGGGAAAATTTCAACTATCTAGCTATTACGGTTCAAAAGTTACAGCCCTAAATAGGTAGGACAGACGGACGGACGGACGAACAGACTGACGGACAGACGGACGGACGGACGGACGGACGGACAACGTAGGCTTAGTAATAGGGTCCCGTTTTCACCCTTTGGGTACGGAACCCTAAAAAAGAAAAATCACCCTTTAATTTATTGTACATATGTTTAGAACCTATAAAAGGATACTATAAAAACAGCTTTTATAGGCTTTTGTATTAAGTTAGCGTAGCACTTTTTCAATTCAAGTTTTCATTATTCAGAAATCTATACTAATTGTGATGAGGGTGCTTCTGAACTGTAAAAGGACTCTTAAATACGTGATAATTTATAAACTCTTGTAAGTTACTTTGTAGAAATATTAAATAAAAAGGTCGATGAGATATACGAAGTAGTTACAACATTGGAAGGGCTCCAACATAATAGAGACATTTATGATAGTAGTTGTAGTTTTGACGTGCTCAGTCATCAATCCGGAACGAATCTTGTTTTATTTTCTGAAAAAACATCTTTCGTTACTGTACAAACTATAAAACGGCGATAAATATTGACTGCTGCTTGAATTATGTGTAACTTAAAAATATGCTTCTGTCCATAAAACGAAATTGATTTATATTTAGGATAGAATATTATAGTTTTAAGACTTATGCTGTCACTATTAAATAGTGTAAACGGATTCGAAGAAACCTACCACACAATAGATTTTTGAGCGCAGGCGATGTCGCAACTGCACCGTAACGACACCGCAACAGCACCGCTGCAACGCTATCGCCGCGATACTGACTGATCTTAGAAATGTCGCGGCGACAATATGCGGCGATATTGCGAATTTGCGACGATATCGTGCCATCAACGCTTACGTTCAAAAATCGAGATTTTTTATTGTTCACATAGCTGTATAACTGTAAATAATATCATACGATCAGCCTTGCAGCTGATCGCAAATTTTTTACTGACTAAACCGACTGGAGTTATGCAGGCAGACCTGGTCCATCCCCATCACAGAGATGCTCTACACTCTATGAACACTGAATTAGCCTTGCAGCCGATGGTTACCAAAAGTACGCTTATCTCTTATACTACTACCTAAGAGCAACGATCTCCTTTATTCTAAAGCATAGAGACCGCATCAATTTACTTCTCTTTTGTCTTATGGCGTACTTATAATGGTAGAAGGAGACGGAACTATAAATCTTTGTTTATGCGGGTGTCCACTTTTCACTTGTCACAATAAAGGAGATCCTTGCTCTTAGACTACTACTTTATAAATAATATTCCTAGTGTAGGTACAGTAAACGTAAAACATCTTGCAATGTTTCTTTCGCTGTCATATTTTGTCAGTCTGACATCAAGCGGCTGACAAAAGTGACGTAACGTTGACGTAGCACTGTAAGCAATTTTTCAGAGTAGACAGAGTAGACACTTCACTGTCATTACGACAGTTTTCTGTCAACGTGTCTGAATGTCACAGTCGGTGGCCGATAGAGTACGTCAACTGAAGGTGAAACAAATGCGATTACCCACCTTACGCAAAGAGCTTTAGACTGCCCTAACCTTAGACGATTTAAATAGGGACCAGCCGTGTGTTACCATTCTCAAATTACAAGATCACACGAGACTATTATGTCATTATTTTTAACAATCAAAATAAGAATCTAAATTAACAGAATGAAATCCTTAGTTGCGGATTTCATGCTATCTCATCCCCCACAAAAGACAGAAAAGTTTGTTGAATTACGAACTCGTCTATAGTTAAATGGACAGGCCTTCACACGAGGCTGTTAACACTTTTGTGGAAAATAGACAACATCCGAAACAATAGTTTTATTGTCTCTCGTTCGACTGTCCACCAACTTGTTAAAATGATAGTGCCTGCAGCGAGCCCTAGCGCACTGCGCATACAAACGAAGTTGGATCATATTTTCAATACCACCTCTACGAGTAATGGTCCCTTTTTAAAAGGACATGGAACATTCGAACTTCGCAATTGCGTGAACGTTTTCGTTCCAATGTCAACTCTATTACAATGAAATTCGGACCGAAACGGTCGAGATATATCGAAAATCGAAAGTGCCTACAGGGCCTGGCCTCTAAACCCTATCGCTATGCACGCACACAGACATAATTTGTACGACGCGACGCCTCACGCACCCCAACCTAAGGAAGTTGGCCCCTTTTGAAGAAGCGTGAGGCTCAATTTAGACATAATTACTTTATCCACGTTCCATATATTAATAATAATAATGCGGAACAATAAAAACTGGCAACTATTTCGTTCAACGCCAATATTTCCCAAGACAATTATTTTAGGTTTTAAAAATCGAATGCTCTATTTCTAAACGTAGCACGCTAATTTGCGCCGTGAGCGACAGATGGCGGCGCCGGTTGACAATTATGACAGCTGAGAGAGAAAACGCGGGAAAATATCGCGTTACAGCTGTAAGATGGATGTCGATTTAATTTTTATGCAATTTTCTGATGCAACTGTTTGATTCAGGATGAAACTTTTTTTTAACAGATTTATTACCATTCAATATGGTAACATTTTATTATTCCAAATTGTTGGTACGGAAATACTGAATCATCATCATCAGCCTATTACACAAACACATACATACATACATTTTTTTTTTATAAATGACTATTTAATTTAATTTATACGTTCCACTGCAGTGCACAGGCTTTGATTAATTATATGTCAAGATAGAGCCTCACGCTCCTAACGTAGATACTAAAACAAACGGTTCAAGTTTCTAGTGTTGGTGTGCGTGAGGCGTCATACAACTTATCTCTGTGTGCGTGCATAGTGATAGGGTTTATCACTAAGACTTGATGGATGATTTTTTTCAACGCGTTCGTAGCTTCGACTGTCTATCTTGACATAATTGTAACTAATCAATGGGCACAGACGGCCTGTGCCTGTATGGGCTTATACAGGGTGAAATTGATATCATTAGCATCCTATTAAACTAAGAGTCTACCCATCAAACTGAACAACTTTTACTATGGGAGCAAACAAATCGGAGCAACTAAAAAATCCGCTGTCCCATACTAAACTGCAATGCCTACTCGACTCAAATGTATGCAACAGCTGATAAATTTTTTGCTCCGATCTGTTTGCTCCCATAGTAAACGTCTTAGTTTAAAAGGATGCCAATGATATCAATTTCACCCTGTATGAGCGTTGGTCGACAACACGTGCCCAATGCGGTTTGGTAGACTTCACATACGCATCAGAATTTCCTCTTCAGTGTATGTAGGTTTCTTCAGGACGTTTTCCTTCACCGTTTGAGAGCAGTCGGTATTGGCTGTGTGCACGACACTAGCGCCTTCTAGCGCACTACGGCCCCGTGGATTTTTTGTACATAAAATGTTAGGATAAAGTTTGTTATTTTAATTTAAAATAAAGTAAAAACTAAATAAATGTTATAATACCTAACTATCTGGGATTCCCATTCTTTGTTACAAAATTCTCATACAAACATTCGCCACCGTTTTCGCACCTTTGAGGGTTGAATTGCGAAAAATCTTTTTTTTGTGAACACCTAGATGGCAATGAAAACATCCCTGCAAAATTTTAAGTATTAGTATTAGCTCTTTTGGATATTTGAGTATTGAATGTGTGTGCGGATTTGCATAGATTTAAGCAAATCTGACACAGCTTCGCCGTCAGTAGTTCAAATTTCTGCCACAGCGTGCGCTGCGATCGACTTGACAGTTCCCAACACCCACTTCGCACATAGCCAATAACGTACATAAAGTTAGAAAAACTCATTGGTACATGGCATGTCATCCGTGCGGATTCGAACACGGACCCTCATGATTGAGTGTCCATACTTCTGATACTCAATGACTGAATGACGTCAGAGTATTCAGTGCTACAGTTGGCGCCTTAAGTAAAAACGTCATACATCGTCCTCCATAAAACTGATTGATGCCAAATTCGTGCCTAGAGACACAATTGATAAATATACAGTACTCGACTACTCGGGGGGGGGGGGGGGGGGGGGGTAACTGACATAGCCCAAAGAGTTGCTAAACTTAAATGGCAGTGGGCGGGGCACATTGCTCGCAGAACCGATGGCCGTTGGGGCCGAAAAGTTCTCGAGTGGCGACCGCGTACCGGAAAGCGCAGCGTGGGTAGGCCCCTCACACGGTGGACCGACGACCTGGTGAAGGCGGCGGGAAAACGTTGGATGAGGGCAGCGCAGGACCGGTCGTTGTGGCGATCCTTGGGGGAGGCCTATGTCCAGCAGTGGACGTCCATCGGCTGAGATGATGATGATGATGATGACTCAACTACTCGTACATACAAGCGTTCGATTGTTCGAATCGAGCGTGCGTGCGAGCGTGCGTACGAGCGTGCGTTGATACACGCCCCTGGTAGTGACAAAATTGTTATCCAGAGCCATTGATGTAGAATATTATGGACGCCGTGTCTAGTAGAAAATTCTGAAAAAAAGTGTCCGAGACTAAACTACACAAACCTAAGTACATACGTGTAAACTAACTAAAAACATCGAAAATGCTGAAATTCTTTACCATCCCACAATGTTTCGATCGCCAATATCAAATCCATATATTCTGTCGTTTCTACTAGCGTCTACGCCAATATAAGAAATGAATGTTACCTTGTCTATAGGCCCAGGAGGGCGATTTTTGAATCTCATTCGCTGAGTTCTTTGTTATTTCTAAATTACTGTGAAGATATGCATCTTTCTACTGCTGATTTGACTTTCAAAAATCATACTTCAGGAGTGCGATTTTTGAAAGTCAAATCAGCAGTAGAAAGATGCGTATCTCCATAGTAATTTTGACATTTTCAACTGCGGAACTCAGCGAATGAGATTCAAAAATCGCACTCCAGGACTCCGTCACTAGACCGCAGTTACCAAGATTAGTGTCTGCACTTTCACCCACTGCCGGCGCTGGTCTCGTTAAAAACATTAGTTTTACTCTCACCACATGGTTTGCGGAATAAAAACTCTGTCAAAGTTAACTTCGCCTTGAATCTAAAATTTATTATATAAAGCAAAAAAACATGAAATTTTCTGAAGTCCTCTGGGAACCTAAAGGGCAAAACAACAATATGTCACTGTGACCGTAGCGACCCACATCCACAGGTGCGTCGTAAAGATACACGCATTGCAAGATTGTAAAACTGCAATCTGTGCCTTATGCCATAAGCGAGAGAGTTCAAAGAGAAATCCAATGAAAGATGGCGAAATGTAAAATTATAAAGTCGAAACTTTTGTACCTCATTATGATTCTACTGCAATAGTGTTGTTTAATTTTCATCATATTTTATAAAGTTACGCTGTACTTGGAAAAATACTTTTGTAATTTTTTTGGCTAGCTAGGCTAGCAATAGCAACCTATAAAATAACAGCTCCATATCGTCGCCTTAAAGTGAAGACCTCGTGTAGAATACACCTTTCTACTAAGGGTTGGTTGAGGTTGATGTATATAATGAAACACAGATATAGTCTTCACTAGTTAATGGGACTAGCACACGTCCGCGCAGCACGGCGGTCGGTGCACGAATACCGAGCGAATGCACGATAGATATTCACCACAGACCGCGTCCGCCGATAGACGGCGCTACCGGCGCTTTCCACATTAACTACTCTTTATTGCTGTACACTACATCTCTTTCTTGTTTTAATTTATTTTTTACCTTTACTCGAATCTACCACCGCTTCGGAATGTATAGCCCGTGGAGAAGAAGCGGCGCAAGAAACTCCACAGTTTAGCTAATCTCTTAAATCTTATTACAATACAGTGTTGACTGTTATCAAAGCTATTACATCAAACAAATTACGAATTACTTATTGAGACTAATTTGTTTACAGAAAATAGATATTTATCAAATATTGATCTGAAATTGTCAAACACCAAATTCAACGATAAACAATGTTTATGGAAATTACAATCTCATTATATTAACACATTTGAGTTATTGTTACTTCTGTTCTATACTATCCCTTCCCTGTAAAAATATTTTTCTATTGATAGGTAGGTAAGTAAACCTACAAAAATAACGTTCCATAGATCTTTATTATCTCTTATTTATTTATTTTGGCTAACTACTAGTCAAGTCACTGCTTCAAGATCGTATCCATTACCGTTTTATCAAATTAAGGAGGTAAGGACAAAAGAGTGAATCTGTGATAAGCACATACACTTATGCATTCAAAATATTCTGGCGGGTGCCAGCCATTGCAATAAAGCACTCACAGCTATTTTATTTGCATGACCCTTTAGCTTTTGCTAACAATTTGATAGTTGCATGGCTCTGTAACCCATATCATTTTATTGTTGCATGATATTTTAGCTTTCGCTAACAACTTCATAGTTGCATGGTCTTATAACCCATATAATTTTACAGTTTCATGAATGCTGATATAACGCTGACTGACAACAATATTAAGTAAGGTACACTAGGTCGCTTTCGTTACCAGCTATGTTCAGTAGTTACCTTTAGTTAGTCGACTAGACTAGTTTTGAGAAATCAGCAGTTTCAATTTAATGGACCCGTTTAATATGTAGATACTATTTTACGAACCATACAGTTATATCATTTGGTAGGCTTTAAAAAAAATAATGCTATTTTTAATTACAATTTACATGAATTAAGTGCAACTGTTGTTTAAACTTAATTGCCTGGCGTCATATTATTACAGAACTGCAAATCATTTTGTTTTTTGACTTGCTTGCACTGAAATTATGTTCTTTATTTAAAATATTATGAATTTATGATTAACCGATTTGGTTCAAGTACAGTATAGTATACTTTAACACATACAAATGATTAAATTAACAGTGCAGTGCCTGCAGTGATTAGGTAAGATACAGATTTTATCTATACAAAGAAGAAAGTGCAGTAAGTCATTAATTCCTTTAGAGTTATTCATAGCGTAGCTACTCACAATAATTAATGTCAATGGAATGACCAACTACAAGCTGCTAATAATTACTTATTTGACTTGTCATTTGAATGACCAACTACAAGCTGCTGATAATGAAATAACAGTTTTTTTTTTCAATTGAATGACCAGCTGCAAGTTGCTAATAATTATTTTATTTATTTGACTTGTCATCTGAATGACCAACTACAAGCTGCTGATAGTAAATTTGATAGCATTTGATGCCCAGCTAAAAGTTGCAAATGTCAATTGAATGACCAGCTACAAGTTGCTAATGTCAATTAAATGAACAGCTGAAAGTTGCTAATGTCAATTGAATAACCAGCTACAAATTGCTAATGTCAATTAAATGACCAGCTGAAAGATGCCAATGTCAATTAAATGACCAGTTGAAAGATGCTAATGTCAATTGAATGACCAGCTACAAGTTTCTAATGTCAATTGAATAACCAGCTAAAAGCTGCCTATGTCAATTGAATGACTGAATGACCAGCTACAAGTTACTATGTCAATTAAATGACCAGCTGAAAGATGCCAATGTCAATTGAATTACCAGCTACAAGTTTCTAATATCAATTGAATGACCAGCTGAAAGATGCAAATGTCAATGGAATGACCAACTACAAGCTGCTAATAATTACTTATTTGACTTGTCATCTGAATGACCAACTACGAGCTGCTTATAATTATTTATTTGACTTGTCATTTGAATGACCAACTACAAGCTGCTGATAATGAAATAACAGTTTTTTTTTCAATTGAATGACCAGCTGCAAGTTGCTAATAATTATTTTATTTATTTGACTTGTCATCTGAACGACCAACTACAAGCTGCTGATAGTAAATTTGATAGCATTTGATGCCCAGCTAAAAGTTGCAAATGTCAATTGAATGACCAGCTACAAGTTGCTAATGTCAATTAAATGAACAGCTGAAAGTTGCTAATGTCAATTGAATAACCAGCTACAAATTGCTAATGTCAATTAAATGACCAGCTGAAAGATGCCAATGTCAATTAAATGACCAGCTGAAAGATGCTACTGTCAATTGAATGACCAGCTACAAGTTTCTAATGTCAATTGAATAACCAGCTAAAAGCTGCCTATGTCAATTGAATGACTGAATGACCAGCTACAAGTTGCTAATGTCAATTAAATGACCAGCTGAAAGATGCTAATGTCAATTGAATTACCAGCTAAAAGTTTCTAATGTCAATTGAATGACCTGCTACAAGTTTCTAATGTCATTTGAATGACCAGCTAAAAGCTGCCAATGTCAATTGAATGACCAACTGTACGTTGCTAATAACTGTTTGTTGTACATGGCAAAGCACTAACCATTAACATTACAAGCTGACAATATGAGAGTAATCACCCTGACCATTTCAAACCTCTTAGCTATTAATTGGAGACATTTTCTCTTTATTAAGCACTAAAGCAAGGAGGTATGGTTCAATCGGCGCCTTAGCAGTCGTCCTGTTGAAGGCTGGTTTTTCTGTGACATCTAGGAACATACAATCTGCGAACAAAATTGTTAACCAGTATTATCGGTTTGGTTATGAATGTTATGATGCTTGAATATGATATAGTTATTAATCTTCTCTCAACTGAGATGAGCGTTTCTTGTTAAAATGTGAGTAGGTATTTCAAGAAATACTAAATTTAATATGAAATCACCTGATCATTTTCTGATCCTTTTTGATACTTTTTGTAAATAATTGTCTGAATTAACATTGATCCTTAAAATATAAAATTCCTTGCTCAAATAGCCAAAGAAACTAATTAGTTTCGCCTGGAGTGATTACATCCATAATTATGACATTAACAACAATGTTGCAAAGACAAGATCAACGTAATGTTACCGAATTGAAGTTCTATAAAGTATAGATTACGTCAAACAAGTTCCGGTAACAAATAGGATGATGATGATGATTGGCAATTATGTTGGTACTATTGATGTTTGTATTGAAATATTTTCATGAACTAGTACCACCAAATAAGCTCCGAATGTGTTGTATATTATTATTGTTCTCGCATACCTACACTGAGAATGTCCAATAAGTAAAACGTTTAAAACGTAAAACTTTGGATTTCAACTTAAAGTTTTTGTGACATCAGAATGTTCGTTACGCCGAATGTTCGTTACGTCGAATGTTCGTTACGCCGAATGTTCGTTACGCCGAATGTTCGTTACGCCGAATGTTCGTTACGCCGAATGTTCGTTATGCTGAATGTTCGTTACGCCGAACATCCGTTACGCCGAATGTTCTATACGTAGAATGTTCGGTACGCATAATGGTAATAAGTAACTTTTATTAGAGACCATTACAACTACGAAGTACGACAATTACTTAAAAATGACAATGCGTCAATATAAGTATAAAAAACAATTGGAATAAATTCACTTGGCATATCTTGGTTACCTAATCCTGTTCGTCTCGAATCAAGACACTATTCTTAACCTTTGGTATGCCAGAACGCGGATCAGCATGATGAAAACCATTTATTTCTATTGTGTCTGGTTTTTCCGGCATACGAGAGGTTAATGGGCGTATTTTGGATACCTATTAGGCCATAATGACGGACTACAAGCATGCATTAGTATATGCTCACGACTACACTCCCCGAGGAGCAGTCAGAGACTCCAAAACCCCAGGACACCCTTGCCCCACCAGCACCGAAACTCCGTCCAGTCACGTGTAACGAGCAGTGAAACTGGAGCTACGGACTACGAGGCCCTTTTATATTTGCGGAATGCTTTGAATAAATTCTTTTAATCGTGTAAAGTAATACAGAATGATTACGTGACCTTAAAGATTGATGTCCGCAGCTGGCGTACATTTGTCCATCCTAGGCGCCGCGCCGCGCCGTCACGTGTTGTCCCACACCTTACTCCTGTCTGGTCTACCCTCTTTCCTCCAGCATCAGCATTCGATGGTCGACATGTGGGAAAAGAAATACAGTATGTAGATAATTCCAAATAAAAGATTTAAAATCGGGACAAAAAACTATTTTTCCTTTTCTTTTGAAATATATTTTTATCACTGTGAACTTTAGGCAAAAATAAAACAACGCTAGCAGACACCAGATAATTAAGATAATTCCCAATAAACGATTTAAAATCGGGACAAAACTATTTTTACTTTTCTTTTGAAATATATTTTAACACTGTGTAACTTTTTAGGCAACAAACAAAGCAACGCTAGTAGAAACCGTCTTCGATTGTGTTTAAATAAATCGCTTAGCTTCCTTAAAGGAACAGTGTAATTTTATTTCGTAGGCACCGTTTGCATTTTTAAATTTTCAACTCTCAACAAACTGATATGCACTTTACTCACGTGAATTTCGAATCCCGGCGTCGCCAATGTAGAATACACCTTTCTACTAAGGGTTGGTTGAGGTTGATGTATATAATGAAACACAGATATAGTCTTCACTAGTTAATGGGACTAGCACACGTCCGCGCAGCACGGCGGTCGGTGCACGAATACCGAGCGAATGCACGATAGATATTCACCACAGACCGCGTCCGCCGATAGACGGCGCTACCGGCGCTTTCCACATTAACTACTCTTTATTGCTGTACACTACACCTCGGAAATGCAATTTTCGTCTTTTATTATTATGTTTCTGGAAAGAACATCTCACAAAGCATATCCTGATTTCACTCAAAAAGTAATATAATACTTGTAATGCCATTTATATCGTGTAATAAGAACCTTGCAAATACTCCCGAACTTACAAAAATGTTATAGGACGCTTTTTTACTCTTCCTCCTGAAAAGTTATCTCTTTTGTACTTACGAGTTCTTCACTCTAAGACGTCGATATACAATATATCTACATTATTCTAACCAAAAATGTTAAAAGGGATCTTGCTCAAAAATGTAGTTTTGTAGGTTGTAGCTAAATGTTTTTTGACAATTTAGACCATCAAACAACAACATTTACTCAATGTCATTTGAGGCGTGTAGGTAGGTACTGCAGTTTTGTATGAAACAGATTTTTTTTATTTTTTCTCGATATTGGCCCCATATAGAAAGTTTTTCAGTTTGGTGTTAAAACTACCCCTTCAAATATTACTAGGTAGGATGTTTTGTTACACTCGCGGATTCCAAAGGAAACTTTAAAATCGCCCTCCACCCTTCACTTACACCGCCTCTCTGCAATGTACCCGCCACGTGTGTTCAGACCACATACAATAAATCAAAATCGCGACACACCGCCGCCTCCACGTTAACATACTTACCGTTTTATATCCCCAACACTTGGCCACCATACGCCGTCATACTCTGATTACTTCGAGCTTATTTGTGAATTGTGAGGATTTATGGTGGTAATTAAAAAATTAAGGTGACAATTAAGACACAAGGTTTAAAAACAAATTATTACAGAATTACGAAGGTGAATCATCACCAGTAATTTTTGTATTTATAATGGCGCTCATGGACAGCATTGACGCAATTCGGTACCTATGTCAAGTTTTTTTTGTGAGGGCTGAATTTAAACAATTTCGAGATAAATTGTCACAATAACAATATTTTCTATGTCAGTGATTTTAAAATGAAAGGCTTACAGATATTTTTAATATAATAACTTCGTTTTTCGGTCCTACTAGTGACGTCACTCGCAGGACCTGTAAATTCCTTGGTAAACTAAAAATAAAAATAAATTTTTTTTTTCGACTTTTCATACAAAAGTTCGATCATTTGAAAAATTTTGTACTTCCCATATACTAAATGCAATCACATTTAATATGGGAAGTACAACATTGTTTTTAAGAATTTCCTATATGTTTCTTAGCGAACGTTGTTCAGTATCGTGGGTACAATAACCCCTTAAAGTAATGCAACTGTTTACCTTAGGGTAAACGATTGCAGTTACGTTTACGCTTCTCTCGCACGATTGTCATAACGTTTAGAATACATAGTGTTAGCACTATGTATTCTAAACGTTATGACAATCGTGCGAGAGAAGCCAGGCAACGCAGCTAGTGTGGAGGCAATCAAGGCAGAAGCCGCGCGCAATCCTTTATCGTTTTATCGCTTATTTATTGAGTGGTCACTGTGCCTGTGTCGCCGGCGAGGATTGGATGCGTCGGCATCATTTTATAGCAATCGGGTCTCACTAATAGCACGGAATACATAAGAGTACAACTAATAGTCACTAATACTCGGGTATTATTGTATTTCTTACAGTTTAGTATCTTAATAATAGACCGAGATCCGGCCGTAAAATTATGCACCTATTTACCTATATTTGTTGAATGTAATGTGATTCTAGTGAATGTTTACCCAGGGGTTCATACAACACCGCTTAAAATACTTCTTTGTACCTGGAAACCTTAGAGTTGGGGCATACTGAGAGGTGGCAACCCTAGTATTTCTAGTTCTTTAGATTGGCCGCATTGCGATGGCACTTATTTCCAAAACGATAGGTGGAAAAATATTTGCTAAAAATCATAATAGTAAAGATTTTTGCGGCAAGATTTTGCTAGGTAACCCGTCGGGCGGCGTTGTTTGAACCCCTGTGCAAAATTTCACTTGAATCACATTTCGATCAACAAACAAATAGATGCATAATTTTACTGTCGGATCCGGTCTGTAAGAGGCGATTGTAATTACAGATAAATCTGCTACGATAAAATAAATAATTCGTTTAATACAAAAATATAAAACACTAGCTTTTTCCCGCGACTTCGTCCGCGAGGATTACGGATTTTCGAAAAATCCTTTCTTAGTGCACCCCTATATGCTATATAGAATATGCATTTCAAATTGTCTGTCAGTCCGTCAGTCACGGGGAACTGTTTTATACTATCAGTTTAAAATAACAATGTGCATGACCTTGAAGGGCCGTTCGATAACTTCACTCGGTTGACAAAGGAAAGTAGACTCTATGTAAAGGAAATAATCATTTGAATGACTCGAGTGAAGTTCGTGTGATTGAGTGACGTCACATTTGCGAGCGAGGTCATGCACATTGTTATTTTAAACTGATAGTAAGTATAGATTATGCGTAGCACTCTGAAGCCTACGCGCTACGAGACCTCCGGACTACGCCGTAGCACTTCGTAGTCATTTTATTGGAGAATTCATGCATTCCGTTTGCTTACTTTATTTAGTGGTATCATCATCATCATGTCGTATGGCATTTTTGTCTTCCTGCTTGGATCCGGGGAAGTCTAAATTTCGAGATCAAGATTCTTCAGCCAGTCTTCCGCTGCCGGGGTTAGCCTATGGAGTTCCTCAATTCCACCGGGGAAACGGCGCAGATGACACTCACGGAAGGACCAACCATCACCTCTACAAGTGGGGCCTGAGGGAGTCACCAATGTGCGACTGCGGGGCACCTGACCAAACCCTCACCCACGTGGTAAATGAGTGTCATCTGCGCCATTTAGTGGTATAAAGACTCAAAATAACTTCAAATATGTTTTAACACATTCGCGAATAGTGAACGAGACTCAACAAAACTTTTATTGTTATCACTGCTATAGCCGGTCACTGTCCGCGAATGTGTTAAGCATAAACATGATGTGCTCACGACTATATTCTCCGAGAGGATAGTCAAACTCAAACTCAAAATAATGTATTCAATATAGGAGCTTGAAGCCTACTTATTTAAAGTCAAATATTTTTTTGAAGCTTGGTAGCTTAGGCCCAAGCCTAGGACCCAAATATGCCTACGGTATGAATGTACAAGTAATATCAATGTTACAAAACTAATAAAAGTCGCACTAGCCAATTCTAGCCGGCAGCGCTACACATCATAGCGTGATAGATAATACAGAGGCCAATCAAATGGCGCGAGGCGAGATAGTGCCAGTTCACTATGACTACACTACACTATAACTAACTGCCGTATTATTGGTCAAAATAACTAAGTGATTGGATCCGTCGAATTATCTCTGTGGTGATTGATCATTATTGTTTTTGTGTTATCATCTGTAGATACTTGGAGATGAAAACATTCTATAAAATACGATGCAGAGGCTGTGGGTAACACGTAAATAATTATTATACAGGATGTAACAAAACACCCTAGTAATACTTAAGGGGGTGCTTTAGACCATCAATCTGAACAACTTTCACTATGGAGCCAACGTCGAGAAAAAAATAAAAAAATTTCCCGTCCTATACATTTGAGTCGAGACGGTACTGCAGTTTTGTATGAAAGAGCGGATTTTTTTTCTTGATTTTGATGTTGGCTCCATAGTGAAAGTTGTTCAGTTTGTTGGTCTGCAGCACCCACCCCCTTAAGTATTACTAGGGTGCTTTGTTACTCCCTGTATAAGGTCCTTCTTAATATGCTGACACTTTTTTGAGGGGATGACCAGACCATCAAACTGAACAACTTTCTCTATGGGCCCAACATATAAATCGCGAAAAATAAATCTACTGTCTCGTACATTTGGCTCAAGTAGGTTAGGTTTGCAGTTAAATATTGTCTACGACAAACAACCTCAGAGCGGGCAACACCGGCTCCATAGAGTACACCGGCTCGCGGCCATCTTTAGACTTCCTGTTCGAATAAGATAACTAACCGTGCGGACGCATTTTCTTGACGAATAATAATTTGTATTTAAAACTAAAGTAAAAACCAGTTTACAGTCCACTGCCTTTTGTTTTAAACCTAATGAGCCCGAACATGGTCCTTCGAGCCGGATTAACAAAGAAAAACGAAGACGAGAAGACGCGCCCACGCCGACGTGACGAGACGGGATTTTTTTCTTCGGATTTTCATCGACTGGCTGACAATTTCGTCGTGGAGTTCAGCTTCCTACGCGATCACGCATACAGCGGTCAACGCAACAGCGAAGACAGAATTGCTTGGAATCCTCGAACAAAAGCAGCATTGCTTGGCATCCTCGAACAACAAAAGCAGCAGCAGTCAGTGTAAAAAAGGGTTTGGTTGCAGCAGTCGTGAGTCGAACCAATTCTCATCTGACCCCACAACCCTCAATCTCAAAGTCATTAAAATCACGTTGCATCAGCAACAATTTTCATTCAAAATCACGTTGCATCAGCAACAATTTTCATTCAAAATCACGTTGCATCAGCAATAATTCAATCTCAATCTCAATTCATCTTCATTCTCACAAAGAATTACACATTTTTTCGCATATTTCAAGTAATATTTCAGCATCAAAAGTATTGCATCAGCAATATTTCAATTTTATCTCAACAACTTTACAAAGTAACTTTCATTCTCGTAAAATCACCCCTGCTACATTAACATAACCTTACCAGCATTCTAATCATTTCCTTTTTACGCAAATACAGTGCTTACGGTCTTCCTGGCTTGCTCTGCGGTGTGCACGGAACGAGTGCACGTGGCACGTGGGCACGTCGATTCCGTAGCCTCGGCTTGCATCATTTTTTATCAAATTTAAGTATCGTTCTGATTCTTAATAACAAACTTTGAAGCGTGCTAGCATACTAACAATTGTTTTTTATTTGCAATCATGCCTGTTGACGAGCGTCTGCTAGCTGAATTGAAAAGGAAGCGTGCTTCACACAAAGCTAAACTCACAATTTTTAAAGGTTTCCTCGAAGAATTACAATCTCATTCATCTTTGTCTCAAGTTCAACTCGTCCAACTAAAAAGCCGATTAACAGTTTTTTCAGAGCTTTATAAAATATATGATGACAATCAAACACTAATCGAAACAATTGTTGAAATTCCAGATGAACAAATCAGTGAACGACAACAGTTTGAAAATGATTACCATCAATTCTTTGCGGTCGGCACTCAGCTGATCCAGGTCAACGAGGAGGAGGAAAAGGCTAAGTTTGTAACCTCTCCAAACAACAATTCATTTGTCAAATTACCGACCATTGACCTTCCACGATTCTCCGGTGAGTACCATAATTGGCTCGAGTTCAGAGATACATTCGAGTCTATCATACACAATAACAAAACTATTGATAACATTCAAAAGTACCATTATTTGCGTGCATCCCTGCAAGGTAGCGCATCACTAGTGATCAAATCATTAGAATTATCAGCTCAAAACTACAACGTAGCATGGAATCTCATATGTGAACGTTATAACAATCGTCGCCAGCTCATAGGCAATCATGTTCAAATACTATTCAACATAAACACAATAAACAAAGAATCATCTACAGCATTGAGACAACTTCTTGACACAATCAACAAAAACCTCCGAGCTCTGTCCTCGCTAGGTGAACACACTGAATACTGGGACACTTTGATCATTCACTTAGTTTCAAGTAAATTAGATTCAACCACACTCAGGCACTGGGAAGAATTCAAAAACACACTCTCAGACATGCCCAACTTGGAACATCTCAATAAATTCATAAAAAATCGTGCTGATTTATTAGAAACATTAGAAGATGGTAAATTGAAAAACAATACAGAATTCAAGTCTCCCAATCCATTGAATCAAAATCCAAACCCACCCCGTAAAGGCCCTCAGCCACCTTCATGTCCTATTTGCAAATCTAATCACCAACTTTTTTCCTGTCCAGTATTCAGAAAACTCTCAGTCGATGGTAGAATTGATATGGTGACAACATACAAAGTTTGTGCTAACTGTTTATATCCTGGTCATGACATTAAATCATGCAAAGGCGGTTCCTGTAAGTACTGTAATCAGAAACATAACACACTACTGCACCGTGACAAACATGAGAAACCACTCACACATACAAGCTTTCAGAATACATCAGTGTTATTGTCAACAGCTGTAGTCAACATATTCAGTGCTGATGGCACATGTCACACCGCTCGTGCTTTGCTTGATAATGGCAGTACCTCATGCTATGTGACTAAGGCCTTATGTAAAAAATTAAAGTTACCCATGCGAGCCATTAACACTTCAGTTACTGGAATCGATAACCATCAGACAAACATATCTCATAGCACCAACATTCAAATTCAATCATTACACAATTCATATCGAGCAAACATATCATGTCTCATTCTCAATCAGATATCATCAAACACAATTCCAAATATGCTTATTGATACAAACAGTATCAATATACCGGAACACATACAATTAGCAGATCCAGACTTCAATATACCAGCACCGATAGACATCTTACTCGGAGCAGAAGTTTTTTGGAAAATCATTGGCAATGGTCGAATAACATTGGGTAAACAACAACCAACACTACAAGAAACACAACTCGGTTGGCTAGTTTCAGGCTGTACTCCGATCACATTCAAAAACACCCAGAACTCATGTTTTTTTGTAGATCAAATTCAAAATCAGTTGTCTCGTTTCTGGGAACTAGATGACATATCATCATCACCTTCAAATATTTCATCATCAGATCAACAGATATGTGAAAATTTATTCGTTCAGACCACAACACGTGATAGCAGTGGCAGATTTACAGTCACAATTCCATTCAAAGAATCCCCGGAGTGTCTCGGTGATTCCTATTATCAAGCAAAGCGCAGGTTTCTTAACATAGAAAAACGCATGGATTCCAATCCTGAATTTCAAAAGCAATACGTTCAATTCATGAATGAATATCTTGACTTAGGACATATGACAAAGAATGAAAACACACACATACAACAAACACCTTCATACTATTTACCTCACCACGGGATCATCAGAGAATCAAGCACAACTACAAAGTTCAGAGCTGTGTTTGATGGCTCCGCTCTCACTACAACTAAAATATCACTCAACGATATACAAATGACCGGTCCCGTTGTTCAGGATGACCTCGTCTCAATTTTAACTCGCTTTAGGCAACACAAGTTCATTATATCAGCTGACGTTGAGAAAATGTATCGTCAATTACTTGTAAATTCAAATCAGAGAGCTCTACAACAAATAGTATGGAGGTTCAATTCCACACAACCGTTACAAACATATACACTAAACACTGTAACATATGGCACTGCTTCGGCCCCATATTTAGCTACTCGGTGCATCAAACAGGTCGGTCTCAATTGCCAAGACAAAAGCGTATCAGAGGTGATCATCCATGATTTCTACTGCGATGATCTCTTGTCTGGGGCTGATGATGATTCACATTTAAGCCACATTGCAAACGGTGTATTCACAGAATTAAATAAATATAAATTCCCCCTCAGAAAATGGCAGTCAAATCACCCTAGTTTGCTGCACCGATTAGGATTTGACAATTCTACAAACACATCCATTAATTTAGGTACAAACGATCCATCCAAAACATTAGGTATATATTGGAATACTAAGCAAGATACGCTATCATACTTATTTCACTCTGACAACATATCAAACAAACAAATCACAAAACGCATAATTTTGTCCACCATAGGGCAGATATTTGATCCACTGGGCCTCATTAGCCCATGTGTAGTACAAGCAAAAATTATAATGCAACAAATTTGGCTTCAAAAATTAACTTGGGATAATATTGTACCAGACAGCATGCAACAGCAATGGAGGAAATTCATGGAATCATTAAAAATGATTAACCAGTTAACTATTCCCAGACGTGCCTTCAGCGATTCTCCACAAAACATTCAATTACATGTATTTTGTGATGCATCGCAAAACGCATACGGTGCATGTGTTTATGTACGGACATGTACTGCAAACAATCATGTTGATACAAAATTGCTGATTGCCAAAGGTAGAGTAGCACCGTTAAAAACATTAACGATTCCCCGTCTAGAGCTGTGCGCTGCACTTACAGGTGTCAAATTATGTAACAAAGTATTAGCATCGCTTCGCAACTCACAAAATATCATTACAGACTGTTACTTCTGGAGTGATTCTATAATTGTTCTATCATGGATAAAATCATCACCACACAAATTACAAGCATTTGTCAGTCACAGAGTTACGGAAATTCAAAACAATAGCGCTCAACAAGCATGGCGCTATGTACCTACAAAACAAAACCCCGCTGACTTGTTATCACGCGGTGTCACAACTCAACAATTAATACAAACTAATCTATGGTTTACAGGACCTCCGTTTCTCAGGGATGATGATAAAAGCTGGCCGGTCCAACCACGGCATGTCAGCGACTCTGACCTGCCTGAAACGCGTCCATCCAGTTCACATTCAAACTCACACTGTTTCACGCAAGTAGAAAACGATTCTTTCATTCATAAATACTCAAACTTCACAAAACTAACAATGATCACTGCATACATTTTAAGGTTCATTCATAATTGCATTAACAAAATTCATAGTGACAACATTAATCCTCATAATGTCAGCCCCTTAACAACTTTAGAACTAGCTACAGCTAGGTATCAGTTGGTAAAAATATCACAAATGATTTCATTCCCTACAGAATATGAGTTACTTAAAAAGAAACACAATTTGCCTCATAAAAATACCTTAAATTCATTGCATCCATTCATAGATAGTCATGACGTTATTCGAGTCGGGGGAAGGCTTGCTAACTCGCAATTTAATTATCATAAAAAATTTCCAATTTTATTAAAATCAAACCATCACATTTCAAAAATTATCTTTTCAACCTATCACAGATCGCTTTTACATGCAGGACCACAGCTGTTACTTGCTCACATACGTGAATCTTATTGGCCTCTAGGCGGCCGTAGCCTTGCTAGAAAAACAGTACAATCATGCACTAAATGTCGCCGATTTCAAGGCAAGACTATAACTCCCATCATGGGTGATCTTCCGAAACAGCGGATGCACGCAAATTTTGTTTTTATTAACATAACCGTTGACTACGCCGGGCCAATAATGATTTGTGACCGCAAGGGTCGTGGAAGTCGCCTTATAAAATCATACATATGTGTCTTTGTATGTCTTGCAGTAAAGGCCGTACACTTGGAGTTGGTTACAGACTTAACCAAGGAATCCTACATCGCTGCCCTCAATAGGTTCATAGCACGCCGAGGAAAGCCTAATCTCATATATTCAGATAATGGTGGTAATCTAGTAGGTGCCTCTAGAATCATAACAAAGTTTTTAAAGGATAACGCTAACTCAATTTACAAGTCAACCGCAGAGCAAGACATTTCGTTCCATTTCAATCCGCCTTATGCACCTCATTTTGGAGGGCTTCATGAAAGCGCTGTAAAGTCCACAAAATATCATCTCAAGCGTGTCTTGAGTCTAGCTCACCTCACATACGAGGAAATGTACACTACATTAGTACAAATCGAGGGAATCCTTAATTCACGGCCTCTAACGCCTCTATCTTCAGACCCCTCCGATTTGACAGCCCTAACGCCTTCTCATTTCTTAATTGGTCGTACTCAAACTGCATTACCTCACCCACAGCTCACTGACTGCAACACGCTGCGTCTACCAAGATATCAGCGCGTTGAACAACTTCGTCAACATTATTGGAATAGATTTTACAAGGAGTATATTTCACAGTTACAAACGAGGACAAAATGGCAAAGGTCGACTGGCAAGCTGACTGAAGGCATGATGGTCATCGTGAAAGACGACGCACTTCCTCCAGTTCAATGGCTCCTGGGAAGAATAATCAAGCTATATCCTGGTCCGGATGGAGTTGCGAGAGTGGCTGACATCAAAACTAAATTCGGAACGATGCACAGAGCTTTTAACAGAATATGTCCACTTCCAACAGAATAGACTATAATCTCACTATACTTTGTGGGGCGGGCAGACTGTCTACGACAAACAACCTCAGAGCGGGCAACACCGGCTCCATAGAGTACACCGGCTCGCGGCCATCTTTAGACTTCCTGTTCGAATAAGATAACTAACCGTGCGGACGCATTTTCTTGACGAATAATAATTTGTATTTAAAACTAAAGTAAAAACCAGTTTACAGTCCACTGCCTTTTGTTTTAAACCTAATGAGCCCGAACAAATATAGAATAGCAGATTTTTTTTCGCGATTTCGATGTTGGTCCCTTAGAGAAAGTTGTTCAGTTTGACGGTCTGATCATCCTCTTAAAAAAGTGTGAGCATATATTCAGAAGGACCCAATATAATGAGTTTTTCGTGTTCAAATTTTTTTCAGTTTTTAAAAGAACAAATTTAAACTGGTTCTCCCAGTGTGGACCCATAATTCAAATGTACCACTGCATAGGTGCTTATGCTTGTTTCTTGTAGACATATGTTCGTGAAATGTTTCATACACTCGACATCAATGAAAACGGGTCACCACGGGTCACCAATAACATTAAACTTAATATCTCGGAAAATAAGAATGATAGCTTATTCAAATAAAAAGTATTATTGTAGACAATTTAATACTACTACTTAAATTAACGTAGTATCTTCACGTCCCAAATACCGCAGTGTCTTAAAACGAAAGTCTTCGATCAGTGTGTGTTGCCAGTGATGACATATGGAACAGAGACGTGGTCGTTCACTCAAGGCCTCATAAAAAGGCTGAAAGTCACCCAAAGGGCAATGGAGAGGGCTATGCTCGGAGTTTCCCTGCGAGATCGAATCAGAAATGAAGAGATCCGCAGAAGAACCAGGGTAACTGACATAGCCCAAAGAGTTGCTAAACTTAAGTGGCAGTGGGCGGGGCACATTGCTCGCAGAACCGATGGCCGGTGGGGCCGAAAAGTTCTCGAGTGGCGACCGCGTACCGGAAAGCGCAGCGTGGGTAGGCCCCTCACACGGTGGACCGACGACCTGGTGAAGGTGGCGGGAAAACGTTGGATGAGGGCAGCGCAGGACCGGTCGTTATGGCGATCCTTGGGGGAGGCCTATGTCCAGCAGTGGACGTCCATCGGCTGAGATGATGATGATGATGATGACTTAAATTAATAAAATTTCTGGTTGCTACGAAGTAATACTAATAAAAAAGGCTAAAACCTAAATAAATGATTCTTTTTAAATAAAATTTTTGGTATTCAACATATATTATTAATGTAGTAATAGTAGTTTATCACTCACATACACTAAATTACGCATTTGTATTTATGTACTTTAATTAAGTCAAACAAATAAAAACTAAAAATGTTATGTATTAATATTAGAAGTATTAAATAGTCTATTTTTGAATAAGCTATCATTCTTAGTTTCCGAGATATTAAGGTATGTTGGTGACCCGTTTTCATTGCTCTCGAGTGTAGTTGTTTTTGTTTTGACGTTGCATGTACACACGGCGACACATCAAGCTACACAACACCAAAATAATCAGGTTAGTCCACTCTGATCACGTGATCCGTGTCCGGTGGAAACGGATCACGCGCGAAAGGTACACTCTGATCACGAGATCAGTTTCGCCTAAAATAAAATGCATGGTTTTGTAGAATCCGATCGCGTGATCCGATTCCACCGAACAGCGGCGTAGGTCGAGTGAAGTATAACGTCGAGCAACCAGCTTATGTTGGTTTTGTATAGCAGGATGTGTCGCCGTGGTGTACAAATATAGTCTGCAAATATTATCTACTTTAATGTTTAGAAAAATGGGAAATTTCTCTCGGGTTTTATGTAATTATCAGAAATATTAAGAAAACGATAAATTGAAACCAATTTGCCGGTATCTACAAGACAAAAACTGTTTTAGGAAGGACAACGCCCAATCCCGTTTCGTGAGTTTCAATTTTATAAGAAACGCTACAATAGAAAAGCATAATTTAAATTTCCTTAGGAAGTATGATATTCCTCCTATTTTATGCATAATTTTAGCTAAAATTATACTATTTTTTGTTCTTTGATCATACTCATTCGTTAGTTGTGAAGCGATTTGAAACGAATACATTTCGTTACGTGGGCAATGTCTTTTAATACAATTGTAGTATAATGGTGATCTGAAAACAACGAACTTGCGCCAGAGACAAGCTCCTCACAGCCTATTTATCTGAACACAGTCAAGATTCCGCTGCAATAGGGCTAAAATCAAAAAGTTTCTACTGCTTTGTGTCTCATCATTCCAATGTACTGTAGATTCTTGATATGGTTGATAGGTAGATGACACGATTGTATCAAGACCTCCGCCTCTAAATACCTAGTAGACAAAGTTGTATTACGTAATAAAATACAACCTGCTTACCAAATAATTTCTACTCTACACGTGTTTCGCTCCACCAAGGAGCATCCTCAGGAGTTAGACCGACGAACGTTCGATACAGAGTTGTTACTCCGCCGAGCGTCCGACACCGAGAACGTCCCGTCCGTCACGTCCGGGTGTCGGACGCTCGGCGGAGTAACAACTCTGTATCGAACGTTCGTCGGTCTAACTCCTGAGGATGCTCCTTGGTGGAGCGAAACACGTGTAGAGTAGAAATTATTTGGTAAGCAGGTTGTATTTTATTACGTAATACAACTTTTTCTACTAGGTATTTAGAGGCGGAGGTCTTGATACAATCGTGTCATCTACCTATTAGTCATGGATTTCCGCAAAGTAACGCCTGATTCAATTAATTGATATGGTTGAGTTTACGTCAACCATAATTATCCAGAATCTACACATTATTGGAATGATTGCTGACATTCTAAAAATAAGTTTTATTCTTAAAAAACCTTTTAATAAGGGGCAGCTGAAGAGGGGCCCCTTGATAAATAGGCGTATTGGTAAGTGGCCTATTTGATTAACATTTTTACGAAACCGAAGCATGACAGTAATTTTTGCATTGTAGATTAATAATAAGTCTGAAAGGCCCTTTCTTTCTTTCTTTGTTTGTGGGCCTTTGCAAAAATGGCCCACAAACATTTGTCACCTTGATGTTTCCTCTTCAATCGAATCTCGTATCTTCTTGCCTGCAATAAAGTCTAATACCAAACGTGTACTAACCTGGAAGAACAGCGTGAAGGCGACCCACTGGTAGTACTTGCCATACCGGCGGGGCGAGTTCCCCGCCCCCCGCACCCCGGGGTAGGCGCCCTCCGCCGCCTCCCCCGCCACCGTGAACGTCGAGTGGATCCAGCAGTACGTGTTTAGCACGTCTTCGGGGATGTCTCTGGAAGAAAATAGCCAGCATAAGACCGCCTTGGTTATACAGGGTGTAACAGAACGCACTAGTAATATTATTTAAAGGGGTGATTTAGACCATCAAACTAAACAACTTTTACTAAGGAGACAGTGACAAAAAAAACATCTGCTGTCCGAAAAATTTCAGTCGACTTGTATGAAAAGCAGTTTTTTTTTTCGTGATTGCGATGATGGCTCCATAGTGATAGTTCAGAATTGTAATCGCGCTAAATAAATCACAACTGAACCATGATTGGACCCCATTCGGTATTGCGCTATTCATTTGATAGCCGGTAGAGCCATTTTGACAGATCGCTCAGACGTAATTGGTTTGTAATGTGATTAGAACTGAAATTGGATTAGGATTTGTTATTAGGATTGAACTTGAATGTTTTAAATTAGCGCAATCGCCCTCTAGTTTGATGCTCTAAACCACCGCTTTAAATATTACTAGGGTATTTTGTTACACCTTGTATATGATTTTTTTTAAGCCATGCCTTATATTTACTTAAAACAATTTTAGCGTGATCTGCGGGGCTAGTACGCCAACCCGCGATAGCGTGATATAGCGCGCTGTCACGCTTCCGCTCTTTCTTTTTGCGCGCGAACGAACGAGATAAAAGAGGTTTGACAGATGGATTTGTGTCAAATGTCGCTATCGCGGGTTGGCGTACTAATACGAGTAGCCCAATAAGTTGAGCGACGACGCGCAATTATTGTTTAGCAACGTTAGTTTGTTTTCGTTTAGTTGACAGAAATGTCAACTATATACATCTTATATACATAAAGAATATACGGTACTCGTAGAAAGAGTAAGTGCGAAAAATTCTTCGTCTATGACGGTACTCTATAGTACCTACACAATGCAACTTTGGCTCGATTATTATTAGGTACTATCGCGGACTTTTCCGCCTGACCACCACTAGGCTCATTTTTGCTTGCATACTAAAAAATAAAAGCGATGTCTTACCCCGCCCTATTGATGAATAGACCAATTAATAATAGTTTCTAAACAATAAATTTTGGGCGAAATTATGCGATTTTTTTCTTAAGTGGTCAGGCGGAAAAGTCCCCGATAGTACCTACTCTTCACGTGTATGGGAAAGACAATTTTAGAAAAGGGCCCCTTTTTTGATACCGGGGCCCTTGACTACCCCAGCTTCATCAGTGTATTGAGACTTTATCTAATATTGTTGGTTTAACTACACGTCACATAAAATTTGTAGCAGGTAGGGACCCAGATAAAATTATGGGAATATTTTTATTTAATGATGAATTTTGTTTTGACAAAAAATAGGAATAGGTTATCTATCTAAATCTAGTGGTAGGCAGACAATTATCTATTAATTCTTCTTCTTTTCATGACTTTACATCCCGAGGGGAGAAGTCAGAGATATTCTAAATATATCATTTCCGAATTTCCAAACATACATTTCCTTAACCAAGAACCAAACCCCTTCAAACGCCAACAATAACCACGATATTACACGCATTGCGCCAAACCTTCACAATCATTTACAACGCCATCTATCCCTGCACCTCAGAACCGCGTCACCACCTAGTTCACTCTGTTGGGTACGAACCTCGTGTGTATGCAGTCAATAGGGTTTCCCACAAGATGGCGCGTGGTGAGCGCCGCGCTTGCTGCCAGCAATGCTGCCGTAGTCGCGCCGCAGTGGAGCCGAAACGCAACCGAGTCGATTTTGGGGTTGATGCCTTGCTGTTGGGACAGAAATTTTTGTTAGATATAGATACACGCAATATACGCAAGCTCACGACTACTTTCCGTATCGGGGCGGTCAGGAACTTTCAGTGGCGTTATACTCAATCGGTGACTTTCAAAGATCACACTTCAGGAGTGCGATTTTTGAAATTCATTCTTTGAACTCAGCAGTTTAAAATGTCAATATTACTATGGAGACGTGCATCTTTCTACTGCTGATTTGACATTAAAAATCATACTCCAGGCGTGCGATTTTTGAAAGTCAAATCAGCAGTAGAAAGATGCGTATCTCCATAGTAATTTTGAAATTTTCAACTGCTGAACTCTGTGAATGAGTTTCAAAAATCGCACCCCTGATGCTAAATTAATAATAGTGGCATACGTGGCACATGAACTTACCCCAAGAAGGGAAGGAATCAGACGGCCGGCAACCATTGATATTTGTATTGTACCTACAACCTAATCCGGGAAACTACACAACAAAAAGTTTGTAGTACGAATAATAACTAAACCACACTACACTGCCGTTTTATAATTAGGTACAACGTAGGAACCTACACCTATCTTACTTTAGCCTATTACACTAAGTACTTATATTGGCTTAAAGTTTCGCTATTACCGCTTAAACAAGTTCGTTTGAAGCTCCTTATGCACTATTTTGGTATCAAAAGGCTAGCAGGTTGGAATGAAGTACAAGTGTGCTCTTTTGTACTAGTGACAATGTGGATATGCCGTTATACCTTCCAGATTTGCGATGCAATCTGGTAAATTGTAGTCTGTACGTTCCCATTGCAGGGCAAAGGTCTCTAGCATCTTTGAAAGATACGTGTGTACGTAAGATACACACCCTCTTTATTATTTATTAACCGACTTCAAAAAAGGAGGAGGTTTCTCAATTCGACCGTATATATTTTTTTTTTTATGTGTGTTCGCGGATAACTTCGTCGTTTATGAACCGATTTCAATGATTCTTTTTTTGTTGGAAAGGAGATATCCCAAGTGAGGTCCCATGATAAGGAAACCAGGATCTGATGATGGATCCCAGAGATATCGAGGGGAACCTTCGAAAATCGTAGTGCCGACTAGTGCGTTTGTTAATTTAAAGCACTACTATTAAATCGAACTAATGAATTTGCCACTGAAAATTGTGAAATAATCAAAATTTTAACAAAAAAATTAAAACCGCCTTCAAAAAACTAAAAAGTTAAAAAATAATATTGCAGCCGATGACTTTCCCGTTCGCATCATAAGAACATTAATTTGTTTTATAGAAGTCGGTGTCAAGCCAAGCCAAAAAATGCAAGCCCTGTCGCGAATCGTACCGGCTTGACAGCGACTTCAATAAAACAAATTAATGTTCTTATGATGCGAACGGGAAAGTCATCGGCTGCAATATTATTTTTTAACTTTTTAGTTTTTTGAAGGCGGTTTTAATTTTTTTATTTTATATTGTGCCCTTGTCTACGACAGAATCTCAACCTCAGAGGAAGGATCTATTTATTCTAAAGCATAGAGACCGCATCAATTTACGATTGTAGAGTCTCTTTTGTCTTATGTTATGACGTACCTATAATAGTAGAAGGAGACGGAACTATAGGTATTTGTTTATGCGGCTGTCCACTTTTTTTCGTGCTAGTGTGTGTGAAAAGTGACTATAACATTAGGGCAAATGTCACTTTGGTCTAATTGGTCTCATTTTACCCGACTGCAACAGAAGGAGGGTTATTTCCATACTACTTGACACCTCACACTCAAACACAAACGTCAAAAATAGTGGACATTCTTGCAATGGTATGGCTCACTCTATGCCTTTAGGTATAATCTCTTTGATCTCAACCGATGTCATCCAAACCAGACCCAGTTTGTCATACTTCTCTCTCCAACTCTTACGACTTACCCCGCCGGACAGCAGCGCGTAGATGCTGGTTAGGATCTCCATGGGCCTGCGCGGCTGGGGGCCGCGCTCGCGCCGCCGCCACGCGCCGCTCGTGCCTGCGGCCGCGGCCGTGGCGCGCGCGCACGTCCCGCGCGACCGCCGGCCCCAAGCTACTCCTGACTCTCTGCCAACAACGGTAAGGACTGAAATCTATTGACGTTTTCTGTGCAGACGCAATAAAGGGAGCATATGATGACGCTTCCTGGCCGTGTTCAACCACAGCGAATGATTATGGTTGTTGTCTTTGAGAGCTTCATTGATGTGTTCTCAGGTGGCTGATGTAGCCTATCTTGCCTTGAAAAGTGCGTCCGAAGTACAGGCTACAAATCAGTATAAGTGGTGTTTAGCCAGGAAAACATGAAGTCGAAAGTCAAGGGGTTGAATATCCTCATGCTCAGATACCTGTCCTGTACGAGGGATCACCTGCTTGAGACATACCTACCAGAGAGCTGTTAATAGACACCTAAGACACATTAGTTCATAACATATGTACGGGGTGTACAGGAAAGAAGAAGTCGAAAGTCAAGAATTTGAAACAGCCTGCCCTAAAATTACTTCCAGCACAAATTAAACAATGATCACTATCTGATCGCTGTAAGACATGAGCCTAATAAAGAGGTTTTGACTATCACCAATTAGTACTTTCAAGAGGCTAAATACGATTGCGATGGAGGTATTACACAAGTGCATGTTGCTACCCATTCTCTAGCTACTCTCTCTAGCACCAAAAAGTTGTTAAGTGTTGGTCTTATTCTAACCCCTTCAAGAAGCCTGTAGCAGCATTCAACATTAAATTTTTGTTTTGTACAGTACGTAGAAGAGGCGCAAATTCTTAGTTAATTAATGTTTGTGATTTGTAATGATTTTTTTTACTCGACACTTGTAAAGAGTTGTAGACAAAGGTCGAGAAGAATGAAAAATGCGAAATGTTAATAATAACGAACGTTACACCCGTGACGATTAATCATGACGATTGATGTGAAGTATACTTATTCTATTCCACAAGAATGATCTTGTAATCTAACATTTAGATAGGAAATATATAATTATGTTGTTCTATGCTTATTGCCAGTCGTGGGTACAATTAATCAAATCGTTTCTTATTAAAATATAATGCTTGTTTTTATTTTAATTTTTTGCTATTACTATTAATAATATAATATAATAATGTTTGGAAAAACTAACACTGTAGGAAATGAAGACAAAGCTGTTAATTATTAAATACTAGCTGTTGCCCGCGACTTCGTACGCGTGGACATTTTATTTTCGTAAATTTTCCAATGTTTTTATTAGTTATTCTGCTATTCGGGACGGAGACAAATACAACAAACCAAAAATCATGAAAATCGGTCCAGCCGTTCTCGAGTTATAAGTGTTCGAACAAACCTGACTTTCTTTTATATATATATATATAGATTATTTTTACATACAAATTGTAAGTAGTAACTAAAGAAAATTTTACAGAAAACGTTAGTTACTAAAACATAAGCAGGGTCTTCAACTTACCAATCAATTGATACGACTGGAGTTTAAAAATAACTAAACAATTAGTTAGAACCAAAAATAAATAGACTAAGATAAACGTATCGACGATCGACGCGCCCCGATGTATCACGTGCTCTGAACTAAACACAATTTTTAGGGAAACGAAGAAATTTGTATACAATTTGTAAAGAATTGAGCAGACTGGTTAAGAATATAAACTTTAATACGAAAAAAAGAAGAAAAAAATAAAGATTGAGATTTTAAATGAAATGTAAATTAAAGTAAAGAATATTGAAAATTTATATCTTACTGCAAGTTTTTGTTTAATTTCAGAACAAAATACCAACAATATGCCAGTGCTCATGAATTTGAAGACAATAGTAAACTCAAGTCTGTACCTCCGCCTTACAAATTTAATGTGAAATAACTATCAAACATATTGGAAAGCTTCCAAAATGACTGAGCAACGGTGACAAATGTACTATTGAGTGCCCTTACATCTAATCCGAGGCTGTGTGTAACGAATAATTAAATACATCACTCTGTACTATTACAAGGTAATATTAATTTGTATTCATTTAAAATTTAAATCAAACACTGGTAATTTGTTTCAAGTCACAGACTATTAACGTAAATGATTTAAAGTCTCGGCCCAAATTCGTAACCTTGGAAGACACCTCCAATTATTTACTTTTTACAGAACTTTCCTGAACTCACATGAAAGACAAAACGTTAAAGAATAAAATCAATAAACGAATACATAAAAATTAACGGTGTTTATTCGAGTTTAAAGGAATCATGTCAAAAAAATACAGATGGTTTGCACTGTCAAACGCTTCCCACGTGTCAAATGAGGGGAAGATTGACGGTCGAACAACTGCGGCCGTTTGTTCAAACTCTTTGTCTGCATGATGTTGATGACTCGTGAATCAGAAGTTAATTTGAAATGCGGTCAAAAGTCTGCTGAGGCACGACCATCCATACTTATTTTTCTTAAATCAATAATTAGGATAATTTATAGGATTTTTGTAATCTTATGGCAGAGTTTCAACGGAATTTTAAATGATCAGTTGAAAAACCAATAAAGTGTTCCTACTTTAATTGGCATATTAATGTTACTTTTGTTTGTTACCTCTGTTATATAAAATAGTACCAATAACAAATTATTCTTTACAACATTGTTGATATAGTACGAGTAATTTTATCTTAATATTCGTCCATTTTCACAAAATTTACCTGAATATTTTGTAAGTCTCATCTCATTAGTCTACAGGCTGTAAGTGACAGCCTAGCAAATACTGGAACGGTGAACTCAGACCATCAAACTGAACACC
The DNA here is from genome assembly GCA_922987775.1 of Agonopterix subpropinquella. Classification (NCBI taxonomy): domain Eukaryota; kingdom Metazoa; phylum Arthropoda; class Insecta; order Lepidoptera; family Depressariidae; genus Agonopterix; species Agonopterix subpropinquella. The sequence goes on from OV277696.1 coordinate 26,539,273, forward strand.
TTTCACTATGGAGACTACCTCAGGAAACGCGAAAAAATATCAGCTGTCAACTGCTGTACCTACCTGACTAAAATGTATGGGACAGTAGATATTTTTTTTCGTTTCCTGAGTTAGGCTCCATAGTGAAAGTTGTTCAGTTTGATGGTCTGAGTTCACCGTTTCAGTATTTGCTAGGCTGTCACTTGTTTACATCCTGTATAAAAGTTTACCAAATACACACACATTTTCAAATAATGTACTTCAGTTCAGAATGCCACATCCAATTCATAGTAGCTATTGTACCCAGTTAAGTTTTAAAAATATCCCATTCCAGTTCATCTCGACGTGAATTAGTTTAAACGTAAACAATGGGTCGATATAGAGCACCTTGATCTAGAAACAGAATTGTTTATTTTTGCTGCCAAATTATATAATAAAGATAGTTATTAATTGTTTGAAATTATTCATGGTTCCTATTTTCTTTGTATCTACCTACTTATTTTATACTACTTTCCTTTTTGTGATAGTCAGAAACTATTCTGAAACTACGCTTGTGTTTTAAGCGTACAGTAGCATGAGTCTTCGACACAATCTCGCTAGTGGACAATCCATGGAAGACGTTGGGCGAGCTCGTCATGTGATCCCGTGATCATTTTGTGCGCTCCTAAAAGTTTCGTCTTTGTGGATGGCTCCACAGGCATGTGGCATGTCGTTTTTCCTGGCGGTTCGCACAAAATGATCACAGGAGGCACTCGCCCAAAATGTCTCCAATAGATTGTCCACTAGCGTGATTTTGTCGCATCTTTCTCTCCATAGCAAGGCTCACCCTTACCATAATAACATTAAATTTCCTTTTTTTTATAAATAAATGCTCTTTTCTGAACTAAAATGATAAAAATATTGGTTTCCGTCCATTATCATCATCAGCATGTATTTACCTCCTAATACTAATCCTTTGAGGGCGAACTCCTCCGTCGGGACGCCCTCCGGACGTCTTTCCCATCGGACGGTCGTCGCGCGACTGGCAGCCTGCCTAGCCGCGACCCCCCACCACCACCACCACCACCACTAGCGCCATCTTGTGGGGACCTATGACAACTGGAAAGAAAAACCAGCTATTTACTAATTCAATGGAACGTATTGAAAAAAGGTAGTAGTGATGTTGCAAGTGTTAACCGTATCAAATGCGGCAACATTATTAAAATTTTTAAAAATTATAACATTTTAATTAGAGCGATTTTTTTATTAAATATCAATCAGTGTTCATAATGAACTATCAATGAGCTCTTGTCTAGATGGCGTTTTAGTCACCAAAATTTACTGGTCAATCGCATTGAGTGGTTTAATTTCTCGATTTTACCATTTATCAATAAACTACTATGAATAATAATTAGTAACGTAATAATTTTAAACATGTAATTAATACTCTAAGTAGATACTTTAATAAGTATATTTCTTAGCAGTTGTTATTGTTCAATTAAAACTTAATCCTGATATAGGCCTCGGTCTTTTTAGGTTGTTAATACACCTGCACAATATTAGAGACGCTTACTTAAGTCTATTATCTATTTAAAGGTGTATATTGTGTCTGGTACTTTTGTTGTCTTCGATCGATTTGCGTGTTTAAGCATAACGCCATCTATGGATTTTTCCTATACTAAGCTTGAAAAACGTCGTTTCGACGTGCACACGGCGATACATCAAGCTACGCAACACAAACATAAGCTGGCCGCGCGACGTTATACATTACTCTACCTACGCGCGGCCAGCTTACTTTGGTTTTGCGTAGCTTGATGTTTTAAAAAAATGACGAATTACGAAGATAATTATTATAAAGCATTTAAAATTTTGTATGAAAAATTTCAAAGCTTTATATCTTCGTAATTATATTATAAATTGCAAATGTTATTTAATACGCGACATCTAGATTTTCTAAACTATTTTTTCCATATACAGGGTCCTTTTTAATATGCTGACACTTTTTTAAAGGGATGATCAGACCATCAAACTGAACAAATTTATCTATGGGACCAACATCGAAATCGCGAAAAAAAAATCTGCTGTCCCATACAATTAGTTCGAGTAGGTTTGCAGTTTTGTATGGAAGAGCTGATTTATTTTTCGCGATTTCGATGTTGGTGCCATAGAGAATGTTATTCAGTTTGGTGGTCTGATCATCCCCTTAAAAAAGTGTCAGCATATTAAGAAGGACCCTATATACAAAGTTTCTTATACTTATTAATTCCGTCTACGCGTATTATGCGTCAAAGTTTTGCATAAAATTGACCCCTCTGCAACCACCTTAAATAAGTGAAATAAGCAATTCTTAAATTATCTCAAAACCTTCTAAGGTTTTGAGATATTTACTGGCTTTTACTGGCACAAATCTTGACTATAGGCCCGCTGTTGCCGTCAAATCGCAGTTATGGGGGGCGGCCAAATATTTGCCCATGGGCGCAATATTTGATAATACATCCCTGGTTATAATTATAATTTACTTATTTATTTAATGTTGTTTCTAAGTTCTCCAACACCTACTAACATTTATATGGACTCATGCGGTCTGAAATAAACGATTTTTTTATTATTATTATTTATTAACTGACAACGCAAGCGCTACTGTGGTATTCGATATGATTTAACAACAAGATTTAGGTAGGGTTTATACAGAAGAGACGCGTGGTGGTGGCGGGTAGTCAAAGTAACACCAATATAAACCTTATATTACGTAGCATAGCGTCGATTTTGACGTAAAGAAAAATCGCGCCCCCGCCACCTGGCGACGTCGCCTGGAGGCGCGGGTGTAATTCTCCAAACGACTCTATGCTACGTACTATAAGGTTTATATTGCCGCACCCCACCCGCGAAATGTCCGCGCCACGTCACTTCTGTTTAAGGTGGTTTCAGTCCATACAAACGTTAGACGCACAATACGCGTAGACGGAATTAGTAAAAGTAACATTATATATGTGGAAAAATAGTTTAGAAAATCTAGTTGTCACGTATCAAATAACATTTGCAATTTATAATATAATTACGAAGATATAAAGCTTTGAAAATTTTGTATGAAAAATTTCAAAGCTTCATATCTTCGTAATTATATTATAAATTGCAAATGTTATTTGATACGCGACATCTAGATTTTTCTAACCTATTTTTCCATATATACAAAGTTACTTATATTAATGGCGTCTACGCGTATTGTGCGTCAAAGTTTTGTATAAAATTGACCCCTCTGCAACCGCCTTAAACAGCCCCTAAGAATGTTTATAATATTGTTCTGTCGGAAATTTAGACTTGTTATCCAAAAAGCTCAAAACAAATGTTGGCTGGCTATCACGAATTCTCTATTCTTAACTTCCTTCGATACTACTTAGCATAAAAAATTGTTTCAATTTTCATATTTTCGTGAAAAGCTCGACTGCCAAGGCGTCTGCCTTTTAACTTTTGAGACATGTGTCAAAAGAATACGTATTGCAGGCACTTATAGCGTGTCGTACTTGTTTTATTCGACTGCCTGCGGGGTGAAGCCAAACACTTTTTAAAAAGCTCCCAGCGCACAAATTAAGTAAACTTTCACTAGGAGGCTGATAAAAATATGCTTTACCAGGCCGATTCTTCACTGGTAACTTTTGATTACTATAAATTTCAAAGAACAAAGCAGGATCATCTATGTATACTTATAACCTTATTGACGACCTGGTTGGTATAATGGTTACTACGCCGGACTGCCAAACCAGGGTCCTGGGTTCAAATCCCGGTTCGGTCATGGATGTTAATTATACAGGGTTTACAATAAAATGGGACAGCTACTTAAAGGGGTGCTTCAGACCATCAAACTGAACAACTTTCTCTATGGGACCAATATCGAAACCGCGAAAAAAAAATCAAATGTAAAAAAATGTAAAATGTATCAAATGTTGACAGCAGATTTTTTTTTCGCGATTTCGATATTGGTCCCATAAAGTTGTTCAGTTTGATGGTCTGAAGCACCCCTTTAAGTAGCTGTCCCATTTTATTGTACACCCTGTATTATGTTTGTGCCGTTGTTGTATGATTGCCATAACAAAAAGCCTGAGGCTTACTTGGGATCATTACAATGTATGTGCCTGTGAGAGTTATTTATTTTATTTTTATATTATAAAATAATTCCGTTACTGAATAACTGAATTACAGTTTTATAAAATAGTTCCGTGACTAACTGACTGACAGACAAGGAAACACACAGCCTACCATAAAAGAACCATTAGGAATATATCAACAGCGACGCAGGATTTTTCGTTATATCAACGGGGTTTTCAAGTTTTCCGAAATTCACTACCTTTTGCCCGTGAATTAAATAGAATTCTATTACCTTTTGCCCGTGACTTCGTCAGCGTGAATTTCGGAAAACTTGAAAACCCCGTTGATATAACGAAAAATCCTGCGTCGCTGTTGATATATTCCTAATGGTTCTTTTATATTATGTATTATTCCTAGTTAGGGTTCCGTACCTAAAGGGTGAAAACGTCCGTCCGTCCGTCCGTCCGTCCGTCTGTCCTACAGCTATTTAGGGCTGTAACTTTTGCACCGTAATAGCTAGATAGTTAAAATTTTCTCAGATTATGCGTTATTGCGGTGGATTTGTTAAAAAAAATGGCAGAAAGTTAAAAATTAAAGGGGGTTTTCAACAAGAAACTAGTTTTTATCAACGTTTTTTCTTCACGCTCTATAGTAAAAACGGTAATACATTTTTTTTTTTTTTTTTTCAATTTATTTAATAAACACAAATCAAACAGTTACAAACGTTTTGAGCACGTACCTCATAAACCTTATAAGGTTTATCTGAAGTACGCGGTGTCGCTGATCTACAGCACATGCACTTATAATTATATATACTTCTAGCTAACTACACTATCTCACTACGCTAAACTTGTTTTACTGCACTGTGGTTGAGGTTGAGGTTCCGCAGAAGCTACAGCTTGCCCACTCTGATCTAAAAAATGTTTTTTAATACTTTGTTTAAATTTTTCTTGTTTCATGTATACAAGCTGTAGCTTCAGCGGTAACTCATTTACAATTTGTGGTAGCACATATTCGTTTACTCTAGTTCCGTACACATTTGTATATGAAGGCACTTGATAACTTGGAAGGTATGACAGGTTTCTTAAGTTTTTAGGTCTATTTCGTTTTTTTAAGTTATTTCTATCAGAGTGTATATCAATCAGAATCGCGAATTTAGCTTTGTTGTAAACACTCATAACATTACAGTACTTAAATAGACTGTCTGCTTCCAAGTTATGTTTAACCCTTACGCGTTTAGGTACAATAGTTTTCAGCAAGCTGGTCTGTATTTTATATATTTTGTCTAGGTATGATTTGTACGTACGACCGTAACTCCCCACTCCATAGCCAATCACGGAATCTGCCAATTAGACCAGAATTAAAATTGAAAAATTTGACAGCTAGAAGCAAATCATATTACTTTTTGGTAACAAGTGTTTTCTAGCTAATTCGACCCCGCTGAATCCGAAAATGCTTGTTACCAACTCGAAATCCCAACCGGAAGTGAGATATTCATGATGGTGGTTATAACCGGAAATCGACACTTTTTTCACCATCTAAGGTCTATTTAAACGAAATTTAAAGCTAATTTTAAGTTTTTGAGGACAAGAAATACACCCAAATACATGAAAATAGCATTTGGAATCTGCTAGTGCGTTTTTTTTTATGTGTTACTAGTGGCGTTCGCAATATCGTACGCGCAAACCACTGATACGCGTACTTGAAAACGTTTAATACTCATAACTTTTGATTTAGTTTATCGATTACGATAAATTAAAAATTAAATGTTAATACACACTATTTTCTATGCTTTTGTAAAAACCCCATCGTAATCGATTCAGTAGATTTTAAGTTATGCGTGCACAAACAAACATACAAAGAGACGACAATTCAAGAATTGATCTTAATGCATTACATTCCTAAACCCTAATTTCCTATCCCCTAATTCCCCATAAATACTCCTAATTATTTATTTTGTAAATAGTTTCCCATTTTCCTTTTTATTATCATTAGATAAATGAATATTAATACCAATATCTGGTATACCGACTGGTCGGCCTCACCAATAGCATACGTAAGACCTGTTAGGCGCGGCAGTAGTTGAATATGTCGCATCATTGCGTTTATGACCATAATAATATATGGCAAAGTCGTCGCTGATTGGCAGCAAAATGCCTCAATACACCACACGATTGCGCGATGGGAACCGTCACTGAGCGAAGGCAGAGCTAGTCAGTCGCTGGAGAGTAGTATATTCCTTGGTTGCTGGCTACTTTGGAGCTGTTAAGAAACCCGAGAATTTGCCTCCAACTTCCGATGCTCTACGCCTACATATTCAAAGGTGCCACTACCAGGTAAGCAGGTCAAAATATGGAAATCACATTCCGTATCCTCATTTAAAACTCACACACTTTTTCTTTCACAGGTATGCGTTTGGGAGAGCGCCCATATCGCAAAGCCTAGGGTTCCCTCTCCGGAGGACTGTGGCTGGGAAGTGCACGACATTACAATGAAACTGGAGCCAATTCTCATGAGGCTGCCACCTATTCCCGCCTACTGCGATGCACTTCGTGCTTGTGGTTGCAAAGGCTTGTGCCAAACGAACCAGTAAAAGAAAAGAAAAGGGTCCAACCCATGTATGAAGATTTGTAAATGCCGAGCTCTATGTTTAAATACGCATAGCAAGGTTTCTTTGGTTATCTAAAATATTTCTTAATAAATAATAAGTATAATAATATAAACTGACTTCAAATTCTATTTTTGTGTATGTGCGTTTAATCTTGAATTCGTAATTAATTTAATATTGAATCTTTTAATAGGCCTATGACTTGCCTACGCCTATTACTTAGAGAAACGTGGATGTTCTGAGTTTTCAGAATAACTCTGACTACCCCCTCGGGGAATATAGTCGTGAGCATAATATGCTATGCTACCTTCAATACGCTAAAGTGAGCTTTGAAACTGTATGCAAGACAACTGGTAGTTATAGCAACGTTTCTGTCCACCCCGAAAGAGATTATGGTCGTGAGTGTATGAATGTCTGTATGTATGTGTATTTTATGCCCTCAAAACTAAACAATTTGGTGTTTAAATCAGGGTTATAGGTCTTAGGAGGCGTAAAATACGTCGATTTCCGGTGTTTTGGCCGCCATCTTGAATATCTCGCTTCCGGCTGGAATTTCGAGTTGGTAACAAGCATTTTCGGATTCAGCGGGGTCGAATTAGTAAGAAAACATTTGTTACTAAAAAGTAATATGATTTGCTTCTAGACTTGAAACGGAGGCCTTTTTCTCAAAATTTTACCGGTCTAAATGACATATATAGTAATCTTAGTACAGTATAAGGAAGCTTATATTTTAGTATAGATAATTTGCTAACAATTGCTCGTAATTTATCGCTTATGTATTCAATGTGCGGCCCCCAGTTGAACTTATGATCAATGACCAGACCTATGTATGTGTGCTTTTCCACAAACTCAAGACGTCCACACACACAGTTCACAGTGTTTTGGTGTAAACAGTGGTGTTCATGGGCAACAATTACCGGTCTAATAGTTGTTATATTGTGTGGTGTATGTATATGTATTGCTTTGGTTTTCTGTGCGTTAATGATTAGGCCGGTATCGTGCGCCCATTTGCATAGTTGGTCAAAGTTTTTCTGCATAATGCGAACCGCTTCACTTATGTCCTTAGGTGAGGAGGCATGTGTCGTCCGCGAATTGGTACACAGAACCCTCCGTAAAAATGTTACACATGTCATTCACATAGAGCAGATACTCAGTAGGTCCAAGTATGGAGCCTTGTGCTGTTCCTTCTTCAGTCTTTACCAGATCACTATATTCGTTAGCTATTTTGACTGTTGTGTATCGGTTTCTATGGTAGTTTTGAAACCATTCTAGTACTGGGCCCTGTATACCATTCCGCGATAACTTTGTAAAAAGTGTATTATACTGTAAAGTATCAAAAGCTTTGCTAAAATCTACGAAAACAGCAATCACGTGACGTTTTCCATTCACGTGACCGTTGATTTCGTCTGTAAATTTCGATAATACATACAAGCAATACATACAAGCGTCAAACTTAGTGTGATTATAGAGCAAACTCTACAGAATAACAACAAATACTAAAAAACGGTCAAGTGTAAGTCGGTCTCGCGCTAAAGGTCCAGGACAAAAAAAGTTTTTTTTTTCTATGTTAATAATGTTGTGTTCTGTGGTGGTGTGGTACGGAACCCTCGGTGCGCGAGTAGCCCGACTCGCACTTGACCGGTTTTATTTTAAGGAGAACACGCAGGAACGACCGGAGTAGGAGAGACGATGAATGATAGGATCGCTGTACTTTATATACTGCTTTATTTATTTTCGAGCTACGAATACAATTCGATCACACTAGAAACTCTAGCCTCGCGACTAGTCCGTTATGACGTCCCAAGCTAAGAGACCAGCGACAAACTCTCTAAGAGCTTTAACACCATCGACAATACAGTGGCGCGGATACTCGCCACAATTTTATTCCGTAGGTAAATGTGGATATTCTGAATATGGTACCTAAGTATTAAAACATATATTTCTGAATCGGGGAATATCTTTAACAGTGTCGTGAAAATGGGTCATCTAGGAAAATAGTACCTCTAGTGGTGAGCAAATGCTATTAATTAATTGCTCTAGGAATGAAATATAATATTGTTGCTCTAGATATTTTTTATCCTTATCAACATACAAAGGTCAGAAAGTGGTGGCATCGACACCAGGAGTGCGATTTTTGAATCTCATTCGCTGAGTTCAGTAGTTGAAAATGTCAAAATTACTGTGTACAACTGCCTCCGTGGTCTAATGGTTAAGAGCATTGGCTCTCGATACGGAGGTCGTGGGTTCGATTCCCACGGGGGACACCTAGTGATATGTCACTTTGTGCGTTTTTCCCCAGTTGGTTAGGACAGACTGAATCACCTGATTGTCCGAAAAGTAAAATGATTCCGTGCTTCGGATGGCACGTTAAGCCGTTGGTCCCGGCTACTATCTCTGGTGGTAGTAGCCGTTACATAAAAACCACGTCAGAGGCCGTAAGGCGGTCTGAAAAAACTCTGACACCAGGGCTCTGCCCACACGATAAGAAGAAGACTGTGTACATACGCATCTTTCTACTGCTGATTTGACTTTGAAAAATCTCACTCCTGAAGTATGATTTTTGAAAGTCAAATCAGCAGTAGAAAGATGCGTATCTCCATAGTAATTTTGACATTTTCAACTGCTGAACTCAGCGAATGAGATTCAAAAATCGCACTCCAGGAGCAACGCAATTTACAATGTTTTGTGTACCTACACATAGTGAAAGTATGGCGCGAGGCTATGTTCATACCCCTCACAACTGGACGTGTTAAATAAATAAAAAAGTTATAACAAACTATAGACAGGGTCGAGATGGGCTCCCAATGGCCTTCATCCGTCGCTCTATCACCAAGGGACCACATTTGCCCGACATGTGTTTGACAAAACATATTCGATTTCCTACCTAAAATGTCACTTATACTTTCACATGCGTTGGGAAGTGGTAAAAAATCGTAAAAATTTTATTAACTCTTTTTCTAGTTTCCTGCTTTTTAGATAGTAAGTAGTTCTTTCATAGAGTTGGTATTATTATAACGTCTTTCCTTTACGGACTGAATACCAGTATCAAAATTACAATTCTATAAAAGGAGAATAACTTTTTTTAAACAGTCAAAATTATAATTATGTCAATATTAAGGCGTAGCTACACTCGAAAGCAATGAAAACGGGTCTCCAACATACCTTAATATCTCAGAAACTAAGAATTATAGCTTATTCAAATAAAAAATATTTCATAGACTATTGAATACTTCTAAAATTAATTGATAACGTTTTTAGTTTTCATTTGTTTGACTTAATTAAAATACATAAATACAAATGCGTCAATTCTATCGCCTAGACCAAAAATTTAAAATAACCGTTTTTTGTCACAGATATAACATTTCCCCATATTTTAGTGTAGGTATGTGAGTGATAAAATTACCACATTAATAATAAATGTTGAATACTAAAAATTTTATTTAAAAAAATCATTTTTTAGGTCTTAGCCTTTTTTATTAGCATTACTTCATAGCAACCAGAAATTTTATTAATTTAAGTAAAAGTATTAAAATTTCAATAAAATGCTTTTTATTAGAATAAGCTATCATTCTTAGTTTCCGAGATATTAAGGTTTATGTTGTTGGCGACCCGTGGTGACCCGTTTTCATTGCTGTCGAGTGTATTTTTAGGAAATCATTTTTATAGTGAAACTATGATACTCTAGATCGATAGTTTCACTATTTTTAGGCAACACTAACATAGCATAGCATAGCTAGTTATAGCACCCTGAGTAAAAAAAGGTAATAATGCTATCTAACACAATTGACACAAAAAAATACCGATACCGGAAAATTGGTATCAATCTCGTAGTTGTGCCGATTGCCTTCCCCGTGTTATGTGTTGGCTAAAAGTAGTAGTTTCGCGGAAAATTGTAGAGGAAATTGAATGAAATTCCATCGCCGGCGAGATTCCCGAGCCGGATAAATGGACGTGGGCTATATTTCGGTATCGAGTATTGGTACCAAAAAATGATTCAAGTGACTATTGACGAATACAATTGGTTTGTTAATTGTAGAGAGCTACGACTTTCTCTATCTTTTGTACTTATAATTGTTTTACGTATACTGTCACAGAAAAGCATGTCTGAACAGTTCCATACATTTTAGACTTGTCGCAAGTACAGATGTCGGTCGCTACTGGCCTGAACGAGAGATAAATCTTAATTAAACGTTATTAGATCACTATTATTTGAGTTTGTTCCACGGAAATAAATTATTTAGATTATTTTTTAACTTAATATGTGGATGGTTTTTAAAGGTATAATCAGACCATGAAACTGAACCACTTTCTCTATGGGACCGAAATCCAAATCGCGAAAAAAAAATTAGGCTTGCAGTTTTGAATGAAACAGCAGATTTTTTTTGCGATTTTACCGTTGGTCCCGTCGAAAAAGTTAATCAGTCTAATTAATGGTCTGATCATCCCCTAAAAAAACCGTCGGCATATTAAGAAGGACCCTACAGGGTGAAATTGATATCATTAGCATCCTTTTAAACTAAGAGTCTATCCATAAAACTGAACAACGTTTACTATGGGAGCAAACAGATCGGAGCAAAAAATAAATCAGCTGTTGCATACATTTGAGTCGAGTAGGCATTGCAGTTTGGTACGGGACAGCTGATTTTTTAGTTGCTCCGATTTGTTTGCTCCCATAGTAAAAGTTGTTCAGTTTGACGGGTAGACTCTTAGTTTAAAAGGATGCTAATGATATCAATTTCACCCTGTATATCCGCATAGCGCCCGCCTGGTAGAGTATGGCCCGTTCACTTATCGCCCAGCACGGCTAGCATATCACCCACGACAAAGCATTTAAGCGAGAAAAATGTCATGCGCGCTCTTTCTGGCATACGTAAAATAATAAAGATGGAGACACATCTCGATTTTTATCGTTTTCTCGGGGGTTGCATACGAGGCCTACTGGGCGTAACTTTGCTAGGGGTGCCAAAGGAGAAAATATACAGGTTGAGTGTAATCTAATTTAAGAGGACTATTCGAATCCAGTGGCGCCCTCGTCACAATAATAAAGATTTCTCAATAAAGAAAGCCTAAATTAAAAAAGTGACCACTAAACACAAAAGACAAACTACAAAAGCCTGCAAGCTATTTTCATAGAATACTTTTATAGGTTTTTTAAAGGTGTAAACATACAAATTTTGAAAAAAGAAAAAAAACGGCCGCTTTTGTTTTTATTCCAAATTGTCTAAAAGTGGAATGTTTAGAACCTATAAAAGTATTGTATAACAATAGCTTGAAAGCTTTTGTAGTTTGTCAAGTGGGCACTTTTTAATTTAGGCTTTCTTTATTGAGAAATCTTTATTATTGTGACGAGGGCGCCACTGGACTCCGATAGCCCTCTTAACACTTTTTTTTTTTTTTTTGTATAGATAGACAAATTAATATGAACAATAAGAAAGACACGTACATCGTACAATTGGCGAGCAAACAAAATTAAAACCGACGTCACGTAATAGTTGAAAACAATATTACCAAAGATTTTTTTTTGGTCTCGTATAGACCAAAAAAAATCTTTGAATATTACCTACAGCCGACGTCTTTTTCATTCACATCTACGATTGCGAATACGACTGTATTAATTACAATACATCAAGCTCGAGTGTGAAAAACAAACGGTGAAGGAAAACATCGTGAGAAAACCTGCATACACTGAAGAAGAAATTCTGATGTGTATGTGAAGTCTACCAATCCACAATGCCCATACACTCTCCCTGAGGGTAGACCTGTGCCCTGCAGTTGGACATTTATAGGCTAATGATGATGATGATGATATTTTTCAGCAATTCCTAAATTCAACTTTTCTATAAAAAAGAGCGTTTGAACATTTTGTAACTCTTTCCGAGTGGCTGCATATTGAAGCCGATAAAACGAAACAAAAGGAGCCGATATAAAATTTATATTGTTGGTTTTTGCACTCATTTGTTATTTAAAAATATATTTTCAGAAAACATTTTAAGGTTTATTTTTAACTACCCTTCCCTTTTACGGTAATTTTGGTCATTCAAGTAGCTATAGGTTTGTTAATTTTCATTCTCAACGAGAATTCGCTTAAAACCGCATTGTAAAGAGAATATATCCGAGCTTAGTAGTGCAAAAAAATTGTCCTTATCATCATCATCAGCCACTATTTTAGCTTTCCGTAAAAAACGGAACCCTCATAATTTTAATTTCAGTGCACACAAGGGTGCTTTTCCACTTATTAAGGTAGATCTTTAAAATGATTAGGAAGTACAGTCAGCCGCAATAAGTTATATACACTTTAGTACTACGACGTAGAACAAAAGTGTATACAACTTATTGCGGCCGACTGTACCAACATTACTTTTTCATTCTAGTTGGCGAGATATGTACCTTCGTAAAAAGTTGTTCAGTTTTATGTAGAGTCAGTTTAGACGGATGCCATTTACTTCAATTTCACCCTGTAACAGTTTAGTTAATGGGAAAGCTTTCAAGACCAATTTTTGGCAAATTATTCAAAGGCAACTATTATCGAAGAGTCGTCATTATTGTTTTGTTAAAAAAGAGATACGTAATTTATTAAAATAGTAAATGAAAGAACAGCTTCAAATATAAATAAATAACGCTCACAGGCACATACATTGTAATGATCCCTAGAAAGCACTATTTATAGGCTGTTTATTATGGAAACCATACAACAACGGCACAAACATATAAACATCCATGACCGAACCGGGATTCGAACCCAGGACCCTGGTTTGGCAGTCCGGTGTGGTAACCATTACACCAACCGGGTCGTCAATATATGAAAAATGCTTCGTCAAAATTATATTTCAGTTGACGTAACAACAAAAATTGCGTTGGATACGTACACAGTAGCGTTTGTATCGAGATTGAAACCTACTGAATGTCCTCTCACACCTAGTCAAGTGTCGCAATCTCCCACTTTTACAATCCCACGTAAAACAATAGATTTACTGCCAATCGACACGAGAGCAACTCTGCATAGTTATGCAAATTTCACTCGTCTGTATTTACGAGTCGCTATGTACAATTTCGTGTGATTCTTGGATTGCGACATCATTTTTATGGTACGGGCAAAGAGTAAATAAATTATACACAAGTACGGGAAAGGTGATAAAAATTTAAAAACATATTTTGACGTTAACGTTTACCGTGAACAATTATGTAAATGTTTAGGGTTAACAGCTTGCTTTGGTAACTTGTACGAGTAGTTAAAATTTGTCAGAAAATATATTGTGTTATCTTATACAGAAACATTTTTAAATAGTTAAAAAGGGTCTAGCTGTGAGCATTACTACAACTACATTCTTGAACAGAAAATTAGTAGTTGTAGTAATGTTTTTGACCACCCCGAAAGGGATTACGGTCGATATGAATGATGATGAATGATGATATGAATGAATGAATGAAAAGGGTCTATGTAGCTTAATGTTCATCAACCTATCATCGTCTACTGCTGAGCATAGGTCTCTCCCACGATGCACCACAAAACTATATCCCCGGTCTTCCAGCTCTATGCCACCTGTCTCAGGCAGTCGGTCATGCAGGCCGAAGGGTCTTTGGTTTAAGGTCTTTACTATTTAAAATTTCGTAATTGACTCTATTACGAAATTTATTTTAGAACTACTGAAAGAAACAAACCAGGGTTGCTGTTTTTTGTTAATTTGACTTAGGTAATATTATCCGGATTCATATTCGAATAATTCATCAATTCCATAGAGTTTATGCCATTTTCGAATACGAATTAAGAAATCAAGAAAAAAAAATGCTCTATAGACGGACAACCTTATCTGGAAACCTAATCATTTCTAAGAAATAAGTCAGCAACACATTTAGCTTATTCAAAAAAGAAAACATTGTCTTACAAAACATTTTAACTGCAAGTTAACAAAATAAAGAAAATAACTAACGAAGGTGTTCTCGCAGAATAAACCAACGTTTGCGAAGCAGCTCTTTAATGTGAGCACATTCGTTTCATTCGGCGGACATCAGTTTTTAAAAACTCTCCGACACGTGACGTCACGGTTTAAATACATTTTTAACCAAAACTGGTTGCGTTTTGCGGCCAGAATTCCCTCCACTGAATTTCTGAGCGAATTCGTTGAATATTCTCTCTGTTCTACAAAAGATACGTTTTGGTGTTAAAATAAAATGAGTATAGGCAGTTAAAGTGAATATTGTAGCACGGAATGGTTGTGTTTGTGATATACTTTTTGGTCTGCGCTTTTGGAATTTCCAGCGCAAATGTACACGAGGTAATTGTAATTGTTTTGTTTCCAGAGTTTACATTTTATCCCTTTTGTGTAACAAGGGTTAACGTAGTCTCGGGATTGGGTGTTTAGCAAAAAATATGAGCTTTTAAAAAAATAAAAGCGCATTCGTTTCATGCTGGCCGGCATTTTTAGTTCACAAAAGAGACTGCGTTCGAATAAAAACTCTTTTAGCCAATTTAGCTTTTTACAGTAGTCGGGCTTTTAGTTGTTAATTTTTTGGTTAAATATTTTATATCTGGTGATAGTTTCAAAATCTTTTTAATAACAAAGGTTCACGAAATATAATTGTTTACTGTTATTTCCAATATTTACGTTTTTTCTTATATAAGTATATCAAACCACACGAGAACCCATCGATCTTGAGTTGAGTGTCATGATAGTGAGACTGAAAACTCACTTCACTTCATACAAACAAGCTCGCACTGACAATATGAGTTAAGCACACATATTCTGAGTAAGTGCGATCAAGAGATGAATACACCACTGAGAGGGGTGAGGTCAAAATTTCGGAGAAGGGAGTGTCCGTACTGTGGGTACTTTGATATTAATTCTCTTTCTTCTCCTGTAATTGTGACTTTAACCTAACTTTAACCACACCCCGGACACTGCTAACAAAAAATAGAAATTAACAAGATGACGCCAGCACAAGCGAAACGGAGTCTGGCTGTCTTTTTCGTAAATAAAACGCTTTGACACCCGTCTATTCATAAATAATTTTTATTCTCTTTGTTTCAAAAACATAAATTCTATACGTGTAAATTGCTTAGATCAAATACTTTGATCTAAGGTAAATTGTGGTGTCAAATTATGCTAGACAATACCTATGCCAGCTTCCTGGCTACTTGTAACTGCCGATATATTGCGTGGCCGAGGTAATCAAAGGGTAATAGAGGGTGAGGTAAAAAGTTGATGGGAGGCAGGCTTAGACTAATTATATCCGGACCGGCCTTGCGGTAGCATTTCCCCTCTGCCACGGTATTAGATCAATTAATCTTGCGCATTTACACCCAATTGTATACCTTATCACTAAACGAGACAGCCTATAATAGCGAAACAATAATTTTGAACTTAGAACGTTTGGGGTTTACACGAGACTACTTTTCATGAGTTTGAACATTCAAAATTAGAATCTAAAGTCATAGGGAATAAATTCCAAAGTTGCGGATAACATGTTACCTCGCCCCCCGCAAAAAGTGGCAGAAAGTTTGTTAGTAGAATGACACGTGGTTACGCGTCCCGATATAATTAGTCAAAGGAGGCAGGGACTGTATACAACGTGTTAATGAATTAACGCAAAACCTCATACACCCCAACTGATTTATATCAAAATAATAAGATTGAAACAATAATTTCATTATTTTTGCAGTTAAAATTTAAATTTATTCGCATTTTGAAGTTTTGAGGCAAAAATGATTTTTTATCATTTCAGCAATGAATGAAGGCGCTAACGTACTCATGGATACATTTTAATAATCTTGTTTTGGTAGTAAGTAGGGTGGGTGTGCCCGTGGGGTGGGTTGACATCGGGTTCAGTAAATTAAAAATTTTACCAAAAAAAATTACCCATGTTGAAACTATGATAATTCGATTCGGCTCTCGATTCTAAACAAACTACTTTCTAGTTTTGCGTTAATTCATTAACACGTTGTATAATCTAGTAATAGATACTCTTTCTCCTGTGCTTTAACTTTAAAACAGTGATTTCCATTCTCTTTGTACATACAATTTATTATTCATAATACAAAACGACGCGACGTTTACACAGTAAATCGTAAACAAAGCTAGAAAAAACTTAAAAGCCTGTCCGTGACACTGGCAGGACTCCAAACAACCCGGTTCACTCTTGCGATTCCGGTAATGGGATATGGGTTGATTCATTTTTCAGATATTTCCGATTGATTACTACAAAGGTCTCTATTTTGTTGTGGTGCGAGATACTCAGAGATATTGTGCGTGCTCTGGTCCACTTTGGGAGCAGTTGTATGATCGTGACTGGAATTATAACGCAGTTTAGGTATTTTTAGTGTTGATAAAGAGCAGTGGCGACGGGCTCACTCCCCGTCACACTGGACAGAGTTTCGGTACTACTAGTGAAACCTGGATGTTCTGAAGTTTCAGAATATCTCTGAATACCCCCTCGGGGAATATAGTCGTGAGCATATGCTTATGCTTATGCTATAAAGAGCAGTCATAGGTTGAGAAACACCTAGCCACTGACTGTCCATTAAAAGTGGCGACGAGCTCTCTACCTATGAACTGGACAGAGTATAAGTGAAATATAGTTAATTTAGTATTTTTTTTAAATAGAATAGTCTATCCTTGTGTAATATTTCCATGAGCATAATTATAATGCTATGCGTTTACAGTGACGATGACGTATACATAATACAATGGTTTAGCAATTTCAAAAAGTTTTAATTTTATAAGCTACTAGCGGCCAGTCCCGGCTTCGCACGGGTGGACGTCTAATCTTTTCTAGCAATAAATATAGCCTATGTTACTCAGGGTGAATGTAGCTTTCTAATGGTGAAAGAATTTTTGAAATCGGCACAGTAGTTTTTGAGTTTATTCATTAAACACATACACAAAAATGCAAATCTTTCCTCTTTATAACATTAGTATAGATAGTATAGATGTTAGTCCTATAACGAGTTGGGTTGGCTTTGGGTGGCACTTTACTAAGTAAGCCAATTTCGAATTATTGCTTGGGCAGAATGGTTAAAAACATAATCTTCATTGATAGACATTAATTGAGATAATTGACATTCAAATAAAGGCCATCAATCTATGAGTAAGAATAAACCTTCAATATAAAAAAAAATCATCCAAATTGGACAGGAAATGCCGAAGTTTAACATGAAATAAAAAACATGCTAAGAACCTCTTCCTTTTTTTCAAGTCTATTAAAATCGTTTGTTTGTTAAACAGAAATTATTCCAAGAGAACCGTCGGCTCGCCAAGGTGATAGTGGAAGCCCTCCAAGACTCTAGGTTCGATGAGGAGCTCCTCTTCGACCTGAAGAAGGACAACCAGGTCTACCTCAACCGCACCATGTCGCTTGTCATCAAATATATCGTTAAAAGGTTGGTAGTTACACTCATTACAATGGTACGTATAATGCATAGGATGACCGTCCACCAGAGTAAAGTTTTAGGTCTTGAAGATGTGGGGACTTGCTACAGATGTCAGCACCCACAAGCTATATCAAAGATGCCAACAGATGGCGATACCGTCGCTCTCGGAAATATGCTCCATACAAAGACAACGTTCATCGTAAATACGTAACTCGGAACCTACTACACATAACGTTCACAATCGAATGCGAGTCATAAATCGCGCAAGAGAAATAATCACAGAGATTCGATATATATACAAGGTCCAACTAAGAACTGTTGGACCACGGCCGGACCCCAGACTTCACACATAGCCTGGTGGAAGATCTTCCCTTTCCAATGGAGGAACATTCCCAAGTAGCACCTCCATAAAGACATAAAAATAGCTTGGACCATTTAAATATGGACAAGTTTCGCATGTAATTCTACTAACAAACTTTTCTGCAACTTTTTGCGGGGGACGAGGTAGCATGAAATACGCAACTTTGAATTTCATTCCGTTACTTTAGAGTCTAATTGTAAAAATCATGACAAATAGTCTCGTGTGAACCCCAAACAAGACTAGTTATAGGCTGTCTCGTTTAGTGATAAGGTATAAAATTATGTTTTTTATTAATGAAGGTGATCAGATCACTCTTTTTCTTTCGTGCCCACCACTATTCCTCTCCATGAAGTAGGTATAAACGGCAGAGGCTTCCGACTATTCCATGGGTTATTTAAAAAACCATCTGTAGCAATGATGCTGACCAAGTTCAGACAGTATTTTTTTGTAATTACCTACTCCCTAAATTTACACTTGAATGCGTTCCCCCTTCGTTCCTTACTGCCTCGCCACGTTTTATCTACCAAATTAACTAGCGCTGACTGGGCGCTTGCTTTTTTTCCCTAAGCTTTTCCATGTGAACAAACAAGGCATAGGTATTTTATTATAATGTTATCGCGTACCAGATGACCCAGATTTTGAATTTGGGAAAAATCCGTCTTTGCTGGTGTCTGTATCGCAACAGAAAAGTATTGTTGAGTGATTCTAACTTCTTACTTATAAAAGAGTATTTGAATCAAGAAAATTCTTGTTTTTTACAAGTTTTCTACGCCATAATGTTTAGAGAATGATATATATATTTTTAGTTCTTTAAGGTTCCTATAAAAACAGTTTTTTCTTGCCACCCTTTGTATCCCCGGCAGCCGATTGCAACAATGCTGTTTTTATTATTTTGTTAGTAGGTATAAACGATCGGATGTTTTGTAGGTATTGCAGTTCTGTATGAAACAACCGATTTTTTAGGTTTTTTATTTTGATGGTCTAAGCACCCTTTAACTACCTTTCTGTAAAAACCTGTAAAATTTATACAGGGTTTTTCATTGTACACAAAATATTCAAGATTTTCCCCGATCACCAGAGAGGTGGACAACTACCGCTCGCGGCGCACGGACGCGATCAGCCGCCGCATCTACTCGGCGCTCGTGATGAAGCTCATCGACATCGCAAAGGACCTACCTCGCAACGCGAGCACGACCAGCCGCATCGACACGGCGCACCGGTACTACACGGCCGTCGAGAGCAGGGACATGCACGATCTGATGGCTGATGTTCAGGTGTTCCACGCCTGCGCCAGGGCTTATGATATTATGTTCACTGTGAGTATGGCTTTTCTTGTTCATCATCATCATCATGGTCGTCTTCATCATCATCATCGTCGTCGTTGCCGTCATCGTTATCTTCATCAACGTCACCAAGAGCTGCCGATTCTACTCTGCGCTCGTGATGATTCATCATCATCATCATTATCATCATCATTATCATCATCATGGTCGTCTTCATCGTCATCGTCACCGTCACCGTCGTCGTTGTCATCAACATCGTCATCGTTATTGTCATCGTCATCGCCTACCTCGCGACGCCAGCACGACCAGCCGCATCTACTACACGGCCGTCAACAGCAGGGTCATACACGATCTGATAGCTGATGTTCAGGTGTTCCACGCCTGCACCAGAGCTTATGATATTATTTTGACTGTGAGTATGGGTTTTCTTGTTCATTATCATCGTCATCGTTATTATCATTATCATCATCATAGTCATCATCGTCATCTTTATCGTCATCATCGTCATCTTCATCGTCATCATCGTTATCGTCATCGTTATCGTCATAGTAGTAGCGTCTTCGTCGTCGTCGTCTCGTTCCCAATACTGAAGCTCGACTACATTAATAGATGAGAAATATGTCCAGAAGAAGGATTTTTTGGACAGGCGATGATGCTTCAGCATTCTTTTTATGTGATCATTTACATTTTGTCCTTTCTTTAATTTTCGAGCCCCTGTTTTGGACGCCTTTTGCAATTTGGAACACCACACGAAATAAATGAAAGCATGCAGTAGCAAATACTCTGGCTAATTAGCTAATGTGATGTGACACAACAAACACTGGGACGGATAGCAAATTCTTCCTCTGATAGATGGAGTTGACGATTAAATTGAGCAACCTTGCAGACTATAGTAAAATACAATAAGTAAGCATAGAAATATGAACAGATAGGTATGTATGTACTTCGTCAAAGGATGCGTCTGACTCAGTGACATGCATTTTTTGTTTACTTTTTAGTTTATAATTTCCGTCCTCGCATCCAACTCACGTCAACGCCATCTATTGGTAATCAACCAATAGTGTTATTACCTTTACCTAATAGGTAATTATAGTACCTACTCTGTCTGTGCTAATAGTAACATTATAAATATGGTCAAAATAATTTTATTTCACACACATTAGATTGTTATATAGTACATAGGTCACGTACCACATACATGCGTTGGTACATAGGTAGGTAGGTACTTGACATAGTTTTAAGTATAGACTTAAAACTATGTTAGTACAGTTAGGATACAATAATAGTCCTATATAATTATCTAGTATTTATATACAACGTGTTAATGAATTAACGCAAAACTAGAAAGTAGTTTGTTTAGTATCGAGAGCAGAATCGAATTATCATGGTTTTAACATAGGTAATTTTTTTCAAAATATTTATTAATTTGTTTGCAAAATTTAAAATTTTCGGAACCCGATGTCAACCCACCGCACAGACACACTCAACCTACTAACTACCAAAACAAGATTATAAAAACTCTTTATCCTAATTATTTCAGTGTAAGTATTTGAAGATATTTAATGTAATTAAAATAGCTGTAAATTGCTGTAAATTGTTGACTATAGTTTATTATTGTTATTTTCATTCTTCTGTGACATTATTATAAATATTTGATGATAATATGAATATTTTTCTTCCTCCATCTGAGAGTACGGTACCCTAAAAATTACCTTAACCTTGACATAGAAAAGGCTTTAATTAGATTCGAATTTCAATTAACCTTGTATGGTTTCTACTTCCCCCTAATTGTATTAAGAAAGGTCGTGGCATTATTATACGAAACTTGTTGACTATCTTTGAATACAAAATCATAATACACCAGCAATTATTCCGAGAGATAAGTGTACTTTTTGCAACCATCAGCAGCAAGGCTGATTCAGTGTTCAAGTTCAGTGGTCAGTGTGACCACTTGACACGTTATTCCATAGTAAAATCTTCACAATGCTAATGAACGCCTCTAAATTTCATACTATAATTATATTCATTTTGCCAAGTCAGGAGGGCAATTGCGGTAAGTAAATTGCAACTGAACCATGATTGGACCGTTTGCGAAGCTTAACTTTTTACACATTTGGTATTGCGCTAGTCGCGGTACAGCTCATGACAGCCGTTAGAGCCGTTTTGACAGATGGCTCAAACGTTAAAGGCTGTCAGTCTCATAGTTAATAAGTTAAGTTTAGCGCAATACGGAATGAACACAGTGACGACCCGGTGTAATGGTTACAACGCCGGACTGCCAAACCAGGGTCCTGGGTTCGAATCCCGGTTCGGTCATGGATGTTATGTTTGTGCCGTTTTTGTATGGTTTCCATAATAAAAAGTCTTTAGTGCTTGCTTGGGATCATTACAATGTATGTGCCTGTGAGCGTTATTTATTTATTTATTTACAGTTGAATAGCAATTGGATCGCAATGTGATTAGAACTGAAATTGGATTAGGATTGAACTTGGATGTTTTAAATTTGCACGATCGCTCTCCAGGTCATTAAAACTTGATGAGATATTAACTACTAAATTGCTTCTTCTATTATTTTGCCTTCTTACTGTGAAAGACGGCAAGTGCTGTGAGAGCTCTTATCAGGCGAGTATTTACCTCCTCTAAGAATTAATGTATTTTCTGGGTAATCACCAACTCAGCGGGAATATGAAAGAGAGCCTTTTCAAAATCAAAACAGGTGAATTTACTAGTGTCCTTTTCCAAAAAAAAACGAATCTAAGGAATACTGCACTTACAGGCTCCCAGGATCTTGTCACATCTTGGCAAACTGGACGACCTGACTCCAAGGAACTTGGTGCGGAAGCTGCAGCAGATGCAGGTGAAGCCAATTCATCTGGGCGTCGCGTTACTCATTCAAGTAAGTTTTTTATCGATTCTGATGGCAAAAAAAAATGTATTTGACATCAGTTCGAGTGTCATGGATCTAGACAATATACACAACATGTACAGTCACCAGCAGATATATCAAACAAGGATATATCGTAGCAAACAAGGTGGTAATATATTTCTAAGCAGTTCTAATTTTCAATAATTTCTTTACTCATAACCAATCAAAAATATAGGAACGCCTAGAACATCAAATATATCGACGCAGTGAGGGTCATAAACAACTGAACAGTTTCGGAAAAAAACCTTACTCCGTTGTTTTAAATTTTAATTTTAAATAACATTGTAAAGAAATTATTAAAAATTCGCTGTTCAGATATTTATGACAAAATACACGTTTAGATATAATTGGTAACATTTACTGCAAAGAATTTAATGAAAATTAGCACTGCTCAGAAATATTTGGACACCTTGTATGCTACGATATATCTGATGGCGACTGTACAACATGTTCAACCAAATCCGACTTTAACTGTGGTGACGACGTTGTCTGATTGATTCTGCCTGGAGTAAATGATATCATTTCTGATCTGGCCGAATAGTTTTAAATCTAGGATGCTGCACTGATGCACTCCGTAGCTCTCCACATCTCATGTCAAAATCATGACAAGCTCCTTCTGAACTTTTCTATTACAGACGCTACTTTAAAATAATATCCTCAAATATAAACAAAACACATACACTGTTCTTTAAAATAACACATCTTAACTGTATTCAGTTTAGTGACCCAAAAATCATCTCTATACAGCATGTAGGGATGGACGTTGGGAGATGTAATTAAACAACGGCGTTTGTGGTTAGACTGAATAGTATATTGGATAATATTGATTATATATCTTAATAGCTAGCTTACTACACTACAAGCATGACGATAGATCTTATAAAAGTACATTCCTTTTCACAGTTCCACCTCAGAAATACAATAAACTTCGCGGTCAGGTCAAAAGCGATCGGCATCCTGGCGACCAAGCCGCAAAACGTCGGGCCCCAGGTCATCGAGATGCTTAAAGCCATAGCAGCCCGCCTACTGCCAGTAGCAGAACTCCTGGACGTTCACCTGGCTCATTACAGTCCAGTATTCAAGGACAACTGCCCGTCAACGTGGCTGGGGCTTGTTAATAATAATGTTAAACAGGCCCAATAGAATTACATTTTATAAATATACCTTTCCTTTCCTTTTACAACTGATAGATTATACTCATCAACTCATTATCAGCCTGATAACCTGTAAAATAGAATCAATATAGTGATCCCATCTAACACAAGCTCTATAATAGCTGGCTAGAGGTCTCTATCCACCTTCTACTACCGCCTCTTATCGTCTAGTGATGCGAGTGATATCGCTAAACAGAGAAATACAGTGAGCCCGGGGACTACTCTAATCAGAAGCGGTACCTGGAACGAATTTAATCAAAGAAGATTACAGTAGGAAAGAAATCAGGTGCTACATTGACCTAGGAAGGCCCGTGTACAGCAGATATTTGCCAAATCATGCTAATCGTAGTAATCTTTGGCCAGTATATTGATGATCGAAGTAAGATGGTATATTATACTTTTTTTTTCCTTAGCCTATTTCATCCCACTGCCCAGCAGTCTTTCAAAGCCCCTTTATCCACGCATCCCTGTCCTAAGTCAGTTTCATCCACTCTTCGGCGAAGGCATCCAGGTCGTCTCTCTCCATCTTACCATCAACTTTGACGGCGGCTTCCATTCTCCGGGATCCTTTTAGGCCCGTCTTTCCAGGTGCAATCGACCGACACGCCCGGCCCAATCCCATTTTAACTTTGTGGTTTTTTCACCAACATCGGCTATTTGTATTTTTAAGCGTATTGTGGTGTTCCTGACGCGATCTGTCCGTTTGATCCCCAATATGCTACGCTCCATCGCCCTCCGGCAAACCTTCAGTTTGGACTTCTGTAATTCTGTTAAAGACCATGTTTGAGCACTGTAGGTTAGGATAGGTATATAGGTACTACACTTAGAAAATATATTTAAAAGGCGTTTGGCCCTCCTTTCTTATTATGTTAACGATGTAAACCACCATTTTGAGGAGATTTCTTTCGCAATGCATTTGTTCAATAAAGTAAAATCTATAACCCATGCCGGTACCAAATGAACAAAATATCTACATCATCATCATCTTATTTAAGAGCTACGCTCTTGTCGGTGGAGTATTCGCCAATCAAAATATCTACATGCAACTAAAATTCGACTTTATACATATAGGTTTGAAACATCCCTGAAAGTGCCTCATAACAGATTTCTTCACGAACTGTGTGCACTTAACAAAACAGCTGTTGTTTTATGACTACCTGGTACTTTTATCCCGCAGTTACCATCACCTAAGCACCAGACGGACAACATTCCAGAAACACGTCGTCAATATCTGCCACGTGTAAGATCGTAATGTGGTCTCTGAGTTTTATGGTTACTTGATACTTTAGTTCGGAATCCGCCTCATTTTTGATTGGTAGATATGTAGATATCATCAATTTCATCATACTGACAAATTTCTATGGATGTGAGGGCAGCGTTGCTTGATTTAAGTCATGAAATAATTAAAAAAAAAATTACTTCACTGAAAAGCCTAGCCTTCTTCTTTAATTGAAAAGAGTAATTTTGAAGATTTTTTAATTCGTTTCAATTTTAGCCTTTTTTCGCTCAGTAAGCAATATTTGTTATTGAGTAATAAATCGCACTCGCAATGCATCAATCACTGCTGAACTCATAAATCTATACAAAGTATTAAATCGACGGGAAGCGTATGGAAACGAATAGCTACGAATGGAATTACGATCGCATAAACGTTTTCTAGGATGCTACTCATATTTGAAGCCAGGAGTGCGATTTTTGAAACTCATTCGCTGAGCTCAGCAGTTGAAAATGTCAAATTACTATGGAGAAGGAGATATGCATCTTTCTACTGCTGATTTGATTTTCAAAAATCGCACGCCTGGAGTATGATAAATGAAAGAAAAATGAATGAATTATGAAAGTCAAATCAGCAGTAGAAAGATGCGTATCTCTACAGTAATTTTGACATTTTCAACTGCTGAACTCGGCGAATGAGATATAAAAACGCACTCCTGAGTAGCAAACAGTCTTACAAAATAATAATCTGAGCTAAGATTTAGTTAATAAATTCTACGAAAAGGTTTACAAACACCAAACCTTTCGGAATACAGGAACTAGTAAGTGTTATCCCTTTTTTTCATCATCATCCTCACCTATACAGGGTGCAACTGATGGTTTTTAAAAGGATAGTCTGACCATGAAATTGAACAACTTTCTCTCTGAGGCAATATCAATATACAGAGTTACTTTTTATTCAGTGCACAAACTTTCACAACGTATTAGGTATCGTCAATAGACACCGAAAAAAAAAAATTTTTTTTTGTGCAAAATCTCTTATTTTTGCCGTCCCGTAAACTTGAAAAAAAAATTGCTGTGCTGATCGTACTATTGATAACAACCGCGCCGATTGAGGGAGCGAGTGACAGGTGACAGTATGATCAGTAAACTTCATTTAAACTTACATTTTAATTATTTAATTATTTATTATCACTCACTTCTTTGGTTGCTGCGTCTGACTACTACTAAAAAGGTTTCATCTGAAAACCAACACCCTGCTCTCGGGCAAGGTCTATGTTGAGCTGGGACCTATTTGCTGCTGTAGCATATTCATATTCATATTCATTTATTGGTTGCTTTCATGGGTACATAGGTTCTTAATAACTTAAAATAGTTCCATACATGAAACCCGGTTGGGCACTACAACATTAAATTCACCTACAATTTTATTTACAAATTACTAAATCATCTGGATAATATAATTGCATCTTAATAAATTAACAAAAACAAAAAAAAAAAAAGTAAGGCTATTAGTTACGGTACAAAATTATAATTACCTAGTTATATACAATAAATTACATGTTGTTTTATTCTATGTCTCGTTGTATTCTTGTTTGTAAAATTGTTGTGAACTGTAATATTATGTGTGTGTTACTTTTGCAAATAAATTGTTTATCTATCTATCTATCTATCTATCTATCTATCAGTACAAACCAAACATTTTTAATGAATAAGTTCAGATGCAGTTATTTTTTTATTTTTGTAAACCGGGTTAAACAAAAAAACACGGGTATTCTTAATTTCGATAACCATCACGCTCGCAAAGTTTGTGCACTGAATAAAAAGTAACCCTGTATTAAAATCGCGAAAAAAAAATCAAAATTTGGGTATAGTAGGATTGAAGGCTTTTTATGAAACAGGTGATTTTTTTTCGCGATTTTGTTGATGGGCCCATAGAGAAAGCTGTTTAGTTTGATAGTCTAATCATCCCCTTAGAAAAATGAAGATGGACCCAAATTTTTTTTATTAGCCGGCTTAATAATTATCACTTGTTTAGCTCCACGCTCATAGATATCAGTATGACGTGAGTGCCCATGCACATTGTACCTGAGTAGTTATCCCTAGCATGCATGATCCCGCCGCAAGATTTTATTAGACAACATGGATTTATCGACCATAAACTATAGGAGTACGGTGCTGTTACGTTTGATGTAACTATTGTATGTGGCCACGAAAAATTATCATTGAAAAATTGCTCCAGTAAAAGATTCTATCTAAGTTATATGCATAGTTATAAGCATGCATTAATTCCTAGCATGCAACCCCCGACAAAATGAAAAAAAAATCAAGATGTGCATCTATGTTACTTTACGCATAGCGCCAATGACAGTTTTCTCGTTTTGTCGCTTTATCCTGCGTGGCATGATAGCCCTACAGGTAGTGGGTCTGGATGGGCAAGAGAAACCAATAGGACATTCGCAAAGAAAACCGCCTTCAAAAAAACTGAAATGTTAAAAAATAATATTGCAGCTTCGCATGATGCGAACGAGTGTAATGTAGTTTGGTAGGCACTAACATAAAGTCTGCATGCTTGGAAGCAATCAGACGGTAAGGTTGTTATTATAAATTTTATGCACTTTTATAAGCTGTTTCCTGAAAACAAATAAAAATATAACAAAATTCCTTGGTGGAAAATGTAGCTAAAAAACATTTAGTCACTGTATGTGCCACGTTTTCCCCCAAGGAATTAATATTAACTGTTTCATTAACAAGATTGGGACAGGACCATGAGGAGTGGCGCTATAAAAGGGAGGCCTATGCCCAGCAGTGGGTTGATCTGGGCTGATTTGATTTGATTAACACAGCTCCTCTCGCATTTCATGGCCGCACCAGAAATTCGATTACAATATAAGCGCGCGCGCAGCGCATTGTGAACGATTTACGAGCTCAGGTTATGGCCTATGGTTATTTTTATCAAAACATCGTTTGTTCTCACATAAAATATATTATTTGAGCCGCTGTCAAACTGGTATCGAACGTCTGTATTCTTTTACAATCAATATTATTTAGGTCAAAGTTTCAGACCAGTGTGGACATAACGTATGCAACCTACATACCTGTAAAGGGTACCCTACCTATATAGAATAATAAAACCGGTCAAGTGCGAGTTGGGCTACTCGCACACCGAGGGTTCCGTACCACACCACCACAGAACACAACATTATTAACTTAGAAAAAAATACTTTTTTTGTCCGGGACCTTAAGCGCGAGACCGACTCACACTTGGCCGGTTTTTAGTATTTGTAGTTATTTTGTAGAGTTTGCTCTATAATCACACTAAGTTTGACGCTTGTGTGTATTACCGTTTTTACGATAAAGTGTGAAGAAAAAACGTTGATAAAAACGTAACTTTTTGACATTTTTATTATTTGTTAACAAATCCGCCGTAATAAAGCATAATCTGAGAAAATTTCAACTATCTAGCTATTACGGTTCAAAAGTTACAGCCCTAAATAGGTAGGACAGACGGACGGACGGACGGACAACGTAGGCTTAGTAATAGGGTCCCGTTTTCACCCTTTGGGTACGGAACCCTAAAAAGGTGGCCATATTTAAGAGGATATTCCTTACAGTGCGCTCCATACAAAAGAAGTTTCGTCCTGTTTTGCCCAATGATTTTTTTAAACATGATCTGGAAACTAATCTGTCTCTGTATTTTGTCAGATTTCCGATTAAATATTTAACAATAATAGATATTAGTTTCAAAGTTACCGTGACTCAAAGATTTCCGTATAAATCTTAAACTAATCCTAGCATTAATACAGGCTGCCTCATTGAAGCTGTGCGAGCTGTGTAACTGTGTTTTTTAACCAATCAGGAGCTCGGGCGAGGCGCGGCCGATCTCGCCCGAGCACCTGATTGGTTAAAAAACACACCCATTAATACTATACAGGGATTAACTTAATCTGCTGGCTGACGTTTTTTTAATGATTAGACCATCAAACTGAACAACTTTCTGAATGGGATCAACATCGAAATCGCGAAAAGTAAAACAACTGTCCATATATTTGAGTCTAGCAGAATTGCAGATTTATATGGAGCAGCTGTTTTTTTTTTTTTGCGATTTAGTGGTTCAGTTTGATGGTCTGATAAGCCTCTTAAAAACCGTCAGCATATTAATAAGAAGGACCATTATTAAAAGCACGAGTGAAATATTGGTGAAAATATAAAATAAATATGACATACTAAACACAAAACGATGCTGCCAATGTGAATACTGGAGTCATCTCATTATGTAGGTCCATTCCATCACGGAGGGTCTGCCGTAGCCCTTCCGCCCATTCGCCTGATGTGTGTACTTAACAGGGACGTATGGCGACACTGGATAGGACCCGAGTTTAAAGGTCAACAGGGAAACACTAGGGAACATTTATAATGTACCTACTAGAGTTAACCCGCGACTTCGTCCGCACAAATTATATACCAAATTTTAAGTCTGATCATAAGCTATCAAACGAAAAAGTTTCATCAAAATCGGTTTAGTAGTTTTTGCGTGATGCTCGATCAAACAAACAAACAAACACACAAACAGACAGACAAAAATTCGAAAAAAGGTTGATTTGGAGTCGGGGACACCTAAAAACCATAAAACCAAAGTTAATCCAAACACACAAATGCGCAAAGAAAAATTTCAGAAAATAAATTAAAATTAAATTAAATTAATTCATTTATTTCTCAGATAACTCAGATCCATTCTAGTGTTAGTAACAATGATCTTACAAACTATTTTAGTTATAATAATCTATCCGACAAAGATGTGGGCAGCTACAAGATGGCATGCAAGCGTACCCAACGTTGCAGCATTGGGGAGTCCCATGTGTCTCCCAACGCGCGCAGGATGGTGTTAGGGCTGCAGCGCATACGGCCCAGCAAACCCAGCAAATCGCCAATATGGCTTCCGCCGGGGGCGATCGACTGGGGATCTTCTTGTGTATGTGACGCACTGCTGGGGCGAGGCCATCGAGAAGCACGGTGAAGCACTGGCTGTATCACTTGACATCTCGAAGGCCTTTGACAGGGTATGGCACGCTAGTTTGCTGAGCAAGCTTCCCGCTTATGGCATCCCCGCTGATCTTTGCAGCTGGATATCTGATTTCTTGAGAGAACGGTCGATTAGAGTTGTCATTGACAGCTGCTCTTCTGACCTTATGGCAATTGATGCTGGAGTTCCTCAAGGGTCTGTTCTCTCCGCGACACTTTTCCTGCTGCACATCAATGACCTCCTTGTGTCAGGTATTGTTGGGTATGCAGATGACAGTACTGTCATGGAGAGATATGTATCTGGCGCAGGGGCCAGCGGGGATAAAATACGCTCGCAGAGGGAGGCCATGGTTGAGCGGACAAACTTGACTTTAAGTGTTGTCTCCCAGTGGGGTGACAATAATTTAGTCAACTTCAACGCCACCAAAACACAGGCTTGTCTGTTCACCGCAAAAAGGAGTCCGTTTAATCTGACTCCTACTTTCCGGGGTACATCTGTCCCTGTTTCCGACAGTCTTGGGCTTCTGGGTATAAGCTTGACCACAAAACTCAACTTCGGCGCTGACATCGAGTCTAAGGCTCAAACTGCGGCCAAAAAGCTGGGCATCTTAAACAAGGTGAAGCGGTACTTCACTCCTGGACAGCTCTTAGTATTGTATAAAGCTCAGGTCCGATCATGTATGGAGTACTGCTGCCACCTGTGGGATGGCTCAGCCAAGTATCAACTTGCCGCACTCGACTCGGTTGAACGCAGAGCCAGGAGGCTCATTGGCGATAGTAAGCTGGTGGAGGCCAAGCTTCATAGCCTAGCCCACCGCCGCAGAGTGGCCTGCTTGTCGGTCTTCTACAGATTGTACTTCGGTGAGTGTGCCCTAGAGCTGCATGAGCTCATCCCACCTTCCCCTTTCTACTATCGGACTTCCAGACGCACCGCGGGATATCACCCCTTCTTGGTTGACATCCCACATATCCGCACCAAGCGCCTTTCTGAATCTTTTATAATGCGCACAGCCAAGGAGTGGAATGCCTTACCTGCGTCAGTATTTCCGAGTACTTACAACCCGAATTCCTTTAAAGTACGAGTGAATAGGCATCTTCTGGGTAAGCTCGCTACATCTACGACCCCTTCTTCGTCCTGAGGACTGGATTGAGGTCAAGAGCAAACCCATAGTTAATAAAAAAAAAAAAAAAAAAAAAAAAAAAATATAAAATAAATAATAAAATAAACTTTTTCACCCAAGTTTAACGTTCTACTACGGCGTAGCACTTTGCTACGAAAAAATTTAAAGTTATAAAAAAATTACACAAAACATTATAAGAGGAGTTAGAAGTGCAAAGTATGCGTGGAACGAGTTGCCACAGGTTATGCAATGATTTGCATAACACCATAAGGCGGTGCGAGCGAGAGGGCTTGAGTAGTTGTAGCAGCGTGAGCGGGAAGACAAGTGGCGACAGCCGCCGTCCCCGAAGCACTTTTGCTCTTGCTTTCGCTACTTTGCATTTCTAACCCCTCTCTTATAATGTTTTGTGTTCTACACTAACGAGCGTCTCAAAGTTCTACAGGGTGTAAACAAATGCGTTACAATATCGAACAGACCACCAAACTGAACAACTTTCACTATGGAGCCAACATCGAAATAGCGAACAAAAAATCTGCTGTTCCATGGAAAATGTCAATAGCTACTAGCTAGTAAGCTACTAGTACCTAAGCTACGACCAAAATAATAATAATAAAAAAAAATGTTTATATCTCACCACAAACCAGTATGTACACACAGTACACGTACTAGGCGTTTGTTTCGAGTTGACCGCTCCCACCCTTCCCGCTTCACCGTACCGCACCCCTAACAGACCCTATTAAACGCAATTTTATAACCTTTAGCAACGCAACCACGTACGGCACGTTCTTCCCGGTTGCTAATATCGCTTTTAATTTAAAAAAATTATTTGCTTGTTATATTATTTTTTGTCGACGGGACCACTTAATGTGCCTGTGACGAAATTTTTTAACGGTCATCGACAGCCAATTCGTAGCAAACGGGTAAGTATGTACATAAATAATATTGTCTTATGCTAGAAAGTACACAGAAATTATTTTGTTGTGGATCGCGGTGTCTGAAAATGTATGAAACTAACGAGCTTTTTTTTCTCGCGTTTCCAAAGTTGGTCCCATAGTAAAAGTTGTTCAGTTTCACGGTCTGAAGCATCCAGTTCGATATTTAACGCATTTAAATTAATACCCTGTACACTGAAGTGAAAATGTAGCCACATCTAGAGTTTCTAACCCTTTGGCAAGGCGAGGCGGTGCCCTTACCGCAATCGACCTTATCTGCACCCTATTAAGGGCTAAGTGCCCCGCAAATTGCTATTAAATAATATTCAGGCGCTAAGCTGTGTAATGAAGATGGAACCGATGGCACTCGCGTTATATTATGTGCCTGTGGTCAAAAGGAATAACTTTGTATACGATCGAACATTTTTCACCCTATACCACATCCCGGACACTACTTATAAAAATTTTTTTTTTCTTTTTTTTATTAACGCTCACAGGCATTGTAATGATCCCAAGAAAGCACTATTTATAGGCTGTTTATTATGAAAACCATACAACAACGGCACAAACATATAAACATCCATGACCGAACCGGGATTCGAACCCAGGACCCTGGTTTGGCAGTCCGGTGTGGTAACCATTACACCAACCGGGTCGTCAGTCGTCACTTATAAAAAATAGAAGTTGACAAGATGATGTCAGCACATGCGAAACGGAGTCTAGGGCTGCAACTGCAATAACATTAGCTGCGTGCGGTACCTACATGACTTTTTAGGGTTCCGAAGACAAAAAGGAACCCTTATAGTTTCGCCATGTCCGTCTGTCCGTCCGGTAAAATAAAATCTTGAAAAATATTTTTTTTAGGGTGTCTCCCCTACACGTGAAGTGGAGATGAATTTTTTTTTCTCGTCTATTCCATGTTGTGGGGTATCGTTGGATAGTTCTTTTAAAAATATTGTAGGTTTGGGAAAACCATTTTTCGATTTAGGGGTCCGTTAGCGAAATATTAAGCTTTAAAGCGAAAATTTTGGTTAGAGTCAAGTGTCCCCTCTCCCAGCTAAACGGTTGTTGTTGGAGAAGGCTTTACAAGTTTACGAGTAATAGTCGACCAAATAATAAAATGTACTTTTTATACTTTATTAGCAGTTAAACCGTAGTATAAAATAAAGAGCCTCCTTCTAAGTGCATATTATATTGTAACCGGCAACTACGGAAACCACGTACGTGGTTCGACACGCACTTGGCCAGTTATTCGTAAATAAAACGCTTTGTACACCAGTCTATTCAAAAATAGTTTTTATCTCTCGTCCTGAGATTATATTCTCTTTGTTTCGAACACATAAATTCTAGTGTGTCAATTGTGGTGTCAATTTATGCTACTGGTAACTGCCGAGGTAATCAGAGGGCAATAGAGGGGGTGAAGTAAAAAGTTGGTGGGAGGCAGGGAGTTGTCCATACAGTATGTAGTAATAGATACTCTTTCTTACTATACTGTGCGTGCGCTACAAGGGAAGGACGCATTCCATCTCGATATCCTTACTACAACTGCAGGTTAGGAAGGATGGTTGATAGATGGAGATGGTATGCTATGCTAATACCAAAGCATACCAAGCTATACCACAGTTTAAAGAAAGGGAAAAAGAAATAAGCTGTTTCATATTAAATAAAACCGGTCAAGTGCGAGTCGGGCTACTCGCGCACCGAGGGTTCCGTACCACACCACCACAGAACACAACATTATTAACTTAGAAAAACACTTTTTTTGTCCGGGACCTTTAGCGCGAGACCAACTCACACTTAGCCAATTTTTAGTATTTGTTGTTATTTTGTGGAGTTTGTTCTATAATCACACTAAGTTTGACTGTTGTATGTATTATCGTTTTGACGATAGAGCATGAAGAAAAAACGTTGATAAAAACTAGTTTCTTGTTGAAAACCCCCTTAATTTTTTACTTTTTGACATTTTTATTATTTGTTAACAAACGGACGGACAACGTAGGCTTAGTAATAGGGTCCCGTTTTCATCATTTGGGTACGGAACCCTAAAAATGACAAAAAAAATGAAATGATTTCTATTTCTATAAAACTGCAAATCTACTCGACTTAAATGTCAGCAGATTTTTTTTTTCGCAATTTCGAATTTATCCCCATGGAGAACGTTGTTCAGTTTGATGGTCTGATCGTCCTCTTAAAAACCCGACAGCATATTAAGAAGGACCCTATAATTATGTAAGCTTAATTTATTTATCTACTGAGTTATTTTATTAAATTCATTTTTAAAAACTGTTATAAAAAAAATCAACGCATTAGATTTTTCAATTTGTTAAATTGTATTCGAACATGCTGTGTACATTATTTAAGGTCACGTCTAGAACTTAAGAATTTTTTAGGGTTTCGTACCCAAAGAGTGAAAACGGGACCCTATTACTAAGCCTACGTTGTCCGGTCGTCCGTCCGTCTGTTTACCGCCCGTCCGTCCGTCTGTCGGTCTGTCCGTCCGTCTGTCCTACCTATTTAGGGCTGTAACTTTTGAACCGTAATAGCTAGATAGTTGACATTTTCTCAGACTATGCGTTATTACGGCGGATTTGTTAACAAATAATAAAAATTTCAAAAAGTTAAAACTTAAGGGGGGTTCTCAACAAGAAACTAGTTTTTATCAACGTTTTTTCTTCACGCTCTATCGTAAAAACGGTAATACATACAAGCGTCAAACTTAGTGTGATTGTAGAGCAAACTCTACAAAATAACAACAAATACTAAAAACTGGCCAAGTGTGATTCGGTCTTGCGTTAAAGGTCTTGGACAATAAAGTTTTTTTTTCTATGTTAATAATGTTGTGTTTTGTGGTGGTGTGGTACGAACCCTCGGTGCGCGAGTAGCCCGACTCGCACTTGACCGATTATACCACTTGACCGATGATATCTTATATTTTACAATCTTTATGACTGTCTATGATCTGTTTATGTGCCTAATAAATTAAATAAAAATACCTATAAATATATACCTGAAGTGCGATTTTTGAATATCATACGAGCGACTCGGCAATAGAAAATGTCAAAATTACTATGGAGATATGCATCTTTCTACTGCCGATTCGCTCGTATGATGTTCAAAAATCGCACTTCTGCTCGTTTCAGTCACACATCAGACCTTTAATCAGTTCACCGAAATCAGTAAATAAGTCTTTAAATTAACCCCAATATCAATCTCAACCAACAACTAAGCAGTCGGTAAGGATTCCTATACATCTCAATTCACCTTATTTTTTCCAACAAATAAGCTGCAAAGATTTACAGCTGCTGAGTCCGTAGGCTCGGCAGTGCCCCTCGGTCCCAGTTCGACGATTAAACGGGCCCACCGAAATGGGCCCAGATAAAATAGCGGACACCTTATATCATGGTATTACGCGCTTACTGTCCGTACCGAGGTGTTATTAGACCGTTTTTTGGTTGTAAAAAAAGCGTTTTTAAAAGAAATTTCGCTGAGAAAGGATTTTGCTGCGAGTCGATTTTTGTGTTTGGATTTTTAGGCTTTTAACATTGTGTAGCTTTTGTTTTGGTTGAATGTTATGCCACAGACTACTATAAATTGGTACTATAAATACATTTTAAAAACGTAGTTGTTGTACGTCAACATCAAAAAAAGAGAATTGTATCTTTCAAAATTATAATTGTAATCGAGGATACGTTTTTTTAATCAAGTAGATGCTGTAGTCGGATCTAGTAATCAAGTAGCAATGAATAGTAAAATCACAAATTTATTCGCTTATTACCAACATATCTTGATCCATAATACGATCGAAAAATGTTTTACGACAGAGAACATAAAACTAAAATGATATGTTCATTTATAATTAAGTATCTTCTTATACCAACTTCAATAACAATCAGTTGGTTCCAAGCACACATTTATTTTTTTACAATAAAAAAAAATCTGCCAGCCGTATTTTGCTAACATTATATTTTTATTACTAACGGACACAATACGAACTTTTACTTCTTTTTGTACGATCTCTTGAAATTCTAAAATATATCTAAGTATCTAAACTATTATAAAACTGTAACAGAAGTGTGTCTGTACATTGAAGATATTTACAAAAAAAAGTTACGATATGGTTTTTAGGTGTCCCTGATTCCAAATCACAAATTTTTGGATTTTTTGTCTGTCAGTTTGTTTGTTTGTTTGTGTATTTGTTTGATCGAGCATCACGCAAAAACTACTGAACCGATTTTGAAGAAACTTTTTTTGTTTGATTGTTTATGATCGGTCTTAAAATATGGTATATAATTTGTGCGGACGAAGTCGCGGGTCAACGCTAGTTTTTTATGAAAATAATCTTTCAGTTGTGTACAGCGCACAGTGTGACCACAAAATTATCGATAAGGCACTGACTCCTCCCGGAGGTCGTAAAATATTAACTAGCAC
Organism: Agonopterix subpropinquella; assembly: GCA_922987775.1. Classification (NCBI taxonomy): domain Eukaryota; kingdom Metazoa; phylum Arthropoda; class Insecta; order Lepidoptera; family Depressariidae; genus Agonopterix; species Agonopterix subpropinquella. The sequence continues at coordinate 26,575,729 of OV277696.1, forward strand.
CCGCTTCTTAGATAGACTCCTATCGCGAGATATACACGAACGCGAGAGAAATGTTTTTCGGTTGTGGATTTCGTAGTGTCAATCCGCATGAACCTTACGGGCTCATCTCTTCAGCGATAATTTTCACCGTTAGCGATAAAAACAATGTCCGTAGGTGACACAGCCCTTAGAAAAAGTATATGTCTAGAATGAGCCTCACGTTTCCACCGTATAAAACAAAAGAGGCCAACTTTCTTAGGTTGGTGTGCGTGAGGCATCATACAAATTATGTCTGTATACAGGGTGGCCGGGGAGTTGACGTTCAAACGTAAAATTTAGGTCCGGTATGTCGTGGGGTATCCGAATCACCCCCATGTATGTTCCGCGATTTTTTATAGTTTTCGAGTTATGATGATTTTTCCGATTTTTTGAGGAAACTCGACATGACCGGCTTAAACAACTACTAAAAAAAAAAGTGTAAGACTTTTTAGAGATTCTTTTTTTGAAACTTAATCTTCATGAATTGTGCCTTTATTCATAACATCATCAGCATCGTAACTTTGATAAAAGTTATGAAAATATTGGTCTAAATTTAAAAATTTGCGATCCGTGAATTATGACTAAATTTTCAACTTTAAATTAAAACTCTATGCAGGTGACCTTATGATTTTTTAGCCAATCCCAAAAATGCGCCCAACTTTCAGCTTTCATAATCATAAATAAAAAGTAGTACTTAAGAGGGCTAATTTGGCTAGAATTGATCTTCAAAGACAACAAGGCAGAAAATTCTTAAATTTTTTTTTTATTTTTTTTGCCATAATTACCACGCCTAAGGCTAAATAATGATTAAAGAATGCTGGAAACCGAAACGGCGACGGGTTATGCCGGACTCTTACCGGCTAAAACCCCACCGTGTTCCACCTCATCGCATATTGCCGTAGAGCCTGAGGGCCCGTGAGAAATCTTCCACACTCTACGGCGCAGCGACCGACCTTACCAGGTCTCATCTCTGTTGGCCTTGACAAGCCTACAGGCCTTTAGGTGGTGCGTGGGAACACGCACACAACCACCTCGAGTCCCTATGATCGGACGCCGGACCCCCCAGCCCGACGCCCAGAGACTCAAAAATTACGGGGGAGGCAGACCGCGAGCAAACGCAGCCCGTCTGCGCCCCGTGCGTCTTTGGCGGATCGGGAGTTCAGAAGTCGACTCCCTCTCCCTCTCCGCCGTCTCCTTCTGGAGCATTACTGCCTCACAGAGGAGAGAACCGCGCGCCAAGACGCCTCACAGTCGCTCATAGCGCGAACCATGGCCAGCAGCAAGAGGTCTGAAACTACCTGGGAGAGCTCACTGCGCTCTCCCGCCCACGCAGGGCACTCCTGCAGCACGTGCTGCGCCGTCTCGTCGAGACAGCCGTCGCAGTGGTGGCACCCGGCTGTCGGCTCCCTCCTCCTAGGTTAGGTTAGGTTAGTTCATGTTAGGTTAGGTTATCTCCCCCCCAGGGTGTTCGCCTTGCCGTGGCGGGGGGGCTCAGTAGCTCCAAGCGTGTAATGCTTGGAGTGAAGCTAAGAACACCACTTGCACGGGGTGGGGCCTCGCTGGGTTAAACCGCCCCGTGCGCGAGGGCTTTCCGCACGTCCCTCTGATAATCTAGCAGAGGGCGTAGTGGACGAGCGAGGGTGGAGAGGTGCCGTAGGGCGCGGGAGGGAGCTCGCTGTATGCGGATGCATACGCCGAGCTGCAAGGGAGAGTACTCTGCCAAGGGAGGAGCCCTCCTCAGTCACGGGGGGGGGGGCAAGGCAGGGGAAGGGGAGTCCTGGAGCGTAATCGGTACCAGGTCTCCCCATAAACTGCCTGAGGATGGCCTCCGCGGGGTTTTAGTGGGTAGGTCCACCCTTTTTGGGTGGAAGAGTCCCACACTACCACCCTCCCGAACGCCCCGGGAGGGGGTGTGCGTAACGCATATCCCCGCGTAAAAAAAAAAAAAAAAAAAAAAAAAAAGATTAGGTTATCTACTTTTTACTGAAAACTTTCCTTATTCCACCAACACGATAGGTTTCCAGCATTCTTTAATCATTATTTAGCCTTAGAAGTGGTAATTATGGCAAAAAAAAAAAAAAAATTTAAGAATTTTCTGCCTTGTTGTCTTTGAAGATCAATTCTAGCCAAATTAGCCCTCTTAAGTACTACTTTTTATTTATGATTATGAAAGCTGAAAGTTGGGCGCATTTTTGGGATTGGCTAAAAAATCATAAGGTCACCTGCATAGAGTTTTAATTTAAAGTTGAAAATTAAGTCATAATTCACGGATCGCAAATTTTTATCTTAAGACCAATATTTTCATAACTTTTATCAAAGTTACGATGCTGATGATGTTATGAATAAAGGCACCATTCATGAAGATTAAGCTGCAAAAAAAGAATCTCTAAAAAGTCTTACACTTTTTTTTTTAGAAGTTGTTTAAGCCGGTCATGTCGAGTTTCCTCAAAAAATCGGAAAAATCATCATAACTCGAAAACTATAAAAAATCGCGGAACATACATGGGGGTGATTCGGATACCCCACGACATACCGGACCTAAATTTTGCGTTTGAACTTCAACTCCCCGGCCACCCTGTATGTATAGGGTTTAGAGGCCATTACTGGTTGCAATATTTTTCTGCGCTTTCGTATCTTCGACTGTCAATCTTGACATATAACTTATCCAAGCCACCAAGCCACAGCCATCTGCCAATGGATTTTTACGATTTATTCATTTAGGTACTCTCTACAAAGCCCAAGTGCGATCTTGCATGGAGTACTGCAGTCACCTTTGGGACGGCTCTGCGAAATACCAACTTGACGCACTGGACTCAGTTGAGCGTCGAGCCAAGAGACTCATCGATGACGATGCACTCGTCGAGACTAAGTTACACAGTCTGGAGCACCGACGATTGGTCGCTTGTCTGTCGGTATTCTATCGGCTACACTTCGGCGAATGTGCCCAGGAGTTACATGACCTGATTCCACCATCCCCCTTCCATCATCGTACGACAAGACGTAGTGCGAGACTGCATCCATACGTTGTCGATATTCCAACAATCCGCACAAATAGGTTCGCATCCTCTTTTATAATGAGAACCGGTAAGGTTTGGAACTCTCTCCCTGCGTCTGTTTTCCCAAGCAAATACAATCAGGATATTTTTAAAAGAAGAGTAAATAGGCTTTTTCTGGGCGAGCGCGCTACATCCTCGGCTTCATCTACACTTTCCAGCAGGTGAGCTGAAGCCAAGCGCAAACCCATTATGAATAAAAAAAAATAAAAAAAAAAAGTATAAATAAATTAAATTGTATTATTGCAACCAGTGCCCGCGGCAAGGCAACTCGATAAACGTTTTATCGCGCCTGCTAATTCGTTTGTTCGCGCGCAAAAAGAAAGAGAGCTAGGGCGCGATAGCGCTTTATCGCGCCGCCATGCGCAGGCTTGCCCTAAAAATTATTGCTGTGCTCAAATCTGTGGAGTGCATTGAATGTACCGACGCGAAACCGACAAAACAAATTTATCTTGAAGACGCAAGGCTGGTCAGAATTGTTGTAAGAGGTAATCTTTGCCTACTCCAGTGGAATAATAATAATTGCGGAAGTTTAGTCCTCTACCACTACTTTAACTTCAATCTTTTCCTTCTTCGGGTTCCTCTCCCTTTACTGGAGATTAACAGTCTCTGCATATATCCCTGTCTATCTCTCGCCAAAGGAAATAGCTCTTCGACGCTGGCGATGCCGTTCAGCATTGCCAGACGTCCCGATTTTTAGCCCAAAATTGAATGTCCCGCACGGGACAGGCTTAGTCCCGCTTTCCGGAAATCACTTATCCAATGCAATCTGGTGCTATCCTGTGCAGAGTTCTTCAACTATATTAAAGAAAAAAATTAAACTTTAAAAGAAGTTAAATTTTCAGAGAAATAATTATAATCATTAAAATACGGTCTCTATGGCTATCTATCATCAACATAATTGTAAACTTAGATTGTAAACTTAGATAAAAGCTTATGTAGTAAAAAACTACGGATTATTTACGTTTTATATTATTATGTCCCGCTTTCAACGAAAGAATCCCGCTTTTTTACTCAAAAAAGTTTCTGAATCCCGCTGTGGGGACTTGCTACAGATCAGCACCCACAAGTTATAGCAAAGATGCCAACAGATGGCGATACCGTCGCTCGCGGAAATATGCTCCATACAAAGACAACGTTCATCGTAAATACGTAACTCGTAATCTACTACAAATAAGGTTCACAATCGAATGCAAGACATAAATCGCGCAAGAGAAATAATCACAGAGATTCGATATATATACAAGGTCCAACTAAGAACTGTTGGACCACGGCCGGTCCCCAGGCATCACACCTAGCCTGGCGGAAGTACTTCCCTTTTCAATGGAGGAACATTCCCAAGTAGCACCTCCATACCGCTTTGCCCGAAAAAAAATCTGGCAACGCTGATGCCATTCCACTCTGGTACTCAATAGTCAATATCTTATTGCTGTCGATTATTAGAGCATATTATTAACAACAATCCGGAAGTACCCTAATACGTGTGTAGTGATTGTATTTATGATGACAGCTGCATTTTTCAACATCTTGCCTCAAAACATACATACAATGTCGGCCGAAAATTAAGCCCTGTAGCCACTGCAATCTCAGTACCATTGTACCGCTGGCATGCCGTCCGTCCAGGCCCGCGCCCGCACTGCACTGTGCACGCCGCGCCGGGCGTCACAATAACAAACTTTTAACAATACAGTTTTCATTTTAGAGAAGTGTCACCGTTTCCTGAAGATAAGACGGAGTGTGAGAGTAAAATGTTGTGTGTGGGAAGTAAATAATGTGGTTGCGATCTGTGATGAATGGTTGCGAGGATACAAATTGCGGAGGATAAAGAACTTTGTGTTGTCTATCCATTGTCTGGAGAAGGGATTTTTATTCGTTGAGTTTCTTGGTAGAAGTGTAGGAAGTTAGTTTTACTTAAGTATTTATATAATGTTTCCTCAGGTAGGTAGTTTTAATACTTTTAGTTTGGTTTTTTGTGACTTCTAAACACTTTAATTTGAGAATCAATTAATTATTCAATCTGATAAAATGTTATTTCAAATGTCTCTTGTTTCCACACAAACGAACAATCAATTTGAATATTGTAAATGTAATGAAGAGCTACCTATGGACTATAATAGAAAACGTTCATTTTAGATTTTATGTACCTATTTTAGATTATTTTAGTCAATACTCAAGAAAGTTTATCAATTCGTCAGATTTTTTTGAAATTATATAGCACTCTGTGTTCTAAGTATATACTTATACACCTTACACTGCAGTATTTCACAGTTTTGCACCAATATGGCGCATTTCCTGTATATTCATGGTGTTCTACTACTTATACATTACGACGCATGGGGTTGTTCCGGCAGATTTAAATCACCATAAATTTGGTGAGGTGTATAAACGAGTTGGCATAATAAGAAATGGAAATCGATGCACAGACGTTTTATGGTATTTCTAAATCTGTTTATAGAATAATAAAACATACCTAGATGGGACGGATTTCGACGTTGAAAAAACCACTTCTGAAAACTTAATACAGGGTCTAAAATTAAATGGGACACTTACTTATAGGGGTGCTTCAGACCATCAAACTGAACAACTTTTATTATGGGACCAAGACTAAAATCGCGAAAAAAAAATCTGCTGTAAATACAAAACTGCAAACGACTACTCAACTGTAACTCGACTGAAATGTATGGGACAGCAGATTTTTTTTTCGCGATTTCGATATTGGTCCCATAGGGAGAGTTGTTTAGTTTGATAGTCTGAAGCACCCCTTTAAGTAAGTGTCCCATTTAATTTTACACCCGGTACTTATATCCAAACTCAAAATTTGACACTATCGCATTGATATCTTATAAATTAAAAATGGTGGAGCCAAAAAAGCTCCTAAAGAATAACATATCAAATACGACAAAGTTTTTTATCAAATACAACATATTAGTGCCACCGAACCCAACATTTGTGTGGGTTATTGTGTCAATTCGGAAAACTTTCACTTGACTCTAACAAAACATGGATCCATTAATCGAAAAATGGTTTTCGCAAACGCACAATATTTTACCCTACCTACGACCTGTCCAACGATACCCCACAACATGGGATAGACGAGAAAAAAATGTCATCCCCATTGTCTTCACGTGTAGCCTAAAAAATATTTTTCAATATTCTATTTTACCACTGTGATAATATGTATATTCATGCCAAATATCAGCTTTCTAGTACTAACCGTCTCTGAGCTAAGCCGCGGACAGACGGACAGACGGACGGGCGAACGGACAGACGGACAGACATGGCGAAACTATAAGGGTTCCTTGTTGACTTCAGAACCCTAAAAATCGGAAATACGACTGCTCAAAATGTCATGCAAAAGTTATTGCATCGGATGAATTCGCAGATAAATAAAGGTACTGGTGGTGCCAGGAACCAATGGAGCGTTGAAAGACATACTTAAAATCGTACGACATTGAATATAATTACTTCCAGTTTTGACGTATAAATAAACTCACGACCTTACGGTCCCTTTCAGGGTGTTCAGTGACTTTAATATAATTACCAACTATCTTTGATTTTATTTGTTAATATCATTTACTTACAGAATATTATAGTTTGTTAGATTAGGTACCTAGATAAATAATGTACTATAACATTTATTAATCAAAAAGAAGCATGACATTTTGAATAATTATGACGTATTATTATTCGAAAAAAACCTAATTTTAATAAATGAATCCAAAAATATAAAATGCACGTTAATGTTTTGGAATCTGTAAATTATTTGTAACCTAAATAGCTGCAAATTAAATTATTCAAATTAAAACAATCAATCAAATATTCTTTATTTTACACCACAACATAAACAGTAAATAAAATACAGAGAAAAAAATACAATTGTCACAAAATAAGGCGGTCTTATCGCTAAGAAGCTATTTCTTCCAGACAACCTCAGTTAGTGCGGTAGGAAAGAAAGCGAAGATTGTCGCAAAGTTCCCGCCTAACCCAAAAGGTAATCAAGTTTGAGTTTAGTATCCCCACTGATATAATAAATCCTAAAGTGTCCGTCCGTTCGTTACGTCTTCACACACCTAAACTACCGACCCGTTTTAATTAAATTTGGCAACGAGTAGGTTTCAGTTTAACAAAAGGTCAAAGGCTACTTTTTAGGTAATCATATGCAAAACCGCGGGCCAAGACTGGTGTATTATAAACTTAAATAACATGCTTTGGAGCTACAGCTACTAGCCCAGTCATTTTACGGAGTTTTGTTAGGAGGGGTTGGGGTCAATGAGACTTTTAAACTGTAACCGGCACCATTTAGTGAGAATAAGACAATCTGAAAACATTAAAAATAAATCGCTACGCAACATAGAAATGAAAATTGTATCTCCCAGAAGGCTTTTAAATTAATGATATTAATACCAATGCATTCATTTTAATTAGATTTAATAACCTTCACAACTGGCCTTCAAAACTTAGTACTACACTTTTAAAATTGCCATAACCTTAAAAGTAGGTATACAAGATGTATTTTGGAAGCAAAACAATACGTTTTTTTTTATACTATAAAAATGTCATAGTCGATTATCTTATTTTAAGGAATGCCCTTCTGAAAAAAGCATTGTTTCTTGTGCAAAATTGTGCAAAACAAAAACACTCCTTTTCAAATTGGCGTCTAACTAAAGAGTGATACTTAGTCTAACAGGTCAGTGTACATTATTTTTGAGTAATAAAAAACGTATTGAAATTTCAAATATTATTGATTTTAAACATGTTACAGCCATGTTGTGCTATTTCGAATCAAATTAAAGATTGAAAAATTCAGTCTCGGGCGGGACTTGAACCCGCACCCTTCCAAACCGGGGAAGTGCGTTATCCAATTTCGCTACCGAGCCCACTAGCCAGAGAACGAATTTTTCAATCTGTTGCGTCTTGAGGGGACGTGTGCGACATCTACTGGCAGTTATTACAAACTAGCCAACCCGCACCCCTTCCCCGGTTTGGAAGGGTGCGGGTTCAAGTCCCGCCCGAGACTGAATTTTTCAATCTTTAATTTAACGTATTGACAATTTAAAACTTAGGTATTTCATTAGACAATACTAAATGTATTTTTCATAGCCTTATAGACAAAAATGTTAACACCATTTTTGAAGTATGTCATACTGGTAAACCCTTAAAAATGTGGAAAAAAAATTTACCATCTGGATTTTTAGAAAAAGATAAATGCTAAAGGTTGCTGACGATTTTTTTTTTTATTTTGGCACTTTCCGAAGCTAAAATTGTCTCTTTACTTAAATACTACACCAAAAATATATCAATTATTAATTAGTCCCGGCTCAAACCATAAAATGACTGGGCTATGCGGCGTCCTAATGCGACCCGCATTACACGTAGCAACAAATCTCGAAAGTACAGAAAATATTTTTCAACTCCGTAGCAAGACGAAGCGGTGGTCTTTTTGTCTCATTTGTGTGATATTAATGTGAGACTTAAGTGTTATAGCGGTTTTTAACCAACAATTCGTTACGGCTTGTTGCTTTTAAGAAAACAATTACTTTTAAAATCCAGCTCATATAACAAATTTTCTTCTTTCTTTAATTATAACTACGTATATCTGACTAATGCAAACTACCTAGAATTGTATAATGATAATGATTTGGAAACGAAGAGCAAAATATGCTTGATATGGTAACTACGAATAAACATTATTTTGATTGAAAATACATCGTAATTAATCTACACAAATGAAACAGATTGTTTTTTAACAGGTATCTTCATAAGCTTCCCAGTGCATTTTAGATGCCGTCAACCAACCTAAATCACATCACATCACAAAAAGCTACGAAGCAATTGCGATATTATATTAATTATTATTTTGTGCGCTCCTTAGGCTGCCTGTCCATTGACGCGAGCTGGCTGGCGGAGCGGTGTAGCGAGGAAAATATTAACCAATCAGGAGCTCGGCCGAGTCTCGACTCTCAATCCTGATTGGTTCATAAAACTCCGCTTCCCCGCTCCGCCAGCCAGCTCGCGTCAATGGACAGGTAGCCTAAAGCTTTGTCTCTGTGAGCCCAGGAGAGCGATCACGCTAATTTAAAACATCCAAGTTCAATCCCACTTCAATTTCAGTTCTAATCAAATTGCAATCCAATTACTATTAAACTGTGCTGAATTCCGCAACGCGCTAAACTCTATGTGACTGACAGCCCTTATCGTCTGAGTGATCTGTCAAACCGGCTCTAATGGCTGTCAAATGAATAGCGCAATACCGAATGTGTTAAAATTTGTGGTTCGTACGCGGTCCGACCATGGTTCAGTCACAGCCCGGACACTGCATACAAAAAATTTAAATTGACCAAATGACGTCAGCACATGCGAAACCAAAGAAATTGAACCTTAAGTCTTCTTCTTCTAGGTAACGAAGTAACCAGTGCGAGGTAACCAGAGGGCGATAGCGGGGGTGAGGTAAAAAGTTAGTGGGAGAAAGAGAGTGTCCATCCGTATCTAGTATATAATACATACTCTTTCTTATACTGTGGTTCAGTTGCGATTTATTTACCGCAATTACCCTCCAGCATGGGTATCATAACAACCCGCGATAGCCGTGATACGGCTTTATCACGTCTTTTATCTCGTTCGTTCGCGCGCAAACGAACGAGATAAAAGACGTGATAAAGCCGTATCACGGCTATCGCGGGTTGTCATGCTACCCATGCAGGATAGTACAATGTAATTACGTGACGCGCTCGCCCAATGTCTCCCATAGGTTGTCCACTAGCGCGATTTTCTCTCTGTGGGGTATTTATGCATGTGCGTAGATTCAGGACGAACCACTTGCCTGATCTCGTTCCGTTCTTTGTTCCACTTTTGTGGAACTAACTTCATGGAATGCTATAGAAAACTACGTTCAAGCTACAGCCACAGAATAAATAATAGATCCGACTAGCAGTGGCTCTAATTAAATGTCCCGGCGGAGAAACTACAATAGCAAGTGAGCAAGACGTTTGCAGTTTTGAAGTCTAGTCTAGGCTAGATTCTAAGCACGTATAACAATTTTTCCAATTCGTTATACTTGCTTGCGAGCTGGCGAAAAGTTTTGAAGCGTTTGTTTAATATCAATCCACCACGAAGGCTGGCTATTTTATTAAGGTGGTTTCAGTCCATACAAACGTTTGACGCACAATACGCGTAGACGGCATTAATATAAGTAATATTTTATAATATGGAAAAATAGTTCAGAAAATCTAGATGTCGCGTCACAAATCACATTTGCAATTTATATATATATATATATATATATATATAATATTACATATATTGATGCCGTCTACGCGTAGGTATTGTACGTCAAACGTTTGTATGGACTGAAACCACCTTAATAAAATAGCCAGCCATTTTTCCATATATGGAAAAATAGTTCAGAAAATCTAGCTGTCGCGAATTTATTACGAAGATATATAAAGCTTTTAAAATTTTGTATGAAAAATTTCAAAGCTTTATATCTTCGTAATTATATTATAAATTGCAAATGTTATTTGTGACGCGACATCTAGATTTTCTGAACAATTTTTCCATATATAAAATACTAGCGGCCCGTCCCGGCTTCGCACGGGTGGACGTCTAATCTTTTTTAGCAATAAATATAGCCTATAATAAATCGGCCCAGTACTTTTTGAGCCTATTCATTACAAACATACAAAAATAGGTACAAATCTTTCCTCTTTATAATATTAGTGTAGATGTAGATTACTTATATTAATGCCGTCTACGCGTATTGTGGAACTAATCATTTTAGTGCGGTGTGGCCAGCATGGGTAGCATGACAACCCGCGATAGCCGTGATACGGCTTTATCACCACGAGATAAAAGACGTATCACGGCTATCGCGGGTTGTCATGCTACCCATGCTGGCATGTGCTGGTTATGCTTGATTTTGACGTGCTTGCGTGGAGGCAGCGCCCTCATTTTTTTGTCACGACTTTATAGACAGACTGTAAAACGGATTGAGCCATACTTCACCACTCTGGCCTGCGGGCTGATGCCTTCATCAGAAGGCTAGTTAGTGGCCAGCTAGCTACCCCTCCAAAAGAATCAAAAATATTAATGAAAATAAACATTGGGAAGCTATTCCTCCTCTTTCAAAGCTATCTCTTTTCCACTTCTTTGCATTCAACGATCAGCCGGGTCAGCCATCTTGAACTATGATCGCGCCAAAATAAGTTCATGGTTCGCGCCATTATGTCATTTTGACAGATCGGGTGCGTTCAACCGGCCAGTATTCCGGACCAGTAGCCGGTGGCTATTTCATTTATCATACTGAACTGGAAGTCCGAGCCAAAATATTTGCTTGCAGTAATTTTAAGAGGTTCCGTTTTTCGTATGCTATGTGGTTATTTTGTGAGAATACATTGTTTTGTTTCCATTAGTAGGTACTTAAATGCTTTAATTTCAATTCAATTCAATTCAATTATACTTTGCTTATTATGCTTTAATTTTTTACTGTTCCATACAAAAAAGGGTGAAAATGGGACCCTATTACTAAGCCTACGTTGTCCGTCCGTCCGTCCGTCCGTCCGTCCGTCCGTCCGTCTGTCCGTCTGTCCGTCTGTCCGTCTGTCCGTCCGTCCGTCCGTCTGTCCTACCTATTTAGGGCTGTAACTTTTGAACCGTAATAGCTAGATAGTTGAAATTTTCTCAGATTATGCATTATTGCGGCGGATTTGTTAACAAATAATAAAAATGCCAGAAAGTTAAAAATTAAGGGGGGTTTTCAACAAGAAACTAGTTTCTATCAACGTTTTTTCTTCACGCTCTATAGTAAAAACGGTAATACATAAAAGCGTCAAACTTAGTGTGATTATAGAGCAAACTCTACAGAATAACAACAAATACTAAAAACCGGCCAAGTGTGAGTCAGTCTCGCGCTAAAGGTCCTAGACAAAAAAAGTTTTTTTTCTAAGTTAATAATGTTGTGTTCTGTGGTGGTGTGGTACGGAACCCTCGGTGCGTGAGTAGCCCGACTCGCACTTGACCGGTTTTATTTCTGTATATTAAATACTTATGATGATTGAAGAATGATTCTATTGATATTAGCATATGATTTATAGGTATCGCATGACAAACACTCATGCTGTTATGGAAAGATATAGGTACTGACAAGCGATGAAAATTGTATTGTTAAAAAACTAGTTGGTTGGTTGTAGTAAAGTTTCTGGCCACCTCGTAATGGAATGCGGTCGTTAACTTAAGTAAGCTGTATACACAAAATATTGTCCCCTAAATCTTCTTCGAAGCACCCTCTTTTTCAAGAACCCGTAGACATGTGAGCTCAGGATATGAGCGGAAACAGCCAGTTTCTCAGCCCCGCCTGATCCTCGCTGACTCGACCCGTTAAACCTTATCTTGATGACCCTAAGGTACTTTATAGAACGTCGCGAAGGTGATTATTTACGCACGCGATCGCGACAGATTAGTATGGTTATATGCGAGGCGATAGCTTAATTGGTTAAAAATGTACGTCATATGACGACTCAAGTTATATAATAAATAATAATAAATAATAACGCTCACAGGCACATACATTGTTATGATCCCAAGTAAACCATAGGCTTTTTGTTATGGGAATCATACAACAACGGCACAAACATATAACATCCATGACCGAACCGGGATTCGAACCCAGGACCCTGGTTTGGCAGTCCGGCGTGGTAACCATTACACCAACCGGGTCGTCAATTTATATGTATTTATATTTTGTATATTTGAGAAGACTTGGTGATCTAATGGACTTGCCTTCCGTGCTGTTTTCAGCAGTTCGATTCCAGCCTGGATGACTTCATACCGATGAGTATTATTGACCATAATCGCCTTCAAGTTGGTCATAAAACATGCTACAACCTGCCAAATACCTTTCATGTTCTGGTTTCCGCTACCATATGGACAGTTTCAAGATGGAACGACTTATTTCTGTCATTATGAAAAACATGAGTAGTTATATTAAAATTGAAGTCCAGTCCAAATTGAACAGCAAAAAGAAAAACAAGACAATAGCCTTGCAACATATCTCAAGGAGTCATTCGACTCTGTAAAGACCAAGGGACGTTGATTCACTTTCTTGTGTCTAATCACCATAACAGGCCAGATATTGAACATTGTGTCTTAAGGCACCAAGAGAAAGTACGAAATTGAGCGGATCTTTGTTTCATGTCCCCCCGCCGCGAATGCCAGTACATTAATTTCATTACCATAGGGTAAAGACCTTGTCATTTTTATCAGATGGATAAGCAGCATTATGTCGTTGTTATACAAGTATGTATAGCCAGGGATGTGGGCTGTGGAAACTGTTTCGAGATTATCCACCCCTACTGTATAATCTCGAAATCTCTGTCTTTGACATACACTGTACTATATGGTACTTGTTTTATAGCTGCATCAATCCTAGTTTTGAAACGTAAAGGGCTTGAATTTGGGGATAGGTACTTCTGGTTTGTACTTTCGGTTGGACAATCACCCGCTTTGGGTTTCGAGCTTTGTGTATGTAACGTCGAACAATAAACATTCGTATTTTTATAAAATATTATAATTCCGTGTTCTCATTACGAGGATGTCAGAAAGAAAGTTTGCTGCAATATTCAACTACCAGCCCTATAATTGGTAACTTTTTAGCATATTAATAGCTTAGCTGCTAAAAAGTAATATCCCATTGAAAGACACAACACGGGACGTACTGGGGTCGAAATACAAACGAACTGGAGACGAAGTAAGAAAGAAGTAGGAACCAACTAGGGACGAACTAAGAATGAAGTAGGGACCAAGTATAGGAACGAAGTATGGACCAACTAGGGATGAAGTAAGTATAAAGTAGGGACCAACTATAGGAACAAAGTAAGGAAGAACTAGGGACGAACTGAGAACGAAGTACGGACCAACTGGGGACGACACAAGAACGAAGTAGGGTCAAACTAGGAGCGAAGTAAGAACGAACTAGGGACGAACTAAGTGGCTTAATAGGGTCATCACAAAATTACATAAAATCACTAAACTCATTATAAACGGTATGAGGACTAATTAAACAAAATTCAAACATAAATAATAACAGTAACAGCCTTATAGTCACTGATAAAGCTAACGGACCCTTTAATGAGCTCAGACCCTGTCGTTAACACCCCTCCCCCCCTCGATGGTGGAGGGGCAAGAACTGACCAAGTGCTGTAAAAACTTGTGTCCGATACTTATATCTAATGTCAGGGGGCTATGGTTAAGAATGCTGTTAAGTTGGAGTTTTCAACTACAATACATACACACATAAACACACGACTGTATTCTTTTTCAGGCAGGTCAGAAACCTAGCTATAACTACCAAACACCTTTAAGGATTGTAATTGTCTTAATTGAATTTTCGACTATAAGAATAATACAATAATAAAATAGGATATCATATGGTTTCAGGTTTTAATGGATGACTCTATTTCCTCCGATGGGTGTGTTATGGTCCCTTTCATTGATACACTACAGAACGGACTACAGAATAGACTATATTTTCCGTATACATATCAGTGAACGTAACTAAGGGAAAAGGTTTCTTATGTCATTTCATCCACCTTCATTAAATTTGAAGGTAAGTCTTGCTACAACTGTATTAGATATTTGGTAGCTGTATGAAAGTTTATTACTACCCCGAAAGGGATTATGGTCGTGAGTTTATGTAGGTATATGCGGTGGTTACTAAATTAACTCTTTAAGATTATGATTAAAGTTTCATTTATTAAAATATAATTATAATGTTTTTGACTGCATGTATGGGCAGATAGTATACGTACCTGAATCATTTGGGTAATTAACACATACAGTTAGTTCTAGGTATTTCGTCACATAAGTTAATATCGCTTGTTATTACTGAATCATATAATTTCAATAAAATAAAAGAGTTATCTCTATCAACGCTACAAATCGTAAAGTGCTCGTACAAATCATATTAAAATCAAAAATAGAACACATCTTAAACAAAACCGCAGCACAATAGTGAATCATAAAAAGAGAAATGACATATTTATATTGCTAAAAAGAAACTTACGAATCCCCGCCGCCCACAAAACGAAAGTTTCAGCTCGAAACTAGTACAAAACGATTTAAAAAGCTCCATCGCAACGATTTATCGAACCGTCAATTTATCATAGCACGACCGCAGAGACACATTTCAAAACGTCACATTTAAAATAGAAACACTTGTTTGGGTCCGAGCAGAAACCACGTGCGTCTCCCCGCATGAACTAATAATATCTGACGGGAAAGAACCTTTTCACTTTTTCGCGAAATCCTTTCCACTTTGCACCAAAACTAGTTTAAAATGCAGTTTGTTACGAAAATATAAAATAAAGAAGTTTGCCAGTCAACGCTTTGATGTTTCGTGTACAACTGAGGTGCGCATAATTCACCTATAAGTCTTCTTAACTGGGCCAGCACGGTATATTTCGTGAAATGACACAATTCTGAACACAAAATAGCTTTTAACTTCTGATTTATTATTATTAGAATATACTCATTTGTAAATGAGCGTCTTTTATAGCATTTTGGGACATAAATTGTGTAAATACACTCGTAATTAAATATTTAGATGAAGCGAAGAGAATATTGGAAACAATAATAAACATAAATCATCGATCGCGTGTCATTACGCGTTATCAATGACTGTTAGTTGAACGCACCTGAAGGTAAAGCGCGGGAAACTCATCTGTCACGCGCGCTGTCGCTTTAGTTTGCCGCCAAAATGCTACTCCATTCATGCAGGAGCATTCACACGCGCTCATTGTTCTATAAATTGAACACAGGTCACTGGGGTCTTCTATGGCACTTTGTACATGTAGGCAATTTTTTTCTTGATTGTTTTTGAATTTCAAGGTAGCGAATGGAGGTTGATCGAACTGGGCAGCGCGTAGGTGTCGACCAACGCGCGAAAAGTTGTAGGGCGGACTGGTAGCGTTCACGATATGTCGCCGCGTGTTTTTCTATTCTACACTTTTTTCTTCAGTTAATCGCATCACACGTTTTGTGGGCACTGGGTCGATCTATTTATAATTGTCCCTAAAATCTAAGCGAGACAAAATATTGGCCGAATTCCTCAAAAAGTTTTATGTCTTTATTTTTTTAACGGCCGAGTGGACAAAGGTGCGAATATTGTTTTAGACTGTCGCTAGCTTTGTGAATAAGATATTAGTTTGTCTTTGAGGAATATTGAATAAAACTTGGATGCAGAATTGTCTCGAGGGATGTCTTGTATGGAAAGTACCAATAAATAATAGAGTAGCCGAATTTCACATCGGAATTTGCTACAGAATACTGTATTACAATTCAAAAGGAGTGTTTTCGATAAAATATGTCTGTTTCATTATGTATAACATCGTACATCTGAATCATGTAGGGCTTTATGACATTAGAACCAAATTTGTATCTTGTATTGTTAGCATGTTGTCGTAATCGTATCAAATACCTACTAGGCCACGACACAACCAGATAGATCTATTTGAAGGGTTGTAAGAAGGGACTTTAAACCACAGTTTTTAGGATTTTTTTGTCTGCCAGTTTCTTCAAACAGCACGGAAAAACTACTGAACCGATTATGATGAAACTGTTATCTCTTAAACTAGGTATAACTCTAGTAATAAGCACCTACTGCAGCCATTTGAACCCATAAATAATTAATATGCTGTTATAAATATACTAAAAGTTGCGTGACTGAACAAAATCAATCAGGTTGATAAAGTTAAGGATCGAATTGAAATTTAAAGAATTAATCACACGAAAATACCTTAAATCCTCAAAATCATTGTAATATTAAGCCGGTTAAAGATTTCAGAATGGATAAACAACTGCAAAAGAAACTGTATCCCTTATTACCTCGAACGACATCTAAAGAAAGAGATGGAGTTGATCATAATCATACGTACCTATAACATTTGTGTCCCACTACAGGACACAGGTCTACCCTCAAGCAGAGTGCACCACGCGTGCCCAATGCATGGTAGACTTCACAATTACGCATCAGAATTCCTTCTTCTGTACATTCAGGTTTCCTCATGATGTTTTCCTTCACCGTTCGAGTAGGTACATAAGTTATAGAAAAACTCATTCAAACAAACTCAACCTCGAAATTTTGTATTTAAAGTAGATGGCCGGCTGGTAGGTAGGTAGTGGTAGCTTTCTGCCGCAATTTTTTTGAGTCGTGCGGATTCAAACCTGGACCTGAAAGTGTGTAGTATCTGCGCAACGCGTGCAACTTAATACATTATCTCCGCAACGCGTCGCCGATTCATATTCATGGCCTAAACCGAAGCCTACCGAAAAAAAAAAACAAATGAAACAAAGCCATGTTCGGTAAAAGCATTGCGAAATCAAAAACAAAATTATTCAGTTCCCACAGCAGTGATGTAATAGATTAGAATCGGTAACAAGTGCGTGTATTTTTAACTGTGAATTCCGAATCTGAATGTAGGCAGGAATAGTATTAGGATGTGCGTAGTGTATCTATCGGTTTACGATTATAATGTAATGGAACGTAATCACTGCATACACGGAGGAGGCAGTGGATTTAGCACTATTTAATTTAAATTTAATACCTAAACCAATCCGCATAGAGAACGCGTGGTTGACTTACACCTTAGATTTTAAGGCTTAGAAAAAGTATGTCTAGAATGAGCCTCATGCCACAGTATAAGAAAGAGTATCTATTACTAGATACAGTACGGACACTCCCTTCCTCCAACCAACTTTTTACCTCACCCCCTCTATCGCCCTCTGGTTACCGCGCACTGGTTACTCGTTACCTACGAAGAAGACATAAGGTTCAATTTCTTTGGTTTCGCATGTGCTGACGTCATCTTGTCAATTTCAAATTTTTGTATGCAGTATCCGGCCTGTGCTCATGCTTCTACCGTATAAAACACAAAAAGGGCCAACTTTCTTAGGTTGGTGTGCGTGAGGCGTCATACAAATGATGTCTGTGTGCGTGTATATGGATAGGGTTTAGAGGACAGTACTGGTTGCAATTTTTTTCTACGCGCTTCGTAGCTTCGACTATCTTTACATAATATAACTTATTCAAGACATACACCTCATACACCGCCCTTGAAGGTAGGACTCTGTCCTGTTGTGGGACGTATACAATACAGGGTCTTTCTTAAATCAGATCATCGAACTGAACAACTTTCTCTATGAGACTAGGTAGGTATCTAGATCTAGGCCTCTACATCTCCTCTACTTTTATCTCAAATACAATTTGTTTTTTTATTAATCTGCTATAGGCAGTCCAGGAGGGCGATTGCGCTAATTTAAAACATCCAAGTTCAATCCTGATCCAATTTCAGTTCTAATCACACTCCAATCCAATTACGATTCAACTATATTAATTCTTATCGCGCTAAACTTGACTTATTTACTACGTGACAAAACGGTTCTAGCGGCTGTCATGAGCTGTAGGGCGATTAGCGCAAGCTAATCGCCCTATTGGTATTTGCTACCAAATGTGTAAAAAGCTAAGGATCGCACCCGGTCCACTCATAGTTCAGTTGCGATGCAATTGCAATTCAATTCAATTCAATTATACTTTATTGCACTCCAAAACAGAATATACATTTGAATAAAGATAAAGAATTACAATTACGTACAAATAAGGCGGTCTTATCGCTAAAAACGAAAATAGGTAGGCGGTGTAGATCAAGAGAAGAAAGAAATCCAGAATGACAATGAAAGTATAAAGTACTTAAAAATAAAATAATTTAAAATATATACATACATACCTACATACATATTTCTTCAACTATATACATACATATAAGTGAGTACTACATACAACACGGAAACAACAGTAGGAGGAGAAAAAATGAAATAAAAATGAAGTTGAAAAGAAATCAGAGGTCAAGGAAATGATCTTTGACTTTCGACTTAAAAACACTCAAAGAGGGAGGAGGAGCACGTCAGATCGACTCTGGCAACAAGTTCCAGAGCATTGCCTTCCAGTAATGCATCTACAATACTTACGTAAAACTGAAATTAAAAAAAAGGTACTTTAAAAAAAGTAAAGTGCCACGGAACATCAAAATGGACAAAAGCAAAATTTTACAGCTCCAGCCACTGCACGTCATATAAAATTCAAAAGATAATGTAATAAAATGCAAATATGGAGGCCGTCGGCGTAAAATGGAGATTTACAATCTGTTATGCGATACCATACGAGATATCTGACAAAATAAAACACTAATCAAAAATCGATAGCTTGGATGATCGCCCCTGGATCTTGGTAATGGTATCGTTGACATACATAAACTCACGACCATAATCACCTTCGGAGTGGTCAGAAACCCCGCTACAACTACTATCTATGCATAGAATAGAATAGAACCATTTAATAACTGAGGCAACACCTAGGGTTGCCAACCGTCCCGCGAGAGGCGGGATGTCCCGTTTCTAGACCCTTAGAAGATGTGTCCCACGATAGATATGTGAGGGACGCCTATTGTCCCGTTTTCTGGCTGACCTTTCCAGCAGAAGTATTTTTGAGCTCAGTTGACACAGAAGAAGATATTTAAACCTTTAAGTTTCTTTTCTATTTTATGCGTTCTTTTTTAAAACTGTCGTAGCGAAGTACGCGTTCATTGGTATGTACATGGTATTCCTCTTCTTTTAAGTTTGGAAAGGTTTGCCAGTCAGCAATGGCAGTATCGAAGCTGACTGTCCAGGGTGCGACGAACTCAGATCTCTTCAAACTGCTCTTTCCTTGCACCCCTTGGTAGTAACTTTTCTAAACTATTATAAAACTGTAACAGAAATGTGTCTGTACATTGAAGATACTTACAAAAAAAAAATTACGACATGGTTTTTACCTGTCCCTGATGACAGGTAAAAACCATGTCGTAATTTTTTTTTTGTAAATATCTTCAATGTAATTTTTTTTTTTGTCCAAATCACCACTTTTTGGATTTTTTGTCTGTCTGTTTGTTTGTTTATTTGTTTCTTTGTTTGTTTATTTGTTTGTTTGTTTGGGTGTTTGTTTGTTCGAGTATCAGGCAAAAACTACTGAACCGTTTTTGATAAAACTTTTTTTGGTTGATAGCTTATCATCTGACTTAAAATCTGGTATATAGTTTATGCGCACGAAGTCGCGGGTAAAAGCTCGTATGTTTATAAAATCATAGCAAGTAAAAGGCAACAAATATTTATTTTCATTCTTTGCCCCATTGTTTTTCGCCTTACATCAGCTGGGTCCTGGCTGCAAATTTCTCGCTAATCCGCGCACTAAGGTTGGCAACCCTAGCAACACCGCGGTATTCATACGAAATAGAGGCATTGGGTACATGTAGGTACTTAGCTATTGAAGGTTACATTTCAGGATGAAGTTGAAATGTTGATAGGTGGCTAGCCTTTCGCTCGTGGGTCCAAATACTAAAAATAATGTAATATAACATTTTTGACTCTACCACCGGCGTTAGAAGGTGTTCCTTTCCGGCATTTTGGTCATTAATAAATGCATAAAACAACAAAAACGGTTCGTTTCAGTTCGGTTCGGTTTCGGTACTAATGAAATGTGGATTTTCTGAGGTTTCAGAATATCTCTGACTACCCCCTCAGTAGTTAGCATAGCAGTGCACAACAAAAAACATTCATATAATAATCGAGTTCATTCATAATATAATAAGCCTGTAGAAACAGAGGACTTTGTTTAACATGGAACTTCCACTTTTACTGCATAAGAAACTAGGTTTGTCAATTCATCGCCGTTGGTGTCGGTAGGTACTGTTAGATTACCAGATTTTTTAGGTTCACATAAAAAGGCCTTCACATTATTATAAAATGAACAAAAAATCAGATATACTATTCCGATTTTTTATTTGCTTTATGTTTGCAGTGTACATCGTGCTGTACAATAAAACTGCCTACGTCAAAGTTAAACTAAACTTTAAACAGTCTGCAAACCTGCACTAGACGAGCCTTCACTTCCCTGCCCTTTATCCAACTTCACAATTACCCTGATCTAACTCTTACGCCTTCGCAATAAATACGAAAGTGGCTTGATTCCCGAGCCTTCCTGATTGGTACGAAATATTAACATGCATGCAACCCCTCAGGACATGTTCAT
Source organism: Agonopterix subpropinquella (assembly GCA_922987775.1). Classification (NCBI taxonomy): domain Eukaryota; kingdom Metazoa; phylum Arthropoda; class Insecta; order Lepidoptera; family Depressariidae; genus Agonopterix; species Agonopterix subpropinquella. The sequence goes on from OV277696.1 coordinate 26,596,909, forward strand.
GTCTTCAGACATGCTAATATCTCACGCTTGAAAGTGGGAATAAGGTTTAGAATTGCTTGCTAAATGTTTTATTTGTTTTGTGTTAACCTTGAACTTTAGCGGTTTGTAATCAAGTTGCATTTGAAGGTAGATGACGTTTGAGATGTGATAGCAATTACAATGCTGCTGTTTTTTTGTATTTTGACACGGTAATAAGTACCTGTAGATCGGTAACTATTATGCGATTCGCGGCATTTTCAGGGTTGGTAATATGCGAGTTTTTTGTGGCCTTTAGTTTTTATTATTATTCTTACAGGTCATGTTCTAATCGGTGTGCCATTTCAATTATGTTATGAAATTATCAATATGATACATACATACAGTTGAGAACACGTCAAGTTCGACACCTTGATCTTGGTACTGTTCTTATGCCGTTCGTATAAAAAAACAATATCGCACTTCAAATCTCAAGCATCTTCAACGTTTTTTATGCACTGAAAAGACACAATTTTATATAGTCACATTTTATAAAGTCGAAGGGTGCGCGCGCCTGTCTGAATTCCCTTGCTCGGCTCCCTTCAGATTACCACATAAAGTCTCACACTTTATGTGGTAACCTGAAGGGGGAAGGGAGGTGAGGTATCTGAAGTCAGAGGGGGGCGGGGAGAGGCCGTTCTGTATGTAGAACTATCATCATCATCATCATTAGCCTTTCCATCTATAAAAGATGATTTAAGCAGCGTCTTGGCGGCACTTACGCTCGTGACTAAAAAGCCCGATACGAGAGCGACAGGTACGGCCGCATGTACGGCAAGTGAAATTCGAGTTTGCTGTGCCAGTAGAACTATACACTATTACCTATTCTGTGAGTTTCTCTATTGCCAACATTGTGAGGAAACCGTCATACCACATGGATAAATATCCCGACAGAACGCAAGCTTCATACAAGCGCGTGTATTAGGGGATGTACGAACATGTGCAAACACTATCCGGGGTATGTGCGCACCTTGTCGTATGTCCTCTAAATGCACCGACAACGGGGCCGCTTGTTTGAAGCTTGCGTTCTGTAGGGATATGTAGTCATGTGTTGTGTTCATGAGAATGTATTTAATTTTCTCCTGCGTATGTAGAGTCCACCAACCAAGCTGCATTGGACGCGCGAGGTGGACTAACTGATGATTAAACTAGCAACCCATGGAGTGAATTATCTATGCGTGCAGCACACTTTAAGAGATACTAACTACCACAAAATAACACGTATTTGTGAGTTTGCATTTTCTATTCTAATCTTATAATTGTGGCTCCATCATGGTATCGATGAATTTGCCAATATCCAGATGTAATCTTTAACATAGAGCTTCGTTGCAAGCCGAGGAGCAGGCCGACTCGCAACCAACCAGTAACAGACTTGCAACGCGACTTAGAGTTCGTACATCACAGGCGAATTAAATTGGCACCTGGCTCGCACGTGGCTCGGAATAAAAACTCGGAAAACTCGGAAAGAATAACTCGAAAATGCTAAAGCACAGGGACACATGCAACGGTAACTGAAATGCTATGCTACGGCCTCGCACGGCGGCGGCGGGGTCCCGCGGGGGGTAGCAGGAGGGGTGTCAAATTCCGAGCGACGTGCGAGCCAGGTGCCTAGTTAATGAATAACAATATTTATTTACAAAACAATTTACTTTCTCATTTCAATACACTCTCTGGAGACTTAGATTCCTAAACATTTTCCAAAAACGCAAAAATATTTTAACCGCCCATTTACGTGCCCCTTTGTTTCATAAAACAATCAGTTAAATTGAAACTGGCCGTTGAAAAGAAGCGAACAAAAACGTTGGTCAAAACGGGAATGTGTCCTAAGGGACAAACAAACAAACACACGCTTGACTCCACGGCGAGGGTCAAAAAGTTCCGTCATTATTGTCAATTTTACGTTTGAAGTCCCTCGACACAAACTTTATGGTAACGACGTAGACATTAAAATGGTTTAATTTGTGCGAGTTTGTTATGTGTAGGGAACTATGACAGTTGTGATAATTTTTAACAACTCTGCAGTAAGTATGCTCTTGGGCCTAGCAATCAGCGACACACGCAATCTAGAACGTATTTTTCAGTTAGTATGCTATGTTTATAATAAAATATTTGTCATTTTTACTAAAATACATACTTATAAATCATCATCATCATATCAGCCGATAGACGTCCACTGCTGGACATGGACCTCCCCTAAAATGGGGGGGTTTGCCATAATCACCACGCTTAGCAGGCGGGTTGGCGATCGCAGTTGGATTGAATGTGCGTACTCAGAGGATGCTGCTGCCCATCCTCCGGTAGATCCCTTAGTCGCCTTTTACGACACCCATGGGAGGAAATGGGGTGGTGCTTTTCTTAACCGACACCACATGGACGGAAATCTTCATTAAACATTTGCTAAAAAGTGAGCCGAGAACTGCGATCCAGTTTGTACTTTGTAGCAAAGTCAGACAAAACCAAAAGAGCATTATGACATTAACATAGTTCGCTGTTAACAGTCATAATTTTGATACCTAACTGTACCTAAAATGTGATTGTCATAAAGTCAGGCAAAAATTGAATTCAGACCATTGAACCGGAGTGCGATTTTTGTAACTCATTCTTTGAACTCAGCAGTTGAAAATGTCAATATTACTATGGAGACGTGCATCTTTCTACTGCTGATTTGAAATTAAAAAATCATACTCCAGGAGTGCGGTTTTTGAGAAAGAGGCGTATCTCCATACATTTTCAACTGCTGAGTTCAACGTATGAGATTCAAAAATCGGACTCCTAAACAACATTCACTATGGAAAAAATACTTGCTGTTTCTGAATCGGGTAAGTACAGCTGTTTTCAATCAATAAATAAATATATATGTACTTAGTTTATATTACACCAAAACATAAGCAGTAAATAAAATATAGAGAAAAAATACAGATTTGTATGGAACATCCGATTTTTTTTTTACCTTTCCTGTTCAGGCTCCATCGTGAAAGTTGTTCAATTTGATGGTCTTAATGTTTCAGTAGTTGCCTGGTTGTCCTTTAAACCCTTTTAAACCCCGTAAATTAATATGAATATGATAAATTTCAGTGTCGACTAAATCTTATATCGCCTGCGTCTATACAAACTATTCCTGTAACCACACGTAACAATTACGGCAGTGGTAACATAGGTACAATAGGTACCCACTACAAACACATTTATTTCACTAAATCTCTGCGTAACGCCAATAAGGCTATAAATACATTTGGAAATAAATAAAATAAGAATTAACGCGCCAGACGCAAGACGCGTGCATAATCACGAGTTGTGTTAAATCGATTTATAATTGTAAACATATTCGTCTGGTATATGCCTTGTGCGGCATGTTCAAATAAACATGCTTATAATTAAATTTTCAAAAGGAAAAAAATATTGTATCGTACGTATCGACATAATGGACTGCTTTTTAGCTCTATGTATATGTATGTATTATCCCTATATGTATTTTAATGGCGATGCTACAGACCATCAAAATGAACAACTTTCACAAAAAAAATCTGTCGTTAAATACATTTGGGTCGAGTACACTGACAATTTCTATAAAACGACCTTTTTTATACAGGGTTATTTGTAATTCGACGTATTCCTTTCAGGACGTTAAAGGGCAGCCTAAATGCAATTATGGGAACCCCCATATGTGGGGTCGGAAATGAATAGTTTTCGAGATATTTGGAATTTAAGGTTTTTTACCAAAAAACCCATTTTTTCACATTATTTCCTAAATAAATAAAAATATGCTTACTCTATGGCGTCGATTTGAATTTTATTTCATAGCTAACACTTTTTCCTAAATTTTTTCATAAATCAATGGCCGATCATACCGAGCAATTCAAAATAAATGAATAACAATGACGGTTAATTTTTGAAAAAAAATTAGAAAGTCTTGAAATCATGCGTTTTTTCTCAAAAAAATTGTATGACAAAAAGTGTGCGTTTTACTGAAATAACTTCCTCGTTTTCTTAGCTATTTAAAAACGTATAAATGTTTTAGGAATAATGGGAATTACAATGTTAAAAAAGGTTTTTTACTTAGTACGTGATACGTAGAGGCTGTGGTAGAGGCAAAACTATCTTGGAGAAAAATTTTACGATTTTTTTTTAGATTTACGTTATTTATTAATTTAATTACTCAGAGTGAGCCCCTCGGTTCCGAACACATACACACAAGCACTTTCTTAGTTCACTTTTAGTTACTGTTGAAGCAAAGGTAAAATCTCATTACCTCCGCTGCGTTTATTATGCGCTGCCTTAAGTCTTCTACGTCGTTTACTGGGGTTTGATAAACAAGGTCTTTCATTGTGTTCCCAGATATAAAAATTACATGAGGTCCAGTCGGGGCTTCTTGCAGGCCAAGGAGTGGCCTCTAACAATCTCTCAAATGGTTACGTTGCTTGCCCGTCTTGCAACTTATTCGAATAGATGGATTGGTAGAGAACGACCGATTCATGGTCTGCAAGAAGCCCCGTGTAATTTTTATTACTGGGGACACAATGAAAGACCTTGTTTATGAAACCCCAGTAAACGACGTAGAAGACTTAAGGCAGCGCATAATAAACGCAGCGGAGGTAATGAGATTTTACCTTTACTTCAAGAGTATCTAAAAGTGAACTAGGAAAGTGCTTGTGTGTATGTGTTGTGTTCGCTTGTTGAGGTCAAGAGCAAACCCATAGTTAATAAAAAAAAAAACCGAGGTGCTCACTCTGAGTAAGTAAATTAATAAATAACGCTAATCTAAAAAAAATCGTTAAATTTTTCTCCAAGAGAATTTTGCCTCTACCACAGCCTCTACGTATCACGTACTAAGTAAAAAACCTTTTTTGACATTGTAATTCCCATTATTCCTAAAACATTTATACGTTTTTAGAAAGCTAAGAAAACGAGGAAGTTATTTCAGTAAAACGCACACTTTTTGTCATACAATTTTTTTGAGAAAAAACGCATGATTTCAAGACTTTCTAATTTTTTTTCAAAAATTAACCGTCATTGTTATTGATTTATTTTGAATTGCTGGGTATGATCGGCCATTGAGTTATGAAAAAATGTAGGAAAAAGTGTTAGCTATGAAATAAAATTCAAATCGACGCCATAGAGTAAGCAAATTTTGTTTTATTTAGGAAATAATGTGAAAAAAGGGGTTTTTTGGTAAAAAACCTTAAATTCCAAATATCTCGAAAACTATTCATTTCCGACCCCATATATGGGGGTTCACATAATTGCATTTAGGCTGCCCTTTAACGTCCTGAAAGGAATACGTCGAATTACAAATAACCCTGTATATGACCTATATTGATCCCATTCCCATCTAGTAAAAGTTGCTGATTGACTGAAACACCTACAGCATATAACGCATTTAAGGTTTAACCCTGAATGTATGTATGTTTTTGAAATTGGAAAAAATAAAAGCAATTTCGAGGCGCTGATTTTCCTATGAAACATCCAACAAAATACTCTTGAATAAAGTCCTAAATACTCTTAACTGCATTTTTTTAAACTTAATATTGGACCCTTTCAAAGTTTGCTTACATAAAGCCCGACGTTTGACAACATTTCATCTTAGTAGAAGTTTTTGAAAAAAAAAATAGAATGATGATGTCATAAACACTTTCTTTCATAACAAACAAAGCACACATGACAAACTTCCCGAATGGGAAACCACAGAGGGTGACGTCACGTGTTAAAGGGCATTCACTACCAGGGTCACAGAAACGGCCTGGAGATCCTAGCCCCATCACTGAAATAAACATCCACCCGTAAACCTTAAGGAACAAGGCTCAAAGTCGCAGTCACTTTCTGCTGCGAAATACTGCAAGAGATTTGTTACTTAATTGCATACAAGTTATTGTTCACTTTCGGTTGCCATAGCTCCCGAACTGGCCACTTTTAATATTTTTCTTTCTTCTTTCTGAAATGTAAACAATCGAACTCTTTACTTTACTCAATTGCGTTAAAGACTGTTTTTGTTTAACATCTGCATTGCAGATAGGTTCTTACGGATTGGGGGGACATAATTGCATACGCCGGGACTTCTCCTGCAGAACAAGGAGAGAAATATGGATTTCATTTGAAGGAGAGAGGGATACACGATTTCAGTACCCTCTCGTATCGTATGATTAACGGGCATCTTTGACTGCTGGCAACTAATTATCGAAAAATCTTTGAATTTTTCTTAATGTTCACTTTTGTGGAATGTAGAAAGTTTTTTTAACAAGTAACCTGGCCTGGCTTTGAATAAGAATTTTGCACTCTTTTTAGCTAGTACTCCAGCAGATAGTTAGGTAGATAACCAGGATCAGCAGCGAACCGTTCATAACATTAGATCAAGTCTAGCGAGCCCGGGGGATCACTCTAAACTATACTGGAACCCGCAACGAATTATCCATAGAAGTTATCCTTTGTTGCAACAAGATCTATGTTATATGAATGCTGACACAAATGAATAATAAATAAAACCGATAAAGTGCGAGTCGGGCTACTTGCGCACCGAGGGTTCCGTACCACACCACCACAGAACACAACATTATTAACTCAGAAAAAAAACTTTTTTCGTCCGGTACCTTTAGTGCGAGAACGACTCACACTTGTCCGGTATTTAGTATTTATTGTTATTTTGTAAAACCAAAAATTCAAAAAAATTCAAAATTCAAAAATTTTTTATTCAAAATAATATCATATAGATAGCTTTTTGACGTCATTTTTTGACTCTACCACCGCGTCGGAAGGTGTTCCGTTGAGAGAAGATGCGGCCAGAGTATGGTTTGTATAGATACCGATAGAGATTTCACTGCTGGACATGGGCCTTCCCCCCGAGATCGTTACAACTCGCGGTCCTGCGCTGCCCTCATCCAACGGGTTCCCGCCACCTTCACCAGGTCGTCCGTTCACCTTGTGATGGGCGACGGTCTACACAGGCTGCGCTTTCCGGTACGCGGTCACCATTCGAGAACTCTTCGACCACATCTGCCATATCGATTCTGCGAGCAATGTGGGGCTCACTGCAATTTGTTTAGTGACTAAAATGTAATAGAGTAACTTTAAAACCAGGAAGTAGGCAGAGTAAGACCTAGTCAGAGTTATCTACAGGGTGTAACAAAACACCCTAGTAAAACTTAAGGGGGTTCTTCAGACAATCAAACTGAACAACTTTCACTGTGGAGCCAACATCGAGAAAAAATTTAAAAAAATCTGCTGTCCCATACATTTTAGTCGAGTCGGTTCGGTACTGCAGTTTGGTATGGGACAGCTGATTTATTTTATTTTTTCTCGATGTTGGCTCCATAGTGAAAGTTGTTCAGATTGATGGTCTGAAGCACCCCCTTAAGTATTACTAGGGTGTTTTGTTACACCCTGTATAGTGTGAGTTTCACTGGTGAAAGAAAAGGTTAATGTCTGCCGTATCAAGTCAAAGTCAGCATAATTTATTCAATATAGGAACTTATATACCCCACTTATTAAACGTTAAATCTTTTTTTGAAGCTTCCACCGCTGTAGAGAAGACGCGGCCAGAAACTCTACAACATAACACGACTTATTAACTATTACAATATAAATTCTTAAGCTGAGGTTACAATAATACATAGTTCATTTAATACAATAATTAATACTATACAGTAAGTACTATAAGTTAGTGAAACTCAGACCCAAGCATTTCGATCATTTAAATAATCATCCAGATTATAATTTGCTTCTTCAAAGACATCACAATTTTTTTAGAAATGAGGACTGTTTTTTTTGTACATATAAAATGTTATCAAGAACTCAAGGCACTTGTCCCATCATCGACCAGAGCGTAGCTCTCTTAAATTAGATGATGATGATGATGAACTTTAAAACCATGGCCCATCTGAATCTGAGCTAAGGACTATCACTTAAAGTGAAATAGGTTCAAGACACTTTAGGAATAAGCCCACACCAACAGACAAACTGACCAAACGCCTCGAGTATTCACAGTGATTAACAGGGTAGAGTTAATTAAGTCACATAATGTGTTTCCAAAGTTATCGTCTTAATTATAAAACTTTTAATTTGTTCCTGTAATCGTAAAGTTAACCTGCTTCTTGACCTTTTTATGTTGTTTCTGTGCTGAAATATGATAATTTGTTTAATTTAATTGATATAAAGTAGACCGTACTTTCACAAACAACATTATTACATTTAGACGTACGCAACGCCATAAGTCTCCATGACAATTTGGAACACAATCTTCAATAGGTTACCATTCAAAACCTGTAAAACACTTGCAGAAAATAGACAGGATTGTCGAATGATTCACAAAATATGACGTATAGTTTTATTTCTTTTTTGATAGATAGCTACTATTGGACTAGTTTTTAGCGCGTCAAGCCCTTATATACCAGATACGTTTCGCTGGAGTCTGACTCTGACTAGATAGAGTACCTAGAAACTCGCGTCCGTAGAGTAAGTACATAATAATACGGCCTCTAAGTTTTTCATTCAATACTAGATCATATTCACTTCAATGATATCATTTAATTATCTATGTCCAAATTATCAATAAATTATGTCAGTCTAGTCTATCTATACTATTGTATACTAATATTATAAAGAGGAAAGATTCGATTTTTTGTTTGTTTGTTTGTATTGAATAGGCTGGGAAACTACTGGACCGATCAGAATAATTTTTTCTCCATTAGAAAGCTACATTATTCGTGATGAACATAGGCTAAAAAAACGGCCAAGTCTGTGTCGGGAAGATTCTAAGGCTGTACGAAATTTGTCACGGTCTACTTGTTATCAATAAATTGTGTCATATGCATTGAGTCTAACTAGAGTCAAGCAAAACCCGTGTGAAACGGGACACAACGTTGTCGTATCACGTGTCCCTGTCCCGTATAAGTACCAGGATAACATACGATAAGAGGAGACTTGTCATCTTATGTGAATGGAGATTAGGTTCACTTTTGATTGCGGCTGTGCCTCGCTCGTGCCGTGCGGTAGGGTATGCCGTAGGAAGATGCGCCAAGTAGCGAGGTGAAAATTAGCTATCAGGCGAATGTATGAATGAACGTTTAGTAGTTTTGAACGTATAATTTTTCAGTTTACACATGTTTGGCACTGCGATTGCGAACAGGGTACATAAATAAATAAAAAAGGGGTCCGCATTCTAGAGCGGGGTCTAGATTCTAGTCTCTGGCTGTCCATAATACTTTATACTTGATGTACTTAGCTATTAAAGTTCATAGTGGTTAATTAAGAGATAGGGTTTCTTATGCAACACCGATGGTCGATGGGGCCGAAGAAGTTCGCGAGTGGGGACTGCATACGGTGCATACCGGAAAGTGCAGCGTGGGTAGACGCCCCACAAGGTGAACCAACGACCTGGTGAAGGCGGCGGGCACCAGTTGGATGATAGCAGCGCAGAACCGGCCGTGGCGATCCTCGGGGGAGGCTTATGTCCAGAAGAGGACATCCTTTGGCTAAGGTGATGATGATGCAGTGTGTATACAACGAGTTAATAAATTAGCGCAAAACCTCATACACCCCAACTGATTTATAACAAAATAATTAGATTGAAACAATAATTTCATTATTTTGATAGTTAAAATTTAAAGTTATTCACATTTTAAGTTCTGAGTCAAAAATGTATTGTTATCATTTCAGCAATGAATGAAAGCGCTAACATACTCATGGATACATTTTAATAAACTTGTGCCCGTGCGGTGGGTTGACATATCGGGTTCAGTAAATTTTAAATATTACTAAAAAATTAATTAAAATTTTGAAAAAAGTTACCTGTGTTGAAACCATGATAATTCGAATCTGCTCTCGATTCGAAACAAAGTACTTTCTAGTTTTGCGTTAATGCATTAACACGTTGTATAGATGGAAGGCATTATCAAACACCCATCGTCACTTGACAACTCAATACCACCTTGAAACCTTAAAAATGCTAAAAGTTAATCTTGCTACAAATGCAACTTTAAAAGGTCGGTGGTTTAAAGGCTCCTGACTTCCCATACTCTCCGTTCGGTCGTCAGTTTATATGTATGTTTTATAAACTTTCATACAAAACGTTGTCAACCTAAATAACGTATACCAAAACGGTGTACTGACCCAGAAACCTTGATTTCGTACGCAACACGTCGTGAAGTGCTATGGTTTCTAATCCCTTCCTTACTGCACGCCAGCATTAGTGCCGGTCTTGTTTACAAGATTTGTAATGTCTACCAGACATGACATGTGTATTATCTTCACTGTTTGTTGTGTCACGTTAGGTCTTACTTCAGTGTTCACGCATTACGCACGGTAAAGGGTGGATGGGGGGAATAATGCAACGCCATGTTTAGCAAGCTGTTTCGTCTGGGTGGAATTCTTTGCGCCATTAAGCACCACCTGGGTGCGCAATTAACTCCAGGTAAAGTTGGTAATTAATCCATGATTTTTAGTATGAAAAAATTTAGTTAGCTCTTCGAAAATCATTGCTAGCCCAGGTTGACGCAAGTGAGGCTTAAAGTACTGATTCTAAATACTTAAGTACTATCCTTTTTAAAATCTGACGGTTTTTTATGGAAATGATCAATCAGACCATCAAACTGAACTACATTCTCATTAGGACCAAAACCAAAGTCAAAATCGCGAAAAAAAAACAGCTGATCCAAAAAAAAACTGCAGTCCTCCTCAACCCGAATACAGGAAGTGATGGGGTGGTGGGGTGGTTGGGGATCTACCTCCTAGCGGTCCTCCCCGGGCAATGGCATCACACGCTACCAAGTTTGTAGTGTCGGCTGAACGATCCCCCACAGCGGTGTGGTAGGCTTCAAAAAAAAAAAAAAAAAAGGCTTCGCAAGGAGCCGCCTGGCTCGCGACCACCCTCCTGCCGGAGTCTGGCGCCAAGCAGCTTGCTGCGTTCCGTCAGTGTGCAGGAGTGCCAGTGTCATTCTGGGTAAGCTCGCTACATTTTCGACCCCATCTTTGTCCTGTGGACTAGATTGAGGTCAAGAGCAAACCCATCGACAATAAAAAAAAAAAGAAGTAAGGGCCAAACTGAACAACTTTCAATATGGCACCAATTGAACCAAACCAAATGTATGGAACAGCAGATTTTTTTGGGAATTTCGATGTTGGTCCCCCCATATAGAAAGTTGTTCAGTTTGATTGTCTGGCTATCCCCTTAAAACAGTGTGAGAATATTGGGAAGGACCCTGTATATGGGACAGCAATTTTTTTTTTTTTTGCATGTTTGGTCTTATACTAAAAGTTATAGAGTATTGTAGTTTGAAGGTTACTTAAATTATACTTTTCCTTAAAAAAAAAAAAAAAAAAAAAAATCATTTATTTCAGACTTTCGCCCATATAACACCCTTACACCCTGTAGATAGAACTCAATCAATGTTTACTTTTTTTGCTATTGCCGCCCCCAGATAATGTGCCGCCAGGAGTATTTGCCGCTCCCCCTGCCCCAACTAACCAGTGTAGAGTTACCACACATTGCAGCATATTGCGATGCTTTACATATTATAACGCAGTATTCGTAACATTGTTGTGATTCACATGGCTGTAACTAATGGTACTGTTCCTCCATAGATTCAGTTATTTATCTCTTCCCAGCGGATGCAAGCGTCGTCGTTATGTTAATTGAAAGACCAAAATGATAGTGTTAACACAGCAGTCACTACCAATTGCAATCTGTAGGTATAAATAAAGTCCACAAATTGCTTTTTAAATGTTTTGGTAATTTCTTGTGTCTCATTTAGCTCACGAATTTAATACTTTTTGAGATAGTTAGAGACTGTTGTAACTTTAAACTGCCTATCTTTCGATGTAAGCGTTGAATTGTAGCAAAAACTTTCTTTACTTTGGAGTTACCTGGGTATTTTATGGGCGAAAGGCTTGCTTAGCCTAGCATTACCTAGCCTTAAATAGCCTATTCAGGGTGTACAATAAAATGGGACAGCTACTCAAAGGGCTGCTTCAGACCATCAAACTGAACAACTTTCTCTATGGCACCAATATCGAAATCGCGAAAAAAAAATCCGCTCTCCCATACAAAACTGCAAACATAACTCGACTGAAATGTATGGGACAGCAGATTTTTTTAACTAACTAACTAACCAACTAACTAATTGCATCGAATTTTGTTTGAAAGACCTATTCTAAACCCACCCACGCTTTCCCCGCTTTCTCTAAAAGTAACAAGACTGCATAAGTTGCATGTACTGTAGCACTGTAGCAGACACCGCCATCTATCGGAATTTCCTTTTAACTATGCACCTTGCAGAGACATTCGAAATTTGAAATCAACCCCGGCACGAGCTGGCTGGCCTCTTCTCTGGGATGTTACTAGTGCTGCCATCCATTATATTTACACGGCAACTGGTTTAAAGGGTGGATTTCGAACTTTCAGTTTCACGTCGGAAGAGTTTCACAAGTCTGAAGAACTGGCATGATTTGCCACAAGATGGCATTTAGAGTATTTAAACTCTTCTGTCGATGGCAAATTAAACAATTCGTTTTATTTAATTGCCACTCTTTTGCCTTTGCCTCACTTTCAGCTTTCATTGTCACATGCGAGTGTATTACACATACCTATGTTTGTGGTGTATTACATAGTCTAAGGTCACATGGGATTTAATTTCAGAGATATCTTCTCTCTTTGTAGGTTCTTGTCCTTTCCATACTTTGTATTTGTCAATCAAACAATGGTTGATGTAATGGTTATAATTAGGGTTGCCAACCCTACTTTATAATATAGTATCCTACTATATTTGGAGCCCTACTACTATAATTCTGAGAAAAATATATAGTAGGCAAAACTACTATATTTTGATGACCAAATATTTTTTAGAGAATTTAAATATAATTGGTACTTAGGTCCAATAAAAATTACCAATAACTTAACATTATTTTAACAATTTTCTTTCTCTTCATCACATTTGTTCCATAAACAATTTTCTACCAAATAGGTATACTACTGAAAAGTGACAACAAGTTTTCCTTAATTAAGTCATATTTATCTATTATATGACTTAATTATTTTATAGAAATAAAATAATTTATAATTTCAAAATTATTTTATTTCTGTATCGAATCCAGCGACTTCTGCGTTTACAGGATGCATTATTTTCTATAACGGATACGAAATAGAGAAATGATTGTACCTTAAAAATAAGAACTTGTTATTAAAACCAAAAAGCAGCAAAAAAATTTCTAAATTTTTTTTTTTAAATTAACAATTTCGAAAAATACTATATTTTTTCTTATTTTCCCCCGATCTACTATATTTTTTCAGGCACTAAAGCTCGATATACCATATTTGGTCGTAAAAAAAAATTGTAACAACGATATCAATGTACTGTACTAGAGTTCATGTCTATGAATTGTAAGTACTTACCTATTATTCATGTATAATTTATTTACTCTATGCTATTATGAAAACTAATTAAATTCCAGTTGTAGTATTCTGTGCCTTTTCTTTTTGCGTGCCAAAACCCCTTTTTGTTTATACAGGGTGTAAGGAAAAGTATCATTAGGTAACCTTTAAATCACATACTCTACCCATCAAACAGAACAACTTTTACTACGGGTGCAAACCGATCAGAGCAAAAAAAAATCAGCTGTTCCATACTAAACCACTTGGCGCTCAAAGAAGATTTAGAATTGAAGCCTAAGAAAAATAGGGCGTACCCACCCCTCTAACTTTGGTTGCAGAGGGTTTAATTTTATACAAAACACAACACGCACAATACGCGTATAAGTAACTTTTTATATCTGGAAAAATAGTTTAGAAAATCTAGATTTTGCGTCACAAATAAGTTCAAATAACATTTGCAATTTATAATATAACTAGCGGCCCGTCCCGGCTTCGCACGGGTGGACGTCTAATCTTTTCTAGCAATAAATATAGCCTATGTTACTCAGGGTGAATGCAGCTTTCTAATGGTGAAAGAATTTTTTAAATCGGCCCAGTACTTTTTGAGCCTATTCATTACAAACATACAAAAATACAAAAATAGGTACAAATCTTTCCTCTTTATAATATTAGTGTAGATTACGAAGATATAAAGCTTTGAAATTTTTCATACAAAATTTTAAAAGCTTTATATCTTCGTAATTATATTATAAATTGCAAATGTTATTTGATACGCGACATCTAGATTTTCTAGACTATTTTTCCATATATAAAATATTACTTTTATTAATTCCGTCTACGCGTATTGTGCGTCAAACTTTTGTATGGACTGAAACCACCTAGTTAAAAATCTGAAAATATTTAAGAAAATTGCCTTTAGCAAGAATTTTCAATGAAAATTATTACGGGTGCTATATAGCACAATCAATGTCAAAGAAATAAATTAAAAACCATTTGTATAAAATGGCTACGAAAACCTATCCAACATGATATAAAAATAAACTGTCCGAGACAGTTTATTTTTTTAAATAATATTGTTAGGCTTTTGTAAGATTTTAGATACAGTTCGTTCAGTAATTTAATTACTGATAAATTTACAAAAACTACCTCCTCCACTATTATGGTGATATTTAGAAACATGGTAGGTATTTTATACGTAATGACAATAAAAAGAAATCGTGTATTTTGTACAAACAACTGTCCAAAAAACAAAAACCCATTTATTGCAAAGTCCTTCACTCCAAACTGGTCCATTCAAGAGTCAACTCGCACTCCACATCATAGTTCCTTATAATATCCTGATCAGGAATTATCACTTCTACATCATCAGGACAGACCGATTCATCGAAATCTGTCGTTTCATCGTAATATTCAATTGAACTGAATGCGTATTCACTTGCTCTCCTTGCCTTTTCAGCTGCTGTTAGATTTTCCTCTTCTTTATGTTTTTTGTGTTTTTGTTTTATCTTAGGCGTTGTCGCTGTGTCTTTTACTTCTTTTTTATCTTCAAATGCTTTTGTTGTTTGTTTAGGATTCGTATCTGTATTAGCTCGTAAATTTGCTTTTATAGGTCCGACTGTAGTTCCTTTATTAATATCTTCAGAAATATTTCCAACATTAGCAGAGTCTTTGAATTTTAATTTAACATTACCAATAAAGTTATTTTTGCAAGGAATGTCGTCTAAATCTTTTTCTTCAAACGGCAAAGGGTCAGCGTTAACATATTCAAGATTTGCAGCGTCGTGTTTCAAATTTCTTCTGTATTTTGCAATTTTTTCATCAACAGTTTCTTCTTTGCAACCACTTCTTCTCGTGTTAAAGTCAACATCTTTAAGATGTGCTACATGCCATTCTTCATCGTTCAAGTCTTCAAGGAATCTTCTTTCTACTTTAATATTTGGATTCGCTTTTTCTTTTTTGTCATCATTATCTGCTGTTACTTTTATTATTATAATTAAATATAATATAATATTGTGCCTAACAAACATGGTGTTTGTGGAACGTTCACATCGGTAAAGATTAGAATATAAAACAAAACTTAATTAATTAAAGGTTTCTGTTTTGTTTTGTGCGATGAAGCTTGAAGTAAATTGCAACAGGAAATGTTTAGTCATATGTTTACTGATTGTTGAATAGTCGTAACGTTTCAAACTCAAGTTCCTTATCAAGAAATATGTAGCACTCTAAAACATGTTAGTATTATGTTTCTGATCTCCCCTACAGATAAAACTCACGTGGTCGTGGTAAATTAACTTTCTGAATCGAAATAGTAATTAGTTTACAAATCGTAAATTACCGCCATAATTTAATTAGTTATTGAATACCACAATTAATTGTAAATTATCGTAAATAGGTATACGCACAAACTACGAATATTATTCGTAGCGCACAAACTACAAAGATTACAATTTACTAGAGAACCATTCGAGCTATAATTGTAAGACTATAAATATTGTTTTTAAGATCACAGTTGTATTTCAATTAAGTCCTATTATGATATGACACGATTATTTCTTTAAAACTTATTGTATTTCAAAAAATACAACTGCATTAAATTGTCTATTCAAAAACGTAATAGCTACTACACATAACGTGCAATTTCCTATAATCCGAAGACTCCCTCACACAGTCCAATGACTATCAATAAAATAAACAAGCGATCAAAATTAAGATAAGTACCCACCGTCTGAACAAGTCGCAGCGCAAACACGGTAAGTGGAGCCGTCCATTAGACGTTTGAACCCGATCGTTATCCGCAGCGCTAACTAATCCATTCAGCGGTTCTGTGGCTCTTGTACAGGCAAATGCTTCAATTAAGGGAGAATTTTCATTGGCTGAGCGTGTTGTTGCGATTTGTTGGTGCATCCATTGTTATTTTGTTAGGCTTCAAGTTTGCTATCATAATAGGACGTTCAGACATGTGAACATCCATTTCCCGGAACGGTATTTTGGATTTTCTATGAACGGTATATTTGTTATAATTATTGTTTTTGGGAGACGAATAGCACATTGCGATGCAGTATTAT
Source organism: Agonopterix subpropinquella (assembly GCA_922987775.1). Lineage (NCBI taxonomy): Eukaryota > Metazoa > Arthropoda > Insecta > Lepidoptera > Depressariidae > Agonopterix > Agonopterix subpropinquella. Next base: position 26,613,343 of record OV277696.1, read on the forward strand.
CTAGGCCAATAAAAGATCTTCGCTAATTGAGATGACAAAAATTCTCTTAACTCTAGATAATGAGCTTAGAGAAATAATTGAACACTAAATAGGGTACAACACGACAGTTTTTAGAGACTACCTTTTAGAGTATTATGCTGGAAGAAAGTAATGTTTTTAAGAATTTTTTGAAAGCCTTTATTTTCTCTTGTTATCCTTATTTATTTTATTAAAACACCGTGATTCATTCCTATAAAATCGAATTTATATTACATTGACGGCCCGGTAGCACGGTCGGTAGTGAACCTGCCTGCTGTGCCGAGGGTCACGGGTTTGAATCCCGTAAGGGACAATTATTTGTATGATGAATATGAATATTTGTATCTAATATATGTATTCTATATCGTTGTCTAGTCATCATAATACAAGTCCAGGCTAGATTTTGTTACTTTAAATGTGACTAGATAATTTGTGTGACAATGTCCAAAATAAGTATATTTATTTACTTCTAATTGCAGAAATAAAGGGTGAACTAGGCCGTTTTTTTTAGTAAAATAAATAAGGATAACGAGAGAAAATCCGACTAAAAACTGCTGAACGGATTTTGATGTTTGGCATACAGATAGACCATGGCCTGAATTAACACATAGGGTACTTTTTATCCGGGTAACGCAGACGAAGTCGCGGGGAACAGCTAGAAAACTATAAAGGCTTACAATTTTTTTTTAAATAGTAGTTAGGTAAGTAGAATAGAATAGAATAGAATAGAATTATTTATTTCATATTATCAAATTCATAATTACATGTTACATAAAAATAAAAATGTCAAAGGATAATATGATCGTCAAGAATAAAAAATAAAAAAATAAAATAGAACAATAAAATGTCAATCACTAATATAGAGAGTAACAATGTCAAATAAATAATGTAATACATAAGAAAATACAATTCAATTTAAATAAAATGTCGCTACAATTACTTATTGTAGTCTACTTAAAGTCAAACAAAAGAAATTCGTTTACAGAATAAAATTCACCATCCAGCAAAAGTCTTTTTAGTTGGCGATAAAATGATTCGTCATTGGTTACATTCCTCAGATGTTCAGGAAGTCGCTCATAATAAGTCGGACCTATTATTCGTGGGTTTTTAGAAGCCATTTCTGTACGACGGGACACGCTAGCCAGTCTTCCCGCGTTGCGTAGTGAATGGCCTCCACCTACACGACGATTGAAATGGGTAATATTCCGACGGACATATGAAATAATTTCAAATAAATATAGACTGGGCATAGTCAAGATATGCTTTTCTGCAAAGTGAGTCCTACAAGTTTGACGGGGCTTAATACTTTCCATTATACGTAGTGCCCGTTTTTGTAATATAAATATTCTATTTGAGTCCGTTGAATCCCCCCATAATAGGATGCCATAGGTCATAAGCGAGTGGAAATGCGCAAAGTACGTTTGTCTAAGTACGGCACTGGAAACAACTGGTCGAAGTTTTCTTAGTGCGTAAGTTGCACTGCTAAGTTTGTCACATAGGTAGTAGTAGGTACCTCACCTGCTTGTACTTTATAACCACGCGTATTTGCTTCGATAGCGTACACTCTCCCTAACGCCCCACCCCGCAGAGATCAAAACAGACCAATTACGACGCGGCCCCTGTAATAAACCCGCGTTACTCAAATCTGAAATAAAGACGCGGATAAATAATCACAATTTTGAAATGAAAAGGCCGAATTAGCATCTATTTTGAATAAATTGTTGAGTAACGCGACTTTTGGAGCTCTTGTCGCTCGTAAGTTCTGTTTTGTGTCAAAATAGCGCTTTATTTCTTTCGAATTTTGTCATGCTTCGATATTTGTTAATTTACTAAACATTGTATGATCATGTACCTATTAATAAATAAAATAAATAAATAAATAAATTAGAGATTAGTATAGTATTGAATTATTTGTTATAGGAGAAAAGGTTCCAGTATTCACATATTTCAACCCAACGCAACTTAAAATGTTTTATTCATAATAATATCACATGGATAGCTTTCTGACGTCATTTTTTACTCTTCCACCGCATCATGGATAGCTTTCTGAGGTAATTTTTTTACTCCTTTTTACACCTTCCGTGTCGCGGTGGTAGAGTCGAAAAAATTACCTCAGTAAGCTATGTTATGTTGAATAAAACTTTTTGAGTTTGAGTTGTTTTATATTCTAACGAACATTTATTAAATTATTTATCGTACTTAGCGAATGCGTAAAATTGTAGGTAAACAATTTGAACTAGGTGCATCAAGTTCATACAGCATTCATTATCAGCCTATGTTATCCCGTAAGTTGTAACACAGAACAACCCTCATGGTGATGGGTAGTGTCCGACCGAAGTTTCGGTTTCGGTTTCGGATTCGGCCAGTTTCGGCCCAAATTTGGAGTTTCGGTTCGGTTTCGGTTTCGGCAGAAAAACGGCCGAACCTACGACCGAAACCGAAACTACGTTCGTGAGTTATCGCCCGGTCTTCGGAGGCGATCAGCGGCGTAGTGGGGAGCGTGGAATTCACTCCCCGCGCCCCTGTTTATGTCTTGCGCTCTTTTGTTTTGTGGTGTGAATTTAGAGGTTATTTTGGGTGGTTCAGGCCAAAAAACTGAACAATTTTCACTATGGAACCAATATCGAAATCTACCAATAAACCACAAATCTACCGAGCTAAATGTAAGGGGCAGCTATTTTTTGCTGTTCTATGCATTTGGTTGGAGTGGCCGTTGACGTTTTCAATGGAGCAGCTGATTTTTTTTTTGCATTTTCGATTTTGGCCCCGTCCTAAGAGCTGTTCAGTTTGATGGACTGAAGCATCTTCTTTAATATGTAACGCATTTAAATTTACACCCTGTATTCAGTGTTTATGTTCATGTTTATAAATATGCAGAAACTAAAGGCAGTTTAATTATTATTGATAAAATAAATTTTAGATATCAAAAAGACTGAGATGGTCACACATAATCAAATCACCTACGTGATTTGATGTTTTAAAAACTGATTTCACTGATTTTTTCTGAGTTAAAATATACCTCACTCTACTCAATATGTACACACCTACCATGTACCTACCTGTACCTACACAGTAGAAATAATTGTTTTCAAAACTACTAAGTAATCAGTTAATTATCAAATTAACTGCTTCTGTAAACATAAAACACATATTGGCAACTAGCTACATCGAACCAATCCTAAAAAGTGGGGAAGAATTATGTCATAAGGAAGTTTCGGTTTCGGTTTCGGATTCGGCCGAAACTGAAACAGAATCCGAATGTCGGTTTCGGTTTCGGTTTCGGTTGTAAAAACTAGGTTCGGTCGGACACTAGTGATGGGTGATGACAGTTAGTCCACCACGCATCTCCTATATCTATAAGTATACGAATTGATAGACTTAACATGATTCGTATTATAATTTCTTCTTAGACGTATGCAGGTTTTCTCACTATGTTTTTCTTTACCGTTTGAGAGCAACAGTATCGAGCAGTGCATGAATAAATAAGTATAAAGAATTGCTAAACTAAAGTGGCAGAATCGATATGGCCGAAAAGTTCTCGAGTGGCGACCACGTACCGGAAAGCGCAGCGTGGGTAGGCCGACACAAGGTGGACCGACGACCTGGTGATGCCGGCGGGAATACGTTGGATAAGGGCAGCGCAGGACCGGTCGTTATGGCGATCCTTGGGGGAGACCTATTTCCAGCATTGCAGTGGACGTTCATCGGCTGAGATGATGAAGCGCTGCTTAGAGGACGTACACAGAGGATCAGGTGTATGAGTATGAGTGCACCGAAATCAGCCGCTTATTATTATGAAGCTTTCATTCTGTTCATTCCATAAAGATATTATACCTTACGGAATAGAGGAAGTGACATGAGTTGTCAAATGAAACCGTTTTTGGACGTTTTAAGGACTATCGGTAGGGTAAAAATTCGATTTCTGTGTATAATTCTCAATCTAACGTGAAATCGTGGATAATTTAATGAAATAGTGTTAGTATATTTCACAAAATTATCTACGATTTCACTTTAGGTTGACGATTGTTCACAGAAACCGAATTTTTAGCAGGACTAAATCCCCAAAAACGGTTATATTGCCTCGCGTCAGCAAGGTATCTCTTTCTATTATACAGTGATGCCGCTAGAAATCTCGCTCTCTCAGCTCTCTGTTCCTCTATTCCGTAGTATAATACCTTTATGGTTCATTTATGTGGTTATACAGCATAATAGCTACTGTTTATTGAATGTTCCAAAAATAATCGGTTGCATAAGTTTGGTTAGGTTAGATGTAGTGATGATTGTTAGTCCATAAATCTGCATAACAATCAAACGTATAAATCCGCTGTATCAAGCGCCGTAGCCGCTGCAGACCCACTCCAAATGTTAACAACTTGCTAACAGATGCAAATTGACAGCGGTTGGCAGCCATGATTCCAAATGGCGCCAAGTATTTGCATAATTTGTTCCAAACACAAATGTTTCTCTTTATAACGCGTAAAATGGAGCGTGATTGAAAAGCTGTGTGGTTTTAAATTGTTTTAATTTTTTATTTCTACAAATGTTCTAATAGTTTTTAGTGTTTTTACAATGACTAGAATCACAATGATTTTCTACAAATATCTCTACATATTTTAAAGTACAGTTTTTAACTTTTGTACAGTTTATTTTGTTGCTTTACGTTTCTAATTATTAATGTAAACAAAGAAGTACATAGGTAGGTATTTTATTGCACAATCTCAATTTTAATTAACTAAACAATTTAGTTATGTAAGTGTACTTAAGGCTACAAAGCTCAATTATTTCTACATAATAAAATAACAATAATTACATAAGTTGTACGATCTCATTACTTCTATAAGTTTTTACAAACTAAAATAAACTTATGTTTCGGTCACAGAGCGATAAGAAGATACTCGTAGTCAATCAATACCGACTCGAAAAATATTCAACGCTAAGAAATTCAAAACTAAAGGACTAAAGTTTACTAAATATTAAAGATTTGACTGATTTGATTTTTAATGGCTCTGGAAATTGTTGTAACCTAGTTATTCGATTTCTGTTCTTATTTAAAACCGAAAGTAGTAAACGCCGTGATTGGATTTAAAACATATTATTAATTACCGATGTCACAGAAAATACCCAGCGATTAGGTTTTAGCTCAATAATTAAAAGAAGGACAAGAGAGGAAAGAAAATCGACAAACTATCTACTTCAGTGAATTAACATTAGGCCGTAGTATTCACATCATGCAATAACTCAAATCATGAGATAATGTATTGTTTAAGCACAATATTATTTACAATATGCAACTGAACATACTTCAATTTACTACTAAGATAATACCTAGAACTCTTTGACTAGATAGGAATAGGAACAGAACTATCGAAAATATTTCCATATTTACATTTAGTACCTAGCCACAATTAATATAAGAGATAAGTGTACTTTTTGCAACCATCAGCAGCAAGGATGATTCAGTGTTTATAGGGAGTAGAGCATCTCTGTGATGGGGATGGACCAGGTCTGCCTGCATAACTTCAGTCGGTTACTGACGTTTAAAGGTCAGTAAAAAATTAACGATAAGCTGCAAGGCTGATCGTATGATATTATTGTAGTATGCACGTAGCTATGTAAACAGTACAAAAACTGACATGGTTCATCAGTCGGTTTAGGAGAAACAGCCGTTCAATGGTCGGACCTTTGAATAGCTGTATCTCCTATGCCGACTGGCAGTTCATGTCAGTTTTTGTACTGTTCACATAGCTACAGTGCATAGGTACTACAATAATATCATACGAGCCTTGCAGCTGATCGCTAATTTTTTACTGACATTTAAACGTCTGTAACTCCTAAACCGACTGAAGATATGCAGGCAGACCTGGTCCATCCCCATCATAGAGATGCTCTACACCCTATAAACACTGAATCACCCTTGCTGCTGATGGTTGAAAAAAGTACACTTAAATCTTATAATAAATGGCCGCATGGCTTTTTATACCTAAGGTCTAACACAGACGGACAAGAAAATGTCTGCTACGTAAAGCTTTGTCCAGGAGAATAGAATAGGTTCCTCTGTCGAGAGTCAAGATCTACAATTTCATCGCAGATTGTCCTCTGTGGACTATACTTCGTCGTCTGCCACAATATCTTTAATAGATAGCAGAAACTGAAAGCTAAATACCTAAACATTATTGGTATTACCAGTTCACAGATGACAGTGCATATAGGCGGGATAGGGAGGCAGCAGTGCGCACGCAAGTGGCAGCGCGTGAGCAGACAGTTCGCGCTCACTGCTCGCCGCCTGCGCGCGCAGTTGTTCCAAGCGCAACTGGTTCTGTCGCTTCCATTTTGTTCTGGTGAAAAAGGGGATAAATAGATAGATAAACAACAATTTATTTGCATAAAAAGCAGTTAATGTATATGCAAGTACATTTAATATCCAAGACCCATGTTGGGCGCCAGTTGCATGAATTAGCGCCCGACGTGGGATTTTTTTTACTAATTTATCTTCTACAACTATATTATATCTATTGTCATAGACGAAGCTTGCATGGATAATTTTTGCTTTTTTAGAATAGTGCCTTTGACGAAGTATTCTGCGGGAGCGTTTATAATGTTTTTTTCTGTTTTGACGAAGCCTACGCAGCTGTTTCTACAACTTACACGCAACATAAACCACATTCCTTTTTAGGGAAGGTAGTATGGAATATGTGACACAAAAACACTGCAAAGAAAGAAATGTAGTGGTGTCATTTAAGCCGGGACCAGTCGTCCAATCAAGGATCCAATGATTTAATTACACTTTGAATTAAAAAGAAATAAATAGCTCGTATAATAAGTATTCTACCTTATCGCTAACCCTAAAAAAAGGTTCTAGTACTCACCGTCGGTACTGATACCAAGTCTTAACTTGAGTCTCGCTGAAACTGAGCGCATCTGCGACGTCACCTCGATCAGCCACGCTCAGGTACTTTTGACGAAGTATGCTGCGGAAGCTTTGATAATGTAGTACTCACCGTCGATTCTGATACCAAGTCTTAACTTGAGTCTCGCTGAAACTGAGCGCATCTGCGACGTCACCTCGATCAGCCACGCTCAGGTACTTTTGACGACGTATGCTGCGGAAGCGTTGATAATGTAGTACTCACCGTCGATTCTGATACCAAGTCTTAACTTGAGTCTCGCTCAAACTGCTGAGCGCATCTGCGATGTCACCTCGATCAGCCACGCTCAGGTACTTTTGACGAAGTACGCTGCGGAAGCGTTGATAATGTAGTACTCACCGTCGATTCTGATACCAAGTCTTAACTTGAGTCTCGCTCAAACTGAGCGCATCTGCGACGTCACCTCGATCAGCCACGCTCAGGTACTTCTGGCATCTAAACTTGCGCTCCAGGTACGCGAGCTGCGCGTGCGTGAACGCGGTGCGGCGCCGGCGCGGCTTGCGGCCCGAACTCGGCGCACAGGAGGGCCGGCTTGATGACTGACGATCTATTTGGGAAAACAATTAGCTTTTATTGTAAACGGCGTCCTCTTCAAGGATTCAATGAGCATCGCTTAGGAAAGGACAAAGGACTTTTCAATTAAAGGACATTTGCATTATTATCAAAGCCATATTCATCGTCATCATCATCATCAGCCTTTATACGTCCCACTGCAGGGCACAGGCTCCTCAAGAATGTTCTATGTATGGGCGTTAGTCCTGCACGCGTGCCCAATGCGGATTAGTAGACATCACATAATCATAAGAATGACTTCTTCAGCGTCTTCGGATTTCGTAATGTTGTCCTTCTCCGTTTAAGAGCAGTCGGTATTACGTAGGACATAAGCCTAAAAAAACTAAAGTACATGGCATGTTGTCCGTGCGGAATCGACCCCGGACACACATGATTGTGTATCGAATACCTCTACACAACGCACTCCATAAAGCTGCCACCGATGCTCTTCATCAAAACTTTTATTATGACCAGGGAGCAGAATCTCATATCAAAACAATTGAAATGTCATAGAGATGGGACATTGTTTTTTATCGAGCATTCATGCTTTTGATAGTTTTTAATTTTGATCTTCATTGCTTAATCAAATAACGCGTAAATTTAATTGTAATTATTGATGATGAGATGACACACAAATAAAACAAACCTCTTTTTCATATCTATCAATAAAATTCTGATAACTACCGCGACTTGGGAAGTTTACCCTGACATCCCTATTATGATATTTGACACCTCTCTCTCTCTTACTCTTTTGATTACCGTACTGTACTGCAATGAAAAATAAACTATGTTAAGTCTAACTAAAAACTATCGATAGCTTGAATGCTCGATAAAAAACAATGTCCCATCTCTATGAAATTTCAATTGTTTTGATATGAGATTCCGCTCCCTGATTATGACAATGAATGCTAAAGTAATCGCCCATGCAATAGCCAAATAATAATGTTTCAACAAAATGAATAACTGCCTCCGTGGTCTAATGGCTTTCGACACGGAGGTCGTGGGTTCGATTCCCACGGGGGACACCTAATGATATGTCACTTTGTGCGTTTTTCCTCAGTTGGTTATTGCAGGCTGAATCACCTGATTGTCTGAAAAGAAAAATGATTCCGTGCTTCGGATGGCATGTTAAGTCGTTGGTCCCGGCTACTATCTCTGGTGGTAGTAGTCGTTACATAAAAACCACGTCAGAGGCCGTAAGGCGGTCTGAAAAAATCCTGACACCAGGGCTCTGCCCACAGGATAAGAAAGAAGAACAAAATGAAATGAGTGTTACAGGAAAATTCATGCATATTTGATATTATTGTATCTGTAGAAAATATTTACCATTGGAATCCTGTGACTCTCTTTGTGAACTGCCAGCTATAACCGACGCAGCAAAACCAGCCAGCAACTGCGACTGGAACGAATTCTTCGTCAAATCCATCGACCGACCATATATGCTTTCAGGAAATGTACCCGCCATATGGACAAATGCAGAACCATTCTCATTAGTCTCATCCTTATTGTTCTCCCTATCTGATCTGTATAAATGAAAGAGACCACTATCGTATAGCTTCATTCGCTCATCACTCCGATTCTCAAATTCGTTATCGTCCTCTTTGAAAGGAGAGTTGTAATTAGAATTCGGTATTCGATTATTTAGATTGTATTCGAGCGGAGAGGACCTCTCGTTGTCTTTTTCCTTATTGTCGTAACCGTCAGCTTCAAATGACGTATTCTTCGGCGTAGAAGTTTCACTACGGTTATCCCCAACTGATATATCGTCGTCAACATCAGATGTCTCCAAGTGTTGGCTCGGTGTTGGTGAATTGCTCCTATTAGCGCTGGTTCCTTTGCTTTGAACCAAACCTGTGAAAAAGAAACAAGGTAAGTATGTCGCGAATCAAATCTAGCGTCTTTTAAGCCATAGACAACAAAGGTAAAAGCGTCACTTGACACTAAGGCTTGACACTTTAGCGCAAGCACAAACGTAACATACAAAGGCGGGATCTTACATAAAGACCTCAGTTTTTAAAAAAGGAACGGCTATACACGAGTTTTCTGCTCTAATTAATGCCTCGGGGCGTTCCGTTTCGCTCCCGAGCAATTGAATACGACGTCGGTGAATGGTGTTTTAGCGCGCGCGGGAAAATCTTGTCTATGGTTTGTGTCTTTTAATTTGCGTAAAAATGGTGAAGAGTGGGCAACCCGCATTCAACCTGGTCGCTTTTCATGTGGTTTTTTTCCTGTAAACTTTTTATATCGTATAATGGCGTAGATCTCCGATTACTTTGTTATTCTGCGGGCGCCACGAGAGGCAGGGTCGTTGAGGGTTTCTCTCGTTATAATTTCGCATAAACATGTTTTAGCTTACACTTCTCCGTGGAGAGACGTCGAGAGATCTTAATGTTTTCGCATGAATATCTCCATCCAAAACATCGTTAACGACTTGTACTTATATCATAATATTTTTCTACATTCTCACAGCCGAGTGAATATTATAGTAGCTTTCTACGCCTAAAACGGTCCAACTGAAAAAAAATTGATATTTGTTATATACTTAAAGGAAACATACTTGGATAAGTTACCTATATGTCAAGATAGACAGACGAAACTACGAACGCATAGAAAAAAATTACTACCAGTAGGTACTGCGGCCTCTAAACCCTATCCATATACACGCACACAGACATAATTTGTATCACGCCTCACGCATACCAACCTAAGAAAGTTGGCCCCTTTCGTTTTTTATGGTAGAAGCGTGAGGCTCATTCTAGATATAAACTTTTTCTACGGAAAGAATAGAATAGAAATAGTAATTTTTTTCAAAATATAAGTAATTAATTTAATATCTTGAAAAAAATTACCTATCTTGAAACCATGATAATTCGATTCTAGTCTCGATTCTAAACAAACTACTTTCTAGTTTTGCGTTAATTCATGAAAACGTTGTATTGCAGTGTTTTTGTAGTTAATGCCTCATATAATCCCTAATGTTTGTTTTTTGCGACAGTGTCGACACTATTTTGCCGGTACGTTAAAAAGGGGTTATGCTGAAAAACAGCGCTGGTCAGTGTGTTTTACCACACTACCAGCAAAAGCTGAAGCCTAGTCGCTTTGTCATGGTATTTATAAATATTTAATGTTAATGTTATATTTCTCAAACATGCTTGGAAATGTGAGCATTATTTTGACAACCTTCTTCGAGATAAATCGAAATTGCTGTACTGGCCAAATACATGCGCGCAGCGGCCGGCAATGTTGTATGAAAATCCATATCTGTCGTGTTTTGCGGCCAAATAAATTACATAGTAAACTCATATCTGTCGTGTAATTTAAAAATGGAACGATCTTTTTCTCCGAAACATGGCGACCAAGGAGGTAACACATCAAAGGTTTTATTTAAATTTCGAACTGGATTGCAAATAGAAAGCTGTTTATTGAAAAAAAAAAAAAAATGTTGTTCGTTGTTCGTCATTGATTTTGAAAAGAGTTTTAATTTCCGCGAATTATTTGAGAAAATTTACTGTTTTCATTTCCGCGCATTATTTGAGAAAAGTACTATACAAGCCTTGGCCACAACTATGCATTGATGGACTTACGTATGTGTGCCTCGGCTTCGCCTCGGCCCACATTTACACGTTCGTCCATCAATGCCTCTGTTGCTGGCCGCTGCAGTAATGTACTATTTCATTAAATATGTTTAGATGAAACGATGTATACACACATGATAGCACGTGACTTTTTTGATGGCCCATATTAATTTTGTATTACCTTAGTTTTTATTTTTTAATGTTAGCTTTATTCATAAGACTTCTTTCTCTTTATTTTTATATGTGGGAACTTGTTGTCAGCATCTGACTAACAATCTGTCTTTGTTGAAACCGAACTGTTATTTAGCTGTAAGTTCTCCAAAAAGGAAATAAATAAATAAATAAAATAAATAAATAAATAATTTTTTTTGCTGTGACAATAAATCTGTTTCAATTTCAATTTCATATACAGTTTTTGAGAGTTACGCGGTTATTATACACGGGAAATACAAAACCACAACTCACAAACACCAAAACGCGGTAAGAACCCGTTAAAATGTTTAAGGGGCTTCCGCCCGGTTTTGAGTAACTTTGTAACCATTTTATACATTAACTATGGCACTTTTTAAGCAGAAAACAAAACTGAACAATCTACAGGATATGAGAAGTGATGTGGTTTTTCTTGAAATCTATTTTAATGAATAAAACTGAAGAAAAACGACTCCCAAGTCACCTCTTTTTTTCCAGTTGTAACCGTTTTACTCTTACATTGTTGATCAGAAGAATATGAAAATTTACAATATTCTTCACAATACAATATAAAATGATGTGGTTTTCTTATTTTTTGAAAATTCATATAAAATCATACAGGTTTTCAAAGAAAACTGAAAATTCTGACCGGAGCCGCGCAATTGAAGCGGGATGGCTAATTGCAAAAGTTTGCTTGTAAGAAAGAGAGCCTTGCAGATGGGAGGAGTAGCCTTAATGCCTAATATGTTCTTCGGCAGCCTACTCTATCGTTCCCACAGCTGGGGCACAGGCATATCCTCTGTATGGGCGTATTGTACCACTCGTGCCCAATGCGTATTGGTACCTACATTCCAAAAATATGCATCAGAATTTCTTCTGCAACGAATGCTGTTCTTTTATGCTTTTCGCTTCTTGGTATTACGTAAATAAGTTAGCAAAACTCATAGGTCATAACCACAGAATAAGTAATCATAACTGCCTGAATCAGTATGAAATGCGTCATTTACTTAGGTTAAACGACATCAACATAATTATAAACATACTTAATTAATTTTAAATTTAAATAAATATACATATACGTAACGTTGATATCTTGGACGTTGTCACTCAAATTATCTAGTCACATTTAAAGTAGGTACCAGAATCTAAGCCTGGACTCGTATTATGATTATTTGATTATAAAACGTGTTAATGAATTAATGCAAAACTAGAAAGTAGTTTGTTTAGAATCGAGAGCAGAATCGAATTATCATGGTTTCAACATAGGATTTTTTTTCAAAATATTAATTAATTTGTTATTAAAACTTCAAATTTACTGAACCCGATGTCAACCCACCGCACTGGCACACTCACCCTACTTACTACCAAAACAAGATTATTAAAATGTATCCATGAGTACGTTAGCGCTTTCATTCATTTCTGAAATGATAACAAATCATTTTTGCCTCAAAACTTAAAATGCGAATAACTTTAAATTTTAACTATCAAAATAATTAAATTATTGTTTCAATCTAATTATTTTGTTATAAATCAGTTGGGGTGTATGAGGTTTTGCGCTATTTCATTAACAAGTTGTATAGAACATATCTACATACTATGTATACAGGGTGTTAGGGTAAACAGCTGCACTACTGTAGGTAAGGGATGCTTGTACCCATGATGCTGAACAACTTTCCCTAAGAAACCTATAGGAAATCACCAAAAAAATTATGACTTTTAAGTAATGCAACTGTTTACCCTAACAACACCATGTAGATAAGAACATCCATGACTCGAGTATAAATATTAATATTCATCATAAAAATATTTTCCCCTTACGGGATTCGAACCCTGACTCTACTGACTAATTGAAACCTGACTCAAACTTGGCAGGTTTTTAAAAAAGAAATCCTCGAAGGTCCCGATTGTAAATGAGCTGTAAATGTAAACCATCCTAATTGCCCTTTGTTAACGAAAGACACGAAAATTTGAAAAGAGCGAGCGACATTTACAATTTAAATATCCTTAGGGCGATTTATAAAATATTCCCGGTCATACGTAGCGTAATTCATGTCCAAAAATAACTGGATCAATTATTAACGTCTGGGATGTTCAAGTGAATGAATGAATGAATTCTAATTAATTGTTAAAAACATAATAAAGTAAAGTTGAGTTTTTTTTTGTGAATGTAGTTACTTATAGCAATGATCACAGTTTCAGGAGTGCGATTTTTGAAACTCATTCGGTGAGTTCAGCCGTTGAAAATGTCAAAATTACTTTAGAGATATGCATCTTTCTACTGCTGATTTGACATTAAAAAATCATACTCCAGGAGTGCGATTTTTGAAAGTTAAATCATCAGTAGAAAGATGCATATCTCCACAGTAAATTTGACACTTTCAACTGCTGAACTCAGCGAATGAGATTCAAAAATCGCACTTCAGGATGGAATGACTGTCAAGTGGTGAGAGGTGGCTAGCATTTCGCCCACATATTTTCTTCTTATAAAATTATAAGTTTTAATTTAGCGATATCAGCTCAAAGACCTATTCCTAAATCACTTCATATCTAAACATCATCGCATGCACAATGAAGGATGTATACGTAAACAATCTAAGTTAAGGGCACGCGTGACAAATTAGCGATGTACCCCGCGGCGATCTTCAGAATCGACACCCGCTCGATCTCGTCCCGGCCGACGGCCGCCGGCTAAATGACGCCTATGCAGTTTTGATCCCTCGCTATTTTGAAATTCAGTATTCAGTTTGATCCTTCACAGTTTTGACATTCCCAATCTGTTTCCAATCAACCATTCTTTATTGCAAACCAAAAAGGTATGCTACAATTAAAATATAGCTAAAAAGAAACACTCTTATATATTGCAATAGCATTCAAACAGATGTAAAAAGGTTGGCCTTGTTATGTTTACGAATGTTCGTAAAGATAGATTAAGATAAGTAAAGAATGTGCTACAGTTTACGGACACCCACATCAAGTAGACCTAGGATAAGACAGAGACAATACAGATTTCCGAATGGTTGGTTGAAGTGTGCGTTGCATAGAGAGTAGTACCTAGATATGTAGTACTATAGATACTCTTTCTGACCTAAAGTATTCCTACATGGGCCATGTAGGAATACTTAGTACTTACCTTAGGAATTCTTATTTAATCTTACATTGGGACATTCTGCGTCTAACCTAACATTGGGACATTGAGTAGCGTCTCCCAGAAAAGAGAAACGGAAACAAGTAGCAAAACACACACAAACTAACATTACTTAAGCTTGTCCTCTCCCATTGGAGTACCTATGTAGAGACAACAGATCATCCAGCCACTGCTATGATCATACCTACATACCTCCCGATTCTACAACAATTCATTATTCGCTTTTACTTTATGAAGCCGTGGTTGTCCAGTGGCCAACTCATACCGGTTACCATACTATGAGTTTTTCGGAATGTATGTACGATTTTTTACACCTCTGGCTTTTCGGTGAAGGAAAACATCGTGAGGAAACCTGCATGCTTAAATTTCGAGGCATGTATTGTAACCACTGTCCATTACAAGTGGCGACGGGCTCACTTCCCTTCACATTGGACAGAGTTCGGTACTACTAGTGAAACGTGGATGTTCTGAGGTTTCAGAATATCTCTGACTACCCCCTCGGGGTATACATTCGTGACCATATGCATGCATGCATACTTTATGAAGTAAAATTAACGTAATAATAATTGTGATATTTATCCGTATAGCTTTTAGCCTACACCACTTTTATTTTAATTTGTAAATGCGATGCATTATCAAGAGTTCTAAATCGCACTACAGTCGTTATGCTATTGTACAAGGGTTGTCCGTCCCGACTCCCGGCTCCCGGCCTCGTCAATCCTCTAACAATCACTTATAAACAATCACGACCTATTGCCCAACCCTCGTACTTTATTCCACCATTATAATAGGTACGAAGATTTGTTAAATTGTAATACCGCATTCTGAATCATGTTTAAACTGTCGTTATGATGAATCTAAATGGAGATATATTTCTTTTTTTTTTCGTTTAAAATAGAATTATGAAACAATCACGGAGATAGCCTACCTTTTTGATACCATTTAGAATATCTCTAATACCTACCAACTACGGGTCATACAAACGTGTCGTGAGTATTATTATGATGTATGCAATACTTTATGCAACGCTAAAAGTTTATGTTCTTACTATGTGTTCATGTAAGTGATATGAACTAATCAAATTAAAGATTGAAAAATTCAGTCTCGGGCGGGACTTGAACCCGCACCCTTCCAAACCGGGGAAATGCGTTATCCAATTTCGCTACCGAGTACATTAGCCAGAGAACGAAATCTTCAATCTGTTGCGTCTTGAGGGGACGTGAGCGACATCTACTGGAAGTTATTACAAACTAGCCAACCCGCAAGTCCAGCATTACAACTGGAATTCATACGGTATAGATGACACACACGGTACCCTGTTCCAATTTCAAATATTATTGATTTTATACATTTTACAGCCATGTTGTGCTATTTCGAATCAAATTAAAGATTGAAAAATTCAGTCTCGGGCGGGACTTGGACCCGCACCCTTCCAAACCGGGGAAGTGCGTTATCCAATTTCGCTACCGAGTCCACTAGCCAGAGAACGAAATCTTCAATCTGTTGCGTCTAAATAACTAAATCACCACTTGACACGTTATTCCATCTAAATATTCTAATCTAAACTACTAATAATACAACTTCACTCTTTAAGAGGGTAATGACTAATGATACCGCCAGTAGGACTACTATGTCATGCATTACAAAGCTACAAAACGAGAACGGTTTTCTCGTTTTGCGTACTTTTTTAGCATGCGCAAAATAACGAAGACAAAAGTACATCTCAACCTTTCTCGATTTCTCGAAGGCGGCTTGCTAGGCCCACAGCATGACATAATACAAAAAATAGAGTAGATGCTCTGTTGTTTGGGCTTTGAATCTCGAGCTCGGTCTCTGGATTCCGGGCAAAAAGGCAGTTGATAATTTTAACAAGTTTAATAAACAACAGCCAATTATTTCCAACTCATTACGCTCCTAATTGAAACAGGACAAAGCGCTTACAAATTAAAAGAGTAAATCTTTAAAAAAACAATAATAAGTCAATCGTAGATCGACCGCGGCGCGTGGCGGACGTGTGCGCGGTCGAGTGGCGACGTGCTGCGCTCGAGAGCATATGCGTTCTATGCTAGAAGTCATTATTTATTGATGAGACTATTGATTTATAAAGAGTTTTACCAATGCTGAATGTGAAGTAAGCTAGCCTATCACCGTAAAAACTATGAGAGGATCGTAGGTAGATGCAGTGACATGCTAGTGAAACTTATTTAGCTGATTCAAATTTTAACAATTTCACATGACTCACAAGGCTAAAAGTAAATTTTGCGTTGGTAAAGGTAGTTGTAGTAAAATTTATTTGTTAGAAGGGACGATGGACATGAGTTTAAGCTTTTTTTATACCAAGCTTCTCTTTGTAGTTACAACAGTAACATTAAATCTTTGACTGCCATAATTATGACCGACAAACAATGGAATATCTATTGTTATTGTGCCCGACGGCGTTCAACGTGTTAAAAGCCCGATTGTAGCCCCCTGCACACTTGCAGGTTGCACACTTTTCTGGAGTCCGATTGCGCTAAGTTAAAACATCGAAGTTCTATTCGTATCCAATTACAGTTCTAATCACATTGCAATCCAATTTATATTAAACTGTGCTGAATTCCGCATCGCGCTAAACTCTATGTAACTGACAGCCCTGAGCGATCTGTCTAAACAGCTCTAACGGCTGTCAAGAGCTGTACCGCGATTAGCGCAATATCAAATGTACCAAAAGTTATGGTTCGTACGTAGTCCAATAACGTTTCAATCACAGAATATTTACCGCGATTGTAGCCCAGATCAGGGTTTATGCAGGTTAAAACAGAAAAGAAGTAAAAATAATAGGAAGGTGGTCAAGCGCTCGATAAGTGGTCGTTAGATCGTCTGGAAACTAAAAGTTGCGGCACGCGGTCGCTGGAGTGAAGGGAAAATTGTAAAAAGACACGTTCTCGCGTTTAGTTGCGACCTGAGTGGAATCTGAACTTGAACAAACCGCATCTAGAACTAAAGCGCTACTTTTGTGCAGAATTTTATGAATATAATGTAATAATTATTAATGACCACATCATTTTACCCTGAAAGTCATACGAGCTCATAAGAGGTAATAAATGTTGTAGGTAAATAATAAAATAAAAACAATTTATTTCAAAGTTCATAGTGTTGTTAGGCTAACGGAAAAGCTAACGTAAAGACTAACCGGTTTTTTTTATGGGGACTGGCATAGAACTTTCGGCTATATTGAGAATTTCGTGATTTTGCGGCACCATCTAAACCTGGGAAAATTGATAGAAGGTCTAAAAACAAACCAAAAGTTTTGGGAAAATGTTCTATAACATCTCCAACCCAAGATATTCATAGTTACTGTCAAAATTTATCATCTTGGTTTCAATCACGAAATTTTCAAGATGACAGAGAGTGACTGCCACTTCTGTTTTATGACCTTTCGTTATTTTTAGTTGTAGCAAAATTTTGATCCAACCTAAATAGTTTTTAAATGCACACAATTTTATGTATTCCAATCGGTCGCGTAGCGGTCGCATATTTGCATTCCAAATTCGCCTACCTCAACTAATCTCCCATTTACAATTGAAGCCTACCACAACATCATGAATATTAAAACTAACAATGTTAAACAATAATATTATTAGCAAGCCTACGTGTTCAAGTGTGTGGCGCGCCTTGCGCACTAATAAGCTGCTAATTTGCAAGTGTGCGCGCACCCTTAACATGTAGGTGCATAAATTAGGACCTAATTTTGATACTTGACTATGAAATTACCTGGATACATGAATTTTTCATGTTAGAGCGTAAGTTTGAAAGGAAATTAGGTATAGTAGTTAATACAAGTACCTACCTAAGATGTAAATTAGGTACAGTAAACCACAAAGACACGGTGGTAAGATATGGCATACAGTAAAATTACTGCACTTTGTATGAAAACATGAAAATGTTTGGTACAATGTAGCGTAGACTCATCGACATGTGTATCCTACCCATCCTAACTTACGGAGCTCAAACGTGGTCACTTACTGAGGCCCAAAAGTCCAAGCTTAAGGTCTGCCAGAGAGCGATGGAGCGCAGCATTCTAGGTGTTAAACGACCGGGTCAGAAACACCACGTTGCCACAGTAACGTTGCGCTCCAAAACTCAAATAGCCGACGTCGGAACCTCAAATGGAAGTGGGCCGGTTATGTCTGTTGGATGCATCTTGAGAGATGGGCAAAAACCCATGGATCCCCGTAAACGGTCGACGGCGTCCAAGTCGACCCAGGAAGAGGTGGCGGGACGACCTGGTTAAATTTGACGACCAGTGGCCAGAGGTTGCCCAAAACAGGAACGAGTGGAAGAGCAAGGGAGCGGCCTTTGCCCAGTAGTGGGGTGAAGTACCTAGGCTAATAAATAAATAAAACACAATGTAAACCAATTTTTGTCACAAACTAAGTTTAGCTACATCATTGTGGCTGTCTAAACTATCAATCCCTAAAGCAACTAGAATCTTTTAGCTATACAGGGTGAAATTGATATCATTGGCATCCTTTTAAACTAAAAGTCTACCCATCAAACTGAACAACTTTTACTATGGGAGCAAACCGATCGGAGCAAAAAAAAAATCTGCAGTTGCATACATTTGAGTCGAGTAGGCGTTGCAGTTTCGTATGGGACAGCAGATTTTTTAGCTGCCCCGATCGGTTTGCTCTCATAGTAAAAGTTGTTCAGTTTGATGGGTAGACTCTTAGTTTAAAAGGATGCTAATGATATCAATTTCACCCTGTATATGGTGGGGACGACCAAAGGATTGGAACAACATGATAATCAGTAGTGCGATGGCAGGCTGAATCACCTGATTGTCTGAAAAGAAAGATGATTCCGTGCATCGGATGGCACGTAAAGCCGTTGGTTCCGGCTACTATCTCTGGTGGTAGTAGTCGTTACATAAAAACCACGTAAGGTTCTGCCCACACGATAAGAAGAAGTATAGTGCGATTTTTGAAAGTGTGACGTTGCAATGTAGATAATTTCAAAATTATACAACGTGTTAATGAATTAACGCAAAACTAGAAATTAGTTTGTTTGGAATCGAGAGCAGAATCGAAATATCATGGTTTCAAAATAGTTTTTTTTTTTTTCAAAATATTAAATAATTTGTTAGTAAAATTTAAAATTTCCTGAACCCGATGTCAACCCACCGTACACACTCACCCTACTTACTACCAAAACAAGATTAGATATTAAAATGTATCCATGAGTTCGTTAGCGCTTTCATTCATTGCTGAAATGATAACAAATCATTTTTGCCTCAAAACTTAAAATGCGAATAACTTTAAATTTTAACTATAAAAATAATGAAATTATTGTTTCAATCAAAACATTTTTTTTTTATTATAAAGAAAATGTCACAATAAATCTAAAACATCCTAAAACTAAAATATCCTAAAACTAAAACATCCTAAAACTTAAATATACTAAAACTAAAATATCCTAAAACTAAAATATAACTAGATAAAAAGAAAAAGATTATGTTTGAAGGTCGCTTCTGGACATACCTGAACCAAAAGTGCCCATTATGCTGGCGGCGTTTCCCCGCTGCACCGCTAAGGACACTTGTTGGACCAGGTATGAACCAGAGCGGGGGTCGCACCCTTTTTCTCTTAGGCGACGTCCCAGGTCCCTAAAGAAGACTTTGGCTTCAGATCCCCATGGCCCCGCTGTCTCTACGGCGACAGGCACGAACAGGTAGCTCTGCTCCAGCACTCCAGGTTTTGCGCTAATTCATTAACATGCTGTATACTATTGAGATTACGCATCTTTCTACTGCTGATTTAAACGTGTAATTTTCGAAAAAGTGATGTAAAAGTGATAGCTGTGTAAATTACCAATACAGCATTACTCATGAAACAGTTACTGCTTGTTACTGCGAGCAATGAAGGGACCACACCACTGAAATAGATATTGATTGAAATACGAACTCTTACGAGTATATTATAAAGAAACATCCAAGATAGTGGCGAATAGCATAATTATATTTCTAAAAAGAAATATCCCATCAAAAACATTTCATGTAAAAAGTGGCCAAGACTCACAATCCTTTTACTCTTAAAAAGTTATGAGATCTCATTTCAAGCCAAGTCTTGAGTAAGTATTTATAATAAGCAGATCCCCGAGTATTCTGAGATCCTTAAACCACAAAGTTTAAGTGGGCAGTACCCCTGCAGCATCAGGACTGAGGAGTTGGAGCCCAAAATTTATGTAAAAGTATTTGCCTAATACCCACACTGTAAATTCAAAGTCAGCAGATTCTCAAGTATCACTATTTAGATAGACAGTACCTCTACAGCATCAGGACTGAAGAGTTGGGACTTAAAATTTGATGAGATAGTCTCTGTTTGATACTGAAAATACTATTTCAAAATCAGCAGATTATCAAATCCGACAGTTTAGGTAGGCAGTAGGTACCCCTACAGCATCAGTATTTAAGGATCGAAGGTTGAAATTGACATTTTGTTATAGTACCATAGTAGGGAGTGAACACGTATGCAAAGTTTCATGAGAATGAGTTCCAGAAACATTTACCTACCTATATTTACACTTTAAGGTGTTGGAGGGGGAAAAATTAGAAATTTTTGAGTTTTCTGTTTAGCTACGCTAAACCCACTCCGAATCACTTCGAGAAAAGGTACGGTAGTGCGCTGCTTTTTTGGCTCGTCTTGGCGGGAACACTGCCGTGCCCCCATCTAGTGATTGCAAATGAAAGTATACCAGAAAGCTAAACATGAATCTGAATATATTTATATTCTTATATCGAACGAAGTATGAGGGGAGGTTCTGAGGTTTCAGAATATTTCTGACTCCCTCCTCGGGGAATATAGTCTTGAGCATATGCTATGCTATGCTATGAGAGAATCACATACAAAATTTGACACAGTTTGAGACGTAGGGATCGTCGGCGAGAATCGGCTGGCAATTGGCATATTTCTGGCCGAGAGCGCCTGTCGGCTCCAGAAGCAGGAAGAGGTGGAGGTGCTGATCCCCATCGGGAGTGGGGGGGGACAATGTCGACTACATGTATTGAAAAATAATTGTAATATTGTAATTCCCATTACCTACTTCCCATAAAAATATGCAGTTATACGCGCTACGAAAATGCTACGAAGATGCTACGAAACTACTACGCGGCGCGGCGTGTCGTAGAACAATAATTATAATAATGTTTTTTTGGTCTCCTTGTTAGACATTTATATTAAATTTGATCTATTCATTTATTCTCTATTTCTGTGTAATCATCACCTTAGGTCAGTGGGGCTTTAGATATACGGGTAATACATTCTACAACGTAATACAACGACTACGAGTTTTAGGACACATAAATTTGTAATTATCCACGGTAAACTAAACCAAAGAAGAAAAAACTGGCCAAATGCGAATCGGATTCCCGAACGAAGGTTCCGTCCCACCATACAATCTAAACTATTATAAAACTGTAACAGAATTGTGTCTGTACATTGAATATTATTTACAAAAAAAAAAAAGATTACGATATGGTTTTTAGGCTTCCTTGATTCCAAATCACAAGTTTTTGGACTTTTTGTCTGTCTGTTTGTGTTTGTTTGTTCGAGTATCACGCAAAAACTACTGAGCCGATTTTGATGAAACTTTTTTGTTTGATAGCTTATCATCTGACTTAAAATCTGGTATATAATTTATGCGGACAAAGTCGCGGGTAAAAGCTCGTATTACTTACATACAATTTTGTTTTCAAGGATCCTTAAGCGCGAGGCCGACACACTTTGTTTTTTTATTTTTAATTTACTTTTGAGTATGCACTATAATAAAACCAAGTTTGACCCTTTTATGTATTGACTTTCTTCCTATTTTGATTATCTAAATTAAAAGAATCATCATCTTAGCAGAAAGACGTCCACTGCTGGACATAAGCCCCGAAGGACCAACACAACGACCGATCTTGCCTTCCCCCATCCAACGGGTTCCCACCGCGTTCACCAGGTCGTTGGTCCACTTTGTGAGGGGTCTACACACGCTGCGCTTACCAGTACACGATCGCCACTCGACAACTCTTCAGCCTCATAGGCCACCCTTTTCAACGAGCAGTTTGCACCGCCAACCGCAATTTCCAACATTCTTCTAAATCTAATCTTAACTAGCCTACCGAGCCTATTGTGCTGCCCTCAATCGTATTTTTTTATTTCTAAACAATTAAACAACATTTCCAAAAAGCAAGAATGTCACATTGTAGTCCTGCACTGGTAGCATGCACACCCGCGATAGCCGTGATACGGCTTTATCACGTCTTTTTATCTCGTTCTTTCGCGAGCAAAACGTGATAAAGCCGTATCACGGCTATCGCGGGTGTGCATGCTACCAGTGCTGATTGGCTTTCGATTTATCGAAACATTACGGATTATTATGTTTAATGCTTGTAGCTATTATCTTATCGTTAAAACCGCCAAAAGTGGCCACTTTTGGCGGTTTTAACGTTAATAACTACAAACATTATAAAAACAAATCCACAGTCTATAAATTGAAAATGAGCAATGACTACAATGTGACATTCTTGTTTTTTGGAAATACTGTTTAATTGTTAGGAATAAAAAAAATACGATTGGGGGCAGCACAATAGGTTCGGTGCAGCCTTAAGTAGCACCCACCTGCCACACCGGGCCTCAGCACATCTCCGAGAAGATCTTTGATCAGAAACGATTTGTGACTGTCCTGCATCCTAGAATCCATTATTTTAACCTTTATACGACCATTTGGTTTTGTTAGAGTTATTATTTTTAATTCATTTACACATCATCATCAAAGTTAACAGTTACATTCAATTTAAATATTTTCTTTATTTAATTAAAACTATTAATAAATAAAAGTTGATCGCAGATTAGTGGCAGAAAAATTAATTACTGTCGCCATTAAAATAATACGCTTCATTAAAAAAAAAACGTCAATGACAGCTGCACTTTCGCGCGCATCCGAACAAACTGTCGGCCATGTTAGATAAATCGCCGCTCAACCGAGAAAATGTGTTTTCATTTAGGTACGCCCTCCCTAACCGATGTTACATACATTTTCTTGCGGTTTTGGCCCAAAATACCGCTTAAACGGGGTTTAAATCGCGTTTAGCATGCGCGGGGAACATAGGGCGGGGCCAGTAAGCCCCTCCTTCGTCGTCTTCACCAATAGAAACGCAGCATAGAAGTATTACAGTCGAATGATTTAAAAAGTACGCCTTCAGAGGGCTTTAGACTTGCGTAGTTATTGAGTTGGTTTTTAAAAGACCGTTTTGAATGTAAATCGAAAAGTTAGCGAGGTAAAGAGGCTGCCCGCTGATCTCCAATTAAATTGATAGTTGTGTGCGGGTCGGGTCTGAATGGGCTTCCAATTTGTTTGTTTTGTTTCGATGTTCGGCTCCATTGAAAATAAACAAATGAGCGATGTTGGTTGGTTTTAATTAACGGGAAGCTATGGGATTTGAGAAAGTCGTTTGATTTGTTCAAGTTTTGCCGTCCAGACAACGTGAAGGGAAATATCTGCGGTAGATACCATGCTTGATACCCGAATGTCAAAACACTTTCAGGGAAGAGAAGGATTTTAGCGATTTGTCCACAGACAAAAGCGTAGCTCTTAAAAATTTACAATTTGCATACCATAAAACCTTTCTTTGGGGGTGCGTAGTTGAATCTTTGCCACAACTAACAATTTACCTTTTTATTAATGAATTGTTAATCGTGCAGTTGTAGCAATGCTTACTTTTTAAATCTTGACTATTATAAAACTGTAAATTTTTGAAAAAAGAATTTAGTTTGTTTGTTTGTTTGTTTGTTTGTTTGGGTGTTTGTTTGTTCGAGTATCACGCAAAAACTACTGAACCGATTTTGATGAAACTTTTTTTGTTTGGTAGCGTAACATCTGACTTAAAATCTGGTATATAATTTAAGCGGACGAAGTCGCGGGTAAAAGCTCGTAAAATATAAAAATACTTTAACTTTACCTACCTTTTAGATATAGGTTAGTAATTCTTCTTCTTATCGTGTGGGCAGAGCCCTACTAGTACTGTTTGAGTTTTTGGCCTCTGACGTGGTTTTTATGTAACGACTACTACCACCAGAGATAGTAGCCGGGACCAACGGCTTAACGTGCCATCCGAAGCACGGAATCATTTTTCTTTTCAGACAATCAGGTGATTCAGCCTGCAATGTCCTAAACAACTGGGGAAAAACTCCAAGCTCAATGTCCAATGCTCTTAACCATTATACCACGGAGGCAATTACTGGAGGTTGGTACTGTAAAAGGAGAGGTCGTATATAGTACATTACTGCAGCGGCCAGCAACAGAGGCATTGATGGACGAACGTGTAAATGTGGGCCGAGGCGATAAGCCGAGGCACACATACGTAAGTCCATCAATGCCTAGTTGTGGCCAAAGCTTGTATAGTACTTTTCTCAAATAATGCGCGGAAATGAAAATAATAAATTTTCTCAAATAATTCGCGGAAATTAAAACTCTTTTCAAAATGAATGACGAACAACGAACAACAATTTTTTTTTTCTATAAACAGCTTTCTATTTGCAAGCCAGTTCGAAATTTAAATAAAACCTTTGATGAGTTACCTCCTTGGTACTAATAAATTTCATACTAAACTCATATCTGTCGTGTAATTTTAAAATGGAACGATCTTTTTCTCCGAAACTGCTCCGAAACATGGCGACCTAGGTGGTTACTTAGAATCAGAATCAGAAATATTACTACTACTATTGTCCGTGTGGTGTCGGCTAAGAATAGCACCATCCCATTTCTTCCTGTGGGTGTCGTAAAAGGCGACTAAGGGACCTACCAGAAGATGGGCAGCAGCATCCTCTGCGTACACACATCCAGCCGAACTGCGATCGCCAACCCGCCTGCCAAGCGTGGCGATTATGGCAAAACCCCCCAACATGGCAAGTACGCCCTTAACACGGCCCCTAGTCCCCGGCGGCCCCGCTATTCCTGGCTACGGTAGCGGTCAAGGTAACGGCGGGGCAGGGGGTGCGAAGAATCTCCGGAAGAGATCCGGCTACCACAACCGACAACAGCTGCACCTGGCAACGTTCAACACACGTTCACTGCGGACCGACGAGTCGCTCGCTATACTCGAGGAGGAACTGAGCAGGATACATTGGGATATTGTTGGATTATCTGAAGTCCGAAGAGAGGGAGAGGACTCGATAATCCTCAAATCCGGTAACCTGCTCTATTTCCGAGAGGGCGAACTAAAGTCCCAGCACGGTGTCGGGCTAATGGTCCATAAGTCTCTTGTGAACAACGTGGAGAAGATCGAAAGTGTGTCGAATAGGGTGGTGTACCTTATACTCAGAATAACCAAACGGTATTCGTTGAAGGTTATACAGGTATACGCCCCTACTTCAGAAGAGAAATACGCCGACGATGTAGAAACTATGTATGAGGATATCTCTAGAGCCATGCATAGTTCTAAAACACACTTCACGGTGGTCATGGGAGACTTCAACGCGAAACTGGGCAAACGAGACGGTGAAGAGATGCGAGTGGGAAAATTTGGGTATGGACGACGGAACAAACGGGGCCAACTGCTGGCTGGCTTCATGGAGAAGGAGGGACTCTATATGATGAACTCCTTCTTTAAGAAGCGGGAGCACAGAAAGTGGACCTGGTTGAGCCCGACCGGTACAAGAAATGAGATAGACCTCATCATGTCGACGAAGAAGCAAATATTCAATGATGTCTCTGTGTTAAACGCGTTTAAAACCGGAAGCGATCACCGTATGGTAAGAGGCACATTGAATCTTAATATCAAGCTCGAAAGATCTCGTCTGATGAAGTCTACGCTCCGTCCAGTACCGATCCAGATCCAAAACCCCTGTAGTTTTCAGCTCGAACTCCAAAATCGTTTTGATTGCCTGGGGAGTAGCGTGGACGACTACAGCGATGGGTTTGTGGAAACTGTCCATGCGGTCGGGTCCAAGTTCTTTAAGACCCGTCGTACAAATAGAACCAAGAAAATCTCAGACGCTACTCTTAAGCTCATGGAGGAAAGGCGCGAGATGATTCTGCAGTCTTCAGATGATGCGAATAAATACCGGCAGCTCAATAGGCAGATTTCAAAGTCCGTGACTTGCGACCTGCGTCGGTTTAACACCGAGCGTATTAAGGAGGCTATAGAGCGGAACAAAGGCTCCAAAGTTTTCGCAAGGGATCTGTCTATTGGGCAAAGCCAGTTATCAAAGCTGAAGACTGAGGATGGCAGAATCGTATCGTCCAAGCCTGAGCTTCTGAGAGAGGTTGAGAAGTTCTATGGACAGTTATACACGTCAACACGAAGACCCGCTACAGATCTGGCTAACGACCCAAGAGCTAGATTGACCCGGCACTACACAGAAGATATTCCGGACGTCAGCCTGTACGAGATTAGTATGGCTCTCAAACAGCTAAAGAACAACAAGGCGCCGGGTGATGATGGGATTACGGCCGAGCTTCTGAAGGCGGGTGGAAAACCGGTCCTGAAGGCCCTTCAGAAGCTGTTCGATTCCGTCATACTCGAGGGCAAAACGCCGCAGGCATGGAACAGAGGTCTGGTGGTGCTCTTCTTCAAAAAGGGCGATAATGCCCTGTTGAAGAACTATAGGCCCATTTCCCTTCTTAGCCATGTCTACAAGCTGTTTTCGAGAGTCATTACGAACCGTCTCGCGCGCAGGTTTGACGATTTCCAGCCTCCCGAACAGGCCGGTTTCCGAAAGGGCTTTAGCACTGTGGACCACATACATACGCTTCGGCAAGTTATACAGAAGACTGAAGAGTATAACCTGCCCCTTTGCTTGGCGTACGTGGACTACGAGAAAGCCTTTGATTCGATCGAGACTTGGGCTGTACTGCAGTCTCTTCAGCGATGCCAAGTAGACTACCGGTACATCGAAGTGCTGAAATGCTTGTACAAAAACGCCACTATGTCAGTCCGACTACAGGACCAGAACTCGAAACCTATCCTACTGCAGCGAGGCGTGAGGCAGGGAGACGTTATATCTCCGAAACTGTTCACCGCTGCACTGGAAGATGTTTTCAAGGTTCTGGACTGGAAAGGGCTAGGCATCAACATAAACGGCGAGTACATCAGTCACCTTCGGTTTGCCGATGATATAGTCATCATGGCGGAGACTATGGAGGAGCTCAGTCAAATGCTCGATGATCTCAGCAGAGCCTCCGAACGAGTTGGTCTGAAAATGAACATGGACAAGACGAAGATCATGTCAAATGACCATGTTGTGCCCACTCCTGTAATGATCGGAAACTCTGCGCTCGAAGTTGTTGACCATTATGTTTACCTGGGACAAACTATTCAGTTAGGTAAGTCCAACTTCGAGAAAGAGATCAACCGTCGAATCCAACTCGGCTGGGCAGCGTTCGGGAAGCTACGTAGTATCTTCACGTCCCAAATACCGCAGTGTCTTAAAACGAAAGTCTTCGATCAGTGTGTGTTGCCAGTGATGACATATGGAACAGAGACGTGGTCGTTCACTCAAGGCCTCATAAAAAGGCTGAAAGTCACCCAAAGGGCAATGGAGAGGGCTATGCTCGGAGTTTCCCTGCGAGATCGAATCAGAAATGAAGAGATCCGCAGAAGAACCAGGGTAACTGACATAGCCCAAAGAGTTGCTAAACTTAAGTGGCAGTGGGCGGGGCACATTGCTCGCAGAACCGATGGCCGTTGGGGCCGAAAAGTTCTCGAGTGGCGACCGCGTACCGGAAAGCGCAGCGTGGGTAGGCCCCTCACACGGTGGACCGACGACCTGGTGAAGGCGGCGGGAAAACGTTGGATGAGGGCAGCGCAGGACCGGTCGTTATGGCGATCCTTGGGGGAGGCCTAGCCAGCAGGCCAGCAGTGGACGTCCATCGGCTGAGATGATGATGATGATGACTACTAACCACCACCCCCACCTACTTATTACTTATCAAAGGTTTTATTTAAATTTCGAACTGGCTTGCAAATAGAAAGCTGTTTACTGAAAAAAAAACTAATTGTTTTTCGATGTTCGTCATTGATTTTGAAAAGAGTTTTAATTTCTGCGAATTATTTGAGAAAATTTACTGTTTTAGATTTCCGCGCATTATTGGAGAAAAGTACTATACAAGCCTTGGCCACAACTAGGCATTGATGGACTTACGTATGTGTGCCTCGGCTTCGCCTCGGCCCACATTTACACGTTCGTCCATCAATGCCTCTGTTGCTGGCCGCTGCAGTAATGTACTATTACCTACCCAAAAGCACATTGGCCGGTTTTGATTCGATATTTTTTATAGTCAAATTTGGAACGTCTGGAATTGCCCTGCACATTCTTTTGGTTTAGTTATTCAATAACTTTTAAATAGTCTGTGGTCTGGCTCCGATGGTGTATCGAGAAAAGATCGAGAAAGGTGAGAAATAAGTCAATTTTTATCAGTTTGAAGTTGTTTGTTTGATCCCCCCCCCCCCCGGGCTACGCCTTCCTAACATGGTGGTTGTGGTGGTAAAAGTCGAGGCGGTTAAGGCAATAAAAGTTCCGTCGAATACTAAGTAGGTGAGGTCGGTCTTAGGTCTTTTCTCGTATAACAGGAAATTCATACCTACAGGGTTTTGCGGAGATCGCTTTACTCTTGACAAAGTTGTTAAGGAAGGGTGTGAAGTTTGTATGGACGGAAGTACAACAGGCGGCGTTTGAAAAGATTGTGGAGAGGATTTGTAATCCTCCGATTTTGAAGTATTTTTGGTCGGATGCGTCATAACAAGGGTACCCTATGTGTGGATGTGAGTGGAGAGGCTTTAGGATATTGTCTGATGCAAGGAAGAACGGAAGATGAGAGGAATGCATCCGGTGGTGTATGTGTCAAGGAAGCTAAGGAAGAATATTCTCTAAAAAGATAATTCGATATTCGAAGATATTTCGAATTATCTTAAACATTATTTATCGGGCACGGACCTGAAAAAAAAGACGGACGGAATCTCGTCTAATCAAAAGTGAAGCACCCATTTATACGAGTGTACGTGCTGTCGCCCTGTCGCGAGGTACAATGGCGGCGGGTTGTCGGATCTGCGCAAAGAACTGGTGCGTCTGTGTGAGTGTAGGTCCCTTGTAGAACAAACGAAATTGTAGGACCTTGCATGCTTCACCTCTTTTTAGTGTGACATTACGTCCGTCTTTTTTTCAGGTCCGTGTTATGGGGGGGGTAAGTTGCAAGTCTTAAAATTCGATTCTTAAAACGAAAGTCTTCGATCAGTGTATGTTGCCAGTGATGTGATGACATATGGAACAGAACAGAGACGTGGTCCTTTACTCAAGGCCTCACAAAAAGGCTGAAAGTCACCCAAAGGGCAATGGAGAGGGCTATGCTCGGAGTTTCCCTACGAGATCGAATCAGATATGAAGAGATCCGTAGAAGAACCAGAGTAACTCACGTAGCCCAAAGAATTACTAAACTTAAGTGGCAGTGGGCGGGGCACATTGCTCGCAGAACCGATGGCCGGTGGGGCCGATAAGTTATCGAGTGGCGACCGCGTACCGAAAAGCGCAGCGTGGGTAGGCCCCTCACACGGTGGAAAGACGACCTGGTGAAGGCGGCGGGAAAACGTTACTCAATACTCAATATTTTATTGCCTTCCATAATTTACAGCATTAATTACATGAGATGGTTATTAAAAGCTAAGAGATCATTATGGACCCTGTATTCTAGGGCACGTTGGATGAAGGCAGCGCAGGACCGGTCGTTATGGCGATCCTTGGGGGAGGCCTAAGTGGACGTCCATCGGCTGAGATGATGATGATGATGAAGTTTCAAGTAGTCACCGATCATAAGGAGTTATGTTGGCTCAGGAGTTGGAAGGACGTGTCGGGAAGGTTAGCGAGGTGGTCGCTGAGCATTCAGGCGTTTCATTATGAGTTTCATATTGTTCATTGTTCGAGAAGAGATAAATGTTGTGGCAGACTTTTTGAGTAGGAATCCACTGTGTGAAGAGGATACTGTATTGACGGGGCCGGAGACGCAGGAGGATGGGTTAGTCGTGTTTAGGATCGAAGTGGAACGAATGAAGGAAGAGCAGTTACGAGATGAATTTCGTAGTGCGTGGGTTAGATTAGACTACCCTATCTACCTACTGCAGGCCTACTGTTACAGTTATTAGTTAGTTTTATTTTTATTTATTTATTTATTTTATTAATATATATTACAGGCACAATTCATGTTATCATGACAGGTATACACCCAATGCGACGACATTTTGGTTGCACATTTAACTTTATAAGTACACAGTTCAAACTCTTTTATCAATATTTTTATCATATTGATTAAAAAATTTACAGTTCTTTTCATTACCTATTACATATAACACAGACATGAATATAACATTTATTTAGTTACAAATCTAAGAGCTGCTTCCGTAAACTGAGCCTGCGAACAATGGAACAAGTCTATATCTTTAGCCACTTCGTTCAATATGCGTATTGCCGTGGTGGTCGGAGCATGAGTGAGAACATTAGTCCTGCACGAAGGCACTGCGAACAGTTGGTCTCTGGGTCCCCGCCGCAACCGTGTGTTCGGTACCAGTAGGCTCATGGCTTCTAATACCTTGGGATTATTTAGCTTCCCTCTAAAATCATCATCATCATCTACATCATGAATAGATGAGTCACAAGTGCTAAATTCCTTCTTGCTTTTAAACTATTATATCCCACCATTCCCAGAACAAATAGAGTGGGATACATGAGCGGGAAAAAAGGATATACACCGTACTGCTTCCAATAAATGTAGTACGGTGTATATCCACTGGTGTACTCCAGAAGTGCGATTTATGAATCTCATTCGCTGAGTTCAGCAGTTGAAAATGTCAAAATTACTATGGAGATACGCATCTTTCTACTACTGATTTGACTTTCAAAAATCATACTTCAGGAGTGCGATTTCTGAAAGTCAAATCAGCCGTAGAAAGATGTGCATCTCCATAGTAATTTTGACATTTTTAAATGCTGAACTCACCGAATGAGATTCAAAAATCGCACTCCTGGCCCACTTTGGCGTCGCGTCGTGTAGCCCTCGATAGAAGGCAGTGGAAGGACCCGAAGGAGGCCTCTACCGAAAGGCACTCTGAGCTTAGAGATTTTATAGATTTATAATAACAATGGAATGAGAAATCTAATTTATTAATTGCATTAGAGTAACTGCATGGAACTAAATAATAATAATTCAAATTTCAAATAATGTAATTATAAATTTCTAAGAATAATTTATTTGTAAATGAAAATGAAATGATTTAATTAAGAATGAAATGAATGATACAGTATTGTAAAATGGAAATTATGTTCTGAAATAAAGGCTATTTGATTTTATTTGATTTGAATAATATTTGTTTGTAGTTCTTCTTCTTATCATGCGGTCAGAGTGATACCAGGGGTGTCAAGAGTTTTTTCAGGCCTCTGACATGGTTTTTATGTAACGACTACCACCAGAGATAGTAGCCGGGACCAATGGCTTAACGTGCCATCCGAAGCACGGAATCATCTTTCTTTTCAGACAATCTGGTGATTCAGCCTGCAATGTCCTAACCAACTGGGGAAAAACACACAAAGTGGCATATCACTAGGTGTCCCCAGTGAGAGCCCAATGCTCTTAACCATTAGACCACGGAGGCAGTTTGTAGTAAATAATGATGAACATTTCAATATATTCTATACATTTACCTAGGCATGATGCTAAGAAGTCCAAGAACTACTGCTACTGTAAGAACTATTGGTGAATATGGAAAATGACAACAAGTTAAAAACAAAATATTTATTGCTTACATATAGTAAAGTTATTTCATTTAAGTATGTAGCCGGTCAGCAGGAACCCGCTCTGCGCATTCATCGTCACCTCTGGGTGTGTCCTCTCTGGCAGCACCTGCAAACAAACCGTAAGCTCACGGCTGACTCATCTTATGATATCCTAAATGTACCTACCCTTTTTAGAACTCTTTTTCCATGAACATAGAGTTCAACTAAGGATAGGTTAATCTGTCGCCACATGAATAGATATCTCGGCGAGGCCAGACCTGAAGATATACAAGCGGAACGCCGCACCAGAGACCGCCGATAAACCGGATATAGACTATTTTGATCCACAAAGCAATGGATTACAACTTTTAACGCGAGTCTAGCACCGTTGCACGTGCTTTAAGAAGCTTGACTTCTAGTCGTATCTATTCATATGGTGTCGCTAATCGCTATGTGTATTATTATTATTTATTATATACAGAATATCCACATTTCACTAGTCCAAAGCCATAATTAGAGATCGGATAATCGGATGCATATTTACCTAATGTTGAGGTGTTGGCTATTATGGAGTGCGCTTTTGTAACGAAAAAGAATGTGTTTCATTTAATTTTATAATTTTAAAAAGTCGCTTTTATACAATGCATCTGATTAGTTATGCATTCCCGGACTTCCTGACTTCTAGGAATTTATTTTTTCTTTTTCTTTTTTTTTAAATTAAATAATTTTAAGAAGTTGCTTCCATACTATGCATCCGATTAAGGTTTATTTGCCGGTGGATTAAGCAGTAGTATCATTAGCCACGCGCATTCCTGACTTCTGGACAGACCAGCCTCGAATATGGTTTCTGCAGACAGACGCAATTATGGCTCCACTTTGAGAAAAGTGCAAACTTGCACAAATGTGTCGCCACAGTTATGCATTCCCGCATTTTCCTGGTATCCCGAAAAATATTTTAAAAAGATAATTTTAAGAAGCCGCTTCCATAATTTTATAACCAAAAATGAAGTTTAGGTAAATATTATAGTCTAACAAAACAAGGTCTTCTATTCCCAGAGTGACACAAGCCTACGTCACAAAAAAATGGCCGCTAAACATGTAAAAAGGGTATGATGACGTAGGCTTTTGTCAGTCACGTGGTCGGAAGACAATACCAGGCGCAGTATATTATTGTACCATGGGTAAATATGCATCCGAATCTCCGATCCTAGCCATAATGTAATTAAACTACTAGTGGTCAAGCTCAGCGGTCGCAACAGGTCAGTGTTCCGTCCCCTGCACGCCGCGCTAGATTGACCAGTCACAACCTCTGTACTACCCCACTTTGTTTTTTCGCAATGCCCTAAGTCCTTTCGCCGGTCAAAAATTTTTAAAGTAAGGATAGATAGATGGACGGATAGAGGGACTAATGGACAGTGTAGGCTTAGTAATAGCACAGTATAAGAAAGAGTATCTATTACTAGATACAGTACGGACACTCCCTTCCTCCCACCAACTTTTTACCTCACCCCCTCTATCGCCCCTCTGGTTACTTCGCACTGGTTACACTAAAAACCTATTTCATATCCCAACTAAGTTAAATGGAAGGAAACTTTTACCATGTTTCTATTTATATTTATTATAACTGAGCTTTGTATCTAGTTAATGTACTGTTTATTGTTTGATTTTTAAAAACTGTGCAGAATTATTTATGTCACCTAAAAATCTCTTTTGGTTTATGTGATGTATTATTTAAGTCGTGTCAATTCATGTATCTGGTAAATAAATAAATACAATACAATACTTGTTACCTAAGAAGGAGACATAAGGTTCAATTTCTTTGGTTTCGCATGTGCTGACGTCACCTTGTCAAATTCAATTTTTTGTATGTAGTGTCCGGGCTGTGGTGATTGGACCCTTTGACGTGGTAGCTCAGTCGGTAGCGAACCTGTCTGCTGTACCGAGGGTGGCGCGGTTGAATCCCATAAGGGACAAATATTTGTATGATGAATATGAACATTTGTGCCCGAGTCATGGAAGTTTGTATCTACAAATGCAATTTATATCATTGTCTAGTCATCATAATACAAGTCCAGGCTAGATTCTGGTACTTTAAATGTTACTAGATAATTTGTGTGACTATGTCCAAGTTATTTATTACTTATTTGGGTACAGAACCCTAAAAAAGGTGACAACTCAAAGAGATTATACCTAAAGGCATAGAATGAGTCATACCATTGCAAGAATGCCCACTTTTTTGAGGTTTGTGTTTGAGTGTGTGGTGTCAATTAGTATGGACAAAAGATGACCAAGTGACATTTGCCCCTATGTTTACGGTTACTTTTCACGCACACTACCATCAAAAAGAAGTTGACAGCCGCACAAACAAACATTTATAGTTCCATCTCCTTCTACTATTAAAAGAACATCATAAGATAAAAGAGACTAACTACAATCGTAAATTGATCCGGTATCCATTCCTTAGAGTAAAGGAGATCATTCCTCTAAACAAAACATACCTGATAATTCCTCATCCAATTACACTGAAGTCTCAGAGCAACAACATTTGGATCTGACTTCAGAGTCATATACATCTGCTGCAGTGGTTCAGCCACCGTATAATAAATGACAAACGGACGGCCCCCCTTCACAAACGGCATCAACTCCTTGAATATACCTTGAGGCTCTTCTTTGCATGCTATTACTAGACCATCTACATTCTCTTTCAATAATTCCGAAGCTGCTATGTTATCGTAATGCCATTTAGGTTTTTTTGGTTCGGGTTTTTCTTCTTCAGGATTTTTATCTACAGACATTGAATTTTCTTCTGTATTATCAGCTTTATTACTTTCAGGATTTTCTTTTGAGATATCGACGGTTGAATTCTCTTCTTTATTACTAGCATCATTATTTTCTGTTTTAGCAAATTTATTTTTAAATTCTCCAGCGTCATCGGCTTTACGTTTTAATGGATTTTCATTTGTATCACATTTTTCGGTACCATTTACTTTGTTCTTTTTGTGAGTGTCGCAACCTTGATAGACTTGTCTTAAAGCCGAATAAATATTCACTGAGATACATCTGTTGTATTGTTCTTCGGGAAAATTCATGGCTAACAAAGCCTGCTTTTGCGACATGTTTCCAGGATGCATATGGATTAGTTTACCGTTCGTTTGGTGACCAATAGCACCTAATAAAGCTGCGGCTAATAGACCGTTTGATCCTGAATCGTAAAGTAAATAGTTCCCTTCACAATGTACGTTACTCATTGTCATTATTTGTGATAACGTATCTATTCGTATATTCTGTATTTTATTAGGATCTAAACGGTACATAACTTCGCTAATTACTCTTAGATTAGGTTTTATTATTTGTAAATATTCGAAGTATTTCTTTTCTTTTTTCTTTAGATATTTTTCTTGTGAGAACTCAGTTTTGTTGTGAAAGGTTTTAGAGTTGGATATCAATGTTTCGACGATGTCTGACGCTTTGTTAGCATCTGAAGTGAGCTCTTTGATCTCCTCATGGGTCAACTTCTGTGATCTGCCGTCATCCTTTATATTTCTGTTGTCACTTCCTGAACTTTTTATGTCTATTTCATCCTTCAAATCTACGGTTTCCGTGGTCAATTCTAGGCGGTATTCTCTACCTCTCTTACCGTTAGGTATCATTTTAAACAGTGAGAAGTACGGGCAGCCTTCTATGCCAGTTAAATTTATGTTATCACGGCCCAAAGTGATCGAAGAGTTGGGTTTGTTTAGTTTGTGCAGTTTCTTGTAGTTCTGCTTTTGTATGATAATGTAATTACCTACTTTAATATTGTCCTCCATTTTGTATCACTTTATTTTGTCAAATCCAATAAAATAAAGGTTTCTTTTCTATTTCTAGTGTGATACGTAAACACAACACATTATATTTTTGAGGTTATTTCGGTGCGGTGACCTTTTGACGTTTCTTCGATTAGGGCGTTCCGTGTCGCGCAGCACAATCTCACATCTAGTGCTATGAAATGGCTATGAATCAATGATTAAAAAATGAAGTCGGTAAATGAGCCAGTATTGCATGAGACGAAGAAAAGAATAATAAATGTTAATATTAAAAAATGCAAAAAACTGAGGCTTCTTCATTGTTCATGTAGATTTTTTTTTTTTGGTTCTGTTCAAGGTAAAGAGAAACAAATGAGGGATTTTCCAGTGAAAAAAAAAGCTAGTTCATAATTTCTCGATAGATGGCGTTGAATAGAGAGGGGTCGATTAGGTATAAGCAAATATAAGGCAAATATATTTATGAATATTATTAATAAAAAGACGCAGTACAAACCCTTTGATATTATTGTCGGTTTATTATTAACAATCTCGGTGTTATTATCTGTCAACAACGAATCAAGTATCGGACGTGGCTGTATGGGCTTTGTATCCATTTTGAATATACGAACAATAACAAACTACAAAAACCTAAAGCCGGGTCCACTGCGTCATGTTTTCGTGTTTGCTAACATCGTTTTCTAACTTTCCCCTCCCCCGCAGGCAAACGCGGGTGATTTTATCCGATGCAAATGGATAACATCACCCGCGTTCGCCTGCGGGGGAGGGAAAAGTTAGTAAACGATGTTAGCAAACACGAAAACATGGCGCAGTGGCTTAACAGAAACTGAGACTTTCAAAAAAAATAAACCGGGAAACTTGTAATCGCTACTTCATCAACAGCGGGGCTAGTACGCACGCTAACCCGCGATTGCGACATTTAACACATCCATCTGTCAAATCTTTTATCTTGCTCGTTCGCGCGAAAATAGAAAGAGAGCGGAAGCGTGATAGCGATATATCACGCTATCGTGGGTTGGCATACTAGCCCCGCAGATAGTTTATAGTAAACCTACAACAATAAGAAAGGATTTGTTTGTACACACGGCGACACATCAAGCTAAGCAAAACCAAAATAAGGTGGTCGCGCGACGTTATACGTTATTCACCCTGCGCGCGGTCAGCTTATATTGGTCATACCTAATCGACCCCTCTCTTGTCCACGCCATCTATCGAGAAATTTAGAACTAACTTTTTACTTTTTTTTGCTTTTGGAAAATCCCTCATTCCCATACAACCGATGTCGTCAATAAAATTCTCTCATTTATAGCAATCAAAACGTTAGTGTTCGACGTTTTAACGCTTCTATGGAGTTTTTGGAGGCAATCGAGAAACGCAGGATCCGCAGAGAAGTCCACAGGAAAGAGGTGAACCACCATCATATTCCACTGAACTGTATATTGTTCACTTGCACGACACTTTGTTACGCAAAACAACACAAATTTTATGAACCAAAACTCACTATAAACAATAAAAATTCGATGAAATATGAGGACTCCAAACGTTCAAATTCCGCCAAAAACTCTTCTTGTTCATGTTGATTAGTAATTAATAGTGAAAGAATTATTTCACAGCGTTTAATGAAACGGATTACGCTTCTGTACACGCAAATAACTCTTTGATCCTTCAGACGATCGTAAAAATTATTTGTCTTTCATCAATCTTTCAGGCACTCCTACAACATTTTCGAAAAACTTTTCTGCAAACTCATAAAAGACAATTTGTTTTATTTTTAATATTGGCATTAAGCATTTTTCTTTGCTTCGTGATCCGTTAGCAGTTTAATGAAAGGAAGTGGAAAGGAATAGGATTCTGTTTTTTTGCAGAAATGTCATTAAATGTCAAAGTCAAAATTGTATGAATGAAATGAACATCGTTTAAAAATCTGAAATGTTTTTAATTTATCACTGAAAATGCTCGAAAATGTTATACTTGTTGTAGACTACGAGAAGATATGTCGCCTCTGCTTGCAATCAACCGGCGGCATGTCAAATATATTTGATAATAGTGCACAAACTTCGCTCGCTAAACTCGTACTTTGCGCGACTGGTTTGAATGTTAGTTTTATAACTTTTTTTCTATATTTCTATTATTTTATAAAGATAATTGGTAGATGTAACAATGTTTTTGACCACCCCCAAAAGGATTATGGTCGTGAGATTATGTAGGTAGGACCTAATGTGTACTACTCGTTCACGTCCAGTTGGCCGTCGATGACCGTTACAAAATTTCCTCACAGTTTACACATTAACTGGTCCCGTCGACAAAAAATAATATAACTAGCAAATCAAAATTGAAAATTAAAAGCGATATTATATTAGTGACCGGGACGGACGTACCGTATGTGATTTTGTTGCTAAAGGTTATAAAATTGCGTTGAATAGGGTCTCTTAGGGGTGCGGTGCGGGGAAGCGGGAAAGGAGGTAGCGGCCAACTCGAAGTGAATGCCTAGTATATTCATACTAACCTAACATAATTATAAGTATAAAAGTAAACTCAAGTAAACTCCGTAGTATGCCACCGTGATACAGTGCTCTCGCACCTTCGCTCCCTTTCTATTTGCGCATGAACGAATGAGATAAAAAGCGTGATATAGCCGTATCACATGCAATGCAAGACTGCAGTAAGTATAATTGGCAAAATTATAGCTCTATAAGGATCAACCATATTTACTGCACTCTTGCTCACTATTTCTACCTCTTCCGATTGAGATATTACACTCGTCACAATCACAAGAGTTCCGGAAACATAAGCAACTCAACAATACCTGAAATATACTTATTCCAATCTTGTTAAGCATGGTAGCCGTAAAAGCTTATGTGTTTCTATCATTTTATTGAGTACTCCCAGTTCACACCAGGCATTTAATATAAAAGCTCATAAGAGTTATGTATTACCTAATTTTTCTCCAAGGATAAAGATAAGATAAATATTCTTTATTTGCACACCAAGACAAATACGATAAACCATCATTGAACACACGTTAGAATGTAAATAAAATAAATATTATAAAGATTGCCTTTATTCTTTGACTTTAACTTACTAGCTAAAGATATTGCCTACAATATGCAATTAATAGCATCAGCAACATTAACATTTTTAATTTTATTTATTAGTCAGGTAGTAATTGGTAGCCTCCTCCATTATTCACCTTTGGTGGTGGTATTTACACTGATCTCACATTTTATAGACCAATCATCCTCCCACCTCTTGCCTACCTTGTTTTCTCTATCTGTCCCTTGTGGACCACTTAATGACTTTTTTTGCCCGTTTAGTTTGGCTGTTTGGTTTGATCGCATCATATATGACTACACCATCTCTATATAAATATTATTTTCCAGGTCCTTCAAGGGGACGGACTTCCGTCCAACATCTGTCACAAATGTCGCTACGTTGTGGAGCTGTGCTGTGAATTCCAGGAGATGGCGGTGAAGGCACATTCACTCCTCATAGAAGCTTCTTCTAATGAACATCTGCCTGCGGAGTACTTAGGTGATAAGAACGGTATGAGCAAACTGCATTATTTCAAACGTACAAAACTATCAAGCCTTCTTCTTTCTAGGATCAAGGATCTTCAAGCCTCGTCTATCATAATGTTTCCCTTAAAATGCCTATCGATTACCATAGAATAATTCATTATTTTTATGATAGTTACTTTATTTTATTCAGGTTGGTCATAAGCAGTTTGTGAGGCAAGAAACTTCAGTAACGTCTGCTAATGTGTGCGTTTTTGAAAATAAATGTTTGTTTACTTAGGGCTCTTACAGACGAGTGACGCTCATACACTTTACGGCCGCGCGACCCTCCGCGACCACTCTGTGACCGCAAAGTGTCGCTCGTCTGTAAGCGCTCTTACTCCTTTCCACTCCCACATGTTTCTTTGGAAGAGGAAGACCTTTGTGTATATTGGCTAAATAGACGTTTGGTTACGACAAAAACTACTTCTACTACTATTTGTTTAGATTTTCTTGCAAGTGGAAGTTTTCGAACTACAGAATATCTCTGACTGATCCTCGGGGAATATAGTCGTGAGCATATGCTTATACTAAAAGTAAAGCATAATAAAAATAGCTTTTAGGCTTTCGGACATAGTAAGGATAATTTTTACTTTAGGTTTTCTTGTGTTTAGGGCACCACTGAATGGCATAAACACTCTTAAACCAAGTAAATTATTATTTTCAGAAAACAATACAACACAAAGCATGACACCATATTCAAACACAACAAAAGCAGATTTACAACATCCTCTGAAAGGCAATGGTTTACTGACACATGAGAGGAATGATCAGGTTTCAGACATCAATGGTTTGGAGGATGTCAACGATAGCACCGTTGAAGGAACAGCAAGGAAGTTGAAGAATATGAAAGTACCTTTTCATGTATGTGAGTAGAATTATAAATATGTTAAACGACAGCCTCTTTAACCGCTCACACAACCCGGCTGTAAGGTGACAATAGATAACAAATGTGTGGTGCAATAATATCGCATCTATGGAAGTTCAAGGGACAGAATCAAAAATTATGTCAAATAGAGCTTATTTTTATTCTATCTCTAAAAAATAATTTAAATTCCGTTAAAGAATTTCTGGACATTTTGTTAAGTCAAAATAAATTAAATCTTTAAAATGTAAAATTATTAAAAAGTATAGTGTCCTAATGTGTAAGGAATATGTCTGTAGCTACTTAGAACTAACTTTATAGTGTCAAATACATTTGCTTGTTGTTTAGATATACAACTGAGCAGAAGAAACTTGTGTAATATTAAGAGGGCTATTACAAGCGCAGTGGCGCCCGCGCCCTCATCACAATAATAAAGATTTCTCAATAAGGAAAGCCTACATTAAAAAAGTGCTCAACAGATAAACTACAAAAGCCTTCACGCCATTGTTATACAATACTTTTAAAGGTTCTTAACATTCCACTTTCAGATAATTTCGAATAAAAACAAAAGCGGCCGTTTTTTTTTTCTTTTTTCAAAATTTGTATGTAGACCTTTGAAAAACCTATAAAAGTATTCTATGAAAATAGTTTGAAGGCTTTTGTAGTTTATCTGTTGAGTACTTTTTTAATTAAGGCTTTCCTTATTGAGAAATCTTTATTATTGTGACGAGGGCGCCACTGCGCTTGTGATAGCCCTCTTAAGATCTTTTAATGTACCTGTCTCAATGTAAATAAACCATTCTATTCTTTAAAAATCTAATTTTGTTTCAGCAACAGAGAGAGTCAGGAAGGCTGCCCCGAAGAACCTAACTTGCCAAATATGTCTCACGTCATTCCCAACAGTGGAGGAAGTGTCCGCACATGCCGGGACACATTACATCGACTCTCACTTGACCAACTATTTGAAATTACAGGTGATTATTTGTACATATCCCGTATCCACACTAGCTACCGCATTGGATTATGTCTGATAGACGAAAACAAGTGCCTTGTACATAAAGAAGATTGGCAGATTTAGACCCAGACATTTTTTACGAAAACTAAAAGCCATTCAAGACGGCGGTCATAATTCTTATAAACAGAAAAAATTTAGGCATTTCAAAAAAAACTTCCTCATCTCCAGAAGTCCGGAATCAAAAGTAGAAATTACTAGTTAAATAGACAAATCATCCAAAAAGGAGTAGCAAAACGCTACCACGACAGCTATTTTCATCTAATATTATCACTGAGGTATTTTTTGGTCAATAAGGAACGTTTTGGCTTGGTTGAACTGATAGTGTGTGTGATTTAGTTTTCTTCAATTGTCATAATATTGTATGGTTATCTTGAATTTTCATTAAAATAACCATAATGAATGCGTAGAAGATTGAGTGGACTACCTTATAAGAAAGATTATGAGTTTCACACACTTGATACAAAAGGAGAAATACCTTTCCCCCAACTTCTACAGGTTACAATCAATTTACTTTTTTATTACTTTTGTTTCACTCTACACATATTATTAAGTTTCATTCATGTATGGGACCTCTATGTCTGGGTCTCAAAATACATGGTCGTCCACCAAACTTCTTTCACGCAACTCAACGACAGCGTTCATAATCTGTTGAGGTAGCTATACTATTGAAAAACACACACATATGGAAAGAAATGGCACAGTATAAGAAAGGGTATCTGGTATTACTTACATTCATTTTTCCAGCGTCCCTATGCATGTGAAGAGTGCAAAGACGGCATCATAAGTAAAACTGAACTGATAAAGCATCACCGAAGACACCTGAATGTAAACCCATTCATTTGCAAGGAGCCTGGCTGCAGCGTCGTTGGTAAAAATCCGGTAAGTTCTCTTTCATCGACGAATAAGAATAACTATGGAAGAATAACTCTAAACAAAAGCAACATAATTTTTGGCATCCTTTGAAAAATTACATTTTGTATGAGTTTTGGCGGCAAGGTGTAGTTTTTAAGGAACAAATTTCGAACACTGTGTACTTTTTTAACCGACGAAAAAACAAAAAACGGAGGAGGTTCTCAAGTCGACGCGTATATATATTTTTTTTTTGTTTTATGTATGAACACGCATAACTTTTTACAGAGTAGTCCGATTTTAATATTTTTTTTGTTTGTTTAGTAGGTCATACTTCAGAGGTGGTCCCATTTTAATTTGGTGAAGATCTGGTAAAGGGATTCGGAGATAGACAATAGAACTCCTCAAAGATCTATAGCATATCATCGACGATTGAAATAAATGATTTGTGTTCATGATCCCTTTAAATGTACAACGGATATGTTAACCCAATATAACACCAACACTGAAAATTTTGAAATAAAAATACATACATACATACATACATAAGCTCACGCCATTGTCCCAAGGGGGTAGGCAGAGACCACAGATCGCCACACGCTACGACTCTGACACACTTCTCTAGCCTCATTGACATTCATACATCTTTTCATGCACTTCCGTCGATTGAGGGTGCTACGCACTTGTCCTTTTCGGAAAAGATCATTGATTTGATCGTGGTATGTTTTCCTCGGACGGCCTCTCCCAACACTTCCACTCACCTGTGCTCGATAAATTTCATTCGTAAGTCTTCTTTCATTCATTCTCTCTACGTGACCAAACCATCTAAGCATACCCCTCTCAATCCTTGTTACTATATCATCCTTCAACTTACACCAATCCCTTATCACACTGTTCTTGATTCGATCAACCAAAGTAATACCACACATACTTCGTAAGGAGCGCATTTCAACTGCATTCACTCGACTTTCATTCCTTTTATTCCATACCCAACATTCACTCCCATACATTAGCGTAGGCACCAACACACCGCTGTGAATAGCCAGACGTGCCCTTTTTGATACAGACCGGCTACTCACCACGGCGTGCAGGGCCCCATTTACCTTATTTCCCGCAGTCACTCTTCGCTCCACATCCCCGTCACACTTTCCATCTCTCTTAAACAAACTTCCCAGATATACAAATTCATTCACCTGTTCCACTCTGTCTCCTTCCATAACAATGTTACATTCTGTAACATCGTCTTCACGTTCCAAAACCATTACCTTCGTCTTGCATACATTGACTTTCATATCTTTCTTCTTCAACGAATCATTCATCACATTCAACATGTCTTGTAACTCCGTCACCGACGGCGCAAGTATCACCTGGTCGTCAGCATACAAAAGGCACTTGACACTAAGCTCATCCATTCTTATACCGCATTCCATCTCTTTCAAATCAGTCAGACAACTATCCATATAGAGATTGAAAAGCCATGGCGACGCAACACATCCCTGTCTCACACCCCTAGAGATGTTAAACCAGTCTGTGTACGCCCCATTAACTCTGATACAGGCTTTAGAGCCCTCATAGAGGGACTTCAAAGCCTGCACTAAGCGGTCATCAACCCCATATGCTGACAGTATCGACCACATTTTACTCCTGTTCACTCGGTCATATGCCTTTTCAAGA
Source organism: Agonopterix subpropinquella (assembly GCA_922987775.1). Taxonomy (NCBI): domain Eukaryota; kingdom Metazoa; phylum Arthropoda; class Insecta; order Lepidoptera; family Depressariidae; genus Agonopterix; species Agonopterix subpropinquella. The sequence continues at coordinate 26,657,285 of OV277696.1, forward strand.
TCTACAAAGGCGCAGAATACTTTTTGGTGTTTTTCTAAGTATTTCTCTGAGATGCACCTTAAAGAAAAGACTTGATCCATGCAACCCATACCTCTTCTGAATCCCGCTTGTACGTCCCACATTTTTTCATCAGTTACATTCATCACTCTCTCAATCAAAACTTTTGCATACAGTTTGCCAACTACACTAAGAAGGCTGATGCCGCGGTAGTTCTTGCATTCTTGCTGTGAACCTTTGCCTTTATATAATGGGACGATGACGGCTTTGCACCAGTCATCTGGTACTTGACCGTCCCTCCAGCACATATTAAAAAGTTTCCACAGCAAGCTCGTCACTACACTTTTTCCACTTCTTAGCATTTCGACATTTACCCTGTCATAACCTGCAGCTTTACCTAATTTCATACTTTTTAACGCTTTCACTATTTCATCTCCCGTAATTTCTTCTTCCATACCTATCTCTGAGCATGCTGGCTCTGAGGTTTCTCCGCTATCGGGAGCCTCATCTTGGCTACTATCAAAAAGCTGCTCAAAGTAATTCTTCCAACGCTCTAAAACCAGTCTTTCGTCATTCAGCACTCTTCCATCCTCGTCCCTTATAACACTTAATTTCGTCGCTCCCGACGCTCCACGAGCCACCTTAACCTGCTTCCAAAACAGTTTAAGGTTGGTCCTAAAATCGTCAGAGAGCTTAACCTCATACTTCTCTTTTATGCATTTCTTCTTTTGCTCCACAACTTTCTTTACTTTCTTTTTCACTTCTCTATAAGCATCCATCTTCGCTACCGCATTAACGTCTCCATTAGCTTTTACTGCTAGAAAGTCTAGCCAGGCTTTCTTCTTCTCTTGCACGACCTTTTTTACCTCATCATCCCACCAGTTCTCATCCATCCTTCTTCCTTGCCTCCTTTTCACCACTCCACATATTTCGGTAGCTGATTCAACTAAAGAAGTCTTCACAGTTTCCCAAATCTCTTTCATTCCCCCATCATACAAGTCTTCCCATACGTGGGAAGTCCTTTTACGCAATTTTTTCAAATATTCTTCTTGCACATCCTTCTCTTGTAACTTTTCAACCCTGATGCGTTCGAGGCAGGTTGTTGATTTACGTGGTCTATGTCGCCAGGACTTAAACAGACCACTAATTCGGCACAAAACTAAATAATGGTCCGTTCCCACGCTGCTGACTCCACGAAAGCTTCTGGTGTCGACAACCTTACTTTTGAGCCTTCGATCTACAATAACAAAATCAATCATTGTTCGACTTTCTCCCCTTTCCCATGTGTACTTATGGATCTTCTTATGTGCGAATAAAGTGTTCGTCACAAAGAGATCCTTCTCCAGACATATATCTAACAAGCTTACACCATTTTCATTCACTTTATCATCGCCATACTTGCCTAAAACTGTTTCATACAAATCCCGTTTTACTCCGATCCAACTATTGAAATCACCCAACATAATAATCCTTTCATTCATCTCACATGTATTAAGGATGTCTCTAACGCTGTCCCAGAACTTCTCTCTTTCCGGCATGGACAGCTTTGTATCTGGAGCGTATACAGCCAGCAAGAATATGCGGCTTAGCCCTAATTTGAGTCTAGCCCAAATAAGTCTGGGTGACACGCATTCATATCCATTCAGACATTGAGCCATCCGATCGGAGAGGATGACCCCTACACCTTGACATGCTCTTTCCGTCTGACCGACACCAGACCATATAGCAGTCAGTGGACCATGGTGGGTAACATCCTTCCCTTTTCGTTTGGTCTCACTCACACATAAAATATCAAGACATCTTTCATTCACTACCTGACACACTTCATCCATCTTATCTTTCATTCCTCCCTGAACATTCAGCGTAGCAATGCGACACTCCGCAATCCGCTTTTCGCCCCGTGGTACACCTTGGCGTGATGAGTGGCGAGCTCCACCGCCGCCACCGAGTTCTATAAAATTATTTGGCCTCATTGTGTTCCCACGATCAACAGATAAGAAATAAAAATTTTTTGACAAAAAATGGGAACCGACTTCAAAACTCAAAAAGTAAAAAATAATAAATATTGCAGCCGATGAATTTTACGTTAGCTTCTATTAGAATATCATTTTGTTTTATTATAGTCGGTGTCAAGCCTAGCCAAAAAAGCTCAGTCTCGAATCGTACAGGCTTGACAGCGACTTCGATAAAACAAAAGGATATTCTTATAGAAGCTACCGTAAAATTCATCGGCTGCAATATTTATTATTTTTTACTTTTTGAGTTTTGAAGTCGGTTTCCATTTTTTGTCAAAAAATTTTTTGGGGTCACTTTTTGAGCTTGATTTACATTTCTATACATTCTTATTCGTAGTCTTTCATTCATTCGCTGTGCGTCAGGAAATGGTTAATGTGGCTGCAAAATCATATAAGTGTGCGATAATGTGTATACAGTCGCCTACGCCTGTCTCTAGTTGGGGTACGCTACAGATCCTGTCATGCTACAGCCTCGATTCGATGGACAGAAATTTTATTACTTTTTAGGGTTCCGTACCCAAAGGGTAAAAACGGGACCCTATTACTAAGCCTACGTTGTCCGTTCGTCCGTCTGTCCGTCCGTCTGTCCGTCTGTCCGTCCGTCCGTCCGTCCGTCCGTCTGCCTTGCCTATTTAGGGCTGTATCTTTTGATCCGTAACAGCTAGATAGTTGAAATTTTCTCAGATTATGCGTTATTACAGCGCATTTGTTAACAAATAATAAAAATGTCAAAAAGTTAAAAATTAAGGGGGGTTTTCAACAAGAAAAGTAGTTTATCAACGTTTTTTCTTCACGCTCTATCGTAAAACCGGTAATACATACAAGCGTCAAACTTAGTGTGATTATAGAGCAAACTCTACAGAATAACAAAAAATACTAAAAACCGGCCAAGTGTGAGTCGGTCTCGCGCTAAAGGTCCCGGACAAAAAAAGTTTTTTATTTCTAAGTTAAGTAAATAATGTTGTGTTCTGTGGTGGTGTGGTACGGAACCCTCTGTGCGTGACTAGCCCGACTCGCACTTGAGCGGTTTTTATTCACTTCAACATAACAAGGTCTGTATCCAGGACTCGCTCCGTCACCACGGCGTCACGCACGCGGCGCACACGCAGGTCTGCGAGCGGTGCGGCGCGCGCTACCGCCGGCGCTGGGAGCTGCGCGTGCACTACTAGTGATGGGCGTTTCAAAACGTAAACAGTTTCTGAAACTAGCTATCGGCCCAGTAGCAGCTTTTACGTTTTCGTTCTCAGATGAAACTATTTATTTCGAATAACGTGTTATTAGCCGAACGCAAAACATGGGTCAGTTTTCGATTACAAAACGTTGGAGATAGGAGTATATTTTGGTTTGGCAGTATTATAAAGCTGCTTTTTGGTTTCGGAAATGTTCGATTAGCTTCGGTTCATGTCGGCGCGGCGTTGATAACCGCTGGGCTGGTGAAAGAGATTCTTCGTTTCACTCACACTTTGAATTTCGATGCAGAGTTTTTTTGCGCTTTGACACTTATCTAAGTTTATACATACAACGTCGAGAAAAAATAAAAAAATCAGCTGTCCCATACATTTTAGTCGAGTCGGTACTGCAGTTTTGTATGGGACTACCGGTTTTTTTTCTCGATGTTGGCCCCATAGTGAAAGATATTCAGTTTGATGGTCTGAAGCACCCCCGTAAATATTACTAGGGTGTTTTGTTACACCCTGTATATTCCGTGTCTAAGTGCAATTCCGGATATCATTCATATTTTGTAGGTTGTGCAAGTTCTCGTTTAATTTATGTATCTTTTAAACCTACCAGGGATGGTACCTACTTATTAAAAAACTTTTTCATGGACATAAAGTTCAATTATGGCATGGTTGATTTATCGCCGTTATACCTACATGTTAAAATCAGTTACAATATTTAACCCGAGTACCCATACCCGTTATAGTCCCGAGTTTTATAACAATATTGCTTTTACTTAGTTAGGTAAAACAAAATACCTACCGACATGAATAACTTTACGACGGACCGTCTTTTGTTTCCATTTAAACAAAAGCAGCAGGTAGGTACCTCTAGTACCAATATCCACATCTGGTTGAAAACGAAACTCACATCTCGTTTCAAAACTGCGTGATTATTGAGTTACTTATTGAAAACAAATGTGGTCGACAAAAGCTGCTACTGAGAATAAATAGTTTCAGAAACTGGTATTGGTATTCGAAACCTGCTATCGTTTCGTTTCATTGAAAACCTGCTACTGCCCACCCCTATGCACTACGCGAGGCAGCACCGCCGCCGGCCGACGACCTGCGGGCTGTGCCGGCGGTGCTTCAGGAACGAGTTCACCTACCACGCGCATTTGTTGACACATAAGAGAGAGCCGAGGTTTGTTCTGAACGTTATCACGCATGGTACAGGGCAGTTGTGTTTCAAATTATGTGCAACAAGCACGGCATTATTACTACAGGGTGTTGTAGGGTAAACAGTTGCATTACTTTAAGGGGTGATTGTACCCATCATACTGAACAACTTTCCCTAAGAAATAGGAAATTCGCAAAAAAAAAGACTTCATACAAACGTTCGATCAGTTGAGTGTGGTAAGTCAACAAATTTTTTTGTTAATTTCCTAAGGGTTCTTATATGGAAAGTTGTTCGGTATCATGGGTACAATCCCCTCTTAAAGCAAAGCAATTTGGTTACCCTAATAACCTGTATAATAACCTCGCCCATAACAATTTTGACGGAACACATCGCATCGTGAGGAAACCTGCATATACTGAAGAAAAAATTCTGATGCGTATCTGAAGTTTACCTTCTACTATTCCGCATTGGGCACGCGTGGTAGACTTATGCCCATACACCCTGAGGGTAGGCCTGTGCTATGCAGTGGGACATTTATTATTAAAAAACGTGTAACATACACATCTGCGTACCAATACCAATGCGATGCGATGATACAAATTTTGATAAAAGTTGCTTCAGTTTATTTTGACTGTACGTATGTACAGGTATCATATTATTTGTGACATGTATGGTGATCACGTAGATCATTTTTATTTCGCATTAAAAGAAGGTTCAATAGGCAAGACGATATAATATGGGTGCAATATGAATTCTAGGCACAATTCTTAATCCCTTGGTTGACGACGCCCTTGGTCCCATGTTGGGTGCCGTTACTAACTATTGGCGCGCAAATTGCGGTCATAATCATAATAAAAGAATGTCGACTGTTACGATCCTGACATTATGTATTTTCGAATCATTAATAGCTACGATACGCTATCTGCCTCCGTGGTCTATTGGTTAAGAGCATTGGCTCACGTACCGAGGTCGTGGGTTCGATTTCCACAGGGGACACTTAGTGATAATGTCACTTTGTGCGTTTTTCCCCAGTTGGTTAGGACATTCAGGCTGAGTCACCTGATTGTCTGAAAAGAAAAATGATTCCGTGCTTCGGATGGCACGTTAAGCCGGCTACTATCTCTAGTGGTAGTAGTCGTTACATAAAAACCACGTCAGAGTCCGTAAGGCGGTCTGAAAAAACTCTGACACCAGGGCTCTGCCCACACGATAAGAAAGAAAGAATAGCTACGCTACTAAAATGTATATAATAATGACGTCCCTCATTGACTAACACTAACAGGTACCCGTGCTCGGTCGGCGGGTGCCCGAAGGCGTACCACTCGCGCGGCGCGCTGGAGGCGCACACGCGCGCGCACTGCGACGAGCGCAAGTACAAGTGTCGGCTGTGCGGCGCCGCCGCCTACACCTCACAGTCGTTGCTCAACAGGTATAATAGGCTATTTGACAACTAGTCAAAACGTGCGCTTTGTATGAACATTTGTACTAAATAATGAGTTGTGACGTCATCAACATTTCATTACTTTTTAATGTTTATCTTGTTATTAAAAATAGTATTCAAGCTTAAAACTCACTGAAAATGGGAGTTTAGCGTTGTTTTCTAACCCTTTTTTTATTGAGAAGATAAAAATAAAATATATTGTATGTAGTCAAATCAAAAAAGAGTATCGGTGGCGCGTTGCGGAGAGATATGGACACCCAATTATGGAGGTCCGGGTTCGAATCCGCACGGACAACATGCCATGTACCAATGAGTTTTTCTAACTGGATAGCTGGATATCTGATTTCTTGAGAGAACGGTCGATTAGAGTTGTCATTGACAGCTGCTCTTCTGACCTTATGGCAATTGATGCTGGAGTTCCTCAAGGGTCTGTTCTCTCCGCGACACTTTTCCTGCTGCACATCAATGACCTCCTTGTGTCAGGTATTGTTGGGTATGCAGATGACAGTACTGTCATGGAGAGATATGTATCTGGCGCAGGGACCAGCGGGGATAAAATACGCTCGCAGAGGGAGGCCATGGTTGAGCGGACAAACTTGACTTTAAGTGTTGTCTCCCAGTGGGGTGACAATAATTTAGTCAACTTCAACGCCACCAAAACACAGGCTTGTCTGTTCACCGCAAAAAGGAGTCCGTTTAATCTGACTCCTACTTTCCGGGGTACATCTGTCCCTGTTTCCGACAGTCTTGGGCTTCTGGGTATAAGCTTGACCACAAAACTCAACTTCGGCGCTGACATCGAGTCTAAGGCTCAAACTGCGGCCAAAAAGCTGGGCATCTTAAACAAGGTGAAGCGGTACTTCACTCCTGGACAGCTCTTAGTATTGTATAAAGCTCAGGTCCGATCATGTATGGAGTACTGCTGCCACATGTGGGATGGCTCAGCCAAGTATCAACTTGCCGCACTCGACTCGGTTGAACGCAGAGCCAGGAGGCTCATTGGCGATAGTAAGCTGGTGGAGGCCAAGCTTCATAGCCTAGCCCACCGCCGCAGAGTGGCCTGCTTGTCGGTCTTCTACAGATTGTACTTCGGTGAGTGTGCCCTAGGGCTGCATGAGCTCATCCCACCTTCCCCTTTCTACTATCGGACTTCCAGACGCACCGCGGGATATCACCCCTTCTTGGTTGACATCCCACATATCCGCACCAAGCGCCTTTCTGAATCTTTTATAATGCGCACAGCCAAGGAGTGGAATGCCTTACCTGCGTCAGTGTTTCCGAGTACTTACAACCCGAATTCCTTTAAAGTACGAGTGAATAGGCATCTTCTGGGTAAGCTCGCTACATCTACGACCCCATCTTCGTCCTGAGGACTGGATTGAGGTCAAGAGCAAACCCATAGTTAATAAAAAAAAAAAAAAAAAAAAAAAAAAACTTATGTACGTAATACCGACTGCTCTCAAACGGTGAAGGAAAACATCGTGAGGAAACCTGCATACACTGAAGAAGAAATTCTGATGTGTATGTCAAGTCTACCAATCCGCATTGGGCACGCGTGGTGGACTTTTTTTTTTTTTTTTTTTAACTATGGGTTTGCTCTTGACCTCAATCCAGTCCTCAGGACGAAGATGGGGTCGTAAATGTAGCGAGCTTACCCAGAAGATGCCTATTCACTCGTACTTTAAGGGCCCTCTTCGCCGATTTGGTAAAAACAGCGTCTAGCGTTTTCCATTTTTTATGTAGTAAACAAAGTTATTTCAGAAAAAAAAAAATATAATTTCTAGATACGAACTTTATCTACAACTGGAGAAAATTTCACTGCTGTATGTGTAATGGTTTGTTGGTAATTTAATGACGAAGTACCCCTTTGCGCGCAAAAAAGGCTCGCGGCGTAGTAAATATAGAGCGTTTTCTATATATTTTAATGAAAAAAAAATTAATCAGTCTTAATTTTAATAGACCAAAGAACATATGTTCAGAATTTAGTCATAAACAAACTTACCGTTTTTGCGTAATGAACACTCAAACTTTCCGATTTTTTCCCTAAAGATTTCTCATACTAATTAGTATGAAGCGAAAACACCCGGGAACAACTAATATAATGGTCAGTTCGAGTGTCTGTCACGTCACTCCCTCAAGCGCATTCAAGTAGAGAGCACGTCGCTCTGAATGATTTTTGTGCCGATAATTTGACTTGCGTAATAATACGTACGTACACAAAAATTTTTGCACAGTGGGCTGCAGTTGACTGTCGTGGATCGGATAAAAAATGTACCTACAGCAGGTAGACTGTCGGCGGACCGTATGCGTTTATGGACAAACGAAACATGTGTTGCGCATGTTTCTTTCGGTCTTCGTTGAAATATAATGTTTTACGTTTTCTATAGGTGCGGCTACAGTAATGAATGTAGGAGACGATTGTTTAAAATTGAAAACATGATATTTTGAATCTGAGTGCAAATTATACTATAAGATTTACATGTATACCTAATATGTTATTATAAAGAATATTATTATGATATGTTATTATCAAAATGAATGTTATTCTTTGTTTTTATATGCAGATATTATGTATGCAACAATGCATTATTGTTATGCATAAAAAATAGCACAGCAATTTTTTTCTATTTGCCAATTGTATAATAGGTACTTACTAAAACAACTATAAAATTGTTTCTTTGGTTGTTTGTTTTTTTAATTATTAATTATGTTGATATTATTAGCAAAGCAAATTTTTTTTCTATTTAACCTCCGACGCAAAAAGAGGGGTGTTATAAGTTTGACGCTTATGTCAGTCTGCCTGTTTGTCTGTTGGTCTGTCTGTGGCATCGTAGCTCCCAAAAAGCTTATTTTTGCGAGAGTATTCTTAGCTTTGTTTCATGAAAATGGGTTCAGAAGTTTTCATGTAACATTAAAAATTATGAAATAACATTAAATTGTCCACCAATGCCAAAAACAAACATTTAAAAACTAAAAAATTATTCGGTCACCTATTATTTTTGATGAAAGCAAATATATGTTTTACTTCTTTACTGTAAAGACCAAACCTAGTGTGTGTCTTTAGTGTTATTTTTTACTTTTTAAATTCTTAATGTATACAGGGTCCTTCTTAAATTATGCTGACACTTTTTTTAAGGAGATGATCTGAACATCTTACTGAACAACATTCTCTACGGGACCAACATCGAAATCACGAAAAAAAAAAGCTGTCCCATGGTCGAGTAGGTTTGCAGCTTTGTATGGAAGAGCAGATTTTTTTTTTAGCGATTACGATGTTGGTGCCATAAGAAAGTTGTTCAATTTGACGGTCTGGTCCTCCCTTTAAAAAAGTGTCAGCATATTAAGAAGAACCTTGTACAATACCCTCTGTTAAATAATTATCACAAACCCATATGAAAATAAGATAGGTAAGATTTTTTTAATAAAAAAATCATTTGGAAATAAAGGTCTAACAAAGTTAGCTGAAACTATTTTAAGGAGATGATCAGACCATCAAACTGAACAACTTTTTCTATGGGACCAATATCGAAATCGCGAAAAAAATACAACTGCCATACTTACAGTCGAGTTATTGGTTGCAGTTTTGTATGGGACAGCTGATTTATTTTTCGCGATTTCGGTATTGGTCCCATAGAGAAAGTTGTTCAGTTTGATGGTCTGATCATTCCCTTAAAATAGTTTCAGCTAATTTTGTTAGGACTTATACATAACATTAAAATAATATCTTTCAAAATTAGTGTCGCGGGAACCACTGGGCAAACTAAAGATGTGTGCGTGAGCGCGAAGACGCTGTGTGCGTAGCGTTAAAAACCTAAAGTGGACACGGTCCGTCCGCTTATACGACCCTTAAAGGAATCCGGGTTGTAAGTACTCGGAAATACTGACGCAGGTAAGGCATTCCACTCCTTGGCTGTGCGCATTATAAAAGATTCAAAAAGGCGCTTGGTGCGGATATGTGGGATGTCAACCAAGAAGGGGTGATATCCCGCGGTGCGTCTGGAAGTCCGATAGTAGAAAGGGGAAGGTGGGATGAGCTCATGTAGCTCTTGGGCACACTCACCGAAGTACAATCTGTAGAAGACCGACAAGCAGGCCACTCTGCGGCGGTGGGCTAGGCTATGAAGCTTGGCCTCCACCAGCTAACTATCGCCAATGAGCCTCCTGGCTCTGCGTTCAACCGAGTCGAGTGAGGCAAGTTGATACTTGGCTGAGCCATCCCACAGGTGGCAGCAGTACTCCATACATGATCGGACCTGAGCTTTATACAATACTAAGAGCTGTCCAGGAGTGAAGTACCGCTTCACCTTGTTCAAGATGCCCAGCTTTTTGGCCGCAGTTTGAGCCTTAGACTCGATGTCAGCGCCGAAGTTGAATTTCGTGGTCAAGCTTATACCCAGAAGCCCAAGACTGTCGGAAACAGGGACAGATGTACCCCGGAAAGTAGGAGTCAGATTAAACGGACTCCTTTTTGCGGTGAACAGACAAGCCTGTGTTTTGGTGGCGTTGAAGTTGACTAAATTATTGTCACCCCACTGGGAGACAAGACTTAAAGTCAAGTTTGTTCGCTCAACCATGGCCTCCCTCTGCGAGCGTATTTTATCCCCGCTGGCCCCTGCGCCAGATACATATCTCTCCATGACAGTACTGTCATCTGCATACCCAACAATACCTGAAACAAGGAGGTCATTGATGTGCAGCAGGAAAAGTGTCGCGGAGAGAACAGACCCTTGAGGAACTCCAGCATCAATTGCCATAAGGTCAGAAGAGCAGCTGTCAATGACAACTCTAATCGACCGTTCTCTCAAGAAATCAGATATCCAGCTGCAAAGATCAGCGGGGATGCCATAAGCGGGAAGCTTGCTCAGCAAACTAGCGTGCCATACCCTGTCACTAATGGACTAATGCCCATAAACCCTCCCTGAGGATAGGCCTGTGCCCCTGCAGTGGGACGTTTATAGGCTGATGATGATGATGATGATGTAGTCAAATACCCAATTACAGGGAACGCGGTTTTGCCGCAATAGAAGGAGCATGTAGGTGCAGCCCGCTTGCCAATAATATGGGTTACCCCCATATCTGTTTATGCATTTCGTTCAACAAAAAGTCACTCTGCCAATTTTATGAAGATTCAGTCATAAATCATAAGACTTAAAGCCAAAGATATTTATTGTGATTCACAGTCACCTGACTGTGAATCACAATAAATATCTTTGATTTTAAAAGGCGTTATTAATAAATAACGCTCACAGGCACATACATTGTATTAAGTTTTGTTAAGATAAGTAAGAATTGTTATTAAGATAAGATAAGCGTAAGAATTGTTATTAAGATAAGATAAGCGTAATTAAAAATAATTGAATTATTTTTAATTACGCTAGTTTTCGAACTAAATAATCTAGTCTTCATACTATTTATACTGGTTCTTTTTTCTGTGGGTACAGTACGACCAGAAAAATAATTACACTCGTCAATCTTTGTTTTCGCAGTCCCCCGACAAAACCCGAAGTTAAGCAAAGCAAGTCGGATAGCAGCGAAAAGGGCACGAAAAAAATTTGCCGGTCGTTGCAAGGGATTGATGGCACATCCTGATTGTTCAATATAATTTTGCGCTCTATTAAAATAAAGAAGAAAGGCAGATTTGGACCCAGCCATTTTTTAAGAAAACTAAAAGCTATTCAGGACGGCGATCATAATTATTATAAACACAAAACATTAAGGCATTTTTTTAAAAAACTTCCACATCTCAGAAGTCCGGTTTCAAAAGTAGAAATTACTAGTAAAATAGATAAATCATCCAAAAAGCAATAGCAAAACGCAACCACGACAGCTATTTTCATCTAATATTATCACTGAGGTATTTTTTGGTCGTTACGGAACGTATTTGGCTTGGTTGAACTTATGGTGTGTGTGATTTCGTTTTCTTCCATTATCATAATATTGTACGGTTATCGTGAATTTTCATTAAAATAAACACAATGAATGCGTAGAAGATCGAGTGGACTATCTAGTAAGAAAGATTATGAGTTTCACACACTTGATACAAAAGGTATCATAAGGATAAACACCTTTCCCCCAACTTCTACAGGTTACAACCAATTACCTTTTTTGGTAGTTTTGTTTTACTCTACACGTATTACTAAGTTTCATTCATGTCCTTTAAGTCATTAGACCTCTTAGTCTGGGTCTCAAATTATATGGCCGTCCGCCAAACTTCTTTGTCAACTGCATAGGGACATCGGGGGAACTTATAAATCTGGTACTACTGTATACTTGCTTATTATTTATATCATATTCATGCATAATGAATGAATTATCTGTTGCTAAAGAACACATATAATCCTGACTATTGCCAACTATAGCTGCCATCTGACAAGTTAATAACGCACATTGCCAGGCACCTCCGCATGCACGAGCGCAAGCGCACGTCCAAGTGCGACAAGTGCGCGGCGACGTTCGACGACTACGGCGCCTTCTACCGGCACAGGGTCTCCGCACACGGGCCCTGGCAGCCTTACAGGTGCTTAGGGTGCAACCAGGGGTACGTATCACGACATTTTTCAGCCTTTGTATGTAAATCATCTAACATACTATACCTACACATTAACTGGCTGCAAATGCACGCTTAAAAGAAGTAGATCATTATAATAAAAGAGCTTTTACCCGCGATTTCGTCCGCATAAATTATATACCAGATTTTAAATCAGATGATAAGCTATCAAACAAAAAAAGTTTCATCAAAATCGGTTCAGTAGTTTTCGCGTGATGCTCGTTCAAACACTCAAAGCAAAATTTTTTTTTTTTAATTTACAGTTTTATAATAGTACGAGCTTTTACCCGCGACTTCGTCCGCATGTATTATATACCAGATTTTAAGTCGGATGATAAGCAATCAAAAAAAAAGTTTCATCAAAATCAGTAGTTTTTGCGTGATACTCGAACAAACAAACACCCAAACAAACAGACAGAAAAAAAATCCAAAAATTTGTGATTCGGAATCAGGGAAGCCTAAAAACCATCTTGTATTTCTTTTTTGTAAATATCTTCAATGTACAGACACACTTCTGTTACAGTTTTATAATAGTTTAGATTTTCGGTTCTCCCGAAAGCTAAGTATAGTTTTATCACCTTTTATCAAACCTTGGAAACATGGCTGTAACTTCATACAAATGGGAAAAACTAACAAGAAGCGGTAAACATGTGCGATACTGAGTAAGTGTGAGTGATTATCTATATTTTCTGCCACGCTCCCTGCCAAGTTGGGGTGCGATAAAAAATGGTGGGGGCACGGGGTGTCCGTACTGTAAATACATACAGATACTCGTGGTTTTATTGTACAGGTAGAACAAAGATTCAGACCACTCTAAAAGAAAGTTAAATGATAATAAATAATAATAATAATAATAAATGACGCTCACTGGCACGTACATACATTGTAATGATCCCAAGTAAGCCATAGTTTTTTTATGGGTACCATACAACAACGGCACAAACATATAACATCCATGACCGAACCGGGATTCGAACCCAGGACCCTGGTTTGGCAGTCTGGCGTGGTAACCATTACGCCAATCGGGTCGTCATATATCATATTTCATATTATTTATTCATATACAAATTACATTGTGTTTGAAATAAAAGCTAAAGAAAAACCTAATAAGTTATATATAAAACACAGAGATATCTAAACTATTATAAAACTGTAACAGAAGTGTGTCTCTACATTGAAGATATTTTCAAAAAAAAGATTACGACATGGTTTTTACCTGTCCCTGATTCCAAATCACCAATTTTTGGATTTTTTGTCGGTCTGTTTATTTGTTTGTTCGAGTATCACGCAAAAACTACTGAACCGATTTTGATGAAACTTTTTAAGGTTTGATAGCTTATGATCTGACTTAAAATCTGGTATATAATTTATGCGGACGAAGTCGCGGGTAAAAGCTCGTAGTTATTTATAGTTAGTTTAGTAAAGAATTTACTTTTACAGATACCAAAGAGAAGCACAGTTACATAAACACAATCTCGTCTGTGAACTGGCTCAACGAATGCTGTCATATGCCGAAGAAACCGAGGGTGTAAGAGATGATGAAATGGTCGTCACTTCTGAACAGGTGCTATTTTTTTAATTTATTAAACAAAACAAATTTATTTCGTTTGCATGACTTTTGTCATTCTTTATTATTACTTACTAATTTATAAGCATAGTTTTATATTTTACTAGCGTTAACCCGCGACTTCGTCCGCATAAATTATATACCAGATTTTAAGTCAGATCTTAAGCTATCAAAAAAAAAAGTTTCATCAAAATCGGTTCAGTAGTTTTTGCGTGATGTTCGAACAAACAAACACACAATCAAACAGACGGACAAAAAATCCAAAAATTGGTGATTTGGAATCAGGGACATCTAAAAACCATATCATAATCTTTTTTTTCGTAAATATCTTCAATGTACAGACACACACAGTTTTATAATAGTTTAGATAGATTTTCTATGTATTACAGGAAATTATAGAAACGGAGAAGCAACCCCTTGCCATGGAAACAGATGATGTGTTCAATCGTCTGAAAGGGCAATCACTTTTGATCCAGCCCGGAAATGTCGACGATTTTAATAATGATAGTTTTGGTAAGTCTTTTACTTAATGCTAAAAATACGCTGGAAAAACTAGAACTCGAGCTACGCTCTTGTCGGTGGAGTATTCGCCAATCCTGTCTACTTTCAGCTAGTGTCTTGAGTTCCTAGAACTCCACTGCAGAGCAAAAACCTCTTGACTAAAATAGGGAACAAGAAACTCTGGTCTAGTGTGGACACGTCTGTCAATCTGCTGTCAGAATATCTTTTCGAACCATCATCCTCACAGCCTATTAACGTCCCACTGCCTCCGTGGTCTAATGGTTAAGAGCATTGGCTCTCGATACGGAGGTCGTGGGTTCGATTCCCACGGGGGACACCTAGTGATATGTCACTTTGTGCGTTTTTCCCCAGTTGGTTAGGACATTGCAGGCTGAATCGCCTGATTGTCTGAAAAGAAAAGTGATTCCGTGCTTCGGATGGCACGTTAAGCCGTTGGTCCCGGCTACTATCTCTAGTGGTAGTAGTCGTTACATAAAAACCACGTCAGAGGCCGAAAGGCGGTCTGAAAAAACTCTGACACCAGGGCTCTGCCCACACGATAAGAAGAAGAAGAACGTCCCACTGCAGGGCACAGGCGTCCCCTCAAGAATGTATGGGCGTAAGTGCACCGCGCGTGCCAAATGCGGATTGATAGACTTCACATACGCATCGGAATTTCTTCGGCGTATGCAGGTTTCCTCACGATGTTTTCCTTCCTTTGATTCGAGCCATACTATATTGTAATAGATGGAAGCCCTCGTAATCAAAAGAAAAAGTACGCAGTGATCTACTAGGTACGATACATGACCCATGCCTCCAAAGTGTTTAAAAATCTCACAAAGCAGTGTCACTAATTAGTAATTAGCTCATCATTATCAGTATGTGTGACCGGCGGGACCATGTTATCGTAGCAGATCTCTAGACCTTAGATCTAGACCATAAATTCTTCTATTTGCTCTTGAATAGATTTGTTAAAATATAAATCACAAGCATTTACCCGCGACTTCGTCGGCATATATAGGTACATATTATATAGCAGATTTTAAGTCAGATCATAAGCTATCAAACAAAAAAAGTTTCATCAAAATCGGTTCAGTAGTTTTCGCGTGATGCGCGTTCAAACACACAAAGCAAAAAAATTCTTTTTTTTTAATTTACAGTTTTATAATAGTAGAGACGAGCTTTTACCCGCGACTTCGTCCGCATAAATTATATCTTACCAGATTTTAAGTCAGATCATAAGCTATCAAACAAAAAAAGTTTCATCAAAATCGGTTCAGTAGTTTTTGCGTGATGCTCGAACAAACAAATCCACAAACAAACAGACAAAAAATCCAAAAATTGGTGATTTGGAATCAGGGACATCTAAAAACCATATCGTAATCTTTTTTTGTAAATATCGTCAATGTACAGACACACTTCTGTTACAGTTTTATAATAGTTTAGATTAGATAATGTTTAGATGTATGTCCCAAGCCCAGTGTGTGTAAAAGACATGTGTAACACGCTAGGTACGTAAACTCGTCGCCAATATTGTTCTTCTAGAAGAAAGTGGGAAAGGGGCTCGACTCCAAAGAAAACACACACGATCGGTTCACGGCTATATTCAAACTAACTCGTAGAGGGTGTTCGCAGCCAACAAATCCTTATTTCCTTAATATTATCTCTAAAATAAATATTTTAGTATCCTTACATATGCAAAGGACAAGCATCTTACTAACAAGTTGGTAATCATTTAGAATGGTTTTTAAATTGTTTGCTCTCTGTATAGGTACTATGTTTTTGGTGTGAAATAAAGTATAATTGATTGATTGTGTTGTTACAGTGTTACATGAACTGCCTCCTGATGGTCTGCTATACATAGAAGTTGATCCGGACTCCGACGAAGAAAACGCGCAAGTGTGGTAACACTGATGTTATGATCTCATCATCTCAGAAAAATTCTTATTATTAGTGTCCTATAATAATTGTTTAACTATTTATGTACAATTAACCTCTGGAGCTCCGGTCGATCCTTAACATAGACTACTTATATCGGATTAAAGATTGAAAAAGTCGGGCGGCGAGCGGGATTCGAACCCACGACCTGCCTTTCCGGGGCATGCTCCTCTCCAACAGAGCTGTCGGCGCCCCGCAGGCCACGACGAAATTTTCAACTTTTTTTGAAATTTTCATTTTTTTTTCAATTTTCATTTTTTTTTTTTTTTTTTTTTACTTATATCGGGACGCGTAACCACGTGTCATTCTACTAACAAACTTTCTGCCACTTTTTGCGGGGGGCGAGGTAACATGTTATCCGCAACTTTGGATTTTATTCCCTATGACTTTAGATTCTAATTTTGAATGTTCAAAATCATGAAAAGTAGTCTCGTGTAAACCCCAAACGTTCTAAGTTCGAAATTATTGTTTCGCAATAATAGGCTGTCTAGTTTAGTGATAAGTTATAAAATTGAATGTTGAATGTACATGATCATTGCTCTTATACCGTGGCAGAGGGGAAATGCTACCGCAAGGCCGGTCCTGATATAAGTAGTCTAAGATCCTTAAGGATTGAAAAACTAGGCTAAAGCTAAAGGCTAAATTATGCCTTATTGAAAAAAAAAGGTTTCTTTTATCTTAAGGCTTTTTATAGGTTGGTGCTTGAAGGGTTAACTAGGAAGCTGGGAAAGGTATTGTCACAACTACCTATATTTTAGTGCTGTCAGAGGCTCTTCAAAAGTAATATGCATGTTTGGTTTTACCAGAATTTTTTTTTACGTGTTTTATTGTTTATATTCCTCCTGCTGAATAGAATTTATGTGATTGTGTTCCGTCCATAATATAATGAATAAAAATTTTTACGCTACTTTGGTTTGTCTTACCGATCTATTTATACCTCGATATTTATTAAAGTCTATCTCACAATCAATTGGCGCTTATACAGGTGTAACAAAACACCCTATATAGTAATACTTAAGGGGGTGCTTCAGACCATCAAACTGAACAACTTTCACTATGGAGCCAACATCGAAATCGCGAAAAAAAGTCCGCTCTTTCATACAAAATTGCAGTACCATCTCGACTCGAATGTATGGGACGGCAGATATTTTTTTATTTTTTCTCGACGTTGGCTCCATGGTGAAAGTTGTTCAGATTGATGGTCTGAAGCACCCCCTTAAGTATTACTAGGGTGTTTTGTTACACCCTGTATACATAGTAGCCATTGACATAAATATTAGCCCACCACACAGATTACCCCCAATAGATACCGCATACAGGGCCGCCGACGCTCGCCACATCTATGGTTTTTCACTGATATAAGCAACGCGAGTGAGCGAGCTAGAACTAGTGCGACCTTGAAATGGCCAATCACGTTGCACCGTTTCGTGCCCCGCTACCCGCACCTACCGCCAAAAATAGTGACTTCGGGCGTGAACAAAATGTTCATTATGCGGTAGGTATCTATTGGGGGTAATCTGTGGCCCACCATTATGTCGTATTTTGGCGTTTATATGAACTTCCTACTAGGTTCTGTAGATTTTGTTATTAAATACAACAAAAATAATTTCAAAATGACTTTATTATTAACATTACAAATGCACTGACGACGGATTAATTATAATTATAAAATAAACAATAATATTAATAACACAGCGCAACTAGTGTTAGAGCGGTGAGAACTGTATCATGCTCTTTATATCTTTCAGTAGGACCTCGAGGAAGCCACGCTGCGCAGGCGGCTGGTTCTGCAACAATGTTTTTAAAGTGTTAGTACGTAACGCCCATAACAAAAGATTGTGTACTTAACATTTGTATATAAATAACTCGGAGGAATGATCTCCTTTATTCTAAAGCATAGAGACCGCATCAATTTATGCTACGGTTCAAATCATAAAGTTATTATACCTGTCGGAATAGAGTAACTGACATGAGTTGTCAAATGAAACCGTTTTTTGCTGGTTTTTTGTGCATTTGTCGGCACTTATCGGCACCCTAAAACTTCGAGTTCTGTATATAATTGTGAATCTAACGTGAAATCGTTTGTAATTTAATGAAATAGTGTTAGTATATTTCACAAAATAATCTACGACTTTAGATTCACTAATTATTCACAGAGCACGAATATTTACCCAGTCGATTGTGCTGACAAGTTCCCAAAAACGGTTCTATTGCCTCGCGTCACGTATCTCTTTCTATTATACAGTGGCGCCGCTAGGTACGTCTCGCTCTCTTAGCTGTCAGTTCCTCTCTATGATACCTTTATGGTTCAAATTATGCCAATAGTGCAAACGCTATGCACACGCTTTACAGGTCGGTCCAAATTAGTAAGTACGAATACACTGCTAAACAATTTGTACAATTTGAACCAGCTGTCAATTTGACATGTATATGCTGCACTACCTATTTTTCGTGTGCGGCGTAAGCGCAAGTTAATGACGTCACTGATGACGTCAGACAGCAAACGTATCCGCACATTCGCGCATTATGAACCGATTGTGTGCGTGCTATCTCTACCGATGGCGCATATTTGCGCATTTTGGACCGTAGCATATGATTGTAGTTAGTTTCTTTTGTCTTATGACGTACCTTTAATAGTAGAAGGAGACGAAACTATAGAAATTTGTTTATGCGGCTGTCCACTTTTTTTCGTGCTAGTGTGTGCTGTGTGATAACAAAAAATTAAAACCGCCTTCAAAAAAACTAAAAAGTTAAAAAATAATATTGCAGCCGACGACTTTTTCGTTCGCATCATAAGAACATTAATTTGTTTTATCGAAGTCGCTGTCAAGCCGATTCGCGACAGGGCTTGCATTAGTTTTTTGGCTTGGCTTGACACCGACTTCTATAAAACAAATTAATGTTCTCATGATGCGAACGAAAAAGTCGTCGGCTGCAATATTATTTTTTAACTTTTTAGTTTTTTTGAAGGCGGTTTTAATTTTTTGTTAAAATTTTGTTTATTTCATAATTTTCAGTGGTGAATTCATTAGTTTGATTTAACAGTAGTGCTTCAAATTAACAAACGCAATAGTCGGCACTACGATTTTCGAAGGTTCCCCTCGATTTCTCTGGGATCCATCATCAGATCCTGGTTTCCTTATCATGGGACCACCCTTGGGATATTTCCTTTCCAACAAAAAAATAGTCATCAAAATCGGTTCATAAACGACGAAGTTATCCGCGAACACACATTAAAAAAAAATATATACGGTCGAACTGAGAACCTACTCCTTTTTTTGAAGTCGGTTAAAAAGTGACCGTAAACATTAGGGCAAATGTCACTTTGGTCTAATTGGCTTCTTTTTTCCATACTACTTGACACCACACACTCAAACACAAACGTCAAAAAAGTGGACATTCTTGCAATGATATGACTCTTTCTATGCCTTTAGGTATAATCTCTTTGATAAATAAGGTTTCAGGTATGACGTGTCAAGTGGTGATACGTGGCTAGTATTTCGCCCCACAACATTTTCCAGCGTACAATCTATTGAAAAAGAGCCCGTGACGATCAGACCTTCGTTATTTTATAAAAGTTTAAAGTTACAGCGCATGTAGGTCCCAACACAGGTAGGAATGATGGCAATGCAGGAATGACAGGTAGAAACATTTATTAAAGTTTAATGAGTATCTGGCATTGTAACTATACTTACGTTAGGGTCACAGAATAGGTAATAGTATATAGTTCTACATACAGAACGGCCACTCCCCGCCCCCCTCTGACTTCAGATACCTCACCTCCCCTCACACTCTCTGTGGTAACTTGAGGGAAGCCGAGCAAGGGAAGGCAGTCAGGCGAGCGCACCCGTTGGATTTGACTACATAAAATATATTTTATTTTTCTCCTCACAGTAAAAATAAACGTTGGAAAATAATACTAAATTCACATTTTCTGTGATTCTTTAGCTTAACACATTCCGGGGCAGTGAATGAGACACAATAGAACTTTTATTGTAATCACGGCTATGGGCGGTCACTGTCCCGGAACGTGTTAAAAACTATTTTTTTAATAAGAAATGAACTATAAAAAGTAACGAAATGTATAATGTAATTCATACGATGCGTGTTAAGTCAACCCTACACATATGTCATGCACAATTTTCGCAAAGTGCGCATGTGCGAACGTCATCATGTCAAATCTAAAAAATTGTTTGAAGTGCCGGACCTGTGGTTAGGGTATAAAAGCTCAATTGTATACATGTTATGACTTGGCAAAGTCAAAACCTTCCAATTTGCTGGTGATGCTGCTAACTAAACGGACACAAACTGAGATATCAGTGGTCAAGTCATCCAAAGTAACAAACCTTGACGGTGTCCAGCAGTTGTTCGGTGAAGCGGTCGTTAAAGACGGCGACGAGGCCCTTGCGAAGCTCCGGCAGCTCCGAGCCCGCCGCCCCGCTCCACGCCTTCGCCGTTGTCAATGCTAGAAACAAAGATCTTTCGTTAATTAAGGGAGAAAGACTTGAATAAAATAACAAACGAGCATATTCCCCTTTTGACAATATCTAAAACAGGAGTACAATCCGGTAAAATAGACCGTCTATCAACATTTCTTATGCTATTAGTAGTACGGCAGCGTGATATAGCGCTGTAGCGCCTAAGCTCTATATTTGCGCGCGAACGAACGAGATAAAAGGTATGATATAACCTTATAGTTCGCATCATGCTACGGCCGAAGGTTTGCAAATTGAAACAAATTAGGAGTTGGGTAGGATCCTCAACTGTCAACTCTAACCTAGATAGTAACTATATTTGCTTTTCCTATAGCTGAATTCAGTTTGAGAGAAATCGTATACTTGTTCTTATTCCTCTTATTTTCTTTGATTAGCCTGTTCCAAAGACAGAGTCATCCCACGGCCTCGCTGGATTTCATTGTCTAGGACTATGAGTGGTCGGAATTATGCCTGATACAAATATAACGTTCCGTGCATTGACGTAGAATACTATAGACGCCGGGTCTAGTACAAAATTCTCAAAAAAAGTGACCGAAACTTCTTCTTATCGTGTGGGCAGAACCCTGGTGTCAGAGTTTTTTCAGACCGCCTTTCGGCCTCTGACGTGGTTTTTATGTAACGACTACTACCACTAGAGATAGTAGCCGGGACCAACGGCTTAACGTGCCATCCGAAGCATGGAATCACTTTTCTTTTCAGACAATCAGGTGATTCAGCTTGCAATGTCCTAACCAACTGGGGAAAAACGCACAAAGTGACATTATCACTAGGTGTCCCCTGTGGGAATCGAACCCACAACCTCCGAATCGAGAGCCAATGCTCTTAGGGCGCCTACGCACTGGCGACCATGGTAGGCGGCCAGGCCGCCGCGGCCGTGGTGGTCAGGCCAATAGTCGCTGGCCGCTAAGTGCGTAGGGGCTATAGCGATTGCCATATAAAGTCCAGAATTCACTGGCCGCCGCGGCCAGGTCGCGGCGACCATGGTCGCCAGTGCGTAGGAGGCCTTAACCATTAGACCACGGAGGCAGTTGCAGCACGGAGACCGAAACTAAACTACACAAACATATGTACGTGTATAAACCAATTAATACTGAAAATGCTGGGATTCTTTTCCATCCCACTCCCCCATCGGAGAAAGGCGCGCGCGCGTGCACCTAGTCAGCCGATACAAACGAAGACTGTCGTATAATTGGTTTTCTTTTTACCTTTTTGGTGCTCTTTTGAGCGCGGACCCTACGTCGTCCAATATTAAAAATTAAATTAAAAATATATTTATTACACAAAAACACGTATGGTTACATTGTGACTCGTTGGACCTCAACACGGCACTGGGCCAGTTCTAGAGATACCAACGCCTTCCCAGGATTACAGTTTGGTGAGCTACGGTTAGCATGTTTGTTACGTTACAGGTAAGTTTAGCATAATATTTTTATAAGTAAGATTAACATGGTATTTATAAGTAGGTTTAGCTTAGTAGCTAGGTATAAGTGTTCTGTGTGGGTATATTATATGTGAATATATATATATATATGTTTTCACACCACCCGCTCGAAAATGGAACATTATATGTCATGTAACTCGAACCTAAAGCAAGTCATTATAGCCCTGGGCCTAGCCGGGCAATAATATTGTACTGAATTTCATTATAACCCGCTGGTCAATAATGAGATTTGAATATGGAACCGCATCCACAGATTATTTAATAGTTACTACGATCCTTACTTAAAATTCGTATGAAAACCTGTGATGAAAACTAATTATGGAGACAGGCACCAAAAAGAACTTAATTCGAAATTTGAACTGGCCACCACGAGTATTGAACACAAAAAAGAAAAAAAGGCGCGAATCATAAAGGTATCATCTTTATGGCGCGAATACTGCATATCTCTGTACTTGCTCTGTACCTATTATTGCCTTCCTATTGCTACGAACAAAGTAATAAAAAAATATTACATTGTCTTTCCACAACTGGAGTGCGATTTTTTAATCTCATTCGCTGAGTTCAGCAGTTGAAAATGTCAAAATTACTATGGAAATACGCATCTTTCTACTGCTGATTTGACTTTCAAAAATCGCACTCCTGGAGTATGACTTTTTAATGTCAAATCAGCAGTAGAAAGATGCACGTCTCCGTAGTAATATTGACATTTTCAACTGCTGAGTTCAAAGAAAGTTTCAAAAATCGCACTCCAGGAGTGCGATTTTTGAATCTCATTCGATGAGTTCAGCAGTTGAAAATGTATGGAGATGCATATCTCCATAGTTGCTTTGACATTTACAACTGCTGAACTCAGCAAATGAGATTCAAAAATCGCACTCCTGGTCTAATGTTTCAAATATCTACTTTCACTTTTAATATAAACTATTGAACACTAATACTTTGTTATAAACTCTAATAAAAGAATTGGTTTCTAACCATAGAGAATTTACACGCTCCCCTGGGTTTCTAACGGTATTGCTTTATTTTCTCGCGGAGGGTGTGAAAAGTAGAGTATGGTCCTCGGGGATAAACGTGTTTTCATCTTGGGCGAGCTTGAACCCCTCGCTTCACTCAGGATTCTAGTCTTAACTCCCTCGCTACGCTCGGGAGTTAACTCTAAACTCCCTCGCTACGCTCGGGAGTTAACCCTAGAATCCCTCGTTACGCTCGGGATTCAATATCGCGCCCGTGATGAAAGACACTGCTTTATCCCCTTGGTACATAATCTACTATTGTGTGTGTGTGTGTGTGTGTGGGGCGTGTGTCTGTGTGTGTGTGTGTGTGGTGTGTGTCTGTGTGTGAGTGTGTGTGTGGGGGGTGTGTGTATGTGTGTGAGTGTGTGTTTGTGTGTATGTTACCGATCAGTGGTTAAAAGGTGTTCAGTGTTATCGTATGTAAGTGTTTTGAGCCAGTTTGTTATTGTTTTTTTACATTTGTATTTGTTAAGTTTATATATATGTACTATTTTATTAATGCGATTATAGAGATATGGGCCGAGGTAAATTTGGGATCTATTAATGAAGAAGGTCTTATAGCACACAGAGGGGCAAACTCGACCTCTCATACGGGGAATATCTTTTAAGGGATCATAGGTTAGGGATGCATGCTGTCTCATGGTGACCTCCTTAATGAACATTTGTCGAACGGTCAGTACGTCACAGTAGGAATATAGCTCTGTGGTCGGGTACCTGTAGGGCTTTGATGCCATTACTTTTAGTAGTGACCTCTGGGCTACTTCGATTTGTAATAAGTGGGTTTTACAAGCGCCACCCCATACTGGAATACAGTACGAAATGACTGATTGGGCAAGTGCGAAGTAAACCATTTTTAGTAGGGGGAGACTAGAAATGTGTCGTAGTTTCCTGAAGATAAACATAAGACGTCTTACCCTCCCGCTTAAGTTATCTATGTGGGGTTTCCACGAGAGCCGTTCATCAAGTATGACACCGAGGTATTTAATAGTTTTAATATTTTCTAGAAGTTTACACTGGCAGGGGTCCCCATTCCCTTGGTTACACGTGTGAGCTTTTATTTTGTAGGTACTAAGATCAGGCAGCGTATTTTTAGTAATTCCGAAGGTAATGTATTTTGTTTTGGACACATTTATGGTTAGAAGGTTTATATTCAACCAATTCATAGCCACTTTTATTTTTTATTTTTATTTTATTTTATTTTATCAGGTTCATCAACAGCTGTTACAATGATACATGGGTACAATTTACAATTACATCGAGTACTTAACTTAATGCACAACCACTTAGAGATGAACACCTCATGCACAGAAAACATTTTACAAAAGTAACACTACAATAATACACTTTAACAATTAATGAGGGAATAAAAAAAAAATCAACAAAAGAAAACAAAAATAAATGCTCAGAAAACAGTTTGAGGGTACATTGCCAATTCTAGATGCGAATTTTACATTCAAGCCGAAATTAGTTAAAAAAATGACGCACAGATATTTTACATCTATTTGTTCGTAAACATTGACTACAATCACAATGAATGAAAGTTTGCTAGACAAAAAGAGGAAAAAAGGTTATATCACAGGGATTTAATTAATTTTATAACACACATGGACAAAAAAAAAAAGTCTGAAATAAGTGATATACAATATACAGTTAATCCATAATACACATCACCCCGCAAAATACAAAGGGCTGTCTTTTGGCGTTTTAGAAAATTTATAATATTTTATGAGTCATTGAATTGTAATGCATTTGGCGCTTAATACATATTTACAATAATTATACACTCAAAATGTTGCTAGTTTATATGCGCTTTTAAAGTTTGCAAGTATGCGGTGATAAAAATTAACCAAAACGAAATGAAGTCTGGAAGGGAGTGGAGGAGAACAGGCCCTTTTCACTCTTGGCCCTAGCCTCTTCCCAGCTATGACCATGGAAAATCAATGCAGTGTCATCGGCGAATGTAAATACTTTCCCGCTATCAAGTTCTAAGTTACATAACTCATTGATGTAGATTAAGAAGAGGCTAGGACCCAGAACACTTCCCTGAGGAACTCCGAACGTAATAGTAGCATCCGAGCTTATATGGTCACCTATCTTGACTCTTTGTGTCCTGTTTTGCAGGTAATCCCTGAATAGCTCTAGCACCACACCACGTATGCCAAGCTTTTCCATCTTGTGTAGGAGTGTCGGTACAGAGACTGTGTCAAATGCCTTGGCTAGGTCTATGAAGATGCCAAGGCACTTGTTTTTTATGTCAAGGTGACTAGCAACCGCATTGGTTAGGGCAGAAACTGCATCTGTCGTGGATTTTCTACGTCTGAAGCCAAATTGGTTAGGTGAAAGTAGGTAAGTAGTATATAGTTGGTAAGTACACACGTACCGGTCTCCTTGTCGTCGGTGAGGGTGACGCACACGGAGACGCGCAGGTACACGTGCACGTGCGCCCACACGAGGTACATGGCGGCCTCCACCGCGTGCTCGCAGTACTGCAGCTCCAGCCGCCGCGCCTGCACGCGCGTCTGAAGGAGCGACACCACTTGCGCACGCATCTCTATGGGGGAGGTCGCCGTTGAGTCTTCGGGGAGGAGTTTCTTCATGTCTGTGGATAGAAATGGATTTTTAAGTAAATTCTTACATGCGGTCGTAAACCGTATTCTCTTTTGAGGTGGGTAGAAAGTTTACAACTACCAAACAACATTTTTTGCTTTTTTTACTTTGATAAGATAGCAAGGTCTTAGGCTGCTTTGATGGCATGGAAGATGCAGAGCATTCCATTCAGGTAGATAAAACACATACGAAATGTCATGCATCTGATGGTTACATAAAAAAGTCACATTACAAATACTGGACGGTCGCCAGCCGGAGACTGGGATTTCGTCATTTGTGCGGCAGTACATAACATAACATAACATACCGTGCGAGGTGCACGCTGGCAGCGCGTGCAGCTGGTGCAGCGCGGTAGAGAGCAGCTTGGCGGAGAGCTGAGCGCGCTGGGCGGCGGCCTGCAGTAGTTGCAGCACGGCGCCGCAGTGCGGGGCGGCGCTGGCGTCGCGCGCGTCGCTCGGCGCGAGAGTGGGACGGAAGAGCACCCGCGATCCGTCCCGCTCTATTATGTTGCGCGCGTATGTTAACAGGTTACATACTATCTGTAACGTTAATTCGAGATGTCACGATGATGTTTAAAGATGTAACGGTCTGGAGACAATATTGTCTATTTTGAAAAGAGACAGATTGATATTTCGGATATTGTAATGAGAAGTCTGCAAGCGGAAATGAAAAATTCTAATGGAATCTTTCGGAAGACATACTTTGACAAATTACAGAACATCAGCCATTCTAGTGCGCTGACGACCACGCGTCTTATTGCTGACCATTTTGTGTGGCCCAGCACTCGAAAAGATTGCAAACTTTCGGCTCGGGGTTGTATTTCATGTCAGCACAACAAAATTTCGCTACACTTAATTTCACCGCTGTTAGCACAATTTGGCGATCTATCCGGCAGGTTCCGTCACATACACCTAGACATCATAGGACCACTGCCATGATGTACCATCACAGCCTAAGTAGAAGCTGACAAATTAGTGAACGGTTGGATTGCTCGTTTTGGTGTACCGTCGATCATTACATAATTATGTCACAGTGCATTTTTCCCCAGTTGGTTAGGACATTGCAGGCTAAATCACCTGATTGTCTGAAAAGAAAAATGATTCCGTTCTTAGGATGACAGGTTAAGCCGTTGGTCCCGGCTACTATCTCTGGTGGTAGTCGTTACATAAAAACCACGTCAGAGGCCGTAAGGCGGTCTGAAAAAACTCTGACATCAGGGATCAACCCACACGATAAGAAAGTAAATGGTGGGAATGAGTGATTGGCCTATGGGCGAAAGGGCTACAATAGTACATTACTGCTATACTATATTAATGCAGCGGCCAACAACAGAGGCATTGTTGGACGAACGTGTAAATGTGGGCCGAGGCGAAGCCGAGCTCAATCTTGCTCCTAGTTGTGGCCAAGGCTTGTATAGTACTTTTCTCAAATAATTCGCGAAAATTAAAACTCTTCAAAATCATTTCAAAATCAATGACGAACAACGAACAACAATTTTTTTTTCTATTTGCAAGCCAGTTCGAAATTTACATAAAACCTTTGATAAGTTACCTCCTTGGTCGCCATGTTTCGGAGTAAAAGATCGTTCCATTTTTAAATTACACGACAGATATGAGTTTACTATGTAATTTATTTGGCCGCTAAACACGACAGATATGGATTTTCATACAACATTGCCGGCCGCTGCGCGCATGTATTTGGCCAGTACAGCAATTTCGATTTATCTCGAAGAAGGTTTTCAAAATAATGCTCAAATTTCCAAGCATGTTTGAGAAAAGTACCTTGTAGTGCCTGCGACAGTCGTGCTCGGCGGGGTGGGGCGGCGGGCGCTGGAAGCGCGGCACGAGCGCCAGCACGAGGCTCTGCACGCGCTGCACGCTGGCCGCGCTGTGCTGCAGCGCCGTGTCCGACTGCACCAGCCCGAACACCTCGCGGTTCGATGCCCGCGCTATCACTGACGTTATCGCTTCTAGTTCTATGAGTAGACCTTCCGGTGAGTTTGGATGTGCCGCTCTGAAAACATTACGCAATAGAAACATTAGACGTAGTGTCAAGATCGTAGCAGCTAAGATCTGTGGTTTAGGCTTATTATGATAGGAAAGATTTACTTGTATGTATTAAGTGTACAGGGTGTAACAAAACACCCTAGTAATACTTAAGGGGGTGCTTCAGACCATCGAACTGAACAACTTTCAGTATGGAGCCAACATCGAAATCGCGAAAAAAAATCCGCTCTTTCATACAAAACTGCAGTACCATCTCGACTCAAATGTATGGGACAGCAGATTTTTTTTTTTTGACGTTGCCTCCATAGCGAAAATTGTTCTGATTTATGGTCTGAAGCACCCCCTTAAGTATTACTAAGGTGTTTTGTTACACCCTGTATATATAAAAAAATAAGATTAAATACAGGCCGCATTTTTAGTGAAAAAATTGCAGCAAGAGTTTCCCAACTCAGAGTCTCTTTTAAACTCAAGTTTTCGTGCCCAATGCGGCCATCAAATTAGGCGATTTCAGTGCGACAGCAGCACTCTAAATTGCCAAATGTAAAGGCAGTCTGAGACAAATCTAAACTACGAGCTTTTACCCGCGACTTTGTCAGCACACATTATATACCAGATTTTAGTGGCTTGGAATGAGAAGTGTCAGTTTGGCAAAATGACAGAAACTTGTTGTTCCAACTGTAGGCAACGCTGCCTAAACTATTGTTAAATACCTAAGTATAGATCCCTAGATATAACTACGGAGACGCTAAGCAATGTACCTACGCACTGATGCGGTTTAGCGGTCACTTTATTATGTAATAAAGATCGATGTAGTGAGGAGTGTATGTGTGTTTCTTATGCTTTTTCTAAAGTATCGTCAGTCGCGAACGCACTGTGCTACGGAGCGCACCCGCAGCCCTTTAAAAGCCGGTGTTTTCTTTCAAATCGCGACCCCTATGTTTTCCACAGCCCGCCAAACAAGATACATCCCCTACACCAACCTTAATCATTAAAAGCTCGGAATCCGCCTTTAAGATGACAATAGATAAACCTATGGGGTTACAGTATGAAAGGTACCTGAGCACACAGTCGATGCACTCGACGTGGCTGAGCAGCAGGTGCGTGACGTGTATGACGCAGCTGTGGTTCTGAGTGCCCAGCGTCGTCAGCAGCGCGTCGCACAGCGCCAGCGCCGGCACTAGGATCTGACGGAACCTGAGGGGTTACAACAATAGTCACTTTACTACGGTACGCAGGTTGGGTTTCAAGGCAAAGTCCGAACATGTTTGGCTTTTTAGGGTTAAGACACATTGACCGACTGCGAATGACGGCGGTTTCATACAAAAAGTACGTTTAGTATGGGACACCGTCGGCATCCTCCGCCGTCGAACACGGCGAACGGCGCCGGACGCCTTCCCATACTAATCTTGGTTTTTTGTATGGGCCCGCCATCGTCGGTCAATGTGTAAGGTCGAGTCTGACCAGTACGGCTTTTTGTAACTAAAATTGCAGACACTACACTTGAAGAACTATCCAACTAACTTCGCACGTAATCACACATCGTGAGAGAGGTCCGATCGAATGGAACAAATGGCGCGGCTCCACCGATTTTTATGTAATTTACAGAGTACCTATGTAAGGATTTTACGCAAAAACCGCACTCATGACTATGGTTCTCTATCTGTCCAACATTGGGACTCAAATGTCGGACAATGCCATTTTCAATGACTATTTCCGGCCTTGCGGAAAAATCACCTGGCAACCATAAACACAAGGGTCCAGCGCAATCATGTTCGCGAGACAAGAAAGCGCGCCCTGCGCCAGGACAGTATGGTCCTTCGAACTGCAACAGGTATTTGGTGTGTTTGTATCTCTCTTACGATAGCGGATCGGTTGCCGGCCTCCCACAAGCGGGTCTCACCGGTTAAATTGAGAAGTCGCATTAATATCGTATTGGAGGTGCAAGCGCACTGGATAGCCAACAGCGACCTGCGGATTACTTCAACTGCCAACGGTCAACATCAACTAGCAGCGGTAAACATCAAACTTAAAACTTACACCGCAAACATCAAACTTATTCAACGAATATTCAAATTATAACTGGAAGAGCATCTACAACTAGCAGCAATGAGCAGCGTCGATCAACTAATTGCTTCGCAAGTAACTGTCTTCAATGACTTGAAGAAAATCTGTTCAGACTACCGAAAGGATGGATCGGTTAAGAAGAACTTACAATATCTGGAGAAGCGTTCGAGCGTACTTAACTCTACATGGGACTTATTCGAGCGTAATCATCAACTAATCGAGCAAACTGGAGTGGTGGATATTCCATATTTCCGAGAACAGGTGTACACGAAAGCCAAAAACATGTATGACAACATAATAGGAGATATGCAGGCGCAAAAAAGCGCTTTGATAGCAGCATCAATGGGAGGTGGTGAAGAAGAGTCCGAATTTACTTTTGAAGATGCGTTATTCGATGTTCCGGCTCCGGAAGCAAGGGATAGCAAGGAGAGAACGAGAGAGCTTTTGCGTCAACAATCATGTAACTTCAAAGCTTTCGCAAGAGTCATCGCGAAAGTGAGCTTCAGTAGCAGTACGGAGAAATGGGAGCTGGAAGATAATTTGAACGTTATGAAAAGTAAGTGGGGACAAATTGAAAAGCTTCATTGGCATCTGGACTACATCTTAACGGATGACGGAACAGAAGGAAAAGAGTATAGAGAGAAATACAGCCGCATGGAAAATGTGTACGACGATCTGAGAAAGAAGTTGAATCATAACATTTGGAACAATGCGCATTACGAAAAGGCGACACCAAAGATTGTAATTCCCGACTTCTATGGTAATTACAATCAATGGACAACGTTTAAAGATCTTTACATCGAGAGTGTGCATAACAACCCGCTGCTCTCGAATGCACAGAAAATGCAACATCTAAAAACCAAGCTAAAGGGTGACGCTGAAAAACTAGTCCAGCATCTCGGAATAAGCGCAGACAACTATACTTCATGTTGGGAGATCATCACGCATCGCTACGATAACAAGCGACTACTGTTTACATCGTACATAAACACACTTCTTAACCAGCCCACCATACAACAGGCAAACGCCGTGGGGATAAGAAAACTTCACGACGTAATGCAAGAATGTCTGAACGGACTAGGAAACATTGGTATCGACATAACTACTTGGGATCCGATTATCGTCCATTTACTCGTTCAAAAGCTGGATAGCGCAACTTACAACGAGTATATGAAAGACCTCAAGGACCCTAGAGATTTGCCTGACCTTGAGGAATTCTCGAAATTTTTGGAGTCTAAGTTTATGGCACTGGAAGCATTACAAGGCGGCACGAACCATAGAACATCAAACTTTTCATCAAACTCAAACAAACATCAAACTTTTCATCAAACATCGAACAAGCCGCATAACAACAATCAGTCACTACGCAAACATTATAACAATTATAATGTATCTAGGTCAACGTATTACAAACCACATAACTCGCCCAAGGCCTTCTTTACTACAACGCGGACATGCCCACTATGCAAATCTGAGCATCCATTAATGCAGTGTCCGAAGTTTTTAGACATGAACGCAGCAACGCGCCTTGACACAGTTCGTAATCTGCAAGTATGCACAAATTGCTTGTATCGTCATGCTGGAAAGCAATGTTTATCACGGAAGAAATGTAAACTGTGTCACAAGTCACATCATACACTCATGCATGGCACAGAAATGGAACAACCAAACAACAATGGGGGTGTCCAGCAACCAGCCATCATGGCCCCGCCACATGTGAACAACCTTACTAGTGGAGAGAAAGAAGTTTTATTGACAACTGTACAACTAAAGGCGAAAACTATTGACGGCGATTACATCAACTTAAGAGCTTTACTTGACCAAGGCTCACAAGTCAGTCTAATAACGGAAGATGCGGCCCAACGACTGAGGTTACCGCGTCGTAAAGTCAGCGCCGTGGTCTCTGGAGTCGGAAGTCTCTCAGGAAACTGCAAGGGATCAATTAACTTAGAATGCAAGTCTATTCATTCAGACTACACATTCAAAACAGAAACATTGGTGATGAACAAATTAATCAGCAACTTACCAAGTACTTCATTCTCTATAGAAAACTGGCACTACTTAACTAACTTAAAACTAGCCGATCCACACTTCAACGTATCGGGCCCAGTTGACATACTTTTGGGCGCCGATATATACTCAGAGATGATACTTAGCGGAGTAATGAAAAGCGACGACAACAATCATCCCGTAGCTCAGCAAACTAGAGTTGGGTGGATCCTGAGCGGGAACGTGAAAACATTTAACTGTCTTGTGACTCTCAACGAATTGGAGAACATGTCACGTTTCTGGGAAACTGAAGAAATTCCCGAGAATACAACATCAACTAGTGATAATGATTACTGTGAAAAGTATTACGAAAAAACAACAATGAGACTACCCGACGGGAAGTACGTGGTAAAAATGCCCATGAAACCTGACTACAAAGCGAACTTGGGTCCTACGAAGCCGCAAGCACAGGCCCAATTTCTTCAGCTGGAACAAAAAATGCGTAAAAATAAGGAATTTGAAACTGAGTACAAACGATTTATGAACGAGTATATAGCTATGGGTCATATGAAACCAGTAACTAGCGAAACAAAAGCAAAAGGTCAAGTTTATCTACCTCATCATGGCGTGCTTAGGGCTGAATCAACTACGACAAAGCTGAGAGTCGTTTTTAATGCATCATACAAAAATAAAAACGAGTACAGCCTCAATGACCTCATGTACACCGGCCCTAATTTACAGAAAGACATGCTAACCCTACTGATAAACTGGAGAGTGCATAAATACGTATTTACTGCGGACGTAGAGAAGATGTACAGATACATAGGATTAAATGAGAATCAGCAAAACCTTCAAACAATATACTGGAGAGATTCCCCACAGCATCCTTTACAAGAATGGCAACTATGCACGGTCACCTATGGCACGAAATCTGCGCCTTATCTCGCTATGCGTACACTACATCAACTAGCACGAGATGAGGAAGCCAACTATCCGGTGGCTGCGAAGGTCCTACGACACTTTTTCTACATGGACGATTTGGCATACGGTCACGACGATATCGAGGAATCCAAAAAGCTGGTCAAGGAATTAATCGAACTGCTAAAAAGAGGAGGGTTTAACTTAAGAAAATGGACTAGTAACGATCCAACAATCCTAGAGGACTTGACTGATGAGCAAAAGAGCAACAAAAACACTATAAACTTCAAGCAAGAGAATCAAGATCAAAGTACAACTAAAATGTTGGGCATAAGCTGGAATCCCGCACAAGATTCGTTCTCATTCCGATGCAAGCTCAACGAGAGAAATAAACATACCAAGCGAACGGTACTAGCCGACATAAGCAAGCTCTACGACCCACTCGGCTGGCTAGCACCTATAATAATTAAAGCGAAGATACTATTCCAGAGAGTCTGGGCAAGCAAGATAGGTTGGGATGAAACCCTTCCGAGCGAGATGTTAAAGGAATGGGAAAATCTAAGAAACGACCTCACGAACATAAACAACATCAAACTTCCACGTTGGCTACGCTGCATTAATAACAAGATTGAAATACACGGATTCTGTGATGCAAGCGAGAAAGCCTACGCCTGCGCTATCTATAGTCGAGTATTAAACGAGAACGACGAGTACGTTATAACTTTGATTGCAGCAAAGACAAAGGTCACACCCCTGAGTAAGAAGGTCACGTTACCACGCTTAGAACTGTGTGGAGCACTACTACTCGCTAAGCTATTAGAAAAACTAAAAGCCACATTAAATCAGAAAGAAGTTAAAGTACATTGCTGGTGTGATTCAAAAGTAACATTAGCGTGGATTAGCGGCAATGTAAACAAGTGGGAAAGATACATCGCAAACCGAGTGACCCAGATAAGAAACATAGTTCCGGCTAGCGACTGGTCCTATGTAAAGTCAGACGAGAACGCAGCGGACTGCGCTACCAGGGGCCTCTTACCCTCTCAACTTCTACCCTTCCAGCTCTGGTGGGAGGGGCCGCAATGGCTGAAAACAAATTACAGAAAAAATAATCAAGTAAACGAAACATTTACAACAAATGAAGATAGCAAGACGAATTGTTATGTTATGAAAAATGACACCACAGAAAGTGAAATTATAAATTCATTATTAAATAAATATAGCCAACTAAGGCGTGTAACACGAGTCGTCGCTTGGATTTTGCGAGCCGCAGCAATATTACGTAACAAGCAGAAGAGAACCGACTCGGAAGTAAGGGAAGTGACTAATCTAACACTTCAAGAGATTACCCGAGCGTCGGAATTAATTTTCAAAACTATTCAAAAGCAACATTTTAGAGAAGAAATCGAGCGACTTAACAAAAATACTAACATTCCGAAAAAGAGTAATCTGACCAAATTGACCCCTTTCATCGATGACAAAGGTTTACTTCGAGTTAGAGGGCGCTTATTTAACTCTATGATGCCAGCAGAAGCGAAAGAACCAATCATTATTCCGGCAGCGGGAAGGTTAACAGAGCTCCTAATCCAGGAGGCACATCAAGAAACTCTCCATGGAGGGGCTCGCCTCTGTCTTGCCTATTTACGGCAAAAGTTTTGGATAATTGGCGGAAACAAAACTGTAAAGAAGCAATTACGTCAATGCGTACGATGTCATCGCTATAAACCGCACCGGAACCAACAACTAATGGCAGATTTACCAAAAGTAAGAGTAACGCCGGGGAAAGTGTTCAGCAGCACGGGGGTGGATTTTACAGGATACGTTGATATAAAGATAAACAAAGGACGAGGAGTCAAAACCTGTAAAGCCTATATTGCCATATTTATATGCATGGTAACGAAGGCGATCCATCTAGAGTTGGTATCTGATTTATCAACACAAACATTCCTCGCCGCGTTCAAACGAATGTGTGCAAGACGGGGCACACCAAAACATATGTATTCAGACAACGGGACAAACTTTGTGGGCGCAGCTAAGGTCCTACAGGAAGAGTTTCGCCGCAACAAAACATTTGAAACATCAGAATTCTTCGACGAAATGGCTCATATGTCAGTGGAGTGGCATTTTAATGCCCCACTCTGGCCGTCTGCGGGGGGCCTATGGGAGGCTGGAGTAAAATCAATGAAGTACCATCTCAAGCGAGTGCTCGGGGAGCAGAAACTTACCTTCGAGCAGTTTACTACCCTACTAGCCCAAATCGAAGCATGTTTAAATTCACGCCCGCTATGCCCACTATCGGAAGATATTGAAGACTTAGAATATTTAACGCCTGGTCACTTTCTCGTCGGCGGGCCACTCTTATCCCTTCCCCAAGAAGAAGAAGACATCAACCAGTATGATCTAAGGAATAGATGGAGGTTAATTGAGCAAATGAACATACACTTCTGGAAACGCTGGTCAAATGAATACCTCCACGAAATGCAGATCCGTTCCAAATGGCAACGTCCTGAGAGAAACCTAGAAAAAGGAGATGTTGTGCTGGTAAAAGAGGAGAACTTACCAGCAGGAAAATGGGCACTAGGAAAAGTATCAGAAGTACATTCAGGAAGCGATGGCCACGTGCGAGTGGTCTCTATTAAAACGAAGAAAGGATACATCAAACGACCGATCAGTAGACTCGCTCCACTTCCAAAGCAAGAGGAAGAGCCCGTACAAGCAATACGAAGTAATAACAAGAACAAGAGCACTATAAAAGGCAGCCTATTCACATTATTAACAGTTATGCTTCTGATGATTGGAACTGTCAGCTCAGCACCGACTCAAAACTACAAAGTAACCCCTATAGAAAACAACAAACCTATATATTTTGACGAAATAGGGCAATTACAACTTATTCACGATGAATGGACACTGCTTATATACTACAATCTAACTACATATTGGCAAGCAACAGACAAACTACATACCTACATAGATCATATCGACAAAATATGCCAGCGAATGAGTTATGTACCCTGTGACGCTCTCGTTAAGCAACTACGTCACGAACTACGTCAGTTAAACGAGTACAACTCCTTACTTTTATCTCAACATTTGCAACGACAAAAACGAGGCTATTTCGATGGAGTCGGGAAATTAACAAGAACTTTATTCGGGGTCTTAGATGAAGAATTCGCCGAAAAGTATGAAAACGACATAAAAATCTTACAAACAAACGAAGACTACTTACTACAACTCTTGAAGAATCAGACCGTCATCACCGAGGCTGAAAATAACATAATTAAAAGGAGCGACGAATTCATGAATAATCAATTTGAGGTCATGCATGCCTACATGAACATTACAAGCAAGGAAATAGAAAAGATTGAAAACAAAGTGCAGATGTTATTTACCGTAAAAGCAACATTTTAGAGAAGAAATCGAGCGACTTAACAAAAATACTAACATTCCGAAAAAGAGTAATCTGACCAAATTGACCCCTTTCATCGATGACAAAGGTTTACTTCGAGTTAGAGGGCGCTTATTTAACTCTATGATGCCAGCAGAAGCGAAAGAACCAATCATTATTCCGGCAGCGGGAAGGTTAACAGAGCTCCTAATCCAGGAGGCACATCAAGAAACTCTCCATGGAGGGGCTCGCCTCTGTCTTGCCTATTTACGGCAAAAGTTTTGGATAATTGGCGGAAACAAAACTGTAAAGAAGCAATTACGTCAATGCGTACGATGTCATCGCTATAAACCGCACCGGAACCAACAACTAATGGCAGATTTACCAAAAGTAAGAGTAACGCCGGGGAAAGTGTTCAGCAGCACGGGGGTGGATTTTACAGGATACGTTGATATAAAGATAAACAAAGGACGAGGAGTCAAAACCTGTAAAGCCTATATTGCCATATTTATATGCATGGTAACGAAGGCGATCCATCTAGAGTTGGTATCTGATTTATCAACACAAACATTCCTCGCCGCGTTCAAACGAATGTGTGCAAGACGGGGCACACCAAAACATATGTATTCAGACAACGGGACAAACTTTGTGGGCGCAGCTAAGGTCCTACAGGAAGAGTTTCGCCGCAACAAAACATTTGAAACATCAGAATTCTTCGACGAAATGGCTCATATGTCAGTGGAGTGGCATTTTAATGCCCCACTCTGGCCGTCTGCGGGGGGCCTATGGGAGGCTGGAGTAAAATCAATGAAGTACCATCTCAAGCGAGTGCTCGGGGAGCAGAAACTTACCTTCGAGCAGTTTACTACCCTACTAGCCCAAATCGAAGCATGTTTAAATTCACGCCCGCTATGCCCACTATCGGAAGATATTGAAGACTTAGAATATTTAACGCCTGGTCACTTTCTCGTCGGCGGGCCACTCTTATCCCTTCCCCAAGAAGAAGAAGACATCAACCAGTATGATCTAAGGAATAGATGGAGGTTAATTGAGCAAATGAACATACACTTCTGGAAACGCTGGTCAAATGAATACCTCCACGAAATGCAGATCCGTTCCAAATGGCAACGTCCTGAGAGAAACCTAGAAAAAGGAGATGTTGTGCTGGTAAAAGAGGAGAACTTACCAGCAGGAAAATGGGCACTAGGAAAAGTATCAGAAGTACATTCAGGAAGCGATGGCCACGTGCGAGTGGTCTCTATTAAAACGAAGAAAGGATACATCAAACGACCGATCAGTAGACTCGCTCCACTTCCAAAGCAAGAGGAAGAGCCCGTACAAGCAATACGAAGTAATAACAAGAACAAGAGCACTATAAAAGGCAGCCTATTCACATTATTAACAGTTATGCTTCTGATGATTGGAACTGTCAGCTCAGCACCGACTCAAAACTACAAAGTAACCCCTATAGAAAACAACAAACCTATATATTTTGACGAAATAGGGCAATTACAACTTATTCACGATGAATGGACACTGCTTATATACTACAATCTAACTACATATTGGCAAGCAACAGACAAACTACATACCTACATAGATCATATCGACAAAATATGCCAGCGAATGAGTTATGTACCCTGTGACGCTCTCGTTAAGCAACTACGTCACGAACTACGTCAGTTAAACGAGTACAACTCCTTACTTTTATCTCAACATTTGCAACGACAAAAACGAGGCTATTTCGATGGAGTCGGGAAATTAACAAGAACTTTATTCGGGGTCTTAGATGAAGAATTCGCCGAAAAGTATGAAAACGACATAAAAATCTTACAAACAAACGAAGACTACTTACTACAACTCTTGAAGAATCAGACCGTCATCACCGAGGCTGAAAATAACATAATTAAAAGGAGCGACGAATTCATGAATAATCAATTTGAGGTCATGCATGCCTACATGAACATTACAAGCAAGGAAATAGAAAAGATTGAAAACAAAGTGCAGATGTTATTTACCGTAAATGACATACATTCGGCCTCAATTACAGCGACACTAATTATAAACAATCTGCAACGTATACAAAGAATGTTACTAGACGCCCTATCAGATATCTATAAGGGGCATCTAGACGTTTACTTATTTTCAGCATCGCAACTTATTAATCAACTAACAATAATAAAAGGAAAGCTTCCACGAGGATTGTCTCTACCTGTAAAAGATATACAGGAGGATATTCAGGAAATTTACAAACATCTCTACGTCAAGGCAAGGATCACCGATAATTACCTATTATTTGAGATACATATACCATTGATCAACGAGGAAGAATACACAATATACAGAGTGATCCCGATCCCATTCAAGAGACAAGGTCAACTGAAAGTAGTACAACCATCGTCAAACAAAATCGCCATCAACTTCATACAAAAGTCATACATTATTATAAACGATAATGACGAGCATCATTGTACTACCTATAGCATAGATAAGTTCATATGCATGGCGCGCCAACCTGTCTACAACTTACACGACAAGAATGCGCCGTGCGAAGTGAATGTATTCAGTCAGCAAACTCCATTGTCCTGTGTCATCAATGACATAGAGTGCAAGGACACCTGGACTCAACTTCATAAGCCGTATTGGTGGTTGTTTACATTCTGCGATAAAAATATAATGAGCATAATTTGTGCCGATCAAGTTACACCGATTGTCATAGACGGAACAGGTGTCATTGCACTCAAGCCGCAATGCATTCTACAAAAGAATGATGCAACCATATATACCTACAGTCATTTAGGAAGTAGAATAACTTTGGACTCGGAAATAGAAGTACCGACCATTAACAACTCAATCAACAACATCTTCGATCTGAACTGGAAAAATAAAGAGATCAACATCACTGAGAAGAAAACATTTACTTCAAAGGATTTCATTAAGATACAAGAACAGTTAACCTATCAGAAAGAGAAGGAAAAATTGCCTGTCTCAACAGGATTGAACGTCCACGACATATATCACTATTCTGTTACATCTTTGCTGCTTGGGAGCGCACTTGTGGTCGCTCTCGTTATATGGATGAAGAAAAAATGCAAGAGAGAAACAAAAATACCTACACCTACCAAGAACAAAGAAAAGAGCACAGTGGAGATAGAGGTGAAAGAGATAAGTAGGCCAAGGCCTCAACGTGAACACACCTACAGCACACCTTCGAAGACAGTACCGAGGAGTCGAGATAGAGAGTTCGCGTTTTATGATTAGCTTAAGTAATTTTTTGCTTTGTAATGAATGCTCATTTGCGCTTGATTATTGACTAGAATTAGGATAGCCCTTGTATTATGATTGTACTTTAATAACAAACTTTTTTATGCTTTATTTTTCCCTCGGGAGCATGTTACGGTAGAACCGAACAATATTTTGCCCGCGTTGCAACCTAGTTTCCGCACCTAGCGATAGATACGTAATTATACATAAATTAGCGTTAGCGACCTACATAATTTTAGTGTAAACTTAGAGTAGACACAGATGAGCATTCAACATCTAACTTTGTAACATTTTACTAGTAATAAACTTTATTGTGAATCTGTGTGGTTTACATCTCAACATCAAGACTACAGCGCGGGCCCCTACAGTATCTATGTTGTATCAGACTATACTATAACACAGACCTGTTGGCGACTGAAGGCACAAACTCAGTGTCGTGTCTGTTCGCATAGCCGGTGTGTATGTCGGGGTGGCAGTCCAGCGCGGTCATGTTCGCGAGACAGGAGAGCGCGCCCTGCGCCAGCACTGTCTCCGCTCCGAGGCGGGTGCCCGCTATCTTTATCAGGAGCGCCATCTTTGACTCGTAGATGTAGAGGACTCGAAGGGACTTCGGGTTTGGTTCTAGGGTCTGGAAAAAAGATAATATCGTCATATTTGTTTCGGTAACAGCATCGACGCTAATACCGCTAAGAATTTCATACAATAATCAATTTAATAGTTTAGTAAATTATATCCTGGACAATGTCATGGACAATTAGTAAGAATATTTACTTAGGAACAAGATGGTAGGTTTCCTAGGAAAGTTGTTACATGTATTGCTGGGACTTAAACAAGTGCAGATTTATTTCTATGCAATGCTAAAATCGGATAAAATTTTGATAAGAAAATAACATATTTGAAGGTTTCATACGTTTAGTTATTTTCTTATTAAAATTTTATTTATTTATACAAAACTCACCTCTTTCAACCCCTCATCATCTTGCAGCAAACTGTCAATCAAACTTCTCAAGTATCCCTGATTGGTCAACGTATTCATCCACTCCGTCCTAGGGTTTATCTCTATCAGTGTATCTAAACACGACAGCGCGACCATCCTACAAACATCATGGCCACCTCCTATACAGTCACTGCATACTATCGAACAGAGGTTATCACCAAAACCACTTATGACATCTATAACCATTGACTTTAAGGACGATTCTTCTCTGCTAGGCCGCGATTTTGAACTATCGAGTCGGCTTACATAAGTCGTATTAACTTCTTCTTCAGGTTCCGCCGGACTGGCTTTTAAATTGACTATATTTAAATAGTTTAACAAAGCCCCGTATAGATTAACGCGCATTTTTTGCGTACATCCGCCCGATACTAGAATCCAGCTTAGAATTTTGTGTAGAATAAACTTTAGGGTCAGTGAATTCGTTTGCATGATTTGGTTTGACGGTCCGAAGAATGTTGTTTCGAAATCTGTCGATTTGAGATTCGATTCTCGCTTCTGTAAGATGTAGCAGTGTCTAAGGTTTACTAGTAGTAACAATATAGTTCCGGAAGCCAAGTTTCCAAGCTGTGGCAGGACTTCGGCGGGTGGTATTTTGTTCAGTAAGTCTTGTAGGATGTTGAGGAGGAGGTTTTTTCTAGATTCAAGATTGAGCATGTCCTGGGGAGCGACGCAGAAGAGTATTTCGGTCAGTTGTCGCCAGGAGTCGTAGTAGTGGGTGAGTGTGGCGGCGAGGTTGCGTTGTCGGTTCACTTCTGTTACGTAGTCTAACACCTGGAAAGAATTCATATTCAATTATTGTAGTGAAGAAAATGTTGAATTGGGTCTGGTGACCAGAATACGCAAATATGTAAATCATTCATGACTTTTGTTCAAATAAACGTATTCTTAGCACAAGTTCAAGGTCATCATCATCATCATCATCAGCCTGGTAAACCCCACTGCTGGGTATAGGCCTCTTCATTTCAAGGCCAGTTCAAGGTGTTACAGAAAAATTTAGTCATATTTAATTTATTTGGGTGGTTTATGAAATCTCATGAAATCCCAATTGTATTCAGCCCTAATCCCAAGTTAGGAAACAGAAAATAATAATATGGCGAGCTGACGGTGAATGGCGACACCGCGGACCCCTATCCAGGGGGACCATACAGACATGCGCTCACACACACACACACACACCCACACACACACACCCACACCCACACACACAGTAACACAACCCCCTACCTCTGGCTTGCCTTAATTGGCCGTCCAGAGTGGAATCGCAAGAGCAGAACCTATGCTCTAGGTTGGAAGTGTATTGCACGTAATGGCGTAATAACGGGGAAACCCACTCACGGGGGTAAACCCCGCGATGGTGAAACCGGAGCCGCACCTCTCGACAACCTTCAGCCGCTCAATGAGATGTTGCCCCATTGTCGCACCTTGTGCATGCGGCCGTTTTATGGGGCCCACTCGATGAGTCGGCGAGTCACCGCCTGCCCTATTTACAATTTTGAGACTAGTTGTCATGGCAGGCGTCCGTTAGTCTCCTCCCATAGCCCAGTATCCATCCATCCAACTTTCACCTCCATAGCCCAAGACCTTATTTTTCCATCGCGGCCATAGCGCCGTACTCCAATAGTCTTTACACATGGCGGGGACCATCCCCGTGTGTATCATGTTGTGCGCTCGGGGATGGTATCCGCCATTTGTGTATCCCTTACATTTAGATTAACTTGTCTTTTGAACGGGCCTCTACATGTTGGCTTCGGCCCCATGCACGCCTTCCAAAGGTCCGGGACTTAATTGCCCGTGATTACGGAACGTAAGACATACAATAATAATAATAATATAATAATTTCTTTATTTGCAGGCAAAAAACCCATATTTGTACAATATACATGTCATATCAAATAACACTTACATACATATTTTAATTAAAATGTAAAAATAAAAATAAAATCAAGATATTTATCAATTTTAAAATCATAAAATCACGTCTTATTTACTTTCGATTCTCGCTCCGATGAACGGACAGCCAAAATCACCGTTACTTCCAACACCCTAAGACTATCTACAATCCCTTTAAATATGAAATGAAATTATTTATTTGCGATTTGAACACAGTTAAACACCTTTTTATTAAACCAGTTGAATTAAACCCAATTAATTATTATGCCCTTTGCGTGAATCGAACCCACCCCATCAGAAATAGGATAAACAAGATATTCTATCGGTTCATCTTATGACAGTGGCGGTCAGTGATGGAGCGCTGCTTAAAGAATAAGAAATAATAATATGTATCAGTACCTTTTGTATCTCCTGCACGACGAGGTTCCGCTGCGGCGCGGTCGCGTTCAGAGCGGTCAGCTCCCGCGCCAGCAGAGCGTGCACGCGCGACACGCTTATACGTTTACCGCCCAGACCTGCCAAGTTTACTGCATTTTTATAACATTTTAAAAACTGTAAGACCAATACAAATCTATAAGAATACTGTTTCAATCATTCATTCATCATCTTCAGGCTATTATACGTCCCACCGCAGTGCACAGGTCTACTCTTCAGGAAGGTGTATGGGCGTTAGTCCATAATCTCGTGCCCAAAGCGGATTGATAGACTTTTGAATGCAGTCGGTATTACAATTTAACTCATTGGTATACCTCTCCGCAACACGTCTCCACGCTCATCTACGAGCCGCAGCATCACTCCGCTCGTGCTACACTCACCGGTGGGCAGGTCGCAGGCGGCGATGGCGTGCCTGAGCTGATGCGCGTTGAATAGTTCCCAGCGCGGCTCCGCGGCCGCCTCCACGCTCACCGGCAGAGCCTCCAGTGTCCGCCGCAGCAGGCACCACTCCCACTCCTGAGGGCAACAAAATATTATTTGCTATAACCACTTGTCAGTCTGTCTTAATATGTCATAATATACGGGAAAATGCTTTTTCTCAAACATGCTTGGAAATGTGAGCATTATTTTGACAACCTTCTTCGAGATAAATCGAATTTGCTGTACTGGCCAAATGCATGCGCGCAGCGGCCGGCAATGTTGTATGAAAATCCATATCTGTCGTGTTTAGCGGCCGAATAAATTACATAGTAAACTCATATCTGTCGTAATTTAAAAATGGAACCATCTTAAACATGGCGACCAAGGAGGTAACTCATCAAAGGTTTTATTTAAATTTCGAACTGGCTTGCGAATAGAAAGGTGTTTATTGAAGAAAAAAAAAATTGTTCGTTGTTCGTCATTGATTTTGTAAAGAGTTTTAATTTCCGTGAATTATTTGAGAAAATTTACTGTTTTAATTTCCGCGCATTATTTGAGAAAAGTACTATACAAGCCTTGGCCACAACTAGGCATTGATGGACTTACGTATGTGTGCCTCGGCTTCGCCTCGGCCCACATTTACACGTTCGTCCATCAATGCCTCTGTTGCTGGCCGCTGCAGTAATGTACTATATATGTCAGGTCCAATCGATATTCGCTGATTGTGGGTGTGATTTTTTCCTCTAATACGTAGGCTTACCTACGTTGGCTTTGGTCTACGTTGGTTTAAGGTCTCCTTATGTATTCGATTGTAATGTGTTTCGGGAGGGACGCGTAGGCGACGACCACGCGCTCAGTGTCGTCAATTTCGCGTCAGCGCCATGGCCAGCCTGCGCGCCGTCAGCACAATCGGCCGCGACTTGTCGTATTGCACCAACACCCTGTCCGGTCTTGCTCGTTGCTTGCACACACACGAGTACCTGCGTGGGGTGGTGCGCGGTGTGCGTGAGGGCGGCGAGGAGCGCGTCGAGCGCCGCGTGGTGGCGCGCCGCTGCGGCCGCGCCGGCTTCACACGCACACGCTCGCAGCACCCACGAGCGAGCTGACAGCGTCACTACAGACGCAGTCTGTGAGCAAAGTGGGAACATTATATTAGCGTATAAGTGCCGCACGCGACTACATCTGCGTTGAAACTGAAACAAGTACTTGAAAACTGTAACTCATAACTTTTGATTGAGTGAGTCATTAGAAAAAACACAAAAAAACTGCATGTAATTGACCTGTACTGGACTATAATTTTAACTTAGTTTTGTAGCTGAACCTCCCTAATTCAAATAAAATAAAATGTCATTCTATTTCCAGTCCAGTAATTTATAATCAAAATTCACGATTGTAATTCGGCATGTTAAAGTTTAGAATATAATATCGCGTGCAAAAAGAAACAAAATCAATGCAAAAACGGAATCTAGAGGTGTGGGTTGGGCAGTTTTTCCTATCTTAATATACGAAGGGGTAAAACGAAAATTTTTGAATTTTGCGTTACGTAATTTACGTAAGTAGCCCGTAGTACAGTATCCCTAACCAAAGGAGTAACGTTTGTTGAGTGAGCAGTGAATGAATGAGTGAATAACCTCCA
Source organism: Agonopterix subpropinquella (assembly GCA_922987775.1). Taxonomy (NCBI): domain Eukaryota; kingdom Metazoa; phylum Arthropoda; class Insecta; order Lepidoptera; family Depressariidae; genus Agonopterix; species Agonopterix subpropinquella. Next base: position 26,702,189 of record OV277696.1, read on the forward strand.
GGTTGACAGTGGCGCGCACGTGGCGCGCTAGCAGGTGGTCGCGCGCGCGCAGTAGACGCAGCGCGGGCGCGGACGTGTTGCGCCGAGCGCACACCCAGTACAACAGTCTGTAGCAGCTCTCCACCAGGTTCGACGCCTCTCTGTCGAGAAAAGACGGTTCAGTTTATCATAACACATACTGTTAGCGGAAATGTGGTTTTTGGCGGACCCCCTACTTGTTCTATGAATTGCCTCTTTAGCTGCTGTCAATACTCACAGCTATCACTTCTCCCCCCACTCTCCGCACGAGGCGCATACGCCAATCCGAGCCGCCGATAGTTTTATATGACTATTATAAAACTGTAAATTTGAAAAAAGAATTTAGATTGTTTGTTTGTTTGTTTGGGTGTTTGTTTGTTCGAGTATCACGCAAAAACTACTGAACCGATTTTGATGAAACTTTTTTTGTTTGGTAGCGTAACATCTGACTTAAAATCTGGTATATAATTTATGAGGACGAAGTCGCGGGTAAAAGCTCGTTTTATATAATTATTCAGGAAAAGCATATTAAAAATGTATTTACCAGTATCTAGAGAGTTTCAGTCTAATATCACATACATACAGGTCGGCCAACGAATCATGGGCACTGGGGGAAAGTGGTAGGGATTTTTGCGCAGGTTGATGACGTAGGTAAAAGGCGACTTAACGGTCAATCGTCCGCCTCCCGCTTCCCCAGCCGAATTTAATTTCAGCGCAGCGGTGAGACTTAGACTCTCGCCTGATCAATCAATATTTACAGCCTGTATTCTGATCTGTACTGGCTGTCAATATTGTCTGTTATTGATTGATCAGAAATGACGACTCAACTAAACTCTTTCTTGGAGTGGATAATACCAATTTAACCTGAAATACATAATTTAATCCATACTTCATTTCATACGAAAAAATTTAGCAATAATGATGTTCACTTAAAATACCAAAAGTTTTATAAGCCTATGAATATAAATGAGTCGATAAATATCAAACAGCGGTAAGTCCCATCTATTTTAGGTTAAACTGGTCTTTTAAGTTCCAAGAAAGTATCAGAGTTGTGGCCAAGGAAAAGCCGGATGTAGGAAGGCAGACCACTAGGTCGTCACCCTGACGACATTGGTACCGATTCGGACTGTGCCACGACTTAACTAAATTTATTCCTGTCACTTTCTAAAATAAGATTAAGAAAAGAGACAGAAAACCAACAGCTGACTTTAGTGCTGTCAAAGTGACGTTACACGCCCAAAATAAGATGCCATCATAATGTACGCCGTCTTATTTAAGGCGTTTTTGGGCGTGTAACGTCACTTTGACAGCACTAAAGTCAGCTGTTGGTTTTCTGTCTCTTTTCTTAATCTTATTTTAGAAAGTGACAGGAATAAATTTAGTTTAGTTGGGAGCGTCGGTGGCGCGTTGCGGAGAGGTATGGACACCCAATCATGGGGGTCCGGGTTCAAATCCGCACGGACAACATGCCATGTACCAATGAGTTTTTCTAACTTATGTACGTAAAACCGACTGCTCTCAAACGGTGAAGGAAAACATCGCGAGGAAACCTGCATACACTGAAGAAGAAATTCTGATGTGTATGTGAAGTCTACCAACCCGCATTGGGCACGCGTGGTGGACTAATGCCCATACACCCTCCTTGAGGGTAGGCCTGTGCCCTGCAGTGGGACGTTTATAGGCTGATGATGATTTTAGAAAGTGACAGGAATAAATTTAGTTAAGTCGTAGCACAGTCCGAATCGGTACTATTGTGGGGATAAAGGGTTCGCATTAGATCAAATTAGTTTGCCACAGTGCCGTGCTCTGTGGCAAATGGCGTGGCGAGTGAGCAGTGAGTGGATGTGTGCTCATTTAACTAAGATGATAAAGATATAATACCTGTCGTTGTTGTTCTGACCGCTGATGTGTTGTTCCAGTATGTCTAGTATGGAGTGCAGACACGTGCGGGGGTACCCCGCCGCACCTGGCTCGTTCAACGCACTGTGGCTTACCTACAACATGTCATTTCTTAATTTACGTATTATTTAATAGTAGATTTTTTTCTTTTCGTGTCAATGGTTCGAGTGAAGAGGCTTTATTGGTGTTATTGTTAGTTTAATGCTTAGACAATTTAATAGTAAGGACTGGCCTTGCGGTAGCATTTCCCCTCTGCCACGGTATGACACTAATTGATCCTGTGCATTTACACCCAATTTTATACCTTATCACTAAACGAGACAGCCTATTATTGGGTACTTAACTATAATATATTTTATTTTTATCTTCTCATTAAAAAAAAGGTTAGAAAATAACTCTAAACTCCAATTTTCATTGAGTTTTTAGCTTGAATACTATTTTTAATAACAAGATAAACATTAAAAAGTAATGAAATGTTGATGACGTCACAATTCTATATTTAGTACAAATGTACATACAAAGCGCACGTTTTGACGTCCGATAAAGAGTAGCTGAATTGACTAGTTGTCAAGTAGCCTATTGCGAAACAATAATTTTGAACTTAGAACGTTTGGGGTTCACACGAGACTACTTTTCATGATTTTTAACATTCAAAATTAGAATCTAAAGTTATGGGGAATAAAATCCAAAGTTGCGGATTTCATGTTACCTCGCCCCCCGCAAAAAGTGGCAGAAAACTTTGATAGGAGAATGACACGCGTTACGCGTCCCTACTATTAAATTGTCTAAGGTTTAATGATATTGCTTTGTAATTTATGTTACTTCAAGGAAGACTCTCTTATTCTATCGATTGTTAAAATATGGTTACGTTTGTTATCTTTTTGTTATCCACTTTATATTTTTAATCTAAGATATACTTTGTTTTTTTTTTTTTGTAAATTCCGTTTCTATTTTCGGAGATCTATAATTGATCTTTAATTGATTCTGTTAACGTATCGTGTCAACAGCTGTTGGTCTTCCAAAGAAAAGAAAATAAAATAAAAATACTCACGTCATCGGTCAGCTGGTATCCGAGCAGTAGGTGGGCGAAGTTAGGCGCAGCGGTGGGCAGCACCTGTTGTATCAACATCACTATCCCCTCCTTCGTCTGTCGTATGTTCGCGTTATCTTCTTCGTCACCCCACTCTTCCGCTTCCAGGCACTCCACGAACCCGTGCCTGTTTCAATAATTATCAATCAAAAATAACTTCTCTCAAATGTCTTTTGATATAAATATTATTAAAATTCTTTTTTTTACACTTTCTTCCATAGCTATATTTCATTTGAACTTACACTTATATTTATTATCATTTATCACTCAAGTAGTGAGTTATTGAGAGTTCTAACTCACGGCGTTCGGTCGCAGACGCGACCTCACTGGTTAGTTAGAGCTCTCAATAACTCGTTTGATTTTCTGTTTTTCCAACGACATTCGTTGACCGTTTTAATGCTATCGTTGATTCACTGTTTAGTTAGCACCTCTCGATAACTCGATTGAGAGTTCTAACTCACGGTGTTCGGTCGCAGACGCGACCTCACTGGTTAGTTAGAGCTCTCAATAACTCGCTTGATTTAATACCGATTCATGATCAGACGACAAACGTTCATCAACGAGTGACACTCGTTTCCAATTAAACTTGTTGGATCGTTTGCGGATATCGGTACAGTTGTGTGGCTGTTGTTCAATATCGAACACGATCAACCGCTCGTGCGTGACACCGTCGTGAACGTATCGATTAATTCCAATAAAACGAAACATTCTTTGTTATAAAATATCATAAAGCTTAGATGTTCAATCAGTGTAATACGGTCTCTGAAGTGATAAACATCATCATGCAATTTATGAAACAACATCCTTCACTTCAAGTTGATAATATTTGTGTAGATTCACCTAGATCAAGATTACGCCACGGGAAACTGTTGCCTAATACAATTAGGTGCATTGTTTGTGGACCTTCAAATTGTGGAAAAACTAATTTGGTTATAGGTCTTCTTTTGCATGAACACGGTCTATGTTATAAAAATGTGTACGTATACTCTAAAACTTTACATCAACCTAAGTACGTCTTTTTAGAAAAAGTTTTGAATTTGGTGCCGGGGATTTCGTTTGCTAAATATCATGATAATCAAGAAGTGATTTCTCCGCAAGAAATCAAGCCTAATTCTATCATAATGTTTGATGATGTAGCATGCGAAAATCAAAACAACATACGGAATTATTTCGCTATGGGGAGACATAAGTATGTAGACTGTTTTTATTTGAATCAAACATATAGTAAGATTCCAAAACAGCTTGTTAGAGACAACACAAATTTAATAATCCTTTTTAAACAAGATGAAATTAATATGAAGCATGTATATGAAGAACACGTTAATACGGATATGACCTGGAATCAGTTCCGTAACATGTGTTCTAAAATATGGAATGAACCGTATGACTATTTGGTAATCAATAAAGATTGTAAGAAAAATGAAGGATGCTATCGAAATAAATTTGATTCGTTCGTAGTGTTCGACTGATTTATATTAATATATAAGCAAGTCACATTCAATTATGAATCAGTCTTTAGATAACCTCTTACCACATCATTAATCAATCGCAAAATGGAGAAGGTACTAAAACGTCAGATTATTGATGCTGCGGAAGCTGTAAAAAAGAAGATACGCAAAATGAGAGACAATGAGTTTGATACTAAAAATGTGTTTGAAACTGCGTTCAAACCACTAACCGAACCTCTTAATTGTTTAGTTAAAACTAATCATAATAAATACTTAATAGATAAAAAACAAAATCAAGATCATATTAATGAAAGCAATAAAATTAATTTATTTCACGATACGTATTCGGAGGGAACTTTATGTAATAAGTCAAACTTCGGAATCAATACGAAAAATGTGCTTAGACAAGATAATACTGATGATGCGGAAGATAATAACGGTGAAGGTGAAGATGAAGATAAATTTAACGATATTACTAAGAATACAGGTGAAGACAGAGAAAGTGAGTTAGAAAACGAAAACAGCAATAATTCGTTCCAATCGGTTGAATCGAATGCAAGTCCAAATAAAGACACCTCTTCCTGGTCACTATCATCTGAGGCATTCGATAATGTTCCATTTGGAGTCCGAAGAGAACATGGGAAACTGATGATGGGATCAGCTGTTGTAACTGTTACTTACAATCATATATCAGTAGCAGGTCGAAATTATAACAATACTGTTGGTTTGAAAGAACTAATGTTCAAGAAAGTACCCGATTTAAGTTTAATAACCAAAGACGACTTAAAGGTCTACAAAGTTATATTGCTAGACACAAACGCTCATCGACGAGATTATGAGCCACATAAGCCAATAAAAAGCAATAAAGGACTAAAGTATTTGAACATTATCAAACCACTGTTTAGTTTGCAAAAAGATTCTACCGGTATTAATAGAAATCATCGAACAGGGGAAGGTTTGCCGTTATTGAAAAGATGGAAGAAAAATGTAGATTTTGTTTATTGGGATGATCCTAACGAACTAGTTGAGAGGTTAAAATTATTATTAGCATCTAAAGATGCTGGTAATACTGGAGTTAGTAATGAAATTATTTCTATTGTAGAAGAGTTACGTGAAAGTGGGGTATTAAATTGATAAATACTGATAACTTCACAAATTTATTCATTTCACATCAAACTCTTCTACGAAACAGGCTTCACTATGAACATAGATAAATTTGGTCATCATATTCACAAAAGAATGCGTTTATCGGATATATTCGATCTTAGTGAGAAATATTTATCAAAACTAGACAATGGAGACTTTAGTGCCAATTTTATGAAATTAACAAACGTTAAAAATCCTGAAAGTGTTCATGATGCTGTTAACAAACAATACGTTGATAAAAAGTGTTCCGATTTTTGTACTAAAAAAGATGTTCAAAATCGCGTTGACTCTATGCGGGAGGAATTTGAAGCAACTTTTATGAATATGATCAATAACGCTTTAAAAACAAAGATATTTTCACTTTTTGATCAGTTTGAAACAAAATACTATACCAAGGTTGACGTTGATAATATTATTAAATCATTACAAAATGAAAAAAGAGCAAGTGGTAAATGAGATACATAAAGCTGCGAGAAAAAATTTTAATCGTTGTCCTGTTATTCTTAGAGGAATTGATGATTTATGGCAAGCTGATTTGATCGATTTTAAAAATTTGAAACATTGTAATAATAGCTTTAGCTTTATTTTAGTAGTTATAGATTGTTTCTCTAAGTACGCTTGGGCGGTACCGTTGAAAAAAAAAACTAAATCCGAAGTCTCTAATGCTTTTGAAAATGTAATCTTTAAAAGTCATCGCACACCGGTTAATTTACAAACTGACCGTGGAACCGAGTTTTATAATAATATTTTTCAAGCACTTATGACCTCTTTAAAAATAAACCATTACTCTACATTCTCAACTAAAAAAGCTTCAATAGTAGAGAGGTTGATTAAAACTTTGAAACAGCAACTATACAAGAAGTTTAGTTTAAAAGGCAATTACAAATGGATTGGAAATATTTTACCTGATGTTGTTGATGCGTATAATAAAACAAAACATCGAATTATTAAATACAAACCAGTTGAGGTTAGTCAACTAAACGAAGAAATAATAAGGGAAAACATTCAAAAATCACAAAAGAAAAATTTGAAATCGTTGAAAAGTAAGTTCCAATTAGGTGATCATGTACGAGTTAGTAAGTACAAAACTAGTTTTCAAAAGGGGTATACTCCAAATTGGTCAACCGAAATATTTACAGTTAAAAAAGTAAACAATACTAAGCCATTTACATATTACTTAGAAGATCAGCGGAAACAACAAGTGCTAGGTGCTTTCTATGAGCAAGAACTTCAAAAAACAAAATATCCTGATGTGTATCTCATTGAAAAGGTGATTAAAAAAAGGGGGAATAAACTATATGTGAAATGGTTGGGTTTGAATAATAGTGAAAATAGTTGGATTGACAGACGCGCTATTGTACACTAAATTTTGTATTATTATATATTAAAAAGCAATATTTATAATTAACATTACATCTCATGCAATGCGCGGAGGAGGACTTGTAAATAACATTATAAATAATTTACCGTTTGAGTTACACTTACCTGGATATAATTATTGTGGACCCGGCACGAAACTGCGAGAACGATTACTGAGAGGAGATAAGGGAATCAATAAACTGGATGAAGCTTGTATGAACCACGATATCGCATATTCCAACTATCCTGATTTAGCGAACCGACACAAGGCTGATGTTGAACTACTTAACATGGCAAAACAACGACTCAGCGCAAAAAATTCTAGGAAGGGAGAAAAATTAGCTTCATGGTTAGTTAGTAAAGTTATGAAAACTAAATTGAAAACAGGTTCTGGCGTTAAGACTTTTAAAACTTTGGTTTCTAAAATTCGATCACAGATGAAGAAATCGAAGAATAAGAGTGATAGCTCCCTTATTAAATGTGCTTATTCAGCAGGGAAAAAATTGTTTCCAAAAAATAATAGAATACGTTTGCCACGTATAATTCCCCTACCTAAGACTGGTGGAATTTTACCATTAATTCCAATTTTTGCGGGATTATCAGCATTAGGTACTCTAGCAGGAGGTGCGGCAGGCATCGCGAAGACAGTTAATGACTATAAATCAGCTCAACATAATTTACGAGAATCAGAACGACATAATAAGGTTATGGAATCGGTCGCCCTGGGCAAAGGCTTATACATTAAACCATATAAGAAAGGTTGCGGATTATTTGTAAAATGTATAAAAAACTAAGTAGAAACCTAATGAAACGCGCTCTTACCAATATTGATATTTTAAAATATGCAAATACTATACCATACTTTCGGGGAGTTTATATGAAAGATCAGTTACCAAAGAAACCAAGACGTGTCGAATGTGGTGTTGTTAATTTAGATGATTCAGTCAACGAAGGAACGCATTGGGTCGCATATATTAAAGTAAATAACTATTGTGAATATTTTGATAGCTATGGTGATTTAAAACCACCATTAGAACTTTTAAACTATTTTAAAAAATGTGAAATATTTTATAACTTTACTAGATACCAACATTTTAATACTGTGAACTGTGGACATCTGTGTTTATTGTTTTTATGTCATTTTTGGAATAAATGTATAAAATGATTAAACGTTTTTTCTTTCTATCATTAACACCATGTCGTTCACACTATCGATAACTGGTAACACATCAGTTTTATCAAGTTATTATTCACCTACTTTACAACTTGATGATGAATATGAGTGTGCTTTATTATATTTATCTACATTCAATTCTATTCCAAATATTGATATTTCCAATAATAAGTTTTTTTATGGTCACAACGAAGTCATTGAAATACCTGAAGGAGCATATGAACTTCAGGATATAAATGACTATATAAAGGGGAACATAAAAGAAGCTACTTTTTATCTACAGTGCAACAACAATACATTAAAAACCTCTATAATATGTTCAAAGGATGTTGATTTTAAAAAAGAAGGTTCTCTTGGAAGTCTACTTGGATTTGATAGGCAGATCTATAGATCGAATATAAAGCATATGTCACAAGTGCCAGTCAACATTTTATCAACGACTGTGGTACGGATCGAATGTGATATTGTTAGCGGGTCATACATTAACGGAAAGCGGAGTCACATAATTCATGAGTTTGCACCGAATGTTCCACCTGGATACAGAATTATAGAAATTCCTAAACACGCTATATATTTTCCAGTAAATCAAAAAAATATAAGCAATTTAAATATACGGTTATTAGATATAAATAATAACCTATTAAATTTAAGAGGTGAAGAAGTGCAGTTGTATTTACATCTGAAGAAAAAATGATTAATTATAATAAATACGAGACTCCTCAATCAACTAACATTAGTTCTAAACGAGCTATCTGCAAAGCAACACCAAAATCAAGAAGTAAAATAAAATTATCTAGGGAAAACACAATTTTTCTCAAGCAAATAGGACTACTGAAATGAATATTTTAGACATTTTATCGACTCCGTCTTATGACAACACCATTGACGGAATTGAATATCATTCGTACAAACCTTACATAACGAGCTTCAACAGAAATGATGAAATTCGGATTCCAATCAATCAACAAGATTTATACATACTACCATCAGGAAGCACTTTATATTTGGAAGGAACTGTGAATGTGCACAATAGGGAAACGCAAGCTAAAATTACAAGTGTTCAATTTATAAATAATCCTTTACTTTACTTATTCCAAGATATTCGATATGAATTGAATGGGGTCGAAATAGATAAAATAAAAAATGCAGGCATCACTACTACAATGAAGTCTTTACTATCAATGAATGAAAGTGAATCAAAAATGTCGAAGGCTTGGGGCTGGGATATTGAAGGCACAAAAAATGTGAACAATGGTAACTTTTCAGCCTCTATACCACTTGGCAGTATTCTCGGTTTCGCAGAGGATTATAAAAAGGTTGTAATTAATTGTAGACATGAACTTGTACTTTTACGAAGTAATACGGATTTGAACGCTGTGAAACTTAATACCGGTGAAGTAGTAAACGATATACAAATTAATAAAATAATATGGCGTGTGCCACATGTAAAGGTATCCGACAAGGAAAAATTGACCTTGCTTCGGCTATTAGAAAAAGATCGCCCAGTTCAAATGGTTTTTAGAAATTGGGATCTTTATGAATATCCTTTACTACCAAAAACTACAAAGCACACTTGGTCTATTAAGACATCATCCCAAATAGAAAAACCGAGGTATGTTATTTTAGGATTGCAAACAAATAGAAAAAATAATGCAGGTGGTGACATGTCTCAATTTGATCATTGCAATTTGCGTGATGTTAAAGTTTATCTCAATTCTACTTATTTTCCATATGAAAACTTAAATGTGAGTTTTTCTAACGATAGAATTGCTTTATTATACGAACAGTATTCCCGATTCCACCATTCGTATTATGGAGTGCGAAGCGAGCCGTTGTTAAGCGCTAAGCAATTTAAAGATTTAGCTCCACTTTTTGTAATCGATTGCTCGAGGCAAATAGATAATTTAAAAACAGGTGCTGTTGTTGATGTACGGGTAGAAATAGAAAGTGAATCAGAAATACCAGACCAGACTTCAGCTTACTGTCTTATACTGAACGATTGTATAATCGAATACAAACCACTGAGTAATATTGTGAAGAAGATATCATGAATAAAGAGATAATTTTTGTTGATGTCCAAGGTTTTAAAGATATAACTAATACATTTATCATTAAAGAATTAGCTTTGGCAACCCCGAACTATACACAATCATTTTTAGTTAAACCTCCATATAAATTTAATTATTTATCGAATGAAGAAAGAAAGCAAGTCAAATGGTTAGAAAAAAATTATGGAATTTATTGGAGTGAAGGTTATATTGATTATCAAGAGTTCCACCGACTTATTATCTCATACCTACAGAATAAGAGGATTTTAACAAAAGGTTTTGAAAAGGTACAATGGATTAAAAATTTGTGCTTAAATTGTGAAGTAATAGATTTAAGTGAGAAAGGCTGTCCTACTTTGATGAAACTTCGACAAGATTTTTGTAAAGAAAATAAGGCTTTTAACTGTGTTTATCATAATAAACACTGTGCGTTAAACAATGTTTTGTGTATTTACAAGTGGTATTATGATAACAATATGACTGTATTTAATTTATTTATTTAATGATAAAGGTTTAATTATTGTAATTAAGTTTTAATAAATAATTGGAAAGCTAAAGCTATTTGTTTTATTCTATTATAATTCATTATCATACATAACAAAAAAGCTCCTAACTATTTAAAGGAATATGTAACCACAGTCAAAATAATTGCTATGATAAATTATGAAGGAGGAAAATTATGACTTATTAATTACCTAATGTATTATTTTTAGTCAAGTTTAACTAATGATTTCAATATAAAACAAGGAAACATTTTTTATTACGTTTATTTTTTCAAAACTTATTGCTAAATGTGTTCATTACATATTTTTTTACAAATTTTTTTTACAACGTTTTCGGTCAAATCCAGAATTTCATCTACTGCTTCTGAAACCAAGTACTGAGCACTAACAACACGGTCGTCTGTTTTTGATGAAGGTCCCGAAGCAGTTGTCCCCAACAAATCATAGATTTCTATCTTAATTAAGCGAAGTGGTCTTCTTGGAGGCTTTGATATAACATATGAAGAATGCGCCTTTGGTTGGTGCTTCTTTATCCGTGGAATATTCTTTTTATTACTACCACAATTATCCTTGTGTATATCAGAGCTAACAGGCACTTCAGTGACATCGCTGTCAAACTCGTCCAAAGGTTGCGCATGCGGAAACCATAAATCTGAAGGATCCATTATTCTGAAACAACATGTAACAATAAAAACTCAGTTATGGATTAATACTAACAATCTATCTGAAAACAATCGAAACATTTTCATAAATATTTAATCGAAACTAACTTACGTTTTGTAAATAAGAACCCAGGGTGGTACCAGCGATATAATGTGCTCGATTGTCTGTTGTAAAATGAATTGATTTAAAACAAAATCGCATTGGATTGAGTTCAGTGACCGCCAGTAATTTGCAGTGTAGCACTTTAGAGTTTCATGCAATTGTTCACATTTTAAACTAGGTCAACCTACCCATAGTTCGACCTTATGTCTATGAACATAGAGTTCAACTATGGGTAGGTTGATCTGTCGCCGTGTGTACCTAGGTACTTTTTAATTTTATGTTGCAGGTAAATGAAATGAAACGAATGACTGTTTTAAAAATATTTTTTATTTAATATAATAGGTATATAAAACAAACTGTTATTGTCCACTCCAGTAAAATACATGTTATTTACGTATCCATAACAATCAAAATCTGCTTTCTTACAGCTATTTTACATTGCAATATAAGAATTAATATTTATAATTATTTGCTACTAACAATACTAGATGTATTCCAGTAAATTTCACTCACTATTACTACATAGCATGTAGTAATTACCCCAAGCCATTGTAGAAATTTGGTCAGATAACACTAATCGCTTGTCGTCATTAGATGACAAAACAACTTTATTCACACAACGCGTAAATACTGCATGTTTTAAAGATTTAAATAGAATATTTTTTCTTCGTATTATGTCTCCTGTGAATAAAGTAGATTTGTAATCAGATGTACGTATATCACGTACTACACATTTTTTTATACCTTTCGCCTTTTTAATGGTGGAATTCATAGATTCAATGCAATACAGTTTTGGTCGCAAACCAACAAATTCACTTATTATTTCCCCACCCATTTCATCTTTGAAAAGACCTGGAACTTTTTTATTCAAAAGAGATAGGTTGAATTTATTGTAAAAATCATAGTTGCTAGTATCAAAAAACTCTAAAAATTGGTGTTTCAGGTCTTTATAAAAATCTTGAGTGCGTATTTTGTAGATAAAGCTATCGGTATCCGTATAGCATAATTTAACACGATCCCCATAGTACGGTTTAATTACAGAGTAGTGGAATTCGTACATATGACTTTTTGATAATTCTAAGACGGAAAAACCAATTTGGATCGGTTTGTCTAAGATTATTTTCTCAGGTTTCATTTGAATAGCTACTAGATTTTCTGAAAATATGACTGCGCTATGAAAATTCGGTCTAGAAATTAATGACTCTGCACATGACTTTTTCTTAGTTTGATTGTTTTCATCACTCCATTGATTTACTAACTGAATATTTACTCTATTTTCACTATTTTCAAGAGTTTTTCCGAAAATACTATTGTTCAAAAGTTTGAAAAAATCCTGTTCGAATGTAGAGGTTGACTTCTGTCTCAATTCTGTATTGAGGTCAATATATTTTTTTAAAAACGTGCTTTGTCTGAAAGTGATGACGCGATGCACTTTTTTTAAAATAAGTCCATGCTTTAAACAGTTTTTGAGATATACATAATGTATAACATAATAATATTTATCATACATATTAGGTACAAGTTTTGAGGTTTTACCTCCAGGTGGCACACATTTCTCAGGGCAAAAAGGTAGATCGTTATGTAGGTTATGCAAGTGTTTAGGGTAATGTAAATCCACCTCTAAAATAAAACCGTACTCTGCATCGTTTTTTACATTAATTATATCTAAAACGTTTATTTCGTTTTGATCTAAAAACCTAAAACCAGATAAAGGTAGGGTTTGAGACATGGCATAGCCATATAAATTGTTACAATCAACGTACACAATAAACTCACTTTCCTGCATAGGATCGTAGTCAGTCGTGTATTTGTTATTACTTTTAGCATAACGATGTGAACACATACAAATACCTCCTCTAATTCCGCTCTGGATCATTCGAATAATGGCTAAGTCATCAATTAGTTCTATTTTTACTCCTGTTTTTAATAACATAGCATCGAAAGATAAACTTGGAGCCGTTACATAAAATGCGGGATCGAGCTGATAGTGGAGTTTTGATGTTCTCCTAAAATTTTCGAAAACGTCTGTTAACAAAAGAACGTCTGTTTTAAGATATAGATCTGTGTATTCCCCCAGATTTTGTATATTGAACTCTGACCAAACTGACTGCGCATGACTGTAATCTTCATCAGATATATTTTCATTATTCAAGGAACTAAAAAATCTATCTTTACTCGGGAGAGATGTCTCATCATATCGTTTCAAGTTGGACATGTACTCGTATGGGTAAACTCCTTTACGCGACAACAGATCAAATTGTTTTTTTTCTGGAAAATAATCCTTTAAGTTTTTGAACTGAGATGGTTTCAATGTATTTGTCAATTTGTCTAAACTCGCACCTAAAAACTTAAAAGAGTCTAGGAATCTAATTTGTACACACTCATCTTTACTGACCTGAATAAATTTAGTAAACGTAACATAATTTTCTTTATTTTTTGCAATTATTTTTAAGGCTCCGGGAGCTTCTCCTAATTTTTTTATAAAAAGATGACAGTCATACCCAGAAAGATTGTGAAAGAAAATAGGGATAAACTTCGGAAGTTTATACTGAAGATTGCAAATATTATGCGCAGCTCCGCGGTATTTCCCAGTGATATGACAATGGTCCCTCACTCTATCATGAAATAATAAATTATTACAAATATGACAATAAATTGACGACTTATAATTAACGTCATCAGTTTTAGTAAAAAGAATTGGGGCAGTAGTGTTCAACTTTTTACTGATCAAATCAATATCACGATACAAATAACGAATAAATTTATCAACACAATCTGTTCCGCGATACGATATTATATTATTCTTACTATCATCAAAAGAACAAACGATATGGTAAGCGAACGCAATAGGGACATGTATCTGACGGTTAGTCGTGCTAGCAGCTTCTGGATCTGCGTCACACCCATGCACAGGTACTAACATAGTCTCAAAATCTGCATAAATTATGAATGGGATATTTTGTTTACGTTCATAATTTTTAAATTGGATCACAGAGCCTTTTTGAGGTAATTTTGTGACTACGCCTGCACACACGTGAGAATCTATTTCTTGATTTGTTCTAAAAAATAAAAGACAGTCATCGCAAAAGTATAGTCTACCGTTATGTTTAGTGATTTGCTTCCTCACTAAACGCGACAAATTTTTTATATAACAGTAATGAGCAGAATCGCCTTGCTCTAATAATAATAAATTAATAGTTTTCCTACTGTGTTTGGCGTACTTTGATCTGTATAATGGACCTGTTATACTTTTCTCGTTTTCTAAACCATATACATTTATTCGTATATTTGGGTTATTTCTTTCAAAAATAGCTATGTCGGTGAATGTTACTGGGAATGACATTCCTTCAGTGTTAAGAAAATCGTGAAAACTAGGATACATCGACACCCTTTGACAATTTTTACTAACAGGGTTGAGAGCGGCAGTGATAGACCACAAAAAACAAAACTCATCTTCATTTTGAATATTTATACATGCTTTTTTCCTCTTTATGTATGGAGGCAAATCAATAAAATTAGAACCACGTAGGGGGTGATATCTATTTATGTTTATTTCCAAGTGACTATTACTTAATAGAGTCCAACCACTATCTTTTTCTTCAAACTCAGAAATTTTTTTCATCAATTTATTTATGACATCGGAAAAAATTGAATCAACATTATAATTTAGATGAAGCATAATGTTTTTTGTACCAAAAGACTTCATCTCTTGGGTATTATTTTTCATCATTAAAAATACAAGGTAGATGTCAAAATTTACTTTGATACTTGTGTGGACTGTAAGTGATTGGTCTATCAGTGTCTTTATCCGATTTCGAATGTTATTGAAAAAAAAATCAAGATGTTGTTGCTCTTTTTGATTAGTAGCTGTTATTCTATAGGTAGCTAATCTATTTCTAAAAGCGCTACTTACTTTCTCAACCCCATTCCCTAGACTTACTATATCATTCGTCTTTTGTTTATGTGCTTTACTCCTTAAATGACCAACCCACTGTCTATTACCTACAGTCATACTACAAACTGAACAAAAAGGCATGATAATAATGTGATTGAAAAAACTAGAAAAATCTGTAAATGTACGATGTTTACTCTAAAAAGAACTACTTGGAAAATTCAATGATATTATTTAGGTATTTATGAGTCTAAAGCTAAACTTCTTACAAAATCTTACTAGAGTAATAAGTGATTCTGAGTGTAATTGTAGGAAAAATTAATAATGATACAATTACGTAAATTTCTTTGAGAACATTATAATTATAAGGAACATAAAATTACACAATTATAGGTAACTTAGTTATCAGATTTATTTAAATTTTATATTGTCAGAAAAAAAGGTTGGCTCTGCCTTTTCAAATATTACATGAGCTTGCTCCACAAACTCCTGCAAGTTGTTCCATTGTTGAGTATCAGTATCGGTGCGTAGCTTCAACCAAAGCAACGATTTCTTCCACAAATCGTCACCGCCCTCGGTCACATCCGATGAATGGAATACCTTCAGCTCCACGTAGAACTCGCCGTCAGTGTCGAGCACACGTCGCGTTTGTCCGTTGGCCACACGGTTGTAAAATACCGACGCTGGAATCTTCTTCTTCACCACTTCTTCCCCTTGTTGAAGATTGAACACGTCGAATGAAGTCTTCTTCTTGCTTGTTCTGAAAAGAAACAATAACAATATTATACACAAATAATAATAGGATTTCTTATGGTAAGGAGATTTCTAATTGTAAGACGTTCGACATCGCTATATAATTATTATTATGGTAACGGCTGGCAGGCTTGGGTTATATCTGATACGTAATTAAAACATTGATTTAATTTGTAATTTTTGAACTATTAAACGAAATTAACCTAAGTGATACCTACTTATTCAGTTGCTTGACAAAATGGAGGAATATGAAGAACAGAATACAATTTGTTACCTATTAGTAACATACTTAATTCCTGATATTACTCATATTCACAAAATATAATAATTATGTACATAATAAGTATGTTAAGTAAACAATATTTTTCCAAACACCTGAAAGAGTAGTTAAGTACATTCTTATTTACCTTAAGGACTCCGTGGACGCTTTCTTGCTATTTGCGGCAACAATCTTACGTTTCGATGCTACTTTAGTCCGCTTGGTCTTTACCAGCTCACATGGTACCGAGGAGGAATAATCACACTCCGAATCAGACCTAGAAATAAAGAAAACAGTTGAAATCAAATTGATTCTTAATCTTATTAGCATTATTATCTTTCGAATAAAACCTCAAAAAATAGCGAGGAATTTAGGACATTCTTATTTACCTTAAGGACTCTGTGGTCACTTTCTTGCTATTCTTGGCAACAATCTTACGTTTTGATGATACTTTATTAGGTTTGGTTTTAACCAGCTCACACGGTCCCGACGAGGTATAATCACACTCCGAATCAGACCTGGAAATAAAGAAAACAGTTGAAATCAAATTGGTTCCTAATCTTATTAGCAATAAACACCACAATCTTGCGAAATAAAAAAATCTATGTACTTAGTTAGGTACTTACTAACATTTTATCTTTAAATTCCGGAAGACAACTGGAATACACTTGCTACAAAACGATGTGACGTCTGTAGAGGGTGTAGGGCTAACCGAACTAAATTTCAAAAACCGGACCGCGCGGAACAGCAATGTTCAACAATGGCTACTTAGGAGTTTGACTCGACTGTGCTTTCCAACTCAATCATGGTCGAACATCGATTTAAACGTTCATTTCGTCATTAAAATGCTTATCAAAATAAAAAAGTCATATGTGCTAGATATTTCAACTTGACTTAATTCATTTCAGAATTAACAATTTATTGATCAATAATATTTTTGCCTACGCAGTGAATAAATAATTCATTGAACGAAAATGCATTTCGGTAAACGACAATTTGTAATTTGATATCTTAGCAACACTAGGTTTCCGAGCTGGCGTTACTCGAAAACAAAAATAATTTTTTCTTAAGTAGGTACTTACTTTCAATCATAGTTTTCAAATTACATGAAATATAGATCCCTATACATTGTTTTTTGGTGATAAACTACCTAGTCTATCCGTCCCAAAGGGCCTGTGTACTGTTTACTGAAGGCTAATACAGATCAGTTTGTTGCATTTGTATGTAAGTTAATTTTGATAAATATGTTATACCTATTTTAGCAATTATTAATCTGTTCACCACGAAAGGCAAACAGTCGTACAATTATTTACAAATGAATTGTTTATAATGAAAAAGTTAGAGTACGTTTAACACACTCAGCAATAGTAACATTGTTCTGATTTTTAATAAGGTATTACAACATAGTATGAAACCTAACATTATCAAATATTATACAACGTGTTAGGATTGATTACAAACCTAAAATTTGAAAAACAAAAATCATGATTTTCAAATTGATCTGTTATCGATTCTGAAGAATCTTAATGTAATTACACTTTTTAAAATTTAATTATTAACGATTTTGGAAACTACATTATAGAGATGATAAATCAATGGCATAGTTGCAATAAAGTGTCTATTCCCCCCGAAATCCCAGTATGTTTGATAGTTTATGTATGGAACTAGTACCTTACATATAATACCTCAATGTTGATCATTTATCGAGAGTATACGTTGAATTATTTTCATATTTCGTTTAAGAGCTGTTTAACACATTGTATACCTACGTAATCGTAAAGTCAGGCAAATAAGCATCATATATATTTTTGTATTACGTACCTACCTATACAAGGTGTTACAATAGTAAAAATAAGCAACTTTCACTATGGAACATCAGTTTTTGCGATTTCGATATTGGTCCCATAGTGAAAGTTGTTTATTTGTATTTTTGTAACACCTTGTATAAAATCTAATTTCTAAAATATACCGCATGGTAAAAATCAAATCCGAACACAAAAAATTAACTAACGCGTACGTACGCCATCTAGTAAACTTTTGCAATACCTGATACTAAGCATTCTCTTGATAATTTATAAAATGTTCAAACATCGAATGAGTACGTTGTTCGTATATTATATTATAGTTCGTATATTAGTTTCGATACATCCGCTAGATGTTGACCCACTCGAAATGTATATTTGAATAAAAATGCTTTAGTTCTGATAGGATGAAGTGGAACGCCATCTGTGCAAAATAAACATGCAAATAAATTGTTTATCTATCTATCTAAGTTAATAACTGGGTTCTAGAGAATACATATTTGTAACTAGCTGTTGCCTGCGACTTCGTACGCGTGGACTTAGTTCCTTGACGTACTAGGAGCAAAAACTCGCATCTTAGTCAAGGAGTCTCAACTTTTTTTGTTATTTTAGGGTAGGTTATAATAATACTTAGACAATTTAATAGTAAGGACTGGCCTTGCGGTAGCATTTCCCCTCTGCCACGGTATTAGATCAATTAATCTTGCGCATTTACACTCAATTTTATACCTTATCACTAAATGAGACAGAATATAGTAGCGAAACAATAATTTTGAACTTAGAACGTTTGGGGTTCACACGAGACTACTTTTCATGATTTTTAACATTCAAAATCAGAATCTAAAGTTATAGGGAATAAAATCCAAAGTTGCGGATTTCATGTTACCTCGCCCCCCGCAAAAAGTGGCAGAAAATTTTGATAGGAGAATGACACGCGTTACTCGTCCATACTATTAAATTGTCTAAGTAATAATATAACAATGACACTTCTTACAATATAGGACTTAGTATAGGACACTGACCGGAGGCTGTTTTGGATGCACTTCTACAGGGTGAAATTGATATCATTAGTATCCTTTTAAACTAAGAGTCTACCCATCAAACTGAACAACTTTTACTATAGGAGCAAACCGATTGGAGTAAAAAAAAAATCTGCTGTTGCATACATTTGAGTCGAGTAGGCATTGCAATTTAGTATGGGACAGCAGATTTTTTTGTTGTTACGATCGGTTTGCTCCCGTAGTAAAAGTTGTTCAGTTTGATGGGTAGACTCTTAGTTTAAAAGGATGCCAATGATATCAATTTCACCCTGTATAGTGTATATTGGGATAGTTTTTTTTTTTTTTTTTTTTTTTTTTATGTTCGATAGGTAAACAGTCGTACAATTATTTACAAATGAATTGTTTATAATGAAAAAGTTAGAGTACGTTTAACACACTCAGCAATAGTAACATTGTTCTGATTTTTAATAAGGTATTACAACATAGTATGAAACCTAACATTATCAAATATTATACAACGTGTTAGGATTGATTACAAACCTAAAATTTGAAAAACAAAAATCATGATTTTCAAATTGATCTGTTATCGATTCTGAAGAATCTTAATGTAATTACACTTTTAAAATTTAATTATTAACGATTTTGGAAACTACATTATAGAGATGATAAATCAATGGCATAGTTGCAATAAAGTGTCTATTCCCCCCGAAATCCCAGTATGTTTGATAGTTTATGTATGGAACTAGTACCTTACATATAATACCTCAATGTTGATCATTTATCGAGAGTATACGTTGAATTATTTTCATATTTCGTTTAAGAGCTGTTTAACACATTGTATACCTACGTAATCGTAAAGTCAGGCAAATAAGCATCATATATATTTTTGTATTACGTACCTACCTATACAAGGTGTTACAATAGTAAAAATAAGCAACTTTCACTATGGAACATCAGTTTTTGCGATTTCGATATTGGTCCCATAGTGAAAGTTGTTTATTTGTATTTTTGTAACACCTTGTATAAAATCTAATTTCTAAAATATACCGCATGGTAAAAATCAAATCCGAACACAAAAAATTAACTAACGCGTACGTACGCCATCTAGTAAACTTTTGCAATACCTGATACTAAGCATTCTCTTGATAATTTATAAAATGTTCAAACATCGAATGAGTACGTTGTTCGTATATTATATTATAGTTCGTATATTAGTTTCGATACATCCGCTAGATGTTGACCCACTCGAAATGTATATTTGAATAAAAATGCTTTAGTTCTGATAGGATGAAGTGGAACGCCATCTGTGCAAAATACTATTACACTATCATGCAATCTACGTACCTATAACATGAATGAAGTTTCAAATATCGACTGTGCATTGTACTAACAAAATAGTTCAAAATAAATCCGCTCTACAATAAATACAAAAAGTAACACCGTATCGAAATAATGTTTGGATAAATTAGTTAATTGTAATATTTACAAAAGTACTAACATTTTAGATTCTAATTTTATTCTAGTTTAAGTTGTCATTATTAAAACGAATATAAATATGTAGGTATCGAAATAATGCATGGATAAATTAGTTTAAATTTTGTATTCCTTAATTTAGGGAACATTTACAAAAGTAACATTTTATATTATAATTCTAGTTTAAGTTGTCAACATTAAAACGAATTTAATATTAAAAATATTGATTATTTTAGGAGTAAAATGCAAATGTTCTAAATCGCGCTATTGAAGTTTTTAACAACGTTAGGTATATATACCAAATTGACGCTGTTTCTTGTGGGCTGGTTGAGGCAAACAGTATAGTAAGGATTGATCAACTTTACCATACTTAGTAACTTGTAACCACGCCTGGTGTGACCTAACAATAAGTAAGACCTGGCCAATCTGAAAATTGCTACAGTAACATCCTGTCTACATATGAAAATTAAAACCTAAAAAACCCTAAGGGGTTTCCTTAGTGCGATGAGCAAGTAAGGTACCTTCGACAACTTCGAAATGAGACCGCTCAAGGTACCTGAAAGCTCAAAGCATCAAGGTTTTTGCTAACTAGAACGCAAAGCAAAGGCAAACATTTTTGAATCAAATAAAACTAATTTTCTTGTTAGAAAAACAGAAAATCAAACGAGTTATTGAGAGCTATAACTAAACAGCGAGGTCGCGTCTGCGACCGAACACCGTGAGTTAGAACTCTCAATCGAGTTATCGAGAGGTGCTAACTAAACAGTGAATCAACGATAGCATTAAAACGGTCAACGAATGTCGTTGGAAAAACAGAAAATCAAACGAGTTATTGAGAGCTCTAACTAACCAGTGAGGTCGCGTCTGCGACCGAACGCCGTGAGTTAGAACTCTCAATAACTCACTACTCACTCATTTCATTGGTTGCTGCGTCTGACTACTGCTAAAAAGGTTTCATCTTAAAATCAACACCCTGCTCTCGGGCAAGGTCTATGTTGAGCTGGGACCTATTTGCTGCTGTAGCATACAATAAATTACATGTTGTTCTATTGATGTTTCGTTGTATTTTTGTTTTGTAAATTTATTGTGAACTGTAATATTATGTGTGTGTTAAGGTAGCATTCCGATCATAGCGACCGCGACCGGCGACCGCGACCGGCGACCGCGACGCGCGACCGCGACCGGCGACTGCGACCCACTGCTTTATATGAATTAATATGAAGTGCTGACGGATGAAAGCGACCGAGTCGCGCAACGTGTGGGAAAGCAGTGGGTCGCAGTCGCCGGTCGCGGTCGCGCGTCGCGGTCGCCGGTCGCGGTCGCTAGGATCGGAATGCTACCTTTAAACATGCAAATAAATTGTTTATCTATCTATCTAAGTTAATAACTGGGTTCTAGAGAATACATATTTGTAACTAGCTGTTGCCTGCGACTTCGTACGCGTGGACTTAGTTCCTTGACGTACTAGGAGCAAAAACTCGCATCTTAGTCAAGGAGTCTCAACTTTTTTTGTTATTTTAGGGTAGGTTATAATAATACTTAGACAATTTAATAGTAAGGACTGGCCTTGCGGTAGCATTTCCCCTCTGCCACGGTATTAGATCAATTAATCTTGCGCATTTACACTCAATTTTATACCTTATCACTAAACGAGACAGAATATAGTAGCGAAACAATAATTTTGAACTTAGAACGTTTGGGGTTCACACGAGACTACTTTTCATGATTTTTAACATTCAAAATCAGAATCTAAAGTTATAGGGAATAAAATCCAAAGTTGCGGATTTCATGTTACCTCGCCCCCCGCAAAAAGTGGCAGAAAATTTTGATAGGAGAATGACACGCGTTACTCGTCCATACTATTAAATTGTCTAAGTAATAATATAACAATGACACTTCTTACAATATAGGACTTAGTATAGGACACTGACCGGAGGCTGTTTTGGATGCACTTCTACAGGGTGAAATTGATATCATTAGTATCCTTTTAAACTAAGAGTCTACCCATCAAACTGAACAACTTTTACTATAGGAGCAAACCGATTGGAGTAAAAAAAAAATCTGCTGTTGCATACATTTGAGTCGAGTAGGCATTGCAATTTAGTATGGGACAGCAGATTTTTTTGTTGTTACGATCGGTTTGCTCCCGTAGTAAAAGTTGTTCAGTTTGATGGGTAGACTCTTAGTTTAAAAGGATGCCAATGATATCAATTTCACCCTGTATAGTGTATATTGGGATAGTTTTTTTTTTTTTTTTTTTTTTTTTATGTTCGATAGGTAAACATTTGACCCCAATCTCACCTGATGTTGAGTGATGATGAGGCCGAAGATGTAGCATGCTTACCTAGAAAGATGCCTATTCACTCTTGCCTTGAAGAGGCCCAGGTTGTATTGATCAGGGAACAGGTCCGCAGGCAGTGCGTTCCACTCCTTAGCCGTGCGCACTATGAAAGAAGAAGCAAACTTCTTCGTGCGAATTGCTGGTAGGTCAACGACATAAGGGTGGAAACCCAGCCTGCGTCTCGTCCCCCGCAGATGAAAGGGAGTTGCCGGTTGATGTCACATTACAATTTAGATATTGTCTGACGGGCCTCTACGTGTTGGCTTCGGCCCCACGCACGCCTCCCAAAGGTTCGGGACACTTATGTCCCGAGATAAGGAAAAGACATAAAATGATGGCTGATCTGACCAATTATCATATACTGATGTAACAGACTATTTTGTCTTGAATCATCATCATCATCATCTCAGCCGATGGACGTCTACTGCTGGACATAGGTCTCCCCCAAGGATCGCCATAACGACCGGTCCTGCGCTGCCCTCATCCAACGTTTTCCCGCCGCCTTCACCAGGTCGTCGGTCCACCGTGTGAGGGGCCTACCCACGCTGCGCTTTCCGGTACGCGGTCGCCACTCGAGAATACTTATAGGTATTAATTTTTTGTGTTTATCTAATTGTAAGTACTGGCTTCATGTATTATATTTAATGCACCGGCACCGGCACCGGCAGTAGAGTGACAACAGTACCTGATCTCAGCGGCGAGCGTGTGCCTGTGCGTGACGGCAGGCAGCAGGTGGCGGGCGGCGGCGGGGGACTGCAGCGCGCGGCACAGCAGCGCCACCGCGCGTGCTGCGGCCGCGGGCAGCGCCGCCCCGTGCTGCAGCACCTTGCAGCACGTCACCAGCCGGTCACTGTTGTCCGGACCCTCCGCCGCTAACCACACATTATCATTCATTACTGCTGTAGCACGCGTTTATACGTTATCTTCCCTATGAGCGGAGGAAAGGGGAAATGGATACGTATTTGGCGCATGAGAGAAAGAAGGGTTCTTTTGGAGATTGTGGTCACTATATAAGGTTAAATCTAATTAGTTGGCGTAACTAAAGAAACGCATTTGGTATCAGTCACTAAGTACAATTGCGTGGTAATGACCCCCCGCCCGAAAATATGATTCTGAGGTCAATGTCCGCCCGCGCCCGCGTACCTACTGGACACACTGCGCGTACGCACGATAATAATATTTTGTTAATCATCAATACCAATTATAAACATTGATAATGCAATCTGTTATCAATGTTATCATTAACAAGTGCCCTGGTTCAGTTTCACTAACTAATATAAAATAACCCTGTATGTGTATCGTTTACACCCGGCAAGCACGCAATGAAGGATTGTAATGGCTTTTAACGTTGATGAAACTGAGAAAACTAGACTAAGGATCTAAGGATCCTAAAGCCTATAGTCATATACAAGTCTCTGCGAAAGTGGTACAAAGTCAACGTACCCAGTAAATGCAGTATAAGCCAGCGCTCGCTCCAACATCTGCAGCGCTGACACTAGACCCTGCTAGCTGTAGCAACAAGTCTCTGTATACTTGTACGTACCCAGTATGAGCTTGGAGAGTCCTACGATGAGAACAGAGCGGCCGGCCTCGGTGGCAGTAGTGACTAGCGCGCGCTCCAGAGCCAGCGCTCGCTCCAACATCTGCAGCACTGACACTAGACACTGCTCCACATACTCCTGCAGACAACATATCAGACGTTACAGGTCAACTGGATAAGTCAGTCCTCGCCCGCGACGTTGCAGGACGTGAAGGCCAATACGTACATTCCTGACGTAGTGCAGTTGGCATGCAACATATCCCAACCCCGCGCGTCTATAACTTCGCGGACGAGGACTGCCTTATGAGGTCGACTTACAAAATGAGATTTTTGGTTAGAATATCCCACTGTATGTCATTGCAATAACCTTTGTAATCTCAGACTAGAATAAAAATTAAAAATCACGAATAAGTGCGGAAGTGAGCGAAATAGCCACATAGAATGGGCCCTGCGCAGATTGGTAGAGAAAAGTTAGTGACCAAAGAATTTTCAATTTCAGTTTTTGACAACCAATAGCCAGAGATTGCCCAAAACAGGAACGAGTGGAAGAGCAGGGGAGAGGCCTTTGCCCAGCAGTGGGATGAAATAGGCTAATAAAAAAAAAAAGTTTTTGTGCTATAAATATTAAGATAGAGTCCTTCTTGATATACTGACGGTTATTCGATATTGGTCCCATAGAGAAAGTTGTTCAGTTTGGTGTCTGATAATCTTCCTAAAAAACCGCCAGCATATTAAGTTGGACCATGTATAGTAAAATAAGCTGTGGTGGTCCAGTGGCGAGTAACCTTGCCTGCCGTGCAGGAGGCGATGGTTCGATCCCCGTCCAGGCCGACTCGTACCAATGAGTTTTTCGGAATTTATGTACGATTTGTAACACGACTGGCTTTTTGGTGAAGGAAAACATCGTGAGGAAAAAATCAGCATGCTTCAATTTCGAGGCATGTATTGTACCTACTGTCCATTACAAGTAGTGATGGGCTCACTCCCCGTCACACTTGACAGAGTTTCGGTACTACTAGTGAATGCATGCATATGTATAGTATAAGCATGGCTTGTATATAAGCCGGTCACCTTAGCCCCGGCGGGGTCGTGGTCGAGCAGGTGGTGGGCCTCGTCGAGGGTGGTCAGCAGCAGCCGCAGCAGCTCCGACTTGGTGTGCAGCTGCAGCAGCAGCCGGAAGCCCGGCGGGGGGTTCGAGTCGGGCTCGCGGTGCGGCGGGGGGAAGTCCGACGCCGACGGCTCGTACTGCTCCAGCCAGCGCGCGAACAGACGGAAGCAGAGGGATAGCACCTGCAAATGTTTTGTGGTTAGTTATGGCTAGATACAAACACGCTTGGTTAAAATGGTAGTCTCATCCAAATATCCAAGAAGTCACTGACATGTACAGCAGGGTGCGTCAACTACGTATGTTAAAAGATGCTAGGCCGATAAGTATGTTCGAAAATGGTATCGTTTATCTCTCTCACTCTAACATACGCTTAAACTCTGCTCATTAGAATAGAATAGAATAGAATTTCTTTATTTGTCTTATAAAACACATTATAAAAACAGTTATATTAGACAGACTGACTTACAAATACATAAAAAACACAAAAAATAAACATATTCAAGACAAAATGGTCTGTGACATCAGTATACGGTAGTTGGTCAGACCAACTACCACTGCTATTATTGTCACAGCCGAACTTAATGCTAAAAAAAGAGATCTACTATATAGGTTTTACAAAAGTCTTAATAACTAGTAACAATAAATATATTAAATAGGCAACAAGTAAAGAAAAAAAAGCAACTAAAAACACTTAAAAACCAAGAGCCCACAAAAAAAAACAGTTCAAATAAAATCTAAGACTTATTTATATAAGGGGATAGCCTGCACCCACCGCTAGTTCGAATTGCTTGATAATTAGCCAGTTTCGACATTTCTTTCTGAAAGTTGCTAGTGTCAGAACAAGTGAACCGCGTATCGGCGGTGGCAAGTCATTCCAAATTTTGGAGGCGGCATATTTAAAGCAACCCGTGGCTGGTTGAGGCGAGTGAGTATACGGGGACAATGAACATAATTCCTCTATTTCGTAAAATGCGAGCTATTTGCTTAATTACAAGTTTTCTATATAAATATTGAGGGATCTGATTTCTTAGGAGAGTATAAATAAAGGAACAGTATTTTATGGTTCTTAAGTTTGAAGTATTTAACATTTTGTTTTTGATGAGATAAGGGGTGATATGATGTCGCTTTGGTATTGTTATGCAAAATCGCATGCAAGCATTTTGAACCCTTTGTACTCGGTTAGCGATTTTTTTTTAGAAGACACGGCCCATATACAATATCACAATATTGTAAGTTGGAGAGGACAAGGCCCTGACAGAGAGTGAATCTTGTGTCAGTGTTCAGAAACGGTCGCATTTTGTATAGTGACCGTAGTGCTGAAAACATTTGCAAATTTTTTGGGATACATGTTTTTCAAAGCGCAAGGATTCGTCAACCAGAAGACCCAAATTGCGAACGCAGTCTATCAAGGGGACAGGAGTATTGTCAATGCTGATGCGGGGATCAAGCTCTTTAATGCATCGCACTTGGTGTTGAGTCCCACAAATTATTGCCAGCCAATCATTACCAATTTATATGAGAGTATAAAAAAACTTGTGATAGTACTAATGAAATCAATCAAACCCTATCTGATACTACATCGTATCGTAATAATATCAATTGCTATAGCCGAAATCGGCATTGAGAAATCACATGATTCTATAGAATGGTACATCTAAACATCTCACCTGCCACTTTTCGCCGGGCTTGGCGTAGGGTCTGTTCGCGGCGGGGAGGGCCAGCCTGTGCAGCACGTGCTCCAGGTAGGGGTCCAGCCCGGGCGGCCTGCTGCCCGCGCCCAGCGCTCGGGGCAGCGGCGCCGCCGCGCACAGGGAGTCTATGAGCGTGAGGAACGCGCGCGACAGCGGGTACTCCTCCATGCGACATTCAACCTAAGGAAAAGAATATATTATAAATTGTATTCATGACAATTATATCACAGTATAAGAAAGAAGTATAAGAATGAAGGTGTAGTGTACACATACCTCCTGCAGCTCGGCGGCGAGCGCGCGCTTGTCCTTGGGCGCGCACACGAGCTGCGCGGCCTCGAGCGCGGCCCACACGCGCCCCGCCAGCGTGAGGCACAGCTCCCTGTAGTGTACACATACCTCCTGCAGCTCGGCGGCGAGCGCGCGCTTGTCCTTGGGCGCGCACACGAGCTGCGCGGCCTCGAGCGCGGCCCACACGCGCCCCGCCAGCGTGAGGCACAGCTCCCTGTAGTGTACACATACCTCCTGCAGCTCGGCGGCGAGCGCGCGCTTGTCCTTGGGCGCGCACACGAGCTGCGCGGCCTCGAGCGCGGCCCACACGCGCCCCGCCTGCGTGAGGCACAGCTCCCTGTAGTGTACACATACCTCCTGCAGCTCGGCGGCGAGCGCGCGCTTGTCCTTGGGCGCGCACACGAGCTGCGCTGCCTCGAGCGCGGCCCACACGCGCCCCGCCAGCGTGAGGCACAGCTCCCTGTAGTGTACACATACCTCCTGCAGCTCGGCGGCGAGCGCGCGCTTGTCCTTGGGCGCGCACACGAGCTGCGCGGCCTCGAGCGCGGCCCACACGCGCCCCGCCAGCGTGAGGCACAGCTCCCTGTAGTGTACACATACCTCCTGCAGCTCGGCGGCGAGCGCGCGCTTGTCCTTGGGCGCGCACACGAGCTGCGCGGCCTCGAGCGCGGCCCACACGCGCCCCGCCAGCGTGAGGCACAGCTCCCTGTAGTGTACACATACCTCCTGCAGCTCGGCGGCGAGCGCGCGCTTGTCCTTGGGCGCGCACACGAGCTGCGCGGCCTCGAGCGCGGCCCACACGCGCCCCGCCAGCGTGAGGCACAGCTCCCTGTAGTGTACACATACCTCCTGCAGCTCGGCGGCGAGCGCGCGCTTGTCCTTGGGCGCGCACACGAGCTGCGCTGCCTCGAGCGCGGCCCACACGCGCCCCGCCAGCGTGAGGCACAGCTCCCTGTAGTGTACACATACCTCCTGCAGCTCGGCGGCGAGCGCGCGCTTGTCCTTGGGCGCGCACACGAGCTGCGCTGCCTCGAGCGCGGCCCACACGCGCCCCGCCAGCGTGAGGCACAGCTCCCTGTAGTGTACACATACCTCCTGCAGCTCGGCGGCGAGCGCGCGCTTGTCCTTGGGCGCGCACACGAGCTGCGCTGCCTCGAGCGCGGCCCACACGCGCCCCGCCAGCGTGAGGCACAGCTCCCTGTAGTGTACACATACCTCCTGCAGCTCGGCGGCGAGCGCGCGCTTGTCCTTGGGCGCGCACACGAGCTGCGCGGCCTCGAGCGCGGCCCACACGCGCCCCGCCAGCGTGAGGCACAGCTCCCTGTAGTGTACACATACCTCCTGCAGCTCGGCGGCGAGCGCGCGCTTGTCCTTGGGCGCGCACACGAGCTGCGCGGCCTCGAGCGCGGCCCACACGCGCCCCGCCAGCGTGAGGCACAGCTCCCTGTAGTGTACACATACCTCCTGCAGCTCGGCGGCGAGCGCGCGCTTGTCCTTGGGCGCGCACACGAGCTGCGCGGCCTCGAGCGCGGCCCACACGCGCCCCGCCAGCGTGAGGCACAGCTCCCTGTAGTGTACACATACCTCCTGCAGCTCGGCGGCGAGCGCGCGCTTGTCCTTGGGCGCGCACACGAGCTGCGCGGCCTCGAGCGCGGCCCACACGCGCCCCGCCAGCGTGAGGCACAGCTCCCTGTAGTGTACACATACCTCCTGCAGCTCGGCGGCGAGCGCGCGCTTGTCCTTGGGCGCGCACACGAGCTGCGCTGCCTCGAGCGCGGCCCACACGCGCCCCGCCAGCGTGAGGCACAGCTCCCTGTAGTGTACACATACCTCCTGCAGCTCGGCGGCGAGCGCGCGCTTGTCCTTGGGCGCGCACACGAGCTGCGCTGCCTCGAGCGCGGCCCACACGCGCCCCGCCAGCGTGAGGCACAGCTCCCTGTAGTGTACACATACCTCCTGCAGCTCGGCGGCGAGCGCGCGCTTGTCCTTGGGCGCGCACACGAGCTGCGCTGCCTCGAGCGCGGCCCACACGCGCCCCGCCAGCGTGAGGCACAGCTCCCTGTAGTGTACACATACCTCCTGCAGCTCGGCGGCGAGCGCGCGCTTGTCCTTGGGCGCGCACACGAGCTGCGCTGCCTCGAGCGCGGCCCACACGCGCCCCGCCAGCGTGAGGCACAGCTCCCTGTAGTGTACACATACCTCCTGCAGCTCGGCGGCGAGCGCGCGCTTGTCCTTGGGCGCGCACACGAGCTGCGCTGCCTCGAGCGCGGCCCACACGCGCCCCGCCAGCGTGAGGCACAGCTCCCTGTAGTGTACACATACCTCCTGCAGCTCGGCGGCGAGCGCGCGCTTGTCCTTGGGCGCGCACACGAGCTGCGCTGCCTCGAGCGCGGCCCACACGCGCCCCGCCAGCGTGAGGCACAGCTCCCTGTAGTGTACACATACCTCCTGCAGCTCGGCGGCGAGCGCGCGCTTGTCCTTGGGCGCGCACACGAGCTGCGCTGCCTCGAGCGCGGCCCACACGCGCCCCGCCAGCGTGAGGCACAGCTCCCTGTAGTGTACACATACCTCCTGCAGCTCGGCGGCGAGCGCGCGCTTGTCCTTGGGCGCGCACACGAGCTGCGCTGCCTCGAGCGCGGCCCACACGCGCCCCGCCAGCGTGAGGCACAGCTCCCTGTAGTGTACACATACCTCCTGCAGCTCGGCGGCGAGCGCGCGCTTGTCCTTGGGCGCGCACACGAGCTGCGCTGCCTCGAGCGCGGCCCACACGCGCCCCGCCAGCGTGAGGCACAGCTCCCTGTAGTGTACACATACCTCCTGCAGCTCGGCGGCGAGCGCGCGCTTGTCCTTGGGCGCGCACACGAGCTGCGCGGCCTCGAGCGCGGCCCACACGCGCCCCGCCAGCGTGAGGCACAGCTCCCTGTAGTGTACACATACCTCCTGCAGCTCGGCGGCGAGCGCGCGCTTGTCCTTGGGCGCGCACACGAGCTGCGCGGCCTCGAGCGCGGCCCACACGCGCCCCGCCAGCGTGAGGCACAGCTCCCTGTAGTGTACACATACCTCCTGCAGCTCGGCGGCGAGCGCGCGCTTGTCCTTGGGCGCGCACACGAGCTGCGCGGCCTCGAGCGCGGCCCACACGCGCCCCGCCAGCGTGAGGCACAGCTCCCTGTAGTGTACACATACCTCCTGCAGCTCGGCGGCGAGCGCGCGCTTGTCCTTGGGCGCGCACACGAGCTGCGCTGCCTCGAGCGCGGCCCACACGCGCCCCGCCAGCGTGAGGCACAGCTCCCTGTAGTGTACACATACCTCCTGCAGCTCGGCGGCGAGCGCGCGCTTGTCCTTGGGCGCGCACACGAGCTGCGCTGCCTCGAGCGCGGCCCACACGCGCCCCGCCAGCGTGAGGCACAGCTCCCTGTAGTGTACACATACCTCCTGCAGCTCGGCGGCGAGCGCGCGCTTGTCCTTGGGCGCGCACACGAGCTGCGCTGCCTCGAGCGCGGCCCACACGCGCCCCGCCAGCGTGAGGCACAGCTCCCTGTAGTGTACACATACCTCCTGCAGCTCGGCGGCGAGCGCGCGCTTGTCCTTGGGCGCGCACACGAGCTGCGCTGCCTCGAGCGCGGCCCACACGCGCCCCGCCAGCGTGAGGCACAGCTCCCTGTAGTGTACACATACCTCCTGCAGCTCGGCGGCGAGCGCGCGCTTGTCCTTGGGCGCGCACACGAGCTGCGCTGCCTCGAGCGCGGCCCACACGCGCCCCGCCAGCGTGAGGCACAGCTCCCTGTAGTGTACACATACCTCCTGCAGCTCGGCGGCGAGCGCGCGCTTGTCCTTGGGCGCGCACACGAGCTGCGCGGCCTCGAGCGCGGCCCACACGCGCCCCGCCAGCGTGAGGCACAGCTCCCTGTAGTGTACACATACCTCCTGCAGCTCGGCGGCGAGCGCGCGCTTGTCCTTGGGCGCGCACACGAGCTGCGCGGCCTCGAGCGCGGCCCACACGCGCCCCGCCAGCGTGAGGCACAGCTCCCTGTAGTGTACACATACCTCCTGCAGCTCGGCGGCGAGCGCGCGCTTGTCCTTGGGCGCGCACACGAGCTGCGCGGCCTCGAGCGCGGCCCACACGCGCCCCGCCAGCGTGAGGCACAGCTCCCTGTAGTGTACACATACCTCCTGCAGCTCGGCGGCGAGCGCGCGCTTGTCCTTGGGCGCGCACACGAGCTGCGCGGCCTCGAGCGCGGCCCACACGCGCCCCGCCAGCGTGAGGCACAGCTCCCTGTAGTGTACACATACCTCCTGCAGCTCGGCGGCGAGCGCGCGCTTGTCCTTGGGCGCGCACACGAGCTGCGCGGCCTCGAGCGCGGCCCACACGCGCCCCGCCAGCGTGAGGCACAGCTCCCTGTAGTGTACACATACCTCCTGCAGCTCGGCGGCGAGCGCGCGCTTGTCCTTGGGCGCGCACACGAGCTGCGCGGCCTCGAGCGCGGCCCACACGCGCCCCGCCAGCGTGAGGCACAGCTCCCTGTAGTGTACACATACCTCCTGCAGCTCGGCGGCGAGCGCGCGCTTGTCCTTGGGCGCGCACACGAGCTGCGCGGCCTCGAGCGCGGCCCACACGCGCCCCGCCAGCGTGAGGCACAGCTCCCTGTAGTGTACACATACCTCCTGCAGCTCGGCGGCGAGCGCGCGCTTGTCCTTGGGCGCGCACACGAGCTGCGCGGCCTCGAGCGCGGCCCACACGCGCCCCGCCAGCGTGAGGCACAGCTCCCTGTAGTGTACACATACCTCCTGCAGCTCGGCGGCGAGCGCGCGCTTGTCCTTGGGCGCGCACACGAGCTGCGCTGCCTCGAGCGCGGCCCACACGCGCCCCGCCAGCGTGAGGCACAGCTCCCTGTAGTGTACACATACCTCCTGCAGCTCGGCGGCGAGCGCGCGCTTGTCCTTGGGCGCGCACACGAGCTGCGCGGCCTCGAGCGCGGCCCACACGCGCCCCGCCAGCGTGAGGCACAGCTCCCTGTAGTGTACACATACCTCCTGCAGCTCGGCGGCGAGCGCGCGCTTGTCCTTGGGCGCGCACACGAGCTGCGCGGCCTCGAGCGCGGCCCACACGCGCCCCGCCAGCGTGAGGCACAGCTCCCTGTAGTGTACACATACCTCCTGCAGCTCGGCGGCGAGCGCGCGCTTGTCCTTGGGCGCGCACACGAGCTGCGCGGCCTCGAGCGCGGCCCACACGCGCCCCGCCAGCGTGAGGCACAGCTCCCTGTAGTGTACACATACCTCCTGCAGCTCGGCGGCGAGCGCGCGCTTGTCCTTGGGCGCGCACACGAGCTGCGCGGCCTCGAGCGCGGCCCACACGCGCCCCGCCAGCGTGAGGCACAGCTCCCTGTAGTGTACACATACCTCCTGCAGCTCGGCGGCGAGCGCGCGCTTGTCCTTGGGCGCGCACACGAGCTGCGCTGCCTCGAGCGCGGCCCACACGCGCCCCGCCAGCGTGAGGCACAGCTCCCTGTAGTGTACACATACCTCCTGCAGCTCGGCGGCGAGCGCGCGCTTGTCCTTGGGCGCGCACACGAGCTGCGCGGCCTCGAGCGCGGCCCACACGCGCCCCGCCAGCGTGAGGCACAGCTCCCTGTAGTGTACACATACCTCCTGCAGCTCGGCGGCGAGCGCGCGCTTGTCCTTGGGCGCGCACACGAGCTGCGCTGCCTCGAGCGCGGCCCACACGCGCCCCGCCAGCGTGAGGCACAGCTCCCTGTAGTGTACACATACCTCCTGCAGCTCGGCGGCGAGCGCGCGCTTGTCCTTGGGCGCGCACACGAGCTGCGCGGCCTCGAGCGCGGCCCACACGCGCCCCGCCAGCGTGAGGCACAGCTCCCTGTAGTGTACACATACCTCCTGCAGCTCGGCGGCGAGCGCGCGCTTGTCCTTGGGCGCGCACACGAGCTGCGCGGCCTCGAGCGCGGCCCACACGCGCCCCGCCAGCGTGAGGCACAGCTCCCTGTAGTGTACACATACCTCCTGCAGCTCGGCGGCGAGCGCGCGCTTGTCCTTGGGCGCGCACACGAGCTGCGCTGCCTCGAGCGCGGCCCACACGCGCCCCGCCAGCGTGAGGCACAGCTCCCTGTAGTGTACACATACCTCCTGCAGCTCGGCGGCGAGCGCGCGCTTGTCCTTGGGCGCGCACACGAGCTGCGCGGCCTCGAGCGCGGCCCACACGCGCCCCGCCAGCGTGAGGCACAGCTCCCTGTAGTGTACACATACCTCCTGCAGCTCGGCGGCGAGCGCGCGCTTGTCCTTGGGCGCGCACACGAGCTGCGCTGCCTCGAGCGCGGCCCACACGCGCCCCGCCAGCGTGAGGCACAGCTCCCTGTAGTGTACACATACCTCCTGCAGCTCGGCGGCGAGCGCGCGCTTGTCCTTGGGCGCGCACACGAGCTGCGCGGCCTCGAGCGCGGCCCACACGCGCCCCGCCAGCGTGAGGCACAGCTCCCTGTAGTGTACACATACCTCCTGCAGCTCGGCGGCGAGCGCGCGCTTGTCCTTGGGCGCGCACACGAGCTGCGCGGCCTCGAGCGCGGCCCACACGCGCCCCGCCGTGCCCGCCGTGCCGCCCAGCGCCGCCAGCGTGAGGCACAGCTCCGCCTTCAGCTGGATCGGGATGTGGCAGCAGATGAGACCTGGGGACAAACCCTTCAATTACACGACTACTCTTCACTGACGGAACAGGGTGGTTTTCATGCCGTGATACAAGCACTAGTTGTACTCGTGGTACAAGGTCACAATACGGGTGATAGGCGCTCGGGGAAAGTGGTAGGGATTTTCGCGCAGGTTGACAGCTTGATGAAGTAAAAGGCAGCCAATGGCGTTCGCGTGTCGGCGGCCTCCCACTTCCTCCTTCCACTCTCATCACTTCTTATCCAATCTTCAAAGATACCGGTTGATACGCGTCTATCTTCATATATCTTCAAATTATCTAATTGCTAAATAACTTTCAATATTAAAGTTTCTGAAAACCGCATGTGAAGCATGGACGCACGAATACCAACGTGATATCACAGGTATTCTTTGTATGCTTTACGTTCCGTAATCACGGGCAATTAAGTCCCGGACCTTTGGAAGGCCCCATGCAAGGGCCGAAGCCAACATGTAGAGGCCCTTTCAAAAGACAAGTTAATCTAAATGTAAGGGATACACAAATGGCGGATACCATCTCCGAACGCACAACATGATACACACGGGGATGGTACCCGATGTGTAAAGACTAAATATTGGAGTACGGCGCTATTGGAGGAGACTAACGGACACCTGCCATGACAACTAGTCTCAAAATTGTAAATAGGGCAGGCGGTGACTCGCCGACTCGTCGAGTGGGCCCCATAAAACGGCCGCACGCACAAAGTGCGACAATGGGGCAACATCTCATTGAGCGGCTGAAGGTTGTCGACAGGTGCGGCTCCGGTTTCACCATCGCGGGGTTCACCCCCGTGAGCGGGTTTCCCCGTTATTACGCCATTATGTGCAATACACTTCCAACCTGGAGCATAGGTTCTGCTCTTGCGATTCCACTCTGGACGGCTAATGAAGGCAAACCAGAGGTAGGGGGGTGTGTTACTGTTTGTGTGGGAGTGTGTCTGTGTGGGTGTGCGTGTGTGTGTGTGTGTGAGTGCATGTCTGTATGGTCCCCTGGATAGGGGTCCGCGGTGTCGCCACTCACCGTCAGCTCGCCACAAGCTGCCCCCGCGGGGGAATGCTGATATTATTGCCTTGGCGCGCCTCGGGAGAGTACAATGATGATGATTAATTGATTACTAATTATTAAAAATTCCACACGAAAATCTTCTAAGCAACCAAAATGTAATAAGCGAGCGATTCGTTGCTTTCGGATTAGACAACTATCATTATAAACTTGCTTTCCAAATGCAGTAAGTAATAACAAGCTCACCGAACATGCAGTTGATGGCGTCCCACTGCAAGTTCTCGCAGATGTTAGCGCAGGCAGCGTGGTCCTCGCGAGCCACCGCCGCGATCAACTTGAGGGCTGCTATCATCGCTTCCACCTAAATAAAACACATTTTAATTTACATCCTTTGGTTCATCATCATCGTCATCTCAGCCGATGGATATCCAATGCTTCCCCCATGTATCGCCGATCCCCGATTGGTCCTGCGCTGCGCCGCCTTCACCAGGTCTTCGGTCTACCCCCGCTGCGGTTTCCAGTACGCGGTCGCCACTGGAGAACTTTTTGGACCTATATGTAGATATAGGTACCCTGTACCATCGGTTCTGCGAGTAATGTGCCCCGCACACTGCCACTTTAGTTTAGCAATTCTTTGGGCTATGTCAGCTACTCTGGATCTTCTGCGGATCTCTTCATTTCTGATTGGATCTCGTAAGGAAACTCCGAGCATAGCCTTCTCCATTGCCCTTTGGGTGACTATCAGCTTTTTTATGAGGCCTTGAGTGAGCGACCACGTCTCTGTCTGTTCCTTATGTCATCACTGGCAACACACACTGATCGTAGACTTTCAGTTTAAGACAATGCGGTATTTGGGATCATTTGTTTGGTACATGTTAATGTAATAGCCTTGATTTTTCACACATCTAAAAAAAGCATGGAAACGAAAGTACCGTGCAGTTCCTCCACATAGGAGAAACATTAACTTACCTCCTCTTGCCTGACGAGTAGCTTGCCCGGTCTAGCGGCGGGTGTGACTATGGCGGAAGCGCCGAGCGAAGACGAGTGCAGGTGGTCTGAGAACGGCGCCGGATCCGCGCGGAGGTTACTGCCAAATAACAATAATAATGGAGGAACATGCCATGTTTTATGGCATGAAATTGACAATCAATCGGTGACGGAAAACATAGTGAGGAAATGTGCACAATGTTGAAGAAACAGTTCTGATTCAGGCATCGCCAACATCTCTGTTGCTCAGACAGTGCAACTACCGTTTATAAGCCATTGCATCTTATCCCACCTCTGATTGTATCGGTTTCCCATATTCTAATAGGCATAATATGTGTTTAACGTACACAATGGAGAAATTTCATGGGTCTGCAAAATCGTCGTCTGCGAAACTTTGTCACAGGAGAGCTTATATGAATACAAGTACACTAGTCTTTGTTTCATTCAAAAAGACCCAGTAGTTTTGATTTTACAAGCATTTAAAACTGCCGTAAATTTTGAACACTCCGCGCGGGCCCACGATTGGCGTGTGACGTCACGGTATATCGAGTCGTAACTTACGTTTTCTCCAGGATTCGTAGCGCGAGTCCAAAACACACTTGGCCGGTTTTTATGATTTGTTGTTTTACTTTATAGTATGGACTATAATCAAACCAAGTTTGACGCTTGTATGTATTACCGTTTTTACGATAAAGCTAAAGCAAAAAACGTTAAAAAAATCTATAAAGGGCTGTATCTTTTGAACCGTAATCGATAGACAGTTGAAATTTTCACAGAATATACGTTGTTACGGCGGATTTGTTGACAATTAATAAAAAAACAAAAAGTTAAAAATTAAAGGGGGACCCCCTAAAAATCTATAAAGGGCTGTATCTTTTGAACCGTAATCGCTAGACAGGTAAAATTTTCACAGAATATACATTACTAGCGGCCCGTCCCGGCTTCGCACGGGTGGACGTCTAATCTTTTCTAGCAATAAATATAGCCTATGTTACTCAGGGTGAATGCAGCTTTCTAATGGTGAAAGAATTTTTTAAATCGGCCCAGTACTTTTTGAGCCTATTCATTACAAACATACAAACATACAAAAATAGGTACAAATCTTTCCTCTTTATAATATTAGTGTAGATTACGGCGGATTTGTTGACAATTAATAAAAAAAGCAAAAAGTTAAAAATTAAAAGGAGTCCCCTAACAACCAACGTATTTCTTATATTTTTTGTTTGTTTTTGCTCTATCTTAAAGACGGTAATACTTACAAACATCAAACTTGGTGTGGTTATAGTGCATACTCTAAAGTAAAACAACAAATAATAAAAACCGGCCGAGTCCGTGTGAAATATTTTTTTTTGTAATATTATCATGTTACAGAACCCTACGTGCGCGAGCCCGACCCTC
This sequence comes from Agonopterix subpropinquella, assembly GCA_922987775.1. Taxonomy (NCBI): domain Eukaryota; kingdom Metazoa; phylum Arthropoda; class Insecta; order Lepidoptera; family Depressariidae; genus Agonopterix; species Agonopterix subpropinquella. The sequence goes on from OV277696.1 coordinate 26,739,865, forward strand.
ACTTGGTTGGTTTGTTTTTATTACTAGCTAGCAAATCCGCCATCATACCGCATACTTTCTGAAAATTTCAACCGTCTATCTTTTATAGTTCAAAAGATACAGCCCTTTATAGCTTAGGAATGCAGACGGACGGACGGATGAACGGATGGACTGAGGGACAAACGGACAGCGTAGGCTTATGAATAGGGTCCCGTTGGCACCCTTTCCATACAAAATTCTAAAAATACTGGCCTAATCTTCGAGTAATTCAAAACGAAAGCGCGCTGCGGAAGTGCGGTTCATAACGTGACGTCACACGCAGCGAGCGCTATCCGGCCGAATCTCGGACCGCGCACCTGTTGTGGGTACATGAATATTATGTGGTGTAGGTAGGATTTACGGTAATAAAGTTAGTTGTTGTCTTGCACTCGTGGACGTTTCATTTACAATCACTACATGGTGTCAGGTGTGAATAAAATACACAAATTATTAGTTACGGGAGTGTACGGGAGTGAATAAAGTGGAAATATTCATATATTTCGAAGTTTTGTGGATAAAAAGTGTAAATTGTGAAAAATATGGAACACGCGCGGCCGCCATCGGAATTGAACATGGACGGCGGACCGGTCAGCCGGGCTGACGCTTGGAAGCGGTGGAGGCAACAATTCATGCTGTTTATGAAGGCATCCGGGGTGAATTCTGAGTCTCCAGGGGTACAAGCGAGCCTGCTGGTCAATCTGATAGGTCCCGAAGGTTTCGACATATACCAAACTTTCACTTTTGATAAAGAAATCGACCGTGATGACGTGGGGATAACTTTGAAAAAATTTGATGATTATTTTGGCACGAAAGTGAATGTTACTTTGCTTAGATACAAATTTTTTACGCGGAATCAAGAGGACGGGGAGACTATGCAGCAATATGTTACGGCGTTGCGCCTACTGAGCAGGAATTGCGGCTTTGATACTCTGAAAGAGGAATTAATCAAGGATCGTATTGTGTGTGGTGTACGAAGTGCGACGATCAGGGATCGGTTGCTAAGGTGTGATAATCTCGACCTATATGCCAAGCGGAGGAAATTTCACAGGAAAGTGGACGTGAATTAATCGGTCGTAGTGTAAGTGGCAGTGCGAGTGTGAGTGCGGGTCCCGTTCACGTGGACGCCGTGGAGCGGCGCTGGCACCGCGGCGCCGGCGCCGACGCAGCCGCCGGTGCGCGGCCCCCGGCCGCCCCCGGCGCGCGCGTCTTCCTGCTGCGCCTACTGCGGCAGTTGGAACTGTGTGGCCGGTCAGTGTCCGGCGATGAACGTCACGTGCTTCGTGTGCGGTAAGAGAGGACACTTCGCCCGCGTATGTAAGTCCAGTTCACTTAATAACAGGGAAAAGGTGAAAAAAATTTACGAGATCGGACGAGACGACGACGAGTCAGAGTCGGATGAGTGCGAGTCGTTCTATGTGATGGTCGTGAGTGAACAAAATAACAATGCTGACGAGTGGTACGAAACATTGTCGCGCGGACATTTTTCAGAGAAATTTAAGTTAGATACCGGTGCGGACATAAATGTGCTATCGTATAAAAAAATTTCTCTTTCAAAATTCCATATTTCGGAAACTAATTGACATATCTAAATAATTTTTTCACACATATTTTTTATTTTTAGTGCAGAATACGATAAGCTAAAAATAAAAATCTATGAACCATCTCCATTATAAACTTAAAGCTTAAAAATATCCTACTTCAAACAGCGATTGGGCCACGACAATGAATCATTCATGTATTAGTAGAGTGGTAATCGCAAATAGTGTCCATACCTGTGGTATCGATGTAGAGCGGTGAGCAGGTGGTGCGCGGACAAGGCGTCCCTGCGGGCCAGCAGCGCCCACGTGTGCCGCGGCACGCACACGCCGGCCAGCGCGCGCAGGTACGCCGGCAGCAGCGACGCGCACACCAGCGACCCCGAGAGCCGCACGAACTTGTACAGCGTCGCCGCTCGGCTGCCGGACCTATGTGCACGCGTTATGTTAGGACTTATTGCGTAGCTATCTCCGTGGTCTAATGGTTAAGAGCATTAGGCTCTCAAAACGGAGCTCGGAGGTCGTGGGCACGATTCCCACACCTAGTGATATGTCACTTTGTGCGTTTTTCGCCAGGTGGTTAGGACAGTGCAGGCTAAATGTCCTGATTGTCTGAAAAGATGATTCCGTGCTTCGGATGGCACGTTAAGCCGTTGGTCCCAGATACTATCTTTGGTTGTAGTAATCGTTACATAAAAACCTCGTCAGCGACCTTAAGGCGGTCTGAAAAAAACTCTGACACCAGGGCTTGCTGCCCAGATGCTAAGAAGAAGAAAACTTATTGCGTATTACATATTTTTTCTCAAACATGCTTGAAAAAAAAAAATTATTGTTCGTTTCTCGTCATTGATTTTGAAAAGAGTTTTAATTTCCGCGAATTATTTGAGAAAATTTACTGTTTTAATTTCCGCGCGTTATTTGAGAAAAGTACTATACAAGCCTTGGCCACAACTATATAGGCATTGATGGACTTACGTATGTATGCCTCGGCTTCGCTTCGGCTTCGGCCCACATTTACACGTTCGTCCATCAATGACTCTGTTGTTGGCCGCTGCAGTAATGTACTATTAATTCATCATCTCAGCTGATGAATGTCCACTGCTGGACATAAGCTTCCCCCAAGGATCGCCACAACGACCGGTGCTGCGCTGCCCTCATCCAACGGGTTCCCTTCGTATTCACCAGGTCATCGGTCCACCTTGTGTGGGGCCTACCCACGCTAACACTACGCTTATTTAAATTGGACTAAGAAAATACAAATGTTGCTTAATAGACCCTGACTAATGATTATGACATACTATCAGTAAATAACAATGTGCATGACCTTGAAGGGCCGTTTGATAACTTCACTCAGTTGAGAAAGGAATGTAAACTCTATATAAAGGAAACAATCATTTGAATGACTCAAGTTCGTGTGATTGAGTAACGTCACATTTGCGATCGAGGTCATACACATTGTTATTTTAAACTGATAGTACACACAAACGCACGCAAGCTCGCACGTACGCTGGTCCTACACCATGCGACTATCAAGACATAAAGTTTGGTCTGTCAGTCGTAGATGAGAAACGGAGCTGGATTTAGCTACTACAGATAGAACGAAACCTTGACATAACTGAGATTATAAAAGAGAGAAAGAAGTAGGTCGTTCTCGTTCAGGAAGTACGTACACAACAAGTATAACCCGGGCGAATTAACTTGGCACCTGGCTCGCACGTGGCTCGGAATAAAAAACTCGGAAAACTCGGAAAGAATAACTCGAAAATGCTAAAGCGCAGGGAAACGTGCAACGGTAACTAAAATGCTATGTTACGGCCTCGGAGTCTCGTGGGGGTGTAGCAGGAGGGGTGTCAAATTCCTAGCCACGTGCGAGCCAGGTGCCTAGTTAATTCGCCCAGGTTGTATAATGTTACCTGTACACGTGCGAGTGTGTAGTGTCACACGCGCGCCAGTAGTCGTGTCTGAGGCCGAGCGGGTCGCGTGCGTACAGTCGCTCCACGCAGCGCAGTAGCGAGTCTAGTCGGGTTCGACTCTGGCCGACTCCAGCGGGCGGGGCTATGCCTTCTGCTGCGTACATTTGTACTGCTCGTGCTGCTTCGTCGGCCCTGATGGCAATTACGATTGGTGAGAAAAGATTATTAGGGACACTAGTGCTACGGTCCAAAATACGCAAATATCGGCAGAGATAGCATGCACACAATCGGTTCATAATGCGCGAATGTGCGGATATGTTTGCTGTCTGACGTCATCAAGGACGTTATTAACTTGCGCTTACGCCGCACACGAAAAATAGGTAGTGCAGCATATGCATGTCAAATTGACAGCTGTTTCAAATTGTACAAATTGTTTAGCAGTGTATTCGTACTTACTAATTTGGACCGACCGGTAAAGCGTGTGCATAGCGTTTGCACTATTGGCATAATTCGAACCGTAGCATAGGTAAGCATACATTTGCGCACATGAACTTTGACGTAACCTAAGATAGACATTAGGATCTAGTGGTAACATTGATCTGCCGACAATCAAGCACAAAGACGTCGCTTTCAACAGCGATACGAAAAGGTAAGCGTCAAAAGTTGGTGGGCTGCGAGGGAGGATTTTCGAGAAGCGTACTTTAATATCTTAATTCCTTGAATAAACCAATAATTTTCATTTGTCATTTATGTGCATAAGCTATAAGCTAAGCGACCGCGGGAACCTGAGCTGCGTTCAGAACCTACACCCTACGTGCACCCAGAGTGCACCCCGAGCGCAACTTTTCGCACTAAACGCCGTCCAGAGCCTCGGTGAAAGACGTTCTACCATAGTTTGACCATAGAGAGAGTTGAAAAAACAACTGCACAAAAAGATCGTGAACGCAGCCCTGGACATTCGACGACTTTGTGGCCTAATTGTCTGTGTATTTTAGTTTATTTAAGTTTACTCACTTGACCCTCATCTCCATGAGTTTGGAATGCATGAGCACTATGAAGTCAGTGATGAGCGTGTGGATGCGTCGCTGGTAATACTCCTCTTTGGCGACCAAGTCGGTCGACAATATCGCTTCGTCTATGTATTCGAAGACCTGGAACAACATTAAATTAGTTATTATTTAATTATAGCATTTGCCCGCGACTTCGTTTGCTTTAATTTCCAAAAACTCAAACACCCCTTTAGGGTTTTTTTTTTAAATACTCGTATATTTTCTTAGATCCGTTGCGTTGCTTACAATCCCATCGTTTTAAAAACAATGTTTCTTCTCTTTGCCAGATATGAATGCTTTAACTTCTTTAAGTACCATCATCAATTATATTGTCACCTTGCCGTCTATAGCCGCGTCCACCAGGACCTCGTCCTGGTCGAGGAGCTCCACCTTCAGCTCGCCAGCGGGGCCGCTCCGCAGCAGCGACTGTGGCGCCCTCTTCAGCGCCGCCAGCGCCAACCCGAGCGCCAGCTGGCACAAGGCTCGCACTCCCGAAAACTTCTCATCGTGCTGGCTCGGGTGAGAGGGGGGAGACAGCTCGTCTAGTAAGACCGAGATGAGATCCGGGTCTTGGATGAGGGGGAGTTTCTTTGCTAGCTCTTCACCGTCTTCTCGTCTGGAATCCATGTACAAATATGTTTATTTACGGCGTGGTGGAAACTTTATAGGGTGGATCAAACAAGGAGATAAAGGACCAACACCGAAATCATGAATTGCTTGAAAAAAAGAAGTTACAATACACAAACAAACAAAAAAGGTTTCCAAAGTGCACAAAATTGAGCCTGAATTTCTATTTCTTTCGCAAAAAGTAGGCGCGTTGGATGGATTTCTAAAAATGCAGTCTAAAATGTTCGAAAAAGCAAAGATTAAGAATCAAATACGGATTATCGAGACAATCATCTAATTTATCGATATTCGATCTGAACTCATTTTAGCTAATTAAATCTGGGAAATTGCTATTAAATCACAGTGACATACCTGTGTAATACTGATAAATCTAAGGCATAGAGTAGCGCCATCTGTAGTCCGAGAGATATCTCGTCCAAAGCGCCGGTGGGTCCGCGGGACGGTGACGTCGTTTGCTAAGGAAAAATCATTTCTTTATAACAGCTGGACCGATTTCCATAAACCATCTCACAAAAGTATTCATTCGATTTTTTGAAAACTACAATGATACACACACAGACAAAGGCGTTAAACTTATAACACTTTTTGAGTCAGGGTTTAAAAAAAATTATACGACGGGATAGGATAATACACAAGTGCAACAGGATTAAGACAGAAAGCAGAAACTATGCTTTTTAGTTATTACCTCTGATAGAAGTCGAAGTAGGATATCTCTGCCAAGACCACGTTGCGCAGAAGCGGCAAACACCACTCCCGCTAACAATTTTCTGTCAAACGATAAAACAACACATTAATTAAATGAATAAATCAAGTCACTCGCTTTTATGCTAGCCCCTCTCGCAGTACTGAATAACAAAGCCATAGCACAGTTTCGGTATCAATCTATATGTATACAGTTGTGAAACTCAGTGTTTGCGACTGGTCAGTGGTGGGTGGGGTGCGCGCGGTGGAGAAAATGTAACCGGCCACAGTTTAATTTTACCATACTACGATAAGATACACAATAGACAACCCAGGCAATGCCCTACATAATCCACTATATTCCAGCAGCTCCAGCTCCTTCTCTACAGTGTACTGTTTCAGGGCATCCAGAGACTTATCTACAACACACCTGGTGCTCTCGATGGAGGCCAGTAGCCGCACGTGGTGCCTGTGAGGCGGCAGGGCGCGGTTGTTCTGCAGCAGCTCCAGCTCCATCTCTACAGTGTACTGTTTCAGGGCATCCAGAGACTTATCTACAACACACCTGGTGCTCTCGATGGAGGCCAGTAGCCGCACGTGGTGCCTGTGAGGCGGCAGGGCGCGGTTGTTCTGCAGCAGCTCCAGCTCCATCTCTACAGTGTACTGTTTCAGGGCATCCAGAGACTTATCTACAACACACCTGGTGCTCTCGATGGAGGCCAGTAGCCGCACGTGGTGCCTGTGAGGCGGCAGGGCGCGGTTGTTCTGCAGCAGCTCCAGCTCCATCTCTACAGTGTACTGTTTCAGGGCATCCAGAGACTTATCTACAACACACCTGGTGCTCTCGATGGAGGCCAGTAGCCGCACGTGGTGCCTGTGAGGCGGCAGGGCGCGGTTGTTCTGCAGCAGCTCCAGCTCCATCTCTACAGTGTACTGTTTCAGGGCATCCAGAGACTTATCTACAACACACCTGGTGCTCTCGATGGAGGCCAGTAGCCGCACGTGGTGCCTGTGAGGCGGCAGGGCGCGGTTGTTCTGCAGCAGCTCCAGCTCCTTCTCCAGCGTGTACTGTTTCAGGGCATCCAACACATTGCCCAGGAGGCCGTCTGATATCAACTGTTCTACGTAACGCGTCACATAGTTTACTATTTCTTCTCTTGCGTTTATTGACCTGCAATTAAATTGTAGATTTTAGAAAAGGGTTAAGATTTAAACCAAGAACATTTAATTTTGATATTCTACTAAAATGCTACCAATTTATCTATGTAAGCACCTGTAACCACTAAGCTATGACTGCTTTTCAATTGATGCAAGCGCGCGTCGACAATAGTAGTACAGCAGCACGGCCACCAGTAGCTAGGTGGCTACATGTCAACGTTTTTCAATGAAAATCCCCCCCCCCCCGAAAATGAATGTCCCCACCCCCCAAATACAAAGTCTGGATACGTGCTTGGTACACACGGTACACAAAAATAAGCTGGCCGCGCTTAGGCACAGAAGCCAGCTTGTTTGTTTTGCGTAGCTTCATGTGTCGCCGTGTGTACACTGTACAGTCTACTCACCAGCAGACCCCCTGCGCGCTCATGACGAGTTCCTTGAGCGCCTGCACGAGCGCGCGTCGACCGTCGTAGTACAGAAGTATGGCTACCAAACCGCGCGCCAGCGACGGGTGGCGCGGGGACTGACGCTGTGCCGTGTGCAGCAGTTCTAGGGCTAGGTACTCGTTCACGTTGTACATGTCTGTAGTAAAGAGAACATAGAATTAATATCTTGGATGCATAGATATATTATACCTACACTTGGATGTTATGTACAGATTGTCTACTCCAAACCATCATCATCTTATTTAACAGCTAGGCTCTTGTCGGGCCAATCCTGTCTCTTTACTAATAGAGATAATTCTTGAGTTCTTGATACGAGACTTCAACCTTTTCCTTCACCTGGGCTAGATAACTCTGTCTAGGTCTTTCTCTGCCACTCTTCCATGGTTGTTCCATGGTATGGTTTTAAGGAAATTGTTGTTTCATATCAAGTGTCCGATCATCATCTCTCCAAATGAACTTGGTAAAATATAATGCTGGACTTAATTTGATAAAAATTTGACATATTGTCGCTGTTAAACACCACAAGTTTTGATGGAAGGTAGCTTTCAGAAAGAATTAAAAATGTCATATGAGAATTTGGAAAAATGGACAAAGATTTATAACCAACGAGCTTTTACCCGCGACTTCGTCCGCATAAATTATACACCAGATTTTAAGTCAGATGTTATGCTACCAAACAAAAAAGTTTCATCAAAATCGGTTCAGTAGTTTTTGCGTGATACTCGAACAAACAAACACCCAAACAAACAAACAAACTAAATTCTTATTTCAAATTTACAGTTTTATAATAGTCAAGATACTTACACCACCATGGTGATGTTATTAAATAAATTAACATCAATAGCTTGGGTACAAATATGTTCATGACACTACGATTTTTTGTCTTTTTTTTCTCCTTAGATATTTTATTGTCAATATGTGTCATGTTTATATTATTATATTATAATAGCCTTTATTCAGACAATTACACTATTATATGTTTGTTTTGTTAGCGATAGTTCATTACTATTATTACATTAATTTATATTTATAATTTGATTTATGTTTTGTGATTTGATATGTTGTATTGAGAATAATATTAATATTTTAACTATCTTCTATTTGACTTGTCTGTGTGCCTTTGTTGGCAAAGGCCTCCTCCAACCTTCTCCAGCTCTCTCTGTTTGTAGCTATCCTAGTCATCATGTTTATAAACAAGGTAAAATTACCTGATATAATAGTGGCTTCATCAACAAGCTCTCTGGACAGGATTGTCCTCCCAACACTGGGCAAATTCACCCCCTCTGTCATTCCCCTCTTTATTTCCTCTCTGCTTGATGGGTTCTTTGCCTGGAATAATCAAATTACATCAATATACCGATGTTAATAATCAGATTTAAAACAGCAAAACAACGCCAAGTGAAGAACTCGTAAGTGCAAAAGAGATAACTTTTAAGAGAAAGAAAAAAAATTGTCCTATTACATTTTTGTAAGTTCAGGAGTATTTGTGAGGTTCTTATTACACAGTATAGATGGCATTATGAGTATTAGATTACTTTTTGAGTGAAATCAGGACATGTTTTGTGAGATTGTTGCTGTTGCTAATTGGTGGTCCCTAACAGGGTCCCTGAGATGTACCATACCTATTTTGAAGACCTCTAAATACCTCAAGGATGCAATAAAGTTTATGATTTATGATTTTCTTTCCAGAAACATAATAATAATAAAATACCAAAATGTCATTCCCGAGGTCTTCACTGTAAGGCGATGAAAACCTGATTATTCATACATACATATGCTCACGTATGATATTTCCAAAGGGGTCAGAGATATTCTGAAAACTCAGAACATCCTAAACCAAACATCTCAAACCTGGTTATAACATGTTAATAATATTTGGATATTCTTACAAACAGCTCAGGAATATATGGACACTATCTGACTGTAATTTATGCTGCAATTACATCGATCTTTTGCAATATCAAAAATAGCTGGAGAAAATGGGATGAGCATGGGCAAAGACAGAGAGTTGTGGAAGAGGATGGAGGAGGCCTTCACCCAAAGTGGGGTCCATATCTCAAACAAAGAAGAAATCTAATCAAACTAACAAACTAAAAAGTGAAGATACTAACAATACTAACAACATCTGAAATGTAAAATCATGTCATCAGTCATGATATGGAATGCAAATACAGCAGGGCCTCGAAGATCCAAACACCCACACACAAATGAAAATTTATACCCTGTTCAGATGCACGAAGCGTTCGGATCGTACTGCGGGACAGAAACTGTGAGAAATGGCGGTTGCGCAGGGGTAAGGGGGGTCGTTCGGATTATAGAGGCGTTCGGACGAACTGGGGTACAGATTATCAAGGCCGTGCTGTAAAGGCTTTTTTATTTTATTTATTTATTTATTACATCGATCTTTTAGTATAAACTACAATATTTATAGGTATAAGAAACCCACTCTATTGTTAAGTTTCGAAACATTACCCTCCTTCTGAGTCAGTCGGGTAAAAACATAACTTACAGGATTCTTGAACAATGACAAGAATGTTTGTTTATGTCGTCTCAGCACGGACTCGAACGTGTGCACCGCGTACGGAGCCCCGCCGCTCTCGTGGGCCAGGTACCCTTCCACCACGGCCACCAACTCCTTGTATGGCGTCCATAGGTCGTCCGTCGTTGTACCTAGAAGGGTGTACGTTTTCTGTTGAATTTACACGAAAAAAAAAATCTGATGCGGCTATAGATAATAAAGCAGAGAGGTCGTTAAAAAGGAACCTGTAGCAGTTAGTATGATTGTTATGACATCATACTGTTATATTCTGTGTTATTATAACCTAAAATGTGAAATCTGAAATATCGTATTTTTAGATCTACCACGTATGAATTAACGCCATTGATGCTCTTAAATTGTTTTGGTTAGTTGAATGTTCAATATAAAACCTTTATAGAACAATTTCTAAAGACATAGTAGATGGAAATATTACGCCGAAGATTCAAATAGGTTATGCCTAATATTTACCTTCAGAGAGATCCATGGTCAGCGTTTTTTATCACAAGGCAAATATATAACACGATAATTAATCACATCAGTCTTTTATCGATAATAGATCTTTACTCAGCCTATAAATGTTGAAAATATTTTGAATTGTACAGTTTAGTTTGACAGTTTGGTTTAGACGCGCGCCCGCCGTAACATACAGTGTGACCAGATTTAAATTAAAGATCCTGCTAGCTGGTTGGCTGAAAACTGCTAAATACTGCTAAACCTCATTCTCTTGCACATTTTCCCATTATTAGGGGTCGGCGCTAAACCGACGTTAATCGGCGTAAATACTGCTAAACCATTTAATAACAGTAAATCCTGTTAAAAACTGCCAAATTATAACAGATACTGCTACAAACTGTTTTTTCAACCCTTCTACAAAATCTGCTAAACCTTAAATTTGGGGGCCTAATCCTGCTTAAATCACAGGATCCTACTGAATCTGGTCATACTGCTAACATAACAATCACTGTCACTTTCGATTGTCTCCAAAAACTCCAAAGAAGCGTCAAAACCAGGCGGAGGACATTTGCCTTTTGGTGGTTTTTCCGATTCAGTTTGCATAGAATGTGCTGCCATCTGTTAAATATATCTTTTACTATGAAAAAAAAAGATTATATTGTCTATGTCAATGTCAAAATGACAAATTTACAAAATGGCGACATACCTAGAGTAATGTGCGTGTTGTTTGTAGTTTTTGTTCAATTTTGTGCCGATTTAGTGATGTTCTGGAGTTTCAGTTGTTCTCTTACAAATGTACAGATTACAGGAATAGTAAGGATACTGGAATTTCACTCGATCGGTGCGGGATTGAACGAAAACTAGCATTCAAACAACGGTATGAGTATATAAGTATATATATAAGTAGGTATGTATAGTATAGGTAGAATTATTTTCAAAGAAAAACAGATGGCGCTAGCTAGCCTTCAATTTGACATAAGGTGGATGCATAATGTTGCCACGAGTGGGTTCTCTTTTCTAATATACTTATATTACTCTTTGGTCAAAACGTAGAACACCAACGTTTTGTGGCTTAAATCTTCATCTATCATCCATCATCAGAATATGAAGAAGAAAAAAAAGATATGGCTTTAAAGGACATAGTATCCAGAGCCATTAAACACATTATTAAAAAAAAACAGTCACTTCACTGTCACATTAGTGCGCTTTTTTGTCTTCAAAAACGTAAAACTCCTTTGATCACAGATTCGTCCCGTGCCGTGCTTAAGGTGGACTTCCGATGCCAGCGGCCGATGCGTCTAACGCGCGCGTCTGACGCGAGGTTCTGTCATATATGACAGGACCTCGCGTCAGACGCGCGCGGCCGACGACAGACCTCACTTCCGAGGTCAGCGACTGACGCGTGCCTATTGTGTAGAGTGTTATCACTTAAGGGTATTTTCCCCGAAATTTAGGGTATGTTTTTATGTTTAAACAATAAACATAAAAACACAAACAAAAAAAAACAATACATATTTTAATAAAAAAATATGTGATTGAATGACAGATTGATAGGTTTAGAGAATATAATTATGAATGCATTTTTTTTACAGGATTTTTAATAAAATATTTTTTTGGGAGAAATTAGACAGGAACGCGTTGCGTCCCCTTGCTTTTTAATCTGTACATGGATCGCTGTCTAGCTAATAATTATGTATGCAAGAGGAATTTTCCGAATAAAGAAAAAGTAGTTTCAAGTGGATCGATAGATGGTGTTATCGCAGCGTGATCGATGAGTGACCTTGCAGATAATAAAATACAAATAAAATAGTAAAAATTAAGCAAATTGTCGGTAAAAACTTCGTAATATTTCTGGCAAACATTCTTGTTCCGCGTGACGTCAGAGCATAGCCGCCACAGACTATTATATGATAGCCGCGCGCGGCCGCGGCCGATGCAATAGACATCGGCCGCGCGCGTCTGACGCGCGCGTCAGTCGCTGGCATCGGAAGCGGCGCCATACGTTTTCATGGTAACTAGTATGGCCGCGTCGGCCGTCGGCCGCGAGCCGCGCGCGTCATACGCGTCGGCCGCTAGCATCGGAAGTCCACCTTTATCCCGTGAAAAAATAAATGCCTGTCCCTGTCCCGTCCCGAAGTGCGATTTTTGAAAATCATACGAGTGACTTGGCAGTAGAAAATGTCAAAATTACTATGGAGATTATGCATCTTTCTACTGCCAAGTCGCTCGTATGATTTCAAAAATCGCACTAAAACCGTGCATAGAAATGGGAAGTACTGATGGTCCCGTGTCCCGTGTGGACTTGTGGAGGAGAAGAGGTATGGCTCTCTCTATTAGCAGGTGTCATCTCATCACACTAGAATCTTGACGAATAGTTTTAATCTTCGACTTTTCTTTGATATGTACCTAGGTACCATTAGGTACCTACTTACTAATCTCCATTCAATTCGAGCGACAAAATGTAAACAACGGTGATACCAGTGTAGAAAATACCATCTCGAGACGGAAGAAAACTTATCTCCGGAATGAATAACAGTAAATTATCTATTCTATTCGCAAAGGATTACGACAAATGATATGTTAATTTTGTATGGAAAATAAATTTAAAAAAAACAAGTTATAATTTATTTTAGATTAAAAGAAAGCGTGACTGTAAATATTTTATTTCTTGGTCTGGCAACAATCAGATATTTTAGACCTTTGGTTCGTTTTAACAAAGTGCTTAATGAAAAATATTTTTTATTGTAAACAATAACGTAATCGCGTCTATTGATTGTTTAATACCTGCGTCTGAGCCCGTACGCTATGCGCGGATGCTACGCATAGCACAAAAAGCCCACACAGACAGAGTAACGGGCTACATAACATAATTTAAAAATTTCATTCAAATGGTCACGATTGTTTTTATTATTTATAGATAGACAATACATTTTTAATGTCAACGCAATTTATTATATGCCGTCCTGACATAATTTTATTCTTAAAAAATGCACCAAAGGTTTCTGACCACGTAATGTCACTTTGACAGTGACGTTTCTTTGTTTACATTTTGTCGCTCTAATTCCTGAACGGAGTATAGTACTCATATAATAAAGTCGGAGCATGATGATGACGTAATAAGACTTTTACACTCAGTTGCAGAAACGCTCATCATCATCATCATCTCAGCCGTTTCCTGCAGAAACGCTCATTAAAGTTAATCCATTAAATATGTTAAATATCTTGCTGTCACCTTTTGTCTTGTTGACGAAGTGTTGACGTTATAAAAGCTAGCGAGATTTAATGGAGGATAAAGCGTTTCTGCAACCGAGTGTTAGTTAGCATATAATTAATCTAAAAAGAGTTAAAAGTAAAACAATTGCATCGTAGTTCAACATAAAAAAAATCTTTATTTCTCCATTTTCTCCTGCATACAAAGGGGTATGGACAATAGGCGTCATTTTCTTTTGCTGCCGCCACTTATAATTTTAGTACTGTTTTGTAGCATTACCGCAAATAAACAAGTATGATTAATAAAATTTGCTCCAAGTCATATCGGGGCGGGGATATAAAGGATGGCATTTTTTGGAAGGGGCAGTAGTTCAGGTACCTTATATTATAAGTTGTAGCTACAGGAAAACGTACTTAGGAGAATGTCCTCAACTTTTTAAGACATTGAGACCTGCATTAACAGATTTTGAAAAAATGTACTGTCAGCAAGAATATTGTCAATTTACACAAAATCTTTTTTTGATGCCAATCGATCCTGTTCCTGATGAGGATCAAAAAAGTATACTCGACAAAACAGGTCAGAGTATGCGAAATGTCAGAAATCGCAAAAAACTAATCCCATACATTGACCTTGATTTTGATGCCTTTGGAGGAAATAAGAGTTTCGTTTCCTGCGAAATTACTGCAAAATGGAATGAAAGTTTTTTGCAATTTCTGACATTTCTAGTAGGGATGCAACGATTCGGCCATTACGATTACGATATTAATCGTTATTTATTTTATTACGATAACCGATGCATTACGATTATTTGAACAAATTTAGGTGAGATTATCCTCAGAATGAGTTCTCATAGTGTTTCTTTGCATTCTAATGAAAGTTAATACATTAAAAAAAACTTTAAAAATGTCAAAAGATTTTGTAACTTTTTCTACTAATTTGAGATCGAAGTCAAAGGTTCACTTGGACAGGATTATGATTTTTGGATGCGTAGTGGCCAATTTGCTTTGAAAAACACAATATGGAACATGATTCTATATAATCTCGTTAATCAAGCGATATCTCATTCGATTTACGTGGGAGATTAATCTTTTAAAATTTGGATGAGATATCGCGAGAACGAAAATGTATTAATACTTTAAACCGAAAATCAAATCATAGTCCTCAGTAGAATTTAACAAAATAATAAAATGAGAGTCAAATCTGACCAAAAAAAGTCAGATTTAGCTCAAAATGAGCTAAAATTGCAGTGAGAGATCCGATTTTTTTAAGGTTGTTTTTCGACTCTAGAATCTAGTATTCAGGTCTGGTATTTGTCAACAAGTCCAATCCCGTTGAAGTTTTCAATTCGATTTAATAATCGTACGATTCTTACTACGGTGCATTGCATCGTTATTAATCGTGATTATTACGATTACAGATGCAAAACGATGCACCGCTTCGTAATCGTTGCATCCCTAATTTCTAGTACTCTAACCTTAGTTGGTCTTAAACAGTTTTTTGATCCTTATAAGAAAGAGGATCGATTCGTATAAAAAAGTGTTCGAATAAATTGCCCATTTTCTTGCTGCCAGTACATTTTTTTTCAAAATCTGTTAATGTAGGTCTAAATGTCTTAAAAAGTTGAGGACATTCTCCTAAGAACGTTTTCCTGTAGCTACAACGGTTAAGGTACCTGCCCTATTGCCCCTTCCAAAAAATGTCATCCTTTATATCTCGGCCCCGATATGACTTAGCTATGTGCTTCATAGTAAGATTAGTTTCCTTTAGTGTCCTCACTCCTCATCTAAATTACATAGCATTCATCAGTGGCCGCGAAAGTAGAAAACGACGCCAACTCTACACATACCCCTTTTGTACAACACAATCCATTTTCAATAAGTAAATGCATCATTTCAAAATGAAATCCAATAGCAATCAGCGAAACTGATTTCAATTTCACACTACACCTGTATTTAAATTAAAACTATTAAAGCGACTGTTCAATTTTCAAAATATACTCCATACATTTGTTCCTGTAAAAAGTGTTGTTATAAAACACAATATCATTGAAAAAATCTCCAGCATTTGTTATTTGTACCGGGAGAGAATTCAACACATCCCTGGTCGCTTCTTTGCTCAATGCATCACATTCGCTTGATATTGAATCAATATATTTCAAAGATTCTTTGCTGTACAAGTGATTTAAGATTATATCACCATTGGGCATAAAGCCAGTTTTCGAAAAGCATTTCTTTGACAGAATGTATAAAATGCTCACATTAAAGTGAGTTAATGTGTTAAAATTCTGTAACAAAAGGGATTCATCCTTTGACAAATCTTTTAGCACATTCACCAGTGACTTGAGGCAGCTTTTTTCATAAACGCTGTAGCTGTCTCTGAAATCGAATTCAGGCAATGACAGCTTTTTTCCAATTTCACTATCCAAGTCACCTACTGAACTTTCTTTGCTTCCACAGTCATTAGAGAAAATTATCTTTTTAAAATCATCTTCAACAATAATTTGTAAGTACAACTTAAAAATTGGCACGAAGATGAACTGTGAACTGTTAATTTTCTCCAATGGGTGTCCATATGTGAACTTAAAGTCTAGTTTCAAATTTTCGTCAAGAGGTATCCATTTGACTTGTTCATTCACCAACATCATTGGGTTTGAGAGAATTTCGGCCTGTAAGAATGTCTTTAAATATTCACATTTCTGTTTTGAGGACATCTCTGAGTACAATTGCCTTTCAGTGTAGGAGCCTCGGTGGTACCTCGGATTCGTGTTTATTCTATTGTCTTCGTGAAGGCATCCTTTCAAAATTTCGTGTTCTGAAGTAAGAGATTTCAAACCGTAGTGTATGAGAAATTCTGTAGCGACAACTGCACGAAGTCTCTTCATTTCCCTGTACAAAGCCGCATTGTTTTGCATACAATAAGCATACAAATTATTGTCTATAACTTGACACTGTATTGCACAAAAATAGTAGGCGCATTCTTCGACTTGTTTCACAAAAGTCTCTGGGATTTCATTTAAAGGAAACAAGGAGGAGTTGCCGTACAATTCGGTTCCGAATGCAGTCTTCAAAACGGGAATGTATTGCTTTAAGACGTCACTTCCTTTGTATTTTAGGCACACTGCGTAAACTTCAGAGTTTCCTTGTCGAGATGTGACCGGCTTGTAGATGTTAACTTCTCCGAAGAGATGGTTGATCAGGTACAGAAGACTCACAGTGGAGTGCTCAAACATTGTAAACAGCTTGAATATGAAGGTTCCGCCTGAAACAAATTAACGCATATTTTTACTGGAACCCCTCTCATTCAATGTTATAAACGAACTTAAACGACTGTTATTAGACATCAGTGTGTGAATCGCTTTACCTTACAAAATTAACAAAACAGAAAAAAGCTACATTGAAAAAAGAAACGTATATTCTATATTGCACAAAAAGGAAGGGAAAAAATAAAGTTTAATAGAGGGGGAGTTTTATTACAAGAAAGGGGAGTGTTGTCACAGCAGTACAAGTAGTGATAATACAAAGAAGATTATTGCCAAGAACATAGGAAGCCGGTAGTAAGGAAGTATTGTGCTATCAGAGAGGAAGTGATGAAAGAGGATTGTTTACAAATTGCATGTGAACAAGAACATAAAAATAATAGATAAAAAGTGAAGTAAGTACCTGGACTGAGAGCTTGCAGTGCAGTGACGATCTCACAGTAGTGGAGGGGCGAGGTGACCTCTTCCTGTGCATCTGGCTTCTGCAGGCAGTCTATAGAGCCGTCAGCTGTCACCAGGAGCACCTGTCAATTGTTTAAAATTAATACTTCAACATTTGATGGCTTCAATTCAAAGGATGTACTCAACTTAGTTGGAAGGTCCAGCTGCAGCCAGCCTATACCTTAAAAATTATGATAAATGGCTTTAAACCATCTATGCATGCTTAAAAAATTATCACGATAACGATGCACGCGGTTGAGGATTCGAACTGTATTGGAAAAATTATTGTAACATAGAAAAGGGTGCACATACATTCAAAAGTCCCTTAAAATGTAAGGCTTACTGAACCTGCTATTTCACTGAATATATTATTTATGTGCACTTATTAGTACACCAGATTTAATAAATATAAATTAATCAATCAAGTATACATTATTTTACACAAAAAAAAATCTTTAGAGTTTTAGACCTTTACCTTGCCCAAAGACTTGGCCTTTTCAATGATAGCCTGTGAATTATCCCAGTCCATGAGATTCCCCGTGTTGTCCACACCAAAGTGCCAGTTGTCCAGAGTGTGGAACATGAAGCGATCATCGCTGATCATGTTGGAGGGGGAGTTTCCTTCGTAGTACGGGTTCAGAGTGCTGGCGAGCCATCTCCACTGGAAGGAAAATGTTTACAAATTAATAAGAGAAGTTTGATTACAAACATATATTTTGTGAATATGATCAGTGATCAAAAATAAATGATGTACAAAATTATTTCATAGAAATGTCTGTAAACACAATTCTTTAGTGCGTAGCACTCTCAACCGCCGGAAGTGCATGAAGAGATGTATGAAAGTGGATGAGGCGAGAGAAGTATTTCAGAATCGTAGTGTGTGGCGAGCCGTAGTCTGTGCCTACCTCTGTGGGATAGTGGCGTGAGTATATGTATGTATGTATGTACACAATTTTTTATTTAAATAAAACCCATATTGTAATATGGTTCCACTTAGAATAGACCACCTCATTTCTTCCCATGGGATGGGTTTTGTGTCGTCTGACGTACAATAGCCTCATTACCGCACTTCATATAAGCCCTGTGCTTTCGGACAGTGCGATTGATATTTATATATAGAGATACTAGAGTTAACCCGCGACTTCGTCAGCACAAGTTATACATAGACGGCCCGGTAGCACAGTCGGTAGTGAGTGAACCTGCCTGCTGTGCTGAGGGTCGCGGGTTCGAATCCCGTAAGGGACAAATATTTGTATGATGAATATGAATATTTGTACCCGAGTCATGGATGTTTGTATCTATATATGTATTCTATATCGTTGTCTAGTCATCATAATACAAGTTCAAGTTCAGGCTAGATTCTGGTACTTTAAATGTGACTAGATAATTTGTGTGACATTGTCCAAGATATTTATTATTATTGTATGTCTTACGTTCCGTAATCACGGGCAATTAAGTCCCGGACCTTTGGAAGGCGTGCATGGGGCCGAAGCCAACATGTAGAGGCCCGTTCAAAAGACAAGTTAATCTAAATGTAAAGGATACACAAATGGCGGATACCATCTCCGAGCGCACAACATGATACACACGGGGTGTGTAAAGACCCCATGGACCCCGCTATGTGTAAAGACTATTGGAGTACGACGCTATGGCCGCGATGGAAAAATAAGGTCTTGGGCTATGGAGGTGAAAGTTGGATGGATGGATACTGGGCTATGGGAGGAGACTAACGGACGCCTGCCATGACAACTAGTCTCAAAATTGTAAATTGGGCAGGCGGTGACTCGCCGACTCGTCGAGTGGGCCCCATAAAACGGCCGCACGCACAAAGTGCGACAATGGGGCAACATCTTTTTTTTTTTTCATTTATTTTAAATTTTCAGAATTACAAACGTTACAAATTACATTACATTTCGCCAAACTGCAGAACAGTTTGTTGGCGAAAGACATTACACTCAATTTAAAAAAAATGAGTCCTTAATCTTACCCATACAATATGGTTAATATAAATTAAAGTATTATGATAAAGTATATAGATAATATCACAAACCCATAACAGTAAGTTTGTGATATCACATATATATCCAGACACCTACTAACAGCGATTGTTTACAATTTGTATTTAATTAGGTACTATCAAGTTAAAGTGATTCAAGAATAGTTCTTTTTAGTTTAACTTTTAAGGATATTTTACAAAGTTTCCGGTTTTGCCTTAGCCAGTCAATACTGTTAAATATTTTCGGAGTTAAGTACTTGGTGGTTCTTTTACCATAGTAATCTCATTGAGCGGCTGAAGGTTGTCGAGAGGTGCGGCTCCGGTTTCACCATCGCGGGGTTTTCCCCCCCGTGAGCGGGTTTCCCCGTTATTACGCCATTACGTGCAATACACTTCCAACCTGGAGCATAGGTTCTGCTCTTGCGATTCCAATCTGGACGGCCAATGAAGGCAAGCCAGAGGTAGGGGGGTGTGTTACTGTGTGTGTGGGTGTGGGGGTGTGTGTGGGTGTGTGTGTGTGTGTGAGCGCATGTCTGTATGGTCTCCCTGGATAGGGGTCCGCGGTGTCGCCACTCACCGTCAGCTCGCCACAAGCTGCCCCCGCGGGGTATTATTATTATTATTATATACCAGATTTTAAATCAGATCATAAGCTATCAAACAAAAGTTTCATCAAAATCGGTTAAGTAGTTTTTGCGTGATGCTCGATCAAACAAAAAAACACACAAACAAACAGACAGACAAAAAATCCAAAAATTGGTGATATGGAATCAGGGACACCTAAAAACCATATCGTAACTTTTTATTTGTTAATACTTCAATGTACAGACACAGTTCTGTTACAGTTTTAGTTCGTTCGTTTTTCTGTTCTGTTTTAGTTTTAGTTCTGTTTTAGTTTTTTTTTGTTTTTTGTTAGTTTAGATTAAGATACGTATAAAGTACCAGAATCTAGCCTGGACTTCTATTATGATCACTAGACAACAATATAGAATAGATACAAACATCCATGACTCGGGTACAAATATTTGTACCTTACGGGATTCGAGCCAGCGACCCTCGGCACAGCAGGCAGATTCACTACCAACAAAGCTACCAGACCGTCTGAATACAATATGAAAATATGTTCAAAGGTGCATTACTCCCATCCAGTGTGAGTGTGAAGTTAACTTCTGTGAGTTATACAAGTTAATTGTTTAATTTATGGTGCGTACAGATTGTAAAATCAATAGATAAAACAATTGTGATTGTTCTACAAATGTAGCTATGTAAGATTGTAAGGCAATAAAGATAGTTGGCATCAATTACTTTACAATCACAATGCAAGGACAATGAGCATTGTGAATATTGTGATGTTTGATTGAAGCATTCCGCTAAAAAGTCTTCACTGTTATTGTAATTTACGCGCTCAAACATGTTTTTGTTCTTGTAACAACTCCACACAATTCAATTACCATCAAATTTCTTACCTATTTAAATAAACATTAGTATACAGGGTGTTATAGAAAGAACTTTAGTATTATACATGTTGTAACAGAAAGGTATGGACATATAGGGGTGTTAAAGACCAACTTTTAAGTTTTAACTGAATAACTTTCCCTATGGAGCCAACATCTAAATCGTGAAAAGAACTCGAACTTGTTTTGAGTTCTTTTCACGATTTTGATAGTCAGTGGTAGAAATTTATAAACAAATAGAGCTATTTATCAATAAATTAACTGAAATTCAAAACAAGGAATAAACATAATTTTATTACAAAATTTTATTTTAACTATAAACCTCCACCTTCCTCACAAAATGTATGTAAACAGATGGTTTCATTCAATCATAATTACTTTTACAACTTTATACCTTTTTTATTTTATTGTTTGAAAAGATTTTTTCCATACAATGATTATGCTAATGAGTAGTGTATCATACATACATAAACATACCACCGTAATCTCTTTCAGGGTCGCCAGAAACATTGTTCTTAGCTGGTTTTTAAGTGTGCAGCTGCAGCAGGGTTCACTTTTATCATATTGAAGCTTTCATGATGGAAAGATGTGTCAAGTGGTTATAGGTAGCTAGCCTTTCAACCACAAAAACCAGGGTTCAAAACTATCAAGATAATTATTTTCTTGGATAATTATCATGATAATTATTGGATAATTATCAGATAATTATCCAAGCTGATTCTTAGTTTTGAGTAAAATTTTTAACTCAAATTTCAAATATTATGGATTTTTAAACATGTTACAGCCATGTTGTGCTATTTCAATTCAAATTAAAGATTGAAAAATTACGTCTCGGGCGGGACTTGAACCCGCACCCTTCCAAACCGGGGAAGTGCGTCCCCGTACAGACGCAACAGATTGAAAATTTCGTTCTCTGGCTAGTGGACTCGGTAGCGAAATTGGATAACGTACTTCCCCGGTTTGGAAGGGTGCGGGTTCAAGTCCCGCCCGAGACGTAATTTTTCAATCTTTAATTTGAATTTTAACTCAAAGTTCTAAAATTGCGATTTGTGCTTTAATGCACTCGTATTTAGACCAACCAGCACCTAGTCTTCAGCATTTTCGTGTCGTATCACAATGAATAACAAATTATTGAGAAAAACAACAGAAAACAGTGAGAAAAACTATTTTGTGTTTGTAAACTTATTTTTTTGCAAATTGTGATCGGATACACATGGTGTGACATTGCTAGTACAAGCTTTATCTTTTCCCATTTAATTTCATAAGTATCAAGATGCTCATTGAGAAGTATGTGTGGTGTAAATGTGATGGATAAATTAAAAAATAGTTTTATTAGAGAATGCTGTGGTCTGACAGAGGATGTAGTGACAAAAATAGAGAAAGGTATGTTGAGATGGTTTGGTCATGTGGAAAGAATGGATGAGAGCAGATTGACGAGGGCAATCTATAATTATTATTTTTTAACCCCCGACGCAAAAGAGGGGTGTTATAAGTTTGATGCCTATGTCGGTCTGTCTGTGGATCTGTCTGTTTGTGGCATTGTAGCGCCCAAACTGGTGGACCAATTTCAATGCGGTTTTTTTTTAATAGAAAGCTTATTTTTGCAGGAGTGTTCTTAGCTTTGTTTCATTAAAATCGGTTCAGTAACTTTTTAGTAATTTAAAAAATTATGAAATAACATTAAATTAAAAATTTATTAAAATAAAATAAAATTAAATTAAAATTTATTAAAAATAAAATAAAAAATAATTTAAAAAACCCCCTACGCTAAAAACAAACATTTGAAAAGTAACAAATAATTCGGTCACCTATTGTTTTTGATGTAAACAAATGTATTTTTTTACTTTTTAACTCTCTTTACGATATTTTAGGTCAAATAATGTGTCGGGGACCGCAAGTGATTTTCGAATAAACTATGTTCATTCGTTTCTCAATTCCAAGCGAATTGTATTCTTTTTTGAGAAATAAATGTCTTAAACCATTTCATAGAAGTCCCCTACGCATTAATTGACCTAAAATATCGTAAAGAGAGTTAAAAAGTAAAATAATACATTTGCTTACATAAAAAACAATAGGTTATTATTTGTTACTTTTTAAATGTTTGTTTTTAGCATATTGGTTTTTTTTTTGTTATCGTGGGCATTGTCACACAAATTATCCAGTCACATTTTTAAGTACCAGAATCTAGCCTTAACTTGTATTATGACGACTAGACAACGATATAGAATTGTTACGGCCGCTGTCAGACGTCAAACGTAAAGAAGGCATTCGAAAATTCGGCCGGCTCATTAAGGTGGACTTCCGATGCCAGCGGCCGATGCGTCTAACGCGCGCGTCTGACGCGAGGTTCTGTCAAATATGACAGAACCTCGCGTCAGACGCGCGCGGCCGACGACAGACCTCACTTCCGAGGTCAGCGACTGACGCGTGCCTATTGTACAGAGTGTTATCACTTTAGGGTATTTTCCCCGAAATTTAGGGTACGTTTTTATGTTTTGGTATTTAAACAAAAACATAAAAACAAACAAAAAAAACCAATACTTATTTTGATAAAGAATATTTGACTGATTGATAAATTGCCAGGTTTAGAGAATATATGAATGCATTTTTTTAACAGGATTTTGATAAAATACATTTTTGGGAGTAATTAGACAGGGATGCATTGCGTCCCCATGGCTTTTTAACCTGTACATGTATCGCTGTCTAGCTAATAATTATCTAGGCAAGAGGGATTTTCCGAAAAAAGAAAAAGTAGTTTCAAGTGGCTCGATAGATGGTGTTATCGCTACGTTGACCGACCTTGTAGATAATAAAATACAAATAAAATAGTAAAAATTTAGAAAATATTCGGTAAAATCTTCGTAATATTTCTGGCAAACATTCTTGTTCTGCGTGACGTCAGAGCATAGCCGCGCGCGGCCGCGGCCGATGCGATAGACATCGGCCGCACGCGTCTGACGCGCGCGTCAGTCGCTGGCATCGGAAGCGGCGCCATACGTTTTCATAGTAACTAGTATGGCCGCATCGGCCGTCGGCCGCGAGCCGCGCGCGTCAGACGCGTCGGCCGCTAGCATCGGAAGTCCACCTTTAACAATCGCCGTGGTCCTACGGTCTAAGGTTCCGCCTCCCATGCTAGGGGGTGACGGTTCGAATCCGATCCGCGCCAAAAATATTTCTAGATTTTTGTGTTTTTAGAAATGTTCTAGAAGGTAGAGAGAGAAGGAATATTTAAAAAGGGACCAAAAGGTCTAGGGGTGTCTAGGAACTTCGAGAAAGGAGGCGAAATTACGAATATTTGAAAAGAACCAGAAAAGTGGGCGTGTCTTCGATCGGTTTCGAAAAAGGAACGCGGGGTTAGAACTATCTGGAGGAAAACAATCGAGTAAAGAAAAGAAGATCGAAAAAAGGGTATTCCGGAATGTTCTGCGGGATATAAAAAGGCGGCGAATTTCGACTGGCGGCAGTATTTGATTTAACAGTGAACAGTGCGAAATAAAAGGAAGAAAAGTAAAAGTGGAAAAGTACTAGTGAAGAGAAAAGTGCTAAGAGTGGAACAGTGAGTAGACTAGTGTCAGTGTAGTGCGTGACGTCATAGTGTCGGTGTAGTACGTGACGTCATAGTGTCAGTTTATTGTGTGACGTCATAGTGTCGTACGTCTTGACGTCATAGTGTCGTACGTCGTGACGTCATAGCCGTGACGCGTGTCGTGTCGTCACAGAAGTGACGTAGTGGACTGTGAACAGTGACAGTAAGTGGTGCACGGGAAATCCCTGCGAGGAGGAACCGGTGAAGTGAACCGTTTAGGGGAACCTCTGCGAGGTGGACCGTTTGTAAGTGTATCCCAAATAAACTCTGTAAAATTGGACTTAGCGTTTCACTCCAATCCCGGAACCCGTAGCTCGTAACATTTGGTGTCAGAAGTGTGGGATTGGAGTAAGATGCCGCTGGTGCCAAAGGAGTTAAAGGGAGTCACCACCCGGGCCATGTCGGAAGCGCGCCAGGAAGGTGCGAGCCCTGCAACTGAGGTGCAGCGAACTCCGGAGAGACGACCTGAGGGAGGTGAAGTGCAGCGCACTCCGGAAAAGAACCCAGGGAACTTCCTCTATCAAATCCAACGCATGATGGAGGAACAACTGCGCGCACTGAAAGATGATCAGGCTCGCCGGCAGGAGGAACAGGCGCGCCGGCAGGAAGACCAAATGCGCACAATGCAGGAGGCGCTTCATAAAGATATCACGAAAGGCTTGCAACAGGCGGTAGAGAGAGTCGAAGCCGTAGAAGGGAGGTTGGATCGTGTGAAGGGAGAGCTCGAAGGGAGGTTAGATCATGTAAAGGGTGAGTTCGGAGGGAGGCTGGATCGTGTAGAGGGTGAGTTCGCCAAGATCCGGCGAGAGGTTGAGCAGAGCAGATCTCATAGTCGTGTCGCTGCTGTTTTTGACTCACCCATTCAACCGAAAGGTGTCAAGACTCCGGTTTACGATGGACTGACGTCATGGCCCGCCTTTAAGCTACAGTTTGAGGCAGCGATGAAAGTTAATGGCTGGGGCAAGGAGGAGGCGGAGCCTGCGTTGATCTTAGCACTCCAGGGGCAGGCTCTCACAGTACTAGAAGCCGTGGGTGCTGGAGGAAACCTGTCGTTCGACAATCTTTTTGGAGCTCTGGAGGCTAGATTCGGCGATGGACATCTCGAACGCGTGTATCGGGCGCGGTTGAAGGAACGTAACCAACGTGCTGACGAGAGTCTGCAGCAATGGTCCGTGGAAGTGGAGAAGCTCGTACGGAAGGCTTTTCGGTCATCACCGGCAGTCATCGATGACATGCTCCTGCAGACCTTTACGGATGGGATATGGGACCCGGAGGTGCGAGCTGCAGTGCGACTTGGGCACCATGTTACACTCAGGGACGCGGTTGCTCATGCATTGGAAGTGGAAGCTGTACGTCAGGATCCTCGTTCCGGTCGACGCAGGGAGATTGTGGTGACTGGAGCGTCAGCGCCGAGAAATCGGAGTGACAATTATTTATGCTACGAGTGTGGTAGCTCCTGTCCGAACCGATCAGGCCGCCGTTATGTATGCTACAAGTGTGGAGAACGAGGGCATATTCGCAGCTCCTGCCCGGGGCGCACAGGCCGTCGTTATGTGTGCTACGAGTGTGGTGAACGGGGGCATATTCGCAGTTCCTGCCCGAAGCGTACAGGTCGTCGGGACATAGGGGTCTCGACTGATGAGCAGCAGGAGAACTGGAGGACGTTGGCCGGCTATGTTGCAGACCCAATCATTAGAGTCAGGCAAATATCGGATGGAGATAGTCTGCTAGTTGAAGGGGAGGTCAATGGTAGAATCTGTCAACTAGCTGTGGATACCGGAGCTTCGAGGACGGTGGTCAATGCTCGACTGATAAGCGAAATGGAAGGTTATCAGGAGAAACGACTTCTGCAGCGAACCAAACTACAGTTAACGACTGCGACCGGCCAGCGCATACCAGTTAAGGGGGAGTTGGGAGTTTCGATTACGATCGGCGAGACTCTTTTCAAACATGAGGTAATTGTAGCTGAGATAGTGGACGATTGCATCATTGGCTTGGATTTCTTACAAAATCACCAGTGCGACATAGACATGAAGAACAGAGTGCTACGATGTAACACAGAGGAGGTTCCGATGAGATGTGGATCATCGGGAAAGGTCTACTGTGTGAAAAGAACGGTTCTCGAGCCTAGATCACAGAACTTGGTACCTGTTGTTTTGCCCAAGAGTAACGATGGGAGCTGTGCTGTGATGGAAAAGGTTGAAGCTGGGACTTGTTGGATTCCGGTGAGGAAAGTTGTTGGACCAGTTTCTTCTGCTCCGATCCTGATACCTAACGTTGGAGATATGGACCTGACGATTGGGAAGGGGGAGGTTGTTGATCACTGTGGAGATAATCCTCCTAGGAAGCAGAAGGCTGAGAGGGATGTCGTATCGAAAGTTGTAGAAGACTCCAACAAGGACCTGGCAAAGCCACAGGCTGTGATAGCGAAGAACTCGCTCTCTAGGAACGGCGCACATGTTGGTAAAATAGACCTGGTGAAGCATGCGAACAATACAGGAGACGTAGCGCCAGTCAATCAGCAGCTTAGGCGCATTCCGTTTGCTCGTAAGAAGAAGAAGCGTCCGAAGTTACAATCAAGTTGGAAAAGGCCATATGAGGTAGTGACCAGGATAAATGACGTCACCTATCGAATTCGACGATCGCCAAGGAGCCCGTTGAAGATAGTGCACGTGGACCGGTTGGCTCGATATTTCGGCAGTAACGATGCTCGGGACGAGCAGAACTAAGGGAGGGGCAGTGTTACGGCCGCTGTCAGACGTCAAACGTAAAGAAGGCATTCGAAAATTCGGCCGGCTCATTAACAATCGCCGTGGTCCTACGGTCTAAGGTTCCGCCTCCCATGCTAGGGGGTGACGGTTCGAATCCGATCCGCGCCAAAAATATTTCTAGATTTTTGTGTTTTTAGAAATGTTCTAGAAGGTAGAGAGAGAAGGAATATTTAAAAAGGGACCAAAAGGTCTAGGGGTGTCTAGGAACTTCGAGAAAGGAGGCGAAATTACGAATATTTGAAAAGAACCAGAAAAGTGGGCGTGTCTTCGATCGGTTTCGAAAAAGGAACGCGGGGTTAGAACTATCTGGAGGAAAACAATCGAGTAAAGAAAAGAAGATCGAAAAAAGGGTATTCCGGAATGTTCTGCGGGATATAAAAAGGCGGCGAATTTCGACTGGCGGCAGTATTTGATTTAACAGTGAACAGTGCGAAATAAAAGGAAGAAAAGTAAAAGTGGAAAAGTACTAGTGAAGAGAAAAGTGCTAAGAGTGGAACAGTGAGTAGACTAGTGTCAGTGTAGTGCGTGACGTCATAGTGTCGGTGTAGTACGTGACGTCATAGTGTCAGTTTATTGTGTGACGTCATAGTGTCGTACGTCTTGACGTCATAGTGTCGTACGTCGTGACGTCATAGCCGTGACGCGTGTCGTGTCGTCACAGAAGTGACGTAGTGGACTGTGAACAGTGACAGTAAGTGGTGCACGGGAAATCCCTGCGAGGAGGAACCGGTGAAGTGAACCGTTTAGGGGAACCTCTGCGAGGTGGACCGTTTGTAAGTGTATCCCAAATAAACTCTGTAAAATTGGACTTAGCGTTTCACTCCAATCCCGGAACCCGTAGCTCGTAACAGAATAATATAGATACAAACATCCATGACTCGGGTACAAATATTCATATTCATCATACAAATATTTGTCCCTTCCGGGATTTGAAACCGTATTAATTATCCTTTCGGTAACCGCTGGCTCCATGACGAACCATGCACCCATTCTTATCTATTCTCTTTATTTTACCCGGCTCCCAAGTGTTTAAACTACAACAATGAAAATTAAAGCACTATATTACCTTAATATCAGGATATCTTGATTTCAAATAATGATTGAAAGACGTAATAAAAGCCCCTGGAGCCTCGCACAAATGCAGCGACGCCATCATCCGATCCAGCACCGCATCGCTCGGCACAATATTATATGTACACGCACACTCATAGAACTTCGTCCATGCCTGCGTCAAAAACTCTGGGTTCACAAGGCTTCGGATCTTCCACCCAACCTCTCCCGCAGGATTCCTCCGCCTTGTATGAGAACTCCACTCCTCAATATTAAAGTCATTTAACTGACTTTTGTGATAATTCAACGTGGTTTTTAATCTCTCAAGCTCCTTTACCTTCCACGGTGGCCCAGAAAACCATTTTTCGATGTCAGGTAACTTCCAGTCGTCACTGAATCTGAACTGAAATTTCTTGTTGAATAAATCATTTACTTCAGAGAGTTCATCGTTTCTGTAACTGTTGTGTCTTTGGCGTGATTGCAGGAAAGAGTTGTCCGATTTGTGAAACATTTTTTGGTTGGTTTTATTAGGTGTTTGTAAGTACACAATATCGAAAGAGAAATAGTGTATTACGAAGTACTTTTTAGCGAGTTTGGTTCTTCATGGATCAGACTTTAAATTAGATTTAAGAAAGGGGGAAGAACCACTCATCGTTTTAACGTTTTTACTTAAGATAAATGAGAAAAGCCGAAAGAAAACCACATCACACTCCATCCAAATCCAATGCAATGTTTTGAGATTTTTGACATTTGGTCAGTGCTGCCAATGTAAATTTCTTGATTCCCCGCTTAAGTAGGAATTCCCCGAATATCCCCGATTTACAATCATGCATTCCCCGACACTGTAATATTCAAGATAAAGCATTTTTTCATGCAAAATGTAGTTAATGTTTCACGAAATTCGCTTATCAACTTCTTTGACTTCTAATTTTTATCAAAAAATCTAAATAAATATTTAGAATACAATGAGTTTTATTTATTATTTAAATTCCACACTTTCTATCTAAGGATAGTCCGATTCGGTTCGAATTTTAATAATTCCTCTTCTTTAGACACCCTTTGTTCTATATTTATTACAAATAGTCGATTCACCGAAATTCCCCGATTTGAATCATTCCCCGCTCTCTCCCCGCACGCACCCGTCATTCCCCGAAAATCGCGGAAATTCCCCGGAATCGGCAGCACTGCATTTGGTTTAATTCAAGTCAAGGCAAAGGGATCTAGCACGTCTATGGATCTAGCCCATATAGCCGATGTCTTTAGTAGAGTTTTTTCAGTGTTGGTAGCACTGATATTAGAAGCACGTGCCCAAAATCACCAAAGCGTGGGTGTAAAAAAAAGTATGGGTCGTAAACAGGAAAAGTGTTCCATCATTTGTACCGCGGATCGGTACACCTCTTTCCTGTGGACTTCTCTGCGTTTCCTGCGGCTTTCAATTATTTATCTGCAGGCAAGAAGATTACATACCTAAAGGAAAATTTCAAGCTTCTTGTCGTCTGCAAAAACTCCAAAGAAGTGTCAAAACGTCGAACACCAACGTTTTTATTGCTATAAATGAAAAACCTTTATTGAAGACATCGGTTGTATGGGATATATCCTTTACCTTTAATTGAACTGAAACAAAAAAAAAAATTTTCATTGACCCCACATATTAAGGTCAACACACACGGCCGCTATAATATGTTGCTGTACTCTTCTAACGCACGCAAATTGATATCGGTTCCTCTCACTCACACGTAGGAAAGAGACGCGCTTATGTAATTTGGCGTGCGTAAGAAGAGTACAGCAACATATTATAGCGCGTGTCTGTGACGACCGTTACTGATATGTAGCCACAGATTACTGATATGTAGCAAGCTACAGATGCGACTGTGAAATTTGCACTTAGTTCCATTGTTTCCGTTGTGGCGTTCTGTCGTCAAACTAATGTGTATAGAACTTGTAGTTATAGGTATGTATACACTGATTCCAGGATGCAAAAATAGGGATATTTGACCAAGGAACAAACTATTCAACGATATTATTATGTCATACGACGGAGAAGAATTGAGGCTTCTCAAGGATTCTAAACTCAAGCTAAAATACCAGGAAAATCACAAGATATAAGCTTCTGACGCAACAACACGGCATGAGGCTGCTGTTGTTGTAAGTTCAATATGGCGTTGTATCTCGTCCTCATTGGACGATGATACATTGTACGATGGGAAACAGCGCCACAACGGCTACACCAGAACTAAGCTGTCATAGGCCTGTATGTAGCAAGCATTGACCCCATACGTTAAAATTGTGGCTGATGCTTTAAATTCTTCGTCTATGGGCTGACGAGTGATAAGTTTTTTTCTTTACTTTTCATTGATTTGTGAATTGTGATCTTAAAATATAAGATTTGTGACTTGAAGAAAACAGACGACTTGGATATTTAATACTTTTCATTTGAGTGTGACTGCCTTATTGATTGACTGAAGAAAAGACTCGACGATTGTAACTTACCGTTAGACTATCATGATTAATTGGCAAACGAACCGCGTAGAAGAGCGCAAGGACGAAAAACCTCCCTACTCCAGAGTTTTCGTTGTTTGCAGTAAGGATTTACGCGAGGATGACTTGCGGTTGCCTTTCGAGAATTACGGGGTAATCGAGGACCTCTATATGCCGAGGGATCGCAACACTGGTGACTCCAAGGGCGTAGCTTACATCAAATTCACCAAAACGTCTTCTGCTGCAGCAGCCATAGAAGGCTTACACCTGACTAACATACAAAACGGCTCCAAACCCATCAAAGTAATGGTCGCAACAAACAAAAACGACAAGAACGACGCGAAAGATGAAAAATACAACAGACTGTTTATAAAAGTTGTTAAACAGGCGACCGACGATGAAATAAGGGACCACTTCTCACAGTTCGCTCACGTAGAGTCCGTTCACATACAGAAAGACAAATTGACAGATGAAAGTAAAGGTTTAGCTTATGTACAGTTTAAAACGTTTTTAGACACAGCTAGAGCTTTTGAGGGGTGCGATAAGAAATACAGACCAGTTTTCGCTTCACCACCTACTCCTAAATTAGAACTCAAAAGGGGCAGAGACAGTTCAGATTTCCTCAATGACAGTTTCCGTTCCAGCAGCACAAGTCTTCGCAATGACAGCTTCCTTGATTACTTTAATAATAGAGAAGAAAGCATGGGCCCTGTTATTAGGAATCAATCACAAAATAATAATAATACAGTTTGTGCTACGTGCAGTCCTCCAGTTTCCCAAAAGCATATAGAAAGACTTTTCAATATCATACCAGGAATGATCCAATGTCAATACACTGTGGATACGTACAATGGTTATTGTAAAGCTATGGTCACTTACAACAATGAACGAACTGCCGCTTACTGCATAGAGAGACTGAACAATTTTGAATATCCATCTGGAGAAATTGTATCCGTGAAACCTGATAACCCTTTGAGCAAAGCAGCAAACGATTTAACAACTATCGTGAACTCTTTTAAAAATGCCTTAGACGCAGGTAGTCCAGATTTAGTGCAACTAGCAGATGCAATAGCGCAGGCCTCCACGTTGATCAAGGCAGCTACAACAGGCAGAGCAGATTTACGAACTGAAGAACCAAGACATGACCCGAACTATTGCAGTGTTCCTTTACCACCTGCTCAGCCAATGGCAAATTTAACCACTAGAGTAGCTCAGAGATGTTTTGTAGTTTGCAAACCACATCCTCCTCCAATAAATGTACTGAGTGACGTTTTCTGCCGTTTCGGGGATCTTATTGATATTTCTACGTTCCCGAATAAAACGTTTGGTTTTGCAAAGTATGCATCTGCTAGAGCAGCTCAGGAGGCCATAAAAACATTACACGGGGCTGTAGTTTGTGGGGTTCGGTTGAAAGTATTGGAGGCAGATGAGAAACCTAAAGAAGATGACTCGAGGACTATGGATGTTGATCAGATTGATATTAACGAACGTGACAGCCGTAAGCGGATTAAACTTCATGACTGACTTGATGACGTAACCTGAAGCAGACACGACAAGTACAGAGATCTGTTGTAATTTTGGTTCTTGAATATATGTTTTTTTCAGGGAATGAATCAGGATCGTATTTCCCTTTTCAACCTTCACCATGAGACAGAGGTGGAGACGAAGCAGGCACTTGGGGAATTTTTATTGTGTTGTGTGTACTTATGTTTAATTTATGAAATGCATTGACTTGTGACTGAGGAATGGACTTTAAATTTTTATACAAACTAAACAAAATCAATTAAATGTTTTATTTAACTTTTAATAACATTTTTTATTTTACGTACCTATAGCTTACATTTTAATTATAATACACATGATATACTAGATAGACTTAACAAACTTATAAATCACTTCTTATTTTGCAACAAATATGTGACTTCATTGATACCCGAGAGTAACTTGTTGATGATGTTGTCATAATGTAGTGAGCTGTTGTCTTGTCGCATCTCCGGCCAGTTCTTATTGCACTCACATAGAGTTGTTTTTGCTTGAACAATCTGCAAAAAGTTATAGGAAATGACTGTATTTAGTTCATCCATCATGGACATAGTAAGTGGAGTTTTGATGATTAAAACCTAAAACTATGTTTTTTTTCAACCTGAAGTAGGTTGAAAAAAAACTTCTGCTGGGCGGTCTCCCCTAAACTCTTCCACGTATTTCTATCAAATGCAGTATCCCTCCATTTATTGCAAAAGGCAAGGCAGACTTTTTCTGGGGTCTGCCTCGACCTCGACTGCCATCATTAGGCACCCATTGGTGATTGGTACCCACCGCTCAGTGTGCATTCGGCAAACATGCCCAGCCCAGTCCCACTTTAGTATCACAGATTTCACACCTGCTTCAGCTATTTCGAGATTTGGAGTGCAGTGTTGTGTTACAAAAACGATTACTTATACAACGTGTTAATGAATTAGCGCAAAACCTCATACACCCCAACTGATTTATAACAAAATAATTATATTGAAACAATAATTTAATTATTTTGATAGTTAAAATTTAAAGTTATTCACATTTTAAGTTTTGAGGCAAAAATGATTTGTTATCATTTCAGCAGTGAAAGAAAGCGCTAACGTACTCATGGATACATTTTTATAATCTTGTTTTGGTAGTAAGTAGGGTGAGTGTGCCCGTGAGGTGGGTTGTCATCGGGTTCAGTAAATTAAAAATTTTGCAGAAAAATTATTTAATATTTTGAAAAAAATTACCTATGTTGAAACCATGATAATTCGATTCTGCTCTCGATTCTAAACAAACTACTTTCTAGTTTTGCGTTAATTCATTGCAGATATTTCACACGTTGTAGATATTTCTGAAAAATCATATTAAATAGTGTACTATCGGTTTAAAATAACAATGTGCATGACCTCGCTCGCAAATGTGACGTCAATCAATCACATAAACTTCACTCGAGTCATTCAAATGAGTGTTTCCTTTACGTAGAGTCTACATTCCCTTGTCAACCGAGTGAAGTTATCCAACGGCCCTTCAAGGTCATGCACATTGTTATTTTAAACTGATAGTACCATAGTGTTTGCCTGGGAAAGAGATACTGATTTTGTGTTTGTAATTTGTACCTTCAGCTTCATACGCAGCAATGTATGAACTATTATTAAAACAATGCTTTCTTACCTTAACAGTGTACTTTTGTATGTACAGGGTGAAATTGATATCATTAGCATCCTTTCAAACTAAGAGTCCATCAAACTGAACAACTTTCACTATGGGAGCGATC
The DNA here is from genome assembly GCA_922987775.1 of Agonopterix subpropinquella. Classification (NCBI taxonomy): domain Eukaryota; kingdom Metazoa; phylum Arthropoda; class Insecta; order Lepidoptera; family Depressariidae; genus Agonopterix; species Agonopterix subpropinquella. Next base: position 26,773,804 of record OV277696.1, read on the forward strand.
CAATCGAAGCAAAAAATTAATCAGCTGCTCCATACTAAACTGCAATGCCTATTCGACTCAAATGTATGCAACAGCTGATTTTCTTTTTGCTCCGATCTATTTGCTCACATAGTAAAAGTTGTTCAGTTTAATGGGTAGACTCTTAGTTTAAAAGGATGCTGAACGAACGATTGACGGAACGCGAACGTGCGCGGCGGTACTGCGGTGTGCTGTCGCGTTCTGTCTCCCTTATTTGCTCTAGCAAATGACGTTCCTGAGTGACAGAAAAGGATGGAGCGACGGAAAAAGGTGATGCGGTGCTGCCAGATGAGGTTCAACCCTTATGATATCAATTTCACCCTGTATACATAAACTCATGACCATAATCACTTTAGGGGTGGTCATAAACATTACTGCAACTACCAACTTACCTAGATAAAAATGAATAAAACATACCTGAGTAAACATATTCACATCAAGACACAACTGTTCTAATTTAGTTTCAAGTTCAGCATTCCTGTTGTCTCCCTCACTCTTGCCAAGTTTTATATTCGCCAAGCGTTGTCCCAACTGCTCAAGGCTCGAGGCATATTCATCCAGATTCAAGCTTTTCATTTCTTTTGAGATCTGCGGTTGAGACTTGAACTGACTTTGCGGTTGAACGTAGAAGCTAATGTTCTTTTTCAAATCTTCTACATAACCTTTAAAAGATATTAGTATTTTATTTTAAACAGTAATAATAAAGGACAGTCTTAAATAGAATAAGTATGAATGAAATTTGAGCCTCTGTGCAGAGGCATAGAGAAATGAACCTCTCGAAATAAGGTGTCTAAGGGCCTATACAAAGGGCTTTAGACACAGATTACCCCCAATAGATACCGCATACAGGGCCGCCTACGCTCGCCACACATCTATGGTTTTTCACTGATATAAGCAATTAAGCAACGCGAGTGAGCGAGCTAGAACTAGTGCGACCTTGAAATGGCCAATCACGTTGCAACGTTTCGTGCCCCGCTACCCGCACCTACCGCCAAAAATAGTGACTTCGGGCGTGAACAAAATGTTCACTAAGCGGTATCTATTGGGGGTAATCTGTGGCTTTAGACGAGAGGAGACATACCTTTCATAGCGGCGATGACGTCATCCAGGTCGATAGCTGCCGTAATCTCGGTCATGTCGGGCAGCAGCAGCTTCGGGACACCGTCTTCTAGAAAATTTGACAAGTCTTCATGGCGTAGCCCGTTGTCGACCGGCTCGGGGTTTTGTTTGGGGATAGAGTCCAACATCGCCTTTATCTGGGCCATCATTTGCTGGGAATCTGCCAGTTCATTATCCAAGTCTGATGTCATCTTGTCCAGAGCGTCAAGATTTGCTTTGTATTGGAGGAAATTGGCGAAGTTTGAAGTCGCCTGTCCGTCCATTTTTGTTGTTTCGTGATGGGGATATGACTGAAGAAATTTCACTGATTGTATCTTCGCGAGTCGCAGATAGATTACGCGTCGATTAATTTAAAATATATATAGGTACCTAATTCATAATATTTGGCAATCACAACCCGATTTCTTGAACACAACAAAAAAATAGGTATTCCGATTTCGTATTTTTCGTATTTTTTATTTTGACAGAAAGGAACAGCGTGACCACTTTTTTTTCAGAGAATCTACCAAAATTACTGCTGAAATCTACCAAAATCTACCAAACCCTGTTTCAAAATCTACTTAAATTCTACCAACTGATATTTATGTCTTAAAATTTTATATAAAACACGTTTTTGAACAAAATATTATCATTTTTATCTAAACGTTCATAATTACTCATGTTATTTTCGCATTTTTGTGTAATTTTTTTATCGGTTATCATCTATTTGTAATATGGATGCTTTAATTTCCAAATAAATCGTAATAAATATTAATTAGTCGTCCCTATGCAAGTTTAAATTTGGTACAGTTTCTGTGTCTTATAAATCCTCTTTTGAAAAAAACAAGATTTCGCGATAAAATTAATTTTGCTGTACACAACTTAAGCTTTACTAGATGTTCCGGAAAGCCCCTTGCAATCGTTTTCTCACGTATTTGTATCTCCAGCTTTGAGTTTTTATGCCTGAATCCTTGTATTTCTGACAAAATTTTCAAATATCGAATATCTACCAAAATCTACTAAACAATTTTCCACTACTAAATTATCATTCGCTTTGCCCTAAATCTACCAAAAAAGTAGAAATCTACTAAAAGTGGTCACACTGGAAAGGAAGATGATTAGTGATGTGCGTAATAGATTATTAATAATCGGTTACAATCGATTATCATTTATTTTATTTTATTTATAATTAAATGGACTCTTGCTTGTGCGTTATACAGGGTGTAAATTAAAATAGGACAGCTACTTAAAGAGGTGCTTCAGACCATCAAACTGAACAACTTTCTCTATGGGACCAATATCGAAATCGCGAAAAAAAAATCTGCTGTCCCATACATTTCAGTCGAGTTATGTTTGCAGTTTTGTATGGGAGAGCGGAATTTTTTTTCGCGATTTCGATATTGGTCCCGTAGAGAAAGTTGATCAGTTTGATGGTCTGAAGCACCCCTTTAAGTAGCTGTCCCATTTTATTGTACACCCTGTATAGTAACGGAGTATAGCAGTATAGCTCCGTTCAGGAATTCGAGCGACAAAATGTAAACAAAGAAATGTCCATGTAATGTCAATTACATGGTCAGAAACCTTTGGTGCATTTTTTAATAATAAAATTATATCGGCACAGCATATAATAAATTGCATAAACATTAAAAATATATTGTCTATGTATAAATAATAAAAACAATCGTGACAATTTGAATTAAATTTTTAAATTATGTTATGTAGCCCGCTACTCTGTCTGTGTGGGCTTTTTGTGCTATGCGTAGCATCCGCGCATAGCGTACAGACTCAGACGAAGGTATTAAACAATCATCAGACGCGTTTTTGTTATTGTTTACAATAAAAAATCTTTTTCATTAAGAACTTTGTTAAAACGAACCAAAGGTCTAAAATATCTGATTGTTGCCAGACCACGAAATAAAATATTTACTGTCTACGCCAGTAACCTTAGACATAAAAATCGCGTTAGGTCGCAATAAATTGCACGGAGCTGATTTTTTGGGATGTTGTTAGGGTAGATACCAGTAGCATAACACCAATTTTGCAGCTTCGAAAGACTTGTGCTAACCGAATGGTGCTTAAAAAACCTCGAAATTTTCTGACTTTTTTCAGGGGTTGACTTATAACTTCTAAACGGTGCATCTTACATAAACATTATTTGCTACGTTTTTAAATAAGATAAAATTATCTATAATTTGAATTTAATTTCAGCTCTGTAAGTTTAGTAAGTCTTGAGATACAATACTTCAAACATTCGCAATTTTTCCCAAAAAGTTCAAAATTGAAGTTTTTTGCGTCTTTCGAACAGGATACCGGCTAAAATACTTATTCTACGAGGAAAATTATAAGAAATGAAATTGTAAAGCAGCTACTAAGCTTTAATTTAAGTATATTTTGAATCTTGTACAGCCAACATTAACGAAAAATTAAGGAAATATTTTTTTTTGGAAATGGAGCTCCTATTGTCAATTCATATTAATACTGCGAAGTTATCTATTTAATGTTATAAAAATGACATTACATTTATAAATTAGATATTTTAAAGCAGGAATGTCAAACATGCATGAGACTTCTCACTACATTTTCTTGCGGCTCTATCAAATTTTAAGAACGGCTTCCTGATGCGGCCCGTGAGCGAACAGAATTTTATCATTTATTAAGTAAGTAGGTACTCATAATTATGTACCAACACCGTTCCGGAGTCATTTATTAAGCCCGCCCCGCTCTTCTGCCCCCCACCGAAGAGGCCTTACATTCCTAAAGAATCCCCAAGTGCAGAAGTGGTTGGGGATAGAGAAAGAGCAAAAATATTAAAAGCAAAAATATATTGCCAATGCCCTCTCTATATATATACGAGACTTGTATATTTGTACAAATGAATCTTAAATTGTTTACCAAGTGTAGAGACGTCACAGACAGAAATCTCAGACAAGCATATATTAACCAATTAGTACTCCCGCAGCGAAAGTTACAAATTTTTAATAAAAACTCGTACTGCATGGTAATCAAAGTGTACAACCATTTACCTGACATGTTTAAAACAATGAGCTTACGAACATTTAAAAAACATTTACATGTTTTTCTGCTGGATAAATGTTATTACTCAGTAAATGAATATTTTAATGATGTACTGTAATAATTAATTTAATGTAATTGCATGTTCAGAAGAAAATCTTTGATGTTTTAGTGTAAACATATTGACTTTAAAATTTGCACGCCGCCATGTGTGGCAGAATATGTCTTGATTTCATGTTATATATTTAAGATCTTAATGTACCATATTCTGGCAAATAAATCATTTCTATTTCTATTTCTATTTCTATTCTAGAGCCCATGCACTAACTTGGAGTGATCAGGCAGGGGCTGACCGCTAACCCTTCTGAAATTCCTATCATGCAAGTGCCAGAAAGGGTGCGGACTGCGGAGGAAGATAATGCTCCTGCTAGAGAGCAGTGCTGAAATGCTCGGCTCTCTGCAATGTTTGTCAGAGGAAGACCTGCCTGAATACTACTCCCTTAGCCATGGATGAGACGCATGAAGGAGATGAATTCGACGAATCTTTACTACTAGATCTGACCACAGAAGAGTCTCCGGAGCCCTAAAAACAGCCCCTTAGTTTGTAATTTATTACAAGAAACAAATAAATTATAATTTTCATTGTAGGTATTGTGTATTTTTTCCACCATCACATCACGTTCAGGTCCCCCAAACTACCAAAATAATCTATACTATTATGAAACTGCCTCCGTGGTCTAATGGTTAAGAGCATTGGGCTCTCAACACGGAGGTCGTGGGTTCGATTCCCACGGGACACCTAGTGAAATGTCACTTTGTGCGTTTTTCCCCAGTTGATTAAGACATTGCAGGCTGAATCAATTGATTGTCTGAAAAGAAAGATGATTCCGTGCTTCGGATGGCACGTTAAGCCGTTGGTCCCGGCTACTATCACTGGTATAATTGTCGTTACATAAAAACCACGTCAGAGGCCGTAAGGTGGTCTGAAAAAACTCTAACACCAGGGCTGTGCCCACACGATAAGAAGAATTATAAAACTGTAAATGGTTGTTTGTTCGCGCATTACGCGGAAACTACTAAACCGATTTTGATGAAACTTATTGCATTTGAAAGGTTATGATTAGACCAATCTCTAGTATATAATTTATTTTGCTACAATGACGGGTACCCGTGCGGACGAAGTCGTGGGAAAACTCTCGTTTTTATATACTTTTGTAATTAAGTACTAGTTTCCCCGCGACTTCATCCGCACGGGTTCCCAAGTTCTGATCATCGTAGCAAAATAAATGGTATACCAAATTTTAAGTCTAACCATAAGCTTGCAGACAACAAATGTTTCATCAAAATCGGTCTTTTAGTTTTCGCGTGATGAGCGAACAAACAAACAAACATTTTCAGTTTAATAATAGCACTAGATTTGCCCACGACTTCGTCCGCACCGGCACTCGTCATGGTAGCGAGATCAAATATATATCAGTTTATACGTCTAGTCATAAGGTTTCAAATACAAAAAGTTTAATTAAAATCGGTCTAGTAGTTTTCACGTGATGCGCGAACAAACAAACAAACAAACATTTACAGTTTTATTATAGTATAGATAGATTATTAATTATACTTAATTTCATTTTGAATGATATAAACCATTTCCTACTAAGTTATGTATTTTTGTCCTTTAAAAAATTCTTGCAATGCCTAAGGCTCCATTTTTTTTAAAACCTAATCCCCTTATATTTAGTTTTTTTTCCTGATAACAAAGGAACTAATCACTGTACAGGGTTAAATTTATGCTTAAATTAAAGCTATATAACTGCTTTCCAAATTAATTTCTTATAATTTACCTCGTAGAATGAGTATTTTAGCCGATATCCTGTTCGGAAGACGGCTAAAACTACAATTTTGAACTTTTTGGGAAAAATTGCCAATGTTTAACGTGCTGTATCTCAAGACTTACTTAACTTACAGAGCTGCTATTGAATTAAATTTATAGAAAATTTTGTCTGCTTAAAACACGTCTTGAACAATTTTTATGTCAAATGCACCATTTAGAAGTTATAAGTCAAAACCTGAAAAAAGTCCGAAAAATTCGAGGTTTTTCGAGCACCACTTGGTTAGCACAGGTCTTTCGAAGCTGCAAATTTGGTTTTATATTACTGGTATCTATCCTAACAACCTCCCAAAAAAGCAGCTCCGTACAATTTATTGCGACCTGAGATGTTTAAAATTACTGGCGTAGTCACGCTTTCTTTTAATCTAAAATAAATTATAACTTGCGTTTTTTCAAATTATTTTCCATACAAAATTAACATATAATTTCTCGTAATCCTTTACGAGTGCAATAGATAATAGGGGAGTTGACTACTTAAAATATATTTTAGTTTTAACTGCTCAGTAAATAAACCGTTTGAAAATAACGCTAAACTCACATTTTCAGTAATTCTGTTGCTTGCATACTATTTTTAATAACTGGATAAACTATAAAAAGTATCAAAACGACGACAAAAAACAATGACGTCACTACGCAAATTTTAGTACAATATTTCATACAAAGCACGCGTTTTGACGTTTGATAACAAGTTGTTAATTTGACTAGTTGGAAACTCGCGGATTTACTGTTGTTCATTCCGGAGATAAGTTTTCTTTCGTCTCGAGATGGTATTTTCTACACTGGTATCACCGTTGTTTACATTTTGTCGCTCGAATTCCTGAATGGAGATTAGCACTGCATTTCCGCCAGTGTCAAGTATTTTATGGGAGAATCTATCCCAATCACAGGGATTGTTTTTGGACAAGAACAAGAAGAGACTGAGGATTGCGGAGCCTCGTGGCAGGCAAAAACGCGACGCGCGAAACCACGCGAGACGTGTGCTCGGGTCAGTCCCTGCAACGTGACTCCGATTATCATTAATCCATCGATTATTAGGAAACTGTCAGTCTCTAGTTCTTTTTATGCTGTGGTATCCGTCAGGATTAAATATATTCTTTGGCTGTGGTAAACACACGAAATATTTTTGGTTTGGATTGATAAAAATTATTATGCTCATGTATTTTTAAATAAAATAAATAAATATCTTGGACAATGTCACACATTATTATCTAGTCACATTTAAAGTACCAGAATCTAGCCTGGATATATAATGATGACTAGACAACGATATAGAATACCTACATTATATAGATACAAACATCCATGACTCGGGTACAAATATTCATATTCATCATACAAATATTTGTCCCTGGGATTCGAACCCGCGACCCTCGGCACAGCAGGCAGGGCAGGTTCACTACTAACTGTGCTACCAGGCCGTCGTCGTTTTAAATGCAAACTAAGCTAAGCACTGCTTGACGATACCATAATCTGATTCGAGTATGAATAAATAGGTATGTTAGTGTCTGTCTAATAATGAATAATTTGGTATGTAAGTGTCTGAAAAAAGTAATATAACTTTTTTGAAAAAAGTATTAATGAGTTTAGGGACTCGTAAAAAATCGCTTTTTCGATTACATTTTTTCCATTCAAAATGTAATAATTTTGATTTGAATGAAATATATATAATAGTTGGGGATATTTCCTAGGCAGGAAGGTTATTCAGTACACGATTGGAACAATTTGGCTAGATAGAAAAACATCCCGAAGTTACCCCTCTTTCTTACTTTTAATATCATTTTATATCTAGAAGAAACTGTATTTACGCAAATAAAATATACTATTATCTTGGCCATAACATAAGCTTGGCAGCTAGGTATATTTCGTTTACTTTACTTTATATACTTCAACACAATTCCAAAATATCTACGAAATTTCGAGCGTCTCGCCATTTTGCCGATGCGATACGCCATTTTAGAAGCGCGGCAGCGCTTGTAGAGGTAAGACCTATGTCAAACTTTTCTTCAAATTTCACGTCTTATTTTACAACATTTCCGGCTTTTTTCTGTATTAATATCTATATAAATATTTCTAATATTGCTCAAATTGTAAATAATAGCTGTGATTATTGTAGATATAACTAATTTGTAAATATTTTTTTGAATTGTAAATTATGTAGGCAAAATGACAGTTCCATCATAGTGCCACAGTTCACGAATATAGCTTTCAGTAGGACAACACCAAAATGACTCCTGGTGCTACGAATTGCTAAACTGATGTAGGTAAAGTTGTTTTTGTAGCGCATAGCGAGGCATCCTAAGAGGTAAGCGGTTCCCAAAGTGTATCTTAGGGTTTCGTGGAAAACAGTAGGGTTCCTTGAATCCAAGAGCGGATACTTAAATTTTCTGAAAAGGGATCGTCTTGCGAGTTTAGCTTAGGTATTTTCTCATTTTTAACCGACTTCAAAAAAAGGAGTAGGTTCTCAGTTCGACCGTATATTTTTTTTTTTTTTTTAATGTGTGTTCGCGGATAACTTCTTCGTTTATGAACCGATTGTAATGATTCTTTTTTTGTTGGAAAGGAGATATCTCAAGGGTGGTCCCATGATAAGGAAACCAGGATCTGATGATGGCATCCCAGAGAAATCGAGGGGAACCTTCGAAAATCGTACTGCCGACTAGTGCGTTTTTTAATTTAAAGCACTCCTATTAAATCGAACTAATGAATTCACCACTGAAAATTGTGAAATAAACAAAATTTTAACAAAAAATTAAAACCGCCTTCAAAAAAACTAAAAAGTTAAAAAATAATATTGCAGCCTATGACTTTTTCGTTCGCATCATAAGAACATTAATTTGTTTTATAGAAGTCGGTGTCAAGCCAAGCCAAAAAATGCAAGCCATGTCGCGAATCGTACCGGCTTGACAGCGACTTCAATAAAACAAATTAATGTTCTTATGATGCGAACGAAAAAGTCATAGGCTGCAATATTATTTTTTAACTTTTTAGTTTTTTTGAAGGCGGTTTTAATTTTATACTTTTATTTCCCACTGTACAAAGAAAGTACACTACAATTAAAAAAAAATACTGTAATAAAAATTGCTTTAATATTTACGATTTAGACTTTTTTATTTAAAATATACCATCAGATTTTGTACTGAATAAAAATTTTTTAACAAAAAATTAAAATCGACTTCAAATTTCAAAAAGTACCTAAAAATAATAAATATTGCAGCCGATGAATTTTACGTTAGCATCTATAAGAATATCATTTTGTTTTATCGAAGTCGCTGTCAAGCCTGTACGATTCGAGACTGAGCTTGCAATAATTTTTTGGCTAGGCTTGACACCGACTACAATAAAACAAAATGATATTCTTAATAGATGCTAACGTAAAATTCATCGGCTGCAATATTTATTAATTTTAACTTTTTGAGTTTAGAAGTCGGTTTTCATTTTTTGTGAAAATAAAATTATTTCAAAATTTTCAGCGTTGGTGTTATATTGGGTTAACATATCCGTTGGACATGTAAAGGGAACATGAACACGAATCTTTTATTTCAATCGTCGATGATATGCTATAGATCTTTTAGGAGTCTATTGTGTATCTCCGAAGCCCTTTACCAGATCTTCATCAAATTAAAATGGGACCACTTTTGAAGTATGACCTAAAAGAGAACATGAACACGAATTATTTATTTCAATCGTCGATGATAGGCTATAGATCTTTGAGGAGTTCTATTGTCTATCTCCGAAACCCTTTACCAGATCTTCACCAAATTAAAATGGAACCACCTCTGAAGTATGACCTACTAAACAAAAAAAATTATCTAAATTGGACTACTCCGTAAAAAGTTATGCTCCATAAAAAAATATATATATACAACGTGTTAATGAATTAACGCAAAACTAGAAAGTAGTTTGTTTAGAATCGAGAGCAGAGTCGAATTATCATGTTTTCAACATAGGTAATTTTTTTTCAAAATACTAAATAATTTGTTTGCAAAATTTAAAATTTTCTGAGCCTGATGTCAACCCACCGCACGGGCACACTCACCCTACTTAATACCAAAACAAGATTATAAAAATGTACCCATGGGTACGTTAGCGCTTTCTTTCAGTGTTGAAATGATAACAAATCATTTTTGCCTCAAAACTTAAAATGCGAGTAACTTTAAATTTTAATTATCAAAATAATTAAATTATTGTTTCAATCTAATTATTTTCTTATAAATCAGTTGGGGTGTATGAGGTTTTGCGTTAATTCATTAACACGTTGTATATACAGGGTGTAACAAAACACCCTAGTAATACTTAAGGGGGTGCTTCAGACCATCAAACTGAACAACTTTCACTATGGAGCCAACATAAAAAAAAAATAAAAAAATCTGCTGTCCCATACATAAATCAATATGCCCACGTTTCTACAAAAAGAAGTGAAATCCCACCAAAACAATCTGTAAAAAACTAGCCATTGTTAAAATGTTATACTAGTCCCTTATTTTGTTTATTTTTGTTCAATGACACGGTTATAATAAAGTACTCTTTGAATGACACAATGACACATAATAATCTTTTTCTAAAAATTAAAATAAAAGGCTCTGGCCCAAAGAAAATTACTGACCACAGAGATCATTATTTTTTTTTTAATTTATTTAACTTTTACAAAAAAAAATATAATCTAGAATAAACAATTTCTCTCCAAAACTCCTTAAAGAGTTTAGCGGGAGATCCACAGTTGCTGCGTGACGTTAACTAATTCAAAAGTACAGTTACAGGTCTGATTTTAATTGTTGACTACAAAACAATTTTAATTTAAAACAAAACAACATTCCTTTAAAAGAAATTAGTTTAAGTCTTAATCGATAACAATACCAACAATAACAACAATGAGGGCATGCACAGAATAGATTTAACTTTCTGATATTAATTTAACCTCCTGCCTAGCCCTTCGACGGAGTCTTGGGTTCGGATTACACATTCGTTCGTTAGTTTTCGTTCTTGAAAAGCAAAGTTCTAAATTCGAAAAAGCGCTCGAAATCGGGTCGAGTGGTAGTAACTATTAAGTAATCTGTGGCACAGGTAGGTGCGTACTGTGTCCAGTCGAATTGTTTTTCTTAAGACATTTTTGCGTACTCATATCTCAATATTTTAGTACTGAGCGATACTAAAAGAAAAAACACGTATCGATTTTTTTCATAAACAAACATTTTATTAAAAGGATGGTGATAAAAAAAATTTCCTGTATAGGGTCCTTCTTAATATGCTGACACTTTTTTAAGGGGATGATCAGACCGTCAAACTGAACAACTTCCTCTATGAAACCAACATCGAAATTGCAAAAAAAAAATCATCACTTCCATACAAAACTGCAAACCTACTCGGAGCCAAACGTATGGGACAACTGTTTTTTTTTTCGCGATTTCGATGTTGATTCCATAGAGAAAGTTGTTCAGTTTCATAGTCTGGTCATCGCCCTAAAAAAGTGTCAGCATATTAAGAAGGATCCTGTATACATACCTACCTATATAGTAGGTACATGCCCACAACTGCCTGCATACATACGTACATACATACATATAAACCTAGATACCTGCATACCCACAACTGCATACATACATAATTACATACATACTTACAAACCTACCTACCCCTACCCCTTCATAATTTGCCCTTTTCACAAAATCCGGGCGAGTCTACCACTACTTACCTTTTTTTCTGAACGTCAAACTCGCCCTGTATGGCATATAATTGAAGATTTCAAACAACTTATTCAATTGCCAATGATTTGTTTTCAACTGTTGAGGAGTTCCATTTACCTGTTTCTAAAGCCATTCATCAGATCTTCATCAAAGAATTACTTAGGCCAATACCCTTCAATAATACCTATAAATAACTAACTTTGTTATTGGTGTTGTTCAACTGGTATCAATTATATGACATGTTAGTATACTGTGGCATCTTGAAGAATTATTGAACACTCTAATATTTAAATTCAAAATTCGAACGAATTGCTCGCGATCTCCCCTCAGACCCCGCACCTCACCCCCTTTATCGGAGCTTAGCCCTGCCTTCACGTTGCCTTAATCAGTAATTAACATATCAACTAAAGTATATTTTTTATTTCAAATATTCAGGATGTCTACAGGGTGTAACAAAACACCCTAGTAATAATACTTAAGGGTGTGGTGTGCTTCAGACCATCAAACTGTACAAGTTTCACTATGGAGCCAACATCGAAATCGCGAAAAAAAAAATCCGCTCTTTCATACAAAACTGCAGTACCGTCTCGACTCAAATGTGTGGGATGGCAGATTTTTTTATTTTTTTCTCGACGTTGGCTCCGTAGTGAAAGTTGTTCAGATTGATGGTCTGAAGGACGACATAAGACTTACATGAGATGATGAGATTTTCAATACATTTTGACTATTTTTAATCCTATTTCATTTCATAATCGATTCATCGATTAGCAAAATAACGATTAGCACATCACTAATGATGATGATGATTTGACAGAGAAACAGTGTTGTTAGCATGCCAACCCGCGATAGCCGTGCGTGATACGGCTTTATCACGTCTTTTATCTCGTTCGTTCGCGCGCAAAAGAAGGCCAAAAACTTTTCGCTTATATCTGGCAGTGTGCCAAATCTTTTATCTTTGCAAATCTGCCAGTGGCAGATTTTGAGTTGTCGTATTTAAAATCCGAAATTGCCGTATTTTAAGGAAAAATAAAAAAAATTGCCGTAAAGTGTATATAAACCAAAGAGTAATATAAGTATATTAGAAAAGAGAACCCACTCGTGGCAACATTATGCATCCACCTTATGTCAAATTGAAGGCTAGCTAGCGCCATCTGTTTTTCTTTGAAAATAATTCTACCTATACTATACATACCTACTTATATATATACTTATATACTCATACCGTTGTTTGAATGCTAGTTTTCGTTCAATCCCGCACCGATCGAGTGAAATTCCAGTATCCTTACTATTCCTGTAATCTGTACATTTGTAAGAGAACAACTGAAACTCCAGAACATCACTAAATCGGCACAAAATTGAACAAAAACTACAAACAACACGCACATTACTCTAGGTATGTCGCCATTTTGTAAATTTGTCATTTTGACATTGACATAGACAATATAATCTTTTTTTTTCATAGTAAAAGATATATTTAACAGATGGCAGCACATTCTATGCAAACTGAATCGGAAAAACCACCAAAAGGCAAATGTCCTCCGCCTGATATAAACTATGCAGAATTCATAAAGAACATTGCCGTATAAGTATTTTGGAAGGTGCTGCCGTGTATACTGTGTTTTTGACCTCTAAATTGCCGTATATTACGGTAATGAGCGTTTTTCTTTTAGTTTTCTAGTGGTTACGGTCTGTGCGAATAAATGTCAACATTTTAAAAAGTGTTTCTTTAAAATAATAAAGAGGGAGAAGATGATCAAAAAGATGCCAACGCATCTTTTGATTGAATATTTCATTATTTACGAATCAATTTAAACGAAAATATGAAACTGTTTACGTCTAATAGGGTTGTATGGGCACGATCCCTTGGCTTTTAAAAAAAGTCGGGCACAGTCTTGACATGATTTTGACAGGATCTCGCATACGTCTCTATGGAGCGATAAGCATGTCATCTGTCGAGTTTTTTAGAAACTAAATTTAAAAAAGAAAAGAAAAACGCTCATTGCCGTATCAAGAACAACATTGGACAGAAATAATTCAATCAAACATCAAACTATCTATTTCTGTCGCAAGACTGGGTGAGAGATGCATGCCAACCCGCGATAGCCGTGATACGGCTATATACGGATATCACGTCTTTTATCTCGTTCGTTTGCGCGCGAACGAACGAGATAAAAGACGTGATAAAGCCGTATCACGGCTATCGCGGGTTGGCGTGCTACGCTACCCACGATGGTGAGAGAGAAAGAAATTCAAGGCAAAGGTTTCTTTTATCCCATACAACCGATGTCTTATAGTTTTCTCATTTATAGCAATCAAAACGTTGACAGTGTTCAATGTTTTAATAACGCTTCTTTTTACGACCCATACCACATACACCATCATATTTCACAGAAATGTATATTGTTCACTTGCACGAAACTTTGTTACGCAAAACAACACTAGTTATACGAACTAAAACTCACTATAAACATGCTATAAACAATAAAAATTCAATAAAATATGTGGACTTCAATGAAATCGTAGCTGAAAGATCCCGACAAACACTCCTTCTCTTTTCTTTCTTTGTGAAAGAAGAAGAAGAAAGAAAGGCATTGCGGGGCTAGGACGCCAACCCGCGATAGTGACATTTAACACATCCATCTGTCAAATTTTTTCTTTTATCTCTTTTATTCGCGTGCAAATAGAAAGAGAGCGGAAGCGTGATAGCGCTATCGCGGGTTAGCATACTAGTCCCGCGATGATTTTTAATTTTAGTGGGTTGGGTACTCGTTCAATAGACTGGAGCATAATATTGTGGATTCCTACCTTTATTCCATGCGAACATATCCGAACGTTGCTGCATCTGTCAGTCTGTCACTGTCACTGTCAAATTCTGGAAATATCAGCCAGCACGTGTTGTGTTTACTTTGCGAAAATAGTGAAAAAATAAGTAAAAATGGTTCGAAAACTAAAGTTTCACGAGCAAAAATTACTCAAAAAAGTAGACTTTATATCATGGAAAGTCGACAACAATTTAAGCGAAGTGAAAGTTATGAAAAAGTACTACATTCAGAAGCGTGAAGATTACACTAAGTATGTTTTAGTTTACTTTGATATTTTACGATATTATCTACCACTAACTACTAACTAACTGCCTCCGTGGTCTAATGGTTAAGAGCATTGGCTCTCGACACGGAGGTCGTGGGTTCGATTCCCACGGGGGACACCTAGTGATATGTCACTTTGTGCGTTTTTCCCCAGTTGGTTAGGACATTGCAGGCTGAATCACCTGATTGTCTGAAAAGAAAAATGATTCCGTGCTTCGGATGGCACGTTAAGCCGTTGGTCCCGGCTACTATCTCTGATGGTAGTAGTCGTTACATTAAAACCACGTCAGAGGCCGTAAGGCGGTCTGAAAAAACTCTGACACCAGGGCTCTGCCCACACGATAAGAAGAAGAATCTACCATTACTATAAATATATTTACCTATATTATATTTTCAAAGGTACAATAAACTATCCAGAGACATCAGGGAGCTGGCAAATAAGATAAAAGACTTGGAGGCGTCGTCGGAATTTAGGACGGAATCCAGTGCTCAGTTACTGGAGAAATTATACCAAATGGGCTTAATTCCGACAAGATGGGACCTGGCTTTGGCTACTAACGTCTCTGCGAGTTCGTTCTGCCGCCGGAGACTACCTGCTGTTATGCTTAGAAGTAAGTTTTAATCGGAACTGTGGTATGTGTGTGATGTGAGTCGCAAATCCTTTAAATGTACGACCGCTCACCACTGCCATTGAAAACCGTTTGATCACATGCTTTAAACATGATGCATACTAACACCGCACAAGGATATACAAACAATCCAGACTCACCAGGACAATTTTACTGCAAACCTACGGCATTATCGCCAGCAGTGAATGTATTAAAAGGGCAAGTTGTTTTTGAGTAGCCCACTTGGCTCCTTCGAACGAGTGGGCGATGGGCACTGAGTGTAATAACACATCTGCCGAATTTATGTGGACAAGCCAGTATGCAAATCAAATTAAAGATTGAAAAATTCAGTCTCGGGCGGGACTTGAACCCGCACCCTTCCAAACCGGGGAAGTGCGTTATCCAATTTCGCTACCGAGCCCACTAGCCAGAGAACGAATTTTTCAATCTGTTCTGTTCTGTTTTTCAATTCGTTCTCTGGCTAGTGGGCTCGGTAGCGAAATTGGATAACGCACTTCCCCGGTTTGGAAGGGTGCGGGTTCAAGTCCCGCCCGAGACTGAATTTTTCAATCTTTAATTTGATTCGAAATAGCACAACATGGCTGTAACATGTTCAAAATCAATAATATTTGAAGTCAGTATGCAATTTTTTTCTAGTAGATGCGTAAACGGCACATGTATGCCCACTTATGTTGCCCGGTCACCCCACCTGGGTTAGCATGTTGCACGTGATACAGCTATATCACATCTTTTATCTCATTCGTTCGCATGCAAATAGAACAAGAGTGGTTGTGCCTGTACCGAACGTACCCGTTATGCTGGCGGCGTTGCCGCGTTGGATAGCTAAGGAGATATGTTGGACAAGAAATGCCCCAGAGCGAGGGTCATAAATTATTAAATTAATTTGTTTATTTACTAAATTCTTGTTTTTATGTAACAACTAGCTGTTGCCCGCGACTTTGTCTGTGTTACACAATAAAAAGATAAAAAATACCCTATGTGTTAATCCATGCCATGGTCTATCTGTATGCCAAATTTCATCAAAATACATTCAGTAGTTTTTGCGTGAAAGCGGAACAAACATCCATACTTACAAACTTTCGCGTTTATAATATTAGTAGGATAAAGTTGGCAAAATTATTTTATTTTAAACCATTTACAGGTAAAATGTCAGAGAATCTGAAAGAAGCAACAAAGTTCATAGAGCAAGGGCATGTGAGAGTGGGTCCAGAGGTAGTGAAGGATCCAGCTTTCCTCGTGAACCGATCATTGGAAGATTTTGTGACATGGGTCGATGGGTCCGCCATCAGGAAACATGTGCTTGAATATAATGAGATGGTATGTCTTGCTTTCCTTCCTATTTCTATGCTAATATTAAATTTATGGCTTCATCATGGTGTTGTCCATTGTATTATGTTTTGGTGTTAATAAAGTAGATTTCATTCAATCATTTTATTTGATGATTCTACTAATGTTGAGTTGACAAAGAGCATATACAGGGTGAAATTGATATCATTAGCATCTTTTTAATAAATTAAGAGTATTATACAGGGTGTACAATAAAATGGGACAGCTGCTTAAAGGGGTGCTTCAGACCATCAAACTGAACAACTTTCTCTATGGGACCAATATCGAAATCGCGAAAAAAAAATCCGCTCTCCCATACAAAACTGCAAACATAACTCGACTGAAATGTATGGGACAGCAGATTTTTTTTTCGTGATTTCGATATTGGTCCCATACAGAAAGTTGTTCAGTTTGATGGTCTGAAGCACCCCTTTAAGCAGCTGTCCCATTTTATTGTACACCCTGTATATTATAGTACCCAACAAACTGAAAAACTTTTACTATGGGAGCAAACTGAGCAGAGCAAAAAAAGAAAATCAGCTGTTGCGTACATTTGAGTCGAATAGGCATTGCAGTTTAATATGGAACAGCTGATTTTATTTTTGCTTTGGTCAGTTTGCTCCCATAGTAAAAGTTGTTCTATTAATTTCACCCTGTATGTTTTTGCCAATTTTCCAGATTCCAACACTGTGTCACTTTAGTCATCAAGACACAAGTGTAAGACCTTTAAAAACATTGAAAACCTTTTAAGCTATAACATCAAAATATTCTACAACTGATTGTATTTCTTTAAAAAATGTAAATTAACTAGGGAAGTACTTAATTTAAACCTTTTGTTTCAGAGAGATGATTTTGATATGCTGTAAACAGCAGTGGAGTTACCATTGCAGCGCGACATGGCATATTGCGTGACTTGAGATAAGGCGCGGGATAAGGGTTGAGACACATTGACCAACGGTAGACCCATACAAACAACCGCGATTAGTTAGATTAGGATGCGGAAGAAGTCCCATACTAAACATGATTATTGTATGGACCCACCGTCGGCCAATGTGTCTCAACCCTAATGTTGTCACGCGCATTATGCTATAGGCACAGTAGGCCTCGCATGCCACCTCCGAGAAAACGATAAAAATCGAAATGTGCCTCCATCTTTATTATTTTACGTAATGCCAGAAAGAGCGCGCATGACGTTTTTCTCGTTTAAATGCTTTGTCGTGGGTGGCATGCTAGCCGTGCAGGTGTAACAGAACTGTGAAACTTAGATATTTAAGATAATGTAAATATTGTGATGATTTGAGCAGAATGGCTGACGTATGATTGATGGTTAAATAAATAATTTTTTTAGTACAAATAAGTTTATTTCTTCTAATTTCCTAATATGTACACTCATTATAACAATAATTTTTTCAAAATGAGATTGGGTGTAAAATTAAATGCTTTTATATCAATGCTTCAGTATGTAGCGCATTTAATTTTACACCTGTATAGTATTAATTTACACCTTTATCATCAACCACCTATGATCACTAATTTTAAGATATATTTTTTTAAGAAAAAACATTATCTTTCCTTTCTGAGGCAGTCTGGTAAAAATGATTGCATAACTGTTTTACGAAAACCCGTTCGTCGAAATCACGGTTCACAACTGTTTTGTTCGTCTTTCGAACTGTTCATCGAAAGCACAGTTCGCCGAAGTATGAAAGCTTACATACTTCGACGAATCGTGCTTTCGTTGAACAGTTCTTTCGTCGAACGAAACAGTTGTGAACCGTGATTTCGACGAACGGGTTTTCGTACAGTTACGCACACAGTTACGCAAACAGTTATGCACTCGGTAAAAATAAACTATCTATCCTTAGTTAAATTCTTCACAAATACAATGGGTGTAAAGTTAAATGTGTTAGGTACATACTTAAAGACAGACCATCAAACTGAACAACTTTCACTAGTGGATACGGGACCTACATTGAAACAGCGAAAAAATAAAATCGGCTCTTCCATATATTAGGGTCATGTAGCAATTTAACTTTTTCCTGCATTTATTATTGTTCCCATTTTAAAGTTGTTCAGTTTGATGGTCTGAAGCACCACCTTAGGTATGTAAGGTTTGCTATCATGTTGCTGAGTAGTTATATTCCTTGATGTTGCTATACACATAAGCGGGTCGGCACTGTCGGTTTGGCAGTATTTGTCGATCAACAAAGCTGACCCGAAGCAATCACTGCACTTGTTCGGCTTCATTCGGCTTGTGCCGATCGGGTAGTTCGTTCGAGTAGACGCATCATTCGAACATTCATCTGCATACATTTGATTTTACCGTCCGGTTTTGCCGATTGTTCATCCGGCTTTGCCCGGCCTCTGTATTCGTGCAGCAAAGACGAGCGGCCCTTTTCCCAAACATTCATCTACACAGTCATATTCGATTTTACTGCCCGGCTGTGCCGATTAATGCCGGCCCGCTTATGTGTATAGCAACCCTAACACATTTAAGTTTACACTCTGTATACTCTCACGGCGACAACAGTGTGTTCGCAATGCACTGCGTAATACAGGGTGGATTTTTGAGACGGGGCAGTAAGGGCAGTTGCAGCTAAAGTGGACCTAGCATGCCCAACCCGAGAAAACGACATAAATCGTGACATGTATCTGTTACTTCGCGTCTGCAAATCCACCCTGTTAGCTTTTGGTTTAACTTCGTAGCTGTATTAATTATTTTCATCTTGTTTTGCATTACTTTAGTAGAAAGAGAACTACATAGCATAACATTTATTTTGCAGCTTTAATACTTCGAAAACTAATTATTTCTTCCCCCCATCATCAGGGAAAATAATAGCGGAGGCATTGGCTGAGGCAAACAATTTCCTTTACCAAAGTATCTTACTGGGGAAAATAATGTTTACCCCACTAAGGTAAAAACAATTATTACCCTAACAAAAAACTATTTATTACCCATATAATTTTACAAGGTAAATAATAACTTTTACCCAAGTGGATCAATATGATCAAGATCGCCCCCTCATGAAGGAAGACCTATACCTGATAATAAATGCGGATTATGGCCCCTACTCTCTAAATACAAGGCTATCCTCATCAGGGCATCGGCCTGGAGGCTGGCTGCTTCAGAGAGCCTCTTCAGTGCTTCGGCCTGCAGGAGTGCTGCTTCCGCACTCTTCACTGCCACTGTGGCCCTTTGCCCTTCAGCGTTGGCTCGTGTCAGTTCCGCTTCAGCGCGTTTCTTTTCTACTTCTATTAACCATTTAGGGTAGAGATCTGCAAAATAAGGAGTTAAGAATCAGTTCTTGTTTTATGTTTAAATATGTAGGTACTTATGTTCTATACAGGGTGTAAGAAAAAGTATCATTACCCTTTAAACCAAATACTCTACCCATCAAAATGAACAACTTTTACTGTGGGAGCAACCAAAACCAGAACAAAAAAAAAATTGCAGTTTAGTATGGAAACAGCGGTTTTTTTTTCATTCTGACAGCTTTGCTCTCATAGTAAAAGTTGTTCAGTTTGATGGGTAGAGTATGTGGTTTAAAGGTTAATGATACTTTTCCTTACACCCTGTATAACTAATTATTTGTATCTTTCTTACGTATCTAGGGGGGGATAGGTGGGATTTACTGACTGATTTTGATGATTATAGATGGTACTGTAGGATTAATTGTGACCTTTGTAAATGCATTATGAAGATATCTAAATCTAAACTATTATAAAACTGTAACAGAAGTGTGTCTGTACATTGAAGATATTTACAAAAAAAAATTACGACATGGGTTTTACCTGTCCCTGATTCCAAATCACCAATTTTTGGATTTTTTGTCTGTCTGTCTGTTTGTTTATTTGTTTGTTTGTTTGTTCGAGTAACACGCAAAAACCGCTGAACCGATTTTGATGAAACTTTTTTTGTTTGATAGCTTATCATCTGACTTAAAATCTGGTATATAATTTATGCGGACGAAGTCGCGGGTAAAAGCTCATATCCTTATATAATTATATCTCGCAACATGCTCGCAACCTACCAAACCAGCACGGCTGGCAAGCCACCCGCGACAAAGCTACATAACGAGAAAAACGCTGTGCGCTCTTTTCGGCATACGTAAAATAAGAAAGATGGAGGCACGGCACACCTCGATTTTTATCGTTTTTTCGGAAGTGGCATGCGAGGCCAACAGGGAGTCTAGCATGCCGCCTACGAGATAACGAGAAAGATCGAGATGTGCATTTGTTACACTGCGCGGAACCAAAATAAACGCGTATGACGGTTTTCTCCAGTTTTATCTCTGTTTCCTTGCATGGCATACTAGCCGTGTCTCTCCTGGGCGTTGAAAGGCTGTCATTATTTTCATCTTGTTTATGAGAAAAGGTATTCTTTTTAGCGGTTGTATAAAGGTCCAGCAAGCTTTATAACACCGCAATAAAATTTTAAACCTTTATTTTATAAACACGACGATAATATTCGGTAAGGATAATGACAGTGTTTAAAGGCTCAGGAGTGCGATTTTTGAATCAGATTCGGTGAGTTCAGCCGTTGTAAATATCAAAATAACTACGGGGATAAGCATCTTTCTATTTCTGATTTGACTTTCAAAAAGTGCACTCCTGAAGTATGATTTTTGAAAGTCAAATCAGAATTAGAAAGATGCATATCTCCAAAGTTATTTTGGTATTTACAACGGCTGAACTCACCGAAAGAGATTCAAAAATCGCACTCCAGGACAAAAACCCGAAAGCCTAATAGATAATTAATAAACTGTTTACTTTGTAGTGAAAGTTCACTGGAATTCTGTTCTTCTTGATCATCACCATTTTCCTCAGGGTCTGATTCTTCACTTTCATCTTCTTTGTCACCACCATCTGCAATATTACAATTTATTACTGTACTGCAGTGGTAATTCCTTATGTATTCCAAGGATGTCAGCTTGTCCAAATTAATTCAGAATTGTACAAAGAAAAACGTGCACGATTGTCTATAGGGTCAATTCACACGCAACTTGCGGCAAGATTTTGCTTGGCAACCCGGCGGCGTTGTATGAACCCCTGTGTAACATTTCGTTCACAAAACAAATAGGTGCAGAATTTTACGGTCTGATCTTAGTAGCATCCTCGAAACGAATTTTCTCCTTAAAGTGCTTGAATATGAATACTTAAAGAATTGCAAATAAGGGTTAATACATACAATAATTTCTACCAAAGAATTATTGCAGTAAAAATTAATGTTTACCTGTTAAGCGATCACTCTCTTCGCTCTGTTCCTTGCCGAAGTCCATGTTGTCCTGATGATATTCTATTTTAACTTCAGGTGGTAAATGTTGCTGAAAATATTATAAACATTTATAAGATGAAGTGTTGTATTGTAAAAATTAATAAAAACCATTCTATTACTTTCACATTGTTCTAAATCTTATTTTGTTGTCTTATAAAACCTGAGAAACAACCTTAATATTATTACAATTCATTACTATACTGTAATATGTTAATATTATGTGTGCCTGCCGCTAAATTAGCATCCTAATGAAAAGTATTCAGGCATACATTCATTCCATCCTTTACATCCATATAAAATAAAAATGCAGCTTAAGGTGTCATACGTCCCGGAATTAACCTGGAAAGGGGTCTCTTATTTTTCGTTTTTCTACAATATTTATACAAGTTACTGAAACGAAAAAAATACATGGTATTCTTATATAGTTTTTCTAGTGAAATTTTAAATTGAACACATGATTAAAATTACTTCACATGATAGTATTTCCATTCGTTAAGAAAATATTGTATTTTAACATTATTTTCTCAAACTAGAATAACATGCAATTTTACTCTTTATCTAGTGAAATCATAAATAAAATATATAAAAAGTACTTTCATATTAATTCTTTTTAATCGAAAATACGGCACATGCATTTTCGTAGGGCTGGGCAATCACATTTCTCATAGAAAATCTTCGCCTGAACCTATGGCTCCTTAACACTTTATCTGCTGACGACCTACGCCGTAGGTCGGCGACAAATGGGATGATGCAGTGCTGAAGAACCCACGTAACGAGCAGGTTCAATTGCATTTCGCCTATTCTCATGACCTACCGCTCGAGTCAGTTTCAACGTTACGACTGTGCGCACGACCTATGAGAGGGGTTAAGTTCTATTGCATTTCGCCTGTGCTCATGACCTACAGTGTGAGTCACCCAAACCTTATGCCTGTGCGGGTGACCCACGAGGGGCGTCAGTTTTAGCACTGCGCGAGGATCATGGTTTTGAGCTTAGCAGTGAAAGTGTTAAGTCAAAAAACTAAATTCCAATGTACTAGATTTGAGAACAAAACTTACAGAATAAGAATGCTTGCCATCACCGTTGCTGCTTAACTTAGCGAACTTAGGTCCGAGGATGAAGAGCGCTCGCTTCTCCAACTTGGTGAGAGGTTTAGTGCCCTTCTCCGTGGAGGTGGAGCCTGTCCGCTTCTTCCTGTTTAGTATCTTGACTTTCTTCTTTAACTTGTTTTTAAAATCACTCCAGTACTGGAAGGAGTAGATATTTATTTTAAAGGTATAACAGAAGTATTGACAAAAATATAGCTATCAAGAATACAGTCAGCCAAGAAAGAAAAAAAGAAAGAAAGAAAAATTATTTATTTGGATCTCCGACACACATACAATCTTACATCATGGTTACATTTGCCAGTTTTGGCCAAGTGGTCTATAAATTTTTGCAAAACTGGCAAAATGGGGAGTTAAGAGTAAAGGACATTTAAAAAATTATTGCATTATTTTATTTACTTTTTAATCATCTTTGACAGTTATTTCAGGACATCAGTGCGAGCAAAGCCACTGGTAAAAGCTGGGTATTTATAAAGAAAATATAATCAAGCCTTGTACCTATCAAGATGACCAGACAACAATACAAACATTCTAACTCAGGTACAAATATTAATAATCATCATTCAAATATTTGCCCTTTCATCATCTAGGTATCTATTGAAAAGCAGCACCACAAGACGCAGTCCTCGGCCTTCCTCATTCAGTCGCTATCCACTAAATTCTTTAGATCGTTTGCCCACACTACGCCTACCAGTCCTGCCCCTTACGGGATTCAAACCCGTGACCCGGATAAGCAGGCAGGTTCACTGTTAACCTCTCTGGTACGTGCAAGCCGTGCACAATCTGCACCCGTCGTCTGTGGCAAGATGGCGCGTAGCCGTAAAAATTCAAAATTAAAAAGAGTTTTGTGAATGAACGATCCTTTTATGAATGAATGAATATTGAATGAATGGTAGATTGAAATTTATTGAAATGATTTCAAGCAATAACAGACATTATTACCAGCTGATATGTATTATAATTGCGTAAAATCTAAGTAGTCAGCTTTGGGCCGGATCTGGGACTACACAGACGACGGGGTATGGACGTGTACGGAACAACACATACTAGAGGTTAAATGAGCTATGGGGCTGTCGGCCGAACATAGAACATTGAAGCTATTAATAACATACCCTACTCCACAAGTCTGGGGTCTTCTTGGTGCCCCCGCGGATGTTGTTCACGACCTGGGCGAGCTCGTCCCAAAGTTTCTTGGACATGTGCCGCGCCTCCGTGGTGCGCAGTACACCCATGGCGAACTCCACGTGCTGGCCCATGAAGTCCATAATCGTCTTCATCTGCTCGTAGCACACACGGCGGACTGCTGGAGTTTCCATTTTGCTGAAATATTACGACCAAAATTGTTGGGGTAAAAACGATATGCTATTAAACAGATTATCACTTTGCTTTTGTACAATATGTAAAGATGACAAGTAAAATATGTATTTGTACCATATTCCAGAAGTACTTTGGTGCGAAAGTTATAAATTTTTCCAAAAATCCAAAATAAACAGGATTTCTTCAGATTTCCAAAATTCTTATCGTTCAGAAATTGTTTATTGTTTGTTTTATTTGACGTTTTCTGTGATTTGAAATTATTGAAATGTCAACATCAAAATAAAAACAATTTCTGAACGATTGTCTTTCGGATACACGTTCCGAATGGAAACTTGAACCCAGTCGGATCAATTTTGTGTGCAAACGAGGCATAAAAAAAATTAACTTGATGACATATTGACATGACAACCATGACAACGAAAAATATCATTATCTGTGCAAATGTCTGCGCGAGTTGCGGAGAAAAATTAAAAAAATACAGAAAGAAAAGAAATGGCAGTTACTCGAGAGAAAGAAAATTGTTCAAGAAAAATTAATGGAAATATACCTGCATTATCTCTCAACAGTGATAATATGTCGACATCCACGGACAGTGACGACGTAGCAGACCCTACATACGAAATTAGGAACATTCAAAGTATCATAAATGTAACCCGTGAAAACATTGACGCTCTGAATGCTAAATTTGCTGGTTTCCAGCACCCCCCGTCGCTTTATTTATCTGAATATCAGGAGTTGACGTCAAAATTGCATAATTTAGAGCTTAGGGAGCGGACTCTGCGTGAGTTATTGCAGTCAGAATCGCCAGATAGGAGTGAAGAGTGTTCGTTGCATGATGACTCTAAAAAGTTCGATACACTTACGCGGCAGCCGAAGGTGTTCCTTAGGGCGCACCTGCCGAACCAGCAGCGCACCAGCGTGCAGGTGAAGGAGGGCGTCACTCTGCGGGACGCGCTCTCCAAGGCGCTGAAGCTGCGGAACTTGACGTGTGAAATGTGCGAAGTTGTAAGGACAGGCAGTGATCAAAAATTACCTTGGGACATCGATATTACTATGATCGATGCTGAAGAGGTCAGTTCTGTGCTTTGTTTACTTTGGTTTTCCTGTTGTTTGAGGTAAGATTATTTTTTTATAATTTACTAGCGGCCCGTCCCGGCTTCGCACGTCTAATCTTTTCTAGCAATAAATATAGCCTATGTTACTCAGGGTGAATGCAGCTTTCTAATGGTGAAAGAATTTTTTAAATCGGCCCAGTACTTTTTGAGCCTATTCATTACAAACATACAAACATACAAAAATAGGTACGTATCTTTCCTCTTTATAATATTAGTGTAGATCTGTGTTTACCCTGGTGGTCGCCCTAGGCACACGTACGCTGACCAAATAGGATGCGTACTGAAGAAGGGCCAAATAAAATGTACCCGGAACCGACGAGCTTGTATGAAGGAAGAGACTTATGGATGTTGATGAGGCGAGGGATGTGTGTCAGAATCGTAGCATGTGGCGATCTGTAGTCTCTGCCTACCCCAGTAGTGGGACATTGGCGTGAGCATATGTATGTATGTATGTATCTGTGTTTACGGCAGGTAACTGGTCCTAATAGTGTAAAAGATATTCTTGAGGACTACAGGGGAGTCGTATTGTATGTCTGTTATTGGTTGATCATATGTTGTTTGCCTTTTCCCCGGCTTGCAATTAAGCTTCACTGTTTTTTGGTGTCTCAAGTGTGTGTTTTTGTGCATTAAACAATCCTTAAACTGACCAAATATTTATTGAAATAAGAATGAATAGAGGACTATGGGAACATTTAAATACCTCACTGAACCAGCATGGTTGAGTTTGGTATGCACCAGCTCATCCTAATTGAGCCTAAGACATGTGAATGATGAAGAAATAAGCCCTTTATTCAGACAGTTTACATTTGACTTTAAAAATTTAGTGTAACCCCTCTTAATTGAGATTTTCTCTCACTGCAGACTTCAAATTTGTTTTCTCTGAGCCTATTATATGTATTAGATATAATCATAAATACATCTGTGTAAAGCCTGCATAAACTTACCAACTTGAAACAACCAATGACGTAGGGTCCACGCTCAAAAGTATCAGAACCAGAAGAGCACCAAAACATATTAAGAGAACCAATTATGCGACAGTTTAGATCGACCGGCGGGCTACGCGCTCCCACGCGACCCTGCGCTGCGCGCCGTACTGCGATGGGATTAAACCTATGCAAACGAAATGAAAAAGAATTTCAGCATTTTAAATTATTTCGAGAATTTTGTACTAGACCCGTCATCCATTATATTGTATGTCAATGGAAGCCTGTTGTTGTAGTATGCCCCAAAGCGTACTTCAGAAAGGTTCAACTTGAGTTAGGTCAATTAGAACAGGCTAATGGCAGAACCCCAATAACACCCCACCATCCGCAGGTAACAGTGAGAACCCTAGACAAGTTGCCGATCATGTCGCACATATCACACCAGTTCACGCGCAAGACATTCTTCACGCTGGCCTTCTGCGAGTGCTGCCGGCGGCTCCTGTTCAACGGCTTCTACTGCTCGCAGTGCAACTTCAAGTTCCATCAGCGGTGCGCTGATAAAGTACCCAGTATTTGTCATCAGGTGCGTTTCAATCAAAATCTCAAATAAATAAATTTGTATTTGTATTCATATTTAAACAATCTTTGTATTGAATGCAAATAAATATTTTAAAAGATGTCCGAGTTCATGAAGAGATCAATTATTCCTATTGTCTGCAATAGTGGACCATTTGCACAGGACAGTTAGAAGTTGATTTTAGCAATAATTAGATGTTATCAAAAAATATATTATATTATAGTAGATACAAGAAAAGCCTCAAGGGACACACTAATAGATTGGCCAGAAATCTGATCTGTGCAATCGTAATCTGAAGACACAGCTTAAGAAATGGCATATACTGGATCTCGAATTGAGATAGTGAAAGAATGGGCTTGAGGCTTGATGAAAAATCACCCATAGTAGAAACTCACAAACAGAGAAACAATCTGATTATGGCCATTGTTTGCCATCTGTAGATAAGTGAAACAAAGGGAAAAAAAAAATTGCTCCAACCTGTCTTTGGAAAAATTACTACTAAAATACTTTAAAAAATCTGCAGTTAATTGTATTGAATATCTTACTAGGTACCCCTCTTTACATAATATTAATTGGGTTCAAGGAAAGAGCCTCACCAAGGGCCAAAACCTGAGTTTGTCTGTTGCACCCTGACCAGCCTTGATATAACCACCTATTCGCTAATCTTTCCACTACAGCATGTGTAATTGTTATCCAATAGAGCGCATCCTTACCCGAAAAAGAATGGAAAATATAAATAAAAACAACAACAGTTTTGTGGTATTTTATTCAGCTTGTGTTGTTTGTAGGTGCGAATGACGGACACATACTATGCGGCCCTACTTGCACAGAACCCAGAGAGTCAACAAGCCATCCTCCACTTCCCGCACTTTGGTTACCACCATATGATGAGAGCAGACCAGAGCAAGTAAGCTATTGCATTTATTTTGCTTCTGGTACTAACCAGAAAATAATAATGTTAATAGTAAGATGAGAGAATCTTCTTTTTTTCTATAGACAAGACAGTAATATACGAGTATTTAGATAAATAAGATAAGATAAGATAAGATAAGCTTTTATTCATTCCTTACTAAATACATTTACATTATAATATTCCAATTAATTGGAATATTTAGATAAATAGTATAATAAAAAAAAGCACTTTATTGCCACACAAAAATACACAGATTCATCACACAGAAAAATTAAAATAACAGCAGATATCCAATTTCATTGTAATATGATTAAATTGAATAATATTTCTAGGGAAAGAAAAACAATGGGAATAT
This sequence comes from Agonopterix subpropinquella, assembly GCA_922987775.1. Taxonomy (NCBI): domain Eukaryota; kingdom Metazoa; phylum Arthropoda; class Insecta; order Lepidoptera; family Depressariidae; genus Agonopterix; species Agonopterix subpropinquella. Next base: position 26,802,115 of record OV277696.1, read on the forward strand.
TCTTGTTTAAGAGCCTATGTCGAAAAATAATTTTAGCGTAACGGACGTGTGATAGCTTATATTACTGCCAGATGCGAGAGAAAGAGATGGGGCGGCGCGCGCGCCTGGAACGAATCAAGCGAAAAAACAAACTTTATTTAATTGTGATTGTACTATTTATGTTAGTTCAATTCTGCTCTAATCAAAACTTAGATAATAGCAATCTCTTTTTTTTAAATCAAGTCTGATCTTTCTATTATTCACCGTTTAGCAGTTACAAGCGTTTATAGACAAAAACTCTTGGCATATGGTGTCATTAAGATTTCTTTCATGTTTATTTTCTTTTGGGTTGCTGAATTGGGTGAACCTGAATCTTGTCTCTTTCTTTTATCCCCTGGTTTTTTCAGTTGGTTTCTTATCTTAATTACACCATATGCCAAGAGTGTCTCAAAAGAAATTATAAAACCGAATATTCTTAACTATGTAGAACGAGGAAGATCAGCCTCACTATCTGAAATCTCAAAAAACTAGCAACGACCACCGGCACCCGGAACACAACCAAAACAAATACCACAACATTATTTAAACCAACCTCTAAAAAAAGCACCCCAAGCCGGCTGGTCACCGTGGGGCAAGATGACCACTACCCTCCATCAAATAAAAGTAAACAGAATGATTTAAATAAACACAACCTTAGTAACAGTTTAAAGTCAAGAAGAGAACAAGGCCTTATGATATGCACATTCAATGTGAGATCCCTAGCAACAAAAGAAAGAACTTTAGAACTAAATAATGCAATAGATAAAATAAAATGGGATATCATTGGACTCGCAGAAGTTAAAAAGGTAGGATATTCCATTGAAGAACATAAAGAATACATATTTTGTTATATAGGAGAAACACAAGGACTTCATGGCGTAGGCTTCCTAATAAAGAAATCGCTAAAGGGCAACATATTGAGTTTTTTGGGAATATCAGAGAGAGTGGGTCTGCTCAAACTGAACTTCAAGGAAGGACCACTATCGCTGATCCAAGTATATTCTCCCACTGAGAGTTCAAGTGAAGAAGAAATCACAAAATTCTACAACGACTTAACAAGAGCACAAGAACTAGCTGATAAAAACAGGTTAATCATCGGAGATTTCAATGCTAAAATCGGACAACCCAAACCTCACGAAAATCCTATAATGGGCAAATATGGTTACGGCATACGGAACGACAGAGGTGAACGTCTACTACAATACGCACAGGAGAACAAGCTGGCAGTGATGAACACATATTTCAAGAAGAAAAGTTCCAGAAAATGGACATGGTTATCACCAGACCATAAAACAAAAAATGAAATCGACTTTATATTGAGCCCTAACCCAAAATCTGTAACAAATGTAGAAGTCCTGAACAAAATGAGCTTCCCGTCGGACCACAGGATACTGAGATGCTCTTTAAAGACTCAAAAACCTAAAATTAACCGAGGAACATTCAAATTCATGCCCAACAAATTGAAGTTTACACATGAGAAAAACAACTACATACAAAATCTAAAAAAGAACTTACCAATACTGCAAGAATCTCTAAAGGAAAATAAGACTGTACAATTCTTCAGCGACAAACTGGAAGAAGCAATCACAAAAAGCCTTAAAATGGATAAAAACAATACACAAAAAGAAAAGATCATTAGCGAACACACACAGAATTTAATCTCTAGAAGAACTGAACTTATGTTCACGAAAAACAAGTCCAAAGAAATGAGAGAAGAACTGAAGAAATTGTTCAAACAAACCAACAGGGCAATCAGAACAGATTATGCTAACCATAGAAGAACAATTATAGAAAAAAATATGTATACTTTCCGAAGTTCGAAAAGAGCCTTTAAAGAACTATCCACTCACAAAAATTGGATACAAAGTTTAAACAGTGAAAAGGGCGAAACCAAGGATAGAGAAGGTATAATAGAATGTGCAACGGCTTTCTATACGTCTCTTTATGAAAAACCACCACACGATAAGACACAAGATGATGGAATAGATAATAGTATTATAACTGGAGAAGAGATAGCAAAAACACCATTAGACCCAATTACAAAAAGAGAAATAATGACCCAAATCAAACAACTAAAACCCGAGAAGAGCCCAGGAGAAGATAACATCACAAACGAAGCCCTGAAAATCGGAGCGCCAATCCTAGTTGCATATCTGGCAGAATTATTTAACTTAGTACTGGAAAAGGAGCAAATACCATCGCAATGGAGTAAATCAAATATAATACTACTGTATAAAAAAGGGAACCCGCTCGACATCAGCAACTACAGGCCTATCAGCTTACTATCAACCATATATAAACTCTTTTCGTCAATCATCCTAAGAAGGATAGCACCAGATATCGACAAGAATCAGCCAATAGAACAAGCGGGCTTCCGGCCGCACTATTCAACAATAGACCACATTCACACAATGGAACAAATTATAGAGAAATTTAAAGAATTTATCAGACCACTTTACATCGCTTTTGTGGACTATTCCAAAGCGTTCGACAGCATAGTACACCCATCTATATGGACTGCTCTGAGAAATAATGATGTAAACAAAACGTATGTGAATATAATAAAAGACATCTATGCTAAAAGTGTAAGCAGAGTAAAACTGGAAAGACAAGGGGAAGAGTTCACAATCGGAAGAGGAGTGCGCCAGGGGGACCCGCTGTCTCCAAAGCTATTTATAGCTGTACTTGAAGACATTTTCAAAAACATTAATTGGGAAAATAATGGCATATGGATACTTAATAACAAATTGACACACATAAGGTTTGCAGACGACATTGTTCTTTTTAGTGAATCTGCAACAGGGTTAGAGTCAATGCTACAAAAACTAAATTCTGAAAGCATAAAAATCGGCCTACACATGAACGCATCCAAAACTAAAATTATGTCAAACAGTCAAAAGAAATTAATTAAATTAGAAGAAAAACCTATGGACTATGTAAATGAATATGTGTACCTAGGTAAATTGGTATCCTTTGATGCAACTAGCAACGAAAACGAAATAGACAGAAGAATAAGTACAACTTGGAAAAAATACTGGGCCCAAAAAGAAATTCTAAAAGGGAACTATAGCCTTAACATAAAAAAGACTATAATGGATTCTTGCATTCTCCCAAGCTTAACCTACGCCAGCCAGACATGGGTCTTCACTGAAAAAGTAAAGAACAAAATTTCATCATGCCAACATGCAATGGAACGAAGTATACTGAAACTGAGGAAAATACAGAAAACGAGAAACGCAGACATCCGCATGAAAACTAAATTGACAGATGCACTCCTTTTTAGTTTAAAACAGAAGTGGAACTGGGCAGGGCACCTGTCAAGATACAAAGATAAGAGATGGACTTACCAAACAACTAAATGGCAAGGCCCAAAAGGCAAAAGGAATGTGGGAAGACAGAAGAAAAGATGGGTGGATGACATAATGAACATAGCTGGAAAAAGTTGGATGCATATGGCAAAAGATAGGGAAAGGTGGAAAGGAATGGAGGAGGCTTTCACCCATAGGGGGCCACTTAACAATGAAACAGAAATGAAACAATAATTATAAGTGCATGTATATATTGAAAAGTGTTATGTGGAAAATAAAGCTGTAATATAATAGACAAAAACGGAGGCTACTTTGGCTTGTTTTTCTATCGAGAAAATTTGTCTTAATCGTGTTTTGGCTTGAAACTTCAATTATATGTTCAATTTACACATATCCGCAAATCATACTCCTACTGTTAGGTGAAGGTTTCATGATGATCGGTTAAGTAGTTTTCGCGTGAAAGCCTAACAAACAAACTTACATTCACATTTATAATATCAGGGATGACTAATAGTAATTTAAAACGAATATAGATGATTAAAAATTTAGTTATATATGACATAAAAAAATACTTTATCATAATGATGTTCTTCTTAGGTTTTGATTGAATCAGTTAATCACTATTATTTCATAATTGGCCATAAATAACATTGATTTGTTTAACAGAATTGATCTTATTATGATATTTTGTGGTGCTATCTCCTACTTGAGGTTGATGACTATCTAATAATGAAAGTCTAAAAGGCAGTACCTTTCATACCAAATAACCTTATTCCTAAGAAATAAATAGTTATTTAAATGCTGTAATAAATGCAGGTCTGTCTCACCAGCCAAGAAGATGAAGGACTATGATATTAACTGGTGATTATCAAGTATTTCTCACGCTTGCTTTGTTAATACATACCTATATCTACTGCAAGCTGGCCATACTAAAGTGTTTGGTTTGTGAAGTAGCACATTTTAATTTATTATTTAACATTTCTTAGATTTTTGTTGTCTGTCGTCATTTCACGTAGTTGTGTTGTAAGATTAATTATTAATGTCAAATAGAAAAAGATCTGCCCATTTAGCTACATGATTACAGATTACAGGTTTAGCACTTAACTGAGTAGGTTCCTTGGGTAACGTATTGGTAAAATATGACGTCTTTCGACTGTCACTCTATACAAGGGAGGCACAAAAGTACTGCTACGTCATATTTCACACCCACACTGCACCGCTACCTAAGGAATCTTATCAGTTTAGAGCTAACTCTTTACTTAGGAATGTTTCTGTAGAATATGTTTTCACTGAGCCAATATAGACTATTTATTGAAAACCAGTTGGGTATGCAGGATGTATTTAAGTGCATGAGTGTGTGTGGTGAACACAAATGTACTCTCTAATCCTTACCCTCCTAAATCAGATGGAAAGTATATGAGAAGCGTAGTTTTATTAGTCATATTTTACGACACTTTCTTCAGTTGGTGCTGCTCGAACCGGGGCACCACGCGACTCAATACGCCTATGTAGAACAATTTGTTATAAAAGTTGTGTTGTTGTAGAGTAATAGGTAGATAACAAAATTGTATCCAGCCATCCGCTTCTAAATACCTAGTAGACAACGTTGTATCACAGTATTACCACAGTATTACTATAAGCCTCACAGTATGGCAACGCTCTTGATGGCGGGCGATGCTGCTGCCCCCCGGCGCCGCGCCCGTGTACTCTAGCTGTCATGCGCAGATATTGCCAGGCAATACCGACACCTTCATACAGATCTTGTGATGCGACCCTCACCGCCCGCACCCCCGCAAGGCTTCCGATGCTCTGCGCAAGTACATCTGTTGCCATACTGTAAGGACCATATAGTTATGCTGTGGTTGTATTCCGTTTGGATTTCGGCAAAGTAACGTCTGATTCAATTAATTGTTGTAGAGATTCTTTACGTACTCTAAAGTCATAACCATAACACCCTATGAAGCAGTGGTAGATTCCGTCAAATATGTTGTACTACTTTGAATAACTGTTTGACCACTTGATACGTCAATTCATTTTCAATTGTTTACAATTTTTATTGTATCATAATGTGTTTTATAAAGTAAAGATTTGTAAATAAATAATTCATATAATAAATAGGGGGAGACAGGCGTAAGAGTATGTATGTATGTATGCAATAAATAGGACAGTAACCTAACTGTAGTTGTACGATGTCAGGCAACAGCACCCGCGCTCGCTGAACCAGCAGGACCGCTCCAACTCGGCGCCCAACGTCTGCATCAACATGGTGCAGCGGCCCATGACCCTCGCAGAGCACCAGCGCAAGTACAACCAGGTACACTAAACATATACTTTCCATGTCCAGAATCGACGACCATGTAAGTATGAACGTATGGATATCGAAGAGGTGTTTACATGTGTTAGAATCGTAGCAAGTGACTGACGGCATTCATTGAGTCCTTAATTGCCATTGTGGTGAAAATATTTGCCAACCAGCATTAGAGGCTCCGGTGGCGTGTTGCGGAGACACTCAATCATGAGATCCTGGGGTCGAATCCGCACGCACGACGTGTCACATGCCAATACCATTTTCTAACTTATGTACTTAAAACTGACTACTCTATGCTGAAGAAATTCTGATGCGTATGTCAAGACTACCAATCCGCATTGGACACGCCTGTTGGATAAACCCTACGAATAAGAATAACTATGGAAGAATAACTCTAAACAAAAGCAACATAATTTTTGGCACCCTTCGAAAAATTACATTTTGTATGAGTTTTGGCGGCAAGGTGTAGTTTTTAAGGAACAAATTTCGAACACTGTGTACTTTTTTTGGGGTCACTTTTTGAGCTTGATTTACATTTCTATACATTCTTATTCGTAGGATAAACCCAGCTGTTGTGCAGCATAAATAATATTTGATTTTTTGTTGCAGTGTAACAATTCTCCGCAATCGTCCAACTACCTAACGTCGAATCGACAAACCAAGGAGGATAAAGACAAGGGAGGAGAGCAACATAGTCAAAGCACACAGGTGAGAATCAATTACACAATTAAATCTTAATATAAAACACAAATATAGGGAACACAAAACATTATTATAGAAAATAAGGGGGTTTTATCTAAGAGACGACAAAAAGTCCGTCTTAAATTGCGCACTGGAGGCCTAATGGCAGTATTCGTCTGCATAGCGTCTTACAGTGCCAAAGCTCTGTCCAGTGTGACAATAAGCCCGTATCACTACAAGTATCCATTTTAATTCTTATTACTGTCCACCAGGCATCGCCTACGGGTACCATAAGACCGCGGCGAGCTCGTGCGCGATCCGCGGACGAGTCGTGGAAGAACGCGCTGTCGCCGCGGGAGAGCTACGACGACTGGGTCATACACGCCGACGAGATACTCATCGGGGCGCGGATAGGTACTGTACTGACGACACGTGCATGTTGAAGCTACACCGCGATCAGCTGACGAGTGGAGGAACGCGCGAGAGCTACGACCGGGTCTCACACGCCGACGAGATACTCATCGGGGCGCGGATAGGTACTGTACTGACGACACGTGCATGTTGAAGCTACACCGCGATCAGCTGACGAGTGGAGGAACGCGCGAGAGCTACGACCGGGTCTCACACGCCGACGAGATACTCATCGGGGCGCGGATAGGTACTGTACTGACGACACGTGCATGTTGAAGCTACACCGCGATCAGCTGACGAGTGGAGGAACGCGCGAGAGCTACGACCGGGTCTCACACGCCGACGAGATACTCATCGGGGCGCGGATAGGTACTGTACTGACGACACGTGCATGTTGAAGCTACACCGCGATCAGCTGACGAGTGGAGGAACGCGCGAGAGCTACGACCGGGTCTCACACGCCGACGAGATACTCATCGGGGCGCGGATAGGTACTGTACTGACGACACGTGCATGTTGAAGCTACACCGCGATCAGCTGACGAGTGGAGGAACGCGCGAGAGCTACGACCGGGTCTCACACGCCGACGAGATACTCATCGGGGCGCGGATAGGTACTGTACTGACGACACGTTCATGTTGAAGCTACACCGCGATCAGCTGACGAGTGGAGGAACGCGCGAGAGCTACGACCGGGTCTCACACGTCGACGAGATACTCATCGGGGCGCGGATAGGTACGATTTCGGGAGTGTTCAAGAAGCACTGGACTGGCACCTCTCTGTCACTGTTCATCACTACATAGTATAAAACAAAGTCGCTTCCCGCTGTCTGTCTGTCCCTATGTATACTTAGATCTTTAAAACTACACAACGGATTTTGATGCCGTTTTCTTTAATAGATAGAGTGATTCAAGAGGAAGGCTTATAGGTATATAACATGCATAATATAGTAGAGAAACACTGATAATTTTAGAGGTTTCTAATGTGATGTCGTAAATAAACGCATTTTTTTGCGCTTACATTGCAAACGTTGGCCGAACCGAACCCTACAAGATAGATCAAAATAATTTACTACAGTATTGTACACCTTAAAAAGGTCTACAAAAAAGTCCGCAATAGTATATGTCTATCTCTTAGGGATAACCCGCAATAACCATTTTTTATCCTTTACTTTTTACGAGAAATAATGGCTTATTTAGGAAGCGATTTTAAGCATTAATCCTTATCCAATTAAGTATCTTAAATACATTGTGCATTTAATATAGATCAATATGGCCCTTTGCAGCATGTAATTTAAATGAATATTTTCGAAGATATTACAGATTTAAAATGCAGGGCCGGCGCGGCGGCGCGTGCCTATAAATAGCGAATCGAAGGCCGCGCTGCGCCCTGTGTAAATGCCCTGTCTAAACAGGCTAAACAGGGTACCGGGGCCCTGGAAAGCAAAAGGCAACAGGGTGGTTTTGAGTCAGTACCTAAGTCTGACAGTTCCTTCCACTCCACCCACCCACTCATTTGTTGATTTTACCACCCACAAAAATGGAATTATCGTAAAATAAAAGCACCCGGGTTACAAAATAATTTTACAGTAAGCGCACTTCCTATTTTGGTTTAAATTGGTCCCGAGCGAAGCCGGGGCGGGTCGCTAGTAATTAATAAATGAAACATGAAAAAAAAAAGTTTCAATATTAGGTACTGGTTATTAATATCTTATAGCTAAATTAAATACTGCTTACTGAAGAAGAAAACCTGATGCATATGTGAATCTACCATGGGGCATGCGTGGTGGACTGACGAGGCCTGTAGTGGGACAGATAGGCTGATGAATAATAAAAACCTATATTCGACTGCGGCGCCGCACCTCAAAAGTGTGATGTTGTTTAACCATGCGTCTTGTTGTGTTTAGGTTCGGGCAGTTTCGGGACAGTGTACAAGGCGCACTGGCACGGCCCGGTCGCCGTGAAGACGCTCAACGTTAAGACCCCCACTCCTGCGCAGCTGCAGGCCTTCAAGAACGAGGTAAACATTGAAATACGAGGCTAATAGTCCGTTGAAAACAGTCGAGATCTCAAATACGGGGCTACAACATTTATACAATAAACTGTTCGCAGATGCTTCGTTAATTTAATAAAAGTCAAAAAATCTGCAACATGCTCAATTTATTCTTATACTTTTCTTCTAGATCCATATTATTTATTTTATCGGACTAACTAGCAAGAGTCTAGTTAACACCTAGACAGTTATGCGCATTAGGTTGCGTTCTCACTGAAGTAGAGTGGAGCGCAGATGTGTAAAATCAACCAATAGAGTCGCTAGATTCCGTCAAGAGGATTCAAGACGAAAATTCAGCAATTCGATTTTACACATCTCCGCTCCGCTTTGCTCAGTGGAAACGCCCTACTGTTCATTTCCACTACCGTTTCAGTGATTCAACCTTGATCGACAGTGTTGGCCATTCATAACTTTTTACACATGCAAAACACTCTTGATCTGACTTGCTTGACACCCGCAGCGAATTCAATCAAGAAAATATATGGAAAACAAGATCAATCTTCTTCTTTTCGTATCAATTGTTCTACTATTTTTATATTTTATTGGCTAGATATTCGGCCAGCCTGACAGAGTACAGTGTAGCTTCATTGAGGTCCTCTCTCGTGCAGATGTTTGGGCACAAGCCACACAAGGGATATTCTAGCAGGTGTGCCATTGACTGGATAGGTTCGCCGCAATCGCACTGCAATAGGCCAGCTAGGGACCCTTTATCCCCCAATTGCTTAAACTTTGTCTGCAACGGCCAACTTGGGAAACCAATTTAACTAGAGAAAGGACCAAGGAGAACCTTGTAAAATGGGGAACTACCCCCAAAACAGCGACACTACATGTCAATGCGGACAACAACAAACCACCCCGCACCTAACAGTCTGTACGGGTGGACCACAATGTGGAGAGGAGGACCTAATGAGCGCATCAGCCAGTATCTTGCCACAGAGGTGGCACAGAGGTGCCACAGAGGTGGCAAGATACTGGAAATTGACGATTTGAAGAAGACGTGACGATTCCACACGAGAAGAAGAACTAGAGAAAGGACAAGATCAATGGTTCGGTGCATCAATAATGAGAGTAATATTTGTCAGGTGGCGGTCCTGCGCAAGACGCGGCACTGCAACATCCTGCTGTTCATGGGGTGCGTGTCGAAGCCGTCGCTGGCGATCGTGACGCAGTGGTGCGAGGGCTCCTCGCTCTACCAGCACCTGCACGTGCTGGAGACGCCCTTCCCGATGCTCTACCTCATCGACGTCGCCAGGCAGACCGCGCAGGGCATGGACTATCTGCACGCCAAGAATATTATACACAGGTACCTTTGATTATGAATGAATGAATGAATGAAATATACTTTTATTTACACCAAACACAGATACATCATAGGAATAAAAAAACAATAATGGTACAAATAAGGCGGTCTTATCGCTAAAAAGCGATGAGATGCGATATGATAGGAACAAGAAAATAGTACATTACTGCAGCGGCCATCAACAGAGGCATTGATGGACGAACGTGTAAATGTAGGCCGAGGCGAAGCCGAGGCACACATACGTAAGTCCATCAATGCCTAGTTGTGGCCAAGGCTTGTATAGTACTTTTCTCAAACATGCTTGGAAATGTGAGCATTATTTTGACAACCTTCTTCGAGATAAATCGAAATTGCTGTACTGGCCAAATACATGCGCGCAGCGGCCGGCAATGTTTGTATGAAAATCCATATCTGTCGTGTTTAGCGGCCATATAAATTACATAGTAAACTCATATCTGTCGTGTAATTTAAAAATGGAACGATCTTTTTCTCCGAAACATGGCGACCAAGGAGGTAACTCATCAAAGGTTTTATTTAAATTTCGAACAGGCTTGCAAATAGAAAGCTGTTTATTGAAAAAAAATCTAATTGTTGTTCGATGTTCGTCAAATGTTCGTCATTGATTTTGAAAAAGAGTTTTAATTTCCGCGAATTATTTGAGAAAAATTACTGTTTTAATTTCCGCGCATTATTTGAGAAAAGTACTATACAAGCCTTGGCCACAACTAGGCATTGATGGACTTACGTATGTGTGCCTCGGCTTCGCCTCGGCCCACATTTACACGTTCGTCCATCAATGCCTCTGTTGCTGGCCGCTGCAGTAATGTACTATTTCTCAAACAATGCGCGGAAATTAAAACACTAAATTTTCTCAAAAAATTCGCGGAAATTAAAACTCTTCAAAATCAATGACGAACAACGAACAACTTTTTTTTTTTTCAATAAACAGCTTTCTATTTGCAAGTCAGTTCGAAATTTAAATAAAACCTTTGATGAGTTACCTCCTTGGTCGCCATGTTTCGGAGAAAAAGATCGTTCCATTTTTAAATTACACGACAGATATGAGTTTACTATGTAATTTATATGGCCGCTAAACACGACAGATATGGATTTTCATACAAACATTGCCGGCCGCTGCGCGCATGTATTTGGCCAGTACAGCAATTTCGATTTATCTCGAAGAAGGTTGTCAAAATAATGCTCACATTTCCAAGCATGTTTGAGAAATAGAACATTAATTACCATGTGCTTCAGGACCAGACACTTTTCTTCATTATTTATGACGACTTAAAAAAAATCGACCTCAGTTTGTAGGCCTTTTAATATAAGATTGTTCATTGTCAATCATTATTCGTAGGTATAAAAGCTATTATACAGTCAAACAAGCGTTGTTCCACGTTCGTCGTATTACTATACAATACAATAAACTTTATTTTCTCCACAAAAAGTTTACATATGTTTACCCTTCGCAATTTATCATTAGATTGAAGGTGGAGACTGGTGTTTCGATTATCTATCTATAGTATAGTGTATACGGTTTTTTTGTTGCTGACTGTACATAGATAGAGTAAAGATACTGATCAATATTTAAAGGAATAATGTCACTCGCAACTATCTCTTCCATTTTGAATCTGCTTTTTCTTAATAAATGTATCGTTTGTGCAGGGACCTGAAATCAAATAACATATTCCTGAGAGACGACTGGTCTGTTAAGATCGGCGACTTCGGTCTAGCTACAGCCAAAGTACGGTGGTCAGGTGAGATTAAATTCAAATTAAATATGCGACACCACGCTGTACAAAACCAACATAAGCTGGCCGCGCGTAGGTTGCATAACGTATTACGTCGCGAGGCCCGCTTATTTTGGTATTGTATAGATTGATGTGTCGCCGTGTGTACTATTTTTAAGTATTTAGATTCTTAGATGCAAATGTTGAGATGGATGTGTGGTGTAGTTAGAATGGATAGGATTGGGAATGCGATTTAGAAGAAGTGTGAAAGTAGCAGTGCTATGGCCTATGACAGAGAAGTTATGGGGTAAAAGATTATGGTTATGTGATGTGGAGAGACCAGTGTGTCTATGAGAAGAGTGATAATCAAAGGAGTGGTAAGTAAATGTTGATGAAAAGCTGCATGAAGAGAAGATGACCAAAGAAAAGATAGATTGTGTGAAAGATAACATGTGTAAGAAAGGAGTGAGCGCTGAAGTGACAAATTGTCATAGTTGATTTTCAAACTGTCTAGTATTGTCGTGTCAGCAGTCTGTCGTGGCCGTCTGTGGCATCGGACGCGACCCACGGAAGTCTACAGTAGATAAATAGAAGAAGATAGTATATTCCGCCTACCCCAAATAATAAGATAAGGGTGTGGAGGAACTACTGGGAAGGTTCCTCCGGTGAAATGAGAAGATCCTCCGCCAGGCTAGGTGTGATACCAGGGGACTGGCTGTAGGCTAACAGTTAGTTGGACCTTGTATACAGGGTGGTGGAAATTTGATTTTGGTTTGGTATAAGGGAAGGAGAACGCACGTACCTCGTTTCTCTTGACTTTCCTTTCCTGCTGGTTCTTTTCACAAAATCCACCAATATCTATATTGTTCCTTTCACCTCGGCTACACTGGTGATATTTCCATTTTGTTTTTACTTCTTCGTCGTTAGATGTAGTACGATTTTAGATTTTTTCTTTTACAAATTGCAAACAGCCATCGAGATCGAGAGAGTGAGCGAATTCGGAATGAGTTGAATGATGAGCAGAATGGTTGATGAACGGTTCACTCGGTGTCTTTCGTCGATGAGAGGCCTTCTATCTGCGTTTCGTTCGGACAAGGTAGGAGAAAAGGGATAGCATACATAGACTATAAATTCGTTGTGTACAGGAAGTAAGACAGATGTGAAGTGTGAGAGGGCGCCACCACAGGGTGAAATTGATATATCGTTGGCACCGATTCGGACTGTGCCATGACTTAAACTAAATGTATTCCTGTCACTTTCTAAAATAAGATTAAGAAAAGAGACAGAAAACCAACAGCTGACTTTAGTGCTGTCAAAGTGACGTTACACGCCCAAAAACGCCTTAAATAAGATGGCGTACATTATGACGGCATCTTATTTTGGGCCCAATGGCCTCGATTCGGAGTGTACCACGACTAAACTAAACTAAATGTATTCCTGTCACTTTCTAAAATAAGATTAAGAAAAGAGACAGAAAACCAACAGCTGACTTTAGTGCTGTCAAAGTGACGTTAAAGGCCCAAAAACGACTTAAATAAGATGGCGTACATTATGATGGCATCTTATTTTGCGCATTTAACGTCACTTTGACAGCACTAAAGTCAGCTGTTGGTTTTCTGTCTCTTTTCTTAATCTTATTTTAGAAAGTGACAGGAATACATTTAGTTTAGTTTAGTCGTGGTACACTCCGAATCGAGGCCAATATCATCCTTTTAAACTAAGGGTCTGCCCATGAAACTGAACAAGTACGAGGGCGATGGTATCCCCATCTGTTGGCGTCGTTGCTATAACTTGTGGCTGTTGTGTTGACATCTGTGGCGAGTCCCCACAAGGGCAAGAGAATGATGATAGTAACGTTCAAAGACAAGATAAATAATTGCAGACACGTCGACGGCGGGCGGAGTGCAGTGGCAGCAGCCGACGGGCTCGATCCTGTGGATGGCGCCCGAGGTGATCCGCATGGAGGAGCCCGCGCCCTACACCTTCCGCTCCGACGTGTACGCGTACGGCATCGTGCTGTACGAGCTGATGGCCGGCGAGCTGCCCTACTCCAGGCTCAACAACAAGGACCAGGTGAGTGCTCGATGCTGTGGAGGTGATCCGCATGGAGGAGCCCGCGCCCTACACCTTCCGCTCCGACGTGTACGCGTACGGCATCGTGCTGTACGAGCTGATGGCCGGCGAGCTGCCCTACTCCAGGCTCAACAACAAGGACCAGGTGAGTGCTCGATGCTGTGGAGGTGATCCGCATGGAGGAGCCCGCGCCCTACACCTTCCGCTCCGACGTGTACGCGTACGGCATCGTGCTGTACGAGCTGATGGCCGGCGAGCTGCCCTACTCCAGGCTCAACAACAAGGACCAGGTGAGTGCTCGATGCTGTGGAGGTGATCCGCATGGAGGAGCCCGCGCCCTACACCTTCCGCTCCGACGTGTACGCGTACGGCATCGTGCTGTACGAGCTGATGGCCGGCGAGCTGCCCTACTCCAGGCTCAACAACAAGGACCAGGTACGACTCCGACCGCTAGGTGGCGCTAGGCGGTCATCGGCGCCTGTCGTGAGGAGATGAGACAAGTACAAGGACAAGTAGTGTTGCTCAGGTAGCATCTGTTTATTAATGTTGACTAATGAAGGGCGGGGAAGTGTAATTTTCCTCTCTGCTGAAGCGTCGCCGTCGTTTAAATTGCCTGACAGATCATCTGTCAGATATGGAGTTTTCTGACAAACTTGCGACAAGTCTAAAACTCGGCGCAAATGAGCCACTGGCCACAGCTTCTGAAACACAGTGTTTTACATAAGTTCATACAGGCAGATCAATTGAAATATTTTGAACGAAAGATATGTCATACGATTTGTCTGATAAGCTGTCAAGAATTTATCCAGTAGTGAAAGAAGCCTGGCAGATATTTGGACGTTATTCATTATTCTCGCATGGGTTTCCAAATAAGATTTTCAGATATCTCTTTCTTTTACGGCATGAAATATCACTCTACCATCACACGTTATTTATCGACCCTAAAAATACAATCATTTACGTCACCAAAACCAACCAACTAACTCGACAGATCCTGTGGATGGTGGGCCGCGGCCTGCTGCGGCCGGACGCGCGGCGACTCAGGCAGGGCGCGCCGCAGGCTCTCAAGCGCCTCTTCGACGACTGCCTCAAGTTCGACCGCGAGCAGCGGCCGCTCTTCCGCCAGATCCTCGCGTCGCTCGAGTGCATGCTGCGCGCGATGCCCAAGATCACGCGGAGCGCATCCGAGCCCAACGTCAACCGGCAGCTGCACGCGTCTGACGACTACCTGAGCTACAGCTGCGCCTCACCGAAGACGCCCGTCAATTTCCAGTTCAATACTGATACTAGTTTTCCTGAATTTTATGGGTGAGTTTCTTTATGCCGTGTTTGCACCCCAATTTTTTAATTACACTAAAAAAATTTAGTGTGTATTCATTCCAAACCAAAACATTTTCTCGTTTTTCGACACATGTTCTTAACCTTGACCCATAAGGAAAGTTTTAACAGTTTTATAAGAGGACGAGCTTTTACCCGCGACTTCGTTCGCATAAATTATATACCAGATTTTAAGTCAGATCATAAGCTATCAAACAAAAAAAGTTTAATCAAAATCGTTTCAGTAGTTTTTGCGTGATTCTCGAACACAAACAAACAGACAGACAAAAAATCCAAAAATTGGTGATTTGGAATCAGGGACATCTAAAAATCATAATTATCGTAATCTTTTTTTTGTAAATATCTTCAATGTACAGACACACTTCTGTTACAGTTTTATAATAGTTTAGATGTATAGGCTGATGTTCTCTTTTTTTTAATTATTATTTTGATGTGTTATTTCGCCGAGTTCTGTTTCTAGTTCGTTTATTTTTTATCACAGGTGCGAAAGGACACGTAATTTTAAGAGTATATTCAAATGTGTCTATTATCGGCTTTGAATCGCCTCACTACGAGCACAAACGCATCCAATGTGAGCTGTTTTATAAAGTACAAAGTCAATAATAACAATTTTGTCCACAGCATCCCGGTGCCGAACCAGCGGCATCCCTAGGGTTTGTTGTAGGGCTACGACTAGCCCCTCGCCTTTCACCTTACTGCGCATACATACCTACACGTTGCGTTGTATATCTATACATCTACGTTTGTTGTATTACTTGCATGCAAGAGATGCACGTTCGAGATATTGGTATTGTTTTTTGGAAATTCCAGACGTGAATTCATTTGACTTTTAACTGGAGGTAATATTGTGACAGCGAAGTTGATGATTTTAAAGACGAAAAAAGAAAATTGTATTTAAACTTACGGCTTTGGGTTGAACCTCATCTGGCAGCACGGCATCGCCTTTTTCTGTCGCTCCAACCTTTTCTGTCACTCAGGAACGTCATTTGCTAGAGCAAATAAGATCGCGTTCCGTCTATCTTATTTGCTCTACAGACGAGCGACACTTTGCGGTCGCAGAGGGTCACGCGACTCACGGCGAGCGTAAACTCTATGAGCGCGACTCTGCGACCCACGGCGATAGAAAAGTGATGCTCGTCTGTAAGAGCGCTTATGTTACATGTACTAGCGTGTGCAAGTGAGATAACAGTCTTTTGCCGCAGAAACATAAGTGCGACAGAGACAGAAATAATTTTTTTTGTTAAATTAAAACATATTTTAATGACCTAATTGTCTCACGTACCGTCACATTTGGAAACGAATCCGCTGGTATACTAAAAATGTGTTTTAATGTCTATGCAATAGACAAACAGGTGCATTAATTCTTGCTTTCATACGCCGTGTTTAATTTATGGAGACTCTAGGCAGTTGGAAGAATGTTTTTGGACTAAATGAAAGTTGCTAAGTATTTCCGGACTTTAAATTGGAACCAGTAAGCCAACGATGCAAGAAAAATCGAGTTTGGTCTTTATCAACTTGATTTATCGGTCTATTATCGTTATCTGAAAAGACATTTAGTGTGATTGTTGATTGAAATTATTTTCACATTACCGGAATAAATAACCAAGAGTTGTCCCTAGTTTGTGATCCAACATGGATACGAAAAAATAACTCAATTATTCGTCTAGCAATAACCATAGAGGTTTAAATCGCGTGGCCAACGATTGGAAAAACGTTTAAGGGTCAGGACACATATGTTAAAATCGTTAAAATCATAAAAGAACTCTAGACATAATATAAAAGTTGGAATTGTTGGAATTTTACAATTAATTTCCAAAGTTGGACTTGCGACGTTGACCCCAGAATCGAAAATTTGAGGCACCAAACGAAACAAATTATTTTTCTGATTATTATTAAATAAATATTTTTGTATATCAGGACGCATATTACATAATAACAACTGTATGTTTGAAAGTATTATTTTTTATCTAAATTAGATTTTAGATCAAGTCGTGTCGCTATAATTGTAATTTATTATTAATAATTAATGTAAATAATTTATTGTAATTACTGTAGTTAACGAACTTAAGGATCTTGTGTATACAGTATAATTAATATTAACGCATACTATTCAAATTAGGGTCAGCGCACACCCAGCGTAAAACTGTTCGAGCATGCGCGAGCAAGTTTCATTGATTCAATTGATAATGAACTCTATTTCCATTGAAATAAAGTTGAAAATAGCTTGCAAGTGATTAAATCCCTTCAGCGTCTGTTCGAGTATGCTCGCGTATGCTCCTCGCGGCGACGGGAGCAGTCGCGAGCATACGCGCGGATGCTCGCGCATGCTCGAGCATGTTCGAGCATACGCCCGTGTCGATGCTTGCGATCCGTCGTAAGTGTTGCCGCCTCGGCCGGTTTCGGACTAAATCTAGCATATTTTTTAACTACTTTAGCCCGAAAAGGGCAATTTACTACAGATAATATTATATAATAATCGAACTCTTTTTGAAAATACAAAGAAAATCTGAAAGGTCGAAGCAGATTTAGTAGGTTTTCAAATTGTTCATATTCCATTTTATAGTTCCTAGCCATAAAATAACTGTCCCTAGAACTTTAAACCGTAACCCAGCACAGGGCGTAGTATTTCCCAAATATAAGTACATCTTTCTTGCCTCTTTTCATCTTATTGATGTGCTCTTCTTGCTCCTCTTCCTTTGCTTGTAACCCAATAATTACCAAATCCCAGTCTACCATACTTTAAAATTGTTGTTATCGCACGTCTTTACTATAAAATATTGTAAACACAAC
This sequence comes from Agonopterix subpropinquella, assembly GCA_922987775.1. Classification (NCBI taxonomy): domain Eukaryota; kingdom Metazoa; phylum Arthropoda; class Insecta; order Lepidoptera; family Depressariidae; genus Agonopterix; species Agonopterix subpropinquella. Next base: position 26,820,124 of record OV277696.1, read on the forward strand.
GGCAAAATTCACTACGTCAACTTTAGCAACACGGGAGCATCCGCGAGACTGTTCGAACACGCGCGAGCATGCTCTGCCGCTGCCGCCGGCGGATTTTGCCGCTAGGTGTGCGCGACTGCAAAGAACATGCTCGAGCATGCGCGAGCAGTTCTACGCTGGGTGTGCGCTGACCCTTAAGGAACACAATAAATTATTGTTTCGATTTATATCTAGTTTTATTGTATCATAAAATTCATAAATCATAATTTACTTCGAAATAATCTCACTTTGATTAGTATTTTTCGGTAGTCTTGATAATAACAGTTTATATGAATTGGATGTATGTTTTCGCCACTAGTTTTCAAGTTTCCGTGGTGTAGCGGTTATCACATCTGCCTAACACGCAGAAGGCCCCCGGTTCGATCCCGGGCGGAAACATATCTTTTTAATTTTTTCTTGCAATTTTTAAAGTTCGCATTTACTCCATATTTTCAATTATTGAATGTAAGCTGGCCATTGCCTGATAAAGGGTTAAATCCCAAACAAACCAACCACCAAAATAATATTCCCTGGGGCTTAGCCCTCGATCGCACGAGCGTAATTCTATCGCGCGATGAGGCGCGTTTATGTCATATTCAATAGAAATAAGGTTGAAAATTGCCTCATCGCGCGATAGAATTACGCCCGTGTGAACGAGTAAGCCTACTGTTAATCCTATTTGGGGTTGAGACAACTAACAAAATATTACTTTGGTCGAAGCTAAACTACCTTTTAAACAACTTATGGTCTCATGTTTACTTTTTTGTCATAGACAGTGCCTTACCATGGCCTTACCCAATAACCACCTAAGGTACCACCGAGGTCAATGAAAAGCAAATTAAATCAACGCGTCTGTTTATTTCCATTTCATATTGTCGTTCATTTACAAAATTAGACATAAACAGAAATTGTAGATACTTCCTAGCATTAATAAGCACCTATCCAGACTTTGTTTCGGGGTGGGGGGGGGGGGGTACATTTAATTTTCGGGGATATTCATAAAAAAAAGTAAGTGCTATAATCACTTTTCCATACACATATTCGGTTTGAGTGTTCTACACTAAAGTCGGAATTCGTTCGCACGACAAAACATAAAGATCTATATTTTTATTAGTTTTAAATGTGAAACTAGGTATAACGATCTAGGGAGATTTGATTTAAATAACTTTCGTGGCAGACTGTTCGTGAAGACCTCTAGTTTGTAAATCATTAATTATATCTCATTATTCCAGGTTCAGCTATTCAGCAATCGAATTTTCAATATTTTTAGACGTGGTATTTTCTTATCATAATAACAAATTATCAGGACCAAAGTTCCTATATTAATAAACATTTAAAAGAAAATATAACTTAACAGATCGCTATTGTACAGTAAAATATAAATGCTAAATAATAAAATGCAAGCACTATATGTTGAAGATACATATAAAAAGAAAGAAAAATAGATGGAACTACTTTATAATAGTTAGATTGAAGCCGTATAATTGTTTTTTTCTTTTGATAAGCATGACTACTACTTGTACAAGAGATTGGCTGAAATCAAGAATCAAAATATATTGACGTATCTTTCTCGAATAGAACGTTATATAAAGTGTAAGCACTGTTCGACCGAGTCTTCTAGAGAGTAGTGTATTCCTTGACAGAGTCTTATCTATAGCTAAGATAAATACAACGTGTAAAAGAACACTTTATTAACACTCGCTGCTGACTCACTATGTCGTAGGTCGGCGACAAATGGCCCGCAGTGCTGAAGAACCCACGTAACGAGTCGGTTCAATTGCATACTACCTGTACCTACTCATGACCTATCGCGCGAGTCACCGAAAACCTTACGGGTGACCCACGAAACGAGGCCACATTTATCGTTTCAACGTTACGACTGTGCGCACGACTTATGAGGGGTGTCAAGTTCTATTGCATTCACTTGTGCTCATGACCGCCTATGCGGTTGACCCACAAGGTGAGCCATTTTGATCGTTTCACCGTAACGACTGTGGGCACGACCTACGAGGGCGGTCAACTTTAGCACTGCGCGAAGATCATGATTTTGAGCTTAGCAGCGAAAGTGTTAAGATGAAGAAAATTCATTAGGTATACAAAGTAGTTGGCACATCATTACTCGGGAGTAAGTCCTACATATGTTACTGGGATGTTACTAGGGTCGTCCTATATCCTACTGGTATGTTAGATTGTACATTTAACACATGATCACTAAGGGCTTTTTTACAGTGCCCGTTATTTGTAACATTATCTGGAAAAAGAGACCTTATTGTCGCTTATGTTACGTGTATGAATGACGCGTTCATTTTAATCACGCAGATATATGTATCTCAATAATTGACGCTAGACGCTAGAAACTTCTTACGCAACGAGCGACAATATGGTTCCCCTTTTTTTCTAGAAAACGATATATTAATTAAAAATCTACTTTAAAAACAAAAATAAATCTAATCATTGGAGTCTTCGCTGTCTCCTTCGTTCTCGCTGTCGTTGCCTTTAGGTTTGTCTTCCTTTTTCTTCTGACCTCGTCTTTGCTCGAACTTGGATACATGTATCTTTTTCCCGCCTATTTTACCATCCGCCGCCATTTTGATTGCCCGTTCAACTGCTTCGGGTCCGTCGAATTCTATGAAGGCGGTACCTTAACAAAAAGAATCGTAATTAAAATTCATGGCTAACTTGCTTTCACTCACGGGTGCACTCCGTGGGAAATAAGTTATTACCTGCTTATTTCACACGGAGTTTCAAATAACTCAACTTCGGTAATACATATTTACCCGGTATTTACCACAATGCTTCACTTGCCAATAAATTGGGAACAAAATGAAGACACTACTGCGGGTAGTAAGCAATTTTGTGAATCTAACGATAACGATAACGTTTCTCCCGCCGCGCGCGGTTCCGCATTGCAAATGATGCTTTATTGTGAAAAGACTATAGTTTGGCTGCGTTCAGAACCTACACCCGTTGTGCACCCCGAGTGCAACTTTCGCACTAACGCCGTTCAGAGCCTCTGTGGAAAAACGCTCTTTGCAACTCGGTTGTCACAACTCAACCGTTCTGAACCTCTGACGGGTTGCAACTTTTAACCGTCTAATTCGATGGTTGAAAAACACTCTGACGTTTGGATTATCTGTGGTCACTTGACTTTTCGCTCGTTTTGAATTAAAAGTTTGTTTTCCAAATTATTTTTTGATCCGCTAACATGGAAGAAGAGTTTTTTATTGTATTTGGAAATGATGGAAGCCCTGGAAGCCCATTTTACCGTCAATGTAAAAATTTGAGGTTATAAAACAACCATGATCGTTCCGTACCTTATTGCGAGTTGAAAATACGCCCTGGCCGTTCCGTACCTTAGAGCGAGTTGAAAAAACAACTGCATAAAAACGTTCTGAACGCAGCCTTTTTACTTTATTGGAGTGTTTTGTGTCTTAGGACCTTGTAAAATTAAAATTCACATAAAAATATCACCCAAGAGAATGCGTCCAAAAGTGAAAAATATGACTCGTTGCAGGAAGGTGCTGGAGCTGAACGGAAAGTTTCAAAAAGAAAGAGTCAAAAATCGATTTTCGTCTTTGAAAATGGCCATTAGATTTCTTTGAATCCTGAAAGTTTGGATGTTTAAATGTTTATCACTCAATCACGCATAAACGACTGAAGGGATTGGGATGTTTGACACGCAGGTAGAATATGTTCTGGATTGACACATGGTCTGATCATCCTCTTAAAAAACCGTCAGCATATTAAGTTGGCATAAGCATATATTCACAACTATATTCCCCGATTCCAGAGATATTATGAACATCCAAATTTCACTAGTAACTGAATATACTTTAAGTTTAAAAAAACGCATAGTTAACTTACTGATAGTTTTCTTCCCTTTAACCAGCAGCTTTATGCTCCTGATCCTGCCGGCCTGAATGAACACCGAGCTGAGCGCCTGCTCGCTCAGTTCGGCGTACGTGCGGACCACGAGGGTCGTCTCCGTCGGAGGTAGGAGCCGCTTGACACGGATGCGACTGCCTTCCAGGGACGTGTTGTCTTCTTCTAGGGCCTGTGGGTGGTTAGGCGGTGGTATTAACACAGTGCCTTAACATGTGACGACCAGCGGCCGTACTATCGCGCCATAGCTCTCTATTTGCGCGCGAACGAACGAGATAAAAGGCGTGATATAGCCTTATCGCGCGCATCATACTACAGCCGCTGGTTGGTGTAATGGTTACCACGTCGGATTGCCGAACCAGGGTCCAGGGTTCAAAACCCGGTTCGGTCATGGATGTTATATGTTATTGTATATAAAGTTTGTTAAAGATCATTATAATGACATTTTTATTTGTTTGCTGGCCTGTGAGTGTTATTTATTTTATTTATACAGGAATGTGCTAAGATCATAACGTGGTATAGCACTATAACACACCATACTGCTCTATCATGTCATCTCAGCCGATGGACGTCCACTGCTGGACATAGGCCTCCCCCAAGGATCGCCATAATGCGCACTATCTGCGCTTTCCGGTACGCGGTCGCCACTCGAGAACTTTTCGGCCCCACCGGCCATCGGTTCTGCGAGCAATGTGCCCCGCCCACTGCCACTTAAGTTTAGCAATTCTTTGGGCTATGTCACTCTGCTGTCATACTGCTCTATAGTCCTCAGTATTTTTGAGATGCTTATAGCTTGCACAGGAAATAGACAATTCTGATGTCATTTTGCATTAGAAAGGTACATCTTAGACTGTGTGATGATACTGCCCCTATACTCATAGGTCTGCGATATGTAAATTGTCTAAGGTCTGTGATGATGTATTCATCATCATCATCATCCTTCAAGACTTTAAAAAAAATTCGTTAAACAAAATGACAATTGGGGATTTGACTGCATCAAATATATTTTTGTTTTATCTTCTCAGTAAAAAATATGTTTGAAAATAATGCTAAACTTACATTTTCAGTAATTTCTAGCTTGAATACTATTTTTATGAATAAAAAGATAAACTATAAAAAGTATCGAAACAACAACGAAAAACAATGACGTTACTATTCATGATTTAGTAGAACTTTTGATACATAGCTCGTGTTTTGACGTTTGATAAAGAGTTGCTGATTTGACTAGTTGGAAACTCGCGTATTGTGTGTACTTGAACAACAATAACGCATCCCTCACCTTAGCGGCTGCGCCCTCACTGTAGAAGTTGATGGTAGTTGTGAACACTGGCTTGGGCTCTTCTGTTGGATACACTTCCGCAATACTAGAAATAAATACAAATTGTTGTTAGTCACTTAAACCGTATTGACTTACATGACCTTAGCATAAGAATTTATATTGTTTAGTTATTAAGTTGTGTTATGTTGTAGAGTTTCTGGCCGCATCTTCTCTACGCCAATGTGATGGTAACTTAAAAAAAGATTTGACGTTTAATAAGTGTGCTTCAAGCTCCTATATTAAATAAATTATTTTTGACTTTGACTTGAGTTTGGGTTGATGAAACAATAATTCAATTTTTAATATTCTAAAACTGCTGCACCAATTTAAAACGTCTTATGTTAACATTTTTCTAATCACACTTTCTGAACCATCACAAGATCTATAAGAATCAAAAGCCAAGTGGCATATCTGATAAGAAAAAATTTGAGTTTCTCTCGAAGGTACAAACTACTACATATTTTTATTTTGTGCGGCTGAACATCTAACATACTTTAATCCTGCCAGTCCAGTTAGTATGATTTCTCTACCGGCGCACGATTTGGATTTTTTCCATACTACATGTTGTGGTAAATGTGGCTTTCGCTCTTTAGCGAAGGCACACATACAAGAGGGGCTGGGATATCAAAGGGTTGTGATCATAAAGTTATTATACCTGTCGGAGAGTAACTGACATGAGTTGTCAAATGAAACCGTTTTTTGTGCATTTGTCGGCACTTATTGGCACCCTAAAACTTCGAGTTCTGTGTATAATTGTGAATCTAACGTGAAATCGTAGGTAATTTAATGAAATAGTGTTAGTTTATTTCACAAAATAATTTACGACTTCACTTTAGATTCATTAATTATTCACAGAGCACGAATATTTACCCAGTCGATTGTGCCGACAAGTTCCCAAAAACGGTTCTATTGCCTCACGTCACATATCTCTTTCTATTATACAGTGGCGCCGCCAAGGGCGGATCCAGGGGGGGGGCCCAGGGGGCCATGGCCCCCCCCACGGACCTCTGCGGTTTGCATTGAATTTCGAGGCTGAGTAATGACGGCACTTTACTAGGGCATAGATTGATTGAGCTCTGTCCATAACCAATTCGTAGAGCGGAGAAAATTAGAGCTCGCTTCGCTCGCTCTATGTTTCTGTTTTAATTGTTGTACCTGTGTAGGTATAATAATTAAAACAAGGCTGTGGTCGGAAATCTTTAGGATTATACACATAATATAATCCTAAAGATTTAACAGCAAACCGGGGAACACGCCCCGGGCGGCAGGTTTAGGGGGCGCCAAAATCAAGATGGAAAAAAAATATTGCATCGACTTGAGAATTTTGCAAAAAAATCCCGTGCTCGCTTCGCTCGCTCCTGATTTCAGACATCTCATTATATTGCAGTGACGAAATCTCGAGCTTGTTTCGCTCGCTCTTGGTTTAAGATCGTATTGCAGTCATCCCATTATATTGCAGTGAGCTCTCGAGCTCGCTTCGCTCGCTCTTGGTTTAAGATCTCATTGCAGTTATCTCATTATATTTCAGTGAGATATCGAGCTCGCTTCGCTCGCTCTTGGTTTTTTTGTTGTATTGAAATTTACTATCGCAGAATTCGATCATATTGCGAATTTCTAACTCGACCAAATCATATTGCAGTAAAATCTCTTTTTTTGAGTGAAATATCGAGCTCGCTTCGCTCGCTCCTGGTTTTTTTGTTGTATTGAGATTACTTATCGCAGAATTCGATCATTTTGCGAATTTCTGACTCGACCTAATCATATGTAAAATCTCAAGCTCGCTTCGCTCGCTCTTGGTTTTAGATCTCATTGCAGTCATCTCATTATATTGCAGTGACGAAATCTGAGCTTGTTTCGCTAGCTCTTGGTTTTAGATCTCATTGCAGCGTTTAGTCCGTTTAAGTCATCTCATTATATTGCAGTGACGAAATCTGAGCTTGTTTCGCTCGCTCTTGGTTTAAGATCGTATTGCAGTCATCCCATTATATTGCAGTGAAATCTCGAGCTCGCTTCGCTCGCTCTTGCTTTTAGATCTTATTGCAGTCATCTCATTATATTTCAGTGAAATATCGAGCTCGCTTCGCTCGCTCTTGGTTTTTTGTTGTATTGAAATTACCTATCGCAGAATTCGATCATATTGCAGATTTCTGACTCGACCTAATCATATTGCAGTAAAATCTCGAGCTCGCTTCGCTCGCTCTTGGTTTTAGATCTCATTGCAGTCATCTCATTATATTGCAGTGACGAAATCTGAGCTTGTTTCGCTCGCTCTTGGTTTAAGATCGTATTGCAGTCATCCCATTATATTGCAGTGAAATCTCGAGCTCGCTTCGCTCGCTCTTGCTTTTAGATGTTATTGCAGTCATCTCATTATATTTCAGAGAAATATCGAGCTCGCTTCGGTTGCTCTTGGTTTTTTTGTTGTATTGAAATTACCTATCGCAGAATTCGATCATATTGCGAATTTCTGACTCGACCTAATCATATTGCAGTAAAATCTCGAGCTCGCTTCGCTCGCTCTTTGTTTTAGATCTCATTGCAGTCATCTCATTATATTGCAGTGACTAAATCTGAGCTTGCTTCGCTCGCTCTCGGTTTAAGATCGTATTGCAGTCGTCTCATTATATTGCAGTGAAATCTCGAGCTCGCTTCGCTCGCTCTTGGTTTTTTTGTTGTATTGAAGTTACCTATTGCAGAATTCGATCATATTGCAAATTTCTGACTCGACCTAATCATATTGCAGTAAAATCTCGAGCTCGCTTCGCTCGCTCTATGTTAAACGTTTTATTGCAACCACTCAACATGGACCTGGCCTCCCTAAGAAAAATTTATTACTACACTCTTGTAGAGGAGGCCCGGGCCCAGCGCCAATCTCATGTTTTTGCCCCGCCTCGGAAAAATCGTAGATCCGGGGCTGATTGTTTTAGTTTTCTATGTATGTATACAAGACGTCTCGAGTCTGTGTCTCTAACTTAATTTTTTTATATCTTAATACGTGGCCTGAGTCAGCCGAGGGCCCCCCCCACTATGAAATCCTGGATCCGCCCTTGGGCGCCGCTAGGTACATCTCGCTCTCTCAGCTGTCAATTCCTCTATATGATACCTTTATGGTAGTGATAGAACTTCCACAAACAACTTTAAATTGATTGGCAGTAATATCATATATCTATCAAAACATAATATATCAAAATATGTCTTACCCAATTTTCTTAATAAGTCCTAACTTTCCGAAATGATCGGCCAATAATTTTCTATAACTGGTCATGAGCTTGATTGGCAGATTGTCTATTATAACTGAAGTTTCCAGCTCCTCTTCAATGTTCCCCTTTTTATCCTTGTTCCACTTCCTCTTCTTCCACTTAATCTTCTCCTTCCCTTCATCTATCTTCTCTAAGTCAACTGCTTCGTTACTGGATACGCTTGTATTTTTAGTTATTTTATTTTTGTGTTTTTGTTTATTTTTCTTTTTTTTATCCTTGTCTACTACGGTCATTTCGTCTAGTAAGTTTGTTAGTGTGTGTGCATTGTCACCTATGCTTAAATTTTCTAAATTCTGAGCTATAACGTCTGGTTTTTCTTCCTTTTTACGGGATTTAGTAGCCGGTTCACCATCAGCTTCGGATTGTAGAGATTTTGCTTGATGTTTTTTCTTCTTAATTTTTTTCGTTTTGTTTTCTGACGTCTCTTCATTGTTGGCGCTTTCATTTTCTACCTGATCAGGAGTATCTTCTGTTTTCTTTAGTTTTTTTAACTTTTTAAACTTTTTCTTTTTTCCTTGACTAACTTGATTTTGATCTTCAGAATCAACTGTGACATCCGTCAACTTATTTATAGGCTTTTCTCCTTTAGTTTTAGTCTTATCCATATTATCTACGTTATCCATATCCATATTAACACTACCCTTATTCTCTTTCTCTGCTTGCTGATGTTTTTTTATCTTCCTATCTTTCTTCTTGGATTCATCTTTAACATTTTTAGCTTTTAATTTATCTTTTTTGTCAACCTTCATAGGTTCATTAGACTTTGTCTTCTTCGTGGCGACCTCTTCAGTGTCATCCAACATGAAGCTTACCGATTTGTTCCTCTTTTTACGTTTGAAACAGGACGGGTCAAAGGTTGAGTCGTCCATGGCATCGACATCGTTGGTTGATGGATTCTTCATTATGGACTTGACTTTGGGTTCCTGTTTCAGAATTTTAGCCGTAGAATAAGGTGTAGATGTGACTCTAGAGTCGTTTACAGGTGAATTTCTGCCGCTCTGGTTCAAGCTGCGACCGTCTATGGTGATACGCGATATATCTATAGGCTCATTTTTCTTCTTCTTTTTATTAGGAGATAGCTCGCGTTTCGGGGTACTAGGCTTGACCTTCGAGGCGGGGCTTTCGCTCGATTGTTGTTTATCTAGCAACCTAACGTTGGTTTCCGCGGCAGTTTTGTACAAGCCGATAAAATCAAAATTTTTACTATGTTTACCCTTGTCAGCAGGTGATTCCTTCAGGTCGAACGACTTCGACTTCATCGCTTTCATTAGTAATCTTTATTTCACTGGTTAACCAAAACAAACTGCATGGTGCATGGTTAAAATTCGCCTTTTGTTTTGAGGTTATCTTTCACAAACATGTGTCAAGTGAACCAGCGAGCCAGCTGTCATGTTCAGTGTTGCCAACTTAGGCCGAGATTCAGAGACGATTTTTTAATAGATCGGGATCCGGTGACGAGTTCGTATACCAATCGAGCTCATCCATAATTCAGTTTTCATGCAATAGTTTACTATTAGAAGATGCGAAAAAACTTGGTCGGCCGACCCCTATCCTGGTGGGTTTTGTGTAGGAGGGTGACTAGTAACCTCTCTGAGACGAGACTAATTACCCATCGAGCTCATGAACCAAATTATGCTTATCCGATTGGACTTTATTAGTGTTACGAAGTACTACCCGTTTGTCTGGAGTTGGCCGTCGATGACCGTTACAAAATTTCGTCAAAATCACATTAACTGGTCCCGTCGACAAAAAATAATATAACAAGCAAATAAAAATTTAAAATTTAAAGCGATATTAGTGATCGGGACGGACGTGCCGTACGTGGTTGCGTTGCTAAAGGTTATAAAATTGCGTTTCATAGGGTCTCTTAGGGGTGCGGTACGGTGAAGTGGGAAGGGAGGGAGCGGCCAACTCGAAGCAAATGACTAGTACACTCGGTCGTCCGCCGGATATCCTGGCAGGTAGTGCTGGCCAACCAAAAATGGTGGTCAAATTTTGGAGTACTTCTCACCCATCGAGCTCATGGATGAAATGTATGCCAAATCAAAGGTTAGACCTTTACCTTCAATATTTCATCGGTCGTCCTGGCCGAAACCTGGTGGGTTCTGGTGGCAAAAAATGTTTCGTCAAGTAAAAGCTACCTATGTTTATGTGGATGATCTAATTTAGTACGTACCTATATTAGTTCTAAAATAATTAGCTAAAACTATTTAAAGGGATGATTGGATCATCAAACTGAACAACTTTTATTATGGGTTCAAAATCGAAATCGCTAAAAAAAACTGCTGTCTCATACATTCCGATTCCAGTCGAGTAAGTTTGCAGTTTTGTATGGGACAGCAGATTTTTTTCGCGTTTTCGATGTTAGTCCCATAAAGAAAGTTGTTCAGTTTGATGATCCAAACATCCCTTTAAACAGTTTCAGCTAATTATTTTAGAACTAATATAGGCACGTACTGTTAAGTACTGGCCATATAGATTGCCTATGGCTTTGTGTCAGTCTATGTTGCTAGGATACATTGTTATTGACTTTGTTTGTGACAGTTGCTGTAAAACGGTTCCCGTACGCAATATATTTATATTTCTATCCAAATCTTTTCAGTCGTTTATTTACAGTCCTTAACATGGTAGCAGAGCGTGGTTTTCATGACAAATAAATTAAGGATCAGACTGATTTTGTTGGATTTGACGAGTTGAGAGTTTTCAACCAGATTTTTCAAAATGGAAAGGTCGCTGTACGATGTGACGAAAGTCCAAATTGGTCAACTGGATGAAAAAAACTGGACAACTTGGAAATATAAAATGGTTGTAGCACTCAGAGGTATGAGAGTTCTTGACCTAGTAGAAGGAAAAGTAGAGACGCCCAAGATACCAGAGTTAACGGCTACACCAGAAGAGATTGCGAGGTACGAAAAACAATTGCAGATATATCAAAGGAACGAAAGTGTTGCAATTCTAACAATCACGACCAATTTGACAGATGATAATCTTCAGAAAGTAATGAGATTTTCTACCGCTAGAGAAGTATGGCAAGAATTACATCGACTTTTTGATGGAATGTCTGAAGACAAAGCATACGATCTCTGCATGAAATTTTTCGGATATAAGAAACTACCTGGTGATGACATGGTTACACACACATCTAAATTAAAGAATATGTGGTCAGAACTTGTCATAGAAATGCAGAAATCAGAAGGACAGAGTAATCTACCAGATATATTTCTAATATGCAAGCTGTTAGATACACTACCTGAAGAATATTTCGCTTTCAAATCCAGTTGGATGTTGCTTTCTAAATCGGAAAGAACGGTAGAAAAATTGACGACTCAGTTGTGTGCGCATGAGAGAGCAATGAATGCTAATGACAATCATGAGCAAGTAGAAGCTCTAAATGTGCAAAGAGCTGGAAATTTGAAGAAGAAATCTGACAAAAAGAAGCAAAATGAGAAATGCAATTACTGTGGGGAGATAGGTCATCGTGTAAAGAAATGTCCTAAATGGATAAATGATGGACGCCCACCGAAACCAAGTACATCCAAAGGTGATCCTGGAAAAACTGTGAATATGAGTGTGATGGCTGTAAATGACAGAGACAATGAGAAGGATGAAGATAATTGGTTTGTAGATAATGGAGCTACTAGCCATGTCACGAACAGGTTTGACATCTTTCAAACGTTTGAGCATTTTACTAACTCACATACAGTCACAACAGCCAATGGTCATGCTATAGAAGCAATTGGCAAAGGAACCGTTAGAGTTGATGCTGATGTTGACGATCACAAGGAATGTATCACTTGGACGAATGTATGGTATGTACCTGCCATTACAAAGAACTTATTTTCAGTTCTGGCAGCCCAAGACAAACTCGGAAACAGTACTTTTATCTCGTCGGCTACAACATGTAAATTATCGGTTGAAGGAAAGACATTGCTAATTGGGGATAGAAAGAAGCATGGTGGTCTCTATAAGCTGAGATTAAACAATGTTTTGCCCACTCAACAATTCGAAGTGAATAACTTCAACACAAATAATCTGCTACAGTTATACCACGAAAGATTAGCACATCAGAACAAGGTTCATGTGAAAAAAGTAATCGAGAGAGAACTTGGAGTAAAAGTTAAACTTGATAGTGAACTGTGCGAAGGATGCGTTTATGGCAAAGCGCACAGACAGAAATTTGGTCATAGAGAAAGAGCAACTAAAGCTGGAGAACTAATTCATGCTGATGTATGTGGACCCTTTCCATATTCTGTAACCAAATTCAGATATTTTGCACTTTTTAAAGATGATTATTCTAAATTTCGCTATATATACTTTCTGAGACAAAAGTCAGAGGTACACGAGAAGCTTAAACTGGTGTTGGCTGAGATAAAAGCAATGGGGCACACAGTAAAAGAGCTATTAAGTGACAATGGCGGAGAGTATGATAATGCTAAGGTTAAGAAAATATTGGCGGAAAACGGAATTCAACAAAGATTAACAATGCCATATACACCACAGCAGAACGGATGCGTAGAAAGAGATAATCGTACCGTTGTCGAAGCCACGAGGTCGATTATGCATTCCAAAATGTTACCGGTTGGATTATGGGCAGAGATAACTAACGCAACGGTATACGTACTGAATAGAACAGGTAATACGCAAGAAGACAAAAGTCCCTATGAGATTTGGTGTGGTAAGAAACCAAAAATTGGACACTTGAGAATACTTGGAAGTACCTGCTATGCCCATGTACCAAAAGCCAACAGGAAGAAGTTGGATAAAAAAGCTATTAAAGGTGTACTATTAGGATATGACAGTAACGAGGGATATCGAGTATGGATCAAAGATACTACTAGGATGGTGCGATCCAGAGATGTTATCTTTGAAGAGAAGACTCTGAGACCCTGCGACTGCATAGAGAAACCTTTAGAAGCTAATCCGCGCAGAGGATTAGAAATTCCTATCCCAATACCGACATCGTTTGATGATGCAAAGACATTCACAAATCCGGATTCATCAACTTCACCACCTACCGATATGTCTAGTGACCGAGAGACTTCTAACTCAACCGAAGATGAGATAGTAGAAGAACCTGCCATTTTAGATGAGAGAGTAGACGAACCAGAAGACGATTATAAGTCTGCTGATGGAGAAGGAGAAGAATTTGAGAATGAATCTGAAAGTGAAGATGTTTTGCCCTATCGTGAAATAGAGGAGCAAGGAAAAATGACACTTAGAGATAGGTCGAAATTACAACGTCCAGGTAGATTTGAGGATTTTGTAATAGCTACAGTAGATAGCATCAATGATTTTAATGAGCCAACCTCTTATCAAGAAGCCATGCGTAGCAAGGACAGAGAAAAATGGATGCTAGCAATGGATGATGAGATGAAATCGCTTAAAGAAAATGAGACTTGGGAAATGGTGCCACTGCCAAAGAATAGAAAATCTATCCCTTGCAAATGGATTTACAAGATTAAAACCAATCCAGATGGAAGCATAGAACGCTACAAGGCTAGGTTGGTAATCAAAGGCTTTTCACAGAAAAAGGGATTGGACTACTATGAAACCTTTAGTCCTGTAACGAGGTTAAGCACTATCCGAGTGGTATTGCTGCCAGGGATAACTTGACCCTTACTCAGTTTGATGTGTCCACAGCATTTCTTTACGGCAGCCTGAGTGAAGAAATTTACATGAAGCCACCAGAGGGTTATAACGATGGCTCTAACAACATATGTAAGCTCAAAAGGAGTTTATACGGACTAAAACAAGCGCCACGTTGTTGGAATAACTGCATCAAAGACTACCTGCTGAGTGTTGGTTTCAGTATAAGTGAAGCAGATCCATGCCTCTTCTTAAGGCGGAGGGAGGAGAAAATGTTAATATTAGCTCTCTACGTAGATGATGGATTGCTTGCTTCAAATAATGAGGAAGAAACAAAGCAGTTTCTTGATGAAATGCAACGCAGATTTAAAATCAAATCGAAACCAGCAAACTACTTTCTTGGTATGGAGATAGAGAGATATAAGGACGGTTCGATAAGATTAAATCAAACTGCATACTTAACCAAAGTATTAGAAAGGTTTTGTATGAGCAAGTGCAAGGCAGCCACAACTCCTATATCGAAAGATACTTCAGGAATTGGAGAAGAAGACGATGGAGAAAAATTTCCTTATCGTCAAGCAGTAGGTTCCTTGGCATATTTAATGGTTGGGACGAGACCCGACATAGCATACGCAGTTGGTGTGGCATCTAGGCACCTGGAGCATCCTTCAAGAGAAGATGTTACTAAAGTGAAGCGTATAATGCGCTACTTACAAGGGACTCGTGACTGGAGCATTATTTACAAACGAAATGCTCATAAAGCATTGACGTGCTATAGTGATGCTGATCACGGCGGCGACATAGAGACAGGTCGCTCTACGACAGGAATGTTGTGTCTTTACAATGAAGGACCAGTATCGTGGCGAAGCGTCAGACAGGCTTCTACTGCGATATCAAGTACCGAGGCCGAAATAGTTGCGGCCAGTGAGACAGCCAGAGAAATGATATGGCTCGAGAAGCTCATAAAAGGCATAGAAATCCCGAATGGTGTACCGACATTGTACATTGACAATGAGTCAGCTATTAGGTTAGCTAAGAACCCACCATATGAGCTTCATCAGCGAACGAAGCACATTCGAATTCGACACTTCTTCATCAGAGAAGCTGTGAATGATGGGACTTTAGAAGTAAAGAAAGTTTTTTTTTTTTTTTTTTTTTTTTATTAACTATGGGTTTGCTCTTGACCTCAATCCAGTCCTCAGGACGAAGATGGGGTCGTAGATGTAGCGAGCTTACCCAGAAGATGCCTATTCACTCGTACTTTAAAGGAATTCGGGTTGTAAGTACTCGGAAATACTGACGCAGGTAAGGCATTCCACTCCTTGGCTGTGCGCATTATAAAAGATTCAGAAAGGCGCTTGGTGCGGATATGTGGGATGTCAACCAAGAAGGGGTGATATCCCGCGGTGCGTCTGGAAGTCCGATAGTAGAAAGGGGAAGGTGGGATGAGCTCATGCAGCTCTAGGGCACACTCACCGAAGTACAATCTGTAGAAGACCGACAAGCAGGCCACTCTGCGGCGGTGGGCTAGGCTATGAAGCTTGGCCTCCACCAGCTTACTATCGCCAATGAGCCTCCTGGCTCTGCGTTCAACCGAGTCGAGTGCGGCAAGTTGATACTTGGCTGAGCCATCCCACAGGTGGCAGCAGTACTCCATACATGATCGGACCTGAGCTTTATACAATACTAAGAGCTGTCCAGGAGTGAAGTACCGCTTCACCTTGTTTAAGATGCCCAGCTTTTTGGCCGCAGTTTGAGCCTTAGACTCGATGTCAGCGCCGAAGTTGAGTTTTGTGGTCAAGCTTATACCCAGAAGCCCAAGACTGTCGGAAACAGGGACAGATGTACCCCGGAAAGTAGGAGTCAGATTAAACGGACTCCTTTTTGCGGTGAACAGACAAGCCTGTGTTTTGGTGGCGTTGAAGTTGACTAAATTATTGTCACCCCACTGGGAGACAACACTTAAAGTCAAGTTTGTCCGCTCAACCATGGCCTCCCTCTGCGAGCGTATTTTATAGTAAAGAAAGTGCCGGCAGAGAGTCAACTCGCCGACATGCTTACTAAACCTCTCTATAAGCCGAGGCTGACCAATCTGAGCAGACTCATAGGATTGAGCTGCAGCAAGAAATAGAACAGACTTCACAAAGAGAGAAGATGTTAAGTACTGGCCATATAGATTGCCTATGGCTTTGTGTCAGTCTATGTTGCTAGGATACATTGTTATTGACTTTGTTTGTGACAGTTGCTGTAAAACGGTTCCCGTACGCAATATATTTATATTTCTATCCAAATCTTTTCAGTCGTTTATTTACAGTCCTTAACACGTACTAAATTAGATCATCCACATAAACATAGGTAGCTTTTACTTGACGAAACATTTTTTTTCAACTTCAGTTTTGAAAGCAACGCCGCGGTCTTTACTAGTTTATTTTATTATATAGACATCTCTTAAGAGAGCAAATTTCATTTTAGAAAGAATCATTAATAGAACTCAATTACTATTCTCGTTAAAGAATAAATTTGGTTGGATATTTTTTGTAGTAAAATCTGACCCACTTAATACATTGAACATCTTCGAAACGCTTCATCAGATCTTCACCAAATTTTAGTGGCATGAACTCTTGAATATATATTTTTGTAAAATAAAACAATCAGCCAAATCAGTTTAGAAATGACGAAGTTATATAGAAAAAAAAAATTTTTTATTTGATTTCTCATTTATCGACACAGTAATTTTTTTTTTCAAGTTTTTTTAAAAAATACTTTTAAACCATACAACCGTTCACGTTCATGCTAAAAGAACTGCATATATCAGGTAAATAAAGTATTTATTCATATAAACGTGAAAACGCATGATCTTACTTTGACAGATAAATCTGGTTGGCCACCAGAACCCACCAGGTTTCGGCCAGGACGACCGATGAAATATTGAAGGTAAAGGTCTAACCTTTGATTTGGCATACATTTCATCCATGAGCTCGATGGGTGAGAAGTACTCCAAAATTTGACCACCATTTTTGGTTGGCCAGCACTACCTGCCAGGATATCCGGCGGACGACCGAGTGTACTTCGTAACACTAATAAAGTCCAATCGGATAAGCATAATTTGGTTCATGAGCTCGATGGCTAATTAGTCTCGTCTCAGAGAGGTTACTAGTCACCCTCCTACACAAAACCCACCAGGATAGGGGTCGGCCGACCAAGTTTTTTCGCATCTTCTAATAGTAAACTATTGCATGAAAACTGAATTATGGATGAGCTCGATTGGTATACGAACTCGTCACCGGATCCCGATCTATAAGTCATAGTTCGAACTAAGTAGGGTAAAACCGATGCTAGCGTCAATTTTCGTATTCAGAGTCGAGTAAAACTTTGCTAAGACCGAACTCAAACTAAGCCGAGCATTAGTTGCCGAAATCGGCGACTTAAGCCCTGCTCAGCAAGGAAACAGGGCATAATCAGGGCCATAATCACAGAATAAATACTAGTACTACCCGTACAGAAGGATCACTTCGAAAACAGATTTAAATAAATAACGACTCTCTCGTCACAGCAATAAGGTGCAAAGTTATTCGCACCCGTCCTATCGTACAACTCGCGAATAACCTACCAACTGTCACAACGGCGCGCGTGCAAACAAAAATGAACCGAATCATTAGGCATGACAGCTTCCTTTACAAAGTCTCCTTCTTTCATTCTTTAACGTGCTGACAGCGTGACATCGCTAGGGTTTTCAGTACTCACAAAATGACGGCAAGTCATAGACGAAGAATTTTTCTACGATCGGAACTAAACTTTTTTAATTATCATGACATCATGGAAATCGTCAAACTGTCAAACATCGAGTGCAGTTTTATGCGTTTCAAATCAAAATTTACCGTAAAATCTTTAGTTTTGTCCTTATTATTATTTCAAATGGATAAAGCAACAAAAAGTGGTGCTAGTCTAGTAATTCAGTATGTTATTTTCTGTTACGTTTGGAGGTATATCATGCTGGGAAACTTCGAACAAATTGTATGTTATTTACAAGCGATTAGCTGATATGGTAGGTATTTATTTACTCTAATATTGCATTTTAACAATAGTTGTCAATAAATTATATCAATTATCGTAAGTTATCATCTGAAAGATAATCATTTAGGGGATTTCCTTTCGAGTTTGGGTTGCACGAGGTTCCATTGTACATATTTTAAGTAGGTATGCGTCGACCGCATAATTTTGACCGTCGCATGTCATTCTCGCATGTGATATTTTTTGTTTTGCTTAGTTTATCTTAACTGCGACAAAAAAAATTTCGATTGCTTTTTTATGGTTTTTCTCTATTGTTTTCAGGAAAACATTTAAACCGCAAAATGAATCCGCCCGAAATGCATCGATAAATTAAAAACTGCCATGCTAGGAAATGGAAATGGTAAAAAGAAGAAATGCAAATATCGGACCTTTGAAAATATGACAATCGTATACTGATAAAATTCAGAAACAAATAATTTGAAAGTACAATATAATAGTACATTACTGCAGCGGCCAGCAACAGAGGCATTGATGGACGAACGTGTAAATGTGGGCCGAGGCGAAGCCGAGGCACACATACGTAAGTCCATCAATGCCTAGTTGTGGCCAAGGCTTGTATAGTACTTTTCTCAAATAATGCGCGGAAATGAAAACAGTAAATTTTCTCAAATAATTCGCGGAAATTAAAACTCTTTTCAAAATCAATGACGAACAACGAACAACAATTTGTTTTTTTTTTCAATAAACGGCTTTCTATTTGCAAGTTAGTTCGAAATTTAAATAAAACCTTTTTTGAGTTACCTCCTTGGTCGCCATGTTTAGGAGAAAAAGATCGTTCCATTTTTAAATTACACGACAGATATGAGTTTACTATGTAATTTATTTGGCCGCAAAACACGACAGATATGGATTTTCATACAAACATTGCCGGCCGCTGCGCGCATGTATTTGGCCAGTACAGCAATTTCGATTTATCTCGAAGAAGGTTGTCAAAATAATGCTCACATTTCCAAGCATGTTTGAGAAAAGTGTATTTATTACTTCCATATTATTATGCGTTGTCATTATTTTCTTCTAGAATACAGAAGGCATAGCATGTTGCACGTGATACGGCTATATCATTCCTTTTATCTCGCTGGTTCGTGCGTAAATAGAAAGATAGTGAAGGTGTGATAGTTCTATATCTCGCTGCCATGCTAGCCATGCAGTTGCATAAATTTAAATTTTCTGCAAGGAGTAAAATTTAGCTGCGGGGCTAGTAGGTACGCCAACCCGCGGTAGCGTGATACAGCGCTATCACGCTTCCGCTCTCTTTCTATTTGCGCGCGAACGAACGAGATAAAATACTAAATTTTACAGATGGATATGTTAAATGTCGCTATCGCGGGTTGACGTACTAGCCTCGCAGCTGCCAGAGCTTAATTTAGCTAAATATAGATAACGTTTTGCATAAACTTTTGGAGTAAATACAGCAAGTATCAAAATAGTTTAGGTTGAAGTGTAGTGTTGCAATGTAAGGACGGCCGCACATTATCAGAAATTTCTGACAGAAAAATTCTGACGCTCGCCGGAAGGCACTCGGTGCATACATTTTGTATTAGACCCCGCACACTGTCAGAAAAATTCTGACCGGTCGTCCGCTTCTGATGCACGCCGGACGGCACCTCAGCCGGACGTCAGAATTTTTCTGACGGAAGGCGTGTTAGCCATACATTTTGTATTAGGCCCCGCACACTATCAGAAATTCGGATGAGGTATTGCCAGACGTGCGATAATTATCCTAGATCTACGATATTTTTGAGTGTCATGTTCATGTGATAGAAATAAAAGTCAGGTATATTTATTTTCTGTAAACAGGTCATTTACTCAACGTTAATAGTTTCAGAGTTTTAAGCAAAATTCCGGAAAAAAACAAACAAAACTTTTAACTTTTTTTGCGATTTTGTCAATTAAATTTTGTTTGCAAACCTCAGATTTGGATTCAGCACCCCAAAATACATATAGAATGGAAGAAATCAGAACTACCACAAAACTTTCCTAGTAAAAACACAATTTGACTGAATTATAGCCCCAAAAGGGCTAAGGTGGCAACACTGCACTGGGTCGATGTGCGTTGATTGAAATATGAAACACGACTGGGCTCAAAAGTTGCCGGATCAAAATTTCTGATAGTATGCGGGGTGCTTCCGGCGAGCGTCAGAATTTTTCTGTTAGAAAATTCTGATAATGTGCGGCCGTCCTAAAGCGACAGTGGCGTTTTTGGCCAAGCTGTACCTTATTTTAATCTTTTTGGTGACCACCGAGGGGTGAGTGGCAACCTATTGCGATTTACACCTCGGAGGTGTCCGGCTGTCAAACTTACTATCAGTTTAAAATAACAATGTGCATGACCTTGAAGGGCCGTTCGATAACTTCACTCGGTTGTAAAGGAATATAGACTCTATGTAAAGGAAATAATCATTTGAATGACTCGAGTGAAGTTCGTGTGATTGAGTGACGTCACATTTGCAGGCGAGGTCATTCACATTGTTATTTTAAACCGATAGTACCTGAGCTGTGGCAAAGAAAATATACACTACGCGAAAAGAAGCGACACTCATGCATGTGTGCTCGTAAAAGCGCTCGCGGCTATGTGTGCGGGTCGGGCGAGCGCAGGGGGGTGCGCGGGTTGCGAGCGGGTGGGACGTCATGTCATTGACGGTCGAATGACATGGCTGCTCTTGCTCGCGTGACGGCACGACTCGGCCGTTGATATAAATATTTTCTTTGACTCGGCGAACGGCGAACGAAGCGTGCGACGCCAAATAATACGAATCATGAAAAGTGCCATTTATTGTTGTGTTTACGGTTGTGGCAACAATCAGAAAGATAACAGTGATAAGAGTTTCTGTTCATTACCTAATGATGATCCAGAAACGTAAGTTACATTATTATTCTAAACGTTAATTCAAAATCTATTAATTGTGATGGAGTATCGATAATGCTACTTACTAACCATTGACGATATTAGGTGGTAGTGGTAGCTAGGTAGGTACACACGGCGACACATCAAGCTACCCAAAACCAAAATAAGCTGGCCGCGCGACGTTATACCTTACTATGCCTACGCTCGGTTAGCTTATTTTGGTTTTGGGTAGCTTGATGTGTCGCCGTGTGTACTGTGTAGTAAGATTTGTATGAGTCGTGTATCTTAAATACCTAGGTAGATTGATTTTTAAAAATGCACGTGTAGATTAAATTCAAATTCAATTACCTATCTACATTTTACTTCAATTACCTACTTACTACCTAATTACTAAAAATTCTCTACCAAGTATGCCACAATACCCACAATTGCACTAGGATAATTTAAATTGAATTTATGTAAATAAAAATTAAGTACCTACTTATCTTTTATTATTTCCTTGCACCAGTGTAAACTTACACATTATTCGTTTTCCGCAAGTTTCAACCCTATAGCATACACACGCCGCCTCAAGGTCACCGACGCGGGGACTCACACGTACGAGGAGTGTCGGGCCTGTGGCTGTGGAGTGAGACAGGCCTGCCATAATGCCAAAAATTTGCCAGCAAAACGAATAATAATCGTCATGTCAATGTCAAAGTCGTTTGAAATATTTATTTTATATTCGGAACTGCACAATTTTATATTTATGAACTAAATCAGTGGTTTTTAAATAAAATTGACAATATCGGCGGGGCGGTCGTGTTTTTGTCCAATTTCTGGAGTAATTATGATTTTGACGAGATTGTTCAAGTTCTATTTCACTTCGTCAGCAAGAATAAAGAACCCTTTTGATACCGTAAGTAGACCTCGTGCGAGACGCGATTGACTAACCAGCTGGTTTTGATAATGACCGGAAGATCTGGGCTAAGCTAAACCGGTTCAGAACTAACCATGGCATGGAAGGACCTTCACAAGTGGGTCACCGATGTGCGACTGCGGGGCACCTGACCAAACCCTCACCCATGTAGTAAATGAGTGCACTCTGTGCCGTTTCCCCGGTGGAATTGAAGAACTCCTTAAGTTAACCCCGGCAGCGGAAGACTGGCTAAACACCTTGACCTCGAATTTGAAACCTCCGGATCCAAGCAAGAAGACTAAAAATGCCATACGATATGATGATGACCGAAAGTAAATTAACCGATCTCCATAACCCCTGATAACCAGCATTAAACATAAAAGTTACTTTGATTCATCTGGAGTGACATTCTACAAAGGATACCTAACCTACCAATATTGTGATGTGTAATGTAATCTACCAATGCGCATTGGTTATGCGTGGTGAACTAATGCCTAAACACACTCCTTGACGGAAGGCCTGTGCCGGAGGGTTTGTGAAGATCACATACTTTTTGCTTGACGCAGCTTCTTTTGAAGCTTTTCTCAACACTCAACATCAGGGTTATTTCAGCATCCATGTTCATATCTTATCTCTAACTAAATAGGTAAGTAATTGTCTTTTTATTATTAATAATTAACACATTCGTGGACAGTGACCGGCTATGGCAGTGATAATAGAAGTTCTATTGTGTCATTCACTGACCGCAAACATGTTAAGATGGCTGTATGATTTTGGCTTACAATTTGCCACCCCATATCTCTCTGTGGGTGGTGTACAAGGTGACTAAAGGATAAAAGTTTCTTATGCAGTATATTCATGAGTGAAAACCTAGCCACCTTTCGCCGCTTTAGACATTATTCAATGTTTACACCTACAATATGCTAAAAGAGCTTTGCTATGACTGCTTGCAAGACAGTTGGTAGTTGTATATGTATGTGGTATATCATCTGTGCAGATTCGAACCCAAATCTTCACAGTTAAGTGTCGATACCTCTCCGATTCGCACCACCAATCTCGAAAACTTGATTTAATTTATAATTATAATAATAATATTAATATGGACAAGTCTTGTGATACCATAGCAATTAAAGTTTAGTGATTAGTTACATACCTAGCTTTATATAGGTAGTATAATAAACATAATTTTTTATTTTCAGGCCGCCGTTGCACCAACGATGAAAATGTTTGATGTTGCAGCGTGATGGATGACCAAATAAAGGATGGACAAATAATGATAGGTACCTGACCACGCACTGTGTATGTGCCTTTTTGAATTCCAGTTCGAGAGCACTACACAATTATAATTATGTGGAAGTTCAGACCAGAAATGCTGTGGCTCGCGTGTTCGGTGCCCTAAAAAACGGATTTGAGTGTTTACAATCATGTTGGACTGAGCACCAAAATAAAGCAATATATCTAATTGTGGCATACTGTGTGTGTAGTTCTACAATGCCAATAAAGTGCTGAAAGATGATAAGGAGTATGGAGAACAACATTGTGCACCATTATTGAATAATATTTAGTTGTCCACTTTTAATAAAATTATTTCTTTGTATTGTATTGTATTGCATTGTATCATAAATATTTTGTGTGTAAATAAACCCCTTTTATTAAAATTTCCATAAATCAAACTTTGTTTTATTTTAATTGTGATTTATTCGCCGATTTTACGCAAAAGCGATTCAAATCACCCGCGTAATTTCAATTTTCCATTGTGTTCCATTAACGTCGGGCCATATTTGACACAATCTTCTACCTCTTTTACTCTTATGACGATTTCGTATGGTTCTATCACTTCATGCTTTAATGTAGCAGTTTTTAACACCTTGGCAACACCCACCCCCGTACTTACCCGTACTTAGCCGAGTAGTGGCTTAGCACCGGTTGAAACTCGACTGTGAATACCAAAAAGTAAGTTCGCGTTAAAGCTCTATTCATATTTGACGGGACGGGACGGGCACGGGACGGGACGGAGCCAGCGAGGGCAATGAAAAATGAACCTTATTTACATAGTAGGAGAGTATTAAATCCTTTGACGGCCAACGGCCTCCGTGCTCCGTCCGTTGCCGTCCCGTCTCCGTCCGTCGCCGTCCCGTCTCCGTCCGTCCACCGCCCGTGCTCCGTCCGTTGCCGTCCCGTCTCCGTCCGTCGCCGTCCCGTCTCCGTCCGTCGCCGTCCCGTCTCCGTCCGTCCTCCGCCCGCGCGGTGCTGCCAATAGTTGATCTCGAAAAATCGAGGAAAATTTTATGGAGAAAAGAATTTGATATGGTGAAGGTGACAGTTCAAAATGGCTCGATAGATGGCGCTGAAGCGAGTTACATAACAGTACCCGTTTGTAGTAGTACTTAAGTAACTTCTTTGTTTTTCAACCGATTGCCTCCAAAATCGATATCTGAGAGGCCGCGTGGACCCCGAACACGAATACAATGTTAGATTTGAGAAAAGTGGCCGCCATCTTGAACTTTTTTGTTTCTTAACCGATTGCTTCCAAAATCGATATCCGGGGGTCCGCGTGGACTCCGAACACGAATCCGATGTCAGATTTGAGAAAAACGGCCGCCATCTCGAACTTTTTTGTTTCTCAACCGATTGCTTCCAAAATCGATATCCGGGGGTCCGCGTGGACTCCGAACACGAATCCGATGTCAGATTTGAGAAAAGTGGCCGCCATCTTGAACTTTTTTGTTACTCAACCGATTGCTTCCAAAATCGATATCTGGGGGCCCGCATGGACTCCGAACACGAATCCGATGTCAGATTTGAGAAAAGTGGCCGCCATCTTGAACTTTTTTGTTTCTCAACCGATTGCTTCCGAAATCGATATCTGGGGGTCCGCGTGGACTTCGAACACGAATCCGATGTCAGATTTGAGAAAAGTGGCCGCCATCTTGAACTTTTTTGTTTCTCAACCGATTGCTTCCAAAATCGATATCTGGGGCTCCACCTGGACTCCGAACACGAAACCGATGTCAGAGTTGAGAACAGTGGCCGCCATCTTGAACTTTTTTGTTTCTCAACCGATTGCTTCCAAAATCGATATCTGGGGATCTGCGTGGACTCCAAACACGAATCCGATGTCAGACTTGAGAAAAGTGGCCGCCATTTTGAACTTTTTTGTTTCTCAACCGATTGCTTCCAAAATCGATATCTGGGGGTCCAAGTGGACTCCGAACACGAATCCGATGTCAGATTTGAGAAAAGTGGCCGCCATCTTGAACTTTTTTGTTTCTCAACCGATTGCTTCCAAAATCGATATCTGGGGGTCCGCGTGGACTCCGAACACGAACCCGATGTCAGATTTGAGAAAAGTGGCCGCCATCTTGAACTTTTTTGTTTCTCAACCGATTGCTTCCAAAATCGATATCTGGGGGTCCGCGTGGACTCCGAACACGAATCCGATGTCAGATCTGAGAAAAGTGGCCGCCATCTTGAACTTTTTTGTTTCTTAACCGATTGCTTCCAAAATCGATATCTGGGGATCTGCGTGGACTATAAACACGAATCCGATGTCAGATTTGAGAAAAGTGGCCGCCATTTTGAACTTTTTTGTTTCTCAACCGATTGCTTCCAAAATCGATATCCGGGGGTCCGCGTGGTCTCTGAACACGAATCCGATGTCAGATTTGAGAAAAGTGGCCGCCATCTTGAACTTTTTTGTTTCTCAACCGATTGCTTCCAAAATCGATATCTGGGGGTCCGCGTGGACTCCGAACACGAATCCCGATGTCAGATCTGAGAAAAGTGGCCGCCATCTTGAACTTTTTTGTTTCTTAACCGATTGCTTCCAAAATCGATATCTGGGGATCTGCGTGGACTATAAACACTAATCCGATGTCAGATTTGAGAAAAGTGGCCGCCATTTTGAACTTTTTTGTTTCTCAACCGATTGCTTCCAAAATCGATATCTGTGGGTCCGCGTGGACTCCGAACACGAATCCGATGTCAGATTTGAGAAAAGTGGCCGCCATCTTGAACTTTTTTGTTTCTCAACCGATTGCTTCCAAAATCGATATCTGGGGGTCCGCGTGGACTCCGAACACGAATCCGATGTCAGATTTGAGAAAAGTGGCCGCCATTTTGAACTTTTTTGTTTCTTAACCGATTGCTTCCAAAATCGATATCTGGGGATCTGCGTGGACTCCAAACACGAATCCGATGTCAGATTTGAGAAAAGTGCCCGCCATTTTGAACTTTTTTGTTTCTCAACCGATTGCTTCCTAAATCGATATCTGGGGGTCCGCGTGGACTCCGAACACGAATCCGATGTCAGATTTGAGAAAAGTGGCCGCCATCTTGAACTTTTTTGTTTCTCAACCGATTGCTTCCAAAATCGATATCTGGGGGTCCGCGTGGACTCCGAACACGAATCCGATGTCAGATCTGAGAAAAGTGGCCGCCATCTTGAACTTTTTTGTTTCTTAACCGATTGCTTCCAAAATCGATATCTGGGGATCTGCGTGGACTATAAACACTAATCCGATGTCAGATTTGAGAAAAGTGGCCGCCATTTTGAACTTTTTTGTTTCTCAACCGATTGCTTCCAAAATCGATATCTGTGGGTCCGCGTGGACTCCGAACACGAATCCGATGTCAGATTTGAGAAAAGTGGCCGCCATCTTGAACTTTTTTGTTTCTCAACCGATTGCTTCCAAAATCGATATCTGGGGGTCCGCGTGGACTCCGAACACGAATCCGATGTCAGATTTGAGAAAAGTGGCCGCCATTTTGAACTTTTTTGTTTCTTAACCGATTGCTTCCAAAATCGATATCTGGGGATCTGCGTGGACTCCAAACACGAATCCGATGTCAGATTTGAGAAAAGTGCCCGCCATTTTGAACTTTTTTGTTTCTCAACCGATTGCTTCCTAAATCGATATCTGGGGGTCCGCGTGGACTCCGAACACGAATCCGATGTCAGATTTGAGAAAAGTGGCCGCCATCTTGAACTTTTTTGTTTCTCAACTGATTGCTTCCAAAATCGATATCTGGGGGTCCGCGTGGACTCCGAACACGAATCCGATGTCAGATTTGAGAAAAGTGGCCGCCATCTTGAACTTTTTTGTTTCTTAACCGATTGCTTCCAAAATCGATATCTGGGGATCTGCGTGGACTCCAAACACGAATCCGATGTCAGATTTGAGAAAAGTGGCCGCCATCTTGAACTTTTTTGTTTCTCAACTGATTGCTTCCAAAATCGATATCTGGGGGTCCGCGTGGACTCCGAACACGAATCCGATGTCAGATTTGAGAAAAGTGGCCGCCATCTTGAACTTTTTTGTTTCTCAACTGATTGCTTCCAAAATCGATATCTGGGGGTCCGCGTGGACTCCGAACACGAATCCGATGTCAGATTTGAGAAAAGTGGCCGCCATCTTGAACTTTTTTGTTTCTTAACCGATTGCTTCCAAAATCGATATCCGGGGGTCCGCGTGGTCTCTGAACACGAATCCGATGTCAGATTTGAGAAAAGTGGCCGCCATCTTGAACTTTTTTGTTTCTCAACCGATTGCTTCCAAAATCGATATCTGGGGGTCCGCGTGGACTCCGAACACGAACCCGATGTCAGATTTGAGAAAAGTGGCCGCCATCTTGAACTTTTTTGTTTCTCAACTGATTGCTTCCAAAATCGATATCTGGGGGTCCGCGTGGACTCCGAAGACGAATCCGATGTCAGATTTGAGAAAAGTGGCCGCCATCTTGAACTTTTTTGTTTCTTAACCGATTGCTTCCAAAATCGATATCCGGGGGTCCGCGTGATCTCTGAACACGAATCCGATGTCAGATTTGAGAAAAGTGGCCGCCATCTTGAACTTTTTTGTTTCTCAACCGATTGCTTCCAAAATCGATATCTGATGATCCGCGTGGACTCCAAACACGAATCCGATCTCAGATTTGAGGAAAGTGGCCGCCGTCTTGAACTTTTTTGTTTCTCAACCGATTGCTTCCAAAATCGATATCTGAGGGTACGCGAGGACTCAAAACACGAATCCAATGTCAGATTTGAGAAAAGTGGCCGCCATCTTGAACTAGTTTGTTTCTCAATCGATTGCTTCCAAATTCGATATCTGGGGGTCCGCGTGAACTCCGAACACAAATCTGATGTTAGATTTGAGAAAAGTGGCCGCCATCTTGAACTTTTTGTTTCTCAACCGATTGCTTCCAAAATCGATATCTGAGGGTCCGCGTGGAATCCGAACACGAATCTGATATCAGATTTGAGGAGTTATCAGTTAGTCTGTTATCGATTTTGGAAGCAATCGGTTGAGAAACAAAAAAGTTCAAGATGGCGGCCACTTTTCTCAAATCTGACATCGGATTCGTGTTTGGAGTCCACGCAGATCCCCAGATATCGATTTTGGAAGCAATCGGTTAAGAAACAAAAAAGTTCAAAATGGCGGCCACTTTTCTCAAATCTGACATCGGATTCGTGTTCGGAGTCCACGCGGACCCCCAGATATCGATTTTGGAAGCAATCGGTTGAGAAACAAAAAAGTTCAAGATGGCGGCCACTTTTCTCAAATCTGACATCGGATTCGTGTTCGGAGTCCACGCGGACCCCCAGATATCGATTTTGGAAGCAATCGGTTGAGAAACAAAAAAGTTCAAAATGGCGGCCACTTTTCTCAAATCTGACATCAGATTCCTGTTTAGAGTCCACGCGGACCCTCAGATATCGATTTTGGAAGCAATCGGTTGAGAAACAAAAAAGTTCAAGATGGCGGTCACTTTTCTCAAATCTGACATCGGATTCGTGTTCGGAGTCCACGCGGACCATCAGATATCGATTTTGGAAGCAATCGGTTGAGAAACAAAAAAGTTCAAGATGGCGGTCACTTTTCTCAAATCTGACATCGGATTCGTGTTCGGAGTCCACGCGGTCGCGGACCCTCAGTTATCGATTTTGGAATCAATCGGTTGAAAAACAAAATCTTTATTTTTTTTTTAACTTAGATCATAGTGAACGTTGTTCAGTTTGATTATCTGAAGCACCCCTGTAATAGCGCATTTAAATGTACACTCTGTACCTATACCACCTGAGTCTCTATAATATATAGTTCTTGCGCGATTTGTGTCTTGTTCTTCTTCCCAGAGGAGTGCGATTTTTGAAACTCATAGAAACTCTTTGAAATCAGCAGTTGAAAAATTTAATATTAGGTCTTCTTCTTATCGTGTGGGCAGGCCCTGGTGTCAGAGTTTCTTCTTATCGTGTGGGCAGGCCCTGGTTCAGACCGCCTTACGGCCTCTGACGTGGTTTTTATGTAACGACTACTACCACCAGAGATAGTAGCCGGGACCAACGGCTTAGCGTGCCATCCGAAGCACGGAATCATTTTTCTTTTCGGACAATCAGGCGATTCAGCCTGCAATGTCCTAACCAACTAGGGAAAAACGCACAAAGTGACATATCACTAGGTGTCGCCCGTGGGATCCGAACCCACGACCTCCGTATCGAGAGCCAATGCTCTTAACCACTAGACCACGGAGGCAGTTAGGTACCTACTATGGAGACGTGCATCTTTCTACTGCTGATTTAACATTAAAAAATCATACTCCAGGAGAGTGATTTTCGAAAGTCAAATCAGCAGTAGAAATATCTCCATACATTTTCAACTGCTGCCGCACTCTTCCGCATTTTTCAAGCCTGTTTGCCGGGTACTGACTGTCCTACCGTGCGGGGTATGAAATTACCGTTAAAATTCGATAATTAAAGTACGTCTGGCAACACTAGGTGTCGGTTTCGCGTCGTGCCCGCCCGTCCTCCGCCCGCGCCCGTCCGTCGCCGTCCCGTCTCCGTCCGTTGCCGTCCCGTCTCCGTCCGTCCTCCGTCCGCGCCCGTGCTCCGTCCGTTGCCGTCCCGTCTCCGTCCGTTGCCGTCCCGTCTCCGTCCGTCCTCCGTCCGTCTCCGCGCCGTTGTAGTATGATTAAAGCTTAAGTACTACTTTAGCTGTCTTGGCTTAGTTCGTGCTTAGCACGTCTTAACGAGTCGTCTCTGAATCTCAGCCTTAGGCTGAGATTCAGGAGTGCGATTTTTGAAAATCAGACGTTCAAAACGAGTAGTAGAAAATGACGTAAAATCGATGATTTGCCATTTTTGAATTCAACTTTCTATCACTTGCAACGAGTGCTCCGAACCACTCGTATCCAATTCTACCACTCGAATGTTTGACGTTTGTAATGTTGTCAGACGTCAACAGATTTAACTTTTTTTCTACGTTCCGTTAACCCATAATTTTGGCGGTAAAGTCCGATTTGAAATGTTACTATGAAACCATTCATTCGTTCGTTCGTTCAATTGAAACGTTTTCTGTGTGAATCGAAACGGTCTTGGAACATCCGAACGATTTCAAAAATAGAGAAAAACGTAACCACTCGGAATGAAAATCTCAATTCGTATGCGAATGTCAAGTCGCTCGTATGATTTTCAAAAATCGCACTCCAGAGACGATTTTTAAGTCATAGTTCGAACTCCCGTATGTCAAAACCGATGCTTAGTTCCATTTTCGTATTCAGAGTCGAGTAAAACTTTGCTTAGTCTGAACTCAAACTAAGCCGAGCATTAGTTTCCGAAATCGGCGACTTAAGTCCTACTTTGGCCATACTCAGCAAGGAATCAGGGCCATAATGCCAAAAATGTGCCAGTAAAACGAAAAATAATCCTCAATGTAATGTCAAAGTCCCTTTGACATATTTATCATAAATATTTGTTTGAAACAAGAAAATTCGGAACAAATCAGTGGTTTTTAAATAAAATGGACAATATCACAATATTGGCCGTGTTATTGTCCAATTTCTGGAGTATGCTGTGTTGAGAAATTACGATTTTTACGAGGATTGTTCAAGTCTTCAAGTCCTGTTCCACTTCGTCAGCAAGAATAAAGATCCCTTTTGATGGTGCTTTCGATTACAATATAACGAAAGTAAATTAACCGATCCCCACATAAGGTCAGAGTGTCATCTTAGGGGCGATTTGTTGGAGTTGGAGTATTAACCCCTGATACCCAGTATTAAAAACATGATTGTTACCTACTTTGATTAATGGAGAGCGACATTATACAAAGGATACCTACCAATATTGTGATGTGTAATTTAATCTATCACTGCGCATTGATTATGCGTGTTGAACTACCTAATGCCTCAACACCCTCCTTGACGGAATGCCTGTGCCGGAGAGTTTGTGAAGTTCCCATACTTTTTGCTCGACTAAGCTTTTCTCAACACTCTACATCCTTGGTTATGTCAGCATCAATGTTCATATCTTATCTTCCTAAATGGGTAAGTAATAGTCTTTTATTTAATAATTAACACATTCGTGGACAGTGACCGACTACAGCAGTAATAATAAAAGTTCTATTGTGTCTCGTTCACTGCCCGCGAACGTGTTAAGATGGATGGCTGTGTGATTTTGGCTTACAATTTGCCACATCTCTCTTTTGGTGTTGTACAAGGTGACTAAAGTAAAGGATAAGGGTTTCTCAAGCAGTGTATTTGTGGGTGAAAAGCTATCCACCTATCACCGCTTTACAAATTATTCAATGTGAAACCTGCAATATGCTAAAAGAGCTTTGCTACGACTGCTTGCAAGACAGTTGGTAATTGTATATGTATGTAGTATATCATCTGTGCGGATTCAAACACAAATCCTCACGTTTAAGTGTTGATACCTTTCCGCATCACACCACCAATTGATTTTATGTTTAATTATAATACGGTATTAATATGGACAAGTCTTGTAATCCCATGGCAATAAAAGTTTATTGATTAGATATCCTATAGTATAATAAAAATATTTTTTATTTTCAGGCCGTTGACACCAACGATGAAAATTTTTGATGTTGCAACGTGACGGCCAAATAAAGGCTGGACGGATAATGATAATTTTAGTTAAAGACAGTAGTTAGTCCCTTTTGAATCCCAGCTCAAGAGCTAACAAAATTATAATTATGTGGAAGTTCAGACCAGAAATGTTGTGGCACGCGTGTTCTGTGCCCAAAAAAACGGATTATTGGATCGGACGGATACATCATGTTGAACTGAGCACCAAAATAAACAACTTTTTTTTTTTTTTTTTTTTTTTTTATTAACTATGGGTTTGCTCTTGACCTCAATCCAGTCCTCAGGACGAAGATGGGGTCGTAGATGTAGCGAGCTTACCCAGAAGATGCCTATTCACTCGTACTTTAAAGGAATTCGGGTTGTAAGTACTCGGAAATACTGACGCAGGTAAGGCATTCCACTCCTTGGCTGTGCGCATTATAAAAGATTCAGAAAGGCGCTTGGTGCGGATATGTGGGATGTCAACCAAGAAGGGGTGATATCCCGCGGTGCGTCTGGAAGTCCGATAGTAGAAAGGGGAAGGTGGGATGAGCTCATGCAGCTCTAGGGCACACTCACCGAAGTACAATCTGTAGAAGACCGACAAGCAGGCCACTCTGCGGCGGTGGGCTAGGCTATGAAGCTTGGCCTCCACCAGCTTACTATCGCCAATGAGCCTCCTGGCTCTGCGTTCAACCGAGTCGAGTGCGGCAAGTTGATACTTGGCTGAGCCATCCCACAGGTGGCAGCAGTACTCCATACATGATCGGACCTGAGCTTTATACAATACTAAGAGCTGTCCAGGAGTGAAATACCGCTTCACCTTGTTTAAGATGCCCAGCTTTTTGGCCGCAGTTTGAGCCTTAGACTCGATGTCAGCGCCGAAGTTGAGTTTTGTGGTCAAGCTTATACCCAGAAGCCCAAGACTGTCGGAAACAGGGACAGATGTACCCCGGAAAGTAGGAGTCAGATTAAACGGACTCCTTTTTGCGGTGAACAGACAAGCCTGTGTTTTGGTGGCGTTGAAGTTGACTAAATTATTGTCACCCCACTGGGAGACAAGACTTAAAGTCAAGTTTGTCCGCTCAACCATGGCCTCCCTCTGCGAGCGTATTTTATCCCCGCTGGCCCCTGCGCCAGATACATATCTCTCCATGACAGTACTGTCATCTGCATACCCAACAATACCTGACACAAGGAGGTCATTGATGTGCAGCAGGAAAAGTGTCGCGGAGAGAACAGACCCTTGAGGAACTCCAGCATCAATTGCCATAAGGTCAGAAGAGCAGCTGTCAATGACAACTCTAATCGACCGTTCTCTCAAGAAATCAGATATCCAGCTGCAAAGATCAGCGGGGATGCCATAAGCGGGAAGCTTGCTCAGCAAACTAGCGTGCCATACCCTGTCAAAGGCCTTCGAGATGTCAAGTGATACAGCCAGTGCTTCACCGTGCTTCTCGATGGCCTCGCCCCAGCAGTGCGTGACATACACAAGAAGATCCCCAGTCGATCGCCCCCGGCGGAAGCCATATTGGCGATCACTGAGTAGATCATTGTCTTCTAGGTATGACAGCAACTTACTGTTAAGTACTCTTTCCATGACTTTACAGAGAATGGAAGTAATGGCGATAGGGCGGTAGTTGCAGGGGTCGGCACGACTGCCCTTCTTGGGTACCGGTTGCACATTCGCAAGCTTCCAGGATTTAGGCACCGTTCTTGTTCTGAGAGAGAGGCGATACAGGCGTGTTAGAACAGGAGACAACTCAGGCGCACAATATCTCAACACTCTTGCAGGTATACCATCAGGACCACTGGCCTTATTCACATCCAGACTACGCAATGCTCTGCGGACCTCTTTTGTATGTATTGTGACCTCCGGCATCGAAGAATCACAACGAGGGATGGTTGGCGGCTGTTTGGCACCAGCGTCCAGACGTGAATTGCTCGCAAACAGAGAAGCAAATAAATTAGCTTTCTCAGTCGCGGAGTGAGCCAGCGACCCATCAGGCTTCTGCATGGGAGGCAAAGTGGGACGGCAGAAGTTGGATTCGACCGATTTTGAAAGGGACCAGAACTGTTTACTACCAGAAGGGTAGGATGCCAGTTTGGCTCCAATGCGGCTGACATGGTCGAATCGAGCCCTCCGGATCACCCGTTTGCAGGACTTGGCGGCAGAATTAAAGGCCCTCTTCTTCGCGCGAACCCTACGAGCCCTCACTTTGCGGTCGCGAGCTTGGACCCATGCTTGGTAGGCGGATTCTTTTTTAGCCTCAGCGCGAGCACAATCCGCATTGTACCAAGGTTGGGCTTTGTGACCGAGTGAGATGTCGGAGAAAGGAATATAATATTCCATTCCCTGTCGTATCACGTCCGCAACCGCATCAGCCGAACTAGCAGGGTCACTCGAAGAAAAACACACTTGCCGCCACGGGTAAGACGCAAAGAAATGCCGCATCTCATCCCAATCTGCCGACCCGTATCGCCAGACTCGCCTCGTGCCCTTAGGGCTGTCATCGGGAGGAGAGCAGATCGACACGGATTTCACCAGACAGTGATCGGACGTTCCCAGTGGGGCAGAGACCGATACTGAGTGCCTGTCTGGATCTGAAGTCAGCAGAAGGTCCAAACAATTGGGCGTATGACCATCAACATCCGGTACCCGCGTTGCTTGATTCACCAGCTGGGTGAGATCTAGCGATAATGCAAACTTGCGCGCCTCTCTCCCAGCATGGTCAGTTAACTGGAACGGGAACAGCCACTCGCTATGGTGGGCATTGAAGTCCCCCAGAAAAACAAGCTCCGCCGTTGGATACCTTCGTTGGGCTGTCTCTGCCGTCTCAGTGAGATACTCCATGAGCCTGGTTGTCTCCTGGTCACCGTCGTGCGATCGATAGACACCGACGTAGAGAGATTTCTCCATTCCGGTGTCTACAAAAAGCCATAATACGGAGAACCCGGAAACCTCAAAGCAACGGAGACGCCGACAGCAAATGTCGTCGCGAACATACACACAGACCCCAGCTCGCCTCTTGAACTTATGTTCCAACGAGTATCCTGGGTAGTTGAGGTACGCCGTATCAGACGGGGTTGCTATCTGCGTCTCCGTTAAAAAGAATAGGTGTGGCTTCTCGGTCTCGAGGTGGTGGTGGACCGGATCGAGATTTGAGTGCAGACCTCGTATGTTACTGAGGTGCACTTTGAGTGGGAGGAAGTGCAGCCGTTGTCTAACCATTTTCTTTTTTGTGACTTTGTTTTTCATAGTTTGTCGAGTGGTGGAGAGGTGGAAAAAAAGTCGAGATGCCACTCAGGTACCCTAGAAGACCTCATGAGCTCGACTGACTGGTGGGAAACTCATTTGGAGACTGCGGGGACGCCCGAACCCCCCCGCAATGGCCACCGGGTCCTCCCTTCCAGTCGCCAACTGGCACGGTGGAGCATTGCGGGATTTTTCGCAAGTTGTGTGGGGCAGCCTTTCACACGTGGCTAGCGCACTACTTGGGCCCCCTACTAACTGCGGTCGGCCAACGACTGTCACCGTGCTTCGGATCCCGCTACCCTCCAAAATGAGTTTCCCGGTACAGTGTTGCTCAGAGGTCAAGACCGGTTCTGAGTAGCGCAACTGACTTTTTCCCATTCCCCAATGGCGCTGGGACTCCTGCACACCGACGGAACGCAGCAAGCTGCTTGGCGCCGGACTCCGGCAGGAGGGTGGTCGCGAGCCAGGCGGCTCCCTGCGGAGCCTACCACCGCTGTGGGGGATCGTTCAGCCGACACCACGAACTTGTTGTAGTCTGTGGCGGCGTTGCCCAGGGTGGACCACTAGGAGGTAGATCCCCAACCACCCCAACAACTAAAAGCAATATATCAAATTGTGGTATACTGTGTAGTTCTGCACAACTGCGCTATTGATGCCAATGAAGTGCTGAAAGAAGATAAGGAGTATGGAGAAGAAACTTCTCTTTAATTTCACCTGTTTGCTGGTCTGTGCATTTCACAACAACATGGTGCAACTTAAAAAAATAAATCTAGTTATTCACTTTTATTTAAATAAAATCTTTGCATTGTACCTTAAATATTGTGTAAATAAACCACTTTTATTAAAATTCCTTGTTTTATTTTGATTGTGTTGCGAATTCGTGATTTTTCATGAATTTATTCGCCGATTTTACGCAAAAGCAATTCAAATCACCTGCGTAATTTGTATTTTCCATTGTGTTCCACTAGCACGGGCCATCTTTGATACAATCTTCTACCTCTTTTACTCTTACGACGACTTCGTATGGTTCTATCACTTCATTCTTTCATGTAGCAGTTGGCAAAACCATCCCACAGAGTGTCTACTGAATGAATAGGAATGAACGAATGATAACTCGTACTTAGCCGAGTAGTGGCTTAGCACCGGTTGAAACTTGACTGTGAATACCAAAAAGTAAGTTCGCGTTAAGTACTACTTTGGCTGTCTTGGCTTAGTTCGTGCTTAGCACGTCTTAACGAATCGTCTCTGAATCTCAGCCTTAGTATTCAAGCTTAGAGCTAGTGTTGTGCCAAAAAAGAGCTGAAAAAGAGCTAACTTTATCAGCTAAAGAGAGCTAAATAAAACCATTCGAACTTATTATATTTTAATCAATAAAAAACTATGTTCTTAATAATAGCACTAGGTATCATTTATCTTCATTGCTGATTTCTTTAAACAGCCCTGAAAATCAGGCTCAGAGAGCCATTCCTGGCGGAATTTCTGGGTGTATGGTTTACTACAGGACATTATTTCACAATAGTCTTCACTTCAGTCACTTTCTTAACAAACAAACTTAACTTTAGCACAAAACAAGCACTAATCTCTCAAATGACATAAACTTTTCACATACGTAAGATGAATGAATACCATGTAAGCGCAAGAAAGAAATCGTGTACGGTGACTGTGGGGAATTCCCCGTTCGCACCGCGCCGTTTTGCCCCGTACGAATCTTTTTATGATCTATGGTTAGGTACAATACCTACCCAGGCGCGGATACAGGGGGGGGGGGGCAATGGGTGCAATTGCCCCCCCCCCTGAGCCACGACCTGAAGCATTTTATTTTGGAATATTTTAAAATTTCCAAGTCAGTAAGTAAGTATCATAATAAATATCAATCGTTTAAGTGAGTGTCACAAAAAAAAAACGCTTTCTACATTTCGTGGAACTATCCTATTGTATCGCACATGTGGTTCTTCTCAAAAACAATAACAAATCGAGCGTTTTTGTGTCCCAGTCCATTGTTTTTTTTACCCCATTCTTTTGGACCGGCCAAAAATGTGCGCCTACTACTCGTAGATCGCGCAACGAAACACGAACAATAGGTAATCTTGAATGCGCAGGCAGGGCCTCTACCCGGACATTCGAACTTCGCAATTGCCCTCATGATGCTCGACTGATTTATTTGTCAAACTTGTTACGTATAGTATTTACCTTCATTTGATAAGGTACCAATTACGAAGAAAAGATCAACACGTGCTCGGAATGTTAAAACGAAAAATCGAAGTGATAACGTTACTAACTTAGGTACCTACCTACTAAGTTATACACAGAGAAAACGGCCCACCCCAGAATCCTTCCTTTTTTCGTGTCCACTTTCTTGAAATGTCTATGTGGTCAGAAATAATCAGGATTTAATGTAAGCATTGCGAAAATTCCCGCCTGCCAAGGGTGGCGATTATGGCCAAAACTCTCTTTTTGGGGGGAGGCCTCTATGTCCAGCTGTGGACGTATAAAAAAGGCTGAAATTAAGATGGACAGCGAAAATTAGGTAGATCTCGCTTCGAATCGTTCGCTCGGCTTTATTATTTTCAAGTCAAGTCAAGTCAACATAATTTATTCAGTATAGGAGCTTGAAGCACACTTATTAAACGTTAAGTCTTTTTTTGAAGCTACCACCGCGTCGGAACGTGTTGTCGCTGTAGAGAAGATGCGGCCAGAAACTCTACAACATAACACGACTTAATAACTAAACAATATAAATTCTTATGCTAAGGTTATGTACAGGATGTAACAAAACACCCTAGTAATACTTAAGGGGGTGCTTCAGACCATCAAACTGAACAACTTTCACTATGGAGGCAACATCGAAATCGCGAAATAAAAATCTGCTCTTTCATACAAAACTGCGCACCGTCTCGACTCAAATGCATGGGACGACAGATTTTTTAATTTTTTCTCGACGTTAGCTCCATAGTGAAAGTTGTTCAGATTGATGGTCTGAAGCACCCCCTTAAGTATTACTAGGGTGTTTTGTTACACCCTGTATACAATAATACATAGTCTATTTAATAAAATAATTGATACTATACAGTACTATAAGTTAGTGTCACTCAGACCCAAGCATTTCGATCATTTAATTTTTAATTCTGCGCTTTGAAACTGAGGTCTTTCCTATCGACAAAGCTCACGGTGGACCCCCTTTAAGTTCTACTTTTGCTTGTAGCGCCCGTCCGCTACCTCGCGTATGACATTCAATGGCGTCAGGGTAGCATCATAAAGTTTTTTCGCTTTGTCCCTTTTTTTTTCAAACAAATTCGATTTCAATATGATGAGCTTTACAAAAATAAAAGTATCATTAACCTTTAAACCACGTCATACTCTACCCGTCAAACTGAACAACTTTTACAATGGGATTAAACCTATAAACATAAAAAAAATTGCTGTTCCATACTAAACCGGCAATGCCTACTCGACTCAAACGTATGAAACAGCAGATTTTTTTTGTTCTGACAGGTTTGTTCCCACAGTAAAAGTTGTTCAACTTGGTGGGTACCTATGTGGTTTAAAGGTTAATGATACTTTTCCTTACACCCTGTATAATCGAGCTATCATGGTAGCAAAATCATGGACTCGCTTTTGTTTAATACATGAATGGCCTCGATTTCGGGATGAGATGGAAATCCAGTTATAATGCAGAAAAATTACCAGCTCGGGCATAGGAATAATATTACTGTAAAATTTTGAGCTCGCTGCGCTCGCTCTAAGTTTTAGTTCATATTTCAAGGATCTTTTCAGATATTAAAATTTCGAGCTCGCTTCACTCGCTCTAAGGTTTGGATATACGATCTTTTCTTTTTGTTGTAAAATCTCGAGCTCGCTGCGCTCACTCCAGGACAGGCTGGGCAGGATTTACATTTTATTGCTTCGACCCGCCCTGCACAGCTAGCATGCCACCCACGAAAAAGCGTTTAAACGAGAAAAACGTCATGCGCGCTCTTTCTGCCATACGTAAAATAATAAAGATATAGGCACATCTCGATTTTTATCGTTTTTGCGGGAGCGGCATGCGAGGCCTACTGGGCCCGGCCGGCCGGCCGGGGTAAAAGTCATTGCTATACCCATGTTCCTATAATACTATGAATGTGTACTGGTCCTTGTAATGCTATCGGTGACTAATACATCTATCAGAGGATCCATGACTGAAAATCGCCTCCGAGGTCTTGCAAAAATTGTATCAAAATTCATTTTATGAATGATAGGTAAAGTCATAAAAAAATTGCCCCCCCCCTGAACGAAATCCTGGATCCGCGCCTGGGCTGAACCACCCGATTGTCTGAAAACAAATGATTCCGTGCTTCGGATGGTACCTACATTAAGCCGTTGGTACAGGCCGTCGATTCTGGTGGTAGGTAGGTAGTAGTCGTTATATTAAAACCAGAGACCGTTAGGCGGTTTGAATAAACTCTGACACCAGGGCTTGCTGCCCACACGATAAGAAGAAGTACTTATTAGGTAGGTAAATTACGAGTAGGTAGGTTTATGTTTCTAGAAAGGTTTTGGTCGACTTAGAAAGGGAGATTGAAACGCGTGAGTTTAAATAGGTAGGTATAGGGCAGGTATGTATGAATATTTATGTGTTAGAACAAGCTCATAATACCTATATAATGATTATGGTACCTACATTATTGCAGAACGTACACTTGTAAGAGCCGAATACTTCTTGCCTTCTACAACGAAACGACAGTTTAAAGCAACAGGTGAATATTCCGATTGACACTTAATTCTAAATCGAATGTATGTAGGTATATTCTATTCTATTTTTGTTTAATGGCGTTTCGTTGGTGGATTTTGCCAGTATCTAGTTTAAAAAGAGCAATTAGTGCTTGACGTTGTATGGTAATTGGATATGGCGATCTCAAAGCCCTGTTTTTATATAAAAACACACACTCGAAACCGCCATAAAATGGCGGAGCCGCGTGGCTACTTAAATCGCGAGCCAACGACAGACGTCCACTCGAAAGCCCTCTAGCCACGCGACTCTATGTAGAGGTATAAGTTTGGCGGGGGCGTGCGTGTGGAGAGCTCGCCTCCCGTCCGTTGTCCGATGGGCTGTAGACTCGCTTGTCGGCTAGCTTGGAGGGAGAATGAAATGATACTGCCGGTGCGATCTTGTGTGCTAATTCGTATAATGGAAACTATAGATGTTGACAGTAATTACATTATAAAAGATCTACCGGTACAAAATATAAAGTGGTCGTTCTTGTCACGACAAGTGCTAGAGAGAGAATGAATGAATGAATGTTTACAGTACTCTATGGAATGAATGAATGAACGAGGTACTCGTTCATAGTGTTGCCACACCACCCCCCCACGGAGAAGAATAAGTTATAAAACTTATAAATCAAATGGTAGCTTGAATTTTACTCTACGGCCTGATCTTGTGGTGTAAGGTGGATCTGCACGAGGTGGGACTGTAGGAGGTGGGTCTGTACGAGGTGGGTTTGTAGGGGATGGATCTGTAGGAGGAGGATCTGCAAGAGGCGGGTAGATGGTTTCTGCGGTCTTATTTACGGGTGATTCCGAAACTGCCGCTGGGTCATCCTGTATGTATGCTGGCTTGACACGGTCAACACTCACAACAACCTCCTTACCCCTGATGTTTAACGTCACCGTCTTTCCGTCCTTGGACCGATTTATGACAAGGTAAGGGCCCGTGTACGGAGGTTGTAATGGGCGACGAACCGTGTCGTCGCGTAGAAAAACGTGGGTTGCTGTCGCGAGATCTTTGAAAATGAAGGGGGTCGGCTTAGAGTGGCGAGAGGCTGGGACAGGTCGCACATTCGACATTTTGTGTCGGAGTTGCACAACAAAGTCAGCCGGGTTTTCTGAGTTGTTTGCATTGGGAATGGGAGCTAACATTTCCCCAGGTAAGCGCAGGGTTTCACCATATAGCATCTCTGCTGCCGTAGCCTTTAGGTCGTCTTTGAAAGCGGTTCTCATTCCGAGCAGAACAAAAGGTAGGGACCTCACCCAGGAGTCGCCGTGGCACATGAGCGCCGCCTTCAACTGGCGGTGTAAGCGCTCGATCATGCCATTGGCACAGGGGTGATATGCGGTCGTCCTAATGCGTTTCGTAGCGAATGTCTGAGTCAGGCGACGAAACAGGTCAGACTCGAATTGAGAACCTTGATCTGTTGTTATCTTTGACGGAACGCCGAAACGAGATACCCATTATCTGGTAAAGGTCTCAGCTGTCTCCTCAGCGGTGATGGTGCGCATGGGCCACACCTCGGGCCATCTCGAGAACCTGTCTATGGCGGTAAGGCAGTACCGGAACTCGTTGCAGACAGGCAAGGGACCCACGATGTCGATGTGGACATGCATAAACCTACCGGGTGGTTGGTCGAATATGCTGAGGGGAGAAGAGTTATGTCTAGTAATCTTACTGCGTTGACACGCTTGACAGGATCGAACCCACTGTCCACAATCTTTCTTGATCGAAGGCCAAACGTAGCGGTCGGTAAGAAGGCGGGTGGTAGCTCGTGCGCCAGGGTGACTCAGGTTATGAAGCCTGTCAAACACCGCACGGCGAAACGAAGGGGTCAGGTAAACACGAGGCTTGCCAGTTGATACATCACAGGTGACCGAGATGTTTGTGCCTGGAATAGTGACCTTGGTCAGCTGGAGGCTGGAACCGCTTGTTTGAAGGTCTGAGAGCTCCTGGTCTGCCTCCTGTGATTTAGCAAGGGCTTCGTAATCCTGCTCCAGAGAGATGGCGTCGATCCGTGAGAACGCGTCGGCAACAACATTTTCCTCACCTTTGATGTACCGGATGTCGGTTGTAAATTGACCAATGAATGATAGTTGGTTCAATTGAGGTGGTGGGAGTTTTTCTCGGCGCTGTACGAAGGCGTACAGCAGTGGCTTGTGATCAGTGTAGATCGTGACATGTTGAGCCTCGAGGATGTGTCGAAAATGCTGTACACTTTCGTACACTGCCAGAAGTTCCCTGTAATATGTAGGCCATTGGACGTGTTGTGGGGTTAGTTTTTTACTAAAGAAGGCCAAGGGATGCCAGTCTCCGTCAACCTGTTGCTGAAGGCATGCACCAATGCTAGCGCTGGAAGTATCGGTAAAAAGGCCAAGCGGTGTGTCGTTAACAGGGTGCTGGAGTGATGTCGCGCTGGACAGGCTTGCCTTGCATGCCTCAAAGTGTTTCAGAAGCTCAGGTGTCCATGGGAATGGTTTTGCACCCTTACTGTTGGTTGCGACCATAGCCTCGATCAGGGGAGCCTGAAATTGGGCAGCGTTCGGCAGAAAGCGACGATAATAATTCAGCATGCCGAGAAATCGGCGCAGACCTTGGATGGTTTTCGGTGGCGTAAAATCCAGCAAAGCTTGAATGCGGTCTTTAGGAGGACTGGTACCTTCGGCGCTGATGTTGAAACCTAAAAACAAAACCTCTTTGGCACCAAGGACACATTTCGATGGATTAACCACAACACCATAATCCTGGAAGCGTTTGAAAAGCGTCCGAAGATGTTGGAGATGAGTAGCCTCGTCTGGAGAGAAAACCAGCACATCGTCAATGTATGGAAAGCAAAAATCAAGACCCCGTGTGACCTCGTCGATAAAGCGTTGAAAGGTTTGACCAGCATTACGCAGTCCGAAAGGCATGACAGGAAATTCGAAGAGGCCAAACGGGGTAGTGATGGCAGTCTTCGGAATGTCGCTTTCAAACACAGGAATCTGATGGTAAGCCTTTACCAAGTCGATAGTGGTAAATATGGTAGCTCCAGAAAGATTGTGGGTAAAATCATTAATGTGTCGGACGGGGTATCTGTCCGGCACGGTCCTAGCATTAACAGCACAATAGTCGCCCGTAGGACGCCATGAGTTGTCCTTTTTGGGGACCATTTGCAAGGGTGAAGCCCAGGGACTCTTGGATGGTCTGACAATCCCACACCGCATCATGTCCTCAAATTCTTTTTTAGCAGCTACAAGTTTAGGTGGCGCCAAACGACGAGGACGACACGACACAGGAGGTCCGCCAGTGGTTTTAATATAGTGGACGGTGTTATGCTTGATAGTCCGAGGTAAGCCAGGAGGACGTGTTATTTCCGGGAATTCAGCAAGCACCTGTGCAAAAACTGAACTGCCACAAGCTAAGGCTTTGACGCTAACCTGAGAAGATTTGGATACCGAAACTGGCGCAGACAATTTAGTAGTTCCGTCCACGAGGCGTTGATTTCGACAATCTGGAAGTAAGTTGTAGTAGCTAAGAAAGTCTGATCCAATGATAGGACTGCTAACGTCAGCAATGATGAAATCCCAGTGAAAGTCACGGCGGAGCCCTAGATTAAGTTGCAAGGAAATATTGCCGTAGGTCTTAATTGTACTGCCATTAGCAGCACTGAGATCATATCCACTGGAAAAATATCGACCTTTTAATAGATGCCGGGGAAAACAACAGAGGTCCGAACCTGTATCTATAAGGTACTGGTGTTTAGACGTCTGATCTGTTACAAAAATTCGGCGGCCGGGGTTTGCGCCGTCAGTAGCCGCCTTTACTGACTGTTCGTTGAGTTTTCCGGCTTCCAATTACATGGTGAGGTGCATTTTGTTGCTTTGTCTCCGAATTTTGAGTGATACCAGCAGGGTTTGTTGTTAGAGTGATCTCTCCTATTTCTGTTTCCTGAGAAGGAGCGTTGCCGGGACCTACTGCGTTCATTGGATGTTGATAGCGCTGCGACCTGCTTAGTTAGCTTCTCAACACATTCTGCTAATGCAGTTAATGCGGGAGGTGTTGTTACGGTGTGTACGTTAGGAGAGCCTGGCAGCTCCCAAATCTTGTCCGCCAGTTCGGCAATCTTATCTAGAGTGAGATCTGCTTGCGCAGCCAGAATAGCCTGAACGTGATTGGGCAATCGCCGGAGCCACAGCTGACGCAAAAGGTTATCGTCCCGTAAGGTTGTACCAGCAAGGGAACGGAGGTGTCGGAGAAAAGTTGAGGGCTTCCTATCCCCTAGCTCCTCGTCACCTAGGAGACGTCGAACTCTCTGCTCCTCGGATGTGGATAATCGAGCAACAAGCTCACGTTTGAGTTTATCATATTTGTTGGTAGTGGGAGGATTCATTACGATGTCCTCTATTTCCCCTATGACACGCTGGTCCATGTTGGCGAGAACATGGCTGAATTTGGTTGTGTCACAGGTTATGCCGGCCAGGTGGAACTGGGCTTCGGCCTGGGCAAACCACATGCCAGGTCTGTCCGCCCAGAACGGTGGTAATTTGACTGTGACTCGGCTGACTTCCGGCTTTTTGTGCTGCTCCTGTAGCTGTGCCTGAAGAGCTGCATTGGCATCCATCAGCTCCTTGACCTGAGACTTGAGATCATCATATTCCTTTTCAGCCATGGTGCAGGTGAGATAAGCAAACAAACAAACTTAGAAACCCGGGTTAGTATTCCGTCCCAGTGGAGTAAGTAGCGAGGCAACACCAAACACAATGTTAATATAAACACAGATTATAGCAGATGGACACACACAAAGGCAATAGAAATATAAATAGTTAGGCATAAGTACACAGACAAAATTAAAATGTTAGGTAAACACATCGAAAGTATAAAGTTTAGGTATAGGCCATGCAATCCCATACACTGCAACCAAACAGTTCACTTGAATAC
Source organism: Agonopterix subpropinquella (assembly GCA_922987775.1). NCBI lineage: Eukaryota > Metazoa > Arthropoda > Insecta > Lepidoptera > Depressariidae > Agonopterix > Agonopterix subpropinquella. The sequence goes on from OV277696.1 coordinate 26,864,777, forward strand.
CAGTGAAAGCAAACACAGATTTAAACAGCTGCAGTAAAAAGAACAATTAATATGGAAACCAAAAATATAAAAGTTAGTAAAGTTTTGTCAAAGTTTTAAATTGTAAGTTAAATTTTAAATGTCAGATTTTTGTTGACAAGGAACCGGCAAAAATGTAAAACAAAGTAAATGTAATGAGAGAAATTAGTAGCAAGCATTAACTAATTATTTTTAACTATTACTAGGTATTCACTCGCGGGTTAGTTCGCAAGAGAAGTTGTTATTTGTTTACGATCGAAGTGTAACGAAACTAGTTTTACTCCCTCTACGAACGAAACGCTTTTTGTAAATGCAACTTCAACTAATGTCACATACGAAATTCGGATACGCGGAACACTGAGCACTTTGGGAAAAGAAAAGTACTTGCGTGGATCCGAAAGTGCTGGCCGTCGTTGACGATTCGTGAGATCGATGAACTCGAAGCCGCTCGAAGAGTTTACGATGCCAGCTCGCTAGATGGCGCTAGCTTCTCCGTAGTGAGAAGCGAAAACGTTCGTTTTGTGAGAAAATATTGTTGAAAATGCTGTTCCAAATGATTATGGAATGACTTTTGCACTGTAAACACAAATGACTCCGCACGTATGCACTTTAACTTCACTTTGGACACGCAATCTCGCTTTTGTAAGGTTTCGCCAGGATTTCGCGACCCGGCAGCCCGTAGCGATCCCGTTGAGCAGAATTTCGATGTTCGGCGTCCTTGCTGAAGCGAAGGGAAGTGCAGCCTCTGTTCGAAGCTGGCCGGAGTCTGTCCCGCGGAGAGGGTCACCAGTTTTGGCGGGGGCGTGCGTGTGAAGAGCTCGCCTCCCGTCCGTTGTCCGATGGGCTGTAGACTCGCTGGTCGGCTAGCTTGGAGGGTGAATGAAATGATACTGCCGGTGCGATCTTGTGTACTAATTCGTATAATGGAAACTATATGTCGTCGCCTGCGCCTGGTACAGTGGCGCCATCTTTTAGAAGCTATTGGAATTTATGAGACGAGTGGCGCCACCTTTTGTTTATTTTAGTTAGCCTAGTTTATTGAAACGTCAAGTAGATGGCGCTTGGGTGGAATCGGGTCGTGTCGGTAAAAACAGTTGGTTGTCGGTAAAAACAGTTGGTTGTTTTTCGGAATTAGTTTTTTGAATCGGTAACGAACAAAAAACAGTAGGTAGTGATTAGATTAGCTTGGACGAACAGTTTTGAAGAGGTGAAAAAGTGGACACCGGACACGACTCGGGATCACCGCGTTTCAAATCGAACTTAACCGTTTTGCCCTGTATTGTGTTCGGCAGTTAGTAAACCTCTAGTAAAAGACTGTCAAGTGTTTTCCTACGACTCCAATATGGATCCTGACCCTGCTGATGGCGACCCCTCAACCTTGGACCCGTCATATAGATGTTGACAGTAATCTTATATCTTATATATATAAAAGAAAGTCGTGTTTGTTCGAACACTTATAACTAGAGAACGGCTGGACCAATTTTCATGATTTTTGGTTTGTTGTATTTGTCTCCGTCCCGAATAGCAGAATAACTATTAAAAACATTGGAAAATGGATTGGAAAAAATTAAATAAATGTAAAAACATTTTCCCATACAAAATGTTCATGAGTTTCGTAAGTAGTATTATGTTAAATCTCTTTGTTCGGAACCTATTCCTACCTGTCAAACATTTGATGTTCGTCCCGTGTCGGTAGACTCCAATCCCCTCAAATTGAAGAACGAATTAAAATAAGGGTTTGGAATCGACAACATATATCCAAAATATTCGGATTATCGCGTAATTTAGATTTTAACAATGCTAAAATTAGTGTCACTGTCACAAACGATCGACATTTTGATGGTTGTCAAATATTTATGGAAAGCTGATGGAAAGGAGATCTCAAAGGAGACTTTATTTAACGATGAGTCTTTTATTTTACTTATACGGACACGGAAGGTAGATAACGTTTTGATCCGTTAACATTTTGAACCGTCAAACAACAGAGCTGTTCAAGAAGCTTTTATACCTACAGAGATGGAGATTGCATTACAATCATTTCATCATTGAATGATCTCGAGAACAGCTGGACAATTGCGATGAAATGTTTGTGAGTTGTTGTGCACGTGCCAGGGAAGGCTTATAGATAAAAACACAACGGGTTGCACCCCGGGAGTGCCGGCAGAAGTGAAAACTAAGCCCAAAAAGTGCACAACGCCACCACATAAGAAGTTTTCACTTCAAAAACAAAAACATCGAAACCCCGCTCGGCCTGCGGCCTCGCTTGGCAGGCAGACTGACCCCGGAGACCAGGTCCACAAGGCTTCCAGGGGATACGCTTCGGAGCTTCGCTCCTACGCGTAGCTCGGCCTTCGGCCTCGCTCCCACTCGCGATGTTTTTGTTCACTTCAAAAACAAAAACATCGAAACCCCGCTCGGCCTGCGGCGTCGCTTGGCAGGCAGACTGACCCCGGAGACCAGGTCTACCAGACTTCCAGGGGAGACGCTTCGGAGCTTCGCTCCTACGCGTAGCTCGGCCTTCGGCCTCGCGCTCTCTCGCGATGTTTTTGTTCACTTCAAAAACAAAAACATCGAAACACCGCTCGGCCTGCGGCCTCGCTTGGCAGGCAGACTGACCCCGGAGACCAGGTCCACCAGGCTTCCAGGAGGGACGCTTCGGAGCTTCGCTCCTACGCGTAGCTCGGCCTTCGGCCTCGCGCTCGCTCGCGATGTTTTCGTTCACTTCAAAAACAAAAACATCGAAACCCCGCTTAGCCTGCAGCCTCGCTTGGCAGGAAGACTGACCCCGGAGACCAGGTCCACAAGGCTTCCAGGGGGGACGCTTCGGAGCTTCGCTCCTACGCGTAGCTCGGCCTTCGGCCTCGCGCTCGCTCGCGATGTTTTTGTTCACTTCAAAAACATATCTCATGTGCCACGCTCAAGCTCTATCTCATGTGGCCACGGCAACCAGTTGTCTATAGTATTCTCTGTCTACGTCCGAACGATTTCAAAAATAGAGAAAAACGTAACCACTCGGAATGAAAATCTCAATTCGTATGCGAATGTCAAGTCGCTCGTATGATTTTCAAAAATCGCACTCCTGTAGTCACGGTGGTAGTACTTATAATTATAATAGTCTGTCAGGCCTATGACAGCTTAGTTCTGTTGTAGCCGTTGTGGCGCTGTTTCCCATCGTCCTCATTGGACAAGATACAACGCCATATTGAACTTACAACAACAGCAGCCTCATGCCGTGTTGTTGCGTCAGAAGCTTACTATCAGTTTAAAATAACAATGTGCATGACCTTGAAGGGCCGTTGTATAGCTTCACTCGGTTGACAAAGGAATGTAGACTCTATGCAAAGGAAACAATCATTTGAATGACTCGAGTGAAGTTCGTGTGATTGAGTAACGTCACATTTGCGAGCGAGGTCATGCACATTGTTATTTTAAACTAGTAGTATATCTTGTGATTTTCCTGGTATTTTAGCTTGAGTTTAGAATCCTTGAGAAGCCTCAATTCTTCTCCGTCGTATGACATAATAATATCGTTGAATAGTTTGTTCCTTGGTCAAATATCCCTATTTTTGCATCCTGGAATCAGTGTATACATACCTATAACTGCCTATAACTACAAGTTCTATACACATTAGTTTGACGACAGAACGCCACAACGGAAACAATTGAACTAAGTGCAAATTTCACTGTCGCATCTGTAGCTTGCTTGCTACATATCAGTAATCTGTGTAGTCTGTGCCAGTGCTGCCAAGTTAGGCGATTTATCGCCTTTTAGGCTACATCAGGGGGTCTATCGGAGACCAAAAAATACGATTGGCGACCGGTCGCCATTTAGGCTATATCCCAAATCAAAATAGGCGATTTTGGGCTATATTAAGAAAAACTGACTTTTTCGGGTTATTTTAGACTATTTTACGAAAAATCTGAAATATTATACTGATTGTAAGTTAAATTAAATGTTTTTCTATCGCAGACTGCATAAACTGTACACTACAACACACTAGGTACCACATAACGTATGTGTATGTTATGCGGGACAGCTATTTTTAAATTGTGAGTAGAGATTGCAGTTGTAAAAAAACTTTTTTTTCCGTCACGAGCAGCCCATATAACATTTATTGTGGCCAATTTGCTGTATTTTTAGGCGACTTTAGGCTATTTTACACGGGGAAAAAATTAGGCGACTTTAGGCTACTTGGCCCGAGATTTTTGGCGATTCAGACTGGCTGGGACTTGGCAACACTGGTCTGTGCTGTAGTCCAACTGTAGTCTTTCATTAAAACGCACTGTTGCCAGATCTCCCGATTTTCCGGGATATCTCCCGATTTTTGTCAATGTCTCCCGATGTCCCGGATTCCCACTCAAATCTCCCGATTTTTTAAGAACAACTTTTTTTCGAAAAAACTTTTTTTTTTTTTTTTTTTATGTGTGATAGGTAAGCATTTGACCCCAATCTCACCTGATGTTGAGTGATGATGAGGCCGAAGATGTAGCATGCTTACCTAGAAAGATGCCTATTCACTCTCGCCTTGAAGAGGCCCAGGTTGTATTGCTCAGGGAACAGGTCCGCAGGCAGGGCATTCCACTCCTTAGCCGTGCGCATTATAAAAGAAGAAGCAAACTTCTTCGTGCGAATTGTCCAACATTGTTGTCTTGGTCAACGACATAGGGGTGGAAACCTAGCCTGCGTCTCGTCCCCCGCAGATGAAAGGGAGACGGTGGTATCAGATCGTGTAATTCAGTCGCACACTCTCCGAAATGTATCCTATAAAAAACAGACAGACAGGCTACCTTGCGACGATGCTCAAGACTTTGTAGCTTCGCCACCGAGGTTGGATCACCTATGAGCTTCCTGGCACGCCTGTCGATTGAGTCCAGCGCGGCCAGCTGGTATTGGGCAGACCCGTCCCAGAGATGGCAGCAGTACTCCATACACGATCGGACTTGTGCTTGATAAAGTTGTAGAAGCTGTCCCGGAGTAAAGTACCGTCTGACCTTCGAGAGGACGCCCAGTTTTTTCGCTGCGGTTTTCGCCATGGACTCAATGTACCGTCCGAAATTCAGATCGGACGATATGTTAATGCCAAGGAGCTCCAGGCGATAAACTGCGGAAAACGGAACAAAATTAAATGCTAAGCTATGCAATGCTATGTTAAATGTGTACATAACTTTGTAAAATGCGTAGCCTGAACTAAATTGACTTAATAACATAAAGTTGAATACCTATCCAATGGCAAGCTTTGGCAGTTATACTAGTATACTACCCGTTTGTTTGGAGTTGGCCGTCGATGACCGTTACCTAATTTCGTCACAGGCACATTAAATGGTCCCGTCGACAAAAAATAAGCAAAAACAAGCAAATAACAATTTAAAATTAAAAGCGATATTAGTGATCGGGACAGACGTGCCGTACGTGGTTGCGTTGCTAAAGGTTATAAAATTGCGTTTAATAGGGTCTCTTAGGGGTGCGGTATGGTGAAGCGGGAAGGGAGGGAGCGGCCAACTCGAAGCAAATGACTAGTAGTTTACTAAATTTGCAACATTGCAAAGTAGCGAAATAAACCTGCTTTTGCTTTGGTTAACCGGCCAAATTAGGAAATTCAGGGATCTTGCACACGAAAAATATTTAAAAAAATTGCAATTGCTATGATTTTAAAGTAAACGAAAAAATGTAAAAAAAAACATTTATTCAAAGACCATGGTCTGATAAATTTTAAGGAAAAATTTATCTCCCGATTTTTTCATAATGTCGCCCATACATCTCCCGATTTTTTATTGGTACACCTCCCGTATTTCGAAAATTGGATCTGGCAACACTGTTAAAACGTAGTGATTCCATTCTCTTTGTCTTTCATAAACGTAGTGATTCCATTCTCTTTGTCTTTCATTTCCAAGTTGCGAAATTGCTCGTCGTTTTCCGTTGGTTTTTTTTGTCTACCTGCTTTTTACGAATTTTACGATTTGTTTCAAATTTGATTTCAGCCTTTTAGCTTATTGAAATCGTTCGTTATTATTTGCAAACAATATAAACCAAAATGGTGTTTAAACTTGTACGGACAGACACAGAGGAGCCATGCAAAATTCAGTTACCGCTTGGAACTCATATGGTTGGAAGAGGGAAGTTCCTTGAAGTAAGTTTATCTCTAATAATAATAACTATCATCAAAGACATATATATTAATCTATGCATATACGTTAGATAAAATTTATGTACTTAATTTACTGAAGGCAGCACACCACAGCACATGCTCACGACTATTTTTCCCCGAGGGGGTAGTCAGAGATATTCCGAAACTTCAGAACATCCACGTTTCACTAGTAGTACCGAAACTCTGTCCAGTGTGACGGGGAGTGAGCCCGTCGCCACTTGTAATGGACAGTAGGTACAATACATGCCTCGAAATTGAAGCATGCAGGTTTCCTCACGATGTTTTCCTTCACCGAAAAGCCAGTGGTGTTACAAATCGTACATAAATTCCGAAAAACTCATTGGTACGAGTCGGTCTGGGCGGGGATCGAACCATCGCCTCCTGCACGGCAGGCAAGGCTACTCGCCACTGGACCACCACGGCTTTCTGAAGGTTGAAGTAATTTCAACATAATATTATTAATTACTCACTGTGTTCAATTTCAAGGCCACAGAAACAATAATAATTATGCGTCTAACGCAGTTTCATCATAGTAGGTTTTTAATCTATCCAGAATCTAGAATAGATAGGCGTTAAGGTGATAGGTTTAATTTATCAGCCTACATGTTCAGACTTGAGAGCTCTTAATCAGGTGTCGGTTTGATTCCTGGCCTGTACCACAAATTCTATGGAATCTGTACGGTTATTATTATGTATGTCTTTTTTTTATCACGGGACATAAGTGTCCCGGACCTATGGGAGGTGTGATTGGGGCCAAAACCAACACAAAGAGGTCCAGGGGTTGGCTTTAGAATTGCGGCACAGGAGTTGGGGGGTGGGAGGGGTACCCCCTGGTACCACTCCCCCCCTGGTACCACTCCCCCCCTGCGGAGATACATATTAATAAATATACGATTTCAATAGGAACATTTTATTATTGAGACATCCGTCAAGAATGACACACTATGATACTTCGTCTAGTCTAATGGCCTGGCGCCGAGCGCAAGGAGTGCGTATATGTCACATAGTTTCTGAGATATATTAATTTAAAAATGTGTAAAATCTAAAGGACCGGAATTTTGGGGTTTTGGGAGGGGGGAGGAGTGGGGGGAGTGGAGGGGAGGTGGATTGAGAGGTAGAGTGAGAGGGGGGGGTGTTTTATTTCGAATGCTCCAAAAAACCTTTCTGTACGGGCATTGGCACTGGACCGTAGCGGAGCGGCGGAGGCCGGCCCCTTTTTGACAGAAGTAAGGGGTGCAATAAATAAGTGCAAAGCCAAGCGTAGCAGAGCGGAGCAAACGCGATTCGACTTGCAAAAATGAGTCTTTTAATTTAATTTTATAATTTATTATTTAATTATTTATTATTTAATTTAATTTTATAATAGGAATTTTAGGTTAGATTTTACACATTTTTTATTATATCTCAGTAGCTATGCATCTCCGCGGGGGGGGAGTGGTACCAGGGGGTACCGAATTATTTTATTTAGGGTACCATAATACGGTCCCCTTCAAAGGCAACGGAACAAAGGCGATTTTGTTAGTAAAGTAGGTAAATTCCAAAATAAAGTGGGGTGACAATAATTTAGTCAACTTCAACGCCACCAAAACACAGGCTTGTCTGTTCACCGCAAAAAGGAGTCCGTTTAATCTGACTCCTACTTTCCGGGGTACATCTGTCCCTGTTTCCGACAGTCTTGGGCGTCTGGGTATAAGCTTGACCACGAAACTCAACTTCTGCGCTGACATCGTGTCTAAGGCTCAAAACTGCGGCCAAAAAGCTGGGCATCTTGAACAAGGTGAAGCGGTACTTCACTCCTGGACAGCTCTTAGTATTGTATAAAGCTCAGGTCCGATCATGTATGGAGTACTGCTGCCACCTGTGGGATGGCTCAGCCAAGTATCAACTTGCCGCACTCGACTCGGTTGAACGCAGAGCCAGGAGGCTCATTGGCGATAGTAAGCTGGTGGAGGCCAAGCTTCATAGCCTAGCCCACCGCCGCAGAGTGGCCTGCTTGTCGGTCTTCTACAGATTGTACTTCGGTGAGTGTGCCCAAGAGCTACATGAGCTCATCCCACCTTCCCCTTTCTACTATCGGACTTCCAGACGCACCGCGGGATATCACCCCTTCTTGGTTGACATCCCACATATCCGCACCAAGCGCCTTTCTGAATCTTTTATAATGCGCACCGCCAAGGAGTGGAATGCCTTACCTGCGTCAGTATTTCCGAGTACTTACAACCCGGATTCCTTTAAAGTACGAGTGAATAGGCATCTTCTGGGTAAGCTCGCTACATCTACGGCCCCATCTTCGTCCTGAGGACTGGATTGAGGTCAAGAGCAAACCCATAGTTAATAAAAAAAAAAAAAAATAAAAATAAAAAAAAAAAACTGTTATCGGTAGCTACCGAATAAGAAACCAGTCTTAGAAAAATGTAGGACTTAAAGTAAATTGCATTTCAAAAAATGCAATGTAATTTTGAGGGACGGTAACGCAGTGGTTATTTTGCTGAAAAAACATAAATAAAAGTAAGAAGTAGCAAGAAAACATCGCTGCAAATGTCTTTAATGATTGCTATAAACAATGATGAACAAAAATCAGCATAGAACGGTAAAAAAAGACTTATAGAATTTATACAATTAAAGAAATTAACATTTTATCCGAATTGTACCCTGAATAAAATAATGGCCCACAAAACATGTGCAAAGCATAAAGATATTATACCTTACGGAATAGAGTAAGTGACATGAGTTGTCAAATGAAACCGTTTTTGGACGTTTTTTGGAGTCCTCGGCAGGGTAAAAATTCGATTTCTGTGTATAATTCTCAATCTAACGTGGAATCGTGAATAATTTAATGAAACAGTGTTAGTATATTTCACAAAATTATCTACGATTTCACTTTAGGTTCACGATTATTCACAGAAACCGAATTTTTACCAGGACTCCAAATCCCCAAAAACGGTTCTATTGCCTCACGTCACGTATCTCTTTCTACTATACAGGCATGCCGCTAGGTACATCTCGCTCTCTCAGCTGTCACGGTCTCTCTTACGTAGTATAATACCTTTATGGTGCAAAGTAAGCTAAGTAAAAGCTGTGTATCAAGTGAGGCAAACTCGAAATTTTTAGGACTATATCTTAGCTGTGGTCAGACCGGGATTATGTGTATTTACAGGAATTAAAAGAGAAACTTAGAACAAATTAATAGAATCGCAAATCATTGTTCTTATTTTTAGACAGACAGAGCTCAATCAATATCTGTATCTAATCTAAACTATTATAAAACTGTAACAGAAATGTGTCTGTACATTGAAGATATTTACAAAAAAAAAAATTACGACATGGTTTTTACCTGTCCCTGATTTCAAATCACAAATTTTTGGATTTTTTGTCTGTCTGTTTGTTTGTATGTTTGTTTGTTTGTTTGTTTGGTTGTTTGTTCGAGTATCACGCAAAAACTACTGAACCGATTTTGATGAAACTTTTTTGTTTGATAGCTTATCATCTGACTTAAAATCTGGTATATAATTTATGCGGACGAAGTCGCGGGTAAAAGCTCGGTTTTCCTGAATTTGCCACCCATAGTAAAGTGTGGCCCCCTCCCCCCCCTTTCTCAACTGACAGCTGTCCCAGTATGCACTATAGAAGTGTATCCAAAATTAAATAAGTGTTATATTAATTTTTCAGTGCGATGATAAAAGAGTATCGAGGAATCACGGAGAGCTGCAAGTTACTCATGATTCTGTTACTGTTAAGGCGGTAAGAAAAATAATGTTTTGTCATATCTAAAAAAAATTAAAGTGGGGAAGCTCATCAGTCAAGTGTGGTGTCGGCAAGACAGCTGGTATTTGTATCAATGTTTCTGACTACCCTGAAAGGGATTATTTTCTTATGTTTGCAATAGCAATAGCTTGGGTAAAAATTGCATTGATTCCATTGTAACATTTCATCATTCCATCTTATGTATACATGCATTTTAAGGCAATAAAGAACTGAACTGAACTTATGTTTATGTAACACTATTTCCATGATTTTTGTATGAGGTGGCTAAGGAGATAAGGTATCTTTTGCAGTGTTTTTGTTGGTGAAAGGCTACTAAATAAATACCTAAGCATTGCGTTACATGAGGTAGTTACATGGGTCTTAAAATATATTTTAGTATAGCTCATGCACCCTGAGAGGGCAATGCAAAATTAAAACAAACGTTAGAGACGTTAATAAAACAAACAGTTACAAAATCATTAAAAAACAAATCAAACTATTTCAATTTAGGTTATAAACAAAGACTTTCAATATTATACTAGCATTATATTAAATCTCTTTGGTTATAAATACAAAATACATACCTATAATATATTCACAGACTATTATATATATTATCAAATTTGATAGATTTAAAATAAACATGCTTATTTAAGGTGGTTTCAGTCCATACAAACGTTTGACGCACAATACGCGTAAACGAAATTAATAAAAGTAATATTTTATATATGGAAAAATAGTTTAGAAAATCTAGATATCGCGTATCATATAATATTTGCAATTTATAATATAATTACGAAGATATAAAGCTTTGAAAAATTTGTATGAAAAATTTCAAAGCTTTATATCTTCGTAATTATACTATAAATTGCAAATGTTATTTGATACGCGACATCTAGATTTTCTAAACTATTTTTCCATATATACAAAGTCACTTATATTAATACCGTCTACGCGTATTGTGCGTCAAAGTTTTGTATAAAATTGACCCCTCTGCAACCACCTTAATGGAAATAACGTTTTTTTTACTCTATATTTTTATAACCCGTCGAGCCTATAAAAAAGCCTTAAGTTAAAAAAAACCTTTTTTTTTAAATAAGCTATAATTTAGCCTTTAGCCTTAGCCTACTTTTTCGAACCGTACGGTTCGACTGGAGCTCGCCTGGTTAATGTGACTTTTATGTACATGTCAGTCCCATTGTACCTTATGTCTAGATTTTACCTACTCTAACTTTGTTAAACTAATTTATTTAACAAGACACTGATGAGTTTGCAATGTTATCTATTTTCAGTTACACGAAAACCCATGCTTCTACATAAAGAAAGGTACGGAACAGACCAAGATATTAAAACGTGACTGTACCGCTGATCTCGGAAACGGTGACAGATTCGGCCTTCTACCAGACTTGTACTGGTACGAAATACTACTCGTTACCTCCACTGATATACCCCGAGAACCTGAAGTTAGAGATAGTCATGAAACTGTTGTAGAAGAAACTACTTTACTTAACGACAGTTCAACACAAAATGCCTTAGATGAGGAAAATGGGAATGTGGGAGTGACAGAGTCTCCATCTTTGGTTCAAAGACCTGAATCACCTTCGCTTACACCAAGAGATTATCCTGTAAATCGTGAGTATTGCCAGAATTTTACTCCAACTAAATGTCATAATTATTACATATGAAAAGGCAGATTTTTAAACTTAAATAAAACCTAGGATAATGGCCCTATTGCTTTGGTGTCGTACTAATAAATGCTGAGACAGACAACACTTAACATTTTGGACATCACATCATGTCAACATTTGTTTATCGATTTTCTTATATTTTTAACTGCAATTATTTTATACAGCATGTAAACATCAATGCGTTACATACTTTAGGAGGTGCTTCAGATCATCAAATTGAACAACTTTCACTAGGATTGGGAACCAAATCGCAAAAAATGTTGTAGTCCATATTATCGAGAACGGTTTGTCCCAAATGTATGGAACACACATTTTTATTTTTCTATTTCAATGTTGCCCCCATATTAAAAGTTGGTCAGTTTGATGGTCTGAGGCACCTCCTTGCATATAAATTCACACCCCTTTCAACTTTGTTCTCCAGCACCAGTAACAGATCAACCTCTGACTCAAGAATACAGAAGCGATCAAACAGACCAGCCAGAAGAGAAGAGAAAGTCACCAACTAAAAGGCCTCACAGTCCACAAGACGCCGTAGACGTTAAACGAGTGAAGACAGAACCAGTAGAGGTTAAACAGGAACCACCGGGGGATGTAAAGCAGGAGCCACGAGTGGATGTTAAGCAGGAACCACCGGTGGATGTTAAACAGGAACCTGACGCGGCGCTCGGACCCAGCGGAGACCAGGCGGTAAGATGCATCATGATATCCTGTCACTCCCTCATTGGGGGCTAGCCTAATCTTTACTTATCCCAAGTGCCCTTTTGTAAAAGGTCTTTGTCCTGCACTGGGATCTTGTTCATAACCATCTCAGCCGATGGACATCCGCTGCTGGACATAGGCCACCCTTGAGGATCGCCGGGGACGATGATTAGTGCATTCTTCTTGAGATTCATTATCTTCATCATCATTCAGAAGCCTGCCTGGTCTGCTTGATCGCTGCTTCTGTATTCTTGGGTTGGAGATTGATCTCTCGCGAGAACTTCCTAGGAAAATTACTACTATACAGCTCACGACACAGCGAGAACAATGAAGGGCGTCCAAACTCTCGTTCCCAGCCTTTCTCGTTTGTTCTCAGCGAGAATGTAGTGCAGGATGGGCCTGTCCCGACCACTTCCCTTCCATTGTAATGTGGATAAAGCTTGAGTACAACCTGCTCACGTTATCTGTGCATCTGGCGTCGATGACGTTATATCAGCGCTCTGGTTCGGCGTGAAACCGTGTGTGTACTTTACCGAGACGCGCATCTGCAATAAAGATGCTAACAGTACTGAGGCGATTATTAAGTACGCGATGGGGGATGCTCATAGCTCAGAAAATTAGCAAGCAGAAGTGGCAATGGGCTGGTCATATCTGCCGAAGAACTGACAACCGGTGGGGTGTCAGAGTTCTAGAGTGGAGACCGCGAATTGGTAGGCGTAGTGTGGGACGCCCGCTGGAGAGACGACCTAAAAAAGGTAGCGGCGAGCGACTGGATGAGGAAGGCCGAGGACAGACTTTTGTGGCGCGCCTTGGGAGAGGCCTATCTTCAGCAGTGGACTATGATGGTGGGGGATGCAAAAGGGGCTTCGCGTTCAAGCGAGGTGCAGAGATAATGGGACCGGATTGTAACCAATTCATTCCTAGAGTCGTTATGATATTTTGCCGACTTTTATTACGATTCTGTCGAGACAATTAATCATAATTTAATTTCTGTTTCGTTCCAGGGTTCATCAAGTGCAGACAAAGATGGTAAACCGGCCGCGCCGGCGCCTACGCTCGGCCGCGAGCGATGTATGTACGGAGCTAACTGCTATAGGTAATATTTTATATATCTACATGTATCTGTAATGTCATGAATTTTTCAGTGTGTTTTTAGGTTTTTTGACCGTAATGTATACAGCACGTTGCGTTGGTCTGATGACATTGTGAAGGTGAGAGTTTGCGTTGGATCAGACCAGGCCTATGACATCTTTAGTGCCGGTTTTTCCGTTGTGGCGCTGAAGTCACATTTTCCCTCATGACATGAATCGTCCTCATTGGACGATGATACAACGCCATATTGAACTTACAACAACAGCAGCCTCATGGCGTGTTGTTGCGTCAGAAGCTTATATCTTGTGATTTTCCTGGTATTTTCGCTTGAGGTGAGAATCCTTGAGAAGCCCCAATTCTTCTCCGTCGTATGACATAATAATATCGTTGAATAGTTTGTTCCTTGGTCAAATATCCCTATTTTTGCATCCTGCAGGTCTAGTATGATTTCTCTACACGCGCGCGACGCGCCTTCGCTGCATACAAAATAACCTGTTCCTGCGCTTTTCGGAGAACGAAAGTCGCGCTTGCCGCGACTTGTAGTATGACAAAAAGCCGAGTCGCGCCCAAGTGGAGAAATCATGCTAGAGGGTCTGGAATCAGTGTATACATACCTATAACTAAAAGTTCTATACACATTAGCTTGACGACAGAACGCCAGAACGGAAATGATGGAACTAAGTGCAAATTTCACTGTCGCATCTGTAGCTTGCTACATATCAGTAATCTGTGGATCAGACTAGCACACGACCGTGGGGAATGGAGCAATAAAAGTGAGGCCTATGCCCAGCGGTGGGTTGATTTGATTGAATGTATTCATAGATGGCTTAAAAATTAATTAAAATTTCAATTTTGCACCAGATTGCATTTATTTAATTTATTTTTAAACATTGGTATTGTATGCCTAAAAATTTTCTCGTATAGGTGTGCGATTTTTGAAACTCATTCATTGATCTCAGAAGTTGAAAATGTGTATATTACTATAGAGATATGCATCTTTCTACCGCTGATTTGACGTTAAAAATCGTACTAAAGGAGAGCGATTTTCAAAAGTCAAACCAGCATTAGAAAGATGCATATCTCCATACATTTTCAACTGAGATTATGCATATTTCTATTGCTGTTTTGAACGTGTCTTTCAAAAATCGCACTCCTGTCTGCTTATTCACGAAACCACCTTTATGTACCAGTTCCAAGAATAAAACAATTGTCATTCGTGCGATATTCCGTGCGTAACAGAAGGAACCCACAACACAAGGCTGCGTTCAGTCACCCGGCGGACGGTGACTGGGGGTCGGGGCCGCGCGGCGTGTGTCCGTGGGGCGCGGCGTGCGCGCGGCGCGACGCGCGGCACTGGCGCGACCACCACCACCCCCCCGGCGCGCGGCAGCCGCAGCGCCCTGACCACAGACCAGGTAGCGAGCCTCTAGCTTCCCTCTGACATCACCATTAACCTATGTGAGTTGAGACGCGCGGCACTGGCGCGACCACGACCACCCCCCCGGCGCGCGGCAGCCGCAGCGCCCTGACCACAGACCAGGTAGCGAGCCTCTAGCTTCCCTCTGACATCACCATTAACCTATGTGAGTTGAGACGCGCGGCACTGGCGCGACCACCACCACCCCCCCGGCGCGCGGCAGCCGCAGCGCCCTGACCACAGACCAGGTAGCGAGCCTCTAGCTTCCCTCTGACATCACCATTAACCTATGTGAGTTGAGACGCGCGGCACTGGCGCGACCACCACCACCCCCCCGGCGCGCGGCAGCCGCAGCGCCCTGACCACAGACCAGGTAGCGAGCCTCTAGCTTCCCTCTGACATCACCATTAACCTATGTGAGTTGAGACGCGCGGCACTGGCGCGACCACCACCACCCCCCCGGCGCGCGGCAGCCGCAGCGCCCTGACCACAGACCAGGTAGCGAGCCTCTAGCTTCCCTCTGACATCACCATTAACCTATGTGAGTTGAGACGCGCGGCACTGGCGCGACCACCACCACCCCCCCGGCGCGCGGCAGCCGCAGCGCCCTGACCACAGACCAGGTAGCGAGCCTCTAGCTTCCCTCTGACATCACCATTAACCTATGTGAGTTGAGACGCGCGGCACTGGCGCGACCACCACCACCCCCCCGGCGCGCGGCAGCCGCAGCGCCCTGACCACAGACCAGGTAGCGAGCCTCTAGCTTCCCTCTGACATCACCATTAACCTATGTGAGTTGAGACGCGCGGCACTGGCGCGACCACCACCACCCCCCCGGCGCGCGGCAGCCGCAGCGCCCTGACCACAGACCAGGTAGCGAGCCTCTAGCTTCCCTCTGACATCACCATTAACCTATGTGAGTTGAGACGCGCGGCACTGGCGCGACCACCACCACCCCCCCGGCGCGCGGCAGCCGCAGCGCCCTGACCACAGACCAGGTAGCGAGCCTCTAGCTTCCCTCTGACATCACCATTAACCTATGTGAGTTGAGACGCGCGGCACTGGCGCGACCACCACCACCCCCCCGGCGCGCGGCAGCCGCAGCGCCCTGACCACAGACCAGGTAGCGAGCCTCTAGCTTCCCTCTGACATCACCATTAACCTATGTGAGTTGAGACGCGCGGCACTGGCGCGACCACCACCACCCCCCCGGCGCGCGGCAGCCGCAGCGCCCTGACCACAGACCAGGTAGCGAGCCTCTAGCTTCCCTCTGACATCACCATTAACCTATGTGAGTTGAGACGCGCGGCACTGGCGCGACCACGACCACCCCCCCGGCGCGCGGCAGCCGCAGCGCCCTGACCACAGACCAGGTAGCGAGCCTCTAGCTTCCCTCTGACATCACCATTAACCTATGTGAGTTGAGACGCGCGGCACTGGCGCGACCACCACCACCCCCCCGGCGCGCGGCAGCCGCAGCGCCCTGACCACAGACCAGGTAGCGAGCCTCTAGCTTCCCTCTGACATCACCATTAACCTATGTGAGTTGAGACGCGCGGCACTGGCGCGACCACCACCACCCCCCCGGCGCGCGGCAGCCGCAGCGCCCTGACCACAGACCAGGTAGCGAGCCTCTAGCTTCCCTCTGACATCACCATTAACCTATGTGAGTTGAGACGCGCGGCACTGGCGCGACCACGACCACCCCCCCGGCGCGCGGCAGCCGCAGCGCCCTGACCACAGACCAGGTAGCGAGCCTCTAGCTTCCCTCTGACATCACCATTAACCTATGTGAGTTGAGACGCGCGGCACTGGCGCGACCACCACCACCCCCCCGGCGCGCGGCAGCCGCAGCGCCCTGACCACAGACCAGGTAGCGAGCCTCTAGCTTCCCTCTGACATCACCATTAACCTATGTGAGTTGAGACGCGCGGCACTGGCGCGACCACGACCACCCCCCCGGCGCGCGGCAGCCGCAGCGCCCTGACCACAGACCAGGTAGCGAGCCTCTAGCTTCCCTCTGACATCACCATTAACCTATGTGAGTTGAGACGCGCGGCACTGGCGCGACCACCACCACCCCCCCGGCGCGCGGCAGCCGCAGCGCCCTGACCACAGACCAGGTAGCGAGCCTCTAGCTTCCCTCTGACATCACCATTAACCTATGTGAGTTGAGACGCGCGGCACTGGCGCGACCACGACCACCCCCCCGGCGCGCGGCAGCCGCAGCGCCCTGACCACAGACCAGGTAGCGAGCCTCTAGCTTCCCTCTGACATCACCATTAACCTATGTGAGTTGAGACGCGCGGCACTGGCGCGACCACCACCACCCCCCCGGCGCGCGGCAGCCGCAGCGCCCTGACCACAGACCAGGTAGCGAGCCTCTAGCTTCCCTCTGACATCACCATTAACCTATGTGAGTTGAGACGCGCGGCACTGGCGCGACCACGACCACCCCCCCGGCGCGCGGCAGCCGCAGCGCCCTGACCACAGACCAGGTAGCGAGCCTCTAGCTTCCCTCTGACATCACCATTAACCTATGTGAGTTGAGACGCGCGGCACTGGCGCGACCACCACCACCCCCCCGGCGCGCGGCAGCCGCAGCGCCCTGACCACAGACCAGGTAGCGAGCCTCTAGCTTCCCTCTGACATCACCATTAACCTATGTGAGTTGAGACGCGCGGCACTGGCGCGACCACCACCACCCCCCCGGCGCGCGGCAGCCGCAGCGCCCTGACCACAGACCAGGTAGCGAGCCTCTAGCTTCCCTCTGACATCACCATTAACCTATGTGAGTTGAGACGCGCGGCACTGGCGCGACCACCACCACCCCCCCGGCGCGCGGCAGCCGCAGCGCCCTGACCACAGACCAGGTAGCGAGCCTCTAGCTTCCCTCTGACATCACCATTAACCTATGTGAGTTGAGACGCGCGGCACTGGCGCGACCACCACCACCCCCCCGGCGCGCGGCAGCCGCAGCGCCCTGACCACAGACCAGGTAGCGAGCCTCTAGCTTCCCTCTGACATCACCATTAACCTATGTGAGTTGAGACGCGCGGCACTGGCGCGACCACGACCACCCCCCCGGCGCGCGGCAGCCGCAGCGCCCTGACCACAGACCAGGTAGCGAGCCTCTAGCTTCCCTCTGACATCACCATTAACCTATGTGAGTTGAGACGCGCGGCACTGGCGCGACCACGACCACCCCCCCGGCGCGCGGCAGCCGCAGCGCCCTGACCACAGACCAGGTAGCGAGCCTCTAGCTTCCCTCTGACATCACCATTAACCTATGTGAGTTGAGACGCGCGGCACTGGCGCGACCACGACCACCCCCCCGGCGCGCGGCAGCCGCAGCGCCCTGACCACAGACCAGGTAGCGAGCCTCTAGCTTCCCTCTGACATCACCATTAACCTATGTGAGTTGAGACGCGCGGCACTGGCGCGACCACGACCACCCCCCCGGCGCGCGGCAGCCGCAGCGCCCTGACCACAGACCAGGTAGCGAGCCTCTAGCTTCCCTCTGACATCACCATTAACCTATGTGAGTTGAGACGCGCGGCACTGGCGCGACCACGACCACCCCCCCGGCGCGCGGCAGCCGCACCCTGACCACAGACCAGGTAGCGAGCCTCTAGCTTCCCTCTGACATCACCATTAACCTATGTGAGTTGAGACGCGCGGCACTGGCGCGACCACGACCACCCCCCCGGCGCGCGGCAGCCGCACCCTGACCACAGACCAGGTAGCGAGCCTCTAGCTTCCCTCTGACATCACCATTAACCTATGTGAGTTGAGACGCGCGGCACTGGCGCGACCACGACCACCCCCCCGGCGCGCGGCAGCCGCAGCGCCCTGACCACAGACCAGGTAGCGAGCCTCTAGCTTCCCTCTGACATCACCATTAACCTATGTGAGTTGAGACGCGCGGCACTGGCGCGACCACGACCACCCCCCCGGCGCGCGGCAGCCGCAGCGCCCTGACCACAGACCAGGTAGCGAGCCTCTAGCTTCCCTCTGACATCACCATTAACCTATGTGAGTTGAGACGCGCGGCACTGGCGCGACCACGACCACCCCCCCGGCGCGCGGCAGCCGCAGCGCCCTGACCACAGACCAGGTAGCGAGCCTCTAGCTTCCCTCTGACATCACCATTAACCTATGTGAGTTGAGACGCGCGGCACTGGCGCGACCACGACCACCCCCCCGGCGCGCGGCAGCCGCAGCGCCCTGACCACAGACCAGGTAGCGAGCCTCTAGCTTCCCTCTGACATCACCATTAACCTATGTGAGTTGAGACGCGCGGCACTGGCGCGACCACGACCACCCCCCCGGCGCGCGGCAGCCGCAGCGCCCTGACCACAGACCAGGTAGCGAGCCTCTAGCTTCCCTCTGACATCACCATTAACCTATGTGAGTTGAGACGCGCGGCACTGGCGCGACCACGACCACCCCCCCGGCGCGCGGCAGCCGCAGCGCCCTGACCACAGACCAGGTAGCGAGCCTCTAGCTTCCCTCTGACATCACCATTAACCTATGTGAGTTGAGACGCGCGGCACTGGCGCGACCACGACCACCCCCCCGGCGCGCGGCAGCCGCAGCGCCCTGACCACAGACCAGGTAGCGAGCCTCTAGCTTCCCTCTGACATCACCATTAACCTATGTGAGTTGAGACGCGCGGCACTGGCGCGACCACGACCACCCCCCCGGCGCGCGGCAGCCGCAGCGCCCTGACCACAGACCAGGTAGCGAGCCTCTAGCTTCCCTCTGACATCACCATTAACCTATGTGAGTTGAGACGCGCGGCACTGGCGCGACCACGACCACCCCCCCGGCGCGCGGCAGCCGCACCCTGACCACAGACCAGGTAGCGAGCCTCTAGCTTCCCTCTGACATCACCATTAACCTATGTGAGTTGAGACGCGCGGCACTGGCGCGACCACGACCACCCCCCCGGCGCGCGGCAGCCGCACCCTGACCACAGACCAGGTAGCGAGCCTCTAGCTTCCCTCTGACATCACCATTAACCTATGTGAGTTGAGACGCGCGGCACTGGCGCGACCACGACCACCCCCCCGGCGCGCGGCAGCCGCAGCGCCCTGACCACAGACCAGGTAGCGAGCCTCTAGCTTCCCTCTGACATCACCATTAACCTATGTGAGTTGAGACGCGCGGCACTGGCGCGACCACGACCACCCCCCCGGCGCGCGGCAGCCGCAGCGCCCTGACCACAGACCAGGTAGCGAGCCTCTAGCTTCCCTCTGACATCACCATTAACCTATGTGAGTTGAGACGCGCGGCACTGGCGCGACCACGACCACCCCCCCGGCGCGCGGCAGCCGCGCCCTGACCACAGACCAGGTAGCGAGCCTCTAGCTTCCCTCTGACATCACCATTAACCTATGTGAGTTGAGACGCGCGGCACTGGCGCGACCACGACCACCCCCCCGGCGCGCGGCAGCCGCGCCCTGACCACAGACCAGGTAGCGAGCCTCTAGCTTCCCTCTGACATCACCATTAACCTATGTGAGTTGAGACGCGCGGCACTGGCGCGACCACGACCACCCCCCCGGCGCGCGGCAGCCGCGCCCTGACCACAGACCAGGTAGCGAGCCTCTAGCTTCCCTCTGACATCACCATTAACCTATGTGAGTTGAGACGCGCGGCACTGGCGCGACCACGACCACCCCCCCGGCGCGCGGCAGCCGCGCCCTGACCACAGACCAGGTAGCGAGCCTCTAGCTTCCCTCTGACATCACCATTAACCTATGTGAGTTGAGACGCGCGGCACTGGCGCGACCACGACCACCCCCCCGGCGCGCGGCAGCCGCACCCTGACCACAGACCAGGTAGCGAGCCTCTAGCTTCCCTCTGACATCACCATTAACCTATGTGAGTTGAGACGCGCGGCACTGGCGCGACCACGACCACCCCCCCGGCGCGCGGCAGCCGCACCCTGACCACAGACCAGGTAGCGAGCCTCTAGCTTCCCTCTGACATCACCATTAACCTATGTGAGTTGAGACGCGCGGCACTGGCGCGACCACGACCACCCCCCCGGCGCGCGGCAGCCGCACCCTGACCACAGACCAGGTAGCGAGCCTCTAGCTTCCCTCTGACATCACCATTAACCTATGTGAGTTGAGACGCGCGGCACTGGCGCGACCACGACCACCCCCCCGGCGCGCGGCAGCCGCAGCGCCCTGACCACAGACCAGGTAGCGAGTCTCTAGCCATACTAATAAATTGCTTTGCTCCAGGTGTACCCAATATCAAACTGTACAAAAACATGTATAGTCATTCCTTACAGTCGCACACAGATTGCCATAAGAGTGACAGAGCTAGATTAGACGTTAATCTGTTAGGTCTGTTAAACAAATGTCACCACTTTTTAAGCAAATTCAAGCAAAATTCGTTCTTAACGTAAGGAAATAGCTGAGTCTTCCAGCTGGAGGTCTGGTGACAAAATGATTCAAGACGGTTCCGTTTACTATTGACATTTCACTTATTCTAATCTAATGGGCGGTTGTCATAAGTGTGAATGGATATCAAGTAGCATTTCTATGTCTTGCTTTATATTATTTATCTACCCCTATATTTTATCTTTGCTGTGCCCTCCTAACAGTTGTACGTTCTTCACAATGTTGTACTATTATAAGATTACACCACCTGTTGCATATACCATTGTGAAACGCAATAAAGCATTGAGTATTGAGCCTAGCTTCCTTCTGACATCATCATTAACCTATGTGAGTTCCACTGCAGGGCACAGCCATACCCTCAGGGAGAGTGTATGGGCATTAGTCCACCACGCGTGCCCAGTGTGGTAGACTTCACATACGCATCAGAATTTCTTCTTCAGCGAATGCAGATTTTCTCACAATGTTTTCCTTCAACATTTGAGAGTAGTCGGTATTACATACATCTAAACTAAACTATTATAAAACTGTAACAGAAGTGTGTCTGTACATTGAATATATTTACAAAAAAGATTACGATATGGTTTTTAGGTGTCCCTGATTCCAAATCACCAATTTTTGAATTTTTTGTCTGTTTATTTGATCAAGTATCACGCAAAAACTACTGAACCGATTTTGATGAAACTTTTTTGTTTGATAGCTTATGACCTGACTTAAAATCTGGTATATAATTTATGCGGACCAAGTCGCAGGTAAATGCTCGTAACTTATAAAAACTCATGGCATGTCGTCTTTGCTAATTTGAACCCAGACCCTCAAGATTGACCATACCTCCGCAACACGCCACCGACATAAAAGCGACCATCAATAGGGTCTCTTGTGGTGCAATCCCCTATCAAAGTTTGGCTATCAGTCTATTAGGTCTATTCGAACCCTGGAGACTGCAATCCTGAATAGTTAGGTAGTGTTCATATCGAACCATTCACACAGGTTCTTTGGTCCTTTATAGCCAGGAAATCCTTCTTATATCAGACATTTGTCTCTCTAAAATTTTCCCCTGCATTATAAGTACTTTGATTGGACGAAAACACAGCATCGATTTGGGAGGTTGCGGGTTCAAGTCCCATCTGAGATTTAATCATTAATTTTATTAGTATAATAGATATCACAGAAAGGTGTGGTCATATTAAAAGGGGTGCTTTAGACCATCAAACTGTACAACTTTGACTATTGCAGAGCAGCTGTTCCGTGCATTTGTCCATTTACCATGGTAAATGTCACATTCTTAATTACCTATGTTAATTACACTTATTTTCAGTTCTTTTCCTAATTAATTTGTATATATTTTTCAACAGGTATGCAAGTCGTCGAAAAAAACGGAAACATATTCTACATAAACGCGCATTCGGTAAATTTTTACGACGACCCTTTCCAGGTAGAAGACTCGGATGGGGACAGCGTCGATTACGATTATGAATTCTAAATCGATTTAGCAAAGATAACCGATTTTTTTTGAAAAAGATTTACAACACATACATTATTTTATGAGATTAGTCCATGATTGGACTTAAGATTGTTATTTTATTCCATTATGAGCCTCTAAGGCCGGGTGAAAAGGAGACGCGAACTGCGTCAATGCGTTAGTTAGTGAAGTCCACTTCACGTACACCGTAATTTTAAGAGAAAAAATTGTTTTATAGTTCAAAGGAAGAAAAAGCGAAGTGACAGCGAGGATAATACGCCGGACACAAGCTTGATTGTTACCGGGAAGCGAGCTAGAAGGCAGAAGCAAAGGCTGGACGATTTGAGCGGGTCGGAGTCTGATGACCCGTATAAGACTGATGGGTCCGATGAATGGCAGCCTGATAGCAGTATGGGGACAAGTGATTATACGCAGACTCAGGATTATGATTGAGAATTAAAATGTTTGTTTTTCTTTAATGCTGTTTCTTTTATTAAGTAGACTATATCCCATTTCTTATTTAGTGGGGAGGTGAATGGAAGATTATTCCACGGTATCTAGTAATAGATACTCTTTCTTATACTGTGTTCCATGGGCTGTTGCTGTTGAAATACCTATATAAACCATAATCTCACTGTTCTTAGTTTATTTTCACACGTTTCGATCGCCGGGTACCTGGCTGCTGGTGAATGGGTAAATGGTGACCAGAAAAATAAAACACCTCGTCGCCATGTTGCGGTACCCAGTATCCAGACTTGGAGATTTTGATTGAAAAACTATGAAATATTATAGCTGTAATCAGTCCCATACAAATACCTATTCGGATTTCGGGGGGGATAAATCCACAAACTTATGTATTGTAATACATAAGTCGGTGGATAAATCCCACCTGTCCCCCCCTCTGGATACGTGCCTGCCTGGCCTGTGTCAAAATCATCGAAGAGATTAACTCAACACTTTTGTGTACTCTCAGGTGCAGAGCAGATATAAAGTACTCTTTGGCGTCTCAGCTCAAAATGTCCATTTCTCAAAATGTCCTTTTCTCAAAAAGTCCTTTTCTCAAAATGTCCTTTCTCAAAAAGTCCATTTCTCAAAAAGTCCTTTTCTCAAAAAGTCCTTTTCTCAAAAAGTCCTTTTCTCATAAAGTCCTTTTCTTAAAAAGTCCTTTTCTCAAAAATGACCTTTTGTCACGTGTACCAGGGGGGTCTTACAGAAATAAAAGAAAAGGTAAATTATCACATTATTTTAATCATGTATTTTTCTAAATACCTAAATCCGCTTATTCAACTTATAACAAAAAAATACAAAATAAATCAACAAAACATAACCATAGGTTTCTTTTTTAGAAAAACGAACATTTATAACGAACATATTTTTTATAATACAGTAGTCATAATGAACTTATACAGGGTGTTAGGGTAAACAGTTGCATTACTTTAAGGGGTGATTGTACCCATGATACTGAACAACTTTCTCAAAGAAACGTTAGGAAATTCGTAAAAAATTTTTTGGATTTCCCATACTAAATGCAATCAGCTGATCGAACTTTTGTGTGAAAACTCGTAATTTCTTTTTGCGAATTTCCTATAGGTTTCGTAGGGAAAGTTGTTCAGTATCATGGTTACGAACACCCCTTAAAGTGATGCAACTGTTTACCCTAACACCCTGTATAATTAATTGAATCAGGCGTTACTTTGCGGAAATCCATGACTAATATGTATATGACACAATCGTGTCATATACCCTGTATAACACAAAAATACACCATTGTCATTTCTTAACGCTTAAACAAAGAAATGCGTAAATAATTATATTATTCATCAAAATCGGTTTAGTACTTTTTCGGTTTTTTACTCTAGAAGGTTGGCATCAAAGATTGAACGGTCGTATTCCAAAAAGACCAAATTTGTATCTCTTTTTGTATAAATTAAGAAAAGAGAGCAAACACTGGGACCGCCACATTCAAAATTCCTTGTTCAACAACATGAGGAGTAAGAGAAGAATTAGAGACATCGTGTTTGACCGAAGATATAATAAATATTTGGAACATTTAGAGAAGAATGAGTTGACGTTGCTACAGTTTTTTAGAAAAATAATATATTTACGCCTTTCTTTGTTTAAGCGTTAAGAAATGACAATGGTGTATTTTTGTGTTATACAGGGTATATGACACGATTGTGTCATATACATATTAGTCATGGATTTCCGCAAAGTAACGCCTGATTCAATTAATTATACAGGGTGTTAGGGTAAACAGTTGCATCACTTTAAGGGGTGTTCGTAACCATGATACTGAACAACTTTCCCTACGAAACCTATAGGAAATTCGCAAAAAGAAATTACGAGTTTTCACACAAAAGTTCGATCAGCTGATTGCATTTAGTATGGGAAATCCAAAAAATTTTTTACGAATTTCCTAACGTTTCTTTGAGAAAGTTGTTCAGTATCATGGGTACAATCACCCCTTAAAGTAATGCAACTGTTTACCCTAACACCCTGTATAAGTTCATTATGACTACTGTATTATAAAAAATATGTTCGTTATAAATGTTCGTTTTTCTAAAAAAGAAACCTATGGTTATGTTTTGTTGATTTATTTTGTATTTTTTTGTTATAAGTTGAATAAGCGGATTTAGGTATTTAGAAAAATACATGATTAAAATAATGTGATAATTTACCTTTTCTTTTATTTCTGTAAGACCCCCCTGGTACACGTGACAAAAGGTCATTTTTGAGAAAAGGACTTTTTAAGAAAAGGACTTTATGAGAAAAGGACTTTTTGAGAAAAGGACTTTTTGAGAAAAGGACTTTTTGAGAAATGGACTTTTTGAGAAAGGACATTTTGAGAAAAGGACTTTTTGAGAAAAGGACATTTTGAGAAATGGACATTTTGAGCTGAGACGCTCTTTGGAGCAGATGACTGACTTGCTGTGTGCTTCCTAGAGTTCAATATGTATAGTTGTATTTTTGTCTATATGAATAAACTAGCTGTTGCCCGCGACTCTGTCTGCGTAGAACTTTAAAAAGTATCCTGTGTTAATCCAGAACATATTCTATCTGTGTGCCAAATTTCATCCAAATCCATTCAGTAGTTTTTACGTGAAAGAGTAACAAACATCCATCCATACTTACAAACTTTCGCGTTTATAATATTAGTAGGATAGTAGGAAGTAGCATGCTCGATCGGCGATCGGCAAAAAAAAAATCTTTGCTCAAATGAAACAACAAATATGTTAACACGTCTATATTAAGTAGTTAATTCAGTAGTATCCCTCGTCGGAGTGGTGCTGGTGCTGGTGCTGGTCCCACTCGTGGTGGGCGGAGGGCAGCAGCAGCGTGGGCGGCGCCTCCCCCCCGCGCACGCGCAGCGCGTACACCGCCGCCTCCACCTTGGACACGTTGGCGCGCGTAGTCGACATCTTGCGCGCCAGCTCCTTGCCTATACCGAATAGATGAGACGTGTTCATTATTTTGATCTAGGAATCACAGGGTCACGTAGTTCACGTTAAGTAATATATTTTTCTCAAACATGCTTGGAAATGTGAGCATTATTTTGACAACCTTCTTCGAGATAAATCGAAATTGCTGTACTGGCCAAATACATCCGCGCAGCGGCCGGCAATGTTGTATGAAAATCCATATCTGTCGTGTTTAGCGGCCAAATAAATAACATAGTAAACTCATATCTGTCGTGTAATTTAAAAATGGAACGATCTTTTATTCCGAAACATGGCGACCAAGGAGGTAACTCATCAAAGGTTTTATTTAAATTTCGAACTGAAGTGCGATTTTTGAAAATCATATGAGTGACTTGGCAGTAGAAAGATGCAAAATCTCCATAGTAATTTTGACATTTTCTACTGCCAAGTCGCTCGTATGATTTTCAAAAATCGCACTGCTGGCTTGCAAATAGAATGAAAGTCTATATTGAAAAAAAAAACAAATTGTTGTTCGTTGGGCTGCGTTCAACCTACACCCCCTACACCCGTTGTGCACCCCGAGTGCAACTTTCGCACTAACCAAAGAGAATATAATCACTACGTTTTAGCACTAACGCCGTTCAGAAGTGCGATTTTTGAAAATCATACGAGCGACTTGGCAGTAGAAAGATGCATAATCTCCATAGTAATTTTGACATTTTCTGCTGCCAAGTCGCTCGTATGATTTTCAAAAATCGCACTACAGAGCCTCGGTGAAAAAACGCTCTTTGCAACTCGGTTGTCACAACTCAACCGTTCCGAACCTCTGACGGGTTGCAACTTTTAACCGTCTAATCACAGACTATTATATGTAACGTAGGGATGGGTAATATCGAATTTTCACAATATCAAATCGAAACCATATATTGATATTGAATATCTGATTCTGAAACTATATATTGGATATCGGTCGATATCCAGTAACGCTGTATTAGTTGGTATTAGTATACCTTTAAGATTTAATATCGTACGAATCCAATATAACTATTGCTGTTTCACTCTCTCGCACGCTGTGGGTAACACCCTTTCACTCGGTTTTCCTCGGTTCAGTTCGGCATAGTTTTTTATGTATTATTGGATAAAGATGGGTAAGTTCGCATTGGAAAACATCGCATTATTAGCACTATTACCACTAGGGGGAGCTACATTGGTGATGGCTCTATGGACGAAATCTCCGCTATTGACCACATAGTACTACACTATTATTACTAGATGGCGGGTGTTGTATATAGAAAATCAACGGTCTATAATTTGTTTTAAGATAACACAGTATGCAGTTCGGTTCGGTAGATAGCTGCTAGCCCGTAAAGCGATGCGATACGGTTTGATATCCTATATCTGTAAATCTCGGATATCTTGATATCGAGGCGAATCGAATTTGTGCGCCAATATAGTGTTTCACCAAATATATAGTTTCAGTACGCATCGATATCTGATTTTTAGATATTCATGTGATATACGTTTCAATAACTATATACGATATATATCGCCCATTCCTACTATGCGTCTAATTCGATGGTTGAAAAACACTGACGTTTGTATTATTTGTGGTCACTTGACTTTTCGCTCGTTTTGAATTAAAAGTTTGTTTCCCAAATTATTTTTTGATCCGCTAACATGGAAGAAGAGTTTTTTATTGTATTTGGAAATGATGGAAGCCCTGGAAGCCCATTTTACCGTCAATGTCAAAATTTGAGGTTATAAAACAACCGTGATTGTTCCGTACCTTATGGCGAGTTGAAAAAACGCTCAGTGTATACATACCTATAACTACAAGTTCTATACACATTAGTTGGGCTGACCTACCAAATGGCTGTGTTCAATAATAATTAACCTGCACTTCGGTTGTGGATTCGAAGCCGGAAAGCCACCGTGGTATGGCTAACTGAAAAAGAGCTAGAATAGTCGTAAAAAGAAGCTAAGGAGCTAAACGTTTTTTTTAGAGCTGATACATGATAAATAGAGCCAAATCTAGCTCTAAAAGAGCTGAATTGGCAACACTGGTCATGTCAAGTTGTTGTTGTTCAAATTAGGTAGGTACCTCAAATAGCAGGCAATGACAGAGCCATACAGACTTCAAATACCTGCTTGCTACCAACTCGCTACCGCTAGGTATCTATCTCGTGTTGGCGTTCGCTAGACCCGCGATGCGCGAGTGCGATTTTTAAACATCACCGGTGATAGTGCCTGCTTAAGGAAAGTGTGTCTGCATGGGTAGCATGGTGGTAGCATGCCAACCCGCGATAGCCATGATACGGCTATATCACGTCTTTTAACCGTTTATATTCCGAAGCCTCGTCGCTTCTTCTCTACGCGAATAAAATAGTGGCTTGAACTTCTATTGTTCTTGAGCAGCATGGGTAGCATGTCAACCCCCATTTTCGTTCGCGCGCAAACGAACGAGATAAAAGACGTAATAGAGCCGTATCATTCATGGCTAGCGCGGGTTGGCATGCTACCCATGCTGCTCAAGAACAATAGAAGTTCAAGCCACTATTTTATTTAGAAAAGTAGCGACGGACGAGGCTGCGGACGTTCCCTTTGGTTCCTATTTGGTCGCAGGACGTTCCTCTTCCACAATATACTCACCCATGTAGTGGGTATCAGTGGGGTATGAGCAATTTTTAATTTCCCGCCAAAAGTCTAAAGGTTTGTAGTTCGGATTTTTGGTTCGGATCGGATATGGTTCGGATATTTTTTTAATTCTTCGATCGATGATGTGTCTTATCCATAGACTACAAACTTAACGACGCATTTCAAGACTTTTTGTTCCTAGCAACCCTAATAACCTAACTTTTTAATGGCGGCTGCGCTTGCGTGATGCCGGTTTCGTGTTATTATTGCCTATAATTTGGCGTCGTTTCGCGTTATATTGAACTGCAATTGATTTTCCATTCTAATATTTAATCGGTGAGTAAAACTTCCCACATATTGTCATAATAACTAGATTATAAGTTGGAAACGTTATCGTGTCAGTGCGCGCTTGGGCGGTAGGGCTTCGTGAATTTTCCACTCGGAAACGCCATGGCTTATGGCGCGTCAGTCATGTTTTCACGAATACCGTTATAATTGTAAAGGCTTGATGCTAAAATTAGCACATCACATCATACGAGCCCGCAATTTAGGCAATATTACGTATTACGGCGTTTCGCGCCGTAGCGTCACTAAAATGTCCTTGAGGGCTCGGAATGGGTGCCAAGTAAGTATGTATAAGTTTAGTCATAAAAACTAGGTGTAGTCTGGCGGGAAAACATCGATATGGCCAAGGAGCGTGGCGATTACTCGTTCTTCATGAGAACTGTCGCATTTCAGATAATCTTTCACAATGGTTGCTCAGAAGAGAGGTCGTGGTGCGAAGGCTCAGGCGGCGAAACCCAAACCCGCTCCAGCAGAGGAGGTACCGGAGGCTGAAGTGGCAGAAACCACAGAGGCTGAAGAGAACAACGGTCAGGCAGAACAGGCCGAGGGTACGGAAGCCGGGGACGCCGCCGCCGCCGGGGAGACCACCGAAGGAGACCAGAGCCAAGCCGAAGGCGACAAACCCGAAGAAAAGAAGGAAGAGAAGGTTGAATCTGGTAAACTGCTCGTGGAGAACCTCCCGTCGACGTATCTCTTTGATTACCAAGAGAAACTGAAGGAGTTGTTCTCCAAGCACGGGGAAGTCACCAACGTGAAGTGAGTAGCACCTTCTGCCGCAAATACTGTAGTTTGTTTATTCATTGTAGCTGCCAACATTCAAATATCCCTGATATGTCATGATTTTTGTAGAAGATATATTTTCATTAATGTGCCTGTGAGATTTTTTTGAAATTGATAATTTTTATTAAATTAGAATTAATGTGTGTCGAAGTGCAGGAAGCACTCGGCCACCGATGCCTGGAGCGGAGTATTAACAAGAGAAATTTTCTTTCTTTTTAGACGTGGTCCAATCATTGTTACTGAACTGACCACTACTCCGACATTATCGGCTATAGTCGAATTCAAAAACAAAGAGTCTCTGGAAAAGGTAAACAAAAGTTTTTATAACTTATTTATTTTCTATTGAAAAGTCTGTAGCTAGAATATTATGCCTTTATCAGTGTACTGAAAAGGCCTAAGACTAAGATTTATTTTTCCAAATTGTCTGTTTCAACCCTGAAGTCTTGTTCAGAATGAGTGACTATTTGAATGTTTTTTAAAGCTGGTCTTCTACTGTGGTAGAGACTTATTGGGATTTGATCATTTTTTAGTCAAAAAATTCAAAATTTGTTCTTCAAATTGTACTTCAATGTGGTAGATCAGCTGAGTGTATACAGGTCCTGTTTTTTCTTCTAAGTGGTGGTAAATAATGGTCATAATTCTTGATACATTACATTTATTTGAATGTGGGTTCATAGATGCTTCATAATTCTGAAACATGAGTCAGAGCATCATATGTTCCAGAATATGTTTTCCCCTTTCTCTTACATTTTTAGCCAGATCAATCTTATGGATTGTCACATTCACACAGAAGGCGCTTTGGGCTGCAGATTGGAAGACAACAAGATAAATCTATTTTTATAACAGTACATTCTTGTTATTTTATACTATAAGTTTGTTATACTATAAGTTTTCCTTCCTCCCATAATCAACAAGACCAGACCTATTTAAATTATTTCCATTCTTATTACTACCACTTAGGTTTCTTTATCATCAGTGATCGGAATAGGTAGTGCAATTCAGGGTAAAGTTGCGAATATTTGTATGACGAATATTAATATTTATATTTGATTCATGGGTGTTTGTATCTATACGGGGCGTGCACACTGTTTAATATACAATGCATAACATTTTACGCTCTATATAGATACAAACACCTGTGAATCGAAAACAAATATTAACATTCACAACCTTACCCTAAATTGCATTATATATTCAAATCACTGTTTATCACACATATTTTGCCATCAGATAAATTGTAACTATTTACAATAATATTTTTGTGGCAAATCTATAAATTATTAAAATCTTTAAGTAACTACCATAAATCATAAAATGTGATTAGATGTAAGTTAATCTTACTTTAATCCCAAAACCCTAAGGCAGTTCCTAAATGGTAAAGGTAAGTAGAGAGGTAACTGGCATGTTTACTTTGAAAATTTGCAATTTATGAATTAGAATTATTAACAACATATTTCAGAACAGAAGGAATGTATAGCAATACAGGCTTGTTTAAAAATACTGGAATAAATGTAAAGTCTTCAAATGAATGAACTTTAAACAATTATGAGCCAGTTCAGTTCTAAATAATATAATAATACTTTCTCAATAATTGTAAAATCAATACCACCTTGAACTTTCTTACCTGTTTATAGAATTTTCTACTAACGTTAAAAAATAATAGTACTATTATTCAGTAATAATAAATATGGGAAAAGTTTAATTTAAACTATTTCTTTAGTATTTAACAAAATCAACAAAACTTTTAACATTAAATTAAATAATTTTCTATTCCATGATAAATTGATAATATCATATTAAACCCATGTTGACCTGTTTCAATTGAAATGTGTTGTGCTTTCATCCAATTCAAAATCTTAAAATTAGGATCAGTATTAAAATCTTTAATCTCTTGCGCCTTTAAGACGCGATCGGTATAGTACCAGTAGATTAATAAGATGAAAGGATAGCCCTTGCAGGTTCAAGTATCATCCAATTTTAAAATTCTTCAATCTTTAATTGAATAAGTGTTAAAAATTATTTGTAGTCGACAACTGTCTTCACACAAATCACATCAAAAACCTTATTAAAATTTGTATCATATTAATAGCTTTTGGATTTTGCTTCTAAAGATGTGGTCAGAAAATACAACAAATCTGTAAAAAATATATACTCAAACTACAGATAAAATATAAAAGATGCTTTAAATTACATGAAGTTAGTTAAGTCATCACCTGTAACAATAAATAGCATCGAAGTGCGCTAACGCGGTACCCCTCGCAGGCGCTGTCTGAAGAGGGGACGGTACTCGACGGGAGCGCCATCTCGGTGGCGGTGGAGTCGCGCGCGGAGACCGCCGTGCTGGTCGGGGTGCCGTACGAGGCCAGCACCGACTACGTCAAGCTTCTGTTCGCCCAGTGCGGCGAGGTCGCGCATATACACGAGTTCAGCAAGACAAAGTATAAGATATGTAAGTTTTGCCTTTTTATGTTACTTCTTTCTTACAGATATCAAGTACAATAAGGGTTGAGCCTCATCTGGCGGCACCGCATCGCTTTTTCCACGCTCTCCTTTTCTGTCGCTCAGGAACGTAATTGGCTAGAGCGAGAAAGGTCACAGCACTGCCGGTGCTCCCGCGTGCGATCGCATTCCCGCTATCTTTCTCGCCCTACCAAATGACGTTCCTGAGTGACAATAGGATGGAGCGAAGGAAAAATGCGATGCGGTGCTGCCAGATGAGGTTCAACACTAAGGCTGCGTCTTAGGTGGTTGGAACACCTAAAACTATGCGAAAGTGGTCTTCTGTCTACAGCTCTGAATGTCAGTGTAAGGGCAGCATACATGTTGGGTTAAAGTCTGCATCTTGTTAGTTTCATAGGTCATCTGATGATTCTGACTATTCCGTGATTGATGACGTCATAAACTGACAGTTATTCCGTTGTTGCTTCTGTTGTTAGTTGATGTCTGGGGGTTTCGGTGCAATATTTTTTCAACTACGATATTCAATCTAGTCAAAAATCGCTCGCGTCAAAAACCAGAATTTCGCTGCTGTGTGGCAAATTAAAAAAGTATGCAAGCACTAAATCTAGGTGAATTCAATGTTGAACACATTCTGTAATCGAAATAACCCCTTCATTTTCCTTATGATTTGGGTCCAATGAGTTGTAATGTTGGACAGTGCGGGTGACATTCCACGAGAAGGAGGGCGTGGAGAAGGCTCTGAAGCTGGACCGCGAGCTGCGCATCAACGGCTTCTTGGTCACCGTCTCCAAGTACCGCGACGAGGAGGAGCAGAAGGCTCACTCTGCTAACGTTTGTACCCTTTATTAGTCTTATTTCCTGATTAGCGTCGTTTGCTGTTTGTGTTAATGGTTGTATGGCCCTCATAAGAAAGGTCACTATCACTGAGGAACAACTGTATTGATACCGCAGCATCAGCAAGCTAGGCAGTGCATTAGCTGACAGAGATAAACAAAATTAAAATAAACACGTCTGTTGATCAACAGAACATACATGCAAGTTCAGCCAGTGTTTTATTGTAGACTCTTTGGACCGCTTTGCTAGAAATTAATGCATTGTACTACTGTACATTTGATCAACCCGTTTTATGAACCTCCTTACAATAATTTGCCAATTGTATACAGAACAAGAGGCAGCACCCTCAGAACCAGAACCGCAACAACGCGAACGCTAACAATGCGAACAACAGCCCGGCCAACCGGAACAACAACTTCCGTCCGCGCGGCGGCGCCGCTTTCAACGCTCGCGGCAACTTCAGAGGTTTGTATTGTCTTGATTTAAACTATACTGACCAAGTTGCGAACCTTGAGGTACTCTATAATTATTATTAGGACTTATTGTTGTCAAGATGTGTATTTATTGGCCTCGATTCGGACTTTGCAACGACTTAACTTAACTAAATTTATTCCTGTCACTTTCTAAAATAAGATTAAGAAAAGAGACAGAAAACCAACAGCTGACTTTAGTACTGTCAAAGTGACGTTAAACGCTCAAAAACGCTTTAAATAAGGTGGCGTACATTATGATGGCATCTTATTTTGGGCGTGTAACGTCACTTTGACAGCACAGCTGTTGGTTTTCTGTCTCTTTTCTTAATCTTATTTTAGAAAGTGACAGGAATAAATTTAGTTTAGTTAAGTCGTGGTACACTCCGAATCGAGGCCATTGTATGTTTATTAATAGTGAAGTCAATGCGTC
The DNA here is from genome assembly GCA_922987775.1 of Agonopterix subpropinquella. Classification (NCBI taxonomy): domain Eukaryota; kingdom Metazoa; phylum Arthropoda; class Insecta; order Lepidoptera; family Depressariidae; genus Agonopterix; species Agonopterix subpropinquella. Next base: position 26,898,834 of record OV277696.1, read on the forward strand.
GTCTGACGTTATTGTTTCAGAAATATTGCTAAGAAATTCATAGTTTCGTGTAGGATTACTGTGAATGATACTGCCATAGGCTTTAGTCAAGACTTCTAAATAGTACTTTTCTATTAGAATTAGGGATGCAACGATTCGGCCATTACGATTACGATTATGATTACGATATTAATCGTTATTTATTACGATAACCGATGCATTACGATTATTTAAACAAATTTAGTTGAGATTATCCTCAGAATGAGTTCTCATAGTGTTTCTTTGCATTCCAATGAAAGTTAAATCATTAAAAAAAAACTTTAAAAAATTCTAAGATTTTGTAACTTTTTCTACTAATTTGAGATCGAAGTAAAAGGTTCACATTGGTCAGGATTCTAATTTTTGGATGCGTAGAGGCCAATTTTATTTGAAAAACAGAATATGGAACATGATTCTGTATAATCTCGTTAATCAAGAAATATCGCGTCTGATTTACGTGGGAGATTAATCTTTTATAATGTGGATGAGATATCGCGGGAACCAGAATGTATGTAATACTACAATCCAAACATCATATCATAGACCTCAGTAGAATTAAAAAAAAATGTAATCAGAGTCAAATCTGACCAAAAAAAAGTCTGATTTACCTCAAAATGAGCTAAAATGGCAGCGAGAGATCCGATTTTTTTAAAGTTGTTTTTTGTCTCTGGAATCTGGTATTCAGGTCGTGTATTCGTCAACAAGTGCAATCCGATTGACGTTTACAATTCGATTTAATAATCGTACGATTCTTACTACGGTGCATTGCATCGTTATTAATCGTGATTATTACGATTACAGATGCAAAACGATGCACCGCTTCGTAATCGTTGCATCCCTAATTAGAATATTAAAATTTTACTATGGTTTACAGGTTTTTAATTAATAAAACTTATTTTCTTCAAATCCCGAGTCATAGACTAGTGCTGGTATATTCCACCCATCCATCACAGTCCTTGATCAGGCTGTCTTCGGATATAGGCCTCCTCCAATTTCTCCATGACGTTCTGTCCCTCGCCCTCTGTATTCAGTTAGTGGGCGGCCTCTACCCCGCGTGGTTTCTCTGGGCCTCCACTCTAGTGTTCTTTGTGCTTGTATATTATGATTAGAGATCGGATAATCGGATGCATATTTACCTAAAGTTGAGGTGTTGGCTATTATGGAGTGCGGTTTGTAACGAAAATAAATGTTTTTTGTTTAATTTCATAATTTTAAGAAGTCGCTTTCATACCATGCATCCGATTACTTATGCCATTCCCGGACTTCCTGACATCCCGGGATTTAGTTTACCGAAAAAAAAAATTTTTTTCTTATTTAGATTAAATAGTTTTATTAAGTTGCTTCCATACTATGAATGCGATTAGTTATGCATTCCCGCATTTTCCTGGCATCCCGAAAAATATTTAAAAGAGATAATTTTAAGAAGCCACTTCCTTAATTTTATAGCCAAAAATGAAGTTTAGGTAAATATGCATCCGAATATCCGATCTCTAATTATGATACATAAAACGTTCACTGCACAAAATACTATATGTGTATATGTCACAGAGGAAGGAAGTATAGAGATAGTGTGACAAACAAAATTCATGCGCTATGTACAGCCGGTGAGGCAAACGGGGGGAGGCGTGTGCAAGAAGATAGCAGAGAGAGAGAGAGAGAGATAAGAAGATAGCAAAACCAATACGCGTGAGAAAGACAAAAAATATACATAGCTTCGTGCATACTATTGTCTTCTTGCATACCTATTAAAAGTTATTCCTTTACATTTGCTTACATTTTTTGAATTGTTTGTGCAGTATCTCAGTACACATCACGGCATTTTTTATGCAGATTAAATTGTTTTCAATGTAACTGCTACACGTGTCCGCAGTGAGAGAGCGACTAAATGCCAGAGTACTATATCGCCGCAGTTGAATGGGACAACGTCATGAAGCGCGATGTTTACTCTATACTTCCTTCCTCTATGGTATATGTCACCTATCTATCCATTGTAACGAGATTGTCGGCGCAGGAGCTCGTGGTCGCGGCGGCGGCGGTGGTTTCGGAGGGCGCGGCGGCGGCGCGTTCCCGCGCGGCGGGTTCGCGCCCGTCAACGCCTACATGCCGCCGCAGGGCTTCATGGGCCGGCCGGTGAGTCACACTTCTTTTATAACCAGCCCGCGGTCAGGTTCAGCTATTACGTCACGTGTATATTATGCCTCCGGGGATTAAGGTCTACTACACAGTATTCCCATTTACTGTCATGTCTTCAGTGACACACGCAAGATTAAGACAAATCGATTGACGTAAGAATCATCGAAATCGGCTCACGCGTTCGGTCTCTAGAGTGCTACAAAGGAACAAATTTACATACATAGGCTGATAAAAACATTACCCTTCCTTTGCGTCGCGCAGTTAGTTAAAAAGGCATGTCCATATCAAGAGAGCATACTACTTGTACGTAAGTAGCTGAACCTAATTGCGGGCACTGTTTATTAGTTATTGTGCATGTTAGATCCTTTGGGTTTGGCTTTAAAAAGCTACAATGTGTAAATATTAATGTGATAATTTATTGTAATAAATCAACGAAAAGGTTGTGACACATTAAAAATTAAACAAACACATTATAATAAAGAATTATTTCATTTAATTTAATAATCCGATGGCGATCGACGGCCCGTCACTACGAAAAGTACGTTTAGTATGGGACGCCGTCCGCATCCTTCGCTTTCGATGAGAACGCGCGCGAACGCGCTTCTCATACTAATCGTCCTTTTTTGTATGAAATAGCCGTCGTTCGTCGTCGACACAGATTACCCCAATAGATACCGCATACAAGGCCGCCGACGCTCGCCACATATCTATGATTTTGCACTGATACAACCAACGCGAGTGAGCGAGCTCGAAGTAGTGCGACCTTGAAATGGCCAATCACGTTGCATCGTGGTATTTACCTGTAATTGGTAGTACAATTAGACATCAAGCCCTTTAATTTATGAATTTATGATATGATATATCAAGTGTATGTATTATTGTAACAACTGTTGGTAAATCAATAAATAAAATTAAAATAAATCGTTTTGTGCTCCGCTACCCGCACCTACCGCCAAAAATTGTGACCTCGGGCGTGTACAAAATTTTCATCATGCGGTATCTATTGGGTGGTCGTCGATCAATGTGTCGTGACCCTAAATTTGGTTTGAAGCAGTTTAACTTCTTGGTAACATGGTTTATGTTTAAGCTTGTCTTTCGCTTATTGTCTAACAAGTTTTTTACACAATACACATACAAACATTTTATTTCTATCTTTCAAGCCATGTTCCTGTGCATTTCCTTCACATAGTTTTGTTTATAAAGTTAGAAGTATACTAGCTTTTTTTCCGGATGTCCCATATGCAGTCTGCTGTCCTTAAGCAACATGTATATTTTAAAATATCGTTGATGAAGTGCCTTCTTACATTTCAAGCTCTTATTTGACTGTTGTAAACCTTTTGTACTTTAAGGTCAATTTAAAAAAAAAATGTTTTTGTTATATGCTATTGCCACTTCATCGTCGATATGTGAATGTTAGGACATTTTATTTTTAAGACTGTATTTTTTTGCAATTATTTCAAAAATGCTTCGTACCTACTATTATTTATTTTCACGCATGCTTTTTATTTTCACGTCACATAAGAAAAGAGTGCATAGAAAGATGTGCAAAGAAATGCAGTACAATTATTGAAGTAAAGAAGAAATAAGTTTAGGTCTGCCTCTCTTTGCCATTAATTAGTTCTGTGCATTCTTTTCAGACCTACTTCTAGCCTGAAGAATCAGTGCAGGTAACTTATAAAACTAATTTTACGTGTCGTTTATTGGCTGAAGTATGCTTTTAATGTGTTCTGAGCTTTTACTAAAAGTGGTGAGTAATTATTGTTTTTTAGTTAACAGCATGTAAAGAACAAACACGTTGAGGCTACAGTTCGAATCACGTAAAAAGAGTGCTGTGGTCAAATTACGTAGCAGACGATTTACCTATATTTATCCCTACCGGAAGGGCATTAACTCTTTTTACTTATACAGTAATGCTCCATAGTGAAAGTTTCAGTATGGAGCCACCTTCGAAATCGCGAAAAAAAATCTGCTCTCCCATACAAAACTGCAGTACCAATTCGACTCAAATGTATGGGACAGCTGATTTTTTTTTTCGCGATTTCGGAGGTGGCTCCTTAGTGAAAGTTGTTCAGTTTGATGAGTAGAATACAGCTGAAGTTATCCGCAGTGTTATAAAAATGACCCTTTATTATGAATAAGTCAAAAGTAATGTATATTGTACAAAACCTTGCACCACCTCGTACTCACCTCTCGTACCATCAAATAGACAGGTCGTCTGCTGCATAATTTGACCGCAGGCAGTGCTCTTTTTACCCGACTACGGCAAAGCCATGAGGAAGGGTTATGATTTCATATGTGATTCGAACTGTACACACGGCGACAGGTTAGGTTACCCTGTTTGGACTTTGAACTATTAGAAGTTGAACGCTGCGAATCGTGCGAAAGGGTGCGGTATGTTGTTGTTGTTTCGTCTCACAGCACGCTGCGCCCGCGCCCCGGCAGCCGCGTCTATGCAGGCTCTCTACCGCACTATTTTGTGTTTTGTACGTAGTGTATGTTATGGGTATATAGGGTGCGTAACCTGATGTGTCGCCGTTTGTATATAGTTGATCGATCATGCATCTCATGTTTAATTGTATCTTGTATCTGATAATGCACTTAGTTTTTCGTGCCGGTTTCCGCAACTAATAAACTGCAAAAGTGTGACGTCATCAAAATACGATATTTAGGTAAAATAAAAATATGCATACGACATACTTTTCTAGGCTCCAATAGGTTCATCAAAACATTTTTTTTTTCATTAAACATTGATGATTATTGTTTATTTTTTCAATGAATATAATTATTGTGTAGATATTTTCTTTTCTGTTTAACTTTTATTTAATAAACATATTATGTGATAATCAAATCTCACGAAGAAATGGGTGTGTGTGTGTGTTATGGTGTCACGTCACCACTTTTGCAGTTTTGTTGCTTGAAAAGCCTTATTTCAATATACTAACGCAAAGTAGTGTTTAAGGAAACTAACTTTTATTTTATATGAGCATTCATTGAATTTTGGTCCTTAGTATTATTATGCTGACGGTTTTTTAAGGGGATGATCAGAGCATCAAAGTGAACTACTTTCTCTATGGGACTTAGGGCTCTTACAGACGAGCGACACTTTTCTGTCGCGGTGGGTCGCAGTCTCGCGCTCATACATTTTACGGTCGCGCGACCCTCCCCGACGCCCGGCGACCGCAAAGTGTCGCTCATCTGTGAGAGCGCTTACATCGCAATCGCGATAAAAATTTGTTCTCATACAAAACTGCTGTACCTACCCTAAAATGTATGGGACAGCTTATTTATTTCGCGTTTTCTGAGGTAGGCTCAATCGTGAAAGTTGTTCAGTTTGATGGTCTGAGTTCACCGTTTCAGTATTTGCTAGGTTGTCACTTGCACCCTGTATAACTCCAAAGTAAGGGTTGAACCTCATCTGGCAGCATGGCATCGCCTTTTTCTGTCGCTCCATCCTTTTCTGTCACTCAGGAACGTCATTTGCTAGAGCAAATAATTTAGACGGAACGCGATCGCGCGGGGTGGTGCTGCCAGATTAGGTTCAACTCAGATGTAATAGACTTTTCTGCTGTTGAACCTTTCAAAGTGTTGAACATATGCAGCCAAAAAGTACAATTTAAACTCTGGCAGTAGGTCAAAGTAAAATGTGAAATTAATTGGTTGCAGGGCGGCTTCATGAACGACGGGCAGCGACCGAACAAGCGACTCCGACAAATGTAACCTTATTTGTAAAGACATAAGAACCTCGTGCTCGTCCTATGTTCGTGTGTGTGTGTGCAGAGACTCAGTGACAGTATGGTATAAATCTAGCTAATTGTATTTACTAAGTACATGAAGATTATTATAAGCTATTATTGTCTTTTTGACAGGTAATAAATGTAATTACTAACATTTTGGAGTTTTATTTATTTATGTTAAGGTTTTCCTTGTAATTTTAATGTTCGTAACCTGTTCGTAGCACAGAAATAAATCGAGATAGACCACCGGTGTATTTATGACTTTTTGTTTTAATTGTCATTAAATAACGTTTTTAATTAAAATTAAGTACTTACTCAAATCTTCAGATTCACCTCAGAACATTTGTTTCTGTAGTTAGAAACCGCGCAATAAGGCATTTTCTCCGATCTGCCACCGATGTATAAGGTAGCGCGACTCGATGCGTAATGAGAATGAGTAAACATAATGACAAATCAAGATATCTATTGCTTAATGTTGGCACGCGTGCCTCTCGCGCTTCACCGTTCTATCTTGATGTATTTCTGCGGTTCGTATCATAGTCCGAGATCCGACCGTAAAATTATGCACCTATTTCATAGGCGGACGAAATGTGATTCTAGTGTATGTTTACACAGGGGTTAATTCATCGCCGCCAAGTTGCCTAGAAAAATCCTGCCGCAAGTACCTTTTCCATTATGATTTTTGGCATAACTTTTTCCACCTGTCTGTTAGGGAAGTAAATGAGGTGCCATCGGAAGGAGACTGCTCTAAAGTACTTTAAAAACTAGGGTTGCCACCTCTCAATCTGCCGCAACTATAGGGTTGCCAGGTTAAAAGAAGTCATTTTTAACCTGGCAGCCCTATAGTTGCGGCAAACTGAGAGGTGGCAACCCTAGTTTTTCCAGTACTTTAGATCAGTCTCCTTCCGATGGCACCTCATTTACTTCCCTAACAGACAGGTGGTAAAAGTTATGCTAAAAATCATAATGGAAAAGGCAGGGAAAAGGTACTTGCGGCAGGATTTTTCTAGGCAACTTGGCGGCGTTAAATTAACCCCTGCCTGTGTAAACACACTAGAATCACATTTTGTTCGCCTATGAAATAGGTGCATAATTTTACGGTCGGATCTTGGACTATCAGTAAGATTTTTTTCACTCTGCAAGTTCGTAACATGGCACTTCTACAAGCACCTACTGAAGATGCAAATGCAAGCGTTTGCGTTGGACTGGCTTGACCTTTTTATCAGAAAGAGGATAGAAGATTTGTGTCACAGTCACTTGCCCCTTTTTTTTAAATTTTCATCATGAATGTAAGTCGTAGACGTAGATCGATAAGAGTACAAATAAAACCGGTCAAGTGCGAGTCGGGCTACTCGCGCACCGAGGGTTCCGTACCACAACACCACAGAACACAAAATTATTAACTTAGAAAAAAACACTTTTTGTCCGGGACCTTTAGCGCAAAACCGACTCACACTTGGCCGGTTTTTAGTATTTGTTGTTATTTTGTAGAGTTTGTTCTATAATCACACTAAGTTTGACGCTTGTATGTATTACCGTTTTTACGATAGAGCGTGAAGACAAATCGTAGATAAAAACTAGTTTCTTGTTGAGAACCCCCCTTAATTTTTAACTTTTTGACATTTTTATTATTTGTTCACAAATCCGCCGTAATAACCTTCGTAATAACGCATAATCTGAGAAAATTTCAACTGTCTAGCTATTACGGTTTTAAAGTTACAGCCCTAAATAGGTAGGACAGACGGACGGACGGACAGACGGACAACGTAGGCTTAGTAATATTGTCCCGTTTTCACCCTTTGGGTACGGAACCCTAAAAAGGGCCATTTTAAAACCTGACTATAAAAATAAAACACCTCACCATTGTTATGTTGCGGATAATCATTAGAAATAATTTTTGTATTAAAAAATTGTCATTGCCATTCGAAAACTAATGTCGTAGGAAAGTAACCTTTTCTCAAACATGCTTGGAAATGTGAGCATTATTTTGACAACCTTCTTCGAGATAAATCGAAATTGCAGTACTGGCCAAATACTAGTCATTTGCTTCGAGTTGGCCGCTCCCTCCCTTCCCGCTTCACCGTACCGCACCCCTAAGAGACCCTATGAAACGCAATTTTATAACCTTTAGCAACGCAACCACGTACGGCACGTCCGTCCCGATGACTAATATCGCTTTTAATTTAAAAATTTTATTTGCTTGTTATATTATTTTTTGTCGACGGGACCAGTTAATGTGCCTTTGACGAAATTTTGTAACGGTCATCGACGGCCAACTCCAAACAAACGGGTAGTACATGCGCGCAGCGGCCGGCAATGTTGTATGAAAATCCATATCTGTCGTGTTTAGCGACCAAATATAGTACATTACTGCAGCGGCCAGCAACAGAGGCATTGATGGACGAACGTGTAAATGTGGGCCGAGGCGAAGCCGAGGCACACATACGTAAGTCCATCAATGCCTAGTTGTGGCCAAGGCTTGTATAGTACTTTTCTCAAACAATGCGCGGAAATTAAAACAGTAAATTTTCTCAAATAATTCGCGGAAATTAAAACTCTTTTCAAAATCAATGACGAACAACGAACAACAATTTGTTTTTTTTTTCAATAAACAGCTTTCAAAAAAAAAAACATTCAAAATTTTGCAATCCAGTTCGAAATTTAAATAAAACCTTTGATGAGTTACCTCCTTGGTCACCATGTTTCGGAATAAAAGATCGTTCCATTTTTAAATAACACGACAGATATGAGTTTAGTATGTAATTTATTTGGCCGCTAAACACGACAGATATGGATTTTCATACAACATTGCCGGCCGCTGCGCGCATGTATTTGGCCAGTACAGCAATTTCGATTTATCTCGAAGAAGGTTGTCAAAATAATGCTCACATTTCCAAGCATGTTTGAGAAAAATTACATACTAAACTCATATCTGTCGTGTAATTTAAAAATGGAACGATCATTTTCTCCGAAACATGGCGACCAAGGAGGTAACTTATCAAAGGTTTTATTTAAATTTCGAACTGACTTGCAAATAGAAAGCTGCTGTTCATTGAAAAAAAAAAATAATGAACACTACCGCGGGAAAAATAAGTAATTGTTGAGTAATTGTATTTGGCAAAATGAGTTCAAGTGAAGACAGTGAGTATGCTGAAGTTACTTTAACGCCACCTGAAATTCAAGAGGCTGCAAGAGCCGTAATAGAAAACTTGTTACCGCCAAAATCAAAAGAAAAATATTTGAAAGCCTATGAAAATTTTGTTCAGTGGAATAATGAAAGAAAATCGAAATCCTTATCCGAAAACGTTTTTTTGGCTTATTTCGGTGAACTCGCCAAGAAAGTTAAGCCGACAACGCTATGGGTCATCTATTCAATGCTAAAATGTACAGTTTTAATAAAACATAACGTGAATTTAAAACAGTATGTAAACCTGACTTCAATGCTCAGAAGACAGTCGGATGGATACAAAATTACAAATGTAAAAAATCAAAAGTTTTCACCGCATCAAATGTAAAAATGTTTTTGTTTGAAGCACCAGACAGTGTGTATCTGGACCTCAAAGTAAGTTTTACACTTGATAATATTAACCAATGTCTGTGAGCATTATTTATTTTATTTTTATTTTATTGTAACCTCTTTTTTTTTTTTAGGAAAATTACCTATGTGAACGTTAGCTATGACGTACTTACCTACTTTGTTTTTGTTGCAGGTTATTCTTATTTTCGGCATTTTTGGTGCATGCCGATGTAACGAAATTACAAATATTACTATAAAAGACGTAGAAAATAACGAGGGTGTGATAATTGTAGCTCTACGTGATACTAAAACCAAGATCGACCGCACATTTGTTATCAGAGATGAATCAGCTGAGATCGTACAAAAGTACATAGCGCTACGTCCCACTGATGTAAAATCTGACCGATTTTTTCTAAATTACAAAAATAACAAATGCACAAAGCAAGCAATTGGAAGACACAAAATTGCCGCAATGCCAAAGGCAATTGCTACCTATTTAAACATGCCAAATCCGGAACATTATACTGGGCATTGCTTTCGTCGATCTTCTGCAACTCTTCTTGCTGACACAGGTGCGAATTTAATAACACTTAAAAGACATGGCGGATGGAAGTCTGACCGGGTAGCTGAAAGCTACATAGAAGAATCGATTGAAAATAAAAGTAGCATTACACGTCAAATCAACGAAAGTATTCAATCTCGTCCATCGACCTCCCATCAAAGCTTTGAAATACAGAATCACACTGAAGAGAATACTATGCAACAAACTTCGACCTCGTTAGAATTATCCCAAACCAACATAATCCCCGGAAAGTCCACATTAAATTTCAAAAATTGTACATTCCACAACTGTATTTTTAAATAAAAAGTTCTGCCTAGATTGAAAACTTAGTTTTAATTTCCGCGCATTATTTGAGAAAATTTACTGTTTTAATTTCCGCGCATTGTTTGAGAAAAGTACTATACAAGCCTTGGCCACAACTAGGCATTGATGGACTTACGTATGTGTGCCTCGGCTTCGCCTCGGCCCACATTTACACGTTCGTCCATCAATGCCTCTGTTGCTGGCCACTGCAGTAATGTACTATTTTTAATTCATACAATACGATTTCGATATTATAATAATTTTATAAATATTCTTTTGCCCAGCGCATCGTTGTAAAATAATTTAATGATTGGCGAAAAAGAAAATTTGAAAGGAAAGTGGTATTAGTTTATCTGGAGCTTAAATGGCTGGACTGATTTAGAAAATTGAGTGCCTAATCGTTAGTTTTTGAAATACACCAAACGCAGATGCAGTCTTTACGAATAATGGAACGAGATACCGCAATGTTCAGAGGTGGGGTCGGATGCAGTGACTGTAGCACCTATTACGCCACCCGTCTGAGTTGGTGCTATTCGAAGCCGTACCACAGAATAAATACTAGTACGCCGGACATCAAACGGCAACATAAAGCATGTACGTACAAGTATGGATTCCAACAACAGTAAATCTACTGAGAAATACTACTTTTTTACTTACAAACTAATTGGTGTGTCACTTTATTTCAATTTTCTCTTAGAATCAATAAGTAAATAAATACGTCGTGCTTAATAACGCGAAAAGAAACCGGATCGTAATGGGTTTTAGAGTCCTATGGTTTGATAGTAGTCGAGTAGTTTATCACAGATGCGTGGATGAAATTATACAAAAATGCAGAACGAATTGTGTGATTATTATTTCTTGTTTTTAATCACGGTTAGGTACCAAATAATAAGCGCGCAAAGTCCGTCTATTTGGTTGTTTCACACGCAGTTGCAGAAACGCTCATTAGAGTTAATCCTCCATTAAATCTCTTGCTAGCTTTTAGATTCATAGATTCTTTATTGTCAACAAGACAAAAAGCGACAGCAAGAGATTTAATGGAGGATTAATTTTAATGAGCGTTTCTGCAACTGATCGTCAGTCAATTTAGGATATAAGTAGGCATTTTTTTTATTGGTTCGGTCGAATAAGCAAATTGAAAAAAAAATTGGGTAAAATCCAAATTGAATATAATTATAGATAGATAATTTAGGATAGAAGTGTAACATTTTAAATATACATACATAATACTCAAAGGTACACCCTATCTTTCATTAGGTACCAACAAAATGTTAAGGATTGTTTCACGTAATAAAATTAACAATTCACTGAGGAACATGGATCGAAAAAGAAGACAATTTTGTGGATCTTCTCGTCCATACAAAACTGCGGATCAGCCTATCGATTTTGTATAGATGATGGTCCTAAAACATTTCTCTCGTTTACCGACCCATGTTCCTTAGGGAAAGTGGTTTACTTTCATTATCTATATTACTACCTACTTTATAATCTAAAATTATATTGCAATTTTGTTTGTATTAAAAAAATAGGGCTATACAGGGTGTAACAAAACACCCTAGTAATACTTAAGGGGGTGCTTCAGACCATCAAACTGAACAACTTTTATCGACCCAACATGGAAATCGCGAAAAAAAAAATCGCTCTTTCATACAAAACTGCAGTACCGTCTCAATTCAAATGTATGGGATGGAAGATTTTTTTTATTTTTCCTCGACGTTGGCTCCATAGTGAAAGTTGTTCAGTTTGATGGTCTGAAGCACCCCCTTAAGTATTACTAGGGTGTTTTGTTACACCCTGTATAATATACTTACGTGGTTGGTGGTGGCTGGTTTAAATATTAATTATACTTTTCCTTAAAGTGCGCATGTAAACATCGTATCTCCGCTATTTATCATTTTAAAAATATAAAAAATGTGTTAAAGTGAGAAAAAAGTGCCAAACAATGAAGAATATGTGTTATAATTAGTGTAAAAGTATAAAACACGGACAATAGTTACGAGATAGTCATCTTATTTCAAATATACTACAGTAACGAACTCTTACGGCTTTCGCAAACCAAGCCTTTTGGATTCTGTATTAGAGCTTTATAAGAAGATCTAAATCATCCGAGTGAACATAACGAAGAACCCCATTGGATTTAGTTAAGTACAAGATTAACTTATACAACTTTCAATGTTTAAAAACTTATTAAACCGCCGCCGCTACGAAAATTGTTTAACCACTTTTGTAGAAAAGAGACTACCAGCGCCATCTTTTGTCACTGTGCACGTACAAAGACTCGAATTTATTGCAAAATACAGGACCATTATACAGTAGCACCACCTAGCGGCGCAACGAATTATCACATTGATTTAGTCATTTGCTACAACTCAACTCAGAGTAATACATTTTTTAACCAAGAGATGGCGAACCCCAAAGCTTGTGCAGGTTGTCTACAAACAATCGCTTCCAGACGTTTTCTTAGTTGTTGTTTGTGCAAAGAAAAATACGATATTGACTGCGGCTCTGTCGGAGAAAAGCGATTCTACCTCATGACGGCTGAAGATAAAAACCTGTGGAAATGCCAAACTTGCATTTGTAAAATACCAAAATCGGGCAATATAAATACTCGAATAATAAATAAACAACAAATTACCTCCACGCCTGATCTGGATTCAGCGTTTCCAACAGCCACGGACCAGATCGATTATGTTACTCGAAGGAAAAAAAAGGCGAATTGGAAATTAAATGATAGTTTGATTGATTTGCAGACAGAACCAAACAGAACTTCCATCCTTTCTCCGCGGTCTCCATCATTCATCTCGATAGCCAACAGCCTTTCAAATTCACAAAGCGAAAACTGTGATGAATGCGAGGAACTTCGATCCATAATAAGTTCTTTAAAAGTTGAACTGGAAAATGCCCACAAAAAAATCGAAGGACTGATTTTGGAAAATAACTCATATAAGAAGATAATTACTGAACAAGATGCAAAAATAAAAAATTGTAACAGCTCTGTTCACGAGAACTCTCAAATAAATTCAGAAAGATCAACTAATTACAGTTATGCAGACATTTGTCGCGGACTTAATATAACTCAGAAGCATCTGGACCCTCAAATAGACCAGGAGCCACAAATTTCAAATTCAAATAAAGGGAAAAAACAAAATAACTCTGAACGTAATAACCGCATTCATCAAGAAAAATCTCCCATTGTAGAACGTACGAGTAAGAAGATTTGGATATTTGGAAGTCAACGATGTGTAGGACTTGCGGCTAACTTATTTGATTCCAGGAAAAACACAAGTTACGATGAGTATACAGTATCCTCTACTACGAGGCCACATGCTTCGACTGAAAAAATACTTAAAGATTGCCAAAACTGTCACATTGGCCAAATGGATAAGATTGTAATAGGTATAGGAGAGAACGACTGCAACCCTATTACGATAACGTCAGAACTTTACAACTTCCTAAAATGTTATCAAAATAACGATGTGTTTGTCTTGAATGTTGTAAACAACAATTACTTAAATGAAACCTTGTTGAACGATCAACTTAAATTATTGTGCAATACATTTGTTAAATGTCAATTTGTTGAAACCGGTTACATGTCCACTAAGCTCCAATCAAAAATGACTTGTAAAAAATTGAATTTAGCTATAGATTACTCTGACTACAAGACAAAGTTTCTGGTATTCAATAAGCCCAATGGTAAAGATACTACTTCAAATCCTAACAAACTTAAAGGTAAAGACACTATTCGAAATAATCTTAACAATACTTCCATTATCCAATCTGAAGATCACTTAACTGAACAAAGACCCTTCATGAACTCTCCCGCCTCTTCAAACCCTGACTTCCAGCAACCTAAAGCATCTAAAAAGACTCTATTAGATTATTTTCCAATTATAAATAAGGAACAAAAACAAACCGATAACCAGACCGATAACAATAACACTTTTTTTCGATTCTAACAATGACAAAAAAATACAACAATTTAGATTAATTCATCAAAACATTGCAAGTTTACTGTCTAAAAAAGAACTTCTTGAAATAACTGTTTCCGAACTAGCAGACAAACGTCTGCAACCAGATGCCATATGCCTAACAGAAACGTTTGTTAAAGAAGGGGAAGAGGCAAATATAAAAATACATAACTATTTCCTAGCTGCAAATTATTCACGAAAAAAAAAGAGGGGAGGCACATGCATACTTCTTAAAAGAGGGTTAATTGCTAAAGAACTTAAATTTTTCCAAAATTATTTGGTACCAAAGATATTTGAATGCAGTGGTGTAGAAATCCCCGCATATAATTTAATAATACTTTGCCTTTATAATTCACATAAAAAATATGCAAATTATTTTATTAACAGTCTAGAGGGAGTACTATATGAACTTTTTAAAAAATACCGTAACAAAAAAGTCATACTTACTGGAGATTTTAATATTAACACTTTAGAATCGAATAAAAAAACTCAGTATCTTAAAGATGTAGCAAAAACATTTAATTTAACTTTACACATAAATGAACCAACTCGAGGCTCATCATGTTTAGATCACGTGCTCAGCAATATAAAAAAGGCAATCGGACATGTAATTCCCCTTCAGTTATCTGATCATAATACGACGCAAATGCTTTGTTATCCAGTTAAAAATAAACCTAAAGAAATAAAACATTGGTTTACCTACATAAGAGACTATAGTAACGAAAACTTAAGTAAATTTCAAGGTTATTTCACTTCATTATCCTTTCAAGACGTCTTTCAAGAGAGCAATGTAGATGTAGCTTTTAATTATTTGCACGATTGGATTTGTTTACTACACAGTTTGTGCTTCCCAAAGATAAAAATCAAAGTTAATAATAATAGCAATGAACCAAAGTGGATATCTAGCGGTCTTAGAAAATGCTATAAAGTAAAACGACGGCTTCGTTTTGAATATTATAAAAATAAATCTAGTGTCACTAAAGAAAGATATCATAAATACTTAAAAATACTAAAGAAATGTACATTCCATGCCCAAAAAAATTATTACGACAACTACATAAATAAACATAAAAATCAGTGCAAAGCTTCATGGAAAGTAATAAAAGAGGATACAGAAACAGGAATACCTAGTCAAAGCTGTGAACAAATAAATATAAATAATAATATTATTACAGATCCGATAACAATTGCTTCAACATTTAATGATTACTATATTAATCTAACAAATAAACTTAATAACAGTTCTATCGATAAGCATGCATTACCAAATCCGATCCCTAATTCAATTTTCCTACTGCCGTTTGAAATAAATGAGATTGTGAATGTAATACAGACTTTAAATAACTCAAACGCATGCGGATTTGATGACATTCCTACTAAAGTCTTTAAAGAATTTAAATATGAATTAGCTCCTATCTTAACATACTTAATAAACCTATCATTCGAACAGGGACAGTTCCCACAAATACTAAAGTTTTCAATTGTAAAACCACTTTTTAAAAAAGGCGACAAGGCTGATCTAACTAATTACCGTCCCATTACTTTAATTCCTATTCTGTCCAAAATTTTCGAA
This sequence comes from Agonopterix subpropinquella, assembly GCA_922987775.1. Taxonomy (NCBI): domain Eukaryota; kingdom Metazoa; phylum Arthropoda; class Insecta; order Lepidoptera; family Depressariidae; genus Agonopterix; species Agonopterix subpropinquella. The sequence continues at coordinate 26,914,642 of OV277696.1, forward strand.
AAATGTATGCACATTCGACTTACCAACTTCTGTTCCAAATTCAATATTATAAAAAAGGAGCAGTATGGATTTCAAAAAGGTAAATCAACCGCTCTTGCTAGTTTCCATCTTCTTAATTCTGTTTTACTTGATCTAAATGCTAAAAATTATAATACTGTACTTTTCTTAGATATGACAAAGGCTTTCGATTTTGTAGCCCATACAGTTTTACTTGAGAAGCTTAATAAATATGGCATTCGGGGTCCCGCATTGTCGTGGGTACAATCATATCTTCAAGGCAGACAGCAACGTGTTGATATAAACTCACTTAATAAAGATAACGTCATGACTACATATTCATCTAATTTTAAGCATAATAATTTCGGTGTTCCTCAAGGCAGTGTGTTAGGGCCTTTACTGTTTATTCTTTATATTAATGATCTCCCTGATGCGATAAATCACAAATGTACCATGTTTGCAGATGATATATCAATAATTGTACCAACAAAAGAAGATAATTTAAGTAGCTATGAATGTGATATTAACAATACTTTGGAAACTGTGATAGACTGGCTCAAAAAAAACAATCTTTGTATAAACCTAACTAAAACTAATTATATACAATTTGTCACAAAGGGACGTAATCAAATAAATTTAAATATTCAATATAAAGGGGAAATCCTTAAAGAGGTTGACAGTTTCACGTTCTTAGGAACAGTTTTAGATAAAGATGTGAGTCATCTACAACACATTGATAAGGTTTGCTCTAAATTAAATAGATTTGTTTACGTTCTTCACCGGTTAAGTAAAATTACATGTCAAAAAGTAGCTTTAACTGCCTATCATGGGTATGTAGCGTGTGTCCTCAGATATAACATCATTATTTGGGGTAATGGTACTCATGTACAAAAGGCTTTCATAGCTCAAAAGAAATGCTTAAGAGCAATATGTAATATCAGTCCACTGGACTCATGTAAACCTTTTTTTTAAAAAACTTGGCATCCTAACTTTGCCTAGTATATATATTTTTGAAATTTGTAAATTTGTTAAGCTTCACCCACACCTTTTCAAAACAGTTTCTGATGTATGCCCTAAGCGCACTCGATATCCAAATAGACTAGTTGTAGATTATTATCCAAGATTAACGTTAATCCAGAAGAATTGTTACTACATGAGTATTAAAATTTACAATAAAATTCCCGAGAGCCTTAAACAACTAAACACCAAATTAATGTTCAAAAAATTGTATCAGTGGTTAATAATTAACAGTTTTTACAGTGTTGAAGAGTTTTTAAATGTTAAGTGTAAGTAAATAAGTAATGTAAATAAAATATAAAGTGCCAATATAGTATAGTTTAAGTTGTTAACATAATATTTGCATGCTGTTGCTACAGCTGAACAGAAGAAACTTATTTTATATTTTATACCATCTTTTGTAATATTTACCTGTTTCAAAGCAAATAAATTATATTCTATTCTATTCTATTCTATTCTTACAGCCTGTAGATAGCTTAGTACTTTTAACCGACGAAAAAACAAAAAACGGAGGAGGTTATCTATTCGACGCGTATATTTTTTGTTTTATGTATGAACACGCATAACTTTCTACAGAGTAGTCCGATTATGATAATTTTTTTTTTATTGGAAAGTGTATACTCCCAAGGTAGTCCCATTTCAATTCGGTAAAGATCTGATGACGCACTTCGGAGCTACACAATAGAACTCCTCAAAAGTTGACGGCAAATCATCGGCGATTGAAAAGTTTGCTTCGTATCGATGTACCCTTTGTGTGTGCTGATATCCAGAATTCAACTAATGTATTTCACCACAAAAAAATTATGAAATAAAAATTTTTAACAAAAAAATAAAACCGACTTCAAAACTCAAAAAGTATAAAATAATATTGCAGCCGATGAATTTTACGTTAGCTATCAATTTTTTTTATTGGAGTCGGTGTCAAGCCTAGCACAAAAAAAAATACTGCAAGCTCAGTCTTGAATCGTACAGCCTTGACAGCGACTTCGATAAAAAAAATTGATAGCTAACGTCACTACATCCGCTGCAATATTATTTTATACTTTTTGAGTTTTGAAGTCGGTTTTATTTTTTTGTTAAAAATTTTTTTGACTCTACCTCCGCGTCGGAAGGTGTCCCTCTTCCGTGTTGTAGAGAAGATCCAGAAACTCTACAACACACATCTTTTAAACAAAACAAAATATACAAAGTAAAATTAACTACAAATACAATATTTAATTACATAGGTGGTACCGATTCGGACTGTGCCACGACTTAACTAAATTTATTCCTGTCACTTTCTAAAATAATATTAAGAAAAGAGACAGAAAACCAACAGCTGACTTTAGTGCTGTCAAAGTGACGTTACACGCCCAAAATAAGATGCCATCATAATGTACGCCATCTTATTTAAAGCGTTTTTGGGCGTGTAACGTCACTTTGATAGCACTAAAGTCAGCTGTTGGTTTTCTGTCTCCTTTCTTAATCTTATTTTAGAAAGTGACAAGAATAAATTTAGTTAAGTTAAGTCGTGGCACAGTCCGAATCGAGGCCAGTGTGACATTAAAATGGCAGACATTTTGGTCATTCATATAAGACCATGGGCAGCAATAACATTTTTGAATAAACATAATTATTGCATACTTAGAATACCTACTTTTCTATCTTGGTCGTGACAATTGCAGAAATAGTAAAAATCCAATTTACTTTATTTACTGTACTTTTACATTCATTGTCTATGTAAATTACAGGCATTTAGAAAATACACTCATTATATTTACAAAATAACTGTCCGTCTTATGCTGAGATAACTATCATGCGTGCGCGGTGCTTATTCGAGTGTCTGGCCGCCGCATGTTAGCACGCACTTGCCTTTGTTTGTAAACAAAAAAAAATTAAATTAAAAAAATAATGTAAACATGAAGAAAAAATTCTGTTTTCTTTTTTTAATTTTGACATTAGCGGAAACCGCGCGCGTAGATTCCCGCCAAACCGTTCGTTCGAAAAACACTCGTTTGAAATCAGGGAAAACGCGCGTAATAACGCGGCCCCATGGTGAAGTGCTAGAAAACCTATTCAATATATACGATCCTTCGTTTTTAGCTCTAGTGTGGCCTAAAATAACGAATGGAGTGCATTTGTTCCTCGATAGAGACTGCTGGGAAGACATCAGTGTGTTTTACAAGGATTTGTCGGATGGAAGAGCATGGGCTTACAGAGGTAAGTAGACCGAATAGAAGTACACAATTAAACTGTTTCTTTTTAATTATACGTAATAAAACTCGAGGCTGTAGGTGTTGATTATGACATTTATGACCCACGGTTGTCAAAATAAGTAGGTACAGTACCAGGAAAATAATTCCGCTCCTCCATCTTCGTTTGCGCAGAGCAGATCAGCAGACCCACTCCCCGACAAAACCCGAAATTATTAGTAACCAAAGGGTGCAAAGCTTAGGTGAAAAGTCGGATAGTAGATTGATAGCAGCGAAAAGGGCGCGAGAACAATTAGTCAATCCTGATTGGTCAATGATATTAATGACTGTGATATGTATTTTCGCGCGCTATTAAAATTTGTTAACTGCACAGGTACATCCGGTAAGAGTTTTAAACATTGGTTTTAAACCAATCGAATTAAGGGCCAGGAGTGCAATTTTTGAATCTCATTCGCTGAGTTCAGCAGTTGAAAATGTCAAAATTACTGTGGAGATATGCATCTTTCTACTGCTGATTTGACTTTCAAAAATCATACTTCAGGGGCCCTAGACAAGTTGACATTCTATTGGCGTCGACGCTAATAGAAACGGAAAAAATGTATGGACTTGACGTATGGTGGAGAAAGCAAACGTCAAAATGTTTCGATCGCCAATGTCAAATCCATACATTCTGCCATTTCTACTAGCGTCTACGTCAATAGAAATGTTACTTTGTCTATAGGCCCTGGAGTGCGTTTTTTGAAAGTCAAATCAGAATTAGAAATATGCATATCTCCAAAGTTATTTTGACATTTACAACTGCTGAACTCAGCGAATGCGATTCAAAAATCGCACTCCTGGCCCTGTACCCGCACTTTCGATGTTCGCTATATCGCAGCTGTTTCGGTCCGCACTTCATTGGAATAGAGTTGACATTGGAACGAAAATGTTCACGCAATTGTGAAGTTCGAATGTGCGGGTAGAGGCCCTGAATCGCGCTATCATCATTTACACAAATGAGAATAATCTCACCTTTTTATTTACTAAGACTCAACACACGACCGTGTATACTTTTTCGGAGTGTCCAGCAACTGCTTCAAAATACAAACTCCTTTTTGAAACATGCTAGCATGCATGTATGTATTTGGGTTTTCAGGATGGAACTGAGCGTCTTGTGGGGAAAGGTGACTTGCAAAAAAAACACTACCAAAGAAACCTTATCCCTTAGTCGCCTAGTGCGACGCCCACGTGGCACGGGAACTTAACCTATAATATGAGGAAAATATGTACCTATTGTTGTTGTTAGGTGGAGAAAATAATGTATTACCTACTTCTTTCCTGATATTCAAAATATCGTGGACTCTAGGAACTTGGTCGTGAGCATATTTTGCTTGAATAACAGATTTTTCAAAAACCTCCGGATATTTTTTTAAAGTTTCTCTAAAATCCATGATACTTACTTTCAAGTGGTAGATTCTCAATTTAGAAATGTTACATAATTAAAAATTTTTAAAAAAGTGTTTATCATAAAACTATACTAGGTACGACAAACCGGTGTCTCATAAATTAAAAGAGGTCTAGTTTTAAATTTATTACTTATACCTAATCTTTAATATTACAATTACGACACAACTAGATCAACTTTCGATTTCGTACCCAATAAAAAAATAAACTGTTAATCACTATCTTAAAGCTATTATATGGAAATAAAAATAATGGCCATCAATAAAGTCGCGTGGCTGGTTATACAATTTAATACTTTCAAACGTGAAATAAGTTCAACGTTCGTTCTACGCTTCGCTAACGTAGCGTAAGGTGCGAACACATAGTATTGTTAAGTGTTAGGGTCAGCGTACATCTAGCGGAAAGATGCTCGACCAGTTTTCATTGGTCAAATGAGAAGTTTATTCCTAAAGCGCTAATGCGAGCTGCGTAAAAGCGAAATAAGGTTGTAGTTTCAATATTAACCAGTTAAAGTCAATTCAGTCAGTTGATTTTTTCAGAAACAATCAAGAAACTAACCTATGCTTATAATGAGTCAGATTTTCGTTAAAATTTCAAAGCTAGGATAAATTTAAGATTTGTATGGAAATCTTTGAGGCCCTGTAATTTTAAAACTATACATTTTACCGAAAATCTGACTCATTACAAGCATAGAGATTAATTTCTAGATTGTTTCTGAAAAGTTTCATTGAATTTAATTGATTAGTATTGAAAATACAACCAGACTTCGCTTGTATAGAGCGCGCTCCGAATTATATCCCCTTAAGTGAGGGTCAGCGTACATCTAGGAAGGAAAGATGCTCGAGCAGTTTTCATTGATCAATTAAAATAACGAGGTCAATGACAATAGGGACAATAGGTATAAAAGTTTTTTTATAACATTTTTAAAAACTGTCTGGAGTGCGATTTTTGAAACTGATTCGTTGAACTCAGCTGGTGAAAATGTCAATATTACCTATGGAGATATGCATCTTTCTACTGCTGATTTGACTTTCAAAAAACATACTTCAGGAGTGCGATTTTTGAAAGTCAAATCAGTAGTAGAAATATGGGTATCTCCATAGTAATTTTGACATTTTCAACTGCTGAACTCAGCGAATGAGATTATAAAATCGCACTCCTGGAGTATGATTTTTGAAAGCCAAATCTTTTAGAAGGATGCGTATCTCCATAGATTTTTAGCTGCTGAGTTCAACGTATGAGATTAAAAAATGGTATCTGGTATCTTAAACACTAACGAGAAATTAATTTTCGATTATCTTTAAAAATAACTGAAATATAAAGCATTGCCTCTTTAGAAAACAGCGAAACATGGCCTGAGGAATTGTATCTGTAATTTAAGATGTTCTTTGTTTGTCTTAAGTTCAATATAAGTACCTGCGATAAGTCCAGCCATTACATTAGTCAATTTCTGACTGGACATGGTAACTTCAAGGGAAAGCTATTTTATTTTAAATTGGTTGTGTCACCTTTATGTGAATGTTTGGTTGACGGTAGGTAACGAGTTCGAACAAACCGCTCATCATATTCTTTGGGAGTGTGAGCTCTGGTCCGCCGAGCGCCAGATCATGCTTGACTCAATAAAATCGTTTTCTGGTGTCCCTTACTACATGGATCTTGTTGCAACTAGGGATAACTTCCGTGCGTTCAGATGTTTTTGTCATACTATTACTGGAAGCAAAATAGGTCACAGTTTTCAGTATAGGTCCCAATTGTTATATTACATTTTTATTTTTGGTGTTTTTGCGGTAATCTTTAACACTGCCATAAATTATCTCTGGAATTGGCTCTCTAACAGCCATGTTTTTTTCTTATTGCTGTCTCCCGTTTGCAATGGAGGGAAGTCGGATATTTCTTTTTCCTACTCCTCCTATCTTCTTTGATTAAGTAATTCATTGCGGGTTCCAAGACAGATTAGAGTCCCCCGGGCTCGCTGGACTTTGTTGTCTACTGTTGTGAATGGTCGCCGCTGTTGATCCTGGTTTACAGGAGTTAGGCTGCCTGTCCATTGAAGCTGTGCGAGCTGTGTACCTGTGTTTTTTTAACCAATCAGGAGCTCGGGCGAGATCGGCCGCGCCTCGCCCGAGCTCCTGATTGGTTAAAAAAACACAGCTACACAGCTCGCACAGCTTCAATGGACAGGCAGCCTTACAGCGGTGGGAATGTGTGGTGGGCCTATGCCCGAAAAAGAAAAAGTTACATTAGTCAATTTGTTATAAAAACTATCGTACCTAAGTCTTCCGTCTTCGCGCGTTGTTAAACTAAATAAGTAAAATAATAAATACATCACATTTAATTGCACGTATAGAGTTAGTTAATTTCATACTTTCTTATAAATTATAACTTCGAAGGAGAGTAGAGGCGTGAATTTTATGTATGTGTGTATGTCAATGACACGGGTACTTGCACGCTGTGCGTGTAGCACCGCATCGCATCGCTGGGACAAGAAAAAATAGCATTTATTCCTACAAATACAATTACTAACAATTAACGTGGAATAATTAATTATGCGTACTGTCAACGATCTTAATCATGTAAACGATATGTTAGGACACCTTAATACTATGGTGTAAGGTTGTTTTTAGCTTGTGTAGTTAGTAGATGCATGATTTAGTGAGAGTTGCCGTGTTTGCGGTCCGTTCGCCAGAAGTAGACTAGTGAAAACGTTTATTGACTTATTGGAGAACCGATTTGTCAATCGATATACTCGCATATAATAGATTAGTATGAGGAACGATTTATAGGTGGGTAAAGACTCGGTAATCGGCACGATAATATAATTAGGAGCGCGTTTCATAAACGAAATCTTGTGATATTTTCAATACTAACCAATCAAATTCAATGAAAATTTTCAGAAACAATCTAGAAACTAATCTCTATGTTTGTATGAAGTCAGATTTTCGTTAAAATGTTAAAAAAATTTAATTGGATAGTATTGAAAATATCACCAGACTTCGTTTGTATGCAGCGCGCATTTGCGCTCTTGGAACAAACTTCTCTTAAGTTACCTGTTATACAGGGTGAAATTGATATCATTAGCATCCTTTTAAACTAAGAGTCTACCCATCAAACTGAACAACTTTCACTATGGGAGCAAACCAATCGGAGCAAAAAAAAAGTCTGCTGTTCCATACTAAACTGCAGTGCTTACTCGACTCAAATGTATGCAACAGCGGATTTTTTAGTTGCTCCGATCGGTTTGCTCCCATAGTAAAAGTTGTTCAGTTTTGTGGGTAGACTCTTAGTTTAAAAGGATGCTAATGATATCAATTTCACCCTGTAGATATCTTTAGGTCATATATTTTTTGTATATCATATATGTCATATATTTTGGTATTATATTTTGCTGCTGGATTGCCAGCTGGACTTGCGCCCGAATATCTCTGAGTAGAAGAAATATGGTTTGTAATTATAGTAAGTTTGTTTCTATCCACCCGAATAAGACTGGGGTGCGTATGTTTCTGAATACTATCTATACGTTAGTTATTATCTATGTATTGTCGGTTGTCTGAGATAGGCTGGGCTGTATCTACACAAGATGGTCTGTCGACCCACGGTGGCAGTGTTGCCAACAGTTATATTAGCTCTCCACCAGATCCAACTCCTAAAACCACCAGAAAACCACTAACAGAAAGTGGCCCTACTCTCATAATCACTAAATTTTCCACTAACCAAGAAAAGAATGGGTTTTTACCTTTAATCTACCCTTTAGTATACATATTTTGTAACATTTATTTGTAAGTGCCGTGCCGTGGTGGTCCAGTGGCGAGTAACCTCCTTGGAGAAGGGGATGGTTCGGTCCAGGTCGACTCGTACCAATGAGTTTTTCTGAATTGATGTACGATTTGTACCTAACACCACTGACTTTTTGGTGAACGAAAACATCGTGAGGAAACCTGCATGTTTCAATTTGGATTGTATTGTACCCACTGTCCATTACAAGTGGCGACGGGCTCACTCCCCGTCACACTTAACAGATTTTCGGTACTAGTGAAACGTGGATGTTCTGAGGTTTTAGAATATCTCTGACTACCTCGTCGTGAGCATATGCATAATTATAAATGCTTTATTTGTAAGTCCTAAAATATAACTTAACTAAACAAAGTAATGAAATAACATTAAGAAAATAAACTTATTCGCTTCTGGCCGTACATAGACCAAAAAAGACAAATATGCTGGCGGCATTTCTCCGCTGCACACACAGCTAAGGACATAACTTGTTGGATCAATTAATATGAACCCAGGTCCTTAAAGAAAGGTTTGGCTTGGCTCGAATCCCCATGGCTCTGCTGTCTCGACAGCGAACAGTTGTTTATGTGTATCTACCAAATATATTTCTAGTTTTGTTTTGTAAATAATAAGTAAATCGGCATAGTGGTTGAGCGATAATCTGTCCTACTAATTGCAGTGCTATTTTTGAATCATACACTTTCAAAATCATGATCGAATAATTAATAAACTTAAAAGCTTAACACATTTTCGAGTGCATGATTGCATGTGCAAGATTCAAAAATAGCTCTCTTGAAATTAAATTTTACCATTTTTACCACTAGAAAAAACCACCAGCCACTAAACGCAAAATTTCTCCACTAAAAGGGGATCCAAACCACCAGTTTTAGTGGAGAATCCACTGAGTTGGCAACACTGCACGGTGGAGTACTACTTCTTTAAACCACTACTCTACTTATTGCACGTCCCAGACAGCGTTCAGCTATAAACTGTTTTCTTAACCAATAGTCCGCCTTGAAAGTTAAAAGGCTCACATTAACTTTGAACGGGTTTTACCTAGACATTAATGAACTAAAACGATCGATGATCGATAATTATAATTACCTGAGTCCCGAAGACTTCCTAATTTCCGTCGCACGCTTTAATGCTTTTCTTACATCCGTAATACAAAACAGTTACATTAGGTATTTATGTTTTTTGTATTAAAGTTACAGGCATACAGAAGTCCGATTTTTGAATCTCATTCGCTGAGTTCAGCAGTTGAAAATGTCAAAATTACTGTGGAGATTATGCATCTTTCTCCTGCTAATTTGACTTTGAAAAATCATACTTCAGGAGTGCGATTTTTGAAAGTCAAATCAGCAGTAGAAAGATGAACTCAGCGAATGAGATTCAAAAATCGCACTCCAGTTTGCAGTTTTGTACGGGACAGCTGATTTTTTTTCGCGATTTTAGTGTTGGTCCCATAGAGAAAGTTGTTCAGTTTGATGATTTGATTATTCCCTTTAAAAGTGTCAGTATATTAAGAGGGCTATCGCAGTCCAGTGGCGCCCTCATTACATTAAAAAAGATTTCTCAATAAAGAAAGCCTAAATTAAAAAAGTGCTCAACAGATAAACTACAAAAGCCTTCAAACTATTTTCATAGAATACTTTTATAGGTTTTTTAAAGGTCTAAACATACAAATTTTGAAAAAAGAAAAATAGCGGCCGCTTTTGTTTTTATTCGAAATTGTCTAAAAGTGGAATGTTTAGAACCTATAAAAGTATTGTATAACAATGACTTTGACTTTGATGGCTTTTGTAGTTTATCTGTTGAGCACATTTTTAATTTAGGCTTTCTTTATTGAGAAATCTTTTTTAATGTGATGAGGGCGCCACTGGACTGCGATAGCCCTCTTAAGAAGGACCCTATATATAGATGGCGGTGTTTATACTCTTTAACGACGATCTGGTTATGCCGACGACGGCGTGAACTCATTGGAGACGGCATCACGGCAGCGCATAGGACCGGTCGCCGTTGCCATTGGTGGAGGCCTATCTAGCAGTGGACGTCTAAGTGCCGGATTAACCATAGAGGCAAAGTAGGCACGGGCCTATGGGCCCAGCGCCGCCTAGGGGCCCCGCGGCCTGAGAGGAAAATAAGTAAAAACTCGAAGATTTATCTCACCCCAAAATTTAATCGAATTATTAAAAAGTCTGAGAAAGTCATTAAAAAAGGTATTGAAAATATATTTATTGCAAATTTTCGAGCTCGCTTCGCTCGCTCATTTTTGTTGTTTTATTTTCGGCTTTAAAGCAGATTTCTTGCTGTAATCGAGTTATTATTTATCCTGTTTAATATACTGAGAGCTATTATTGCTCGCTCGATGCTTTCGTCTCATACACAAATCAAGTCCATTTTGATATGAGCTCTAGGTAGGTGCAATAAACATAATATGTAGGAAAATAATGAGCTGACCTAGTCCTATTGCAGTAAAATCTCGAGATCGCTTCGCTCGGTCCTTGATTCAGAATTCAGATCGAATTGTGCAACGACTTATAATATTGCAGTAAAATCTCGAGCTCGCTTCGCTCGCTCTTTGGTTTTAGATTGCATTGCAACGATTTTATCCGTAAAATCTCGATTTCGCTCTTGGTTGTGATTGTGTCGCAAGCGCAACAGCGCAATAATCTTTGCTCGCTCTAGGGCTGAGAATTTAGATCATATTGCTGATTGGCAATGACCTATAAATATTATACTGTAGTGAAAACTCGAGCTCGCTTCGTTCGCTCCTGATCTAATATTGTATTGGAACGATTCAGTCACATTGCAAAAACTCGAGCTCGCTTCGCTCGCTCTATTTTTTTTTTCGTGTTACGTTCACTCCATGAGCTTTAGATTGTATTGCAATGATTTATTCCTGTTGTAGTACAATCTTTAACAAAGCGCCAGTCTTTTTGTAGTCGAAATATAATGTTTCGTGGTTTTCCGGGGATTTCAGATTTTACTGAAATGTCCGGGGTTTTTGAAGACTGTCCGGCGACGGCAATTTTGCTGACGGCAGCCCTAGATAGGTATTAAAAGCTCGAGATCGCTCAACATTTTAGTGGATTATGTTATTTTGTAGTTATGTTACTGCGACCACCTAGCCTGTACCTGGCCCCCGGACACAGAGACAAATCCATCCCACGGCCCACGGGGCCCCGAGTCTTGAAGTGCCTAGGGGCCTCTATATGGCTTAATCCGGCCCTGTCTATCGGCTGAGTTGATGATGATAATGGTGACATTACGTCGATGATGCTACGTCAGAGGCTAATTAATGTCCTTACCTTGAAAATACAGCAAGCAAATGTACCACAACCTTGCCTCCACCAATACGCACTGAACCCGTGAGGTGGATTATGTGAAATTCCTTCACATTTTTATTCGTGAGAAGGGGCATTTTCCCTGCTGTAGGACGTATAGGTATAGGCTAAGATGGTGATGAGACCACCAATGTTTACATAATTATCCTAGTTATATCGGGGTTTCATAATAAATGTATAACTCGTAACATTTCAGCGGTAGACGCTTCAGGTCGCTACGAATCTGGTCTGCTCGAAGGAAACAGGTTCTGGCTGGGCTCCAAACAAGAGTGTCTCCAATTGGTACGTATTTCTATACATATATACTAAAAAACAAGGAAGTGAGTGTAGTATGGCCCAGAAAGGTGTAGAACAAAATTAAGATTCTTATGGGTCGACGTGTCCAGGGCAGATGTCTGGCCCATAACCATACCTACATTTTTGTACAAAAATACTAATATTTCGGAATATTTTTTTCTCTATGATTATTAATTTATTATACACAATTAATATGCTGACACATCCAAATCGAGAAAAGAAAGGGTCGAGTCAAATTACTGTTTTGTATTAAACAGGAGATTTTTAGATTTAGATTTTAGTCCCATAGAGAATGTTGTTCAGTTTGATGTGATGAGTGACCGTCAGTTTTATCTGATATTGGGGTTCTACAGGCTATGACTATAGCTATGACGGTGTTCAATCTTAAATGGCCAAATTCATTAAAATAATGATCTTTAACTCAATAGATTAACGATTAGGCAGCTCGGTAAGGTAATGATAGTATTACAGATTGAAAATTTCGTTCTCTGGCTAGTGGACTCGGTAGCGAAATTGGATAACGCACTTGCCCGTTTTGTAAGGGTGAGGGTTCAAGTCCCGCCCGAGACAAAATTTTTCAATCTTTAATTTGATTATGATAGTATTACTCATGAACAAAATGTTTGCAGGATGATGCCTTCTTATCAAGGAACGGGAACGAGACCTTAGAAGGCTTCCACAATACCGACTACCTCAACGCTGTTTTACGAAGAGAGAAGTACTACGATGGCAGTGAGTATGATTATAATACATTCCAATAGAAATGTATTTAAATAGGTATGTGAACAGATACAAAATTCAATGATAAATTGATGAGCCTCCTGAATTAAAGAACGATGAGAGAGTGTATGAGTGTTTACCACACGCACATTTACAGGGTGTAACAAAACACCCTAGTAATACTTAAGGGGGTGCTTCAGACCATCAAACAGAACAACTTCAACAATGGAGAGAACATAGTATGGTATCGGTTACCATACTATGAATACAAAGAATGTAATGGTACCAAATAAATTCAGAGAGAGAGTGCATATTACAGAATATAACATAACACTAGCAGTGACCAAACTCTGTACAGTGCGTGATGAATGATGATAGCTCAAATGCCCGTAAAAACAAATAACTAAAAGCTAATGGTTTTTAAAATGTAATTACAAATTGATACGGATCTGCAGTATTCACATACAGGCCTACTTACTACACAGTTTAGCGCTCGCTTTCATAGCTCCATAAAATTAATTATAAACTCGTAACGTAGGTACTTGCGTTTTAAATGCGTTGTTTATTTAAATAACGCGCCTCTCAAGCATTTGCATTTCTACTACATAGTTTGATCTAGTTATGGGAAAGACATGCAAATGTGATAATGTCAAGGTATCTGTGTATGGAAATGTTACTAGAATGTCAATCGTCTTTTTTACGATGCCGACGTGATGTGTGTGACCATTTTAAAGAAGTACCTATAATGTGTGTTTAATTTCTTATGAATCTACCCGCCCTCTTAAACTTGTAATGTGTTAGCGCTCTCACAGACGAGCGACACTTTGCGGTCGCTAGGTGTCGCGGAGGGACCGTTAAATGTATGCGCGACACTCTGCGACCCACCGCGACAGCAAAGTGTCGCACGTCTGTAAGAGCCCCGGTTGTAGAGCGGAAATAAATTCTACAAAAACACATCTTTTATAAAACTGCAATAAAATACATTATTCAACTAAGGTTTTACGATGGGTATACAAATTACGGTCTTTGAGGCTAACACAAATAACTATCTATTTACAGCTTGTTACAGCAAACTACCTGTTTCACATGGGTTTTATTATTTGTCGGTCCTTTTTACTCTTTTGTAGTAAAATAATATTTAAAACACATTTCAGGCGTAGAAGACTGGCGGACGCTGTTACAACACGATGAACACATGCGTCGGCTTGTGGCAGCGGCAAGTGCGCCCGCGCATCGTCTCTCCTACACCGCCGTCAACTTGGCTCTGAATATCACCAAACTTACTATGGCTGGGGTGAGACTATTATTACTTGTTAATAACATGTTATAGCTATGTTGTGCTATTTCAAATCAAATAAAAGATTGAAAAATCAACCCCAGATTATCAGGTTTAGGGTTCAAGACAATACTTCTGACTCTAGGACGAATTCAATTTTATTCCATTATTTACATGAAGATGTAAATTTAAAGGATATGATATCATTATGGACCCTGCAGACCCGTCTGATACGTAAAATGTTCAATCTTTGATTAGATATCAGACTAATGTATCGAAATTATTATATCTATACTACAAGATCGGGTTCCCCAAGAATGGTTCCCTGCGTCAAAGTAGACCCCAAAAGATAAATGGAAAATTTGGATCACTCCTTCGAGAACCGGTCAATAGCTGCACATAATAGAGAGGATTTGGAGAGTGTGAGAGGAGGTCCTTTTCCCAGCAGTGAAACAACAGGCTACGTTAAAAAAATGCAAGAACCATGTGTATAATAATGTAATAGAAAGATGTAGCCCAACATACTCCCTTGTAGCACACCAGATTGTTAACAAGCCTATTGAATAGGATACGTCGATTTGAATGCAATACCCAATGAAAACGATTTAGTTTTAGCTCACATGTTCGTTTAATTGTTTCTATAAAGGACAAATCAATATTTGTTATAGTATAAATTAAGATGGACAGGGTCGAAGGCTGTGACAAAAACTACAAATTTTTTTTGTTTTGTTAAATCAGCACTGTTTCTTTACAGGCATATGACTTAACACTGGGTGTGTGTTTACCTCGCTCCTGCAGTCTCGAAGACGTCGCTACCATCATCAATTTCTCTATAATGCTTAACGATAACATTAAATCCAACAAAACAATACCAAGACACATAAAACTTACAAGTTTGCGTCAAATAGAGAGATATTACGACATTAAAACTGATATAGGAGCGATTATCTTAATATGTGTTACATTATTTTTACTATCCCTCACTATAACAGCTACTATAGTAGATTTAAAACTTATAAAATGCAAAAGACACAATAGCAAATCAATGAGCTTCGATCTACAAAAGTTTAATAACACCGAACCAGAGCGACAATACGAAGAAAGAAACCACAAATGTGAATTAACAAGGAAAGAATCTAACGTCGTCGGAACGGAAACTTTAACAATAAACAACATTAACAATTCGAATAATATCAATCTAGTTACAGTTAAAAAGGTTTTAAAACCCAACGCAATGCCTCCCTCAATTACGCTTGACGTAGTCTCCATGGACAGAGTGACTGGCAGTTGTAGAAGATGCGGCAAGTATAAGAAGCAATGTAATGCAAATCCGAGACAATTGGAAAACCTCCCTGCTTGCCCAAGGGTGAAATCCTTCGCTAGCCTGACGGAGCATAAGAGAAAAGATAGGTTGCTCAAGAATTTGCTCCTGTGTTTCTCTTTGAAATACAGCTGGAAAAGAATATTTAATACTAACACGGTCAATAAAGATTTGTCTTTGGTACACGGGTTGAAGATTTTGGCAACTTTGTGGATTATTTTTGTGCACACTGCTGTTGTGGCTAATTATGTTTCAGGTGGGTTTAATGTTTTTTGCCCTATTATAAAGTTTAGCTTAATGAGTAGAATCATTCTTTGTAACTGGTATTTATTATGTTCGCTCTGTACTTATGTATTGTCTTGTTTTAATTGCAGAAGATGGTGGTAATATCAACGAGTACAACAATGTATATTACATATTGACTACCGGAACATTAGCTTTTGATACTCTGTTCTTTGTTAGGTAAGTACCAATCTACATCTACACTAATATTATAAAGAGGAAAGATTTGTACCTATTTTTGTATGTTTGTATGTTTGTAATGAATAGGCTCAAAAAGTACTAGGCCGATTTAAAAAATTCTTTCACCATTAGAAAGCTGCATTCACCCTGAGTAACATAGGCTATATTTATTGCTAGAAAAGATTAGACGTCCACCCGTGCGAAGCCGGGACGGGCCGCTAGTTTTTTATATAATAGGTAGTAGGTATAATATATCTATGAATAGGTAGTGTTTTTTTGTTTTAGTTTATTTAACCAATGGACTGCTACAATACAACGATGATAGAAAACTATTCATCGCGTAGATATCGATCGACGCTTCCAACAGTTCAAAGGTTAAAAACAATAACAGTTAGTTTAAACAAATTGACATTATTATAGGCATACTTATACAACGTGTTAATGAATTAACGCAAAACCTCATACACCCCAACTGATTTATAACAAAATAATAAGATTGAAACAATAATTTAATTATTTTGATAGTTAAAATTTAAAGTTATTCGCATTTTAAGTTTTTTGGCAAAAATTATTTGTTATCATTTCAGCACTGAAAGAAAGCGCTAACGTACTCATGGATACATTTTTATAATCTTGTTTTGGTCGTAAGTAGGATGAGTGTGCCCTTGCGGTGGGTTGACATCGGGTTCAGAAATTTTTTAATTTTGCAAAAAAATTATTAAATATTTTGAAAAAAATTACCTATGTTGAAACCTTGATAATTCGATTCAGCTCTCGATTCTAAACAAACTAATTTCTAGTTTTGCGTTAATTCATTAACACGTTGTATAACGCATAACACAGTAAAACTGAGATCATAAAGAATTAAAAAATATACTATTACCCCTTAGTATTACCTATTAAATAATCTGTGGTATTACCCCATTATTATTCCCTTAGTACGTTGAATCATTGTTAATCTGGATAATTATCACATAATTATGTTCCTACTTATTCTAGTCTTGATAGATATTCTAACAGGAAGTTGACCACCTAACTTGACTCCACCAATCTGCACTGGACCCGCGTCTTTGACGGGTTACTCTTTACGCTATTTTGTAAAGAGGCCTCTCTGATCTAACCTTTGACTAACAAAACAAAATAAAGTTCAATATGTTGTTGCAGCGGCTTGATCAGCTCGCACCACTTCTTCTTCCTAAAGAGTCAGTACACGGTGGAGCAGCTGGTCAGTTTCGGAGGCGCGTGCGGACAGGTGCTGCAGTTTGTCTGCTTCGTTACTAACAGAGCCATCAGGTAATACTGTTGCTTCCTACACGACGGACCAGCTGGTCAGTGTCAAGGCGCGATCGGACAGATGCTGTATTTTGTCTGCTTCGTTACTAACAGAGCCATCAGGTAAAACTGTTGCTTCTAAAGAGTCAGTACACGACGGACCAGCTGGTCAGTATCAAGGCGCGATCGGACAGATGCTGTATTTTGTCTGCTTCGTTACTACCAGAGCCATCAGGTAATACTGTTGCTTCCTAAAGAGTCAGTACACGACGGACCAGCTGGTCAGTGTCAAGGCGCGATCGGACAGATGCTGTATTTTGTCTGCTTCGTTACTAACAGAGTCATCAGGTAATACTGTTGCTTCCTTAAGAGTCAGTACACGACGGACCAGCTGGTCAGTTTCAAGGCGCGATCGGACAGGTGCTGCATTTTGTCTGCTTCGTTACTAACCGCCATCAGGTAATACTGTTGCTTCCTAAACAGTCAGTACACGACGGACCAGCTGGTCAGTTTCAAGGCGCGATCGGACAGGTGCTGCATTTTGTCTGCTTCGTTACTAACCGCCATCAGGTAATACTGTTGCTTCCTAAAGAGTCAGTACACGACGGACCAGCTGGTCAGTTTCAAGGCGCGATCGGACAGGTGCTGCATTTTGTCTGCTTCGTTACTAACCGCCATCAGGTAATACTGTTGCTTCCTAAAGAGTCAGTACACGGATGGTGAAAATAGATAGTACGGAACTCACGGACGGAGCGCAAACTAGTCACGACCGATAAAAAGTTCGTCTTCAATTCAATGTTGAAATCTAAAGCCTGGCCAGAAATATAGAAACCTGGTTTGGGGGCGCTGCAATCGACTATAATCTTTAATGTCAGTATTCTGAGTACAAAAATTAGTTTCAATGATTTTCCGCAACATGGCGAGGTTTTTTATTTTTCTGGTCTAGCTTTTACGGTCTTTTCTGTCCAGCGGACAAAAAGTCAGTTTTGTGCTCGGTGCCTGAAAAAAAAGCACTAGATGAATTAACAGTAGCAGAAAAAAGAAATCTCATGGAAATATTCACCTTATACTTATTAAAAGAGAGAACCATAATCCGATTTTGAGGGTTGGTTAGTAAGATGTTGTGAGGATACAAAAGAGAATTAAACTATTTATTTATTTAGTGTAATGAACTCGGATACAGAATTAAATTAGCGCGTCGGTAGTATGAGAACGACTGATAAATTTACCGCTTGCATTTGTGGCCGAAACTATATTATTGTGTCATTACATCATTCCCTCTCCTCTAGCAAAATTGTTTTCCAGTTTTTGTTAAAGTGAGATATCCCCAGATATTGCTACAAGATCAGGGACTATCATTTTGTGCTAAATGTGTCCATCGATACACAATAACGCACTGTATCGCCCCCCACAGGCTGCTACCATCGTACGCGTACAGTATATTCGTGTCGGCGGTGGTGTCGCGCGCGTCGCTGCGCACGTCGCCGCTCGCGACGCCGGAGCGCGACGACACCAACTGCGACGTGTACTGGTGGAGGAACCTGCTCTATATCACCACTATCTTCCCTAGGGATGAACAGGTATGCCCATTTATTTTAGTATTGTACTTTTGTGGAGTTTGCAGCTATTTCTGTATCGTGTTAATGTAAACGAACGAACGATTGATGAATACGAATTATTTGTAACAGTTTGGATTTTTATTTGGGTAATACATTTGGGTCAAGTAGTTATTGACATTGTCTGTGGTGTCTCTGATAGCTATTGAAATTTTCTAACAACCATATATCTTTTTCGCGTTTTCGGTATTAGTGCAAACTTGGCGAAGTGCAGCGCAATGCGTTTTTCACTGCCAAAATATTATCGACTTTGCTTGCGTTGAAATAACATCGGAAATCAATTAACATAACTACTATAATTCCATGAGAGCATCGAAGTGACTTGAGGCTAAAGTTGTGTTAGTTGATTTCGTCAGCCTGGTTTCTGGCACACACCAGCTTTTAAACTACTTAATATAAATGTTTACTTTAAGGCTGCCTGTCCACTGATGCGAGTAGTGTAGTAGGTTTTACATCGTGAGATCGTTTCTGGGAGTATAGTAGCATGTAGTAGTCACCAGTGATCCCTTCACCTGAAGTGGTGGTAGATCTGGAACAACCCGCTCGGCTTTGTGAATTGCAAGAACTGTACATTTATTACGGTATCGGTGGGCAGTGCGTGCAGGTGTCGTGGTCGCTGTCGCTGGAGTCGCAGCTGCACGTGGCGGGCGCGCTGCTGTGCGCCAGCGCCTCGTGCGGCCGCGCCGTGCTCGCCGCCGCGCTCGTGCTCGTGCTGGGCGCCGCCGCGAGCGACCTGTGCGCCGCGTACACCGAGTTCAGCCTGCTGTGAGTTGTACTGTACATACAAGTGTCAGCGCACGTGCGGCCGCGCCGTGCTCGCCGCCGCGCTCGTGCTCGTGCTGGGCGCCGCCGCGAGCGACCTGTGCGCCGCGTACACCGAGTTCAGCCTGCTGTGAGTTGTACTGTACATACAAGTGTCAGCGCACGTGCGGCCGCGCCGTGCTCGCCGCCGCGCTCGTGCTCGTGCTGGGCGCCGCCGCGAGCGACCTGTGCGCCGCGTACACCGAGTTCAGCCTGCTGTGAGTTGTACTGTACATACAAGTGTCAGCGCACGTGCGGCCGCGCCGTGCTCGCCGCCGCGCTCGTGCTCGTGCTGGGCGCCGCCGCGAGCGACCTGTGCGCCGCGTACACCGAGTTCAGCCTGCTGTGAGTTGTACTGTACATACAAGTGTCAGCGCACGTGCGGCCGCGCCGTGCTCGCCGCCGCGCTCGTGCTCGTGCTGGGCGCCGCCGCGAGCGACCTGTGCGCCGCGTACACCGAGTTCAGCCTGCTGTGAGTTGTACTGTACATACAAGTGTCAGCGCACGTGCGGCCGCGCCGTGCTCGCCGCCGCGCTCGTGCTCGTGCTGGGCGCCGCCGCGAGCGACCTGTGCGCCGCGTACACCGAGTTCAGCCTGCTGTGAGTTGTACTGTACATACAAGTGTCAGCGCACGTGCGGCCGCGCCGTGCTCGCCGCCGCGCTCGTGCTCGTGCTGGGCGCCGCCGCGAGCGACCTGTGCGCCGCGTACACCGAGTTCAGCCTGCTGTGAGTTGTACTGTACATACAAGTGTCAGCGCACGTGCGGCCGCGCCGTGCTCGCCGCCGCGCTCGTGCTCGTGCTGGGCGCCGCCGCGAGCGACCTGTGCGCCGCGTACACCGAGTTCAGCCTGCTGTGAGTTGTACTGTACATACAAGTGTCAGCGCACGTGCGGCCGCGCCGTGCTCGCCGCCGCGCTCGTGCTCGTGCTGGGCGCCGCCGCGAGCGACCTGTGCGCCGCGTACACCGAGTTCAGCCTGCTGTGAGTTGTACTGTACATACAAGTGTCAGCGCACGTGCGGCCGCGCCGTGCTCGCCGCCGCGCTCGTGCTCGTGCTGGGCGCCGCCGCGAGCGACCTGTGCGCCGCGTACACCGAGTTCAGCCTGCTGTGAGTTGTACTGTACATACAAGTGTCAGCGCACGTGCGGCCGCGCCGTGCTCGCCGCCGCGCTCGTGCTCGTGCTGGGCGCCGCCGCGAGCGACCTGTGCGCCGCGTACACCGAGTTCAGCCTGCTGTGAGTTGTACTGTACATACAAGTGTCAGCGCACGTGCGGCCGCGCCGTGCTCGCCGCCGCGCTCGTGCTCGTGCTGGGCGCCGCCGCGAGCGACCTGTGCGCCGCGTACACCGAGTTCAGCCTGCTGTGAGTTGTACTGTACATACAAGTGTCAGCGCACGTGCGGCCGCGCCGTGCTCGCCGCCGCGCTCGTGCTCGTGCTGGGCGCCGCCGCGAGCGACCTGTGCGCCGCGTACACCGAGTTCAGCCTGCTGTGAGTTGTACTGTACATACAAGTGTCAGCGCACGTGCGGCCGCGCCGTGCTCGCCGCCGCGCTCGTGCTCGTGCTGGGCGCCGCCGCGAGCGACCTGTGCGCCGCGTACACCGAGTTCAGCCTGCTGTGAGTTGTACTGTACATACAAGTGTCAGCGCACGTGCGGCCGCGCCGTGCTCGCCGCCGCGCTCGTGCTCGTGCTGGGCGCCGCCGCGAGCGACCTGTGCGCCGCGTACACCGAGTTCAGCCTGCTGTGAGTTGTACTGTACATACAAGTGTCAGCGCACGTGCGGCCGCGCCGTGCTCGCCGCCGCGCTCGTGCTCGTGCTGGGCGCCGCCGCGAGCGACCTGTGCGCCGCGTACACCGAGTTCAGCCTGCTGTGAGTTGTACTGTACATACAAGTGTCAGCGCACGTGCGGCCGCGCCGTGCTCGCCGCCGCGCTCGTGCTCGTGCTGGGCGCCGCCGCGAGCGACCTGTGCGCCGCGTACACCGAGTTCAGCCTGCTGTGAGTTGTACTGTACATACAAGTGTCAGCGCACGTGCGGCCGCGCCGTGCTCGCCGCCGCGCTCGTGCTCGTGCTGGGCGCCGCCGCGAGCGACCTGTGCGCCGCGTACACCGAGTTCAGCCTGCTGTGAGTTGTACTGTACATACAAGTGTCAGCGCACGTGCGGCCGCGCCGTGCTCGCCGCCGCGCTCGTGCTCGTGCTGGGCGCCGCCGCGAGCGACCTGTGCGCCGCGTACACCGAGTTCAGCCTGCTGTGAGTTGTACTGTACATACAAGTGTCAGCGCACGTGCGGCCGCGCCGTGCTCGCCGCCGCGCTCGTGCTCGTGCTGGGCGCCGCCGCGAGCGACCTGTGCGCCGCGTACACCGAGTTCAGCCTGCTGTGAGTTGTACTGTACATACAAGTGTCAGCGCACGTGCGGCCGCGCCGTGCTCGCCGCCGCGCTCGTGCTCGTGCTGGGCGCCGCCGCGAGCGACCTGTGCGCCGCGTACACCGAGTTCAGCCTGCTGTGAGTTGTACTGTACATACAAGTGTCAGCGCACGTGCGGCCGCGCCGTGCTCGCCGCCGCGCTCGTGCTCGTGCTGGGCGCCGCCGCGAGCGACCTGTGCGCCGCGTACACCGAGTTCAGCCTGCTGTGAGTTGTACTGTACATACAAGTGTCAGCGCACGTGCGGCCGCGCCGTGCTCGCCGCCGCGCTCGTGCTCGTGCTGGGCGCCGCCGCGAGCGACCTGTGCGCCGCGTACACCGAGTTCAGCCTGCTGTGAGTTGTACTGTACATACAAGTGTCAGCGCACGTGCGGCCGCGCCGTGCTCGCCGCCGCGCTCGTGCTCGTGCTGGGCGCCGCCGCGAGCGACCTGTGCGCCGCGTACACCGAGTTCAGCCTGCTGTGAGTTGTACTGTACATACAAGTGTCAGCGCACGTGCGGCCGCGCCGTGCTCGCCGCCGCGCTCGTGCTCGTGCTGGGCGCCGCCGCGAGCGACCTGTGCGCCGCGTACACCGAGTTCAGCCTGCTGTGAGTTGTACTGTACATACAAGTGTCAGCGCACGTGCGGCCGCGCCGTGCTCGCCGCCGCGCTCGTGCTCGTGCTGGGCGCCGCCGCGAGCGACCTGTGCGCCGCGTACACCGAGTTCAGCCTGCTGTGAGTTGTACTGTACATACAAGTGTCAGCGCACGTGCGGCCGCGCCGTGCTCGCCGCCGCGCTCGTGCTCGTGCTGGGCGCCGCCGCGAGCGACCTGTGCGCCGCGTACACCGAGTTCAGCCTGCTGTGAGTTGTACTGTACATACAAGTGTCAGCGCACGTGCGGCCGCGCCGTGCTCGCCGCCGCGCTCGTGCTCGTGCTGGGCGCCGCCGCGAGCGACCTGTGCGCCGCGTACACCGAGTTCAGCCTGCTGTGAGTTGTACTGTACATACAAGTGTCAGCGCACGTGCGGCCGCGCCGTGCTCGTGCTCGTGCTGGGCGCCGCCGCGAGCGACCTGTGCGCCGCGTACACCGAGTTCAGCCTGCTGTGAGTTGTACTGTACATACAAGTGTCAGCGCACGTGCGGCCGCGCCGTGCTCGCCGCCGCGCTCGTGCTCGTGCTGGGCGCCGCCGCGAGCGACCTGTGCGCCGCGTACACCGAGTTCAGCCTGCTGTGAGTTGTACTGTACATACAAGTGTCAGCGCACGTGCGGCCGCGCCGTGCTCGCCGCCGCGCTCGTGCTCGTGCTGGGCGCCGCCGCGAGCGACCTGTGCGCCGCGTACACCGAGTTCAGCCTGCTGTGAGTTGTACTGTACATACAAGTGTCAGCGCACGTGCGGCCGCGCCGTGCTCGCCGCCGCGCTCGTGCTCGTGCTGGGCGCCGCCGCGAGCGACCTGTGCGCCGCGTACACCGAGTTCAGCCTGCTGTGAGTTGTACTGTACATACAAGTGTCAGCGCACGTGCGGCCGCGCCGTGCTCGCCGCCGCGCTCGTGCTCGTGCTGGGCGCCGCCGCGAGCGACCTGTGCGCCGCGTACACCGAGTTCAGCCTGCTGTGAGTTGTACTGTACATACAAGTGTCAGCGCACGTGCGGCCGCGCCGTGCTCGCCGCCGCGCTCGTGCTCGTGCTGGGCGCCGCCGCGAGCGACCTGTGCGCCGCGTACACCGAGTTCAGCCTGCTGTGAGTTGTACTGTACATACAAGTGTCAGCGCACGTGCGGCCGCGCCGTGCTCGCCGCCGCGCTCGTGCTCGTGCTGGGCGCCGCCGCGAGCGACCTGTGCGCCGCGTACACCGAGTTCAGCCTGCTGTGAGTTGTACTGTACATACAAGTGTCAGCGCACGTGCGGCCGCGCCGTGCTCGCCGCCGCGCTCGTGCTCGTGCTGGGCGCCGCCGCGAGCGACCTGTGCGCCGCGTACACCGAGTTCAGCCTGCTGTGAGTTGTACTGTACATACAAGTGTCAGCGCACGTGCGGCCGCGCCGTGCTCGCCGCCGCGCTCGTGCTCGTGCTGGGCGCCGCCGCGAGCGACCTGTGCGCCGCGTACACCGAGTTCAGCCTGCTGTGAGTTGTACTGTACATACAAGTGTCAGCGCACGTGCGGCCGCGCCGTGCTCGCCGCCGCGCTCGTGCTCGTGCTGGGCGCCGCCGCGAGCGACCTGTGCGCCGCGTACACCGAGTTCAGCCTGCTGTGAGTTGTACTGTACATACAAGTGTCAGCGCACGTGCGGCCGCGCCGTGCTCGCCGCCGCGCTCGTGCTCGTGCTGGGCGCCGCCGCGAGCGACCTGTGCGCCGCGTACACCGAGTTCAGCCTGCTGTGAGTTGTACTGTACATACAAGTGTCAGCGCACGTGCGGCCGCGCCGTGCTCGCCGCCGCGCTCGTGCTCGTGCTGGGCGCCGCCGCGAGCGACCTGTGCGCCGCGTACACCGAGTTCAGCCTGCTGTGAGTTGTACTGTACATACAAGTGTCAGCGCACGTGCGGCCGCGCCGTGCTCGCCGCCGCGCTCGTGCTCGTGCTGGGCGCCGCCGCGAGCGACCTGTGCGCCGCGTACACCGAGTTCAGCCTGCTGTGAGTTGTTAACATTAAGCTTAAGAGAATATCCTTGAACATGAAGCCTAATAGGTTATCCTTGCAGAGCGCGCTGTATGCAAACGAAGTTAGATCCTATTTTTAATACTAAACAATAAAAAAAAAAATGTTTTTATTTTCACCACCACAAACTATTTGGTAAATTAATAGTCAAGATAATTAAAGTCAATGAACTTTTTAAACACGTTACACGATCCAGATAGTAATCTCTGTACCTGTGGTTTATCAGATTTCCGCAATCCCCTAGGGCCTAGGGGATGATCAAATCAATAAATCATCTAACTAAACACCTTTTCCTATGGGACCAACACCGAAATCGCAAAAAAAATAAATTGACCGTTCCGTAATAAACAGCATACCTACTCGACCCAAATGTATGGGACAGCAAATCAAATATTTTTTTGCGATTTTGATGTTTATCTCATAGAAAAAGTTGTTCAGTTTGATGGTCTGACCATCCCCTTAAAAAACCGTCAGCATGTATGCATAGAAGTGATATTTCCCCCTCAGTCAGCCGGACGTGTTCACGGCGTACTCCACGTACATAGAGCGCCCCCTGGCGCGCGTCGCCCCCTACTTCATGGGAGTGTTCGCGGGCTGGCTCGTGCACAAGATGGCCGGCGGCCTCGGCATATCCAAGGTATTGTTAGACAACTTGCTAGTACATGCAAAATATGTAAAAGGTGTAATCATTACATTTGGCTCTACTCTTCCCATAAAGAATGATGAGCGTAAAGTATATGGATTTCAAAGCTAGGCTCTGGTCTTTTGCGTCCAAACTAGTTTCCAAAAAAAAAGTTGAAGGTCAAATAATTCTGAAATACTGCACGCCGCGTCCAATATAGGTAGCTTGGTGCAAGGGCGGATCCAGGGGGGGGGGGGGGGGCCAGGGGGCCATGGCCCCCCCCACGGACCTCTGCGGATTGCATTGAATTTCGAGGCTGAGTAATGGCGGCACTTTACTAGTCACTTTACTTTACTAGGCACACTTTACTAGGCACTTTACTACCAATTCGTAGAGCGGAGAAAATTAGAGCTCGCTTCGCTCGCTCTATGTTTCTGTTTTAATTATTGTACCTGTGTAGGTACTATAATTCAAACAAGGCTGTGGTCAGAAATCTTTAGGATTATACACATAATATAATCCTAAAGATTTAACAGCAAACCGGGGAACACGCCCCTGGCGGCAGGTTTAGGGGGCGCCAAAATCAAGATGGAAAAAAAATATTGCATCGACTTGAGAATTTTGCAAAAAAATCTCGTGCTCGCTTCGTTCGCTCCTGATTTCAGACATCTCATTATATTGCAGTGACGAAATCTCGAGCTTGTTTCGCTCGCTCTTGGTTTAAGATCGTATTGCAGTCATCCCAATATATTGCAGTGAAATCTCGAGCTCGCTTCGCACACTCTTGGTTTTAGATCTTATTGCAGTCTTCTCATTATATTTCAGTGAAATATCGAGCTCGCTTCGCTCGCTCTTGGTTTTTTGTTGTATTGAAATTACCTATCGCAGAATTCGACCACATTGCGAATTTCTGAATAGACCTAATCATATTGCAGTAAAATCTCGAGCTCGCTTCGCTCGCTCTTGGTTTTAGATCTCATTGCAGTCATCTCATTATATTGTAGTGACGAAATCTGAGCTTGCTTCACTCGCTCTCGGTTTAAGATCGTATTGCAGTCGTTTCATTATTATTGGAGTGAAATCTCGAGCTCGCTTCGCTCGCTTTTGCTTTTAGATCTTATTGCAGTCATCTCATTATATTTCAGTGAAATATCGAGCTCGCTTCGCTCGCTCTTGCTTTTAGATCTTATTGCAGTCATCTCATTATATTTCAGTGAAATATCGAGCTCGCTTCGCTCGCTCTTGCTTTTAGATCTTATTGCAGTCATCTCATTATATTTCAGTGAAATATCGAGCTCGCTTAGCTCGCTCTTGGTTTTTTTGTTGTATTGAAATTACCTATCGCAGAATTCGATCATAATATTGCGAATTTCTGACTCGACCTAATCATATTGCAGTAAAATCTCGAGCTCGCTTCGCTCGCTCTTGGTTTTAGATCTCATTGCAGTCATCTCATTATATTGCAGTGACGAAATCTGAGCTTGCTTCGCTCGCTCTCAGTTTAAGATCGTATTGCAGTCGTCTCATTATATTGCAGTGAAATCTCGAGCTCGCTTCGCTCGCTCTTGCTTTTAGATCTTATTGCAGTCATCTCATTATTATTTCAGTGAAATCTCGAGCTCGCTTCGCTCGCTCTTGGTTTTAGATCTTATTGCAGTCATCTCATTATATTTCAGTGAAATATCGAGCTCGCTTCGATCGCTCTTGGTTTTTTTGTTGTATTGAAATTACCTATCGCAGAATTCGATCATATTGTGAATTTCTGACTCGACCTAATCATATTGCAGTAAAATCTCGAACTCGCTTCGCTCGCTCTATGTTAAACGTTTTATTACAATCACTCAACCTGGACCTGGCCTCCCTAAGAATAAATTATTGCTACACTCTTGTAGAGGAGGCCCGGGCCCGGCGCCAATCTCATGTTTTTGCCCCGCCTCGGAAAAATTGTAGATCCGGGACTGATTGTTTTAGTTTTCTATGTATGTGTACAGAGCCGTGCGAATACAAAACTGCGCCCGGGGCGAAGTCTGATTTTGGCGCCCCATTTTTTTGTCACTTTGTCACTGCCAAGTCACTGTCTATTCTATACACATTCTATAGTGTCTAGTCCATAAAGAAATGACACGCTCCGCTAGGGCCTAGTGCTCAAACGTACCTATCAGGCATATAGGTACCTACGCCCTACCTACGCCTATACTTAAAAGTATAAAGCTCTTGTTTTCTATTTAACTCTCTGTGAGATTCGAGATAGATATGAGAAGGAATCGCTCTTTTAATGATAAAATTACTTAGGCCGAGATTCAGACACGATTTTTAAGTCATAGTTCGAACTAAGTAGGTAGGGTCAAAAATGTATGGATTTTGACATACGGAGTTCGAACTAAGACTTAAAAAAGTCTCTGAAACTCAGCCTTAGTTACTAATAATTTCGATTTTACTTATAATTTTAACTATTCGTGTGAATGTAGGTACAGTCAACATTCTCACCCATAAAACCATGTCAATCCTATTCCTATATACTCACACAACCAACAATTGGTGTCGTTTTTTTGTTTTCATTATCAAATATTGTAAAATTATATGCATTAAACAAAGATTTTTTTTGGTCGCATTAAATATCGACTAGGGTGCTTCAGTTATTTCATGACAGTATTGCCACTAGTTACATCCAAATCTTTCAAGCAAAGCGAGCTGAAAATTCGACAGAACTTTGATCAGAATTGTGTTTTGAGTAAGTTGCAGCAAAATATCAAATACGAGCTTTTACCCGCGACTTCGTCCGCATAAATTAATACCAGATTTTCAGTCAGATGATAAGCTATCAAACAAAAAAAGTTTCATCAAAATCGGTTCAACAGTTTTTGCGTGATACTCGAACAAACAAACATACAAACAAACAAACAAACAAACAAACAGACAGACATAAAATCCAAAAATTGGTGATTTAGAATCAGGGACAGGTAAAAACCATGTCGTAATTTTTTTCTTGTAAATATCTTCAATGTACAGACACACTTCTGTTACAGTTTTATAATAGTTTAGATGGAGCTAGCAAAACGATCTCAAAATTGGTTAATTATAGGACTTGGCTGAAGCTATGTTTGCAATATAATAGTAAACATAGAGAACAGAGTGAGTGAAGCGAGCTCGAAATATCTCATCACATCACTATGACTAGAACTCTGAAGTGCGATTTTTGAAAATCATACGAGCGACTTGGCAGTAGAAAGATGCATAATCTCCATAGTAATTTTGACATTTTCTTCTGCCAAGTCGCTCGTATGATTTTCAAAAATCGCACTACTGTTTATTTGTATTTTTAACACTAAGCACGGACGCACTATCGTAACTATGATTGTAACTCTGCTGGTCTGTGTATGTAGTATTATAATGAAAAGAGAATCCAGAGCGAGCGTAGCGAGCTCGAAATTTTTTCACTATATGTCTAGGCTGTGGCCGAAAACTGTCTGTTTGTAGACTCGGTGTGTTAACGAAGGTGCAAAAAAGCGCTGCCTACGGTTAAATTGAAGAATTTAAATTAATAACCTGGAGCGAGCGAAGCGAACTTTTATTTTTTTTACTATTAGAATTAGAAGTATTTTGCACAAAAAAAAGTATATTTTTTATAAACCTTTTTAGAATTTGGGAATTCACCTTTGGATCCCTCCGCTCCTTCGTGCCTCTGGCTATTCTTAATTTCTTTGGGCAAAAATTTTCTCCAGGCCCTTGACCTGGCCGCCCTTATCACTTGCCCATTTTGCCCTTAGGAGAATACGCCCCAGCGGGGCTAGTACGTCAACCCGCGATATCGAGATATAGCGCTATCACGCTTCCGCTCTCTTTCTATTTACGCGCGAACGAACGAGATAAAAAACTAAATTTGACAGATGGATGTGTTAAGGGTGAAATGCAGAACGGATGTACATAGATACAATTTAAGTTGTCTCGTAAGTTTAAAATAAGATACCGTCTTTTCTCTTTCCTTGATTAAAATTATTTCCATTATTCTGAGCAGTGTATTTATTTCCCAATTAAGCCCATTTTTTATTTTTTTGATGCGCGCAATGAGGCACGAATTATTATATTTTTAAAATTTAATACTAATATAACTTTCATACAAATTTTATATGTCTCTCCACCACCTTGTCAGTTTTGTATATTAGGAAATAATTTTTTCTTAGTTTAATTTAACTTTTTTTTGGTTAAAATGACCACTTAATATCTAAATTGTCAGATTGAAATAGGCTGGAATTAAAAGGAAACGATTTAGTCATAAGATTAGCGTATTAAATGTTTGTCTCCATTTTTGTTAATTTCGTAACTCAGGGTTAGTAACGACATTTTGGGCACAATTACAACAACAATTCTACCATTCGATTGTATTTTTATAAAATGGCATCATTTTCTCAACTTACGTCAAAATATTGACATTAAGATGGCCGTATTTTGCTTCGCAGTTCGAGGTTGGTGTATGACACGCATTTTGTTAAATATCAATATCAGGGTTAATAACGCGATTTTTCTATTTCCGGTAAGTGTAATTTGTCAGTTATTTGCTGATTTTTCTTGCGTAAGAGATATAATTACCGCTGGGATATAAGTTATTGTCAAACCAATAGCGATTTTGGTAGCAAATATTTTTGAAGTTAGGATTTCTCAGTTTATTTTATCAGTTTCGTAACGTTTCGTTACTCAACGAAACTGAGCTCTCAGTTTCGTTACACTAAGGTCTCGTTCATATGAGTTTGTGACATAATACTGTTTTTTTTAACATTAGACATCAAGTAATATCCAAAATAGTAAATAATATGTATTAATTAATTTAATACTAGAAACTAAAAAATATATTTTAATGTTCTATGAAAATAATTTTATAAAATATAATGAGATTATTAAACATAACACAAACTAAATAGCGGCGTCTTCTCCTGGCTGGCAGCATCTTCTCCCTGGCTGGAGCGATGTCGTCTTTCTTGCTGGCGGCATGATTGTTTGCAGATAAGATTGATTTTTGACAAGGTTTTTGCAATTAGTACAAAAATATACAACGTGTTAATGAATTAGCGCAAAACCTCATACACCCCAACTGATTTATAACAAAATAATTAGATTGAAACAATAATTTCATTATTTTGATAGTTAAAATTTAAAGTTATTCGCATTTTAAGTTTCGAGGCAAAAATGATTTGCTATCATTTCAGCACTCAAAGAAAGCGCTAACGTACTCATGTATACATTTTAATAATCTTGTTTTGGTAGTAAGTAGGGTGAGTGTGCCCGTGCGGTGGGTTGACATCGGGTTCAGAAAATTTTAAATTTTTCAAACAAATTATTTAACATTTTGAAAAAAAATTCCTATGTAGAAACCATGATACGAAATTCGATTCTGCTCTCGATTCTAAACAAACTACTTTCTAGTTTTGCGTTAATTCATTAACACGTTGTAGATGTAAGTTAATTAATAAAGTTGATTTATGCCATAAATATTTTATTTATTTTAATGCTTATGTTATCTCACCCTTACCTTATCAGTTTCGTAACAATTTATCAGTTTCATTACAATCTCAGTTTAATAACGATTTCGTTACGGTACATCTATTCTGCATTTCACCCTTAAATGTCGCTATTGTGGGTTGCCTACTAGCACCAATATGGATGCGGATACTGGTTACTTTGGGTTTTCGGATAGGATTCAGACTTTAACTTTCTTGAAAGTACAAAGTGCACTACAATAATTATTTTCAACAAATTAAAATAACTTCTAAAAAACAAAGACCGTTTGATTTGTAGTAAAAAACTGCAGTGTAGTAGTGGTCGCCGCATATAATGATGAATGACAGACAAGGCAAAAACAAAATAGCAAAAACTAAAAGCGGCTTGCAAGACAAAACAAAAGAAATTACTTTTTACTTCTTACTGGCAAATCCAACATCTGGGAGCCGTGCCGTGTGAAGGCGGTTGTAAGGGCTATAAAATATTTGACACTTCTATTGTACGTGTCCACCATCGAAGTCAGATGGGTCGGTGCATACAATGCGTTTCGGGAGTCGATAAAATGTTATGGTAGATAGCTAAAGATTTAGATACTTATTTATTTAATGGTGTGTAGTTAGTAGGTAACTACTATTTAGCGTATTTCCTGGTATTCGGCCTCTGAATTAATTTCCTTAACACTTTTCAAAAATGTTGCCTATGCTTCATCATGATTTTGGCGCCCCCCTGGTTAAGGCGCCCGGGGCGGGCGCCCCCTTCGCCCCCCCTTCGCACGGCTCTGTATGTGTACAAGACGTCTCGGGTCTGTGTCTCTAACTTAATTTTTTTATATCTTAATACGTGGCCTGAGTCGGTCGAGGGCCCCCCCCACTATGAAATCCTGGATCCGCCCTTGGCTTGGTGATTTTGACAGGCGGTTTTCGCGATTTCATTTTACTTTTTAAAGCTATTTGAGCCGTCAAAGCTTTATAAATACACTAAAATCTAAAATATACAAGATTAATTAATATTTAACATAAAATTAAAGGGTTTACAGCTCAAACATTTTCAGAAAATAAAATAATCGCTCTAAAATGATCTGTCAAAATCACCATCCTATGTTGGACAGACGCGCCGCGCCGATGTTAGAGCAATGTTATATTTAAAATCATAATTTTCAGCTTAAATTCGTCCTTCTGCAAGCTTAGGTCTCCTCGCAAAAATAAGCGGAAGAGGGAGCAAGCCATACTTCACGCGGGCCCAGTACAGATTGGTGGACAATTACTCGCTGACAGAGTATTTACAAGCCGCCACAAAAGGCCTGCATTTATCCACTCTCTAATATTTTGAGAAACTTTCCTTTCATTCGTCAACACAAAAACTGCACAATCAATTTAACTGTTCCAGACAAAGTCCACATGCCTCTGGTTATCATGGCACGTGACTGTAGTGGGTGCCCTGTTGATGCCGTGGGTGTGTCGGCCGTGGGTCAGCTCGTGGTCCCACCTTATTTGGCCCACCGCGCTGCTGTGGCCGGCTGTGGTCGCCGCTACGGACCTTACAGGTAACGTTTTACTGTCTTAAATAATGGGCCAAACGAATTTTATTTCATTGCTCAAAAAATGTTGAGCTCAAGCTCAATGTTGGTTCCATGAAGAACATTTGATGGTCTGATTATCTAAATATATAAAAGAAGAAACTGACTGACTGAATGAATGACTGAATGACTGACTGACTGACATATCAACGCACAGCCCAAACCGCTGGGTCTAGAGATTCCAAATTTGGCACGTAGGTTTCTTATGAGGTCTAGGGGTGCACTAAGAAAGGATTTTTCAAAATTCATCCCCTAAAGGGGTGAAACGGGGGTCCAAAGTTTGTATGGGGAAACAAGATTAGTTAGACTATTTAATTCGAAACTTCACAGGAGTACTCCTATTAAAAATAAGTAAACACGTGTTTCAGGTTTTTTCAGAATTCAACCCCTGAAAGGGGGAAATGGGGTGACAAAGTCTGAAAATCGAGATGGGTATGTATGGTTTATCGGGTCGCTGATTACGAAAACAACTATGATTTTAAAATCCAACGTAGCGGACGTGAAATACCATCATCCCCTGTTGGGGTGCGATGGGGTTAAAAAGAAGAAACGGACTGAGTGACTGATATATCAACGCACAGCTCAAACCTCTGGGTCTATAGATGCTAAATTTGGCACTTAGGTACCCTATGAGAAGGATTTTCAAAATTCTCCTCCTTAAGGGGTGAAACGGGTGTCCAAAGTTTGTATGGGGAAACAAGATGAGTTAGAGTTAGACTATTTTATTCGAAACTTCACAGGAGTATTCCTATTGATAAATGATTAAACAAGTGTTTCAGGTTTTTTCAGAATTCAACCCCTGAAAGGGGGAAATTAAGTGACAAAGTCTGAAAATCAAGATGGGTATTGTTTGTATGGTTTATGAAAATAGCAATGATTTTAAAATCCGACGTGGTGGACGTGAAATGCCATCATCCCATGTTGGGGTGCGATGGGGCGGAAATGTCTAAATATCATTATGGGTGTCGTTTTTATGGTTTTTTGGGACGTTAATTGGGGATGAGTAGGGGTGCCGTAGGGGGTGAGTAGGGGGTGGGGTAGGGGTGAGAAGGGGGTGCGTAAGTGATGAGTAGTGTGTGCGAAAGTGGTACGTAGAGGGGGCCAGTAGGGTGTGCGTAGGGGCGCGTAGGGGTTGCGTAAGGGTTGCGTAGGGGGTTACATAGGGGTGCATACGGGGTGAGTATGGGTGCCTGGGGGGTACGAACGGGGTGAGTAGGGGGTGCGTAAGTGGTACGTATAGGGGCGAGTAGGGGTTGCGTAGAAGGTGCGTAGGGACGCGTCCCTGACGCTGTAAACTTATATTGTGAATAAATAAATAAATTAAATTAAATTAAATTAAATTAGGGGATGCGTAGGGGGTGGGTACGGGGTGAGTAGGGGTGCCTGGGGAGAGCATAGGGGGTGCGTAAAGGGGTGCGTAGGGGTGTGTAGGGTGTACGAAGGGGGTGCGTAGGGGTGCGTAGAGGGTGAGTAGGTATGCGTAGGGGTGTGTAGGGGGTAGGTGGGGGGTGCGTATGGCTGAGTAGGGGGTGAGTAGTGGGTGCGTAGGGGATGAATAGGGGCGCGTAGGGGATGAGTACGGGGTGCGTAGGGGATGAGTACGGGGTGCGTAGGGGGTGAGTAGGGGATACGCAAGGGTGAGTAGGGGGTGCGTAAGGGGTGTGTAGGAGGTGCATAGAGGGATGAGGGGTGTTCTTTCAGAAGTCACATAAACAGGTCAGTGCCACAAAAAAAACATAAAAAAGTCCTAAGTCCACGCGTACGAAGTCGCGGGCAACAGCTAGTCTCCTTATAACACCGTCGGTACATTAAGGACCCTGTATACAAAAAGTTAAAAATTACTTCGTTGTACGCTCTAGTGTACACCTGAGGCTCTACTTCTCCAATGAAGGGTAATGAGCGTGTGGATCAGAATGACTCATCCCGAGCTACCGCAATCTTTCATACAATATTGTACTCGGATGCAGTGACCCATCGGCTGCTGAACAACTCGCTGGTGGCAGCGCTGAGCAGGCTCTCGTACAGCATGCTGCTGCTGCACGGCGCCGTCACGCGCTGCCTGCTGCTCGCCTCCGACGCGGCGCTGTGTGCCGGCACCGGCTGCATTGTGAGTTAG